>MU269990.1:66844213-69244213 GCA_021432705.1 Caranx ignobilis | reverse complement strand
TTCCTATATTCCAGATTGCATTAGAATAATTGAAAGCATGTCTGTAGATATACAGTAGGAGTGTGCTGTGGAATTTCAAAGTGTATACTGCAGCATGGCCAGGGCTGTGGGATTGACTGGAGCTGTGCCTAAAGTGTCTTATGTAAGGAACTACTTAGAAATGTGCTTACAACGACTACAATCTTAATCTTTCTAATTAATTTTGGCACTCATGGTGGAACAGTGAAACGCTGTTCTAAACTTTCCACCCAGTACAAATGAAAATGCTTACAATGATGTTTTTAATACTCAACATATGATGCTTGATAGTTTATAAATGCAGTAATTAATCCCCACAGCCTCTGCTTTGTTCAGTCTCGACTCTTTGAGCATTACTGTTGCTCTCCCCCCTGCAGGGTCGTGGATTCTCCAAAGCTATGACGGCCAAAGAGGCTCAAGCATTTGTGGGCGATGTTTCCTGTCTGGTCAACACACTTCAGGACGACAAGCTGTTCCTGGACCCACCGCCCACCCCACCCCGCGCTCGCTCCAGACGGCACCGCAGAGACACCCGGCCTGAGCTGCTGGATCTAATGGTCAGATCATTGAAAATTTTAAAAAGAGTAAAAATATGTGAATAGACACATATGCAAATAAACCAGGGAGAATTAAAAATACATAATGTAGGGGGAAAAAAAGACCTGAGAGTTATGTCATCCTGTATTATATCATCAGAATATTGTTACATAAACATTCATTTGTAATGCAGCATTTTACTGTTGTATTGTAGCTGGCTGAGATGAAACTAATTTTCAATTGATTGGTTAGTTTATGAAAATTAAGAAAACAGTGAGAAATGCTCATCACAATTACTGTGGGCAATTGTGATGGGTATTTCTCCTTTATTCAGGAAGAAAGAGCAGCAAATCCTCACATAGGAGAGGCTGGGACTGTGAAATGTTGACTTAAACGATTATCAGAGTTGTTGCCAATTACTCATCTATCTCTTGTATATGCAGTTCTGGTGGGTAGTTAAATCTATATCAAAGCATCATATTTTATAAGCCCTTTAGATCCTAATTTGTAATGTAATGAGTCAATAAAACTGTCAGATCAATGTAGTGCAGTAAAAACTCTAATGTTTCCCTTGCAATGTAGTGATGTATCTGTACTTGGCTTAGTCTCCACCACTGGAGACACGTACACAAACTTGCAGATGAGAGCGTACATGCTCCATAAATCTTTATTGTATTTCTCTAGGCGTGTCCTCTGTACTGTGAGACCCCTTTTTTCACCGGTTTAACAATTTTCATGTAGCTACAGGCTCTTATAATTACATTTAATTAAAGTCGAGCCACGATTGTGATGAATACTGTAACCTCTTCTCTGGATAATTCCTCTAAGTGAACTATTGTTTTATTTCTGTGGCTTTGTGCTGCATAAAGAAGTGACACCACAGCACTTTGAATAGTACAACCTATACCTACACAGAAAAAGCTTGATTATGAAGGGCAAACTGAATGTATTCATGCATTTGTTCAGTTAATGTGGGCCCATCAACTTGAACCTAGACCCAGCTCTTTAAAAATACTGAAAGGTCCCACAGCTGTTTCAGCAGAGCAGCAGGCAATTATGCAGATTCTCCTCAGTCCCCCATTTCCTCTCCAACACTGTTTAAGGTTTACCACTAACACACACCTGAATTACTCCCTGGCTGAAATGTTGAGAGATTGTGCATATAACAAGGTTCCCTCTCTGCACTTCTCCACAGATCAAGTTTGGGAAGGGGGAGTGGCTGGTCGGTTTGGTACAATACGAGAATAGGAATGACGCATCTCTCTACATCATCATTCCTGCTGTTATTGTGCCCATGCTGCTGATCATTGCCATCTCTGTCTACTGCTACAGGTAAGTTCAACAATGTCAGGTTAATTTCGCTGATGCTTATGTCTTCAAATTGTATTTTTAGAGTAGAGATTTGATAGGAATGTATATCATCTATCATGGTTCGTACTTTATAACATATTATAAATCATAAAATATATGTAACTTTGTTATGTTTGCTGAGCAAAAAACAGCACCTACAGTTAACCTGTTGTAGAAATAGGCTTTATACTGGACTCAGCTCCTGTTTCTATCAAAATAATTGCCACATCCCCCCTCCTTTTTGTTTTTTGTTTTTTTTACTTGCTTAAATTTCTTTTCTCTCTTTTTCCTCCTCTAACTTATTAAAACCTAACATGTAGAAAAATATTGTTTGCACATTTGAGGGTCAATCAGATCCCAGAGAGTAAGTGATATTCAAACAGACTCATTTGGGGATTTGTGAAGTGTGTTTTTTTGAGAGGTCAAGGGATGTCCGATGTCCCAGACACCCTCAGTGGCAAACTGGAGTAAAAATGAAGTTAGCTTTAGTTTTAACTATGAAGTTATTTTCTTTAACTGCTCTGATTTTTTCATACATTCATGAATGTAGACTTTGGCATCTATTTCAAAGATGGCTTCACAACTTTGATCCGCAGCAGCAGAATCAGAGCAGCTCATACAGGCCAGCTGAAACATGAGATGTGGTTTGATCTCTGCGTATCATCTATAAGATGTGACCTGCAGATGATCCTTTGTTACGTAACATTGCTTCAGAAGTCTTTAGTACAGTGAAAGCTTGTTTTGTTGAATTGCTAGGGGGCTAATATACAGTATGATAATATTAATTAAAAGCTAATAAAAGTGTCATTATTTGATGAGTATCATCTGATGTAGTGAGTTATTGTGCATGTTAGTGTCAGGGGGAAACAATCTTAGTCTTCAGTAGAATCCTTAAGATATATCCATTTTACTTACAACAAATACTTTTAGTTTAGCAACTGTTATATCTAAAAAAAAAAAAAAGGCATTTGTGGTAATTACAATATGGCTGTTACAGGAAATCATGCATTTGTTAAACTTGGACAGTTTCAGCTAAATATTCATAAAATACATAGACGAGGAACAGCACACCCACAGTGGCAGAATAATTGCTGCAGTAATCAGATATTTTCGTTAAACTCAGAGAAAACGCTGTGTTGCAAAGTTATCAACCGAATGTGCCAATTATCCTCCCTAAATTACAGAGGGTAATTTTTGAACAATTAGATCTTTGAAGTGATTTATTTTTTTTAATTTTTCAACTTTTATTTAAAATCCTTTCCACAGACTTCTAGTATGATGACACCTGTGTTGTGTTTGCCTCATCAGGAGAAAGAGTCAACAGGCAGAGAGGGAGTATGAGAAGGTGAAACACCAGCTCGAGAATCTGGAGGAGAGTGTGCGAGACCGCTGCAAGAAAGAATTCACAGGTACATACGGAGAAATAGCTTGGCAGCATTACTAATGCCCCTCAAAGGATCCATGTCTCTCAGAAGCTATAAAGTAATGAAGCACCCCATAACTCTGATTATGTTTCTTTGATGCATGGTGCGAGAGTGAATTAAATAAATTATGCTAACATCATGTTATCATTATAACAGGAAGTTTTCAGTGGTATATTTAGAAAATAATCTTTGATAGTAGAAATCATTTTCCTTTGAATTGCTCTCCTCTCTGTGATACAGTCATTTAGATTTCTTATTAAGAAGGAATCAGGAAATGATTTCATATGTCTGTCTTGCAGACTTGATGATCGAGATGGAGGACCACACCAACGAGCTGAGCGAGGGAAGAATCCCCTTCCTGGACTACAAGACCTACACAGACCGCGTCTTCTTCCTGCCATCTAAGGACGGTGCCAATGATGTGATGATCACAGGGAAGCTAGACATCCCAGAGGCTCGAAGGGCCACGGTGACCCAGGCGCTCAACCAGTTTTCCAACCTTCTGAACTCCAAGACCTTCCTCATTAATGTAATTATACTTCACGTCATAGATGTGCATTACTATACGGTCATCTGTGGTCTGATAATGTCCACACACACATATGTTACAGCAGTCTTGTAAAGGTTTGAAGCATTAGGGTTTAACAAAGTGGCTGATGCAGCATTTTCCTAATTTTCATTTAGCCCCATTAGCAGCAGGGCTCAAGGAACATCAGAGTTGTCCATCCCATCTCTTTGGTCTGCACTGAAATATCTCAGTAACCACCAGCAGGCTGACATTTGTGCTTCAGAGTGAAATATTGACAATTGGATGGATTGGCACAACAACGGGGTTGATGGAAGGCTGGGTTTATTAGGGTGCCTCCGTGCACCTGATTTATTAAAGGAAAAACAGCTTATTTAATCACTCTATTTACCTCCCTCTGAAAGAGTGATTTAATTTAGGTGCAAACATAATAATAATTCCAAAATCTATTTCATGTTTGGGGCCTGCATCAGTAAATAAGAGGGTGAGACTTTAATTGTGTCACAAAAACTGAGGATTATAACTCCCCTATAGAGCAAAGACATTCTCTGATAGACCTGTAATACTTCCAGGTAATACAATTCCTAAATGTTATATTGTTATTAACCCTATATCACCCGTTATTAACCAATAATTATTTAAATATAAAAACTTGTTCCACATTACAAAATATAAAAAAAACAAAAACAAATAGTGAACCTCTGATTTTTCCTCTAGTGCCACAGCTGTTTCAGAAATATCATGTTCATATTGTAGCACTGACATATTAGCATTTTCTGTAGCTCCAAACACTGTTGTGTTCACTGTTATGCATGTCTGAGGACTGACATAAAACATCAGTCAGTGTGAATTTGGACATAAAACAACCTGTATTTGTTATATACTATATAATGTTTGGCAAGTTTAGATAGCAGTGTATTTCTTATACTTTTAACAAAACCTTCTCTCACCAAACTGTCAAGTATAAACTAGAAAACCCTGTGGTCCTTGAGAATGAATAGTAATGTATTGCTGATTCAAAGCTACTCAGAAGTCAAAAATGCACTTGTGGACTTGTGGACTGACTAAACCACAATAACCTTGTCCATTGTAATGACGGAGTATGCCAATTCATCAGTATGACTTTTTTATACACTGGGACAACAGTGGAGTTTTATGGCCTGGAGCTATAAGGCTATATCTACACAGGCAATCCTCCTAAAATGCAGTGGGATAAATTCACTGTTAGTCTTCAGGTAGCAGTAAAAAGATGAAATCACGCCAGCCTTATCCTTAGTTATGTAGGGAAGCTTTGTTTAACAGAGTCACAACTATGAATTTACCTCCCACTATATCAGTAGGGCGCACTCCTCTACATCTCTGCATGCTTTCAATATCTGCCATAACCCCACTCATTAATACTTTAAGGTCCTTTATGTATGATTTAAATTCAGGATGTCCTCCCTTGAAGGACTCTGTAATGTTTTAGTTAGTGAAGTAGGAAACAGTAATAGAAGTGAAAAGCAGAAGACACAGCAGAGGGAGACGTGTGAAGACTCCTAATAATACAACATTGCTGGCACAGAAATGGCCTCTGAGGTGTTAACTGCATATGTGTGGGTGATTCCTCTTCCACTAATTGGTATCTTTTCTATGCCACAATATTTTATAGGGCAGAACTAAATTTACCTTGATAATTATTGTTTCCACTAGCATTAATCTGTTGATTATTTAAAAGCATATCATGGTGGATTTTCCTCAGTGTGTGCAGGCTTCATCGGGATAATTAATTCTGCTCGTCATTTGCCTGTTTCTTTGTGTTTGTGTTGTTTCTAGTTTATCCGCACTCTGGAGCGCAGTAATGACTTCAACGCCAGGGCCAAGGTGTACTTCGCCTCCTTGCTGACGGTGGCTCTGCATGGGAAACTGGAATACTACACTGACATTATGAGGACACTGCTGCTGGAGCTGATGGAGGAATATGTCCACAGCAAGAACCCCAAACTCATGCTGCGCAGGTGAGTGAGCACCAAACCTGCTCAGTAGATACTAGTGCAGGCACAATAAATAATATCAGTACCAAGGTCGAGCTTAGATATGAGAGCAGTTGCTTAACTTGGATGCTTTGTTAGCCACGCTGGAGGGATGTAGTAATTGTGTTCCAGGGAGGATGAATCTTAGAACCTGTGGCAATATCCTGACCTTTCATTTAGTGTCACGATTTGGTCAATTTGCACACATGCTGTAAAATATCTATGGGATAATTTTGTACAGACATTTTAGGAGTAGAGTGAATGATTCCTGATAATTTTGGTGAGCTGTTCTTTTTTTGTGCTGCTACAGTTAGATTGAGTCTTGGGAAGAATTGCATGGATTTACCTGCAAAACTAATGACATTCCCATCAGCATCAGATATAGCTACTTTGTGTTTAATGCTAATAAGTAGAATGCTAACATGCTAAACTAAGATAGTGACCATTACACCTTCACTGTGTTAATATTGCTATTGCAAGTGCATTAGCATAATAACACTGACATTTGGCTCAGACTCTGCTGCCTCACACATCCTTACAAGGATGCTGACGTGGGTGTAGATTCTCACTCTTGTTTGACTACTTCAGCTCTGAGATTTGAGAAATGTCCTTATTTTTTAGCTCTATAATCAGGATCTTCCCATGTCTAAATGCTGGCACTGATATTATCAGCCAGTTTAGGAGAACTGGGATTCAGTTCAAGCTGTGGTGGACTGTTTCATTCTGTTGCCATGTTTTCTGTTGAATTTTGGATGTTGAATACTGTGGTTCGCTATCAAGAGCCAGACGACTGCTTGATCTATTCCAGTCCTCCTCCTTCTGTTTCTCCTTCTGTTTTTTCCCTCCTTGGAGTCCAACCACAACGTGCTGGATGATTTTTCTTTTGCTGTTCCCCTTAATCATCCTCACTGTAATCTTATCTCATAACTCCTGACCAACGGGACATCGGCTAAAAATTACTTTTGGTACATAATGTTCTTGATTGAATACACAAGTCAGATTATATTGGCTTCGTGGGAGTTGCTTTATGGCATCATCTTGCATCAAGATGATCACGATTCAATCAGAACAACTTTCATCAACTAAAGTATCACCTGCAGCACTCGAGCTAACATTTATGTCCACAGCAAAAACCATTTATACTGGCTCAAGTGCTGCAGGCTCTTACCATTTATCATGTCTCAGAACTGACTCTTATTACTTCACCGAGGAGACATCATTTATTATGTTACAGAAATTAGCCATGCATCATTTAGAATTTTTTTGATAATAATATTGTGCTTGGCCTGAAATCATAACATGGTTATTCTAGGAACTTGCCAAATACTGTAAATGTCTTCCTCTGATATTACCAAATACTAATTGCCCAGTGTTTTCTCCCTTGGCAATAACTCATAATTTCTTTGTTGTATCAGAGTCTGTAAACATTCAGCTGACTAATTTGATTGAAGTAAATAGCCTTAAGAAAACAATCTCTAGTTTTAGTGCTCTTTTGTTCTGTACACTTATCTAAGCTGCAATGATCATGCCAAGGTCAAATCATTCACTGACGGCTGCATCCCCTCCCTCAGTAGGACCAACATGTCTGACAGTACAGTCGCTCATCACTGCTGGGAGGGGGTTATGTGATCTGAACTGTCTGTTGTTCCGAGCCACACTGTGACTGGCTTTTATGCAAGTACACATCTTAATTATCCCCCAATGGAGAGCCTCATTATGCTGATTAGGCCATTGTGCCAACACAGGCCCCTCTTACATACAAGACATCTAATTAGGCATGCTAACAGCTAACAATAGGCGCCACCAGTGGATATCTGTCATTAGGATGGGCGATCCGTCAAGTGACCACTGACATGAGTTTTGAATTAAAATATCATGACATTGACAAGCTGTGCAGGAATCTCCATGGATGGTATATTGTAGAGGAGCTGCCGTAAGAAAGTATTGTCTCAATGGACACAGTGAAAGTGGTCTACAACTTTCTTGGCTGAAAGAGTTGTAATTTAAGTAGCATAACATGAAAATATTAATTAAATATGTCACAGATTTTTCATTAACATACAGGATTACTGCACCAGAATTATTCACTTTTGCTCTGACAGTGACACTAAAAAAAATGCTCATTATGTGTTTTCCAGGTCAGAGACAGTGGTGGAAAGGATGCTGTGCAACTGGATGTCAATCTGCCTTTACCAGTTTTTGAAGGTGAACATGAGGTTTTGGGGTCATTTACAATGTATGATGTGAGGGTAAATGAGCTTCAAAGTTTAGCTGTTAATTACAAGAAAATTACTGTTTAAGTAATCTTCCAAGCATAAATGCCAAGCACATGATGACACCAGCTTGTCAAATTGTGATGTTATCTCATGATAAATTGAATATTTTTCGGTTTTGCTGTGCCGGTCAGAAACGAGACATTTGACGGCACATTAGGCTCTGCTCTGAGACAATGTGACAGACACAAGTCTTATCTGGTGTTTTATAGATTAAACTATTGACTGATAATAAGAGGATTGTTTGTCGCAGCCTGGATGATAACTATATATTTTTCATATCTAGTCGATGGCACTTCTAGCATGCATAATTACAAAATAGTCAATTTAATTTATTTGTGAATGGACTTTATGACATGCTGCAGCTTTAAACCACGAGCTTAGTTTATGGATTTCTCCATTTCTTTTATTAGCACTCGGTATTGATAATAAGCATTTATCCGTCTTCCAAACTGCTAATCACAACAATTAGCTTCTTGACAACATCTGTAAAGGGCTTTGTGTGTGTGTGTTTTGTTTGTTTGTGTGTGTACCAGGACTCTGCAGGCGAGCCCTTGTACAAACTGTTCCGAGCCATCAAGCACCAGATCGAGAAAGGGCCCGTGGACGCCAGAGTGAAGAAAGCCAAGTACACCCTCAACGACACGGGGCTGTTGGGCGACGACGTGGAGTACTCTGTCCTGGTGAGGACAGACGCAGACAAACTGCACACAAATACTCACACACAAAAACTTCACAGTCAGAAAAATTGCACACACTGCTTTGAGACTGGATGTCGTTTTGTGCCTGGTGAGCAGCACAATCACACACATACACACAACAGACACACACTTACACACAGTGCAGTTGCCATGGTAACCACCAAAAAACCCCCAGGCGACTGCCCGCTTTTGTGTGACATCCATTTTCAGTGTCAATGTTCTCAGCTCGAAAACAACACAGGCAACACATTCCAATATAGCAGTGAAATGCATGGCTTAGGTGAAAGAACTACAAGTCGGTACAAGTAAAGAGCACAAGTCACCTACATAACCCATTCTCAACCCTCCAACCTGCACCAGCTCTGCATCCATTTGGGCAGCTTTCAGGAGTCAGGAAAAGCTTGTGCGTCTCGCTTTTGGTATCGTGTTTCAATAATGGAAGCTAATGTGAACACAGCTGTTTTCTGTTAAAGTCAGCACAAATAAAAAGACCCATGGGTAATGGCGTT
The DNA here is from genome assembly GCA_021432705.1 of Caranx ignobilis. NCBI lineage: Eukaryota > Metazoa > Chordata > Actinopteri > Carangiformes > Carangidae > Caranx > Caranx ignobilis. The sequence continues at coordinate 69,234,863 of MU269990.1, read as the reverse complement.
GTCGAGGACAATTATCAAATTAGCCTGAATTACACGTCTCCCGTTGTGATGGATCGCCTTCTGTGATTGAATTATAGAGGGAGAAAAAACACGATGAGCTAGATTTCACAGGCAGAGGCAGCGTTTCCTGCTGGCTTTAATTCACAGTGTGCTCTTCTCATTCAGTTCAAAGGCAGGCGGGCACATGAGGTTACTGTGGCCACTGGATTGTCTGCGCCTCTGTTTGAATCTGTTGAGTGGTCAGTTAGTTATTTTCTGACAGAGTGTGGGACGTGAGGTGGGTCAGAGTTTGCTCCTGCTGAGGCCTGGTCATTAGCTGGCCAAGGTGACAGCAGTCCTGTCAGGTGTCACCGCAGTGTGTGTGCATGTGCTTACAGAAACCCGGTTACCATGGTGACGACATCCTGATGGAGCTTGGTGTATGTGGGTGTGTGTTTGTGGGTGCGTGGCTGGGTGCTCTGGCCATGTTTGAATATTTCTGCATATTTGTCATTTGTTGTGTGTAGGTGCATGGGAGCTGCTCATGCCATCACTGTGTGGTCTTAATTTGTGTTTGTGTGTGTGTGTGTTTGTGCGTGCATATGTGCCTGTGCTCCTGCGTTTTCCCCAGACCTTGCAAGTGCTGGTGCAAGGCGAGGGCCCAGATGTGACACCCGTCAAGGTGCTGAACTGCGACACAATCTCACAGGTGAAAGAGAAGATCATAGAGCAGGTGTACAGGAACCTGCCATACTCCCTGAGGCCCAAGGTCGACAGTGTCACGCTAGGTGAGTAAATGACGGCCACCTAAGAGCAGTCGGAGCATGAAACATCTAATAATGATGAATAATGGAAGGCTTACAGGCAGTGGCAGAGATGTCAAAATGAGGAGCTATTTCAGTCCTGACTGAAATGCATTTATAATTAAATCAGAGCGTATTTATGTAAATAAATAATTGATTATTTATATAATTTTAACATCATTTAACAGATTATTTTTGATGATTCCTCTCTTTCTGTGTCTGCTTGTGGAATAAAAAATGCTTCACTGAGACTGAGAAGTTTTTCAGTGTCAGCAGCATGAAGAAAGCCTTCATCCTAAAACAAAGTTTTGCTCACTACTGTAGTCAGAAACCTTGGGGACTGACTTGAAAGGCTAAGGCTCTATAGACATTTTCCAACATCAAAGCAATTTTTATTCCCACGCATGCTGTAGATCTCAGTCCTTTATACATTTTAGATAAGCAGACATCCGTCTTCTTTCATGGTGAATCACAAAGATAACCCCCTTTATTTGGTGGTACTTGTAAATGAATCATATGTTGCAGATGGTGTTGAGCTCAGGTCTACAGTGGTGTCAGATATTTCTAAATTGAAAATGTTGGGGTGCAAATCACAGTTTAGAATTAGATTTTAATTATTCAGAAAATACTGATGTGTCAGTTCTTCACCCAAAATCAGCTCAAGTGTGTCACCAAACCCCAGGAGGGAGAGCCAGGCAGACAGTAGGATGGATTTATTTAAGACCACACTCTCACCACATAGTAGCAGGGTAACAGCAACCCATGATGAAATAAATGCAGTCGGTATTGAAAAAACACAAATACCCCAGTTCACCTCCATCTGGCAGAAATCAGTTCAACTGATTGACTTTCTCCTCCTCCCTTCACCACAGAGTGGCGTCCCGGCTCAACGGGGCAGATTTTGTCAGATCTGGACTTGACGTCCCAGAAAGAGGGCAGATGGAAACGCATCAACACTCTGGCACACTATAATGTGAGTACTGATGAAATCCAGATGCCTTGATGCAACATCAAACTATCATAAAGGATAAAACTGAAAATAGCAAGGGATCTGAAGAGGCATGGGGGAAGTAAATAACTGTATGTGGGCGTGGGGATGTGAATGGGGTTGCCTATTTTCATGCCATTTCAATCAGAGGCTAAGCTGCACATCTTGTGTCCTACTAGTATGCACCAAAAATTTTTTTTATATCGATCCACTTGATTTTCAAAATATATCACGATGTTTAATTTTTACAATTTACAATATCACTAGTAAAATTAGTGTACGGACATGTGCACTCTGAGGGTTAAAAACAGATTTGTGTCCATTTTGCATTATAATGACATGACAGAATTCATTAGAATCATGGTACAGTTTACTGTTACAATTCCACAATATGCTGTAATGGGTTGCATCTTCTACATGCAAAAATTTCAGCCATGCAACCATGCATGAAGCCCTGTACATGTGGGTTAATACAAACAATAACAACAAAAAAATAAATGTCCAGAACGTCAAATAACTGGTCATGTATTGTTTATTATGCAGTGAGAAGTGAATGAAGATCACTGCCTTTCAGTCTATGGCTGGAATCCTATTTTGCCACAAAAAGGTTATGATAATTGTGTGCTTTACAGTCCATATAGGGTTGTCAATGTACCACATGTACTCAAGGACAATATCGGAAGGTGTTCAGGTTGTCCTTCAAAGCCTTTTATGTGGTTGGCTACCAGCTTTATAAATGAAGACTTAGAGGTAGGAATGGCTGGTTTGTGTTTTGGTTTGAAGCTGTTGGTCTGAATGATTACAAAGCTCTGTAAACGCTAATCGCTTTGTGCTAGAGGTGCTGCTTGTTGATCCTTGGCAATTTGGACAAGATGGAGCATTTACAAGGAAAATATGTTTATAGAAAGGTAAACCTGTTAGTGTCCCCAAATCAAATATACAACTGTTTTCCTTCGCTCTTTCCCCAGCAGCTCAGCAACAGGCTAAGCATTTGAATTTCTCTCCAAGCAGCTAAAGCACCTGCTCTTGTTCTGCTTTTGCCAGATCTCAGTGGCGACAGAACTACTAAATCTTCTTGGAAATATATTGATCCTTGAAAAATAAAGGTCACTCTCAAATATCCTCTACTTGTTCTGCTTTTTGGCCACTTAAATCCCCCTTTATCAAAGGTGGTACTCTTTCTTTCATCCTAGCCACCAATGTCTTGTAGTTGCTCTTAGAGGACAGCCTAGCTGCAATAGATGGCTGTGTCAGAGTAGTGCTAATCACAGTATTTGTGGGGTCAATAATGGGTTGACGCCAAAGAAAATGGCCTGTAAATACCCCAATAAAGACCCAGTCTTGTGGTCCACTCGATCGGATTGATTATGAATTAGTCCTGGGGCGCTAAAAGAGACTGCTGACCTCAGTCACAGTCCCTATTAAATTCAAGGTGTGTGAAGTCATTGTTGTGTATGTGCATTCCAGGTGCGAGATAACGCCACATTAGTCCTGTCCAGAGTGCTCCACACTCAGCAGAGCTATGATCAGAACCAGGAGAACCACGAAGAGCGTAAGTGTCTCTTTATGCACATAAACACACTTGTTGAAGCCAAAGTAGCACAGATCAGTTGTGTACTGAGAATATAATGCTTGTCTTTGTTTCCTTTCTCCAAGGCTTTTGTTGACATCCCCACTCTCTTTTAACATGCTAATACATGTTGTTTTATGTATAGCTCTCTTTGAGATTATGCAGAAATAATACACACTTTTATCTCCAGTCTTTTTATGTGCATTTCAGAATAGCTGATTGTTAAGCATTTCTACTTGTATATTCTCTCTGCATTCAGATTGAGTTGACAAACACCCTCCCATTTTTATTCATCTGGGGTGTACATGAATCACTAAGGAGCAGAATCATCAGAAGTCAGCTTTAAAAGCGTTGTGTTTCTCTCGCAGGAAATGCTCTGCTGGAAGACGACAAGGTGTTCCACTTGGTGAGGCCGGCAGACGAACTGGATGAGATCAAATCTAAACGAGGAAGCATAAAGGACAAGTCGATGACCAAAGCCATTACAGAGATCTATCTAACACGGCTCCTTTCTGTCAAGGTACAAAGACAGAATCATTTATTCAGCCAGACATCTGTGAAAGTACCTACAGGCAAATAGCATTTTTTTTTTCTGTTCCAGGAGGTTAGGTTAAGGTTGGGTCTTGAGAGGAGCAGAAAATGCTAAAATATTCTCAGAAAAAACCCAAATATCTTCCCTCACACTGGGTGCAGATAGCTGTGTCTCAGAACTTTGATATTTCTGGCTCTGCTCTCTGTCTGTGCCCTGTCTCACATTATTTGTGGCACCTTTCAGGGAACACTGCAGCAGTTTGTGGATGACTTCTTCCGCAGCGTGCTGTGCTCCGGGGCAGTGGTGCCACCGGCTGTCAAATATTTCTTTGACTTCTTGGACGAACAGGCGCTGAAACACAACAATGTGGATGAAGAGACCATCCATATCTGGAAGACTAATAGGTAAAAGTACTGCAGGCCTGCATCTACTGAGTCACTGTCAAAGTTCCATTTGTTGGTGTTGTAAACGGCAGCAGGGGAACTACTCCGATCCTTGACTTACATAAGATAGCAATATAACAGCAAAGAATTCTGTGTTTTAAGGCCTTATAAAGTAAGAACAAAATCATTAGCAGCAAGAACAGCTTTAAGTAATAAGAGTACATATAAGATACCCTCTGTGAATAACCTATTAGTGTGTTTTTAAATATTTTCTTAATGCTGATACACCGATGCAGAAGTAGCGTTGATACAGTCCTTTGGTTCTCAACTAAGAGTTTAGGCTGATGAATTTAAGGGGTTGTAAGATGATAAATAGTGTAAAAAGAAAATGAGGAAAGGTTTGCCACAGGAATACACGTCTTTGGATTTTTTTCTACTATTTGATATTTGCTATGTTCAATAATTTTACCTCTGTGCCTCGAATTATTATGAAGGCATATGAGCTGTAAAGCAGGGAAATCTTTCTTTAGTGGAACTAATGACAACTCAGCAACATTAACTCATAGTCGCAGCTTTTCAGTGATTTAAGTCAAAAATTATGTTAACCACTTAACTTTAACTGAAATAGCTGCCAAATGCAGTGGAGTAAAAATATAAAGTAGCCTGACTCGGAAATACTAGTACAAATACCTCACATTTGTGCATGTGTAAATGTACTCCAATTATTTAACACATACATGAGTCCGACCAACGCACAAATCTCACTGTCTGAGATACAGTAACTCTCTAAGAAATAAAACTTACTTATCCAAGAAAGAGGTGAATACAAATGCACAATTCCTGCTCACTTAGTTTGCATTTGCAATCCCCTTGCTCCCATGTGACATTTAAGTGCATAAATTAGTGTCACGTCAGCTAAGGCTCAAGAATACAAGACGACGTGTTGCATGTAGATGCCAGTGATTGACGTAAGGCTAGCAAGAGAGCACCCACACAAGGATAGGAGATGAGCGATTTAATTACCTACTACATTCCACACAACATTTTGCATCCACCCGTACTGTTTATCAAATCAAATGAGGGCCATGTATTAAATATGAATGTGTGTATGAGGCATAACAACAAACAAACATGGTAATTATGTCCCAAGCTAATTTAATTCTGTGATTATGGCAACATTGCTATTTTTATGCTTCCATTGTATCCTCACCGCGTCCTTCCCGGGAGATATTACCAAACCAATATGAATTTTACACGGCGTGTGTTTCATGTCTCAGACAGTGGGGCATTCACAGCGATCAGGGAGGAGAGTTTTTTGGAACCTCTGTATTTTGGGCGTTCTTTTGAATTCACAAGCTGACGTGGGGTTAGAAAGACACGCACCTGGCTTGTGTATCCCTGCTCAGAGGGGAAATTAGGGGAGTACTCTAGCATTACATTATGTCTTCAGTGCTTTGGGTCACGAGGCTTCACAGGAACTTAAAAGGACAAAGTTTGTCTGCTACTTTCTAGTCTTTATTTCCAATCACAATTCCTTGTAGGCAAATAGAAAAGCATCACTGAATGTTGCTCAGTCGCGTAAATCTCTTTTGTTAAAGAAGGTTCTCGGGTTATATTTTTGTTTTTCATTTTCAGTGAGTAACCATAATTCTCCCAGAGGTCAGTATCACATAAAATGGTAATGCAAACTGACAGTCGAGGGTATTGCTCTGAATAAACTGACACCTACAAGAAAGGCGTTTCTCTATCCCTGTTATTATCTTGTACTTGCTTCAATTGCACCTCGGGCAAGTGCTCTCACACATGAAATGCCTACCTGACTGAAATGGTTTTATAGATGTAATGTGGTTGATGAGATTTTCCTCCATTCCCAAGCAATAATAATGAAAACAACCCCACTGATGGACTATTTTCTTGGCCTTTTTGTTGCCGCGCAGCCTTCCTCTGCGGTTCTGGGTGAACATCCTCAAGAATCCCCACTTCATCTTCGACGTCCACGTGTCTGAAGTGGTGGATGCCTCACTCTCTGTCATCGCCCAGACCTTCATGGATGCCTGCACCAAGAGCGAGCACAAACTCAGCCGGGTGAGTGGAAGCAGGGAGGATGGGGAGGGGGAGGAATGAGGCGAAAGAGCAAGAGGAAAGATGGGAGAAAAAGATGGATGAGGAGAACATGGTGGATTACATGAGTAGTAAAATGGAGCGAGAGGAGAAATGTCAAAGGTCACTCCGTCTTAAGTGCCATTGATTTCACAGTTTGTCCACTTCTTCTCTCTAGGACTCTCCAAGTAACAAACTACTCTATGCAAAGGAGATCTCCACCTATAAGAAGATGGTGGATGAGTAAGTCCACAGAGTACCTCACATATTCCTTAAACTGTTGTTTTCATGTCATCTAAAAGTACTTCATTGTAAAAGATTTGTCAGTGATAACCTTTGCCTCCTTTGTGTGTGTGCATTTGTGTCTGTGTGTGTGTTTAGTTACTACAAGGGCATCAGGCAGATGGTACCTGTCAGTGACCAAGACATGAACACTCATTTGGCAGAAGTGTCACGGGTGAGACACACAGCTGTCATTTTCTGTGCCATTTACTTTAACCTGCTATTAAAGTTACACTCCTTTAGATTTTACCCCTGATTTAGTGAAAGCAGTGGTTTCCCCGGTAACAGCCGGCGTGGCTTAATGAAATGCATTCACCTTGTAATTTTAAGCTGCAAATTGTGTAATCATTTTCCCAGCGTCGTAATCAGCTGCTCACATGTTGAGCTTGTTGACTCAATTTTTCTCGGCCAAAAGCACCTTGGGAGTTGTAGTTAACTGAAGTTTCTGTGTCTACAGGCTATTCCCTTGAATCCAAGGTCATTTGAATTCATTGCAGAAAACTCCACCACTCTAATAATAATAAAATATTATATGGAGAGGTGATACCTGGGACTAAGCACATTAACCTTTTATCAAAGGCCCACCTTTTAGTGCACAAGACTGAAAATAATACACACAAAATAAAAAGCTTACTGCTCCTTTTGATTACAGTTCCAACCCCGGTCTCCTTTGAAAGGTACCTCTTTAAACTTCACAACCAAAAAATCTGAATGTGTGTATGGGTACTAAACCAAAGTTGGAGGCACAGGCACAGAAGAGATCAGTCTCGTCTGTTTTAGTCGGCATAAATAAGGGAATAAAAGGCCTGTAGTAGCACATTTTGTGGAGAAAACACTTTAGAGCCCAAGTCTGAGCCAGTTCTGCCTCAACAGCTGTTGCAGTGATGTGGGGATCCTAAAATGTGTTGCACTGATAGAATCAGGAGACTTAAAGCTTTCATCCAGTGTTTCATTTGTCAAGGTTGTGTGAACATGGAGTCCAATGCAGACCAAAACACACCTGGAACACCAAGGCTGAAGCCCACATGGGGGATTATAAGGTTAAATTGGCAAGTGCTAATGATAAACAGGGTTTGTTTTCATGAAATCCTAAGGAGTATAACTTCATTGTCTGATGGTTAATAGTCATAGCATCTTTACAGAGGTTTGCAGATTTATTTCTAAAACCTGAAACAAGAGGACAAATGCTCATTCAACTCAGTGCAGTTTTGCTTTTTTTCCCTCAAATTGAATTAACCTTTAAACTGTCATTTATGTTCTCCAGTCTCATACAGACAAACTGAACACACAAGTGGCTCTCCATCAGCTTTACCAGTACGCCAGCAAATACTACGATGGGGTAAGAGGCCCTTCTCTTTCCTATCACACCCAAAGGAGGCTATTCCACTGAATGCACTACTGCCCACTATATTATTGCTTTTCCTTTTTTCTCTCTTCACTCTTGATATGCCAGAAGAGTGATTGTATGAAATTTTAATTGAAAGCATTTCTGTGGGATGTGAATTGGAAAATTGCTCTGGGAATTGATTTTTAAGCGTCCATTGTGCATTGCCACTTGAGGTCACGAAAAGGGGATAAACAAAACCTAATGAACAAGTTGGATAAACAAATGGGGCTGTCAGTCTCCCCTAAGTGGGGCTCGCAAACAATAACAGCTTATATGACATGACTGTCAAATTATAACATCCTCTCCATCCCGTTTCTTCCCCTTTGTCCCCCATACTTCTCCCACCGTCCTCCCTCCCCTTGTTTCGTCATTTTTCCAACATTTTTCCTTTGCCCTGCTATGCCAAATCCTTCCTCGTCATTCTCCCTGCTTATTGTTTCCGACCTCTGCCTCATCTCTCCTCCATTTCTGTCCTACTCACCTTCCTCCCCCCCTTGCAGATCATCGCATCCCTAGATGAGGACCCAGCTGCCCAGAGTAAACAGCTGACCCTGCGGCTCCAGCAGATAGCAGCCGCCCTGGAAAACAAAGTGACTGATCTCTAACCCACTGAGCGGAGGGAGGGGAGTAGTAGGATACTGCCAGTGACTACAGGGGCTTATTTCTTCTTTTTAGAGAATAAGACATGGAAAAATGGAAAGATGAGAAGGGAATCCTATAAGTGTTTATATAGTGCATCTTGGCCCTGGGACAACTTTCTGTGCTGTGTAGTAACAGGGACTAATGAAATGCAGATAGAGAGTGAATAGGGGAAGAAAATGATGGGTTACACTGTCATAGGTACGCCTTAAAGCTCCCTCGCCAAACCTTAAAGGTCTGTGCTCTCACTCATGCTTCACTGACTATTGCTCCCACAATGCAGTGCGGCAAACCTCTCTCTGAGAAATAAGCCCCTCTGTGGAGCACTGGCACAGGAGATAATCAGATGTTCAATTTCTTTCTGTGTAGAAGAGGTTTTAAGAATTGTATTATATATTTTTTTTAATGTGCAGTCTTTATGCGGAAAGCTTTATAAGGAAAAAAATTATCTTTTTAAATGGATCACCTTGTGGTGTGGATAGTGTTTTTATTAGCCTGTGTGTGCGTAGATGTCTGTGTGAAGTACAACATGTGAACAAGAGCGTACGTCGCTAAACTTGAGTGTGTGTTCACCCAGATTGTAAGTGTGTGAATGTGTGGGAATGTGTGTGCACACACAGGATGCCTACTGTTGGGCGTGAAGGCGAAAAGACGCCTGCTTTCTGTCATTTTGACCCCCCCCCCCATACCCAGTGACACACTGGAGCCTGTGCTCTGACCGAGCTTTTTGACAGAGACCAAAGGGTCCCCACAAGGACAGTGGTTAATCTAGCAGTGTACAGGCTCATATGACTGACGGGTCACCTCTAGTTTCAGAAATATTCGAGGTGAACTCTTTGCTTTTGGCTCAGATCGCCATTTGTGCTTGATGAAATCGGTAATAGCACATTCTCTCTCCCTTTATTGTACAGTGCCATGATACATTCCACTTCAACTAAAGCACAGAGGGGAATTTTTTTTTAACACATTTCATTTAATGACTGTTTTATTTGCTATAAAATGTTTTTATTTTTTTTAAGTGTTAGAAGAAGCAACTGTATTCTGCCATGGAGCCATGTCACTCATATTAGCCCTGCAATAATGCCAGAATACCATGAGCCACATTCAATCATTGCATTAGCTTACGAAATGTATTATTCACATACAGTAGCAATTCAGCAATATGTTCAAGATTTTTCCAAATTGATTCATGCATCGTTAGTGTTCATGATTTTAGTGCCATTTATTTTTAGTATTTCCCTTATGATGTTCCAAATAATCATCAAGCATTCTGCCTCTAAAGCTATGAAACAGCCTATTGCATATGATGTTAACGATCTGCCTGATATGTAGTTGCTACTTAAATGGAAGGTTCTGAACAAATTGCAGTGGTTTTAGTCTGTGTATGATGTTGGGGAGGTCAGGTTCAATCATGTACATAATTGTTATAGTAATTGGAATATTGATATGTCAGTGTCAGAGCCAAGGTGTCAACAGGGTAGGAATGAGGGTTTGATATTTCTTGGGCCATTAAACACCGCCACATTTTATCCCTAAATTGTAGGTTCTGCTGTTGACAGATGATTTAATTGTACTCCCTGTATCTGATCATGGATGTGTGTAGTTGACAGAGCATAACGAGCTCCAGAGACCCCAGAATGTTAACGATTCCTGCCTTGGCTAGAGAGAGGTTTGCACAGACCTCGAGCCTGCCTGCCTGCCTGCCATCTCAGCATGGCACCCTGGCATCCCGACCAACAGCACTTGGCACTGCCCACTCAGTGCAGTGCGGAGTGGCACTCTGTATAATGGAATCAGCAGGGGAGGCTTTTGATCTTAATTGCATGCCGACTGCAGACTCCATTCTTGTCTTTGCTGTTGTTTACTGCTGACTCCTCTCTCACTGACAGAGTCGATGCAAGATGCTTCTTTCAGAGCCTTTCTTTAACCAAAAATGTGCCTTATTGAATAGGATGATACATATATATATATATTGTTTCTAAATTATTCTAACGGTAACCTAGGTGATTATGATGATGATAGTGCTATAGACACAGCAATGTATTTGGATTCGTGATATTATGTGTGCTGTCTAAAATGCTAGATGCCCTGCTGCAGCCATTTGCGTGCCAATAGGCTGAAGACATTTCAGTACGATTTCTTTAATGGTTGCAGTTTCAATGTGTGCATTTCCTTTGGGTGTCTGTGGTGTGTGCTTAGTAGGACTTTGGTGGCTAAGGCAAAAAGCCAAAATGAATACATGTTAAACAGTGGCCAATGTGATTTGGGTTTCCCTTAAAAATGTCTGGCATTCCTAAATTAGTCTCAAGTCAAAGGGGTATCCTTATGTAGATTGAATATAGCGCAAAATTGTGTTAATTTTGGTGTTTGTTTTTTTTTTTTTGTTTTTTTTTTTTTTTGCCCTGTGTTTCTAAGCTATTCCACAGTGTGTACGAAAAATGACTATCTATACTCGACAAATGACCTTTCTTACTGCTGTGCAGTTATTATTTTTATTTCTTGTTTCCTATACCATATAAATCTTTGTAAACAATGTTGAAATACTGTATTCTAACTGTATAATCCTATGCATTGAGTCCTGGGACAAAAAAACAAAAGAGAAAAAAAAAAAAACGCTGTTTGTGCAGTTGTCGAGACTTTTTCCATTTTGAAACTTGTGAATGTGCCGTAATGATAAAAGAAACTGGGACACTCCATTTTCAGTACAGGACCATTAATGGAAGCCAATGTTTTCCCTCCCCATCCAAGGCAGCTCAGAGGATCCTTGATCTTGCACCTGATCTGGTTGTACTGGATGAACTTAATTATACAAAGGTTGTATCTGGACGGAGCGGTTACCCACAGGTTTCATCATACACTCCTCCGTGAATAAACTCATATACGCCCTTCATATCTGCTGTGTTTCTTTCACTCTTAGAATATTGATTTGCTTCAATTGGACACTCACCTCCCATGCATACTGCATGAGTTACAATCACCTTGGGTGACAGAGTAACACTTGCTAAAGGCAGTCGATTTCTTGTTGAGGTGAACTGAATATTTGCAGTACGACTTTGGTATTTATACAGCTCATTAGAAAATCCTAGATTCACTGAAGAGCTTATACACACAGAGGAGTAACATGTGGATTTATGAAAATTATCTCCTATTCAAACCAGCCACTCACTTTATGAAAGAGAGGGCCAAGTGCTTGAACCTCAGAGTTTTTTCTTCTTATCACAGACATTCTTGCATATTATGACCCCAAACGACTTTCTTGATAGCATCAGTCTCCTTATGCAGGGCAGCCTATGATGGCTGCCGCTTTTTTTCTTTTCCAAATGCCACATCAGGTTCCTGTCACAAGGCTCAGAATACCAACAAGAAGCCAAGGTCTGGCTTCATGAAATGAGTTGATAATGTAAATAGCCGCACAGCATCTCTGTCACCGGCAGTGAAGGTTGAAAAATTGCTGCGAAAACATTAATTAAGTACTGACAGCTAAGAATGAAATTGGAAAAAAGAAAGATGAAAGGCAAAATTGCCTCATCTGACTGCTTAACTAACCCCGACGCCTGGGTGGAGATATCAAAGACAGACCAGAGGCCTGCACATGCTGTCTTCTAACTGAGCAGATCATTGATGCAGCAACAGATAGAGCAACTTCAAGGGCCGCTGCCAAAGCAAGAGTGATTACACTTCATTATCGCAAGCTCTGCATCTTGTACATTATCCTTGATCACTGGTGGAAAATTAAAGGAAAAATACTGTACTTTATATTTCTATTAAGACATGCAGCTTACATCATTTTTGAGAGTCAACATTATTTGCCATGCAATGCACTTGTGATAAGAATTCTAAATAACTGTGCCCCTCCATGTCTAGAAATCAATGATACTGCACACTAAGAGTAATTATTTAAAGTCAGCCTCTTTGCAGGGCTTCTTACAACAAATTGGGTTAAAATCTGCATGTTGCTGGCTTCTGTTCTTCTGCCCAGGATGTTTCACACACAGCAGCCTGCCTCTTCTTCAAAAGGAGATAGTTGTGTTTACCAGCAGGTTGTGTTTCACCTCCACATGTTTCAAACCTTCTAATGAGATTTGGCTTTGATTTCCTCTGCCTTAGGGGAGGAGGAGGAGGAGAACTTGGTGAAAATAAAAACAATGATGGTGTGGTGTCATTTTAAACAGTTGTTCCAATGAATAATGTAAAAACCTCAGCAACAACTGATGCCAGGACTCTCAAAGCCCTGGCATTAAAGATCATATCAGACTGTATTAAAATACCCAGTTCAGTTAGTTTGCATTTTAACACACCTCCATCATTTTAGAGTTTGAATTGAGGCTCTTTTAAAACCGGAGCCAGCAGGGATATATTGGCAGACAGTTAAATCTGCTCTCTTTACGAGTGAGTTTAATGGGCTGAGTCCAAGGCTGACGTGTCTAGGAAAAAAAAAAAAAAAAGTCTCTGTGGTTCTGTGGTGTATGCAGAGTTTCAAACCACAAACACACGCCCACAAACATCTGATTTAAAACCCAATGATTGAAAACCTTGTCTGCATATAAATATGTGCACAAAGTTATTTTCAAAAACAATATTTGTGTGCTTTGGCTACAGCCATGAGTTAGACCCCTGCAGTGGCAAAAAAAAAAAAAAAAGAAGTCTCTGCCATTACTCTGCAGTCTGATTATTTGTGTTATAGGTTCCATCTGTTTATTTAATCTGACAAGAAATATGATTAAATGCACATGTTGCACAGGAATGCACAGACACCACAACAACCATACAGTGCACAAAAGCTGTGCCTCCACATACACACAAAATAATTGATGATTTATGTTTTGAAATATTCAAAAGAAACTAAAGATTTTAATTTGAAAGGTGTTCGTTGCCTCTGTCAACTTGTCATATGATCATACTCCCCACAGTGATCCTGTAGTATACTCTGAGGTTTAATGACTTGCTATGTTAAACATGTCTTTTTGATTTAACCACATGACACATCCTGAGGATGACGCCTACTCCCAAATGATTTCACTCCGGCTTTGCAAGCTACCTGAGCTCCCAGTGCTGTGGGATGAAGCTGTATGAATAGAGAATAGGTTCAGGCTTTATTTAAATGTGTCTCATTCCCTTATACACTGAAATATTCACTGTCTACCATTCCCCTGTCCACACTTGCCATGAAGAGATACCTTTCCTACCACAAGAGATGAGGGACTAAATTCACTTTTGTCTATTGTCCCCAGCTGAGCAAACAAATAGAGAATTTCATACTCAAATGAGTTCAAATTGGGAAGATTCCCACTTGACTTGACTGACTGTGCCTGCTGAAGCCACATGTTCGCTTTAACCCCTCACTGACATGCACCTCTAAAAAAAAGACTGCTGTTTTTGTCTCCATCACTTACAGTCTACGTTGTAAAAATAAATAAATGAATAAATAAATAAATAAATAAATAAAGACAATAAATACTCTTCAGACTAATGAATCAAAAGTGGTGTGCACCAATGGATACAGAGTGGAGAGCTGTCACCCCCTCAAGAAGCTTCAGGTGTTGTACGACGTGAACCTTATTCTAAAATCCTTCGAAACAAATGAAGCCTTTACAGAGTGGTTCTGTTCTGTTCCATTTAGGGCCACGCCCAACTACAGTCTCGCAATTCAGTTGTCCTTTTGTCTGTGGTCTTATTTAAGTGTATCCAAAAGTTTTAAATCCCGCCTTTCTCAATGAACTGATGCTGCATTCAATGCTCATGGGACCGACGACAGAACGAGATTTAAGAGCAGATGATTGCGACTGAGCTCTGCGAATCCTGTTTATTTCTGCTTATTGATTTGCTTAATCAAAGCGAAAACATAAGCTACATGTCCTCCAAGTCATGTACATCCCACAAGTAGCGAGTACTGCTGAATATGCATTTTAAAACTTTAAGATAATCAAACATAGAAATCGTTCCGTTTGCTCAATTATGCTGCAGTTAATGTATGATGCAATTTCCTCCGACGTCTTTCAGTGAAAGACGTTCAATTAAAATGCCACAACAAACTGAAGGAATATTTTATTTACAAAATTTCCTCTTGTACCTTGAATGCAACAATGCGCGGTGGCAAATAACTGTGTTGCCATTCTGTGATTGACTAACACATCTGACCAATCAGCGCGGCCGTCACAACATCCTCAACCAATCGCAGCATGCTGAGTATTCTATTGTCCAATCGCATTGAAGGGGGCAGATTCTAAATTCGTTGTAGCCCCGCGGTACATGGAAGGAGTCGACTAGCTAGCCTTTAGCTAGCGATAACCACATTACAGCATACTAACCGGCACAAATATAATGGGACAAGAGACCATGGAATAATAATGGCGCTGTAGGAGCTGCTTAGAGCCTCCATTCATTGGACTGCGTTTGCTTTGGGTATAAGCTCAAACGGAACCTAGGGGTAGCTCGCTAATAACAACCGTTAGCATGCATGGGAAGCAGTCGCCTGGGGTGGATGCAACACTGGAACTGTCACCTGAAACAACCAACAGCAAACCATCTCAAGAGGGTAAATATATCAGGAGGCATTTTTTTTTAGCTCATCATCGGTCTTGCTAGTTAAATGTGCAGTAAAGGTTGCAACCGTTAGCTACATTGCTAAATATGGCTTAGCTAGTTAGCAGACTCTGGTGTAGTTTGTTTACCAAAATTAATTGTACAAGGTGAAACATCTGGCGTGGTGGTTTGGTCGGACAGGGAGCATGTCTGGTTTCTATCATTGTCCAGAATCTACATCCCTCAAAGTCTAGCTAAACGTTCCTGATGCTGTAATACTGGCAGTCGTGGTCTGTGGCTCCCCAGTTCTGAGCCCGGTTTTTGAAATAAAATATGGACAACTGTACTGAAAACAAAACACTTTTGTTTCATTCTTATAGATTGAGGCAACAGGATCATGTACTCAAGCCCCAGCAACCCTATGACGTCCATCTGTAGCAGCAGCAGCAGCAGCAGCATCACTGAGCTGGTGGGTGCCCTGTGTGACTGCAGCCTGTCAGGTGTATCATGGAAGCGCAGAGCCCTGGGAGGAGTCTCAAGAGAAGGTTTCCGCAGAGCCCTCAAGAAACGTGCCTACGGTGCCCTGCTGTCCAAACTGTTTCAAGATGGCACCAAGGGGTCATCCTCTGGACCGAGTGCCTCAGCTGTTACGCCACCCAAAAACAAAGTGCTAATGATATGTTTTGATTTGCGAGTGGCAGGGTGCAGAGAGGAAGCGGAGAGGTTGGAGGAGCAGCTGGAGAGGCTGCCAGAGGGAGCATCCTCCGGTCTGAAGGAAGTAGATGCAGTCCTTGAGCTCCTTGTTCACCTGGCTGGTTCAGCACCTCCACCTTCTACCTCTTTCAGCAGGGACTACATGAGAAGAGAGCGACCTGTGCTGCGAAGGCCTAGACCTTGGGGTTACCAAAGTGAGGAGCTGCAAAGACTAGAGGCCCGGGCATGGGGGCTAGTGTGTGGGGAGGAATGGGGGACATTGGAGAGTTTGTGTGGAGCTCAGAGGTTGATGGATGCCCCTCCTGGCACAGGACTGCTGGCTCTGAGGACTAAAATTGAAACAGAAGAAAGGTTTGAGAAGGAGACCAGGATGACGCTTTTTGGAGCACTGCAGCACACTCGCACATCAGACATGGACATAAGACTGGACCTCCCTCCTATTCCTAGTAATATAGATGTAACTGGGCTGGCTATCAGGGTAGGGTACTATGGCTTACTGTATCATCTATACTTCTATTGTTTACTTTGAGATTTTCTCATATGGCTCCTTGGCAAGGACAGCCTTAGAGTATCTGCATGTGCCATTGTTTAGTTTAAGTTTAAACCCCAGTGTCATGCATTGTTATCATCAACCTTTTTTTATTGAATATCTGTGCAGGTCCCACCTTGTTTAGATCAGTCTGAGGATGAGGGCTTTCAATCAGCTTCTAACCTGACCCCAGACTCTCAGTCAGAGCCCAGCTCCATTCCAGATGTTGATATGTGGGAGGCTGCCCGCAGTTTTGAGCCTGGAAGACGCCGCTGTTGGGAGTCTGTTGGCTGGTAAGTACCATGCTAATTAAGAGCACTTTATAACAACAAAGTCAAAATACTTTCTGGAGTATGTTCTGGACTAAGTTACTGAATTATCAACAGTCTAAAATAAAACAGCACCGAATCCTCATAGTTCAGGAATTGGGGAAAGCAGATACTGTCATAATGGTTTAATCACTGAAGTCATTTTTAAAGCAATAATATAGAGTTTCAGTTGGATAATTTTTTGTTGATTGACAAGTAAGCATGGTATGTCACAACACAAAGGCAAATTAAAGCCAAGCTGAAGATGTGGTTAAGTAACACACAGATCCATCTTAAGAAATCCACCTACAGTGTTGTAGTATAAAGCTCCACTTGTTGTTACTTGTGTTTTCAGTTTTATTTTGTAGAACAAAACAGGAAATGTCACTCTTTTTCTACCACTAGCCCACCAGGGAAAAGGGAGTCCCTCTATCTAACAGAGAGAGGCAGGGAGGCCTTTGACCAGCTCTATCGTCTATGGGAGGGAGAGATGAGGGTGGTGAGCACTAGTACGCCTTCTCCTATCCTGCCGCTGCCTCTGGACTCTCAGACACAACTGGTGTCTGACCTCCTCAACGTCCTGATTGGAGTGGCATCCACAACCTTTCCTCTGAACCAGGTCCATTTCATTATCATTATTTATCAGTCTCTGAAATGCGATAAAATGCAATTGATTTGTTGTTTTAGGGCTCTATCAGACTTAAGGGATAAAAATAAATGAGGTAGTAAAAGCACTGTGACAGCACACAATTACCAAAAAACACTAGAGAAAAGGGAATCAGACAAAACAAATCAATGGGCACTTTGTGCATGCCTGATAAAATAAATGAAAGCATATTACACTGTAACAATGACAAGAAAATCTGACAAAACAGTGTCAGTGCCAAGCATAGACCCAAGTCATTCTCCCGAATGAGGAAGAAATAAATGAAAAGACTCTGAATGCCAGAAAAAAAAACCCAAACCACCAGGGAGCTCTTCTGTTGCTTTATTGTTTCCCATTAAGTTTTTATATTCGCAGAAGATTCTAGTTAGTTTTTACAATATAAATTAAATCCTAATTTTCTTGTTTACTCCCTTAGCTCTTTAAGTTGTTTCTCTGGCAGGCTTTTATCATTAAGATGTAGTCTACCACAGGATGTGTATTGCATACCTTTAGAACCTGATGTAATCCATTACAATATGCATGCATGAAGTTCCATGTCTTTCATGTTAAAACTTTGTTCAGATGGTCAGAGAGGTGTTTTATTAAACTCAGGGGTAATCTTTGAGGCTGCGGTGGTGTAAATTATTGCCTATGTTGTGTTTGTGCTCCCGAAAGAGTTTTGTCTATGAATTTTCTATCCAATTCTAATAAAAGAGGCACAGGAAGGGCAAAATAACAGACACCTGATTATGTAATACAGTCTGATATAATAACACCTCCAGCCATGCCCTCAGAAATCACCATGGAGGTGACTCCCTGACAGCCGCAACAGAAATTCAATAATGTGAGCTTTACTAAGACAGTCTTTACTGCAGGGCTGTTTTATTGGATGTTATTAGACTGTACAGTTATTCATTGTACAGTATTGTCTTCACCATCTGTAAATATGTAATCTCCTTTCCAGAGCGTTCAGTTTGACGTCAGGCCTGGTGTGTGCGTGTCAGGGGCGTCTCCAGAGAGCGTGTCTCGTCTCCTTGGGGAACTGGCCCAGTACGGCACCTACTACTTGAGGCTTAGTCGCTTCTCTCTGCAGAGTGCTGACAAGAAGGGCCTAGTCTTCCAGGTATGTTTGTGTAATCATCATTTATACCACTGACACAGCACATTTTACACCTCCTCTCTCCACACAAATTCTGCATTGGACAGTTTTTTTTAAACCAGTGTTAGGGTCATCAGTTTCACTTAAAATCAAAAATACTGTATTTCTTTGCCAACAGCTATTCCCATAACAGCTATTTCAGACACATAGACCATTTAAAATATATGATACCAGGCCTGTCACAATTATTACATAATTGACTGATCGCAATTATTTGAGTTAATTGCAATTGTTAAAATCGTTTCCATTCATTTGTATAAAAACAGCTGGATGAAAGTAATAGAAAAAGGCTCTTCATAAGGTGTATGTGTATTATTAGACTATGTTTAGGCTTTATACTGTTTAGAGGCATAAAATGATCAGAAAAAGACAATTAAATCGTAAATTGCAATTATTTGTCATTGACATTGATATTTATGGTAATTGTCAACTAAAATCTCATGATTGTGACAGCCCTGTATGACACTGAAAGAAAAGATGGAATTCATAAACAGAAGTCAATGATCATCAAAGATGATCCACAATATCAAACACTGTGAAGGCACACTGAGGGATAGGTTTGCAGTGGTGTTGCAATATTTTAAAACTATAGTCAAGTCAAGTACCCATATGCACAGACAAACATATTTTGCTTTCTGGAATCATTCTTGTTTATACTGGCCCCCAAGAGATCCCCTCTTAGTGTTTGATTGGAGACTAAATCCACAGCACTCATTCTGTTGACAAATGTATTCAAAAATGTATCTGAGGTGAATATGAGGCATCGGCAGTTTGAGTTAGACTAATCAAGTGGATATCTTCCAGTGTCAGCATATTTACTGCACAATTCCCTTTTGTTTCTCTCAGCTGTATTGCATGTTAAGCAGAACACGAGGCATAGTTCGGCTTGAAGCGCTGTTACTTTGGAAGATCTCCACTTTCTCTGACTAATTCAGACTAAATATATTTTTGGATAGAGTGAGGACTGCCCACCCCCATCACTTCAATTTGAAATGCAGTATTAGGGGATTACATAATGAACAGCAGGAATGTTTACACAAAAAAAAAAACGGTTTCAGGTCTCATGTTTGAAACCTAGTTATCGTTTTAAGACAGACTCCAAATTAGTGAACTCAGCATTTAAGTAAAAGTTGCAAATGCAGAATATGTGAGGAAAATGTGTACAAGGTAAACTGAGCATTTAGTATTACACCCACACAGATCTATCTATTTGAAAGATATTCTTTCTCTCCTTCTCTCCAAGGCTTTTACAGGTGGTCTGAGGAAGTATCTGCATTATTACAGAGCGTGTGTTCTCAGCACTCCACCCACCCTCAGTCTGTTGATGATCGGCTTCCTCTTTCGCAAAGTAGGCCGCCAACTCAGGTGAGGTCAAATCTTTTTATTTTTTTCCAGTCTTTTTTTCACTGATGTCTGTGCTTTGTTCATTTCATACTTCTGAAGCTCAACATCACCCAGTCAACAGTGCAGTCGTGTTCTGACACAGTGGACCTTGATGCAAATATCATCAATTCAAAAAAATCTCTGTTTTCTTTTCTAAGGTACCTGTCAGAGCTGTGCTGTGTAGATGGGCCTTTGGGTGCTGGCCAGGCTACCTTCCCTGTGGTGAGTGCTCTTTTATCTGCAAATTGCAATATGTCATCCATCATGGCCATGTTTAGCCTATCAGATGAGATGTCAGCTCAGTGCCATGTGGCTCTCCTCAGGGTGTTAAACTGCTGTCCTACCTGTACAATGAAGCACAGAATAACTGCAGCAATGAGAACTACCCGGTCCTGCTGTCGCTGCTGAAGAGCAGCTGTGAACCTTATACACGGTCAGTCACTGTGTGTCCTGAAAAGGAAATGATACAACCCAAGGACATGACTCTCTGTCTCAGATACGGGGAACTTGTTGTATTGATCTGTCTCGTCTGTCTCTTTGTTTTTTGCCATGCTTCACGTAGGTTTGTGTCTGACTGGGTGTACAGTGGCGTGTTTCGAGATGTTTATGGAGAATTCATGATCCAGGTCAATGAGGAGTACCTCAGTTTCAGAGGTGAGACGACACACACAAACACACACACACACATAAACACACAAACAAGCCATGCCTGCGCATAAACACTTTGGCTTCAGTCAGCGGGTTCGGAAAATGAAAAGCCTGGCAGACAGATTGTCTCGCTGAAAAAAATAGATTTCATTACAGCCTTTATTGCCTAGTTGCATTTGTCCTTGTGTCTATAAAGGATGTCATGAAGTTATTGGATGATAATCAGTGGGAAACAGAATCAGCTACCACAGCTGTGGTAGCTGTAGAGCCATATCTGCTCAGGAAGCCACAGGGACACACAAGTAAATGCTGTTCCTTTATTCCTCTCAGTTGATCCACCATGCTGGCAAAGCAAAACATCCTCTGAAACAAACTGTTCCGTCTTACACTTTGTCTCTTGTAATTGTCCTTGACAAATCTCAACCTAGTATTTTTTTTTCAGTCCAATTAATTAATTAATTAATTAACTGAGTTCTTAAGGAGAGCTGAGGAATGTAGGTAAGGCAGGAGGAGACGAGGCTTACAGGGCAGATAAACACAGACCCATCTGCACTCTACAGGAACTGGCTGACTGTGTGTCCGTTGTATTGCCTCTGTCATGCTGCTTTTCAATGTCATGGTCTATTTCATGTCCAAAGAGCCATTTCTTTTCAAAAATAATATTAAAAATGACACATTTTTATATTAACTTTTTGAAATATTGTTGTTGTTAGAACTCAGACCATTAGAGCTGCATTAACCATATTTTTGTTCATCAGTTAAACTGCAGATTATTTTTGAAATTTTACAAATTGATCATTTGGTAGAAAAAAGAAAGAAGTAGAAAAAACTAAAAATATTATTATTGTTATTGTTGCTGTTATAATCAACTTATTATTCTATTATTTAGCTCAAGTTGCAATATTTAAGAGTGTGTAAACACTCACCCCTGCCAATTAAGGAAATCAAGTTTAAGAGATAATATCCATGGTTGTAGTTCAGCAGTGCCCACTGTTAGCTGCTAACAACTTTTCAACTGTGAGGATTCAGTGTTTTCTTTTTTTGTTTTTTGTTTCATACTATGGGAAATAGACCGGTCAGACAAAACAATGTTTGAGATTATCATCTTGGTCACATGCAAAATCTTTCAGTATTTTGTGATATTTTTTAATTTTACAGACAAAATGATAAACACAGTAAATAGTTAGCTGATTAACTGATAGTGAAAAAGCTTTCTAGCTGTAGCCTTTTAAGTATGTAATAGGTAAGTAAGTATAAGTAATAGGTAAGGATAATCTTGTTGACATCCTGTTTTCCAAACAAGTAAACACTGTAATTGCCTCAGTTTGACATGACTCCATAAATATAGTCTTGCATGAATCATTACAGCCTTTCCAAATACTGTATGTCATGCAACACCACCATCAAGGTCAGACCATCACCTCGGCTTTGTCTGGCTAAGAGGTTCATTTGCTCATCGGCTACACCTCATCAACTCCTGCAGTGAACCTCTGCACTTCTCGCGCCTGCTTTTTGGAGGACATACAAATGTCATTGTTCTCTTTGAAGTCCGTCAGCCAGGGAGGCAATCAGTGGCTAAGCTTTCTTGGCAAGCCGCAGGCTTTCTGTAAAGAGCTCTGGAAGCTCAGTGCATTCTTGTTCTCTTATGCTTTTTGCTTAGGATCACTGAGCTAAGCGCTAACAATTTCCAAGTGTTAATTCAAGCAGCCCAAGTTTTGCCATGCCCTGTAAGTCATACTAATAAGGAAAAGTTTTAGGCCCAGCACAGGTTGGGTAATACTCCACCACTGTCACTTTTTTGTACCTCCGTTGTGTGAGAGTTGTTCTGTTATCGGAGGAATAATGGGCTAGTATAACTACTTGGTCTTATTTTTAGAACAGCATGTAACAGGCATCCTTGCATTTCTGCAGACAAACACTTTTGGGTTCAAGGCTACACTCTCATCTCAAAGGATGTGGAGGATTGTGTTCCCATCTTCCTGAGACACATCGCCAATGATGTGTACGTCTGCGGAAAGACCATCAACCTCCTCAAAATCTGCTGCCCACAGGTTTGTTGTGCATCATTAATTTAGTGCAGTGTCAGTGTATTTTAATAAGAATAATCATATAAATTATTTGTTGATTGTTTATCCATAAGATTACACATGCGTATTTCCTTTGTTTTTTTTAAATCAACCATTCAATATGCTGCATTGGCTCAGAGATGCACAGATTGGCTCTGATATCAACAAAAACCTCACGTACACCACAAATTATCCACCTGCCAAAACAACCATTTTACCTATTTGGAAATCCATACTGCCTGCAAGAGGTGGGACAAATAATCAATACTACCACACAGGTGGACAGCCTCTTCTAAAACATTATCAATACATTATCATCAGTATTGTGATACAATCTGTTGTGGTATTGGACCTGAGGTGCTTCCATCATTCATTGCACCCATTTGAACTCTGAACTGTTTTGCTTTGTGTCATTGCAGATTTTTTGTGCTGTGTAAAATATCAATAGTGCCATATGAGACAGTTTCAGCCTTTGTAATGGAGCGATTATGATGCATCCCGGAGTGAAACAATTAATCAATCAGTCGATTGAGCTAGTTTAATAATCAATTTATCGATTAAGTAGTTTGCCATGAAAAAATGTCATTTAGTAATTCCACAGGATTAGTTACTTTCCATATGCTTTATGCCATATAAGGTAAGGCTAAAATAAATGTATGATTAACGTGCACACATTCTTACATAAAATATAAAATTTATGCTTTTAATCCATTTCAAGTGAATTGTGGCAAAAAGTGGAGTAACAATAAAAACTTGAACCAAAAACTTCAACTTGCTTAAAAAAATAAAAATTCTAAATAACACCATATCAACTAGTTTGGCATGATCTTATATTTGCACTTTCTAAAAACTATATAAAGGTAATGGAATACAATTGTTCTATATATGTAATTTAAATTGGAGAATCTTGTTACTACATGAAGTGTCAAGTGGTGTAACTACCACAAAATGATCAAACTAAATAAAATCACTAGACCACTTCAGCGTCAACGTCATGGTTACATGGTTACGCAGTTGCACATGTATTATGGTGGCAGAAAAACACCAGAAATATACTGTGTATCCACGGAGGTAAATGGAGAGATGGAGAGAATAGAGGGAAAAGAGAGGAAATTGTCTTGTTTTGTGGCTTGTTGTGCTGTTGCTTGTACAAGAAATTAGTTCATTATTGTCAGATGTTCCTTTTTTCGAAACTGAAATAACAAAAAAAAAAACAAGTTCACTGTCCATTTCTTCAACAAACAATGGTGGTCAATGGTTTGACTGTGGTCAGGCTGTGTATCTTATTTTTATGAAAAATTGGTGACACCAATTGACACAACCCAGTGTCAAGTGGCATAACTGGTATTTTTTCATAAAAATATGACGATATATAGGAAAATAAATCTGGACTCAAATGTGAAATAAACGTAACTCTTGCAACACTATGTTTCTTGACAAATTTTACATAATTTGTCACATTATTTAGAAGACAAGCTGTTTTTTTACGATATGTCCTGCTCAGTGTTGCCAAAAAGCATTAAAATGTCAATATAGAAACGCAGCAAAAAATCTATTTCAATTTATTTTTTTCAGAATAAATGATATATTTTATAAGTGCACTTAAATCCAGTGTAGGTGGATCTAATTCATATTTATTTTCTTTTGCGGCTACACCATTTGACATTTTCAGAGGTATTCAGTCGTACTTTTGTTAAAAATGGTTCAAATGTCATTTCAAATGACATAGAACCAACATGATTACAACATGTACATTTTCACAAATCTGAGGCATACTTTTAAACAATTTTTGAGGTATTTCTGCATTGCTCATCTTGCCAGCCCTTATTTGTCACCAACCCATAAACTGAATTTCTGGGTTGTGGACTGTTAAATGCAATACAAATTGTAAATATATCACATTGGACTAAAAAAAAAAAAGAAAAAAAAGCTGTGATCAGCATTTAATATTTTCTCATGTTCTATGGTCAAAGTGATATGATGAATCAAAAGTTTGGTCAAACCTTAAAAAATAATGAAACATGAATGTGTAACTTTTTGTTTTGTCTGATCAGTTTACTATCAAGGAAAAGCAGCACAGTATCCAGTGGCATTACTTCTTCAAATTCATTACCAAAATCATTGCCAATGAATCAGTCAATTGTTGGAATATTTACTTGTGAATTTTCAGTTGATTTTCTTATTGTTTTTTGGAACAGTTGTTTAATATCTCAGTGATATTCTGTCAATCTGTAACTTATTTCAGGATTGATGATGTGATGATCATCAGTACAGTGTACTAAATATTGTCAGTGTATCATCTTGCGTTGCCCTCAGACTCCCACAACCTATAAACACGTGTAAGTGTAACAGTTATCTTTTATATGAAGGATTCCCCACAGGGCACGATGGCAGTAAACATGGCAAATGAAAAGTGTTAGTGAAGTGTCTAAGTTTTTAATGTGATCTAACTGAATTTAATCACGTCACTCAGACTCACCTGCTGGTTCACCAGTACACATTGTTTTTTATGGCCTGACCTAAACCTCCCATACCTATGACTAATTGGTTTTCTCTTAATTACCACTCCATTTCTCTGTATGCTAATTAACTTAGTGCTGGATTCTGTTCTGTTCTCAAAAAGACTGCAGGATGGCTGTCATGAATACTTGTGAAATTATAGATTGAAAAATGTGGCTTGAGGACATGGTGAGGTGTGATAGTGATATTTTATTAAGATTTTTCAAAATGGAAACCTTTGCATAAACACCATAAAGTCAGAGCACCTAATCTAACAAATCTTGCCACAAAAAAAGAGCAACGATTAAAATAAACCTTTTAAGCAGCTTTGATTACAATAATACAAGAATTAATTCAAGTAGATAATATGTTTTTATGTTGGGATAAAATGTAATTATCTGAGAAAATTAGACTTGCAGAGACACAGTGAGTGTGGTAAGATGAATGTTTCTCATATAATCAATAAAGGGTTTCTGCGCATTGTAAAAGGTTTTACAGTTGTAAAACCAGTACATAATTTCCTGAAGTAGTGTGTAATCATTCATTTCTGCAGTATGAGCTCCAGAGTCTTGAGATTTCCATTTCAGACTCAAGTATTTTTTGGCAATAATTAACGACATATTAATCCAGTGCAACTGTGATATGATATTACAAATTAGATTTTTCCAAAAAAAAAAAAAAGATTTTGAAACAAGACAAGGTAGAATGTATGAGTGTGCCATCTTGGTGCTAAACTGATAAACTGATGGAGAGAGGTTACTGAGTGAATCCAAATCTCAACTTTAAAGCAGATGCAACCCTGTCTCTACATGGGTCACTCGTAGCATCTCATTCATATTTATCCCCAAGTCTCTCTGCCATCTCATCCTAGATTCATTGTTAGTTTGTTCCTGGATGCATCTCTAGACACGTTACACTTTCAGACAGTTGGCAGCACATATTTCATCATAACACAAACTTTGATGTTGGTGTATGAAACGTTCAGGAAATGCAGCAGGCATTAGTTTGAAACCTGGTGAAAAACTACCTGCATTTATGGATAAATCTTAAAGTATGATCAGACCAAGTTAAAATAAAAAGCATAATCTCTGTGAACTAATCACATACAATTCATTGCAATTTTCCTGTCCATACTGAATACATCATTTAAACATGAGCCCCTCAGCTAACTGCAGTCAGAAATCGAATCCAATCAATGAAACAAGATTGGAAGTGTGGGCAGGAGCTGCTCTAAGCGATAAAAAAACACTCGCTTGTGAAACACTTGCTGTTCACAAGAAGCATAGTGAGCCATGTGTCGTGAAAAAAAAGCTCTCTTTGTTCTTGCAATCAGCTGTAGATTTGCATAAAGCTGGAAAAGGTTACTAAGAGTTAAGATATTCATCAGTCCACAGTTTGATAAATTGTCTATAAATGGAGACAATGTAGATCTGGGGCTACTCTTTCTAGAAGAGGGCACCCAGCTAAAATGACTCCCAAACACCACATAGAACACTCAATAAATCGTCCCCAGAGTAACAGCTAAAGAAACACTTCTGGTTCTGGTTAACATCTCTGTCCATGAGTCTTTTCCACAGAGAGAACGGTGTCCATGGCAGCACACCAAAAAGCCACTGCTCTCTGAAAAAAAACAAAAAACACTGCATGGCTGGATTTTCCCAAAGGGAGGCTTGATACTCAAAATTTTGTGGACCGACCACACAGGTTGAATTGTTTGGGAAGAATATGCAGCAGAATGTATTTCATAACAAGGGCTCTGCATTCTAATTAAATGTCATCCCAAAGGAGGCATCATGATTTGGGGTTTTGCCATCTCCAGGCCTGGACAGTTTGACTGTATCGAGTGTAAAAATGATCAAAGGCTCTTACAGGTCAGTGCCAGTACTGAAGCTCCTGTAAAAGCTTGGTGGTGCAACAGGACAACAGACCTAAAAATCAAAGGGAGATCTACTACACAGTGACTTCAAACAAAGAAAATCCACCTTTTGGAGTGGCCCAGTCAGAGACTAGACCTTAATCCAATAGAGATGTGTGGAATTATGGCTGACATGAACTAGTTCTATTGGAAGAATGGTCCAAAATTCAGCCTGTTGTGCAGGTTGGATTTTAAGCTATCACATGCACTTTTTCCACCAGCACTGTGAATACTTAATGAGTTCATTCAGTAAAAACAGGAAAGATTATATTTGTTTGAGTGATATTGACTGAAGCATATTGTGTTTGTCTAAACCTATTTAGATGAAGGGTATCTTATATTTTACAACCAATTAATGCTGTAAATCTGGTAATTCCATAGGGTTCATGCTGATTTTCTTGCCACTGAGAAGCAGTGAGTCTGTTTATGGCGCTGACTTTCTGTTCCCTTTGTGTCCACAGCACTATATCTGCTGGTCAGAGCTGCCGGCGCCTCGCATAGCTGTCACCTTCTCCCTCCAGGAGGTGGAGGAGATTGAGAGGGACTGTGCAGTGTATCGTGGACGAATGGAGAGGATCGCCAAGCACAGCGCCATCAGCAGGGAGGAGCAGGTACTGAGATGTGCACACATCTGACATGTTTTCCATATCTTCTTCTGAGGTCTGTTAATATCGCTTAGCTTCATTTGACAACATCTTTGATTGTTTTTAAGGTAAAATGATGTGTTTTATGTGCAGCCTATGTGAGCAGACATTCTGGTCAACATGGTAAATTACCTTAATGAAGTCTGAGCTAGCTGACTTTAATGGATTTAAAAAAAAACAATCAAGGAGAGCCTGAACTTCAGCGAGGGAAGACAAACATGCAGTGAGACAAGTCATTACACAGGTGTAGTCCCTTAAGATAAAGAGAGAGGAGTTTCTCTTTTTTTTCCATTCTTCTTTTTTTTTTTTTAATACATAACGTGATCCATGATTGTGACATTACCCCTCAAGTACTGAAAATTTCAGCAGCAAGTCATTAAAATGATACATCTGAAGTCTAGGGCTTGTGCGCTGCGTGATTTAGTGTAACACCCCTGGTTTGTATGGCCTCTGTAGTGTGTGCTGCTAGCTGTGCTGACTGGCAGAGGGTGGGAAGGAGAGGTGAGCTACAGGGCAGGTGGATAGATCTTTGTTAATGATGATTTCTTGTCTGTCTATTGTTAGGCCCTGCGTACAGAGCAGGCACGCCAGGAGCTGATCAATCAGGTCAGAGAGTCAGCAGCCAAAACCCTTGAGAGCATCCGCGGTAAGTGTTACATTTACACACACACACACACACACTGGGAGTATAATTTCATACAGTGCTTTACGTAAATGCACACCACCTCCCTGCTGAGAATAGCCTCTATACCTGCATCTCACATTTGCACGTTGACTCTTGACCATGAGAGCATTCTCTAGCTCCGTTCATTCCTCTCAGGAGAACAGCAGAGATGCATACTGAGGAATGTTTTGAACTGCTTCCAGTACGACAGGCTGAGAAATCTAATTATTTCTTGCACAGTTTAACAAACCCCTCACATCGTTTATTACTTCAAAAGATGCGTGGCAAAGTTTGGGAGGGGAGATGGTTTGGAATTTTCGGGGGAAATGTCTGGCCTGATGCTCCGAGTGTGTCTTGGCATATTTGTGTTTGTGTGAGGCAGATGGTGATGTTGTTCTATGTGTGTCTGTGTGTCCGTGTGTGTGTGTGCATGAGAGGGAGAGGGAGAGGGGGAAAGACCGAGATGTTATGTACTTTTCTATGTGGGAGGGTAAGCAGCCCACTGTTATCTCCCTTGCCTCCTGTAGGGCGGCAGGTGTCGCAGCGTCTGGCTGAAGAGGCCAAAAAGAGGGAGCTGTTTGAGGAACTGAAACAGCACCTGGAGCAGGAGCAAGAGGTAGGAAAGTGTTCTACAACTGCTCTTCTTCATACATGTGTTTATGAGAAATATGCATGAAAATGTTAGATGGTGAGCCTGACTCTGTAGAGTAAGAAAAGGTCTCCAGGCAGTCTCTCATCATCTATATTTAGAAAATAATTAGATGTCAAAAGCCAGGCAAGAATTCTGAGGATAAGAAAACAATGTGAACAAAAATTTAGATATATAAACATTTCAGCTACAGCATTTGTGGCCTCATTTCAGAAGCTGAAAGCAATGGTGTGTGTGTGTGTTTGTGTTTGGCACCAGTGGCGAAGTGCAGCCAAGAAAAGGCAGGAGGAGGATGACTTCAGCTTTGCCAGGGAGCTGAGGGATAGAGAGAAAAGACTACAAGCCCTGGAGGAGCAGCTGGAGCAGAGAGCCAGGTCTGACTGCTTTTACAGCCCCTTCCATGTTAATCTTTTATTGATGATTGATTAATCTATGTTAAGATTTTATTTTACACAGAATATATTAAGCTGATGGGACATCAGCCCCACATTTGCAGGATCTGTCACTGGCTGGACTTGAGCCGAAGTTCCATACAGTTGGGAAACTGCGATGCCACGGCATGAGCAAATGTTAACAGAGCCTGTAATGCGAACATGGCGTGTGTGGCTTTCCAGGCAATGGCTGAAAGCTGCCGTTAAGTTTGACTGCATGTTGAGCATCAGAGTTTACCAAAGCTGTTGTTAGCACCTGTCATCTGCAGCCTTTCATCCAGCCACTTACCTTCCCACTTGTGTGCTATTAAAGATTCAAAATTGAAATACTTACTTCATTTATAATGTGTTTGGAAAATATTCCACATCAGGTGCAGTAATAAAGCTTTTATTATTCATCTTTTACAGACCTTTGCTGATTAATCGATTGCAGCTCATTAAAGTGGCTGACAAGAGGCTAAGGAAATTGCTCAAATTAAATTCAGAGCCATTACAGACCATGAAATGACACATGGCATGCCAGTATGCTTATCACAGTCCTTCATAAGGATAATTTGCTCTCAGATTTAAATAAAATTTCACTCAGATTCAAATATAAATGTAAGGCTGTGAATATAAATTATTCAATATTCAAATAGCGTATTTATAGTGTACTGTGGAATATCAGACTTGTTGGAAAAATATCACCAGCCAAGCTGTTTTTAGGAGGATAATCTTCATGTTTATGAATTCACACTGATATTTTGCTGCTCTTATCTCACTCGAGTGCTGATATGAAGCTAACAACAGCTAAGATACCTGATGGCTGAATAGAAAAGTGGAGAAAAAGGGACGCTCCTATGAATTAAAAGCTGCACACTTGATCCTCAACAGCCACATGTCCCATCTCAATGTGCCTGACATTTTCTGAGACTTTTCTCGCTTTCGCTGCAAGTTGCTTTGAATAAGACCTTCAGCTAAATGATTTACTTGTTACATGTTTTTCTTATGACATGTTTCTGCACTTAAATCCCAGGAAGGAGCTGATTGCTCAATATAGCCGTCTGTCAGAGGAAGCAGCCCGCAGAGAGAGACGGGCCATGTGGAGGGTGCAGCGAATGAGACTTGATGATGCCCGTGCTCAGTTCTTCATCCATGACAGGCAAAACATCAGGTTTGTTATAAATTTGTTTGTTATATCATAGAGCAACGTGCACAGAGGAAGAGGTTAATATGACTGAAGAGATTATACAATGTTAACCGAAGCTCTTGTGCCTTTTTTCCAGACAATGCTAGAGAAATACCCCTTAGGCCATGCAAGACCTCCTGTGGAAGTGTTACAATCTGTTCCCGCAGCACAACAGGCTGCACTGCAACCAACGCTGGTATGACAACACATGGGTTCTTTAACTCAGATCTTCCTCTTTTATTCTTTTTTAAAATGCAAATTAATATTTTCACATATATTAACAGGAATCTCCCGCCCAGGAGCTGTCTGAGGAGCAGCCAGCTGGCACCCAAGAACCTGATAACGTATCATCACAGCCACATGACCCAACTTCATCCACCCCCAGCCCCCTTACAGTAGACCCTGCCCTCATCTCTGAAGACATTGATATCAATGATTTTCTCACCAAGTTGCCAAATCCTGACAGTAGGCAAGTGGATCTGGCTTTACAGGATATTGGGTCAGACCTACCTGAGGTGTGCCCCACAGCAAAACTAGTCGACTATGACTTCAGTGCCCCCTTTAGTCCACTTGAAGGTATCACTGGCCAAGCGTCACTTCCACCCAGACCTCGATGGGGACCTGCAGTCCAGCTTGACTCAGTTCAAAACCAAGCTTCACTCTCTCACATGTCAATAGGAGAGAATATGTCTCAAGTCCAGGAAAATGCCCCCACAGCCAGCCCCTTTGGTCAGGCCTCCAAATCCAGCTTTCCTCTTGGCAAAGACACCCCAGAGGAGCCCCCAGACACATTCTGAAGCCAGTGTTAACCTACATACCTCTCAATCCTCAGTGCAGCCAGATGATGATGATGAGAGGAGTTCAACTGCAGACAACAAACAGGAAGAAAGTGCAGCTGCGGCTGAACAGAAGACTGGAATGGGGGGTTTGAAAAGTAAAAAAGGGGCAAAAGAAGATGAGCATAAAAATGTCGACCCTACAAAAGAAGATGGTGTGGTTGTAACTGCCGCCACCTCTACCACACCAGGACAAGGCTTTGATAATGTTGACCACAAAGCAAAGACAAGTGTTTCTAACTGTGGAGGGGTTATATCACTCAAGGGCAACACTCAAGACGCTCAAGATAAAGCTGGTATTTCTTTGCCACACATTCATGGTCATGTCTCCAGTGATCACCTAAAACTTGGAGAGATGGTTTCAGATGTTGCTGCCCCTCAGCCGTCACCCAGCATCCATGGTCACTCCTCTGATGCTCACATTAAGATTGGACAGTTTGTATCAGAGGTGGCTGCTCCTCTGCCTTCCCCCAGTGTTCACGGTCACTCCTCTGACGCTCATATTAAAGTCGGGGAAAATGTTTCAGAATTTGTCGCCCCTCTTCCAACTCCGAACATCCATGGTCACGCCTCTGATGCCCATATTAAAGTTGGGGAGCTTGTTCCAAATGTAGTTGCCCCCCTTCCCTCCCCTAACATTCATGGTCACAGCTCAGACGCTCATATCAAAGTTGGGGAAAATGTTTCAGATGTTGTTGCACCACTCCCTTCTCCAAGTATCCACGGTCACTCCTCTGATGCTAATATAAAAGTGGGTGAGTTTGTGTCCAATATATCTGAAGCAAGACCTCGTTGGAGTAAGCATGGGCACGCCTCAGACTGCACGCTTCAACCAGGCTGTGTGGTATCCGAAGCCGAGCCAGTCTTGCCTCCTTTGCCTGGAAGTTCTCATGGTCACTCCTCAGACTCAACGTTAGGTGTTGGATGTGTAGTTTCAGGAGATGAACCCAAACGTGCTCCTCTACCTGGCAGCGCTCATGGTCATTCTTCAGACTCAAATTTAGGCGTTGGGTGTGTGTGTCCCAAACTGGACCACTTCCCTCACCACTCCCGGGCAGTGCCTATGGCCACTCCTCTGATTCCACTCTGGGTGTAGGTTGTGTGGTGTTGGGGACAGAGCCACAAGCCTCTGCACTCCCAGGCAGTGCTTATGGCCACTCTTCAGATTCTTCACTTGGAGTTGGATGTGTGGTGAAGAGCAAAGAGAAAACAGAGAACAATGAATATAACAAAGGTACTTAATGATAAAAAACACTGTAACTAACAAATATTCACTTTCTGATGATTATTAAGTGATTATTTGATGAAATGTTTTGTCTATGTTGTATGTTACATGCAAAACAAAAAAAATCCAGTCATAATAAATAAAATCCAGTTTGCAGGTAATCGGTGTATAGGTTCAGATTTCTGTTTCTGATGATGCGTTAGTGTCTGGAAAAACCAATGTCTTTTGGAGAAAATATAAATATGGCAGCTTTTTGCTCTAATCTTTTGGGGTTAAGAATAATTCCTAATAAATGAAGATGTCACTGAAAACTGTGCTGCCTATGTTTCTATAGGTTCCAAGTCAGAGAGCCCTGGTGAGCAGCTGGTCGAGGGCATGGGGTCATGGGCAGCTAGCTTCGGGTTGTCCCCTGGAGAAAAGTCTGAGCAGGAATACCTCTTGGCTCTGTCTGCTCAGTACCAGGTGGAACACTATGAAGACTACTACAACCTAATGGGTGAGTTTAAATCATAGGACTCAAGAAAGCCCACTTTTTTGAACTTGTACATTACAGCCATGTGATTCTAGGAACAATGGTGTCTAGTCTGCCTGGTATGAAATGGATGAGAAATAACACATTGCTGTTCTGAATTGTAAACTTGAATAGTTACTTGACAAAAACAGAACTGAGCGCTTTATACTTGACATATTTGACAAGCTAAAACAATCCACCAGTTGTCCTTGTTCAAATTTGTTGCTGGATATGTTTTCAGTCATCCAGGGCATGGTAGTCATTAAGTGCTGAATTTTAAGGCAACTGGACAGGCACTTTTTCCTTCCCTTCTTTCTTCTTTTCCCTTCAGATCAGAGGTGAAATGTATTCAAGAAGTAAAAAAAAAAAAAAGTCCAGTTGCCTCTAACTTTAGTGCTTAATGACTATCATTAGTACAAATTGAACAGAGACAGTGTACTGTATGTACAAATAACTGCCTAGAGCCTGTGAAATACAACTGAAGGGGAGCCAATGCAGAACCTTGAGGGACTCTGGGTGAGATTTTTCAGCTGAGGATATTAGTCACTGGTTACCCACGGTAAAGTAATCTCTGTAAATGAAGGCTTAACTTGATTTAAAGGTTCATTTCAGTTTATCGGAAAACAGTTTTACTGATGGACTGAACAAAATGAAATAATCTCATCTCTTATTGATGTGTTTGCTCCTTTTATCATTATTTAACAGAAGACTACAAAAGCAAAATGAAAATAATCTTCTGCTAAATCTGCTGACTTTTCTTGTGGTTAGAAATTGCATGAGGCTAACACTGGAGCACTTGGAAGCCCATGTGTGTGGCAGTGAAAATGACTGTACCTTATGTCTGTAGGAAAAATAAAATGGACCTTGGTTTCACTCAATAATATCAAAACATATATGTTGTGTGACTGAAATAACTTAATGAGACGTTTTATGAAATAAGGCTAAACATCAGGTCATTTCGTAGAGAAATGAAAATTACACAGGAAACAGTGGTGGAGCGTGCTTCATATGAATTTAAAAGAGCATTTTTACATGTTCATGAGTGAGGCATTTCTTGAGGCTGTTCAATATTTACTCCATCAGCGTACACGGGGCTTGCATAAAAAGCAGTGATATTTCATAAAGGTATTAGTCTGGTTTATGTTTGGCGGGGATGCATCATGGCTCGTTGAAGTAATATCCTGTCTTTTTCACTCTGCGTTTGTGGTTCAGTCACGCTGCTATTATTCATGCCGGCTTCCAGGGTCTCCATGAAATCAATCAGAATCTACTCTGTTGAATACATCTTCCACACCACTGATCAAAGTCAAGAGCCCTAATTATTTAGGGAGTGTTACTATAAATATAGAGGGATGTTGGACAAAATAACTGTTGTAAATAGAATCCATTGTGAAGCTTCTCTCTTGTATTTTTGTTGTCAGGAAGATGTTAATTCAGCTCTGAGATCATTTAAAGGGCTTGGATTTATGTTTGTTTATGCAACTAGCAGTTATTTTCATTATCAAATAATTATTTTCATTATGTAGTTCATTAAATTGTAGAAAATGGTTTTTAAAAGTTTGACCCATGTAACGGTCAAAAACCAGAAAGTATTTAGTTTAATAGCAAAGAGGATGAAGAAAACTGACAGCATTGAGAAAGAAGAAAATAGTTTTTTTTGCATTTCTCCAATACAATTGCTGATCTTTCAGGTCTATATCATTAAATAAATGTGTCAGATGTTTATTTTCCATCATCCATTCAAACATGTTCTTTTTCATGTGACTACACTGTATTTATGATTTTTCCCTTGCAACATTTTAAACAGCAGAGTTTTCTGCCTGTCTGCGGGTAATATTTATTCAGCAGCATAACTCTCATCTCCCTCCCTCACAGCTTCGTCCCCCGAGTGTCAGCTGCTGAAGCAAGTAACTCGGGGCCCCTGGGGCCTGCCGATGGACCCCACACTTCGCAGAGCCACAGACACCACCGCGGTCCAACTCAGCGAGATGGTCTCCCTGCCAGTTCTGATAAAACACTCTGTCACTACGCCGCTCATCACACAGTGAGTGTCCCAAAGAAAGCTATTTGTAAGTTATTAGCTCCGTTTAAAAAAACAGATCCCACTGCTGTTTAGAAAAATCCCTCATTATGCCGGTTCTGCGTGTCTACACTGAACCAAACAAAGCCGGCACATGGCTGCCCCAGTGTGTGATTTCTTTTTTCCTCTTTTCAATGGCTCGCCTTCGTTCCAGAATCAGAGGCGTGACATGTAACACAGCAGTACTGGCATCTGTCCCTCTATGTCGACTCCCTTTTTACACAGATGTCGATCTGGCTCTGTGACTACCTTGGCTGGCTCAACAGCAGAACGACATTTACCCCCACCACCCACTGTTCCCGTCGTCATACCTTTCTATACAGAATGGAGAGGCTGATTAAAGAGTGACATTCCTGCCATGTGCAGGCTGTGTAAATGGGGCTTCTCTTTACACGTATGAGTTTGGAGTGTCTGAGAGACATATTTTCTTATTTTATCCTTAAAGCCAAATCCTCTGTTTAATAGAAATGCAGTTGTGAGGTTTTTCACTGATCTCTTGTTATTTCTCTGCTACTTCAGGCCACTTAAACTGTAGCTAAGTGCATATTCTGCACTGCAGGAATAATTAAAATTCTTATTATGTTCCATCAGCGCAGGATCCTTTTTCTGTTTGAAATTCCATCAGAACTCCAGACAAGCTTGTCAGTCTTCAACTACAATGTTTCTGCACACTGTGCAGTTTAGCCTTTGTGGGTAAAGAAATGGCTTTCTCATCCTTTTCTGCACATGGAGAGGGTGCAGTATATTTAGCGTCGGTATTCATAACTCTAAATTTTTATTAACACATTTTTATCCCATGCTTAGACGACACAGTGGAGTTATGCAGAGATTTTCAACTCCATTTTTATCTCCCCCTGCTGACTTTTCTGTGAAAAGGAACATTCCCTAAATTCCACTTTTATAGAAATGTAAATTACTCAGGAATAATTCAAAGTAATGGAATAGAGGAAGTCCTCCAAAAAGTTAAAAAAAAAAAAACACACACACATGGTTATATTCCCCTAGCTTTCTTCAGAGCTGATATCTATCATTCCCACAACCCATATCAAATTTGCAAGTCAGCATTATTTTCACTGCTGATTTTTGTGTCAAAACTTTTCTCTGCTTATCTTGGTCATTCTCCCCTGCACCCTCCATCCCCAGTGTATCTTTGGTGAACAAGGCAGTGGTGGACTACTTCTTTGTGGAGCTGGGAGTGGAGAGACACTTTGAGGCGCTGCGCCACTTCCTGCTGATGGAGGATGGCGAGTTTGCCCAGTCCCTCAGTGATCTGCTCTTTGAAAAGGTGACGCTCTTTCAGAAATGCTGATGTCAGTGGTGTGTATTAAAGATAGGGTAACATATGGTATTTTTCCTCAGCTGATTGAACAAAAAGGACGTATGGGAAGAAGGTCAAATGGCCTTGTCAACACATTTTAAAACTTAAACTGCGTTGTGAGTGATCAGCACTGCATGTATTTACTATTATCTCCTTTTAGCCAGACAAACACCAGATATGGAGTACACATAATTTACACATGTATGTGCTATAACTACAGTACGGTTCACACAACGCTTGTGTATCATTTCCTGGAAAAACCCTTAAAAATGTAATCCTATACTCCATGTGAGGTCTGCAGCTCTCCTCAGCTCTGTGAGGCATTTATGATGCATTGTGTTTTGTTTCATTTTGCCACCTGCAACTTTATGTACTGGTTCTGTCACTGCTTTTGTCAGCGATGTTTTCAGCTATTTACAGCAACAAAGCTCTAAAAACACAGTGTACACTACATGCTGACAGCAGAATGACACAGTTAGCAACTAGCAGGTGAGCACAGTGTAGTGTTTAGCAGCCACAAAGATGGATATTTCCCCCTGCAGTTCAGTGTTGGTGGAAACCAAACCAGAGCAAAAAGGAAAGTGGATGTCAGACACACTGTTATCAGGGGGATGCACACAGACTTTAAATGAATATTATTGTTGCTTCATATCTACTGGATGTGTAAATAATCAAATACATGCTAGCATTAACAGCTTATTGTACTGCCTTGAGCAGTACTGCACAGAAGGTTGAAGCATCATTGATGCTTAAACTTGTTAGCATTCTATATCTGATTTCTCCCTGGGCCTGTTTTGTACCAAGAGATGCATCATTGCCAGATTTCTACTTATGTCAAGCCCGAGCTTCCTGGTGTGAAATAACAAGCACATCTTTCGCTCCCACCTTGGTGCTGTT
Source organism: Caranx ignobilis (assembly GCA_021432705.1). Classification (NCBI taxonomy): domain Eukaryota; kingdom Metazoa; phylum Chordata; class Actinopteri; order Carangiformes; family Carangidae; genus Caranx; species Caranx ignobilis. Next base: position 69,197,388 of record MU269990.1, on the reverse strand, counting down.
CTGCAGAAACATTCATGTACATCTGTCTCATGAGGCCCATGAAACAGAAGGTTTTTGTTCCAGCCAAAGACTACAGCAGCTGATCTCACTGATTAGCACAACCGTCAGCTGGAAGGGGAACTAATCATCACAATCAGCTACCTGTAGTGTTTGTTTGGAATGAAAAGCTGCCAAGTTCTAGGCCTCGATAGCACGTTTGAAAGACAGGTGGAGAGTATGAATAGTTGGACTTGTTTGACCTTCTAAGTCTGTATCATTCCGATGTCTCCTCCACCCAGATGGGCAGCGGGCAGACTCCCGGTGAGCTGCTGACACCTTTGGTCCTGAACTCCATCCTCAGTAAGGCCCTGCAGTACAGCTTACATGGGGACAGCCCTTTAGCTGGCAACTTCACCTTCGCCCTGCGCTACCTCCCCGAGACCTTTCACCCTCACGCCCCCGACTCCCTCAACTGTCTGGAGCTACGCTACAAGGTGAGGCAGCGTGTTGTATCGAGGGGGTGACTAGAGTGTGTACACTCGAGCAGTTGTGCTTGTCTCAGCATGAGTGGCAGCTTGAGTGTGACAACCTGTCATGTTTTGACAAACTGCTCTGGGTGTGGAAATTAGGGTGTCCCACACTTAAGGGACTGAACCTCGCAGATTGATTGGAGTTGGAGTTTTTTGAATGACATACACAGTGACTAATGTTGCACATATTGTCCTCTGCTCTTGTTCACACCTGTGTTTGTCACCTTCCATCTCTCTCATAACTCATGCCTCTCCCTATTGAATCTCCATCTTCTGCTTTTTCTGAATCCTTCCCTCTTTGCCCCCTTCCTTTATCTCCTGCTTCGTGTATTTGCTACACGCGTTCTCTCTATCTCTCTCTCCAAACATCTTTTCCACATTCCTCTTTGCTTCTCCCCCTGTGTCTCACCACTCTGTCTCCCCCCTCACAATCCTCTCACCTCCTTTATCAACGTCTCTGCTTCACACCTCCCATCGCCTCATCTGTCACTCTGCCTTTACCTGTTCTTCCCAACTCCTGCTTCTCTTTCCTGTGCTTTCTTTCACACTCAATTGCACTCACACCCTCACACACTTTTTTTCTCCTTGCTTTGGTGTCTCTCTCCTCCCTCGTGTCATCTCCCAGGTGGACTGGCCGTTGAACATCATCATCACGGACAGCTGCATGAACAAGTACAACCGTCTGTTCTCCTTCCTGCTGCAGCTCAAACACATGGTGTGGAGCCTCCGTGATGTCTGGTTCCACCTCAAGAGAACAGGTGAGAAGATGCGAGCAGTTGATCCGGCTCAGCTTGGACTCCACTTCATCTCCTAGAAGGAGGAGTTAAGATTCTTCCTCACGTGCTTCATGTTTATGAAATATTCATAGGGAGGAATGTTGCAACTCCTTTATGTTTTATTTATACAACACACATCTTACACCAGTGGGATTGTTGTAGAGCTATGTGCTTCAGTGGGTAACGTATTATTGATCAGCAAAAGCCTGAGCAGAAATGACATAAATGGACTTCCTGATGGGGAAAAACAAAGTATTAAGTTATTACAGAGGTGTAAACTTCAGTGATTGTAACATTAAGATTACTGATCATATCTGGAAAATGCAGATGTTAATATTTGACCAAGAATGCAAGAATTTTTCAACCATAGAAAGTTAACATGGCCACACTCATAAACCAGACTGCATTAGAAAACAATTAACAGAGGTCTGTCTGTCTGCATCTTAACCATAGCTGCAGTTAGTTTCATTACTAATTCATGCGTATTGATTTTAGACTAAAAGGAAAAAAATGAAAAATGCCTGTCAAGTTTCCAGAGCACAAATAGGAGCCCACAGATTACTTAAAATGATATGATGTAAGAAAACAGTAAATCTTCGCATTTATGAGTCAGTAACTAGAATATGATTATTATTTTCCATCCTTTGTAAACAGATTGTGACTTGTTCCCATCTTTGTTCCCCCTCAGCGCTGGTGAAAGGTGCAGGTCGCTCGGTGCAGTTTCGCCAGCTGCAGCTATACAGACACGAGATGCAGCACTTTGTCAAGGTGATTCAGGGCTACATCGCAAACCAGATCCTGCAAGTGTCCTGGAGTGAGTTCACTGCCAAGCTGGCCACTGCCAGCGACCTGGATGCCATCCACCGCACACACGCAGACTACCTCAACAGAGCCATCTTCAGGTGAGGGCTGGCACTGTGCAGTTCCATATTTACTGTGTTTGCTGCAACAGAGTGTTTGCTTGTTTGTCGCTTCTGTGCACAAAATAGTTGATAGATGATTGATTGCATTCTGGGAGAAGATGATTTGGAACGAGATCAAATCTCTCCTTGAATCCAATACATTTTAAATTGTTCAGCTTTTTCGATGAAGCTCCATGTATTTAGAGTTATCAGTATTTAGCCTCCACACCATATGCGTGAGCACAGTCTGTGTGTATAACAACAGATACTACAAGTACATGTTGTATACACAGAAAGACATCATCTGTTCATTCTGCTTCAGTTACTGTAAGCAGTTTTCTGCAGGAAGTCACACTCGTCACACTCAGCACTTCTTTTCTCACGTTTCCTTCAGGCTCAATAAGGTTCGGGTTCAGCTGCTCCAAAATTTGTGTTGAACCCAATTAAGCAATTGATTTATTGACTAATTAGTGTACAGTAAATGATATGTAATATATAAATTATATGGCAACTAATTCATCATTTGTAACAGCAAAAAAAGTTGTCTGGTTCCACCTCATCAGAGGTGAGAATTTACTGGTGTTCTCAGCCTTTTTTCATAAGATATTGATTATCTATTATTCAACTGTTGGAAAAAATAAAAACAAGTGTTTGGGTAATTATCATGGACATTTTTCATCATTTGACATTTTGTAGACCAGCCTAGTGCATCTAACACTTATTATCGTTATAGAGTAATCTGTCATTACTTGATTAATTGTTTTGGTCAGAAGTCAGAAAATGTCATGTTGTTAACAAAATATATTGTTTTATCCAATCAGCAAGCCTAAAGATATCTAAAGGAAAAGTGGAGAAATATCTAGAACAATAAATGTTGGTCTTTTAATCAGCTTTGGACTATTCAATAAATCAGGATAGTAATCAATAATTGTAGCCTTCCTGGGTGCAACTTTTTTGGACCTCAGGACCTTCACATAAAGGGGGACTCAAACCAATTTGTTGTCAGAGGTGTTCTCCAGGGTGTTGTCAGCTTTTTACATTGACTGTAAAACTCAAATTGAAAGCAGCAGGATTTTAGGCTACAGCACCACAAACGGCAGAAACAGGCAAAGGAGAAAAGTCATTTCTCCAGGCTCTGTGCATGCACAGCAAGCCGAAGCAGCGCACTCTGTACCCATAATTTCATATAAAATTGATTCATCCTCTTCGTAACAAGTTAATTTAAATTCCAGCTGGATCTTAGGCTAACTCTTGAACCCGATGAATGATTTAATCTCATTAGGAGAGGTTGTCACTACCACACTTTTTTCTCTGTGTAATTTCAGGCCATCTGAAAAGTCATTTCAAAGTTCCTTGTCATGTTTCTAAACTTTGCACTCTCCCACCTCTCTCCCCCGCCTCCCCAGGGGTTTGCTGACAGAGAAAGCGGCTCCGGTCATGAACATCATCCACAGCATCTTCAGCCTGATCCTCAAGTTTCGGGCACAGCTGATCGCACAGCCCTGGGACAGCCAGCAGGGGGAGGCAGTGCACCCCAGCTTCATTGCCATGCAGCAGTCGTACAACACTTTCAAGTATTATTCTCACTTTCTTTTCAAAGGTAAGGACATGATTAATGTGATATTTTTTATGTATTCACACACATTTAAAGCTGAGAAACTGCTCTGAATCCACTGTGATGCAATAATTCTCAGACATGTTCATTTAGCAGTTTGGTAACAAGTGGTTTGTTGCCCTACTACACACACATTCACACATTCGGTATTATAACCATTAAACAATAAATAGATAATTGTAGGTGATTAGTTAGGTTGTCTTCCACATTTTCATGGTTTGAGTCACACACACTCTATGTGTGAGTATGACAGGAATTTTTGTCTGAAGGTTGAGCAGCTTTTGGAATAAATTACTTGACAGTCACTTTAGACGGAACAATGCTAAATATGTGATAGAAAACAGGCTGAATTTTTAAGGAAAACTGTAGCTTAAGGTAGCTTCCAAGGACTTTGTGCAAATCCGTCACATATGGAAGAAACACAAGTTAATGTATTGTTATATTTTGGATGTGGAGAGGCTGTGGTATTTAAAACTGAATTGTAAGATTTGTCTAGATGTGATAAGGCTCTTCCTGCTTGTTGTGATTATTCATACATGATTAGGCGATTTGTGTTGGATAAATCAATATCGTTTGAATTTGCTGGAGAAATGTATTTCTTGGGGAAAACCCAGAATTAACAAATGTCTTTGTTTCCTCAGTGGTGACCAAGCTGGTTAACCGGGGCTACCAGCCTCATCTCGAGGATTTCCTCCTTCGCATTAACTTCAACAACTACTACAAAGACTCCTGAGCTGAGCGCTGCTGTGTGTGTAATTTGGACACAAGTTTAATTTTTTTTTACTAAAGACATAGTCTTTGTTAAATATGCACCTCTGTGTACTATAAGAGTTTAGGACAGTTTAAGAATTTAAGAAGACAAAATATAGATAATCAGATGTATGTAATATATTGAGTTCTGATTTTCACTTTAAAGTGCAAAAACCCACCTGCACTGTATATTAGGGCATGGATTTGGAAATCCACATCAGTGTATAGAATTTGAACCACATGCTTGTGTGCTTGATTGGATCAGAGCACTTCTGAAGTTTGTATGCTGCCAAAGTAACCGAGATGATGCTAATGCCTACTGTAATGTCTCCCGTGCTCAGGAGTGCCTATAGCTGTGTAGAATTGAAGTGCATATAAATGAAATGCCAATGATGTATAAATACATAAGGAAATGTTTTGTTTAATAAATTCTCTATTCTTTGGCGTTGATCTTAAAAGTCTTTAATGGTGTAAAGAAAAAGACAACATTTACTTGAGTAAGAAAAAAAGGCTTATATTTATTAAAGATTGCATGTTAACATTGGTTTTAGAAAACTAGGACAAATTAAATGCAAAGCCTTATGGGTAGTGGAATCTGTCAACTGCTGCAATTTACACAAAGACAGGAGAAAATGCATTCCTTGCTATGTTATGGAAATGCATTTTCTCCACCATGAGTACTAGAGTCTTCCTGACAGTGCAAAACTTAGAAAGCAAAAATATATCAAGACTATTCAGCACAGCTGTAATGAACGTAATGGGCTGCAGCAGGCCACGTATTGTAAGAGGATTTGGTCTCTTGACTTGGTGGTTTAGTTGCAGAAATCTTTTCACCACCAGAGACATCAATCAGAGGAACAACACAGGTGCCAACTTGTGCAAGTCACCAAACCAGAGAAAAGGACATTTTTGAAGGTGGAAGCTCGAACCATGTTCTCTAGAGTTCAGTGTGAGTGAAGTGTCTCAACCAGCAACTGAGGAAGGAGGGTAAGAGTCTTTTGGATTGACAAGTTTTTCTTTATAACATCAAAAGACCTGCCAATATGCATTTACATCAGGCAACAGAAAGATTAGCTGTTAACAGTTACAACGTAAAAAGCAAAAGTTTGACATTTCAGGCCATGTACTCATACATGATCTGGGGCTGTGTTTGTGCAAGGTCATCAGCCACTTCCTGTAAGGAAACCGTGAGTCCCCCATCTTCAGTCGGCTCAGATACAAGGACATCTAATCACACGACTGAAGAGCTTGACAACATACTAAGCTGGCCATCAACAATATTCCTTTTTGATTACATATGAACACTGGTGCTGTTAGCTTTTAACAGCCATCAGTGCATCTCACCACATCAGACATCCAGCCACTTCAAAGAGAAGGTTACTCCTGGCAAGATTTTTCTTTTTAATGGTTCCTGAAGTCAGCTGAACCCTGTCATGTCACACACATCACCCTCTAATGGAGAATAAGTTGCCAGTTTTCTATTAGCTTGTCCAGCTGCTCCAAGCCTCTAGTAGCATTTTTATTGTCACAGCAGACAAATTGTTTCAGTGGTTATCAGCCACACAGCTGTTCCATCTAGTAGCTACTTGGTGTAAATATTTTGTAAAGTCTTTGTGTGATGGAGCTGAGAAATAATGGGACACATAATCATCCTTTTAACAGTTCAATGTTGTCACATTTAGATTAAGTGGCTGCTGGATGATACTCTCATCCCATTGTCTGTAGAGTAAATCTATCATTTTCTCTCATCTATCTCACTACAAGACAATGAAGAGCACATCTCCGTAAACATCAAACTATTCCTTGAATTTCTTCAATGACAACGTTAAGTATCATGGGCAATTGAACAAGATCATCACTGATGATTTCACCAGGTGGATTATCCAGTTTAACCTGTGTTTCTGCCATGTAGAAAAAACAAACATGCAGAAAATCAAACACACAATGTAACTTTCACGATCAACGTCAAGTCTGTGGCTTTGACCTCGTCTCTATCACACAGTACAAAGTCATATTTACAACACACAGCCAGAGCATCTCAGGCCTCCACTGTCCACTGAGATAAGAACCGGTGTTGTGGTCCAGAGGGAAGACAGAATCACACATCAACTGCTTCCCCATGTCTTTTCTGTTCTGATTCATAGGTATGAGCCAGGAGCCAATTGCTTTGCAATGAGTATGTAATAACCCACTGTGGTCTCCCTGCATGTGTTTGTGTAACATTTGGATGGATCGTTGTTTTTTAGAATCACAGCTCAGTGCTCAATGTAGAGGTTTCAGTCTTCTACAGGAGAAGAACGGAGAGAGCCATAATTTAATCATGCAGAGCATCGGGCCTGGTGTATTGACTCTGAAAGCTTTTGATGCAGCCAACTCTGATTAAACTTATATAGACAGTCGGACGGATCATATTTACACAGGCTTTCAAGAAATAGATCTTAAAGTAGTTCTTAATCATACAAAAGAATATTTGGACTGTTTGTAGACGAAATGACATACAGATTGTCTTAAGACACAGGTAGTGGAGAGTTCTGTCAAACATGACAATAAATCAGTTTGGGTGGGAAATCTTAAGATGGCCTGTATGCCACATCTGAATAACCTCAAGACATTTAGTCTACTCACTCATTTCCACTGCTTCAAGACACACACACTCACTTAGAGTAACGATAATAGCAACGCAAGAGTCATCACTCTGCAGATAAAAAGGAACTGACAACCTATTTCTTAAGTCTGTCACTGACTTACAGCCTTCAAAATTCTCAATTAGTGAATTCTGTAACCATTAAATGTCATTATTAAACAGATAAAAACATTGGAAGTGCAATAACTTTTTTTGTAAATAACTAATAAAAACGTAGTTGCATGAGGGCCTAACGTATCCGTTAAGTGTGAAACAAAGAATAGGAATAAACTCTCCAAACAGACTTCAAACTATGTAAACCTAAAAAAAAATGCAAACCGAAACCGAAGCAAAAGATTCGCCACCTTCAGTTTAGATGACTGGAGGAATTAGAAGACAATGAAACACAGTCAGTACCTTTAGAAGAGAGTCCCTTTTGATGTGAGTACCACCCACAGTGGAGTGAAAACAAAGACTTAACTCCAAGTCCAAAGACCCATGCTACAGCTTGAGGGCAGAAAAGTAGACCTAATGGAGCATCCCAACCTCTAATGCTCTCTTCTTTTACCTGGAGATCTGAGAGGAAGTGTACTACGTTATACTAAAGGTGTTACAGTACCAGAGTTAGGGCTTGAGGGGTCACAATGAAAGTATCCAGGGAAGGCATTCTCTCCTGGGTAAAAGATGGATTTTTTTGGTCCTGACTGATGCTAGGCCTCAGACTCCAGGTCTTCCTGTCCTGCTCCATTGGTCATGTCTCCTGTCTCAGGTTCCAGCAGCAGGAACTTGCCATCATTGGTAAGTGGCATGTTCTTCATCAGCTGGGCCAGAGCCTCAGGATCCTGCAGAACAAACAAACACAAAAACAGAACTTCTGAGTCAAACTGAGTAAGTGTGTCTCGATTTCCTAACCAACGCACTCTGAAGGCACCTACTACTGTATGTCACCTTTACACTGTGAGGGCTAAGGGAGGTAAAGTGTTGACCAATGCCCTCTGGTGGACGTGTTCATTATCTCCAGTCTACCGAAATCATCATGGTGTTTTCAGCTACTGAAAAGACTGATTCCAAAATGTGAAGTTATAAAACCTCAAATACATTCAGAGTCTGGCAGGATATGACAGAACAATGTAGGTTTGATCCGAAAAAAAGCGACATAATATTGCAGTTGTCTATGAAAAAACTCTCAGTGTGATTCCATATGATGGCATTACCTTCTTGGCTTCTGTAATGTCCTTCGCCAAGCTGATGGTGTAACATATCTGTGAACAAAGAGAAAAAGATCAGGTTCAGTATCCACTTGTATGTCAGTGAACATGTTTCCCCTCCCGGACAAATCATCAGTGTAACGACCTTCTCGCCCTCTGTGTTGCTCTCAAAGACGAAGGCGCTGAAAGAGGGCTCTCCCTCCTCATCTCCGTCGCTCCAGTCTCTACCCTCGACCACGAATCCCATCAGCCTGCTGTTCTCTTGGTGGGCTGCAAACTGACACACCTCCCCAAGCTGGAACTGACAAATACAGAGCGTTGAAATAAAGAGGAGTGAGTTACAGTGAACATGACTGAGTCTTCTAACCTCCTAATGGAAAAGAGAAAAGATTCTTAAGTAAAAGCTAATTTGATCCTTTGCTATACTTACACTTATCCTTGTGACTTGAGTTTGAGGGTCAATCAACCTGTTGTGAAGACAAAGCAGAGACTTAACAGGAATATAAAAACACTGCCGTGGTGCTTAGGCCTTGACTTTGCTTTCTTTTTGTCGGCGAGCTTGCATCTCTCTAATCATCAAGCTATGACCAACATCAGAACAATCATCTGGCACATGCTCAAATAATGTGACTTGTCCTCAGTGCCTGAGTGAATGTGTCTCTCACAAGGACAAACTTGTTTAAAAAAAAGTGAGAAATCAGTCATGTGTTGTACAGAGGCTGGATTGTTGGAAATGTTGACAAAGCGTTCAGAAGACTTCTTTGTCACACATGTTTGTGATTCACTGTAGTCTTGAGAAAGTTATCTACAGCCAACTCTTCACATCTGCTAATGAAGAGGGATCTCACCTTGATACATTACAGACATGTTGGATTTTATAGGTCAGGCTTTCAGAATGCCATCTCTTGTGCAAAAGAATAAAAAAAATAACTGCAGCACTGGATAACAGTGTTAAGCTGCACAGTATAACATATTTTCATGGTTGAAATGGGACGTGTCCTTGTAGCAGTGCACTGTGTGGGAGGCTATAGTACTATACTCCTGTATAACCGTCTATGATCAAGATCCAAACTAGACAGTAACAAAGTTTCAATGTGTATTTCAATGTGACACTTTTAACCTAAGTTATATTAAATTCTAATTAATGTTCATAGGACTGAGTGATGTTAAGAGTTAGCCTCTCCATACCTTTGGTACACAACTATAACATCCCCACAAACTGGCCCTGTCAAAATACTGGCTCCATCACCAGAGATCAGAGGAGGTATTCATGTGCTGAAATACCTGAGGCTACTGCTTGTGACCATCAGGTGGGACTCTGTGGTCCTGAAGATGTTGTGGATGGCTCGGGCAGCGAGCACCTGCCTCATGGCCTCATAGATCACCTCCTGATTGTCACCACAGCGAACGGCCATGGAGCCCAGGAAGCGCACGGCGAACACCTGCTGCAGGAGGGAGTCTGCGGAAACATCAGCCCCACTCAGCATCGTAAACATGCAGGGACAGTAAACAGAGCGGCATGGGAACAGACAGTCATGTAGGAGAGCAACCTCCAGGGTACACAAACACACACGCACAAACAAAAGACCTGAACTAAAGAGCTGAACTCTAAGAGTGCTCAGGAAAGAGAGTGGTCCATTAGGTTGTACTTGAATAAGGAAAATGTTTACCGTCACTTTCCGTTGAACAGTCATCATCTGTTTCTCCAAATGGATTAGTGCGTCTGTCAGGAAGTGAGCACGCACACAGGCGAAAAAAAACAAAACAATTACACTCCAGCACAGAGCCAAACAATTCAGGTTCCTGGAAGTAATACGCTAACTACTAGAGTCCAACTTTCAGGAAATTTGCGTCATCACCCATCACTACCTTGTCCCTGTCTCTCACAAACATGCACCCACACCAACTGCCCCCTCACCTCCCTCCAGCTCTGTTCTGGTCTTGAAACTCAGACGCTGGCAGCATGATGTCGAACTGAATGGGCGTCCCCGGGGCTATAAGGTCCTCTGGCTCAGGAGCAGCTCCTGTCTGGGAACCACTGCTGCCCGGATACACACCACCAGGCTTCGCTCTGCAGGCAGGAGACGGACAGTGAACATTTGTAGGAACATCTAAAGATTAAACTGCTGCTCATCTTATGTTTCTAGGCTATAATATTTAAACAAGTGTCCCTCCTCTTTCACCACCATCTGGTCCCAGTGTAAACTGCTCCGACACTTTGGTTTGTGATCTAATGGAAAATATGATGATCTTTAAAGCTACTGAAATGACAACCACAAATACTATATACTGAGCTATATACACAAAGAGCTCACAACTAGATGTTCAGAGCCAGCTCATCCAGCACGGGATATGAAGCTAAGCATTAGTTTAATCATTCATTCACAGTTCCTGCTTACTCTCTTCCTCTCTCACATTTCACATCACCACAACGGATGTTGTACCTTTTTAAATCAATGACATCATCATCACGAGACTTTCACATCTCTCACTTCTCTTCTCGTTTCACACATGGCAGTAAAAGTTTATTTGTTGACTCAGAATGAGTCTCTCCTGATTGAAGTGCTATAAAAGTGATTTAACATGTTGGCTTACACTTTCTTCACACAAATAAACTCCATAACACAACCACACACACCATCATGACACTATTGTGTCACATGTGCTTCATCACTGCTGCTTGAGATCAAAAACACATCAACATTGAGCATTACAAAGCCCTCTAGTTTGTTGACCTCAGCTCTTTCTTTCTGGGGTGTGTGTTTTATGTCTTTGATATTGGCTCCGTCCTAAAACATCTGAGAGCTCCACAGCCTCTTTGTCTTTTCACTTAATGATCATCATCCTCTGTGATCACAGGCTGACATTTGAGCAAACTCACATGATGTCATCAGGTCACCTTACAGAGCATGTGCAAATATGTGCAAATACAGTATACAGTGTTGTGAACATTAAAATGAGTATTTAAAGCCTGACCTGTCGGGGTTGGGGGAGCCTTCTGGTCTCTTCTCAAAGCTGGTGATGGGGGTGACTGCCTGGATGGCGGTTTGGTTCAGTCGAATGGCCACAGCCTAACAACAAGAAACGGAGGCATTGGAGCATCTCTGTTATCAGCAGGCTAGTTATTTCTAAAACCACATGAGTGACGCATTTTCACCTCACCTCCAGCCAGCTCTCTACACGATCTGAAACATCTTTGCTTTGGTCCGTGAACCACGAGCACGGTCTATTTACCAGCACTAATCCCTCAAAAAACAGCATGGCTTCTTCTGGTTAGTTCAGGTAAAGAAAAGTAGATTTTCCTGCCATTTCTAGGCCCACATGTCTGTCACGTGGGTGGATGAATAGTCCTTTTTCTACATTAGAGCAAAAGCTACAAAAGATTTAACATTGGTATTTTTTATATTATTTTATTATTTGTATATAAAAAAAAAACTATTGATCAAGTAGTTCCTTAGATGTAACCATTTAAAACTTAAAACAGTCCATGCAGAAGATCTAAAAACAAAACTTTGTTTAAATGGATGTTACATTCATTGGAACAAAGGTTGGCCCCCTACACAGAGTTGTTTTTATCCATTTACTAGAAACAACATCTGCAGTGTTCGATTTCATTCAAATTAAACAATTAACACAGGTCATGAGGAGCAGAAACAAGAGACAGATCACCAGCCAGACATTTGTTTGTACACAAATGAGGAGGAGTCCCTGCAGTTTTGCACAAACAGCCACCCAGGGAGAGAGTGAGGGCACATTTTCAACATTAGAACAACTAGATAAGTTGTGTGTAAAACCACCCTCCATTTGCTGCTTGGTGTAGCCTGTATGTGTGTGTGTGTCTGTGTGTGTATGTGAAATTATTTTTTCAACTAACAGCTGCTGACAACACTGCAAACACAGTCAATGCTGCACCTTTATACCTGAGATGTGATGACATGTAATTTGCAGTTATGTGGCGCTACACCTGTCAGCAGTTAGACAGACTAATGATAAGTGATGATTAGTGCTGAAATCTCTAATTATTACTTACTATATAATAAACTAAGTGATTATCATGTAGGGAAAATAAATATGTGAGAGAGAGAAAGCGGATTAGGACACAGCTAAAGTCTGTTTATCTATCAGAATCTGTAGGACAAACATTTTCAAAGTGACACACAGAGTCGAGCCTCCTGCAAACAGGCTGAACTCTGTGATTGAAAAAGCAATGAAGGCACCAGCAGCTGTGAGGCACTTCGGAGGAAGGAGGGAGGGTGGTCTTTGAGACAGCAGTGGAACAATGCCATCAGTCTTTTATGTCCCTTTGAGAATGAGTTTCCAACATTGTGTGCTGCTAATTAAAGTGGTGGAAAAACAAACAGATGTCTGATTGGTTCACAAAAGATCAGTGAAAAGTTTCTCAGACGTCTGCAGAAAAATCAAACATTTACCTCCGGGTTGTCGGTCAGGTAGATCTGTCTGGAGATGTTGTTCACCGTGCAAATCCACTGTTAAAGAAACAAAGAGATCGACATTAGGCCTCTCTGTGGACCTCAGACAAGAGCCGCCTGAAATCACTTGACTGATACCAGCTGTGACAGGTCAGTCAGATGTGTCCGAGCACAAAACCAGACATGAAAACCACACAAATGAGTCTTGACAGCTCCTCCATTGTTCTGTGACAGACACTTGTGGCAGCAGACATCTCTGAGATGAAGATGTAAAACAATAGAGATTAAACACAGCTGTTTGAATGGCCTCTTTCACACTTACCTCTTCATACTCCTTTTTGCTCTCAGCTTGCAGAATCATTGATCTGGAGCCAAGAAAGACAGTGATAACAATTAAATAATACCTCAGAAAAATTCCAACATTACTCTCACTGCTGGATAAAGCACATACGTTTTGCCGGAAGGGGAAGTTATCTGAAAACAGTAGCGTCTGTCCTCGCACTCCACAGCCATGACAGAGCTGTTGTCCAGGTCCAGTACCATGCCCCCTGCCACCGCCCCACGTGGCTGGCACATGAGGTTTCCTCCCTGGGTGAAGAAGTAGAGTCGATCCCAAGCTGTGGTCACCAGACCTGTTTTACTGGAGCACAGAGAAGAAGGAGGGTGAATAACAGTCAATAAAACAAGGTATGATTTTACAAAACAATAAAGATTAGACTCGTTTTGGCAGGATGGAAATCCTCATGGTTTAAAGACTCCAGACTGGATGTGATGAAAACTCCCAGCTCACATCTGTAGCTCAGACCCTGCTTTAGAAGAGTCCAGGAGAATAGAATATGCACAAACCATGGATGCACAGTACAAACTTATAGCAACACAACTTCACTCAGCCATTGTTTACTCTTCTGGATAAAACAACAGATATAAACTAAACTTGTCCAACAAACAGGAAGTATGTTGTCATGGCTTCAACTAGAGCCTTGCTTTTTTTGGTCCATATTTGTTTACATTTTGGAAAATTTAGAGCGCTGAATTAGTTATTTTAAGTCCCTGTTTGTCTATTAGTGGATTACTCACTGCAGAGCGTCCTTTCCCTCTGATCTCTGAGCAGATCTGTTTTCAGTGGTGTTATCACATCTGTTCAGGTTTGACTGAATCATCATAAATCAACACTGTTATGATGCCGATGTGAGTTTCAGATGTTTTTGGATGTTGGTGTTTAATGGATTGCCAATTTATCTCTTGAAGACCAGTTTGAGTGTTGATGTGATATGTGAATAGATGTAATTATTGATATTAGACATGAGGAGCTCCCAGTCCTTTTATTTTGTCAAAAGCAGCTCTCAGAGTAAAACAGTTGGAGACCCAGCTTTTATGTGGTCAAAAGTGAAATGAAAATCAAAGTTTTGTGTGTTGGACAAACACAAATTGTTGAAAGAGACAAAATTTAACTAGTAGAAATCAGTAGTAGCTCTCACTTGTCAAGTGGAGTTCACATTTGACAGTTTAATGGAAAATAGAAAAACTGCGTTGTATTTTTTTCTCTACCGGTCATGAATGAAGATGGTGCACAGTGCCATCCTGTATCAACAGTCAATTATGATGTGTTCCAGTTGGCTTTGCACACACAGAAGTTGATGTTTCCTGGCAACACTGGCTCTCCTACGTTGTCATAGCAACTGCTTAGATGCTGTTTCCACAAATGTGTCTCAGAAACAACAATGAGTCTGAAAAAGAATTATGTTTTCACGTACAAGTTACAGTTACACACAAAACACTCCTCAAGTCGTCCTGCAGTGTCATCCCAAATGTGTTTTTTTTTTTCTATTGAAGCCCATTTTTATAGTTAAACATAAAAATTTGCTGAGTTTGTGGTATTTTGGGGGGAAAATATGCAAATACATTCTTCTGTTTATGCAGCTATGTTTAATATGCTGGGTCTGTTTACACATACTATACAAACCAACCTTTTATTTTTTTTCACAAGCATGAGCAACGGCTCCCTTTGGATGCTTGAATTGTCCTCAATCCTCTTTTTAACAGCAAAGCTGTTTTGTTTTGGTCTCAGATTTGTCTTGGTTATGTAAACAAATAATCAAAAATAAACTACAATTCAAATTAACACTGAGTCACGTTGCTTCAAAACAAAGCTACTTGTGTATGATTCATATGCACTGCTCATCTGCGAGCCTCTTTTGCGTACATTCTGCTTAGAAAAAAAAAAAAAAACTTCTACATAAATTTCCTTTTGATTACTGAAGGGTACGGCTCATGCTGCCACGAGTGACTCACACACTTAATATTGAGGAACCATTGGAAATAGCAAATGTTCTCTGGACTCAGCTCCATCTGACAAGCGTTTGAGGCTGCTGGCAGTGTGTGTCATTAAACAGAGTGGCATTCTGTGGAAACCTTTTCTCTGGTGTCACAGACATTTGTCAAAGACTTTGGATGTATATGAGGGAGAGACAGAGTTTGACAGCTCTGACATTTCACTAAATCACATTGCAGGCTATGCTGCAGTTCCACCCCCTGCAGCCATTAAGGAAGTTTCCCTCCTCATATATCCACTCTGCATTAAGCTGACAGCACACACTGTCGCCATGTTACCTTTCCCACCTTGTCTGCTGTGACAGACTTATTGTTTACCATGTCCATGTATATTTTGAGACACTTTCTGCACTACACTGAAATTCTCTAACAAAGCCTGAAATGTCACATATATGAAATGAGGACAGATTCAAAGTTGGGAAACCGCCCCCCCCAGACACCACTTAACATAGGGATGAGCTACGAAAGCTACATGAATAGGAAATGTCCTTGGATTTTAGATAGGGCCGTAATGAGTGTAATTAATCTTACTTCCTAATGTTGAGGTAGCCAGCCTTCTGGATAAGTGTGCGATTGACAGGCTCAGTGTCCTTATCTGGCATGTAGACAGTGTCCTCCACAGACAGCAGCTCCCTCTGAGACAGACGCATGGCCTCCGCCTCCGCATCCAGCTGGGCCTGGATACTAAACAGGAACAAAGTTTTAATAAAGGCAAAACCTCTCTGAACTGACTTTCAGAAAGTAGACACATTAAACCAGGCATGTCCAAACTATTCCACAAAGGGCCGTGTGCCTGCAGCTTTTTGTTCCAATCAATCAAGAGCACACAGTTTGACCAATCAGCTGTCTGAAGACTGAGATCAGCTGATTAACTGAGTCAAGTCTGGTGTGCTGCTGCTTGGTTGGAACAAAACCTGCAGCCACTCGGCCCTTTGTGGAAGAGTTTGGACATGCCTGCATTAAACATTTAGACACCATCACAATAGAAGTACTTTTGTTCAGGATCATATGCTACATGCCACAGCACAGAAACCACCAAAGCCATGGATCATTGGGATAATTACTGGTTTTACCTTTGTGTCATGTTGGACACAGAGGAAAGAAAGTTGTCCATCTTCTTTGACACCAGCTCAATGCCTTTCTTGAAGAAGCTGATCTGAGAGTTAAGAGACAACATTGGATCACGTGGTCAATATTTTATTGAACTTTGATAAAACAACAAAAACACCAACAATAATCACTTGTATTGTAGTGATTATCTAAATAGCAGAATACTCTGCCCTTTATTTTCACAGTTACTTTGTATTTGGTCCAAGTCCAAAGCTCTGTGTTAGTAGATGAAAAATAAAACTATCCAGCATTGTTACATTTGAGAAACTGGGATGAATTGCTACAAGAGAAAAAAAAAGTAAATATATAAAAAACATATATAAAAAATGCCAATTATTATCCTGTCAATCAACTAATCAACTCATCATTGTAACATAGATTATTATTAATCCAACAGTTTATGTTATACAAACACACTACTACTTTGTAAACTATATGTGTTGAGCTAAGGAAAACACTTGTGTTAGTGATGTGAGTTAGCAGGCCAACAGCTGCTCAGTACCTGTGCTTGTGTGTAGCCCAACATAGGCTCAAGCATAGCTACTCTCTTGCGATACTGCAGGGCGTTGAGGGCGCAGTAATACTGCAGTGAGGCCTGGTGCTGCTTCCTCCTGGTGTAAGCCACCTCCTTCACCATGTCTGCCTTCACCTGCCCAGGCAGGAGAGGATTAAAACATGCAAATATATACATGTGTCCAGCATAAACTGGCCATCCAGCCCTGTACAAACACTTGCACATATGCAAAAACACTTCCAACTCTCAAAAGTCGCATTATCGTGTATGTTCCAAAAACAAAACAAACAAAAAAAAAATACTTAGCAACAGGAGGAAATAGCAGAGAAATCTTATCTTGCAGCCATTATAGTGCATAATGTTGCTACATTCTCACTACAGCAATGAGGCCTGGCAATATTGAATTCCATCTACTTGTATTTCACATGCTGATAAAACACTCCCACTACATTACCACAGTATTACTGCAGTGTGGGGCCTTTAACAGCCTTAGATCAATGCCAGAGAAGCTCCATTAGTGAAGCTGAGAGAGCACTTCCCTGTCATCACTACCTTCTCATTCTCCTTCTTCTTGGGCAATCGGCTGTACTTGACCATAGCTGCCTCATGCTCTGCAGGAGAGGAGACAATGGAGATGAGGATCAGATAGTCACTACAGGCTCTAACTGTTTTCTGAAAGTGGTAAAAGTACTGTACTTACCATCAGTGGCGATGCCAAATATTTCCTTCAGTGTGCTTATCTCTGCAAAATTGAGCACATGTGATTACACTGTCTTTACCAGATATCATTGCTTTCTAAAGCTGTCTGGTTCTACAAAACATATCCATTGAGATGAATTTCACATGAAGCTTTATTTTGAAATGTTCTACTCAAATAAAGTCTTTCACCAATATTCAGATCAAATACACAGCGCTGTTGTAATAAAAAATAACATTAATAACAAATTCATAACACATTATGATGATGAGTTTTGTGGATGTGTGTGTGGTCCTACCTGTGAGGTCTTTCTCTCGGAACTGGATCAAGGGGAAGACCATGCTGTCAGCCATCTGGTTGGCCAACTCAGAGTGGAGAGCATTCAGCTGGACAAGACAAAACAGATTGTACAGAAAAATCAAGTTGCTTCACAAGGACACAAAGAGAAGAAGATGAAGCCTGGCCAAACATCTTGAGGGATTACTGTGTATTTTAATATGTACAGTGACATTTACTGCCAGTTCTTCCTGCTGGTAGATTGAAAGCATTGTTTTCAATGAAATGAGTGCATAAGTGCAGACAGTGTCCCCCCTCCATCACAGAAAGCCCACACTGTGGAAGGGTTCATTTCATAAAGAGAAGAATAACAAAAACCTCTTGTTTGCTCTGATATTGAAAGCAGAACCACACATTGCACACACAAGCAAATCCTTCTGTAATTCTTTATGCTTATCAACACGCTACACTCCCAACTGTTCAACAAGCTGACATCCACTTTAATCTGATTTATTTCGCAAGTGCTAAAGTTCACGGGATTAGGTGCAGGGGTGGGCTTGCATGCTTGTGACACAATGAGTTCTCCTCTGTACATGATGAGGTAAAGGTCAAACAAACAATCAACCTGTGTCCTCTGAGCATATGTGTGTGTGTGTGTGTGTGTGTGTGTCCTGGATCTTGTTGAGTGCTGACTGGGCACACTAGTGGAGCCCCCATGGCTGAAAGTGACAAGCCCATCTGTTACATCCATATACCTGAGCCTATGCATTGTTCCTTCATCTATACATCCATCCATCCACCTCCCACTGCCATCCATCTATCTGCTGCGATAGGCATCATATCCACCTGTCAGTGTCTCTATACGATCAGTTCTGGTCGTACAGGGAAGATAAATCTTTTCATTGAGGTCATTTTCACCAGCGCACTACAGCAGTGCAGGTGCAATATCATTTCTAACATGATTTAGAAGCAACTACTGCTGGTGCAGTAGTCTATCATCCCTGTCCTCTGCTGTGAGTGCGCGCACGCACACACACACACCAGAATATACACACATAAAACAATAAAACTGCAAACACAGGCCTCACCTCCCCAACAGTTTTGGCGAAGCTCTGCAGCGTGGTGATTACCTCTTCATCACCTTTTCCAAGGGCAAAATTCTGGACAGAAAAAGAAGGAGAGGGGACAAGTTAAAAGCATAAAACTGCATAATGTGGCATTGAGCTAGTCTGTACTGGGGGGCTGAGAAGTTAAAAATTACCTTGTTCTGCCAGGACATTTGGCACATCACTTTCATGGAACACATCCAGAGATGCTAATAAACCCCATGCTAAGATGCTGAGTTTCAGGCTTTGTTTAAAAAGTACTAAAAAGTGCATTCATTACAGGTCATAGCAGATTTTTTCCCTCCAGTCCAGCATCCACTCTGCCACCCAGAATGCTTTCCAGCAGTTGACTGAGCCACACATGTTTCTTTTTCAGCATGATTTAAGACACCTGCTGTGTTGACTTCAGCAACTATTCTATTTTAATTTATTGTTTGCTACATAACACAAGGCCCCGTGATGGATTAGCAACAGAGAAGCACCTCTATGTCAGGATCCTGTCACGCACAGAGATTTCACAAAGTCACACATGCAGAGATGAGTTGTGGCAGACACACACCATCAACACAAGGAGAAAAGTAATTAATTATACATAAGCAGACTTGAATTATTTCAACCATTACTTGTATCAGCATATATTAAGTTCATGCTGCTTTCAGCAGTATTTTAATTTAATTTGAATTGAAATTATACCTAAGATTCCAGACGCTTAAACGCTCCATGTATCAATGTGGTCTTTTTTTTGCACTACAAAGTAAAGCACTGTGCTCCACTGTCTTGTTCATGACTTTTATGCAAACTACTTCAGGTTGGACATGACGAGAACCTATCCAATTAAGTAGGGTAGACGGTCTGTGACCTGGGAGGCCAGCTGAGTGCAAAGGAGGGCCACAAAACACATGACACACCACTTGATGCTGCTGCTTAAACTCATTGTTCAAGCAAATGAATCTGATACATGTATCAATCATTATTGTCGACTATTATCTTCCTTTATCTGAACAGAAGGAACTGGACAGCTTGGAAATGGATGCTCAGTTGGCCTGCAAAGTTAAACTGAATCTGTGAAAGAAGAAAAGACAGGATTTGGATTGGAAACGACACCCCCAGTCATAATGGTACCGATACTCACTTTCTTCTCATATTCCAGAAGTTGCTGTGAGAGCTGCTCTGTGGCCAATCCCATCTCACTCTGCAGGGGAACAGATTGAGAGGAAAATGAGGGGGAGTCATCAGGCTGGATCGTGAAGGATTTGTCCCTTCCCTCTACATTGGTCATTCTCTTCTCAGACCTTATAAATCATGAAGGACTAATAGGAAGTGAAGGGACAACAGGTGAAACAGGGTTCAGATGGAAAACATCAGGTGATGGGTCGTGTAAATGCCAGCTCTATCAGTAAACTGTTATTGGTTTAGAAAAGTTGTGTTACAAGTTGTGTTACATTAAATTGTGCATGTTTTCACCGAGAAAGGAGCATTTATTGTGACAGGAACATTTGAGTGTGTTGCTCAAAGATACATTATGTACAGTAAAGTCAAATCTGTTTACACCACACCACTTACTATGTGCACACCACACTCACTGAATGCACTCTACAGAAAATTGCTTTGAGGCAAAAGAAGGAATCAATTATGTGAAAAAATCACTTAAAAGCATTTCTTATCTTACTGGCTGGACCTTTGATCTATGATTATGTTGTTACACACACACACACACACACTCCCAAAAGATTAAAAGTGACCTTCCATGTTCAAAGTTTCTTCAGATGTTTCTCCAACAGCTCTCACTACAATAATTTTCATTCAACAGTTTGTATGTGAGGTTGCAAACAGAGAGTGTACAACATCCTAGTTTAGCATTCTTCTGGTTAAAACTTGGAGGCTGCACCACAAATTCAGTTTGAGTGCAAATCAAAACAATATTCTCCTGTAGCTCAATTATTCAATCGTGCAAATTCTCAACCTAAAATCAACCTCAGTCAAGTCAGGCATATAAAATGGATCCTGTTCAAAGTCAAACAGAACTGAGAGAGGAGAAACAAAATGCATGTTTGTGTTTTTGTTTAGTACCTGAGCTCCAAACACCCGCTGCATCGATTGTAGTAGCTGGTTGGTGTAGTCTGTGAGCATCCCAGAATCCTCCTCAAACACGCTGAGCAAGGAGCGAGTCTGTGAAACAAAACAAAACAAAACACTTGATAAATAAGATTAAGATATATTCACATGTGGCCAGCGATAGATAAATGCAAATATGGCAGGAGTGATTAGTAAACATACTACATATTCCCACTGCTTCCTGTTTCTCAAATGTTAGTCTATGCTGGTTTTTGCAACTGAAAATCTTTGCAATCTGTTGTTTGGACAAAGAAATCAATCCTGAGACATAATCTTTGGCTGTGAGAGATTACATCAGACATTTGTACAATACTCTGACATTTAACTGATACAAAAGATCAGTTCATTGATCTAATAATCAGGAATATAATCTGCAGACTAATGGCAAGTGAAAATAATCTTCAGCATGGCAGTTAAGGTGGAGATGTTGTTGTGGTAAACATTCCTATTACTCATCTGTTGGAGTACATCACAGTAAACACCGCACCCACATGCTAGCCAAGTTAACAACAAACAAAACCAATGGCAGTAACCTGTAACTCATGAGAGAGAAATATTAATAAGAGCATAGCTGTGAGTTCAGTCAGAGACTGAAAGGAGGGTGGTTTAGAAGTGATACTGAGGGACTAATGATTTTATTACAGACAACCTATGCAAACTGGGCAGGTCCTGTCTGGGAGCAGGATTCTTGTTCAATAAACAGGTGCAGCGAGACAGAACAGACAGCACACAGAGGGACACACCCACAGGCTCAGGTCTGTCCACAGTTCACTCCTGTTGACTTTCACCACTGAGTGACTGACATGTCATATCATCATCACTCTAACAGGAAATCATCCAGAACACACAAAAACATTTCTTCCTTTACTGAAAGGCAGCATCGGGCCTATTAGTAACAATCCACAGAACCTGATGACATGTCAAGACAAAGTCCCCATGATGGGCTGATCTCAAGCAGAACCACGAAGAGGTCAGCCATGTCTGAGCACTGATGCAATAGACAACAGAAAACGCAGGCTACATAAAATGTGCATAATAACAAAGGCTCCTGTGTATTTCATCTTAGATATCCAAACAAGAGACCTGTGTGAGCATCATACAGCAGATGGCCCTCACCGCTGACTGCTACCACTGCCCTGTTGCAGACTATTGACTAATTCCAGGGGAGTCTGATAATGGAAACCCCTCCCACATCATGTGAATCAGGCCCAGTTTCACTCTGGTCTCATATTGTGGAAAATAACACTGGAAAATGACAAACTGTATCAAGTGTGTCCTGAGTGAGCTATACGGTCGTGACACCTTCAATACTGATGCGGGTTAGGATGTATAGCACAATATGAGCAGTGACAGAGAGAGGACAGCTCAGAGACGAGCCGTAGCTGTGGAAATACAACACACATACAGCAACACATCGATTATTATGACATGCTGTATACACCAGAGCACTGTTTACAGCAGGGCAGCGCTGTCGCCCCTCAAAGAGGATTATATTCCCACAACAATGTGTCAATTGAGAGCTGTCATCGACCAGTGGAAACAGACTACAACGGGAACAGGACACTGCCTGGGTTAGTAAGCTAACTTCAGCTCTCGTACCGCCTTTAATGTGACAGCCGGGGTCTTTAAACGTGATATAACCGTCTCGGGCCTACCTGAGGACTGTCCTGCAAAGCGTCCTCCAGGAGCAGTTTGTGATGTACGGCCGGCATCTTGTTAGCGTTGGAGGAGAAGGGAATGGGGGCTTGAATTATTAAGAGTGGGGACTCTGTTTCCCAGGGATCTCCGCGCCAGAGAGACGAACACGTAGAAGTTGGAGGCGGGCCCAGTGTGACCTCATCCAGAAATGTTATGGGAAAACTTGTGGCCGGTAAAACAGCGACGACTTAACTCTGAACTAGATTCTTCTGCGATATTTTATTTAGCTGATATAAGTTCTGAATGTTTGAATTGTAACATAGCAGGTCGATGGACAGTTTTAGAGTTTGACTGCGTCTAACATCGTACCATTTTAGTGTCAACAGTGACGCCATGTGGTAATAGAAAGAATTACACCGTTTAATGTCAATGAAAAAAAGTAACATCCACTTTGAGTTGTAGTTTAACTGGAAGTTGAAAGAAGTGAGATTTCTGATCTGTGTCAACAGAGGGGGAGGAAGACAGTGTCAATGCCACACTGGGAAACTACTGTCTTGCTAAAAGTAAAAGTTCAACATCCAAATTTGTGGGAAATACAGAAACATGATTTGGGCAATAGTGAAATTCTCTCTTTCAGGAGCGATTCAGTTGCTTCCTCCAGCATATTTTTAAGATAAGATATTCCTGTATTTGTCTCATGATGACGAAATTTTCCAGTATTGCAGCAGAAGACATCAGTGAAAGCCATGTTTGTAAAAAAAAAAAAAAAAAAAAAAGAAGAAGAAGAAGTGCAGTGAGCGGCCTACACAATGTAGAAAACATTGTACAAGTATAAAGTAGCATCATTTAAGAATAGCTCACACACAACAAAGTGAAATTATGTTTGAAATGTGGATAGGTCCTGAAATGGAGCTCATGTAATCCACAGTGAGACTAAAATAATTAAAATAACGAAACATGTCCATTACAGAGACACTGAGACAGTGATGACAATATAAATTCTGATAAATCCTGATACAAAAGATTTAATCTCAGTGATATGATGACCATGCCACTGTATTTACTGCCTCTCCAGGCTCACACAGGCCTGTCATTTGTGTCAATTCTTTTTGAAACAAATCAGTTTCTTGTTCAGTTTATGGTCAATATGGTCAAATGCAACCAGCAGATTTTTACCTTTTTCAGCAAATAAATTGGTTATTCAATTAATTTTAAATTTGTAGTATTCACTGATTAATGAACTTGATGGTTTCGGCACGTGTCTGTTTTGATTTAATGTATTTCTCTCCCAATGGGATATGAAAATTATTTTGCTGAAAGTACCTATAGACATCCAGGTTTCTCTGAAAATGTGAACTCTGATCTGGGTCTGTTTTAAATCACATCTACCTCATAAAGACTCCTGGAAGTAATCATCTTCCAGCTCTCGACTTGTTTCTTAGTTAAATAGCCAAATTATAGACAGAGTATGAGATGTTGTGAGTATTGTTGGAGCTACTGGTTCTCTAATTACTTACCCTTTTTACAGATGCTGCACACATCCGTAAAAAAAAAAAAAAAAAAAAAAAAAAAAAACCTTTCCCTGACTGGTCCCAGCCTGGATGATAAAGTGAGTAGTCACCATGCTGTTGTGCTCTCCAAATGTCAGATATACTGTCACAACAACACTCCCTAATGGCAGGCTTCCTTTTATTTTCATGTAATCTGATCTAATTTACACCCACCACTAAACTGTACATGTGGTTCCATCCACCAGACCGCAATGAAACAAAACAAAATATCTAGCACAGGCATTAATTCGCCAAGCTCCAGAGTATAAGAAAGCCTGTCCTCCTGTGTTACCATTAAATTACAGTGTGTTGAAGAATGCATACAGTCAACTGCTGCGGTTTAGTCTGAACATACAAATTTAACTCTGTTTTACTTAAGCAGATCTAATTCACTATGTATAACAGTTTTTTTTTTTTTTTTTTTAAAGTATGCTCCAATGTTGGTTTTGTGTCTTGGGAATTAAAAAATAATGATCACACCAGTAGTTTATTGCAGTATAGGTCAGTATAGAGCTTTTGATATTGCCACATGTGTTTTCCAAGTGCTTACAGCTCTTTTTAGTTACTTGTTGGGTCGACAATACCAAAAGTTAAGTTTATATCTTGTCTTTGCGTTTTCTTCCATTGAGGGTATAAGTGGTTTGCAGCAGATTGACAGAGGTAGGCAACAGAAAAAGTAATCAAAAAAATTCACATATCAAAATCTTTTCCCTAAAACAAGTGTAAAATAAAAATAAAAATAGAACTGTAACTATATCTTGTTGTTGCCAAGCTAATTTTATAAAGATGCAGAATGATATCAAAAATCATCAGAAGTGGATGAAACGCAAACTGTAAAAACAACAACAACAACAACAACAACAACAACACACAATTTTTTATTTTTATTTATTTATTTATTTTTGATCCAAGACATGTTAGGTCTCAATAGTCTAACTGACTTGTTAAGATGGCCATCTCTTGTTGTGTAGTGCCTTGATAATAGGCAAGTCATGACAAGCAGTGCTTCCTCATCAGTCTGAGCTGGAACACATTCCTTCCTCCCCAGTGGACTTGTGTTTTTTAATTGGTTAAGTTGTGGCTCTAAATCAGACAAGGCATTTCAGTTTACCGACTCTGATAATTAATTGTGTTTGCTGACTCAGCTAGGTCTGGCCTATAAAAAGAGATGCTTAATGTCAGTGGAACTAACCTGGATGAAACAAAGCAGTGATTCAGCTGACCAGGGAAACACTCTGAGGAGAAGCTCAGGTACAGCTGTAACTTCAGGAGAGCTACTGCGTGTGACTGGGTCAGTATATTCAATTATTGTTTCTGACAAGTCAAGTACGGTTCACATAAGATTTATACATAAAGAGAAGGAACACTGCAGGTGGCCTCAATGTTTTTATTGGCAAATTGTGTCAAAGGCTTAGAGTCAGTGGTACAACAGCTTTAGGAGCTCTGTGAAGCTGTTGCAGGATAACTTGTTCACACTGATGATGCTAACATGCTAATGCTAATAAGGTCAAAGGTTAGTTTAGCATTTTATGATGCCATCTGATGATAGTGGCAGTGTCATTAGTTTCACAAGACATTTCACAAGCAACATAAATATGAACCTCATGATCAGGTTAGACTGTGTGTGACACTCAGATTATACCCTTCTTTGTCCTTATCACGGCTGAATTCCTGATCTGAATGTCTGATCTGCAAACAACAATATTATTATTGTCATTATAGCCTGGAGTTTTAATACTAATATTAAATGTCATACATTAACACATTTTAGCAAAACATGCAGTCATGACAGTGAGGATTCTGTCATCAGTGTAGAGTTTATTTTATTCTCTCAAAGTACTACTTTCTTAAATTTGGTATTTTATGCGGGTCATATTTCTGCTTCATCACATTTCACAGGGAAATATTGTATTTTCTGTTCCACTAAATCTATTTGATAACTTTAGTTAAACAAGCAAGATACTGTGATCCACTGGAGCACGTGCCTGCACTACTGGGTTCCCTTTTGCCCTGGAGAAAAAGCTGACTGCTTTGACTGTCTTTTTTTTTTTTTATATAACTCTGCTCATGGTAGTACAACAGGAAATGTTGTTGCCCAAATCAGTAGGAGTCATCCCAGATAAATGGATTTTGTGCCAGTCCATCCAGTGGATATGAAAGTCTGGGTCAAGAGAGGGCCAATCAACGGGCCTGTTGTTTCATTTTCTTCTCAACTTAGGACAATTCCTCCTATACACTACTGCTGTCCTTTGTGCTTGTGATGCATTCGTCAGGCTGTGGACATAATAAGACAAATCAATTTGACAGAGTCATAATTACTTTCCACCCAAAACAAATTTGTTGCTAAATTGTCAGAAACTGCTAAGCACATTTAAGCATTAGACTTTTAGTAAATATACTGTGTATTGTCTTTTTTAACACAGAGTCAGATTAGACAGTTTATACCATTTGCATGTTTGTACAGTAAATATGAATCTACAGCCAGCTGCCGGTTACCTTAGCTTAGCACAAGAACATGAAACTAGTTCATAACCCTTCATAAAATGGAAACTGTCCTTTTCACTTTCCATGTTCTTCATTCAGATGGTGCTAATAGGCGGATTGTATTGCCTCTTTTATTACTTCTCATTTAGCTTTCCCCTGAGAAGATTGTGAAACTGAAACTTCACGACAACTTCAGCAGTCTCCCATAGACAGAAATAATAAACATTTCTGTACAAATGAACTCAACCTGGACTCTTTTTTTGATTGTATGAGACTGCATATAAAGAACAACCAGCACTCATGAGATCCTGTATATGAACCTGTAGAAACCACAGTTAGTGTGTCGAGAGAGAGAGAGAGAGAGAGAGAGAGAGAGAGAGATGTTTTCACAGAACTTCTCATTATAATTTTAAAAATCTTGACTCTCTGCCACGCAGACATCTTAACATCATGAGATAACACCGCTGACTGAATGTGAGAATTAGTTTCACTGCTGGAGTGTGCTAATGCAATACATCCTGCTAAACTCCACTCATACTGTATGACTGCACTAGTCTCATCAAAGTGCACAGCAAGATGTATTGAGATTTATTGGGGGCTATAAACTGGCAAAAGCGTGACCCTCGTGATTTCATGAAAAGACTGTTCAATGCTTTTCCAGCTCTTCACTCTCATTGATTGTCAAGAGCTTCAACAAGTCAGCTGTCTGTGTATGTGTGTGGTTGTGTGTGTGTGTGTGTGTGTGTGTGTCACCCATAGATAAAGCATGAATAGAGGTCCTCTATGTTATAGCACACAATGACAAGTTGGGGATTTCACAGGTTGTCACACACATAGGCTGATATACTGATGCCTCACAAATACATTTCATTTTTTCCACATTTATATAAAGAGGACTCTCCCTATTGGTTGAATTTCACCCCACCCTCCTCCTCCTTTCCCTTGGTTTCCCGGGCAACCATGTCAGGGTGGAGGAAAAGAGCAAATCATGTGAGGGTATAGCATCTCTCTCTCCCCCCTCTCCCCAATCTCTCTCTCTCTCCCTCTCTCTCTCCGTGTGTGTGTGTGTGTGTATAAAAGCCTCTCTCTCCATGCTTTCACTTCACTCTCAGCTCTTCATTGCTTTGCAGGGAGGATAGACGCAAGACTGAGGAGAGGGGAGGGGGACACGACCAAAGGAGATCCCTGTGAGACATTTCTTTGACCTTCCTTCTCTTCCTTTCTTTCTTTCGTCTCTGTTCTTTGTTTCCTCCTCCTCTCCAAATGTGTTTTGGGTCTCTCTTCTTTCCTCCTTCTCCTTCCCCTTGTTCGTCTTCTTAAGCGTCTCTGCTCTGCTTGGACGGTGGCTGCATCGATGCAAAATGGGTTGTGGCAATTCCTCAGCCACCAGCACCTCAGGAGGGGGTGAGTGTTTCAGGCATCTGTCTATATGCATATATATATTTGTGTGTGTATATGTGTGTGTGAGCGTGATAATGGGTCAGAGTGTGAGGGAGAGAGTTGTCACTGTATCTGCACCAAGGGGAGAAGGTGTTTTGAATGTAAATGAAGTGTGTCAGGGTTACCCTTGCATTCAGTGTATGTCCATGTTTATGTGTGTGTGTGTATGAGTGTGTGGGGGTGATGACAGCATCTTGATTTCATTCATAAATGAATAGACAGCATCATAGCAACATGTATGTTTATGTCACAAAATCGAAAGTTACAATTTTTTTCTGAAATATGTTGCAGCCTATTGGCGGCCACTGTGTAGAGTGTGTATGTGTGTATGTGTGTGTATATATGTGCGGTTGTCTCCTGAAAGGTTTCCCATATTCTTGTACAAACACCAGAGTTCACTCAGGAATGTACGGCTTTCATAACGATAATGACACTGATGCTGTAATTACAATGTTAATATCTCTGCTGATACAAAAGCAAGTCCTGCATAGCTTGTGCAAGGCTTTTCACATTCATGCGTCTTTCTTCCTCTTGGTGTGTTTGCACAGGTTTCCATGGATTTTGAGGTTGAAAGAGAAGCAGTTTCAGTGACATTCTCTTGTTTTGCCCCCCCCCCCCCCCCCCCTCCCTGACTGTTGTTGGTTGTGCCTGTAAGCAGGAGGCTTTGAAATACTCCATCAATGGGCAGGTTTCATTCATAAAGCCTGGAGGACACATCTGAATGGAGAAAATACTTTATCTCATGGTTATATTATTGCTGCTTAATTGTGGGTTGTACTAGAGTAACTCAGTAATCAGCTGAGTTGATACAATACCTGTTTTAAATTATACTGAGGAAACCTCTGAGCACCTCAGTCAAATTGAGGTAATAATTAGATTGAAGTATCTGCAGGATTACCTCACCACCAGTGCCCATTAAAGCAGTGTGATGTGTGTTTGCGCTTGTGTAAATGTGTGTGTGTGTGTGTGCTTGCAGGTACCTAATCAGTGCTTACCAGACATGTTAACAGAGCCACATAGAGACCACTGGGAAACAAGACTCAGTGTGGCCTTTTGCTTTAAATCTGATCTACTGTGAGGTTACACTGTCTGCAAATAACATCTCAGTATGTGACTGAGTGTGTTATGACTGTGGATTGTTTGTCTATGAAAGCCAGCATGTGTGTTCATTTCAGAGCGGCAGCTCTCTTCCATTTTTTTTCCTGCTCCTTCGTAGAGGTCAACATTGTACACAATGTCAAGGACATGTGACATCCTGTCACTTTGACAAATGTGGACTAGTGACGACTGCTCTCATTCGACCACACCAGCTGACACCAGGCCAGAGTCAATGGACATTGTTTGTCACACCATGATTTTCTGAACAATGAAAATAGAAACAATAAAAGTTAGAGGTTATATCATTTTGACCTGAGCTGGATGATTAGCTCACTATATTTGTAGTTTTTATGTTACCCAACTTTAAGCCCTCTATAACATTTAACACATGTACTTAAGCCCTAAAACACACTTTAATGTTGTGGTGAGAGTTATTAATTTTTCCTGGACTCATCCTGGAGGCTGGTGTAAAACACAGTTGCTACAATATAGAATATTATTTAATAAGATAAACTATAATTACTGACAAACTATGTACCCTAATAAACACTAAAAATTCCATTTGCAAATCACTAATGTGTTACCTAGAATTTTACACCAATCCCTCACAAAGCCTGCAAGGCCTTTATAAGCAGTAAATACACATCTACAGTTCATTACATACAACAATGTAGCTGATTTGTATGTAGCATTTAATAATGTATTTGTCAACAATTACCTATCCTCCTGTGGGTGTATAAAGACATGGGATAACAGTATGCCTACAACATTTACAAGCAGTATATGGAAATGTAATTAATAGTTTATAATGCTCTATAATGCAGATCTCTGCTGATGTAGCCACATTTTTAGGTGTTAATTAATGTACAGAGTTCCTCAGTAATGTCACTTTTTCTAAAGAGATGGAATTTATATTTTTACAACTTTGGGATAATGTATTGTCATTCATCACTTGTTGATTTGTAGTGACACAAAAGTGTATTATATATAACACAAACAGATAATGAATGATACTGATAAACATGTCTTCACAGCAGAAAACAAATACTGTCCACTGATAAAAACCATTATACCATTTTTTATTAAATATTTTGCAACCCCTGAACTGGGATGGTTAAAAGAAAGTATTTGTTTCTGATTTTTGCTTTTAGGCAGTGTCTAAGTTCTAACCACGAGCAAAATCATTCAGGAAGCTTTCAAATCGAATGACACAAGAATGTTCCAGTTTCAAGCTGTGGTCTTTCCAAAGTCTAATGACCGCCTCAGTACACTCTATATCACATTGCTCATCCCTAGTCTTATGCAGCCAGATGTGCACCCTTGGATATGAATGAGCTTTTGTCAGGCTACTGAATGGCCCCTGTGTCATGTCAGCAGACTCAAACATGTACTGTGGAAAAAGCCCTCCATTCCTTTTTGCAAGGATGAAATGTGTGCATTTCTGTATGATGTAGATTTTTTAGTTATTCTTGTAGTGGCCAGTTTTCAAGGTACATTTTTTATATTGATACAATGATGGCATGACAAATCAGTTATGGTACGGGATTCAGGCTTTTGTTCGTCCTCTGTTGTCAGTGCAATACTGGACGTTTAAAGAGGAAGTCACATTATCCACCAGCTGAATTTATTATGATCTTATTTCAATTGAAATCAAGTGGTGGACTGCCTGCGGTTCAGCAAAGAGTGAGCCACTGTCGGGTGTCATTTGGAATAGAGGCACTTTACACTGAATGCTTTATGTCCATTTACACCATGCTCTCTGTCACACTGTTGAAGAGAGCAAGAGAGTGTAAGTAGCCAATGTAGTGGTACTGCAATTTATAAAAAAAATATATTACAATCAATCCTGCAATCAAAGATTCAATATGAGTTTTAAAATACCATTATTTGTTTTGTGCTGTATGTGTCTACATATAAAGCAAATACATAATGACAGAACAATATAACAACAACAATACATTTATTTGTATAGCACTTTTCATATAAAATAAAATGCAGCAAAAAGTGCTTTACTCTCAAAAATAAAAAGAACCCCACCCACACCTACATATAACCCTACTCACACAATCAGTGCTCAAGTTACATAGACTAAGAACCGTCAGTTACATAGACCAAGTACCATCAGTTACATAGACTAAGAGCCAGCAGGTAAATCTGTTTATTCTGTACAACTGTGCTAA
Organism: Caranx ignobilis; assembly: GCA_021432705.1. Taxonomy (NCBI): domain Eukaryota; kingdom Metazoa; phylum Chordata; class Actinopteri; order Carangiformes; family Carangidae; genus Caranx; species Caranx ignobilis. The sequence continues at coordinate 69,166,036 of MU269990.1, read as the reverse complement.
TCTGGAGCCATATGTCCATATATTGCGGGTGGTGTGTAACAATTCTCTGCACAAAAGATGAAGAATCGCTGTAAACTGCTTCCTCATTCCCAATTCTTCTTTAATACTGTGGTGTATGACTGTGACATCTTTGGACCACAAGTGGTCCTGCACTGCTAAAATGTGCACATCTCTCACAAAAGACAACATTATTGGGCTTGGTACATTTTCAGTATCAGACCGATGGCTGGCTTAAATTGTAGCAATACAATGTATTTCTTTATCCAGATTGTTAGCTTAATCTGCATATTAGTGACAAATATTTACAGTACAATGTATGAAGCGGATGAAAAGTAAAAAAAATGAAAAAAGAGACTTCAGTAAATGTATTTGGCTGTATTTTCTTGCTAATCTTCATTAATGAGCTAATTTACATTTGGACAGAGTTGTTTTCCTGTGTATTTCAGTCTGCTGGCCTTAGATTCATATTCAAAAGACAGACATGAGCATCAATCTTATTCCCTATAGTATCCAACTTACTCCTTTGGTGAATATTGTGTCCAAGTCACCATGGGGTGTACCCTGGGTCCATCCTGTTGGTACCATGTTCAGTTCAGCGCCAACATTCTTCCAGTAGCCTATACTGGAGGTTCTGCTGCTGTTACTGTGGGGAGCTGTAGGGAGGTGGTCAGTGTGGATTACAGTATGTGGTGGTGTAATTGTGTGTGGTGTGTAGTTGGTAAAAGTTCAGGAGAAACTGTGGTGTCAGTGAAATGTTAGCTAATTCAGTAAATATGTCTCTATATATGTCATGCTTTAAGTTACCAGTGGCCTTTTAAGTCTTAAACCAAGAGACATTTTCCCTCACCTGTGTTGTTAGGGGAAGTCCTGTTACTGCCCAAACATTATGATGAGGAGATCAGTGATGCTTTAGTTGAGTGGATATTGTAGGTAAAACAAATTGCCGTAACATTTGATAGGTAGATTCGATATCAGTGTTTTTGGACTGATGTGTTTTTTAGGTTCTAAGATGTAAGTTAACTGATATTACTTTTTTCCAATATATATTTGCTTTGAGCAAATTTAGGATATAAACCTTTCTAAGAGACAGATTTGGAAACAGGGTTGTAGAGACAGGGTTGTACAGTTTGCCCATAGCTAAGCCTGAGTAGAAACTGAATATAATATTTGCCACATGATGGATGACAATTCAGAGAATGCTGTGTAAACCACTTGATTTGGGTCATCAAATCATGAACATTTGATAGTGACTGCTTCACATATTCCTGCCCCAACTGTCCTGACCAGGAGTTGTCCCTGGAAATCTCCCAGGTGGTCTCATGGAGTGCTCTCAGTGTTGCCACACCACCTCTAAATCACTGCCAGCTGACTGGAGGCGCCGCATCCTCACTTTTGTTGCTCTGACTAATTAAAGGAGTGTTACCGGCATCACCCTTCGAGTTAGCTGTTAAATTAAATGAGCTATTTGATTTATTTAGATTGTAGGAAGAGTTATTATGTAAGAGGTGTGTTGAAGTACAGTGGTGGTTGGTAGGTCTATATTTGTGTGTATATGTCTGTAGGTCACATCCCACGGCTGCTCAAGATAGCCTTGGAAAATTAACAGCTGTATGGGCCATGAATTGTAAACGCACAGGGATTAATTATTAGTGTAGAAACACACACACACACACACACACACATACACACACACACACACACACACACACACACACACACGCACACACACACACAGGAGGGTGAATTAAATTTTGTCTTCTCATGTTTTTTTCAGGACCAGCAGAAGCATCCAAAGATGTGTAAGTACATCAGTGATTTTCCAATGACCATTTACAGCACACCAACAAAAGAGCTTTATGTATCTACACACACACTGTTGCATTCACCTCTATGTGGTGGCACAGTATTTCTCCTCACTGACTGCACTGAAGTTATATGACTGTAAATATGCCTACAATTGCTATTGAAAGATATAACATTTTGTGATTTCAGCAGTGACTAAATAGTGTTGCATTTTAAATCCAAACTCAGGGCTCGTGCAGAAAAGTAACATGAAAGCATTTCTTTATATGGTTTGCTTTGCTTCATGTGATATTGAATTACAGAGTTATTTTATTCCTGACCTGCAATACAAATCTAATTGGGAAAGTAATTACATTTGTGTGTGTGTGTGTGTGTGGGGGGGGACTGTTCACATTTTTCTGTATCAGTCAGAGGACAGATTGTACTTTGCTTAGCTTTTATCAAAGCTTAGGAAGGAGCATTTCCAAAGCATTTCCTGGAATCAATGTGTGTGTTTGTGTGTGTGTGTGTGTGTGTGTGTGTGTGCATGCGCATGCATGTGTGCTCCTTGATAACCATCTGAGCAGTCAGTCCAGGACCCATGAGAGCTGACAGCAGTACACTACTGACTCACAGCTTCCTAGGACTGTACTACACAGCAAAATATGAAAATTTCTCTCTCTCTCTCTCTCTCTCTCTCTCTCTCTCTCTCTCTCTCTATCCATCTATCTCTCTCTCACACACACACACACAAACTGCTGGAAAAGTAACCAGCAGTAGATTGGTGAATCTTAATGTCAGTCCTTAAAAAACTATCAATGTGAAAAAACACCAAGGATCTGTGGAAGTTGGTTGTTCAGTTGTCTTGATCACAACTTGAAATGAAAACAGGCAATTCAGTTTGAAAACTCCCAAAATTGAATTGGCAGTTTTCCTCACTGGGCCAACAACTGGGCCATGTGACTGCACTTCTGTGCTTACTGCTTCTCATGAGTTACTTTCCTCCATGCTCCTAAGAACTGACCTGACCTGTGCTTCTTCTCTCAATCAGGACAGAAGATCCCTCAGTAGACGATGAGAAAAGAAGGTATTCTGATCATATTTTTTCCAAATATTTTACATTTTTTATGGGAAAAAAAACCTATATTATTTGAATTAAATCCAACTCTTGTCTTGCATGTGTTAGTGCACTGGATGTGGATTGTTCCTTTTGATCCATGATGGTATGTCACAGAAAAGCTCAGGTGTAAATAGTAAAACTGCTTTGCTGAATTCCATTGGCTGTCAACTTGGTGCTGCATCGTTAATGTTATTAGCAACACCTATATGTTTCCTGCTACTTAAAAGACCTGTGCTCTGTTTTACTCTATATGAATCTTGAGATGTAAGGATTTCAAATGATCCCCACTGATTTTTCCAATCAACATAAAGCCATCTTATTATCTCCTGTGAAGGTTCATGGGGATGGCCAACATCAAACAGAGATAATTTCTTGCATGTACCATGGAACACGTTTACGTTCAGTGTGAACATGATGGATACACTTTATCAAACTCTCTCCTCTCCACTCTTCTCCTCTCCTCTCCTCTCCTCTCCTCTCCTCTCCTCTCCTCTCCTCTCCTCTCCTCTCCTCTCCTCTCCTCTCCTCTCCTCTCCTCTCCTCTCAGGAACTATGGTGGTGTATACGTAGGTCTACCAGCAGACCTGACCACTGTAGCTGCTAGTCAATCCAAATCGACACGTAAAGGTGATACATCTCTAACACTGTAAATCCTATATTCTATCAATTACACATTGCCGTATATGAAAACAAGGAAGCTGCTGCTGTGGTATGCTGTAGGCTATGTTAAGATGGTACCAGTGACATTGATGAGAATCTTGTGGTGAAGCAGCTCAGGGTGTAGAGAGAAATAATCCCCAGTTGACGAAGCACCACCCCATGAAGCCGCATGTCGCCTGCAGCATCTTTTTCTGCGACCTTTACTTTATACTGAATCTTAAAGAGAAGCTTTTACTGTTACCATCGATTGCCTGAATCTGTAAAGAGAAATGTTATCATTGCAAAGAGAAATGTTTCCATTGCTGATGTGAAAATACTAGAAGAGAATTTGTTATTGTCTGCTAAAGCAGGCATGGGCAACCTATTCCACAGAGGGCCGGTGTGGCTGCAGGTTTTTGTTCCAACCAACAAAAACCTGCAAAGAGCACACAGTTTGACCAATCAGCTGAAGACTGAGATCAGTTGATGCAATGAGTCAAGTCTGGTGTGCTGCTGCTTGGTTGGAAAGAAAACCTGCAGCCACCCTGGCCCTTTGTGGAATAGGTTGCCCATGTCTGTGCTAAAGAAACAAAATGTTTGGTGGTGATTTGAAAAGCTAGAAAGCAGCATGAGAAAGAACAAGTTGTATGAATATCCCTTTGGGGTTTAATAAAGTGAAGAAATTCTTATCTTTGAACTTGGGGAAGAGATGGTCAAGGCTGGGTCCACTCCAACAGCAGGCCAAATAATTAATAAACTTAAAAAAAGGATTACTGAGAGAGCAAAAATGTTGCCACTGTTGTGTTTACTTCCACATCTGTGATGCAGAGTAAGGTGCGCCCACTTAACAGCTGTATGGGCCACTCGTGTGAACGTGGGCTGGTTCACCAGAAAGCACCATGGTTCTGATCCAGAACCAGAGCCGTGTCTGTCTGAAAGCACCCAGAGGGTTAACACCTTATTGATTTAGTGTGAAGTGCTGCATATCCACTGATTTCCAACAGTCTCATTCAAAGCAGAACTAATATAAAGCATGACATATTGCACACATATTGTGGCCTTTGTGAGGAAGACAAATTTCTAAAGGTTTTTTTCTTTGTGTGTTTGTCCTTGTTTTCAATGAGGTTGAATGTGATGATAAATTGTTTGTATTTCTGTGTCCTCTCACACAAGAATGGACTTTTTGTCCACTGGGGTCTCACAATTCACACTAGTGGAAGGAGTGTGTGGGTGTTATTCATACGGAGACAGATAGTAGTAGAGAATCTGTCAAATCATTGTCTGGAGATGTACAGGTACTGATTCTCTTTTTTCTCTCCTCTTGCAGACTAGCAGCTACTGAAGAGAACACAACAAAGGTACTGTATATAAATAAAAAGCACACACACACACACACACACACACGTTTTGATTGGCGCTTAACATCACATGCTTAGGACTCCTTGTCTTTAAATGGACAGAAGCAGCTGCAAAGACACATATGAAAGCAGGTGTCTTATATTCTTTGTCTCGACAGGATCCTGCATATTCATTCACCTAGAGACACTTACATTATAAGCAGAGAGCATGTAATTGCTCTGATTCTGGCTCACCACACACAGGCTAAAGTCTCAGGCTTTAACACTTACTGAGCGAGGATGTGGACAGCTTGCTGGGGATCTGAGGACGATGCCTCATGGAGTCATGGGAGGCACAGTGACGCAGGGATGCACCGCGGAGGTCTGCATACGGCATCCATCATCATCACCCTTCACTTTGCAAAAAAAAGATGGGCATCAAAGCAGACAGGCAGCCACCCTAGGACTCGCAGCTGTGGGCGGCGGCAGTGGGCATTGTGACAGCCATCTTGGCTTCTCGGTCATGTCACTGGAACGCTCTCTTTCTTTCTCAGGAGGAGACAGGGAACCCAGCCAACTAACTCACTAACTAACTGTCTGGGACTCGCACACATTCCCAGTGGCCCTCTGCAATAATAATCACTGCTCAGTTATTTCTCTAAGATGCCATCAATGATTCATTGTGTGGTGGAGACAGACAGTTGGAGAGACAGGGAGAAATCAGAGTGGCAGCGAGCACATCTCTGTAAATGTGTCATAGAACATCTCAGTGTTGTCCAACGCAGCTGTGATTTCAATCAGGCACCAGAAAAATCTAAAAATGACACAGATTTTAATGAACCAATCTAAATGCTGTCAAGAACAGATAGTTAAGTTCACAATGTTTAAATAGACTCTCCTAAACCTAAATGTGCCGGGTGCATCAGCCAGGTTGTACCTGTTGTCTGTTGTTGTCACTTAACTTGTGCCCCAGACTGATTATGTAACATCGGCATATGACTCATGATACTTAGATGATCTCTCTCTCTCTCTCGCTGTCTCTCTCTCTCTCTCTCTCTCTCTCTCTCTCCGTCTGCCTCTTTCGTGCTCTCTCTGCAGCATGTTATTTCTTTTTCCCTGGGGAGCTCTGCTGCAAGTGCTTCTGGGTAATTCACGCAGCTCTTATAATCTTTCTTAAGAGTTACAGAGGCATAATTGTCACACATTTTTGTTCATATGTGATAATCTCATGTGTAACAGCAAAAAATGTCTAGAATATCAATAAACCTAAACTGCAAAAAAAAAAACAACAAAAAAAAAAGTGCACAAAGGAGGCATGGTACGAAAAGAAGCAGAGGTGGTGATGTTAGCTTTCCCTTCCCTCTCACTTACAGATTATTGCATTGCTTTGTAAACTAGCTCTGATTTGATTTCAGACTACTGAATACATTCTGTGTCAAACTTAACTGTGAATGTTGTTTCACTGTATGTTATCTGTAAATGACGAGGCTGGTTTTAATCAATATTTGTCTTATTGTCAACAAATCCCATGACAATGCTTTTTAAGGAGTTGATTACAAAGTTCTCTCTAAGGTAAAAAAAAAAAAAAAATCTTTGGAATGGCTCTCATCTTTCGTTACAACTTTGTTATACCTAACCACTCTGCTTTATTGAGTATTTTACAGCAGTAGGGTGGTGTGTGTTTGACTGATAATAAACTACAGTACCCAGGTTCATGCTCAAGGAGAAGCATGTCACCCTAATGGGGCTCGGTAATGTGTTGTTTTATTGCTGTATATTTTATTAACTTTATTGTGACATGCAGCCTTAGCAGTATGCCTGCTTATGAGGTGGTTTAATGGGGTTTGATGACAGTATAAAGAAAATAGGATATCACCAGCATCATTGCTTACTAAAAAGAAAAATCACAAACCGTTCAGTGTCCCCAGACAAAAAAAACCCACTACAGCTGGGCAAGCATTAGGGGCCAAGGTCATTTGTCAGCCAGGCTCTTGACAGTTCCCTCCTCTAATGAATGTATAACATCCTCCATTCACCAGGACCCTAGCGGAGGGTGGAAATAGGCCAACTTTAAACACTTGAGATTCAAGAGATGCTCTTCCCGCTCCACACAAAGCGCTTTGTACATCTGTGTGTGTGTGCGTAGCCTCAACTCTCTTAACTGACCAGTCTCATAAAACAAGGGATGTATTTCACCACGCCTGAATACAAGCTCACTGTTTACTGTTTATGCCTGTTTTCTTGGGGGTTGCGGTTTCAGCCCTGCTGGAAGTCAGGCTATCGGTCACAATGATACCAGGGGATTTCATGTAGTGTCTTTTAATTGCAAGCCATTCGTCAGCTCACATTGTTGCAGCGTTTGCACTGTTCACCTGTGTTAGAGTTAGAATATACTGCAGATACAAAGAGCTGCTTTATGTACTGTGTAGTTTGTGTGCAGTGTGCCAACAGCACCACGGCACCAGATCTGATCAGAAGCCCACTTGAGACATCCCCTTTCTCTCCTTGATGTCTACATTTCCTCTCTGCTGCTGCTTCACTTTTCTTGCATCAGTTCCTACCAGAGGCCTTTGGCTTTTACAGCGTGTCGTACCACCTGTCTCTCCCTCTTTTATCAGCCCCTCTTTTGCCCTTTATAGTTGGTCCTGCTGTATATAATGAATGTCACTGCCTTTGCCCTATTCAATTAGTCTAACGGGGACAAGGGAGCAGAATGTGAATGAATACAGTCTGAAGTGAACCTCTCTGCATTGAAACACTAGTGTGGTGCATTGTGAGCTAAAGCTGTGCAGCACAGCAAGATGTTTGAATGTAGTAAGGATGAGGATGTGATCATGGAATATTTTGACAGTTTCGATTAGAGGTCTAATGTCTCTCATCTCTGTACACTAATATGCTACAGTTAGCAGCTGGTTAGGCTAGCATAAGTCAGAGGCAAACAGCTGGCCCAGCTGTGTCCAGAGTTAAAAGATATGCAGACTTGAACTTACTCATCATACGATACTCTGGTTGCCTTCACTTACAGCTCCTTTTTCTACATGTGAAACAAAACAGATATAGCCTATTGATTAGTGAGCTCTAGGTCAGGCACATCTTTAACTTTGGACTGGCCAGGCAAGCTCTTTCACCCTGCCTCCTGTCTTTATACTTAGCTATGCTGACTGACTTCTGTGCTTCATATTCAAATCAGCATTATATCTCTTTACTGCTTCAATGTTGGAAATGGAAATATGAGATCCTTCAGGTTTTGTGGCACGTGCTAAAAATTGCAGAAACTACTCATGGACAAGCAGCTCTGAATTGTTTTAATGATCCACAAGATTTTAATGATCCAGGAAGACCTGGAACGGTCATTAAAATCTGCCAGTGTCTCTTTATCCTGCTGATTGTTGTATGAAGTTGTGATTAAAGATGCAATGACGGAGGTGATTTGGGTTGTTCAGTGATATTTCACATTGAAAATCACAATTTTGCAGGTTATGTCTTTTCCAACATCTGTTCTGTCTGTCTCTCATCCACATGGACTCTTGAACTGCCACTTACACATCCCTGCCCATCACAAATGTCCACACACTCCCTCCTAAACACACAGTTCAATCACCTATTATCACTGATGCTGACACAAGGAGGGAAAAAAACTGCCTCTGTGCAACTCATCCATGATCATCTGATTCAATTATTTATGATTAAAGACTTTTATATTGTCCGTGCACAGCTGTGGTTATTGATTGTGGTCTTTGTTGAAATGTATCTGCCTTCTCTAATCAATAAGCCTGAAACTTGAGGGATTACTTGTGTTCTTAGAGAGTGTTATAGACAGACTGCCTGACAAAATCAAGTGAGGATTGCCGGGGAGAACATTTGTCATTATTGAACTGAGGGCCTTTGTGCAGCCTTTGTGCAACATGATCAATCACACAGCTCCATCTCAGTAATTGACTACACTGGGAGTGCATGCAGGAGAGCGAAGGAGGCACAGGTCGACCTCGCCTCCTCCATCCCACAGCAGCAGTTTGAGCTGCTCCACTGATCCCACATCATATTATGCAGCAGGTACAGTAACTAAGAATAGTGAACAATATAAGCTGTTGTACTGGCCAACATAAGACAGATCCACTAACAAGTCACCAAGGGACAGAATGGGTTTGACCATATCCACCCTATATATGCTCCTGCAAAAAGCCTGTCTGGTGACCCCCCTTAAAATGCATATACCTGCTGTATGATGAGAGTTTTAAGACATGTATTTTTCTTTAAGCTGATACTGAAGAAATTTGAAAAATCTCAAAATCATGGAAAAATACCACACTAAATTCTGTTTGTTTATTTGTCAGTGAACCATTGAAGCACAGTAGTCTCTCTTCCTTTGTGGATGTTCCAGCTGTAAATGGTCCAATAAAAACTTTCCATTTTAACTATATTGCAGAATCACATGACATGTTGTATAATCAAGTACTGCAGATTGTGATATCCCACTCAACAGCATGTTCAGTAAATACCAACTAGGCCACTGACTTACCATTGATCCTTTAAAAACAAACTTTCCACAACATCCACCATGGTGAGGTGAACACAAGTGGCACTCTTTGAGTCTGATAAAAATCTTGCTCTCTCTCTCTTTGTGTGTGTGTGTGTGAGATGTGTGAGAGCTACGTGATGGAGAACACGTTCTTAATCAGATCATCTGAGCATCTGGCCCACCATGACATCACAGCTGCTCTTTCTCCTGCTGAAATCTACAGTTAACAACTGATGTTTGAACTGCACCTCTCTCTGCTGTTACTTCTCTTCAAAGCTCATTCACTCATTCAAATGTACGATAATGGTAAATGTACTTAATTTCATGTAGTGAATTAGGTTTATCTCAGTGTCATAGCTCACATGAGATTACAAGACACGGTGTGTCATCAAGAGATTACAAACAAACCAAGACATCATCCGTTAACATGTAACCTATATATCCATTGAATACATCAGGTATAATATAATATACACAGATGCACATAATTTCATTTCTCAAATAAAACATGCACCAAAAAACTGAGTAAAGTGCTTATCTGATTTTTTGTCCTGATATAATTATATTAACCCTCATCCTCCAGGCTTTGGCTGGTTGAGTTAGTTTGTATTGTGTTGTTCCCAATAAAAAGGAGCAGAGAATACAAAGCAGACTTGTCCTTTGATTAGATTAGACTTAGATTAGTTATATTATTCTTGCAGGTTGATAGACTGTCCAATGTCAAATGTGTCCATCTTATTAATAAAACAAATTTGCACCTGCAGTTTCACTTCTCGCCAGGAGATGTCACTGTAGTACAGCCAAAGCTTCAACCTTGGCGCTCCAAGTCACCATGTTTGGTTGATCCAAACTCTCTCATCAGTGAGACCAAAGGGAAGCATGTCCTTCTCCTGCCCTCAAGGCCGCAGCAACTGCTGTAAGGTCTACATAGGGATAAAATGGTTAAAGCCAACCAGCACTCACTCATGAAGCCAGAGTGTTGCACCAATGTTTGGCGCCAGAGATGCTAATCGAACCCAATAACTGTAACAGGGTGCTAATCACTGTTATGGTGGAAAAAAGGTTGCCAGCTTTTCCATGGTAATCAGGGCACTTAGAGGCCCCTGTGCGCCCACCCTGATGAGTTTACAGCCAGTGTCAGGCTCAATCAAGGATACCGCTTTATGGTTTTCACAATAATGAGGCTGAAACCTGAAAATGAGTGTTTTCCATGCCCAATATTCCCCGTAATGACTTATCTGGCCTTTTAGCCTTCTACTGAGAAAAGGGAGAAAAGAAGGGCTTATCTGCCAAGTGAATTTACAAAAATATTTACAGACATACCTACCCCTGACGGACTTCATTACACCGTATTTCTAATGTGCATGCCTCTCATTCTCATCTCATGTTCCAGATTGGCCTGGAAGCCATAGAAGGCCCTCACTGATGATCAGCTTCACCATTTAGTAGAAAATCCAATGATAAAATGCTGATTAAATGCTGCTGATGAAACTAAAGCCATGTCCTATGGAAATTATTGGAAATCAGGGAGCTTTATCTCAGGGGAGTTTGCGTGATACAGATTTCGATAAATAATACGCTTGGAATAGAATTTTGTGTCTGTGGTTTTGGATATTTTTAGTCCTCACCTCACACATATTGGACCATGATTAGTTTCCAAACTGGACATCATGTCACAAGATCATACTTAACCTAGATTCAGGTGAGCACAGAGAAACCTTCCTCCCTCAGCAGGTGAATGTGAAAACAGCCTTCCAAGTGTGAAACGCCAAACAACATTCTGCACCATGGAGCTTCAGCATCTGAGCAAAGTAACAATAATGTGAGTGGAGGAAGACTTTAGATTTGACATGATTTGGGGGTCAACAAAAGTGCAGTAAGCATTCAGAGCCACATGCTGGTAAGTCAAACTTAGAAAAAATATGATTGAACGGTTCATGCAATGGATAACATTAGAAAAATCCAGACACTTACAGGAATGTTGAGACTTTATCTCGTGTCTGGCTATATTATTTTGGAAGAGGAAGAACTTGGACCTATAATCTATATTTCAAAAAAAGAAAAGAAAAGTAAAACCTGGCTCTGGGCCTACCAGCATGCCTTGCACTTTGTTGACGATAGAGAGTTCCGGTTCTTTCCCTCTGGATATCACTAACTGATTCTTCCCATACATCACTGACAGACGTGTTAAATTAACGTGACTGATGAGGTTAATAAATCTCAAACATCCTTCCCTTATGCAATCTTACTCTGGTACAAAGCAGTGATGTAAGAATTGGTGAGCTCTCTGCCCCATGTCCATGGCCTGTCTCATCCAGACATCACAGACCGTGGCGAATGAACAGTACAGTGCTGCTTGAGTTCTCAAAGCATGTCAGACTTAATGTCAAGGCCACCATCCTCCACAGACTCTCAACTGTCACTCAAATTCCAGTCCAAGGGCTTGAAAGACTCGCAGGACACATGATACAGTCGTCCCATTGAACTGAATTTGACATGTATCGCCAGGTCATTTGGTTCAATAAATTCTCTCAGACTCTGCGCTGTGGCCTCCCACTTGGCCCCGACCAAAATGTGGCACCCCAGACCCAGGAGAGTGAAGGGAGGTGGGGAATGGGGAATGGGGGGGGCTTGTTGGTTGCGGCGGCTCAGCTTTAGTCTTGGCTTCACTGTGCATGTGCTTCCAATTACAGACAAAGGAGAGGCGGTCCTGTGCAGCATGTGGTTCCATTTAGAGCAGGTGAAACAATGTAGGAAAATAGATCCGTCATCCGTCGCATTCCAGAGGCCAGTGAGAAACAGCACTAAATCATAGCAAAGCTAATCCTGAGAGGAACGGGTGGGGTGAAGGCAGTTGAGGGTCCTGGCAGCATCTTCAACAGGGGCCTGCTCACAGTGATGGCTGTACAGTACTTCAAAGCATTACAGGAACCTGATAGAAACCTCCTCTTTTCTATTTCCCCATTTGAGCATTATTGTGGATTTTTGTATGGATACCAGTGCCAACCAGTTGTTCATTCCACCACAGGACCTAAGTGAAATTTCTCAGACCAGACTAAAACATCCCCTTGTCAACGACGCCTACTGACTCTGGTGATCTCTTGACTTGTTCCCTTGGTCCTATGAATTATCTTAATGTTTGTTGTATGAATTCTGAAGATTCATGGTTCCCAGCTGATGTGTCCCGATGACTTTGATCCCCTTTTGATCCCCCAGAACCACCCTATAGGTTTACATTTGTGATTTTAAGGAAAACTTTTAAGCAGCTATGGAATAAAGAGCTGAAGTAAGACTGGAACTGAGAGGAAAGATCAGAAACTCTGTAAATTTGAAAAAAAATTCAAAGCTGGGCATTGGTAAAAAGTAAATATATATATATACATAAATGCTACTGGAGCTCTTTGAAAAGTGTTTTTGCTACATAACCAGCAATAAAAACTGTTTACTTTGAGGAATTGCAGGTTCAGCATGATAACTTTCCTTTCCTCCACCACTGGAAAACAATGGCAAGTTACAATCTTGTCTCTAGCACATCTTTAAGTTTGCAGCTAGCCCTGGCCTGTCACTGTGACTCATTATAATACACAGTCTTCTCAGAGGGTGAGTGTGTTATAACCCCTTGTCTTGTAAACTCAGCAATGACCAGAGTTTTTTGTCAAGCAACAATAGCCACCACCTGCTCCCAATATGTTTGGCAACAGGTACCACTTAAAAATATCCCTTTGTTATAACCTCTTCATCTGCAAGGGGTGAGTAAACTCACCCGTATTTTACACTCTGACCAACTAAACATCCGACCATGACACAGAACCAGTCTGTTCCAAATATAGTAGTAGTAGTTTTAAAAAAATATATGTAATTTTATGTTATTTCAGCCTTGAATGAAGTACCCTGTGTCCTAAAAAAAGATTCCATGAATGAATGGAGGAGCTGCCTCAAAGCACTAGTGTGCTGAAGTGCAGCCTCAGTCATGTTCCTATTTAATATTTTCTCCCTTTAAATTTTTGCCATTTAGGTCACCCAGGTGTTCCCACCTTAGATACCTGAGGAAATATTTAATATGATTTGAGGCCAGACAAGGCTGTGGAGCCAGTGTTGTGTAGGAGAGAAGGAATGTTATTGACTGGTCTATATACAGTATGCAAGAGCAGGTCAGCAGCTGATTTTATCTGACCACTATCCCAGCCCTCCATCTGCCCTTCACGTGAGCTCTCTGTTGGGGCCTGGAAGGTTTGGCTCTTTTCAGCATGTGGTTATAGTCAGTTCATGCAGCCTCTCTACTCTATTGGAAAGAATGTAGGTTAATATAGCAAGTGGGATCTGGACATCTCGCTCTCATTTGCCTTTTATAGCCCATAGGAGCAAAGAAATAGCGTGTGCTCCAAGCTGTAAATCAGAGGATGTTTGGCGTCCCACCACTTTACAGGAGGGGTGCATTCGGCCTCAGTTAGGCCACGGACCAGCAGCACCCAGTAAAGCTCTCACATGCAGAATGAAAGGGAGGAGAGATGAAAGAAATGAGACATATTTTTAGCTTGGGTAAAAGCCCAGTGAGTGTCAACTGGACTCAGAGCTAACAAGGACGTTTTTGGGTGATTACTTCACATCTCACACAGTTTCAGAGGAATACCTTTTTCTGTGTGCTTCCGCCAACACCCACATTATGGGAAATAATAAAAAGGTATACATTCAAGGGTGTTGTTATGAGAAGTATGCCAAACCCAATCCACTCACACTGTTAAATATGTGGCAGCTGAGTTTCCATCATGTGCATGGTCACCTCCGTCTCCACCTCCCGCTCGTAGGTTCCACAGTCTGGTCCAGGTTTTTAATATGTTAAAAACCTGGAATTAAAGTTGACATTAATTTCTTCTTTAGCCCATTTTTAGACTAATAAGCAGGAGGGAATGCAGATTCTTTATCTGTTAGTTTTTTTTTCTACCATAAAACCCGGTCGTTTAGTTTAATTACATTTCAAGATGGGCAAAAGAAAAAATCGATAAGTATTAGATTCCATTCTGAGATGTGCTTTTATAAGGTCGTGAATTGCAGTGCAGGTTGATTGCTGAATATAGTTAACATTAGGAGACAGAAGATTGCTGTGCATTAAAACCAACTCAGTGTCTACACCCCTCAGTCTATCTCAGCCTGTCACAGCTTTCTCCCTCCATTTAGTTTGAACATTTGGTTTCATGTTTGCAGATACTGAGATATTTCTCCCTGAAGTTTCTGTGGCTACAACAATACAATGGAGTTAGATGGATAGTATCATTCCTGGACCAATGGAAACAACACGGTTTTCACAAGTCACTCACAATCCAAGATGGCTGCTCTGTGCATTAGTGAAGATAAGGTGTCCATTACACCTTTTACTAGCAAATTAATCTTGTTTTTGTGCTGCCAACTTGTTGTGTTTCTTTCATGTGCAAACTAGAGACTTATTATCCCTTACATAGTGGACTCGGAACGGAAGGCCCCATTTATAAGCAAAGGTCAGTCACAAATCAGGATTTACCATCATGCATTGCTCTCACAATTAAGGACAAAAAACTGAAAGCGTTGTGATTTAGCCATAAATAAAAATATACTTTACATTCTGTGTGATAATAACATCAGAAAACAGATGCAAACAGCCTTTAATGGATGGTTTAACCTGCTCCACAGCCTTTTTTTTATCAGCACCACACATAACTACTCACGAGCTCCTGAAGTTTTGAAATATTACAAATGTTTGAGAGTTTCAACTCTTTTTCTTTAACAGCCACCGGCATTTATTTGTGTACACACTCAGTGACAAACGACTCTGGGTCACAGTCATCAGAGGGCCGACCTGCTGATCCTCTCCATACAGCTTTATTGTGGACAGACACTGTGCAGCTGGTCAGAACAGGAAGTCCTCAAAACAAATGACCTTTAATTACTACCATAGAGCAACACGCCCTCTATTCCCTGGACTCTGATCTCTCCTTCCATGGCCCTAAGCTGTCCAGAGAGCGGGTGAGGAGAGAGGGAGGGGCAGGCATGAGCCCCATTAAGAAGCTAATGAACTGTACGCTACAATCTGATAGCAGGTGAACCAGCAATCAGACCAGAGCTCATGACCTGTGGGTACAGTTCCCTCTCACCCAATAATTAACCCAGCAATAAATCATTCTACAGCTGCGCCATCACATGGGGTCCATCACCCTCTGCAACCCTTCACTCTGAGATAGGGGTCGATGAGAGAGGGGATAGCACCCAGAGGTTGGGGTTACAGATGGAGTGTTTGAAGTCTGAGATGTTATGGTTGGTGTAGGAGGGAAGGGCCCCCCTAGAGAGGCTGTTTAGGGTTTGGGATGAGAGGCTTGAACAGTGTTTTAGATTAGGCCTCTAATCCTTCTAATGAAGGCCAACTTTAGTGCTCCATTGTTGTGTAAACTGTCGTGCTTTTAATGCCCATGCGGCAGTGACAGATCCAGCTCCTTGTCTTTCATCAGCAGAGTGGTTGCACACACTGCAACAGCTAATCAAGTCAAGCTGATGGTAAAGAACAGCAGTGTGTGTGTATGAGAGTGAGTGTGAACACACACGGGCATGTATGTAATTAGCTCACAGTGTGTGTGTGTGTGTGTAACGTGCATGTGCACACGTGTGAGTGTGCATACTGTAACTGTGGTTTTAAGCATTTAATCTGCTCTTTGTTGACGGAAACGCTGAAGCACTAAATCTGGAAACAGTCTGATTATGCTTTTGTTCTGAGGAGAAAATCAATTTGCCGTTCGCAGCCATACTAAGTGTTCACTTCCTACTTCCTGAACACAGCCTTGAAGTATATTTATCGCTATCACATCCACATTCTCTTGTTGAGATGTGATGATTAGGCTACTTCATCAGTCTGGTGTTTACTTTGTGGACTAATTTCAATCAGGCCTTGTTAATTTTTGTTAGATCGTTGTTGATAAAATGTTTCCTGCATTTACAGGCAGACTAAAAAACTCGTAATACACCATCAGTCATTAACATCATTTCAAGATATTTGGGCTTTTTGTAGTCCATAAAGTAGAGTCAAAGGGTCAATTCACCCAAATTTGCAAAGGCTGGAGGGCTTAGGTTGGCTAGGTGTTAAGATACAGTATCTGTCTCTTAGATTTTTGACTCCTCCCTAGAAGGGGGCTATTTGCGTTTTAAAGATAGGGTTGGAGACCCTGAAAAAAATGGTTTGAGCAGGCCACATTTTGAAAATACACAAGTCAAAGTCAAAAGTCCGAGATCCTTTCCTCAGACTTCTCTCTAAAGCCATGCCTCCAGAGCACAGGAGCACACAATACTTGTTCAGCATTGGGTTCACATCAAGGTGAAGCCCCACGACACGCGACAGTATCATGGAAAGCTGCATCACTCACATTAGGGATTACATTGGGTTGCTCTGCGAAGGTATCGTCCTCAGTGGCTCATTCATGTGAAAAAATTTAACCATTACAAGCCACATAATCAGAAGCATGGATTAGGCACTGATTAAATGAGGTAAGATAACATAGTAGGCTATTCTGTTGTGATGCACATTCATTAGCTGACATACTCAGAGTTATTATGGCAATGATTTATGTCCATAAGAACACCATAAAAACCTGGATGCATTATCCTCACCTTTGCTCAGTATCTAATGGATGTGTGGAAGTTGAAGGAGAATTCTTTGCAAAGAAGCTCCCTCCTCTTAAGGTCCAATTGCTACAAGTTTGAAATGAAATGACAGGTTTGAACAATGGTTTGTATCAGATTCTGACACGCAGGCGTAGACACTGGGAATAGTGACATCTAGCCTCTTGTCAGTATGTGTTTCTGTGTAACCACAACCCTAACTGTGGCCGCATGAATCCTATGATACTTAACCTGACCCCGGCCTTACCCTCCCCTGAGTCATCTCAGGCTTCCTACTGAGTGCTGGAATCTGATATTTGCTATAAAGCAATGTTTGGCTGCTGATTTGCAAACACTGGCCCTCTTGTGGCTCTTGTAGTTTATTGAACATACAGTTATAACAGACCCATTGTAGGTGGTTGGCACACACTTTTCAAATGGCCACCCATCTCTTAAATAAGCCAAGTGTCAGAAGTGTCAGTGTTACATAGCACCTGGTGGCTATACTGTTATATCCCCCTGAGAAAGAGAAAAACAACACTCCTACACACACATATCCCCGTACAGAGACAGCAAGAGCTTTCTCTCTAATTATGTTATTCCAGGAGCCATAATGATCACTCTCTCCCTCTTTCACTCTCACTCCATAAAAACCCTCCAATGCAAGACTCTATAGCATGATGTCCTCCATCAGCCAGGCAACAAAGGCCAATGCTCACCCACAGTGACTCGTGCCAAGCCACTACTGTCCTCCCCACATCCTCTCACCTCTCTCCTCCTCCTCATCCTGCCACCCATAGCTTCCCTTGAGCGGAACCCACAGTCTATACGAACACAATTCCCAGGCAACTGACTTTTTCCTTCTCCGCGCCGTAGGTCATTAAGCCTGTCCGGGCTTTTCTTGGTATTGATGTAAAAGGATAAAAAAAAAAAAAAAGAGTGTTGTTGACAGATGTGGTGCTTTGGCTTTGTTCAGAGACAAAAGCTTTTATCTGTACTGAGCCCTGCAGTGGAGGTGGTGGCTGCAAAATTTAAGGAGGTTATGTAAGATCAAAGATTCCAATCTGACATGAGTGTTAGCTGTGGCACTGAGTGCTGCTGAGGACCTGTCAGCATGAAGGGAAGAATGGTGGGCAGCCCCCAGCCTCTGATATGCCTGCTACACAAGTCCTACCTCACTTACAGAGTGACGTGTGTGTTCAGTTTTCTGTGTTTCTTTGTTAGATAATTAAGTCACAAGGTAACAACTGAATCATCTCCATGACTGTTCAGCTACTCTATCCACTCATATGCCTGAAAGCTTCTTGCTGTTTTACCTTTGGTGACACCTGCATTTTCCATATTTATTTTATTCACTGAATTACTTTGTAAAATTTAGCAGCCTGATTTGCTAAATGGTTGGATGTGACGTGAAGTTAATGTGCGTAAATGTAAATGTGCATGGTAAATAAGATAAAACATCTTATGATGCTTTATGTAACACAGTTGTTTGATTCAGATGCGCTTGGTATGTCCACTATTGTCAACTCATTATTTCCTCAGCACAGCTCCTATGTCAGGGGTCCTGTTTGCTGTGGAGCTTTAGGAGGCCCAGAAGATTAGGCCTGGAGTGTGTTTACAGTCAGCAGGGTCACACAGGATGGTCATCCTGGTCATACCTCCACATTCAGAGCTCCTTAAACTCACAGTATCTCAGGGAAGAGAGCTTTCCACTGCAGCACTGTTTAAATAAGCTCTGACAGGGCCTGTAATCAGTAGCACACGTATCAGATGTTTCTGAGATGAGCTGCTAGACAGTCATCCCCCCACGATACATAACCAACCAGACTCCAGGGTCACAGTTGTACACAAACAGACATGCAGTGTGGCTTGCTTGCTGTGACTGTGGTGTAATTGGGAAAGGACAGAGTTAAAAATAGCCTGTGGTGACGCTGGTATCTTATAATGACATCCTGGCTAGACCAGAGACTGGATCTGCTCGCTGTTTGCTTCGCTACACTTCTGACATCATCATGAGGGAAATATCGGGGGGGGGGGGGGCACACCACTCATCAAGAGATACAGGCACTAAGTATGGAGTGGTTTGAGTGAAACCTTTTCTTTTTTTTTTTTTGGTTCTGAGGACACAATGTGCCAGCACTGTTACCACACCCCACTGAGGAAAAACAGGGGAAGACAACAGCTGCATTTCCTCACATACCTGTAGCTCATGACAGACGGCACCCCCCTCCCTCAGATTAACAGCAGCTCAAGATAAGAACACACAGGTGGCAAATGTTCATTTCATCTGTCAATAGACTAAGGCTGCATTTGATTTATGTAGCTCATCACAAATCTCTTACATCAATCTTCTCTTTGACAGTGAGGAAACGTGTACAGCTCTAAAACTCTGTGTACATACACACACTCCCACACACACACACACACACACACACACACACACACACACACACAGTACATCTGGCTCAGAGTATTAAATTCATTTCTCTTTCTTTTGGCTTAGAAATCATATAGCCTATATAGCATTTGCTTTCATTTGTACATTTAAATGTGTAATTACCTATCTAGAGGAAAATTAACAACATTGTTTAGTCTCTGTGATTCACACTGGGGGCTGCTGAGGTCACTGGACTAAACATTCCTGTGAGTTTTAGCAGTGAGGTCAGTAGTTATAACCACCACTGGACTCATTAAAGTACAATTAATCCTAACTAGACCTCCTGCTTCCCATGATGTGGGATGACGCACTAAACAGTGAGAGCTGTCATTGACTTCAGTGCTAATGTTAGCGAGCCAGGCTGTTTCCACTTTCCAAGTTGAAGCTATTTAGCTTAGCTTGTGAGCTTCAAATTTCCAAGTCAAATACAAACTTAATGGCATTGTGTGACCTCCCACACATTATACTAAGGGAAAACCATCACAATATCATGAGCTAATCTCTGTATGCAGAACTTTCTCAGCATTTCTTCTCTCTATCTTTCTATCTAATGAAGTTCATGGCATTGTATTGTATTCTGTTAGAGAATAATTTCACTTCTCTATGTAGTTTGACAGGTTAAAGGTCAATCCCTCTGTGTTTATGGTTGAAAACTAAGAATTAGATCCCTTTCAGTTAGATATACTGCTAGAGACAGTTATCTGCCCTGCACTCTCTCCAGGAACATGCCAAGGCCATGTTCCCTTGATTTTGCATCTTAAATCTCACTTGTGGTTTCAAGGCACAGCTGCAGAGACAGGTGATAACGGGCACTGTCACTGGATAACACTTTGTGTGAGAAGAGAGAAACCACTGTTGCTCTCCCATCACCTAGGTGGTGTAAATCTTTATCTTGATGTTAATGCCCAATAGCCAATAGAATGTTAACACATCTCCCTTCGCAGGCTCTGTTCACCTTTATAGTATAAGAATCTGAACTTTGCTGTTTGGCCCTCAGAGTTGAGGTGGCATCACACGCTTCAGTGGTGTCGATGACTCTTCCACTCTTGATCAAGTACAAATAAACGTCTTCAGTATAAGACATCCAGGACTCCAGTGCTTTTTCTTCTTCACCTCAGAATTTCTCCCTAACAATTGGCATCATCACAGAACAACGACTCGGTAAGTGCAAATGTATAATAATTTATTGTTAAAGAGACCTGTATTAAAGTGATACACTATTATTAATTCTGTGTATGATAAATGCTTTAATCTAGAGTGTATTGATCCAATTTTTGCAAAGTGCTTCTGTGGTTGTGGGGAAGAGTGAGGGGGTGAGCTACTGATCACCTGCAGAGCCACTGAGTGGCTGCTGCAATTGTTTCTGGGGCAGTGTAAAACCATGCCTGACACTGAGGGGCCCACCTGAGATCTCTGGCTATAGAAAAGACATTTTCGGAGTTGAATGAAATAGATCTACTTTGCCTGAGAACGAGATCAGGGACCACCTGCTCTGTGTCTGGTGAGGCGCCAATATAAATATTGCACATGTGACGGAGATCCGTCTAAGCCGTCACACCAACATGACTGAAAATTTGTGTAAGACCAGAGACCTGTGTGCTGCTGAAGTTGTTCTTGCATGTTTATTGAGTGGATTATTTGTTTGAAGTTCACATAATAGGTGATCATCTGTCCAAAACAGGGAGTGAAACAAATTCTGGCACACACATCAAATAAACAGAATGACACAAGTGTACCACACTCTAACTCTAATCGACATCATGTAGAGACACGTGGTGCAGGTAGTTTGCAACCAGAACATCTCCAGAGGATGTTTTCCTCGAGACCACCAGCTGGTGTAGTTGGTCATTTAAAAGGTTGGAAATGTGTGTATCTATTTACTACCCTTATGCAAGACTGGCCGATGGTTGGATTGTTTGATGCAGATAAATTGAAAGTGATCAAAATGAATATGGACCCTGCCATGAGCAATGCAGTGTGGAGTTAACCATAATATGAAAGAATGTGTACAGATGTGGATGAGTGTGGCAAATCAGAGGAATGGGATGGATGTGTGTAAGAAAGTTTTTTTTTGGGGGGGGGGGCATTCCTATAGTTTAGTCATGATATTACGTTGAATACATGAAGGTTGTTGATTATTATTTCTGGGTAAATATCAGGCTTGGTAGGAGGAGCCATACCTTTTAAAGGCGGCTGCCTTAGCACAGCTTAGTCAGTTGGGGTTTGGGTGTAGAGGAGGCACCATGTGTCCCAAGAACTCTTTAGAAACTTTAACATCAAAATCGTATCTGAGACGATTACTGCATGCCATTCTCCCAGTCTCTCTCAATGCTTTCCTCTCTTTACTGTCCTGCCATATAAGGGCGAAAAATGCCTTAGAAATAACATAGGATGTAAAAATTACCATTTTTACAAATGTTAGTGTGATCCTGAATGAGGTTTTCTTCCTTTTGGACCAGAACCTGGAAGTTCTGGTTTCCCTTTGGCTCCCTATAACCATTGCTTTGTGGGCTTCTCTGCAATGACATGCTCCATTCGTTAGCACACTACTGCCTGACACGACGCTGGGCCTCACATGTCAGTTAACTGTTGCGTGATGCTGTTTAACTCACACAAAATGGGAGGAAAGAGGTGCTGCAATATAGTTTGCGTTCTTTGAAGTGTTGGTTGACCTCTGATCTGAGTCTAATGGCGAGAGTTAAGCAGGTTTGTAGACAGGTTGGGAGCTGCTTACATAACCACACAGCTGCTGTTTGAGTTTATAGCATACGTGCTGACCTGTGACACAGTGGCTGAAAGATCCAAGCTGAGTGGTCGACAGTCCAATGTCTGAGTGGTCGACAGTGAGATGTAGAGAATGTGTGTGAAGGCTGAGAAATCAAAATATATGTTATGATAAAACCAGCCTGAGTTTGACTCTGTGCGTGCAAGGGTCTCTCAGAGTTAAAATTGTTTGTGCTTCTGTGTGAGTGTGTGTACAGCTCTCTGACACCAGCAGCCTGTTATTACCACCCTTGACTGCTGATTACTGGTGCTACATGGCCTGTGGAGGTGCACCTGGGAAGCTGCTCCTGCTCAGGTCTTACTTTGATTTAAGGGCTCCTGATTCACTGCCTTGTCCGAGAGGCACTCAGCAGACTACTTATTTCCATGTTTTATAATGTTTTAACACTTGTGAATCAGCTTGGCACAGTGACAACATCTAATGACACTCAGTGTACAGGGTCTACACCTGTTGGGACATGCTGCTGTAGGTTACAGTGTGTCTCTGTGTGTGTGTAATGGCTGATAACCATCATCACTTCACAGCTCTGAGAGTGACAGCTGTGGTTGAAGAAGAGCGATTACATGCTCTAATGCTGACAGGGTGTGACTTTACACAACCACCTTCCTATGATACACATGTACATAACCTCATATAGGCATGTGGGCCTATAGGCCACAGTGTGGATGTAAAGGATGGTAACAAAGCAGTAATTCAGCAGTAAATGAAAAGGTGACAGAATCCTTGTCCAAAATAATGTCTTCAAAATCTTTAGAAACTTTCTTGGCATGGGGCAATGCACCAAGGCACTATTGTTATCCTGTGTGTTTCTTCTTATTATTTTTCGTCTTCCTCCCAAACTTCTTCCTGTAATCCTAACAAATTATATATCAAAATGTGCGGTTCGATCGGGATCAGTGTGCTATTACGTTTCTCTACAGAATACAAATTTTTCGAAAAATTTTGCATTGAAGTGAATACAACGGGTGAAAAAAAAAGAGCGAAAAAGAACAATCATTGGAGTTTTTCAAACGTCTACTGCTCAGGCATACTTTCACCTAGAGGCTTCATTTAAACTTTAAACTGTAGACACAAGTCTTGTGTATTGGTGTATTAATCCACAGCTTGGACATTAATCAGAGACTCCTCTGATACCTCTGCTGTTAATACTGCTGACCCCTGTCTCCCATACATTTATGTCAAGGCTCTGTCAAACACAACAACACACATCAACACACACACGCACGCACACACAAATACACACAGAGGTAACTTTGTGATCACAGTTACAGATACACACAGACACACACACACACACAACACACAGGTAACTTTATGTGATTACAATTACACACATGCTAGAGCCCAGCAAGCCCGTGGGGGCCCGACCCGTCATGTGAATTCGGGCTGGGCTCGGGCTGTTTTTTTCATGGATACGTCGGGCTTGGGCTGGGCTCAGGCTCACTGAACCAAAGTTATATTAATAACTCTCAGTCTGCGCGGTGGTTCTCATCGGCACGTCTCACCATGTATGCTCAATTGCATTGTTTTACACGTGACAAATCAACAACACATAATGTAGCCTACACATCCACAGAGCCCTGCGATTGTACCAGACTCTTAAACAGACTGCTATTGGTCTTTTTTTTTTTTTTAGTTTTCTAAACACCTGTAAAGCACTTTGTGTATGTAGCCTATATTAAAATGTACTTCAGTTAAAACATTTTGTTAAAATGAGACAAATGAAAACATGAGGACATTGCAACTCAAACAAAATTAGATGGATCCTTTAGAAACCTGTGCAATAAATCCTGGGACTAAACTGAAGCTTTTGTCTTAACTTTTAAAGCCTGAAGGCAGTATCATCTTACTTTAGAGTGCAACCCAAAGAGACAGCACTCTCCTGTCTTCTGCTGACAACTAAGAGAAGGGCATGTCAGTTGTTTTTGACATACTCGTGAAAATGGTTAAAGGTCAAGGCCATGAGAGGAAGCTCTTTAACTCTGCACCTCTGTGTGACAAAACAGTCTGTGGTGCTTCTTTGAGAAATTTCGCACATTCTTTTTTTCTCTCCATGTTTTTCCTCTTCAGAGCTGATCAGTGTTAAGCCTGAGAAGGGGTCTGGATCATTTTCTCCTTCTTCTCTCTCTTACTTTATCTTTGTCACGTCCTCGCTCCGTCTCCTAGCAGCCCGCCAGATTCGTGAGTCGAACATGTTGTAGATTCAACATAAATCCTGCCTCCGTGCTCACATTCACATGGGGGTGGAACTGGGGATTGTGAATTGGCTCTCACTTTCAGAACAAGTTTTGAGATTTAGCAACTCAACAAAATCCCTCTGCAGAACTTTTACCTCTCTACTCACCTCACCTCTCAGGTTTCCTCCTTCATTTAGAGGTTTTCCGTGACTGTTGATTTCTGCTCTGGACTTCTGTTGATTTATGCCCTCCACTGCAAAGACAAAGGCTGTACAGAGCCCGAGAGGTGAAAGGCTACTCCTTGTACATACACAGAGGTATGCAATGCTGCAACCCCCCACAGCCCCCACCACTTGGTTAGCCCTGTTCTCCAAAAAGGCCAGCACCATATATCATCTGTGCACCATGTCGAAAGTAGGTCAATAAAGAGAGTTTGGGCTGCAGTAACTGCAGAAACTAAAAGAGGGCAAAGTCTCTGAGGTAGCAGAATGTGGAGCAGGCCAGTGAGCTTGACCTGGCCTAGTGTGGCATTAATGTTTTTCGGCCAGCCTCAGTGAGAGAAAAGAAGGAAACATACTTCACTTGGAGGACTGCTTTTACAAAGTTTATTATGCTGTAACTTTTTTTTTTTTCACTTGCTTGAGAACAGACTTTTCACATTTGCTGGCTGTACTCTGGCACAGTCACACAATCTAGCAAAAGCCGCACTCACTTTAACATAATGAAACCTGAATGTGTACAAAAATACACCAGGTAAGTTCTCCTGAAAGGAAAATGAAGTGCTACAACAGCTGCAGGTTTTTCCAAGGGACTACGTACTGTGTATGCTCACAGACGCTGGACAGTATGGGCTTGTAAGGTATGTAAAGGGCTACATAATGGAATCCAGGCCTGGTTTGCAAATGCACCTTCTCAGGCTGGGTGAATAAGGAATAATGGACAAGCTGGTATTCTTGTCCTCATTCAGCAAAACAGTTTCAGTGCATCATTGTTGCTCTTTATAATAAAGTTATTTTGAAGTGAGAGAGTGAATGCAGAGCACTGCCAAAAATATACAGCACAGCCACTGGCAGAGACTCTTCCTAAAGACTTCATGTGACTTCTGACTTGACTTAAAAAGGCCCAAGATCAAATCTCACATTGTGTTGCTTGAATATTTAAATACAGGGACTGTGTAGAGGAATATGTTCACTTCCATGTACCAACACTGAAGACTGACTTGACTGGATTTACTCAAAAGTAATGGTTCCCAGTCCTGGCGTTGAAGTACCAAGAAAAAAAAATGGATATGCTGCACATAATATTCCTAACCACTTTTTCTGTAATCATTGCTTCTTTTGTGTGAAACCACTTATTTACCTATTGAATTTAGCCTGCTAACCAGCTAGCCTTAGCCCAGTTGGACTGTCTGTGTGGAGCATGTTGTCAACGATGACAGAAGCTCATCAGACCGGTGAGTAAAAAGTTGTTAATGTTAACATTTTCTCTGGAGCAATGACAAAACTTACAAATACCTCTTTTAACCAAATGAGGAGTCAAATGACAAAAACAAACAGTGGTCAAAACGGTGGTGATAAAACTACAGAGAATAATCACTGCAAGTTTCAGCACCTTGTTTTGGTTTTACTGTTTGGGTTCACTCTCACTGGGCTCACATAGTTGTTTTGTGGGGAAGAAAAAAAATTGTTATTAGAGCCCCATGCCACAGACACCTACAGCATGATTTTTAACACACATAATACAGGTATAATCCAGCCCAGTAGAGCTAAGTTTGGCCTTGTTTCATGCAGCTCAGTTCAAAGCTCTCCAGCCTGGGTGGGAGGAATGCAGCATCAGCTCTCACATGTCTGAAGGTCCACAGGATCAGATGCCTTGGAAGAGAGGAATTAAAACAAAAAAAAAAAAAAATGGAGGGATGAAAGAGAAGAGAACACTGGAACGGCACAGGGAAGCTGATACACACTAGACATCGCACATGTAGACACACTTCCACCCATGCATTCCTATTAAATGAAGGCCAAGCAGGAGTGTTAGTCTCACACTGGGAAGGCTGTCAATCTGTTGTTCTTTGCCAGACATTTGAAGAAGCACAAGTAGATGGGTCTGGTTTTACTAAAATAAAAATTATAGAAAATTAACTCTCTTCTGGCTCTGATTGTTGAGTCACACACAATGAAACTGATTTAATAAAAAGCTAAAGAGAGAAAGAAAAAGCCACAAATAACACAAAGAGGAATTTGCTTTGCAAATGAACATCACTGAAAATTTTGCCCACATTAATTTAGAGTATTATCACACTCTGGGTTTCACATAGCTACATCTTTCCATCCCACCCAGAGTGTTGACAAGGTGACAAGAAGTCACTGCTTCAGAAGCCATCTTTGTTGTTTTAGGCTCAAACCTGATTGGAGCTCCTTAATGCTGTGCAGAGAGGATGAGGAAAATATGGAGGGAAGAGGGTAGGAAGTGAGAGAGGGGAGGAGGCAGACAGATCCCTATGGGCTTTGTTTTTAAAAACGCACATCATCTTTCCATCTGGGCTTCATTCAACAGAGAAACCTGAGTATCATCCTAGTTATGCAACTGAGTTAAACCAGCTTGGACCTCCATGTAAGAGAATCACCAAAAACACCCACATATGAGGTGATCATCCATGAGGTCATGTGTCAACTGTTTTTTTTTTTTTTTTTTTTTTTTGATGGGTAAACAGTTTAGTGTCCTGGTTGGCTTTGTGGGTGAGCTAAAGGTCAACAACGAAAAGCTCGGATGTGGGTGTTAAATATTGGGTCAAGGGTTGATGTGTATGGGTCAGAGATGATGTTTAGTGTTTAGAGACCCACTCTAAGCCAGTAGGATAAAGCTGGGCTCCCTCTCCACAGGCCCCAGGAAGCGACAGAAGAAGTAGTTGTGTTTTCAACTCTGAAATGAGTTCTTCCTTAGTGGCAGTGGGTTTATTGTTCTTGCGAAAGGGGAGAGGATTGATGCCTATAGGTAGCAGGGGAGAAAGCGGTGTGCGGCCCAAGTGTCTGGAATGCATTACATATCCGTCTCCCAGTTGAAAAATACCTCACCTCACAACATCGCACTCCCCATGTGGTCCGGCTCGCTACACAGGCTTCATGTTACACAGGGATCAAGGAATCGCACGCTAACAGGCCGTGGAGCAGCAGGCGTTTGGTTCCTATCTCCTAAGAGTTAAAATGGTAGAAAACATTTTTGATTCTCTTTGAGTGTTGTTTTTTCTGACTGGATATTTGGCCAAGTGATAAAAAACATTTTTTTTATTAACAGTTACACAAACATTCAAAGGACCTCAACTCACTGAGTAGGCAAATACCTCTGAGTATGAAAATGAATTTTCTCTAATGATGAGGAGAAATATAATGACACAGACAGCAGCAGGGTCATAATATACAATTCACAACCAGGATTTGATCAGTCCTTTGCATACTTTGTGGAACCCCACAAGATTATTAAATCAGCTGTTGCTATTTTCTCAATAAGTATAACCCCCTTAGCTTTAAAAAGAAAATGAGGGTTTTGATCTTGTCGCTGCTTTCTGCTGTACTGAACGAGGATTCTCAAAATTTAAAGAGGTTTTTTGTAAATTTTGGAAAATATGATTACTTTCTTTTCTTGTGCAAATTAAATGCAAAGATTGATCTGATACTGGGGTGGATGTGCCTGTTAGATTACTTTAGTATGGCATAAAAAACGAGTCTGGCTGTGTCCAAATTTCAAAAATAACACCAGCAACATCAGCACATCTAAAGCTCACACAGTGCATCACAGACAGAGATGTGAAAATGAGGTATGTGGAATAACTGACAAGGCTGATAACAATTACCCATTAAACAAACAAGTGACAATGTGTTAATTGTCTTTAGAGGTATTGGGAGGTTGTTTTTGTTGTCTTTGGACAGAGCTATGCTCATTGTTTCCATCCTAACCTAATTGGCAGCAGCTTCATATTTAACTAACAATGTATTTCCAAGCTCTCACAATGGATGCTTTTACTGCACTAACCATGGTGGTAATTTAAACAATATGACAGCAAGTTGTAACAGCAAGTTCTGAGTCATGGCGAAAAACCTGTTTAAATTTATATGCAGTACTCATGTCCATGTACAGTACTGTGCAAGGGTTTACATGTTTGTGTTCTTACCCACCTCACAGTATCACCAGGGAGGCATCTGACTGGTCCTAAATTTGTTCTGCAGCACAACAACAGTCCAAAGATAGTCACATAGATATATCTTTAGGATGTATATGGAACATAGTCTGATAGTGAGAAGTGGTGACTCATAAAGATCTATATTGAGCTATAGTCCTGCAATAGATGGTATGACCCCCTCAGAGCCCTGGTCTCATCATTATGGAGTCAGGCTGGGATTACTGGTATATGAAGAGACTGAAGATACTGAGACAGTCTAAATACACAGAGAAAGTGGGGCAAAGTCTTCAAGATGCTTGTGGAGTAAACATGCATGAATTTAATAGCATTATTTTTGAAGAAAAGAAAAACATCTCCATACATATTACTTAAATTCATTTATTTATGCAGAAGTGGTTAAAAGACACTGTGTTGTAAAGACATATACAGTATCTTTTAGTCTGTTTGCTGCACTCAGCAGTTTTCTCTTTGAGAGTATCTGTGGAGATGGCACATGCCAGCAGTGGGTGATATACAAAATATAACTTAAGATAAAAGACAAAAACAAGTTTTAGATTTATCTTCAGTGTTATCTGCAGCACTACTCCACTCCTGCATTTTATATTAGACTGTTTATAAGTACTGGTGCCAGTGTTTTAAGACAGCTGTGCAAATAAGCAGCTGTATGCCAGCTGTGCACAGCTGTCTGATAAGGAGGGAGGGAGGGAGGATGTTTTCAAGAGCTACCTGGCCATGGGCAGTCTGAATCTCTCCTGGCATTTACGGAATCCCTTTGTACACAAGCACTTCATCTTGAGCCAGTAAAGTTACTCTATTGCCTCTTTTTGTCCTTTCCAAACTGCTTTATGGCAGCACATTTCAATCTGGGCTGAAAACTTCCAACTACAGAGGCCTGTGATCTCAACTGAACCTTTACACAACCATCGTTGCCGTTATTTTCATTGCTTCACGCTATTTGGTTGGGTCTTATGATGCTGTACAGCAAGTATGGTATCTCCAAAACGGCCTTAGTAAGAACACACACACACACACACACACGCACACATGTACATACACACACACACACCGTCTGTGTAACGTATGGGCTCATTCTAATCCAAACACCCTCTCGGTGGCTCAATCAGTGCTCATACTGAGTGCCAATCCAGTCTTCAAAACATGGGGCCCAACATCATCTAAAGGCTACCAGCTTCTTTTGATTTATTATTGTGGGGGTGATGGAGCCTAAAAACACACACACACTCAAAAACGTGCACACACACTATAACCACAATCCTGAATGCAGCTGCACATGTGCCATGTCAAATGAGGTCTCAAATGAATTGGTCAATTGTTGGTAATCATGAGATCTATATTTTCCCCAAAGCACCAACAATCTGGCTCGCATTAGGCTGTCCAGGGACAGAAAGAGCCCTTAATTCACAAGGAGATACCTCTGGAGTAAAATGGCTGCCCCATCCGCATGTTGCCTGGAAGTCTGTCAAACTACAAGACAAAAGCCTCCACTGTCGTCTTCTGACACGAAGCCCCATTTTGAACTGACAGTACCATGTTAGGGGGACTAACTGAAGAGCATCCAGATGTCAGAAGACTCAAGTCCAAGTGGCCTGCCATCGACTGTGGGCACTGAGTAATTATTACAGAGTTTTGGAAATTGCTCCGCTATTAAAGCTGTGGGCTTATTTTAGGCTTCAGCAGAACCCCGTATCCACCACAACAGAGCAGGCAGTGCGTGAGAGTGAGGGGCTACAGAGGACACCGGATGAACAACGGAGGCTGATTTTTGTTCAACCTCGTAAATTCAAAATTCACAAATGCAGGGAGATTAAAAGGTGAAATGTTTCAGGGGAAAAACAAAGTAAATTTTTATTTGAACATATAAAAAATGTCAAGTTTAAATCTTTCAGAAGTTTTGATTCATGTCAGTGGAGCTTCATTTGAACGCTGTGTAACATTGTTTGCCTGATGACCACATTGTGTCTGCAGCCTGGACCTCCTATCTCCTGCATTCTTCTCCAATGTCATGTTACAGGACCTGTGTCAGCAGGGAGCCCATTGGGTTCACTAACAGACTTTAATTGGCTTTAATTGCTTCAGTGTTGTGGCCTAATGAGCCATGCGGTGCTCTGCAATCACCAACCGAGGGATTTGAAACTGTCTCAAACTCATTTATATTGCATAAGGTGCTTTGTGGAAAACTGGACATAACAGAGTTCAAGCTGTACACACTGTACATGAGAGGTGTTAAACGTTTATTGCTGAAGTTATGTTCAACAATGACTGGCAAAGCTCCAACATTTCCTGATAATCTGATATATCAAGCAAATGGAGAAAATGACCGGAAATGTGTTGCACCATGTGGAGTTATCACACCACTTTTACATAATAAAAAGATCTTTCATGGTTTCATAGCCAGGCCAAGTTTCATAAAAGTTCATTAGTGTAGCGCCCTCTAGATGTCAGGTCTATACTTATCGAGGTGCGCTCCCCAAGTTCATTACGTTTTCTTAAGACCTCTTTAGCTAATTAATGCAATAAGGTAAGTACACTGTAATACATTGTTTATTATTTATAATGTTCTAATTGATTGAAGTACTTTTTTTCCCACTAGTTGTTCCCACTAGTTTTCCCACTAGGCTGCTGCCCCCGCGACCCGGCCCCGGATAAGCGGAGGAAGATGGATGGATGGATGGATGGATAGTTGTGTTTTTTATGAATGTTTTTTAATCAACACAGTACATAAATGACATTAACTGAATGCATTTTCTCCCTAATATGTACTCTTTAACTCGTAATTCTCCCTCTTAAGCACTCTTGGATCGAACACAAGTATAAGCAACACTATAATATGCAATGTGAATGAAACAGTGACAGATAAGTGTTACTCTGGTAAATATTAATCAACATAAATAAGATTTGAATAACGGGGGGGGGGGATAATAATTCAATTGTGAATTCTTGTATTAAATGGTTTATCTGACAGTTCCAGTAAACACAAATGTCTCTTCAATGTTCCTAATTAACTGCCTCATGCTGAACACCTCAAAGACAAAGGAAATGATCATGGATTTCCGTAGGCCCAAGCTGCCTCTTCAGCCAGTGAACACTTGTGGAGTGGATATCGAGGTGGTGACAACCTATAAATATCTAGGTGTTCACCTTGATAACAAGTTGGACTGGTCCCTTAACACAGATGCACTCTAAAGAAAGCTCAGATCTTTAAACATCTGTAGTTAGATGCTGCAGATGTTCTATCAGTCTGTGGTGGCAGGTGTTTTATTTTATGCTGCAGTCTGCTGGGGAGGAAGTTTGGGGAAAAAGCAGGCAAAGAGGCTGGATAAACTTGTCAAGAAGGCTGGCTTTGTGATCAGAGTAAAGATGGACTCTCTGGAGGAGGTGAGATACACAGTGAGGATGATGGAGGCCATCCTGAACAACACGGATCATCCACTTCATAACACCTTGATGGATCAAAGAAGCAGCAGAGGTGGACGGCTCCTCTCTCTTCGTTGTAGGACAGAGATACAAAGATCTTTTATACCCACAGCCATCAGACTTTTTAATTCATCTGCAAATGGTAGATGAGCCAGTAGACAAATGAATTTCCCTTTGGGATTAATAAAGTATTTTCTATTCTATTCTATTCTATTCTATATCAAAAGCAAAACAACCAAAATATTACAACTAAAGCCGGAACTCTTACTAATGAAATGAAAATAAATTGGGTACCCTTTTTCTCAGAGGATAGACGCAGGCCTGAGACGTCGCTTGGGTTTGTGGAAGCCTTATGGGGCGTTCACACCCGATAGACACGAATTGAGCGGCAACTTTACATTAAAAATCAATGTAAATGGCGCGATGACACGCGATTTAATATCAGGCGAATGGAGCGTCTGGCGCGACGACATGCGTCTCGAATGAAGTTGGAAATGTTGAACTTTTCAGGCGCCATCGCACCGCGACATCCAATCAGCGACGAGTTTAACCCGACGTCACTTCCCTGACGTAAGCAGGGAAGTCGGCGCACGGACTGTCATGGAGGAGAAATTAATTGTTGCCGTGTGCGGGCATCCTGGCACCGCTCCGAGCTAACAGGTCCTCGAACTGGACTCCACTCAGCCTGAGGTACCGTTGGAACCGGCTGTCATCCAGACGGAGCTCCTGGAGGAGACGGTGAAAGTCCCCCAGCTCAGTGCCCTAACCCGGAGGCCGTCATGAACCCAGACACGACGGCGGGTCGTTTTCCATTTTTATTGCGAAGTTTTTTTTTTTTTTTAAACCATGTATCTGCTATCTGTGTTGGGTCTGCAGGACCTGTGTTTGCCATGTGCACATTGGAAAGATTTCCTAATAGATATCATACCACTGAGACATCCAGGGTCACTACATTGAATAAGTACAATAACAATATGACGAGTATGATGAGTGCAATGGCTGTCACCCAGCTCAGGAATAAGTGCCACTTTGGAAAAACCTTTGATGTACATTTGCCCTGTGCATCATGGAGCAAGACCACTTACATCTGATTAAACCACTTCAGCTGCTTGTGGGAAAGTGAACAACTGCACCTTTCAGCGTCTAAGTATCTATTTCTGAGTCAAAAATGGAGCACAACCTAGTTCTGACGGTCTGACTACAAAATGGGGCAAAGTCCTCATTCGAGCTTAATCTTTCCCCACTTTCCACCTAAAGTAGTGTCAGCACCTCCCACACATCCTTCAACCTCTCTGTCTCACCTTCACGTTCCCAGCTGCCCAGGTATTACTCAGCACATCCTAGCCTTATCCCCCACCTTCAATTTGGCTTTATTGGATCCCTGGAATGCCTGGTATGTCCAGAGGCACACCCATCCTCTCCATCCACACACACACACACACACACACACACAATCAACAATGCAGGCACATGCCTGGGCTTGTACTTATGGTTTTCCACAGCAAGAAGGGCTCTCAGTGGCAGGCCTGGCACCGGTGCATGCAGACATGGTCGGATAGGGTTCAACCAATCCTCCGTCACGGCACCGGCTCTGGGGCCTCGTCTGTATGTCTGTCACATTGAGCAGGTGGTGCTCGGAAGCCAAGTTCCAATCTGAGATTTCACCTCTGCTCGATCCAACCCAAGTTCACTCAGAGACCTCTCCATTGTGTCGCCTGGCACTGAGGAATCATGTTGCCTCTTTGAAATATTCATGCAGTGCCAGTGTTGATGAAAAGACACATTCTTCTTGCTCCCACCTTTTCTGCTGAGGAAGTGTGGAAGTGGGCCCTGCCGTGGGGCAGAAACAGATCCAGCCAGTGGATGCTGGGAAAGCGTGTCAGGGTATGAGAGTCAGGTATCCCAAAGAGAGAGAGAATTTGAGTCAATGCATACCTTCATATGCACACATGCCTGTACACACCGTAATGCAAGAAAAAAAGGGGCTATTTCTTGCATACACACGTGCACACATATTCATGCTTTGCTTGCTGGAAATGATGGATGATGTGCATGAAATTCCCCTACACTTTGCAGAGCTTTCCCTCCCCTACATCACCTCTCAGTGGGAATAGGAAGAGGTCCTCTTACAGTTTAGTTGTCTCATGAGAGACGTAAAAGAAAAAAAGA
Source organism: Caranx ignobilis (assembly GCA_021432705.1). Lineage (NCBI taxonomy): Eukaryota > Metazoa > Chordata > Actinopteri > Carangiformes > Carangidae > Caranx > Caranx ignobilis. Next base: position 69,131,845 of record MU269990.1, on the reverse strand, counting down.
ATAAAGAGGCCCAACATGTGGTGCACATACCAACTCAGCTCGGAAGTTTACTGTCCAAATAATATAGCTAAACAAATGCCAGGTCAAACAAAATATGCTGGCCCTCCTCCTGCTTTTAACCAGTTTCTCAAACACTGATAGTAAAAGAAAGTGATGTTAAATTCAAAATCAAAACCTACATATTAACTATCAGTGATTCTTGTTATGGCTGCAGACTTGTTACTTTTTTTCTGGAAAATGTCTATTTCCTATTTTCTCCCCCATTTCCATGGTGACACACAGTATGGGAGCTCCATTGATGAGGGCTTTTTTTTAAGTCATCAGGCACGAGCTCAACTCAGAGTTCAAGAGGAACTATGCAAGATTTTTAGCTTAACTATGCTACATTTTTACCTTAATTAAACAGCTTGGGAGGAATTGTGATGGTTAAATAAATGACTTGTAACTTGTTACAGGGAGAATGGAGGCTCTCTGCCTTCCACCTGGCGTCTCTTGGCCAAAAACCAGCCTTGTAAGATCGGAGCCTCTGACCAAGTGTCCACCCAGCTCTTATCTTTATGGCAGTTTAGACAACACAAATATATACATCCTAACATTGTATATGATATATAACATGATCCACCGCTCCATGGATTGCTTTCTCGCCGGCTTCATTGAAAACAAATGCACATGGACAGAAGGAGGAGAAGCAAAACAGCAGAAAAGCAACTTTACATAGTTCCCCTTTAGCATACTAAGAGTCGACTGAACTAACTCACATCAGCTGTTCTGGCACTGAAAGCTCGGAGTTTCTCTTCTCAGGGTCAGTCAACTCAGAGTTCAGGGAGACACTCAGGGTCTGTTAAACCTCCTTTCTGGATTACCCCTCTGGATTAGGCTGAGAGTTTGTCGAGCCTGTTTTCTGAAAACTTGATGCCTCCCCCTTCCAAATACTTAGAAATAAAGCAATGAACAGATGTTTTCAGATTTTTTTCCCACAATTATTTATTGAATTTATTTTCATTTGTCTTTTGTGTAAAGTGGATGTGTGTAAACCATGGACTTTTACCATAAAAACACTGATAATTTTATCATAAGACAGTATGAAACATACAGGTGTTTAGTTTATGTTGCGAGTTCATTTATGTGATGGAAGCTTTGGATCTTATTGTATTTAACACTAGATTATAATTAGGGACCAATATTAAAGTTGAACAGTCTTCTACTGTGAACTTTTATACACATATACATACATTGTATTGTTACTTTGTTCTTTTCCTTGAAATGTATTGATTTTATGTTTTATCTATTTTCACTGCTTTTTTTCAAGCACTTCTGGATTTGTGCAATTATTCAGGTTATTGTTGATAATTTACTAATATCAAATTTATTAATTGATGTATGTTACCAAGAACAACATGATTAACAGAACCGATAAGAAAACTGGACTCGACAAATGGTAAAATATTTATTTTTTTAGATGTTTATTACTTATTTAATGAACTACTGTAGGTGGGAGAGCAGCTGGAGTGAACACACTTTCAGCACTGAGTCATTCATTTCTAGCCTTTCTAGGAGGTGTTGTTTTCATTTTCCAAGTGGAGGCAAGATCATCGGTGGTCTATCTTGAGGCTGATGAAGATGTGTGCAATAGTTTTTTTTGTTTTGGATTTTTTTCTTAGATGTTTAAAAACCTAGGTGGGAGAAACCAGAGGACCTGGAGAAAACCCAATCCTGACACTGAATCCATTCATCTTCTAGCATGAGTTCAACATGCTAGATCCAGTCTCAGGCTTCTCTTCAGAGGGGTCTTGGTGCTTCGTAGAGACAGGGGGCACAATTTTGGCTTTTGATTTCTCAGAATTCCCTAATTTGATGTCCCTCACCTCATCTAGCAACCTCTTATACTTTTTGTTCATGGTTTTGCAAGTCTGCATATATAACCTAAACTCTCCCTTTAAAGCCTTGTTTTGTTTAGTAAGTCTTCTGTTGTCCCATTGAAGCCGTTGTATCTTCATCTTTGTCGCGTTCAACTTGTACTGCAGGTTGTTTTCATTTTCCTCCATCTCACACTGCTCTTTTGTTGGACTGGTTGCACGACGATGGCGATCATCTACCCTGAGTTTATCAAAGAGCTTGCTCGTCCACATCAGGTCTGATTCCATTTTAGTGTTGAGGTCTACTATAACTTTGTAAAATGAAACCAGGTTTTGTACCTGCTCCATCATAGCCTCTGATTTCTTCTCATTGCTGAAGTCATTGTCTCTCTCATCTAGATTCATAGGTGTACTTTGGCCATCGTTGTGTTTGTGAGCCTCGTTTTCAGACTCTTTTTGCTGATGTTCCATTTTCAGGTTTTCTTGTTTGTTCCTGGACAGCTGTATAGATTTTCCTTGGATGGAGGGGAGGAGGGGGGTCTTTACTTTGTCTTTGGAAGGGGCTTGGTGCTTCTTGGAGACAGGGGGCTCAAGTTCGGCTTTTGATTTCTCCCAAATCCCTAATTTCGTGTCCCTTGCCTCATCTAGCAACATCTTATACTTTTCTTTCCAGGTGTTGCAAGTGTGCATATATGTCATACACTCTTCCTGTAAAGCCTTGTTTTGTTCAGTAAGTGTTTTGTTGTCCCTTTGAAGCTGTTGTATCTTCATCTTTGCCGTGTTCAACTTGCACTCCAGGTCGTTTTCATTTTCCTCCATCTCACACCGCTCTTTTGTTGGACTGGTTGCACGACCATCTACCCTGAGTTTATCAAAGAGCTTGCTAATCCTCATCAGGTCTGATTCCTTTTTAGTGTTGAGGTCTTCTATAACTTTATAAAATATACCCAGGTTTTGTACCTGCTCCATCGTAGCCTCTGATTTCTTCTCATTGCTCAAGTCATCGTCTCTCCCATCTAGGTTTATAGGTGTACTTTGGGCGTCATTGTGTTTGTGAGCCTCGTTTTCTGACTCTTTTTGCTGGGTCTTTTTGTATTCCATCATAGCCTCTGATTTCATTGCTGAAGTCTTTCTCTCTCATCTAGATTCATAGGTGTACTTTGCCATCGTTGTGTTTGTGAGCCTCGTTGACTGCTGATGTTCCACTTCTCCTGACAGCTGGATTGGAAGTATTTGTCTTTGGAATTGGGCTCTGACTGAACTTCTCCCTGAAATGAATGGACTCAGTTCGTAGTGTATTCGTCTGCATATATGCTACTCTGTCTCTGTGTAGACTGCGTGCTCTCCAAGCAGCCATGAACTCAATTCTGAATTCTGGTTTATATACACTCCGATGATGACATCATAGTGATGTCATTCACTTCAAGGGACAACTGACTGATCTGGGGAAAACCACCATGACATCATAGTGATGTCATTCACTTAAAGGGACAACTGACTGATTGGGGGAGGGGGGATCACCATGATGACATTCCAATGATGTCATCATAGTGATGTCATGCATTTCATGCCCAAGTATATGATCAAAAATCCTCACACCACCATGATGACATTCCAATGATATCATCATAGTGATTATAGTCATCGTAGCGTCACTGACTGGTTACTCAGAGGGAAAATCCCACAATTAAAAATCATTAATTCTGACCTTTAATTGTTCATACTTATAGTAGTCAATAGCCCCTATTTTATGTATATTATGTAGAACACACGGTCTACACAGAGTCGACACAGACAGAATTGCATACGCAGACAAATACACAACAAACTGAGTCACTTCATTTCAAGTAAGGTAATTCAAATACTTGCACAAAAATGGGTGTAGGCCAGGAAGAGTCCAAATTAACTAGGACAAAGAAAAATGAGAAACAGCTATTGGATGAAAACAAGGATTTGAAGAGACAAATTGCGTCCTTTATTAAAAACAAAAATTCTTCGAAAAAACTACAGACAGAGAATGCTAAACTGCAGCAGAACGTTAGAGAACTGAAACTGCTTAATAACAACCTCAGACATGAACTGCAGCAGGCCAAGGCTAGCTCAGCCAACAATAAGTCTGAGAAAACCCATCTACAGACTGATCTAGAGCAGAGAATTCTGAGTCTGGAGTCAAAAAAACAGCACCTCCAGAACAAATACTCTGTGGAGAAGTCAATGCGAAAGCAGATGGAGAAGCAACTGGAGGAGTTCAGCCAAATCAAAGAGGAAAAGGAAAAACTGGCCACAGAAATTCAGACTTTGAATCATACAGTTGAAGAGCTCTCAGGGTATAAACAGTGCACCTGCAAGTTAGTACAAGAACTGAAACAGCTGATACGACAGAAGGACACTGAACATAACAAAACAAAACATGAGGTGAGCATTGAAGGTGAACACTTGAACGAAAAAGGTAGACTTGAGGACGTAGACAAAACAGTTCAGGAGCTGAGAGATCAAATTAAAAGATATCTAAAACAGCTTGATATTGAGAAGGCAAACAACTGCAAACTGAAAAGCGAGATCTGCCAGCTCACTGCTAAGCTTGAGAAACAAAAACAGTTTGTGATAGATGCAGATCGAAGAGCTGATGTGGCAACTAAGGCCTGTAAAGAAAAAGACCTGCAAATAGATCGTCAGCGAAAAGAGTCAGAAAAACAGCATGTTATCATAACAAAATTGGGAGAGGAGGTCAGTGACCTGAAACATAAACTGAAAAACCTAGATGATGAAGCTATTGCATTCAGCCATGGAAAAGACCAGATAATCACTGACATGAGGAATCAGATGAAGGAAATGGAGGCAGAGATAGAACGGCTAAAAATGCAGATTTCATCTCAAAAGGTTAGAGGAGACCTCACCATTAACGACTTGTTCACAGCTCAGTCAAAAATCAGTGAGTTAGAGAGAACAAACGAGACTTTAACTGGTGAAATCCAAGACAAGAAAACTGAGGTCATTTCAAAGGACTCCGAGATTGTCAAGTTGGGAAGGAAATATCGTGCTGTGAAAAAGCAGTTGGAACAAGTGAAAAGTCAGCTGTCAGAAGTAGAGTTAAAACTGGAGACATGTTGGTGCACTGCTGATAAGGACCAGGCCCTGGCACAGCAAACCCTGGCCACTGTATCAGCAGAGCGGGACCAGTTGAAGGAAGAGCTGGCACACACCAAAGATCTTCTATTCCAACAGCAACAGAGGGCAAAACTCGAGGAAGCCGAAAGGGTCAAACGAGAAACCAGAGAAAATGGACTCTCTACAGCTGCCCACAATGTCCACTCAATCCCATTGCCCCTCTGAGGACAAATCTGGTCCCAGCTCAAGATCTCGGTAATCATTTGTTTATATTCTGTCTATTCAGCATCCTCCAACAAGAACTTATGTCACTCATTAGGCTCGCGTGCACAACTTCGCCATCTCTCTTGATGACAGTGTAGCAATGTCAATGTGTGGGCATAAGTGCTTGTATAATCAGTTAAGGGCCAGGGGTCGAGTGTCACAGCACCATGGACAGCGCTGGTTTTGTGTGTAGTGGGTGCGTGTGTTATGGGCACTGTGCTGCGCGATCGATAGACAGAGACCATGTGTTGCGCTCCGCCCCTCCTCTCCCAGTGTCTCTCTTCCTCCCTCCTTGTTTTCCCTCTGCAGGCGGTGATCCAGGGATTGGCATCAGGTGCGCAGGGGACACAGCTGCCCAGCATCACCTAATCACTTCCTGCAGCTCGAATACCCTGGTCTCCTCATCCACCACTGCCAGATCTTTGCAGTCACCCTAGTGGTACAAGTCAGGCTCCCTATTTTTCTCCAGCGTGTAATTCCGAGAATTGATCATATCTCCTGTGTCTTCAGCCCTGTGTCCTCACCTCTCCCTTTGTGTTCTGCAGCTCCCTGGCCCCTGTCTCCTCGTTGCCATCCCTGGACCCGCTTGCCTCCCTGAGACCCCCCCCCCCCTTTGGCCTTTCCCTCTGGATTCTCCCCACTGGCTTCCCTTTTCTTCCCAGATTCTCTCCTGGCCTTCCCTGGTGCTCCCCCTCCTGAGACCCCCTCACCTCGGCTCTTCCCCACTGGATTCCCTCCTCTGGTTGTCCCCGTGGATTCCCTTTTTCTTTCCCTCCTGGTGCTATCAATAAAACCCCAGTTATTCCTCCGTTTGTGTCTGCCCCTTGGTTCTCCTTCCTGCCCGGCCCTTGCGACACCGTGCCACTCAGTTTAATAGGAAAAAGCTTTTGGCCCAAATTAAATTTTCTCTTCACCGAAGGAAGGAGGTGAGGAGAGAGAGAGAGAGAGAGAGACTGGTGTGAGTCGGTGTGACCCTGTGATGTTTGTATCAAAATACTCCATTTCATTGTGAAAGTAGGGGGTGCATGTGAGACAGAAACCCATGAATTTGACATTTTAACTAAGTTCAAAGTTTTTCTTAAGAATTAATTACATATTAATCACATTTATTTATTTTAAATTTATTTTAGTTCATGATGATAATTTTCTTTTTTTTTGGAGGTTGGGGGGGCCTACTACGAATGCTGGTGGAGGGGCCCCAAGCAACCGCCTATGCCTCTATGTTAAGACTGGCTATGCTGATGATGTTGCCTCCACCTGGAAAATGAAAACAACACGTCCTAGCAGGATGAGCTCATGCTAGAAATGAATGATTCAGTGTCCAGAATGGGTTTTTTCCCAGGTCCTCTGGTTTCTCCCACCTATGTTTTTAAACATCTAAAAAAAAAAAAAAAAAAAAACAAACAAAAAAAAACCCATTTCTGTTCTATTCTGTTCAGAAATCAGAAAACCAAAGAAATGGGTATATTTTTCTGAAAACAAAACAAAACAACAGTGTTTCACTGTTTAGCCAATAAAAATGGGAAAACAAAAAATAAAATTGTTTAAAGTTTTGTTTTTGTGATATTTTGATATTGAATGTGACCCAGAACCGTAACCCCAGGGCTCAGCCTGAAGAGTTGGTAACCATAGCAACAGGGACTCAGTGAAAGACATGATCACAAGTTATTGACAATGTGACAATTGCCGACACAGGTGTTGGCAGGTGACCTTCGAGGAGTAGGCATTATCAGGAAAATAATGGACTCTGTGGAGGAAGTGTCTGACACGCACGTTGATTCATTCCTGATAATATAGCCTCTAACCCTCCTCGGGCATCATCCCTTACATATAGAGTGAAAACTGGCAAGTTATATGAGATCAATGCTAAATTCTGGGGTAGTAAAAGAATCTCTGTCACTCTCCTTTATCACATCCATCTGTGGCAGAGAAAGCTGTGGTGAAGTCCACTTTTATCAGAGGCTTTGGTTGTAGCAACCACTAGCTTCTTAGCTCGAGTTAGCCTTCATTTTAATGTTGTTGATTCAAAATGCTCTCAATGCGAGCCGCCTACTCCCTCGAAAGAGAGCAGAAGTTGCCATCACTAAAGAATGCCCCACTAGTCCCAAACAGAAAACAGACCCAATTTTTTGTTTTTCTAATGTTGTTTTGAGATGGAATAATAAAAGATCGAACCGTGTGCAGATTGTCCGGTCCAATTTTATCATCTGTTCTGTGAATTATGTTGCTCTTGGTAACATACACAGACTAATAAAGATGATATCAGTAAATTATCAACAGTTAGCTGATATAAATTGCAAATCTGCTCACAGATGAAGACATACTCCCTGCACACTGTCTTCATCAGCCTCAAGACAGACCACTGATGATCTTGTCTCCACCTGGAAAATGAAATCAACACTCATGCTAGAAGTGAATGATTCAGTGTCCAGAATGGGTTTTCTCCAGGTCCTGTGGTTTCTCCCACCTATTTTGTATAAACAAAACAAAAAACAATCAAAATAAAACATCTAAAAAACATATATTTTACCATTTGTTTAGTCTAATTTTCTTATCTGTTCTGTTAATTACTGGTTAATATGAATTCCCATTAGTTGACACCTTGATGACAACTAATCTTCCTGTGGTCCAGCACAAAAAACAGAAAACAAACATTATACACATAATAAGATTACATAGAAGTACGGTTGCAAAAAAGCTGCTGGTTTGCAAACACATTATACATCACACTTATAAACTGCAAGGTATCATTAAGTCAAGAAGGTATTACATGAAGCAATGGCTTCTTGATTTTGTCTAATAGAAATTTCAGAGTTCAGCTATGCTGACGGCTCTTCATCCAGTTGTCTCCTGGCCAGATGTATTAAGTTGCATCAGCAAGACATAGTATGGAGGTTGTTTGCACAGTGGCAGTATATCACAAAGACAGAAGCATTTAATTGAAAATGGCCATCAGACTATGAAATGCATGACAGATAGGCTTAGCTGATCACAACCTGTGTTTATTTAGGTCAGAAAAAAAAAACTATCCAAATTGCTACCTTGTATTGTAGGTGTGTGGGTAAAGACATTATATGATTCAATTTATGAATCTTCAACATCAAGTGAAGTAACAAGTAAGGGGATAATGCCTGACGAGGTGTCCCATTATCAGGAATTAATGGACGGTGTGGAGGCGTGAACCGTTCATGACTCCACACCTAGAATTTCTGTCCAAAAAATAATGAACAGTACCAGTGTCAAAGGGCAGCCCTGCCGGAGTCCAACATGCACTGGGAACAGGTCTGGCTTACTCGCTGACAACACATTCACATGCTCACAGACACGCACATATACTCACATACATGTGCACAGACCACCCTCTACCACAACATCAGTTCATATTTATATATGTACAGTGTTGCTGCACCAATATAGCATTTATCCTTGTTTGTTATTTTTCTTGTCCAACCCTCTAATAGGTTGTTTTTTGTCTGTGTTTCTGTTGCTTGCCACTGGTCTTGTAACTGCATCACTTAAGACAAAAAATAAATAAATAAAATGATTTTTTTTTTTTTTTAAATCAACAAATTGCATTTATATGCAGATTATATGAAAAAAACAAAACAAAACAAGGTCTGACTTACTGCCAGCAATGCAAACCAAGCTCCTGCTCTGGTCGTACAGAGAACGTACAGCACTTACAGTAGCAGAGGGTCTCGGACCCCATACTCCACGTTGAACTTACTGTCTTAATGATCTGAACAGTGGAGCCCTCACCACTCTCTGCGCCACCAACTCCCAGACATAATCTGGTCTCCACGTCCTAACTGCACTTGCTCCTGACAGCCAAAAAGAAGGGGAAGATGATCTGAGGCTGCCCTCCCTTCCTCAATGTTGCAGCTGCCTGCTTTTGCCCCAGCAAAACAACGCATGCCTGTGTGGCTTCAGGGCTTGGGTGCCTGCACTCTTTATCTCTGGCCTCCGCAATTGGGAGAGCTTGATATGACTGCATCTGTTCTGGATTATTAAATGTCCGATCGATATCCAATAAATCATTCATGCTGAACAACTTCTTTGTTACCAAAGGCCTGGGCTGCATGCTGATTAGAGACCTGGCAGAAGGTCAAGCAAGAATCTGTTTCACTGAATGAACTTTGTCCCTCGAACTGCTCTTTCCCCTGTGCCCCACGGATGATGGGCCGGGGGGGGGGCTGGGGCTGGCTATGCTTTTCAGAGACTGTTTCACAACCCGCATGCTGAGCATTGGAACTCTCCCTTCTTTTTAAGTTATTAAGATTGGTCACTCAAGAGTCCTCCTAGCTGGTGACATGTAAATGACAACACTAACAGCTTTGACAGCTAACAGAAATTAATTGAGGTTGTTTTATGTAAACCAAACTGGTCTGGGTGTGCAGAGATGTGTAAAGCATGTGCATGTGTATGAGTAGATGCATGTATGCCTCTGTATTTATGATTTGATTTTGATTAACCCTTTGATGCGCAACATGGGTCAAAAGTGACCCGACTGACTTTTTATGTACTATATCTTTGCAAAAAATTAATTTTATCATATAGTATTCCAGGAATTCCTCAGTTAACTTGTTTATATATATATATATATATATATATATATATATATATATATAGGAATGCTATATGATAAAATTAATTTTGACAAAAAACATAATAAGTACATAAAAACACTATACATTATACAAGTACTATAAAATGTAGTATATAGCAAAGTATAACATTTATATACATAGATAGATACAGCTATGCTAGCTAGCATGTTAGACATGTCCTCTAGCTGTAGTTAACTAATACGAGTAGAATGTAGAACATGTTGAAAGCTAGCTATAGTGGTCCACTCACTGGGACATTTTCTTCATTTGTTCATAAAATAAGAAAGGAAAAATGGAAATAATACTCTGTACTAATTAAAAACAAGATATTCAAATAATACTTGGAAGATTCAATCATAAAATAAAAGAAAAAAAAGAAACACTCACTCAGCATGAAATCACATAAAAAATGAATGTGGGTGCATCAAAGGGTTAAACAAACAAACAAACAACAAACTAACAAAAAAACGCTTTCCTGAAAATTTTTATATGTTACTGAGTCATTTAATCTGAACCAACGTACACCTGACCCTATGCACATTAAGGGTAAAACTTGGTCTTTACCTTTGGTTTAAAGGTCATGGATGTCAACACTGAGGATTTGCCTGTAACCGACCACAAATGTGTTCTATTGGACCTGTCATTTGATGCTGGCACTACACCAGTGAAGCAAGTGAAAAGTTCACGTATCTTTAAAGACAAACAAATAAAACATACTCTCTCTCATCTGTTCATTGTTCATTGACGGGAGGGCAAAGTTAGTGTAAAAGCTCTCATGAATCCGGGAGGGATGTACTTGTATTTTATTCTCATGTACAGATAACTGTTTCAGTGAAGTTCGTGCTGGGTCTGTGCTTGGATAGCTTTTAGTAAGTTTAATGGTTTAAACTCAGGCAAGGTTGAAGTGTGCTCTCGAGATGAGAAATGACATAAAATGTACAGACTGCAGATGATACACAATGATGACCAGAAACTAATTCCAAGCTGGAAGTTGATACCTCTCCGGAGTGGTATCAGAAAGAGACATCTTTGAGAATTCATTGCAAACATGACTCTGAGGCCTTCTGTGTGTTTCAATCCACATCATCAGTCACCTTGAAAATGTTCTCAGTTGCACAGCTTCGTTCGAGCCAATCCTAGTGTTTGTTAATATGTGTGTGCATTCTTGTGCACGTAGACAGTGTCCTCACAGCACCTCCTCGCTGCTTTGGGAGGTGCTTTGCTATGCTCTCTGTGCATCGTTGACTCTGAAAAGCGCCACTTCAGTGGAATAAGCCTATCCTGTCATTAGCGAGCATGGCATGGGCATGCTGTTTAACCATTACTGAGGAGCCGAGCTCACACCACCAGGCACTTCCAAGAACAGCACCACTGTGCCACGAGGGCAGAGAGGAGGAGGAAGGCCTGCTGCACTGCCTTCTATATGTGAAAGAGATCCGTGCAACAGATTTTTACACCGTTTTCACTTCCATACGGGAAGTTTGACGCTCGCCCCATGAAAATTGGTGGGACCTGAATTCCTTTTCTCCCTAACCATTCCGCCGTCTCCCCAATATCCCCATTTTCAAACCACATACTCCACAATGATTGACGGCCCATTGGACCCCAGTCTCCTCAGCAGCCATTCAACATGTTTCACGGGGTTGTGGGTGACATGGCAAATATGGACGAACGCACTTGTGACGCAGGCTGGCTGGGGGAACTGCAGAGTCGTGCCTCTGAATTACAGAGTATGGCTGAAGGCGCACTACTGCAGCTAAACCACCTCATTAGGTCGTGGTGACTGCATTTAGCCGGCATTTCCCCCCCTCACACGTCCAGAGAGGCCGCATCAGACATGGTGATTAACTGCAGAGTAAACACGTCCATCTCAGAGGTCTCAGGTCTCCACCATGCAGCATGGATGGCAACACAGTTTACTGTAACAACCAACCAAGAAACATTGGAACCCCCAACTCCCCCATACGTAATAAACCCTGCTAGCCAAGGTTTGGAAAATTCATCACATTTGGTCAACACTGTGTGGCAAAACACACAGTATGTTTGAGTTCACTTGCAGTTTAGTAAGATGTTGCTTCAAATGTTCTAAGCTGCTGCCTCCAATAATTGAACTCTTCCATTGTTGAAGCAGAGAGGAATGTTGTTTTCAACCTATCTCGACAATTACCCTGGAACTTGCAAAAATAACAGGAACGCAGCTATGTAAACTTTTCAGGAGACATTTTTCTCTAAAATAATGACAAATAACTCCACAGCACTGTTCCCAAAGCAAATATGCATGAAGCTATAGTTTAAACTTTTCCTCTTCTGAAAAAAAAAAAAAAGCTAAGGAGAGATCTTCAGGTTCCTCATCTGAGACTGCCATGGCCAACGAGGTGGCATAATTATTGCAATATCTGCAGCAAAGCAGGGCTAATTTGCTGCACACTTCATTTGGTTTTACAACCCCTTGTCTCATGGGGTGTTGTAACGGAGTTTACCTTTGTCTGGGGAAATTTTCTACCCATTTACTAAATGTCTGTAGTCAGTGGTTTGATTTTTACTTGGGGCAATTTTCAGCCTGTGCCAAGGCCTCACTGTTGCTGGGTGGAGAAGAGGCAGAAACGCTGAGAGCCCCCGTTTTTTTTTTTTTTTTTTTTTTTAATCTTGCATGTTCACTGTATTGTAAATACTGTGCCCTAAAAGTTTTGCTGTTTTATAGAGATTTGAGTCTGCAAAATACTTTCTTTTCTTTCTTTATCTTGTGCTGCTGCATGACACATCACATACAATGAATTTACTGCCACACTGTGATCTCTACATTACCTCCACACAGTGTATGTGTGTGTGGGTGGCTTTGGAGAAAACATGTCGTTGCGGTGTCAAGGTCGTGCTCAGGTCATGGATGCTGCGAACAGAGGAGACAGAGGTGTTGGGAAAGAGCTCCACGCCGCAGGCTATGTAACCTACCTCTGGAGCTGCATCTCGCTTCGCACAGACAGCTGTAGACACCCTGTCTGGATGAACAGCTGGCCAGGATGTCTGGGAGAAAAGGAGGGGGAGAAAGAGAGAAAGAGATACCAAGATAGAGAAATCGAGGATGGGAAAAGATAGATAGCACATTTAAAAAAAAAGGAGAAAGTGGGACAGGAAAGGGAGAGGAAGGAGAAGTAGACAGAGGTGACAAAAGTAATGGACAGGGTCCGATACATCCAGAAGCTCCAGAGAGGGGCCTCTGTGTGGGAAAAGAGGGGTGGAGGGTCATAAATCTGGCTGGGACTGGCTGTCCTGGGTGCCTGCTTCGACACTGGGTTTGTTCAGGTGGGCCCCTCCATCAGCCTCCTCCTGCTGCTGCCTGCTCAGTGTGCTAAAAAAGCCCCACCGAAAGAGAAATGTGTCGGGAAGGGAAGGAAGAGAAGCACTTCATGGTTTTATGGTTTCCTTGTCTCTGCAGGCACGCTCACAGACTGAGTGACATGAGCTAAGAAGCATGACCTGTGAGCAGAGGTTTGGAAGACAATGAGAGTTATGGGCTTGAACTTTGTGCTGTGAACTTTTTAACCTTTTTTGTTTCAGAGATGGTTTCCTGTGCATTGGTTTGGCTTGAAAAAAGTTTTTGTATTTGTGTTCTAATTTTGAAGGTAATAGTGATTTAGCAGATGCAGAATACAATGTAAAAGACTGGAAAAGGTTTAGAGACACAGAGATTTAGTTAAAAACATCACACGTGTAAAAACAGATTAATCAATAGCATATACAAAATAAAATAAGATTTTAAAAGAGGACTCTTTCACATGAAAAAACCAAAGCAGCTTCTTTACAACCAGACTTCATCTGTAATAAACTAGAACTGAGAGTAAAAATGGCTTAGACATTCTCATGAAGAGCAAAATGTCCAAACTTGGTAACAAAATCACATCTTCCAAATACTTCAATTTACCACAAACCCAAATTTAAACATCACAACATCATCTGATTTTAGATTTCCTGAGTAGGACAAGGACATCAGAGAGATTCCAAGTTGTTATTTCAAGTGTTTTCAGACAGCGGCAAACATGTAGGTGGTAAAAGATGCAATCTAATTGTGTATTTATGACATTTGCAAATACAAATGTGTTTGTTTTGGAGTAATAACTAATGACATAAGGTTAATATGCTACCCATTCTTGCTGCATGATGCATATGAGCACTTTCTTGTACTCAAACATACGTAGATTATACCTCTACCAGTTGCCATAGGGATTCAGACCCACAACTCTTTAGCCAGAGGCTGGATTCTCATGAAACTGGAGGGTCTGCTGAGTTCAAGTAGGGATTTTTCAGCACACACCACTGGAGCCAGAAAGTGGCCTCTTCATGGCTGAGATCCAGAGACACTGGCCTAGTGGGCAGACTGACAGTGAGAGACGGTACAGAGAACAAGAGGCAAGAGGGGAGTAGAAAATGGAGAAAACAGACATTCTGCTCATTTACACACACACAGGACAAGTGGTCTTTCAGTGGATCTGTTCGCACACACTGAAACACATCACATGAAAACACAAACACACAGTCTGTTTTACATAAACACACATGCCACAGATTCACATACAGTACGCACTGAAAATGGGGACCCTGGTGGACGTTACACATTTAACATACACACACAGAAAACATGAAACGCATAAGAAAACATGCAACAAAACGCAAGCAGAGCATCACATACTTTTCCACTTTGTCTCACGTGCTGCTGAGAAAGCGAGCAAGTGGGCTGCACAGACAGGCCCCATTTTTCTCTTTTCCTGTGGTCGGAGTGTGTGACTGGGATTTATTTTTGCAACTCTCTGGAGGGAGGTCACTGTTTTGCTGAATTTGAAACATTTGAAGTATCCGAGGCCCCCATCCCTGTTCCACATTAGAGAAATGGCCCATTCATTTGGACCTGTCAGAGTGTATAATGGTTCTCAAATCGTGTCTGCTTACTGCTTTTCAAACTGGGTCACACAAACACTCCCCTGATCTCATTATGTAATTTACCTCTCTGTCTCTCTTGCACTCTCTCTCCATAAAGGTAACGTCACACGAAAAAGTGTGAGTGATTCAATAAAATAGAATTGGATGAATGAAATCAGACAAATGTCTTCCCATGAGATGCTGTTCATCTTCTCTGTTGAGAAGGGGAATGATGAACCTCTCAAGTAGGCAGATAAATAGTGAGTGGACATTAGCTTGGGCTAGGCTGTTTGACATATGGATGTCTGGCCTTCCTCTGCTTCATACAGGTGATATTTTTTGGGAACACCTATTGAAAGAGTGGCTGAAGCTGAAAAGGAAAATTTCCAGAAGCTCCTGCTGCTGCAGGACAATGACCAGCATGTTGTTCTGGAGTTCATAGTGAAACTTTACTCCAGCGTCTATCCAATAAGACAGCGATCGCAGGAAATCCTGATCCCCACAAAGTAGGGCACTGACAGTTGGTGATAATTTGGCATCTACAGTGACACTGCTGTGTTGAGTTATAAACATTAACTGTTGATAGCCCCCTCTGTCTGTAAAGGTCTTAATCTCAGTGCCACTGCCTCTGAGCTCTTGTTACATTCAGTGAAGTGAAATGGATGTTTTGTGAGTTGAAAACGGGCCCAATTTGAAACAGACCCACTCATTTTGAGTCTGGTCCACTTAAGGTAATTGAATTTGACTCTAGCATTTTTCTCCAGTACTGGCTCGCTAGCTGCTACATCGTTCACTTCACATTCAAGCTGAGAAGCAGCAAAGTCTTCATCTGCTTGCTTCCTCACTAGACCAATAATATCTGTTTCAAAGTCATGTGGAAAACCACCATGGTGCAAACACACACACACACACACACAAAGACCAGTAAGCATTCAGACCAGCTGCCCTTGAGAAGTGTACTAATTTAGAGAGGGCTAGTTCAGAAATAGGCCAGATATTCTCAGCCTCATGCACACTACCATCCCTCTGGACATGAGTTTTTGTTTGTCTGCTTACATGACCTCTAAAAGACACAGATGGGTCAGTTCTCCCCTCCATAACTTTCCTTTAGTGTGAAAAGAGGATTGTTCTTTTTTAACTGTGCTAGTGTTGGAGCTCTAGGGATGACAACATTGGTCAGTCCATCACTTTTGTCCAAACTGAAACATTCAGTGGCACAAAACTTGGAACAAACAACCAGTGATTCATTAAGTGACCATTAAGTGATTTTTCATCTAATGCTAGCTTCAACACAAACTTGTATAGTTCCCCTTTAAATATTGTGTTAAAACAGAACTTGGCTCAAAGCACCACTGTGATCAAATATGGATACATAACAACCCATGTTACAACTGAATTTGTTCAAGTTATTCTGTCATCAGTTTCACAGACATTTCTGTAATCTCTGTCTAAAGGGAAAACATCAGGCCACAGTAGATTTTTTTTTTTTTTTTTTTTTGTGTGTGTGTGTGTTGGACTTTTACACTAAAGTAGATGATAAACACCACAAACATCCAAGATGTTCCTAATAAGCTAATTAAAAAAAACTGTGTGTCAGTGTGCCCTCAGAGGTTGCCATGGTGATGTGTGTGTGTGTGTGTGTGTGTGTGTATGTGTGTCAGAATTTTGGGCGAGTGTCAGAATTCTGTGATGTCACAACAATCAGTGTGCTGATGTCATAGTTAGAACATCAGAATGTTGCAGATCAAGGCAAAATTAGACTGTGACCCTCTACACACGCAGCTTGTGGACACACAGTGGACCTGGCTGAATCTGATGGTGTGTCCAACAGCAAAAACGGTAAGGTATGGAATCCCAGGTGAGTTTACTTCAGGTAATGGGTTCTGGTGACTGGTTTTAAAGTTGTGGGTGATTGGTGTTGATCCATTTTTGCTACTTTTTTTTTAGTACATGCAAAATAATTTGGATTATTTGGATGTTCTGTATTTTCTTTTTCTTCAGAATTTATTTCCAACATGACATAATTGGTTGTGAAAAATTTGGTAACTTTGTATTTGTTTCCAAGGTAATTACTTTCCACACATCCTGCAATGCACAGATCCTCATGTGCATCGTAAGTGCTAGTAACCTCTCCACATGAGGCGGTTCTCTACTGTGCGTAAAGTACATGAACCAAAAAGACAGGACAAGGGATTACTTATCTAAATTTGGAAATGATTTGACAACTTGTTGCATTACTTTCCTAGGTAGTTACTTTTCACACATATGTATGGACTGTTGTATTTTCTCACTGTGGACAAGCCCCCAAATACAGATCCTCATGTGCATCGTAAGTGCTAGTAACCTCTCCACATGAGGCGGTTCTCTACTGTGCGTAAAGTACATGAACCAAAAAGACAGGACAAGGGATTACTTATCTAAATTTGGAAATGATTTGACAACTTGTTGCATTACTTTCCTAGGTAGTTACTTTTCACACATATGTATGGACTGTTGTATTTTCTCACTGTGGACAAGCCCCCAAATACAGATCCTCATGTGCATCGTAAGTGCTAGTAACCTCTCCACATGAGGCGGTTCTCTACTGTGCGTAAAGTACATGAACCAAAAAGACAGGACAAGGGATTACTTATCTAAATTTGAAAGTGATTTGACAACTAGTTGCAATACTTTCCTAGGTAGTTACTTTTCACACACAATATGGACTGTTGTATTTTCTCACTGTGGACAAGCCCCCGAATACAGATCCTCATGTGCATCGTAAGTGCTAGTAACCTCTCCACATGAGGCGGTTCTCTACTGTGCGCAAAGTGCATGAACCAAAAAGACAGGACAAGGGGTTACTTATCTAAATTTGAAAGTGATTTGACAACTAGTTGCATTACTTTCCTAGGTAGTTACTTTTCACACATTTGTATGGACTGTTGTATTTTCTCACTGTGGACAAGCCCCCAAATACAGATCCTCATGTGCATCGTAAGTGCTAGTAACCTCTCCACATGAGGCGGTTCTCTACTGTGCGTAAAGTACATGAACCTAAAAGACGGGACAAGGGGTTACTTATCTAAATTTGAAAGTGATTTGACAACTTGTTGCATTACTTTCCTAGGTAGTTACTTTTCACACATATGTATGGACTGTTGTATTTTCTCACTGTGGACAAGCCCCCAAATACAGATCCTCATGTGCATCGTAAGTGCTAGTAACCTCTCCACATGAGGCGGTTCTCTACTGTGCGTAAAGTACATGAACCAAAAAGACAGGACAAGGGATTACTTATCTAAATTTGGAAATGATTTGACAACTTGTTGCAATACTTTCCTAGGTAGTTACTTTTCACACACAATATGGACTGTTGTATTTTCTCACTGTGGACAAGCCCCCGAATACAGATCCTCATGTGCATCGTAAGTGCTAGTAACCTCTCCACATGAGGTGGTTCTCTACTGTGCGTAAAGTACATGAACCAAAAAGACAGGACAAGGGATTACTTATCTAAATTTGGAAATGATTTGACAACTTGTTGCATTACTTTCCTAGGTAGTTACTTTTCACACACAATATGGACTGTTGTATTTTCTCACTGTGGACAAGCCCCCGAATACAGATCCTCATGTGCATCGTAAGTGCTAGTAACCTCTCTACATGAGGCGGTTCTCTACTGTGCGTAAAGTACATGAACCAAAAAGACAGGACAAGGGGTTACTTATCTAAATTTGAAAGTGATTTGACAACTTGTTGCATTACTTTCCTAGGTAGTTACTTTTCACACATATGTATGGACTGTTGTATTTTCTCACTGTGGACAAGCCCCCGAATACAGATCCTCATGTGCATCGTAAGTGCTAGTAACCTCTCCACATGAGGCGGTTCTCTACTGTGCGTAAAGTACATGAACCTAAAAGACGGGACAAGGGGTTACTTATCTAAATTTGAAAGCAGGGCTGGGAAACTCATTCCACAAAGGGCCGAGTGGCTGCAGATTTTTGTTCCAACCAAGCAGCAGCGCAGCAGCACACCAGACTGGACTCATTTAATCAACTGATCTCAGTCTTCAGACAGTTGATTGGTCAAACTGTGCGCTCTTGATTGGTTGAAACAAAAACCTGCAGCCGCAGCCGCCCTTTGTGAAATGAGTTGCCCACCTGTTTTAGAGGATTTCTCTTAGGAAGTTATCTGTGCCTTTTGTACCTCTCTTTCTTTCTCTCTCTTTGTCTCTACTTATTTCCTCCTTTTTGACCCAATCGGTCGAGGCAGACGGCCGCCCACCCTGAGTCTGGTTCTGCTCGAGGTTTCTGCCTCTTCAAAGGAAGTTTTTCCTCGCCACTGTTGCCATGTGTGCTTACTCTTGGTGGGATTTGTTGGGTCTCTTATGAAGAGAAGGTCTTAAGGGTTTTGAGATAACTTCTGTTGTCAATTGGTGTCATATAAATAAAAGTGACTTGAATTTACTTCACTAGTCATATTTCGTACATATGTATTGTCTTTTATGTCATTTGTGTTGCTAAATTTATATTTGTTATCAACAACTGATATGGCACGATCTTCTAAATTTCAAAAAGTACACTGTACACTTTGCTAGTGAGGGTCAGAGCTCAAGAGTCAGTGAATTCAATAAAGCTCTGCTTTTCAAAAATGAAAATGTGCATATATATTTTCACCTTGAGCATTGCACTATTGTCATAACTTAAAAAATAAATAAAGGTTACAACTGTTTAATCCTAATTTACTCAGTTTAATTGATATGTTTATTTTTATGTTAATATAATTCAATTATCTAAATGACATTTTCTGTATTACTCATCTATACTATATCATTCTGATAAACATCACAGAACAAGGTGGTCAGTTGGTGCTCCTTTTCATTCAGTCATGGAACTCATCTTTACTGATGGACAGATGTGGTGCACAAGAATGAGATATGAGGCCAAGATAATAAAGTGGGTGAATTTAAATCTCCAAATCATAATTTAGTCAAATGCTTATTTAAACATAAAACAAAGTGAATGTAGTGTAACTAAACAGCCATGGTAGGAGATTACCGTGGTAATTTTACCTGCTTAGTTTTTGTAAAAACAATAAACAACAAAACAAAGTCCAAACCATTTGTAATGCAATGGTAAAAATAGGTATGGCGGATGATGCAAATGAGGAGATGGTCCATAGGTTGGACCATCTCCTCTTGTTTTGGCCATTTTTAGGGCACAGAAAGTGTTCTGCCTCTTCTCTCCCTCTCCTCTTTCCCCTGCAGCTCCACCCAGGCCCTGATCTCCTGAGCTTCATGAGATCCACCTGGGAGTGAGGGGTTAAAAGCTGTGTAAGCATCAGAAGACAGAGGTGATTAACATGGAGGCTGCTGGGCCTGCTGCCTCTCTGCCTGGGTTGTGTTTGTCCTGTTGTTTTAGTTTGGTTTCCTGATTGTTTCACATATTTATGTTGAATAAACCTTTTGCTATTCATAGTAGTGTCTTCATGTAAGTATTTTGGGGGCCAGTGGTGAACCCTTGTGTGTCTCTTAAGGCCAACAAAGCTGGGGCGTAACACCATGCCTTTTTAGACAGTGGATGTTGTCATTTAACTTGCCACCTATGCAGAGGTGTTATTTACCAGTGAAAGTAACTGACAATGCCAGCGAGGATGAGCTCTGTTCATTGTGCAAGCTAGTTAAAAAAAGAAGTATTTCTGCAAAACTGCATTACTTTGAGTTTTTCAGAACATGTCTGATATTTGATTCAGATTGTCTCTACAGTGGTGCAAGAGCAGCGGGGAGACATCCATATTAACAACATCTATTTCTTGGTGAGATTTAAAAAAAAAGAAAAAAAGTTTAATAAACCTAAAAATGTGTGCATCAAAAACACCAGAGTCTACAAATAGAAACTTTCTCAAAGATGAGAAAGATGTTTAAAATACTTTGCAGTTTCACGAGACAAAGCTCTAAATAAACCTTTGATACGTATCTAAACCTCTTGTGCTGACAACAACCCCCATCGTTTACCCGTAAGAAGTGGTGAGTCTATTATGTTAACAGGGGTTTTCCTTCACTTGAAGTGGGGTAATTAACAGCACACTAAGTGCACTGGCCCTTTTTATTGAGCCATAGCTAAGTGGAAACCCCTTTTACAGGAGTCAATGGTTCATCCCCAAGCCTTTTTGGGGGTTGGCCAGACAACACAAGGCTACTGACAATGATGAATGGAGGCTTTGCACGCATAGAGCCTCTCACATCCCATCTTTAGCCGAGAACACAGACTTGTTCACCTCCCGACTGTTTTTGTCTCCATAGAGAGGCATCTTGTGTGTATCTAACAGCCGTTAAGTCAAACGCTAATGGTAGGAGTTGTCCAGTGGAGATGATAAAGTGGAAAGAGCTGGTACCATGATGTGTCCAGGTGTTCAGGTCACCTGACCCTGTAACCACAATATGTGTCAACATGTGAGCTCTGTGTGTGTGTGTGGGGGGGAGGGACAGTCATCTATTTGCCTGCAGCTATGGTGTGGCACTCTGTTGCATGTGCCAACATGTGGTTTGTGTGTCTGTCTGTGTTTATATACAAGTGTAGCATGTGTGTGTATTTATGTTTCACTTCACAGCTGCTGAAGGTGTCTCACTCAGTGACGTGTCATTTTTTCCATACATGGAGCTGCTTATTTTACTCATTAACACAAAGTTATGGCACATGACCAGTCCACTTGTTGATGTGCATGTATGTTTTTCTGCTCCCCCTATGTAAACACACGATTCTGGCAGCCTGTGAAGTCATACATACCCATGTATAACCTCCATCTTCCCTGGCCTAATTAATTTTCCCAGTCATGATGCTTGTATGCGGGGACAGGCCATTTCATCACTGGTATGATCGTTGAGTCTGGCCATCATAGGCTGGTGGTGACAGACAAAGATGGAGGGTATGTGGGCTGGGCGTAGTACAGTAGATCCAGTAGCATGGTGAAAGCTATGCAAGGTCACTGTCATGATTTACCTGTCAGAGGAGCCAAACACAGGTGTCAGTGTTAAGGAGGGAGCTGCAGGGGAAGCTGAGCACCAGCTGTGATGGAGTTAGACAAGGATGGTGGCAGACACCTACCACATAAACTCTGCTCCATTACTTACATTAAAACTGCGATCAAAGGCAGTGCGGCTACTACTCATGAGTGGCAATGCCAAACAGCTTCACATCAAAGACTGAATGACCTCATGCGGGTACACGGGTGGTAACCAAATCAAGGAGCGGAGGATAAACTGGGGTGTCAAGGACACAGAGGGGGTGGATCTGGAGGAGTTAAATCTGGAAAATGAAAGAGAGAAACAGGAGCTGTCACATATGTTCCTCTCATGTATTACCTGTATATGCTGAACTGAGCCAATCTATAGATGTTATGTGTCATGTGAAATATTTTCATGCATGGTTTGAGTGCTCCCACACAATGTTTACCTTTAAAATTCTGGGATGTGATAAACATGAAATGGTGAAAATCTTTACTCTAACCCTCATGTCCTCACACTAATATTATTAGTGTAAAAGTGAACATTTGAGTGAAAAGTAAAAAGTGAAAAGTGAATATTTTAATACAACACAATTTGTTGTACTAAAGAAAAGCTAATATTGTGCCAGCTTAGAAAACATCAATGTTTTTTGTCTTGATTGAGTCATGATTCGGCGCTCAAACTTGAAATTCAGTTCATGTTGCCATGAGCCAATTGTGACACAGGACTAGCTCTGTTTTGCTGTGGTTGTTGTTAGATTGTTTACCACTGGGAAGAATGGTCCTTTAAACCATGCCTTTGTTGCTTTTATTAATATCACGGCTCTAAAGAGAACAGTAATATGGATTGGATATTAGGTTTCCTTCATTCATTCACTCTGCATGGCTATAGAGCTCTGGAGTCTATTGGATATGGGCTCATCACAAAGTAAGTCTTTTCACTTTTGAGTGATCTGGGATAGTCTTAAGTGCAGTGTGGTACCCCAACTTCAGGAAACAACCAGCCACAGCATCATACACAGGTATATCAATGAGGTTACTTTCCATGTGTTTTTATTGCGGTATTTCTAAATAATTAATTGAGGTTTATTTCACTATTTGATCTCCTCTTCTTATGTTATTCTGCCTTTGTGGCCAAAAAGTATTCAATAATAATCAGACACTTTATATGTGTCAGACATGAACCTGGTTTCAGGATCTTAGCTGTAGTATCCCAGTATAAACTAAAGTACTGTAGCAGCATGTAAAACATGGATGTATCAAAGAGAGCTGGATATTCACAGACAGCACCAAATTTATTTTTCTACAAAAGTTTCTCACTATATATGCCAAAAAAAAACAACAAAAAAACAACTTCTGCCATGTTTCCACTGTCTTCCTCATGCTTTCACACTTTCGGGCCAACAGAGCATGTTCTTCAGACTTCACATTCATCATATTCCTCTTCTAGACTGTCCAAATGTCACTGAACTGAACTCACAAGATTCTGATGATAAAAACAGTCACTGTGGTGAATTTGTGGCACTAAGAAAAAAGAATCCATTCACCATTTTACAGCTGCCCCTGCAACAATTGTGTATGGAAAATACTTTTTGTTCCAATGTGCATCCCACTACTGCAGCAAAATTCAACTCTATTTTTATAGTCTTGATGTAAACACATTATCCAGGTTTCTGAATTTCCTCTGTTGCTATAGCAGAAACCTGATCACCATCACACAGGTGATCAGGTTTCTCTCTGTCAGGTGAATAATTTCAAAATCAGGAGGTGGCATGGAACAGGGATTTTACATCTAAACCCAATATCACACACATTCGACAGACTTTCTGTAGAACTCATAGCACTGATGTAATTATGTCAACCCCCAGCAGAATGGGGACATATATTAATCTGAAATTATTACAGGAATCGCATCATATTCCACAAACTATTACGATTACGATTACGATTACGAATTACTTTATTAATCCCCAAAGGGAAATTCATTTGTCTGTCAGCTCATCAATCATTTGCAGAAGAATGAAGAAGCCTGATGGCTGAAGGTACAAAGGATCTTCTATATTTCTCCGTCCTGCAGTGAAGAGAGAGGAGCCGTCCACCACCGCTCTTTTCTTGGTCCATCAAGGTGTTATGAAGAGGATGATCTGAGTTGTTCAGAATGGCCTCCACCAGCGTGTATCTCTCCACCACATCCTCAGTGAGTCCATCAGGGAGACATGACTGAAGTCAAGTACCTCAGGATGTTTAGTCTGTATCCTAGCAACGACTTCATGGAGACCTTCACATGGAACTTCAGCAGTAGCCATTGGTGGGATGTACACAAGTATTGTTTTGATTTGAAAAAAATTCTACTTCCTGAGTCTTCATCTATATCTCCAGCTCTTCATCACTCTTGCTGAGCAGAGAGTTGATATTTTGCATTATGACTGACAGCAGAAAGGACCTACAGTACATCTCCACTTCCAAGCCTTTAACCTCTGCACCACCAGCACAGCAACCATGAAAGCACCTCCTCATCCCAGCTGGAACAGGGTGGCATCCTCCAGACTTGCTCCATTTTCAATGACAGAAGCTCCTCTCCTGAAGAATCTCCCCTCCCCACAGAAGTGTCCATCAGTAGTTGACAAAATACAACAAAAACATACAAAAACACAACAAAATAAAGCAAAGGTTGAGTAAAAAGTCAGAGCTACCAGACTTTGCTGCTCCCAGTTGAAGCGCATGTTCTGGGACTGGCATCAAATTAAACTGTTGAGGTGTAGTTAGTGTAGTGATGTGACATCTGGCAGTGTTGTTGCATCTGTTTGAATCTGTGGAAAATGCCTCTCATTTCAATGAGAAAAATGTCATTTTAGTCGAAAACTTACAGACTTGTTATGCAAATTAACTGTAAGAAACCCGGTTTTATTTCCACCACTGATGGTGGGTTCTGCCAGTCGTCTCTCCTGTACTGGCATGGTGCAATTGCAGTGTGGAGAGAGGTCTGGCAATGTGAGACCAGTGTGGGTCTGGCTTTAGGGTGCAGCCACCACAGAGAATTCCCATCCCTAATTCTTCACAAACTCCACATTAAATTGCTTCAGCATCTGTTTTTTTTTTCCAGACTTACACAGCCAAAACAAGGGAGGTACCTTATATGGAAAAGGGATGAGATCAGTCTTTCCCTTTGTCGTCCCTTGGGTGTCACATCATCACATGATCTTAGTTATGGAGCTCAAAAAGCTCACAGACACGGTTCTATCCATCTGCTGTTTATGCAGGCCTTGGGGAGACATCTGAAACACGGCCACACGACACAACACGCAGACCCAACCACAGATGAACACGGGTGAGGAGCTGGTACATTTGGAAGAGGATAAAACATGCATGTAGAGGAAGGCAGTGTATTAAAAAAAAAAGGAAGACAGGGGTCACATATGCTTGTGGAAAAGGAAGAATGCTGCCCCGAAGATCACAAGCAGAGAAATAATTTATCACTGCTCCCTCTATCATTTCTTCTGGCAGAGACAGATGGCCTGAAGTCAGATTGGATCACTTCTGGCTTTCTTTGAGATTTTTGCCTGCTGTGTGTTTCGAGTATACACACGTGCACACTCAGATGCACACATAGACACATTCATTTACACTCACACACAGAAGGAGAGTGGCAATTAGCAATGTCAGCTAAATGAACATCTGCCTTCAATAATGAACTGACTTCATTTGAACATATAATTGTAGAGACAGAACTCAACAGCATGAACTCATGCAAGGTAGTTAATCTTTCATCTGATTGATTAAAGGGTATATCTAAAGCTATTTTCATAGGATAAAGGATTTAAAGACCCATTGTTTCAGATATTGTAATTCATCATGCTTAATGCCAGAAAATATATTATTACTTTTTTTTTTGTCTGTTTTCAATTTCCTGCCAGTGTTTAAAACCAGCTTGCAGCACTGTTTGAGATGCTGTGCTCACTGCTCAGTAATGGTGAGATGTAATTGAGAAACATTTTGCACATGGCCCACCTCCTTACGTCCTACAGTTTTCAACTTTTCCGTTTCTTTTAATCATTAATGTGATGTCAGCTGTCTGCAGGTCATTTGCCATCAGTCAGAGTCTATGATAAGTGGCCAAAGCAGAATACATACAGCGCATACAGTTACTAAGCACTTGCTCATACGTGTATATACATACATGCATGTACATACATATATACAGTTATGCACTTACATACACACATATGCAGTATATTTAGTAAATGTGTGTGTGCATGTGTGCATGTGTGCATGTGTGTGTGTGTGTGTGTGTGTGTGTGTGTTTGTGTGTGTGCATTAAGTTTGCCAAAACAGCTTCTCATAGGATCAGTTTTCCCCACAACAGCTCCTCCAGAAGAATGCCATTATTAGTTGGCCAGCTATCAGTGACTCTTACTGGACCACAACAGTGACAGAACAGGGATACACAAGGGAAATTAAACAAGGTGGATGTCTACACACCAATTAGTTGGAATATGGTTGACAGATTGAGGTGACATAACTGGCAAATGTTTGTTCTCCTTCATAACACCCAATTCTCAAGCATTATGTAAGTGACCTGAAAATAAAATGAGCTGAGGTGTAAAATGCACAGGGTGTACTATGCATCCTGAGCCTCACGAATATTCATAATAATTCACATCTCTATCAAATGCAAAGTAACTCAGGTGGCCTAGTGCTGGTTTAAAGTTAGCAAGTCAAACAACAACACGGTCGCTGATGTGTTTTAGATTACTTTACCTGGATTACCTGTACCTGAATTAATTGCTATAGAAAACAGTGGAACTGAAGCTTGGGAACCAAAGACTCTCTGTTTATGAAAGATTTTTCCCATCAAAATAAAAAAGTTAACCGCATAATACACTGACTTATTTTTGCTGTTGTCATGGTAACATTGTATCTTTAAGAGTGAAATTATCAGTGTGAGAGTGGAAAATGAAATTGTTTAAAGCAGACCAAAATGTTTTTGTCATGTCACACTGAAAGAAAAGATGAATAAGTGTCTCATCAAGAGTTCACAGGGACTATGGCTCTAGTGCCTGCACTGTGCATCTCACTGATACACCTACATGGAATGCAGCCATTGATATTATTGGCTGCACCTGTGCTTTTCCTGCACTAATGAGCAAAATTTAGAAAAACTGGAAACCTGAGCAAGACACAATACATTTATAATGGCCAATTAGGTCACCCAAAAAGTCACCCTGGCCTGGATATTACTGCTTTGAAAATAAGTAAATAAAAAACTACAGCTGTTATCTGTTGTTAATCCAGAGAGACCACTGGTTGCCATCTGATAAACACACCTTTGTTAACATGTAAACAAAGCAGGGTATAAACCCTTCAAGTTCAAGTCACTTTGAGCCACATCATCCCTGCGTAAGCTTCCAAACAAAGCAGGCACCCCTCACAGAGGATGATGATGATGATGATGACGCAGAAGCACAAGAATGTGCTAATTGCTGATTTGTTGTACAACATAAGATGAAACTGTGGTGCACCTGACTGACATCTTTGATGTTAATGAAATACTGCTGGCCAGCTGAGTCCCTCACCCTATAGGCACAGCGGCTCTATTATGAAATGGAAACAGGCTTTTTGTTCAGGATGAGAGTGAACACAGACAGACCTCTCACTCTCTCCTTCACCTTCTTCATCTCTCCCTGTTTATCTGATCTACACACACACATGCACACATGCATTCCCATGCACAAATGCATCATTGCATGCTGTTCAGACAAAGTGGAAATGAAGCGTAGTTTCGTGCATGATAACCAACTTGCTGTGAAAGATAGTCATGCTATGGATTTCCACAGCTCCTCCTTTCACAGGTGCCTTCATCTATCTCATTCATCTTGTCTGTCAACATGCAGATGAATCACTGATTGGAGGAACGAGAATCCATTGGACTTAAGCAGGATGTTTGCGAATGCCGGACAGCCTTGTTTTCATCCCAGTTCCATTGAGGTATCCAGGCTTTGCGTGCATTTCGTTGATGGATATGCTTACAACAGATGCCAACAGCAACTGAAGCGGGAAGAGTAAATATGAATGGGAATGTTGGGAAGGGGAGGAGATAGCAATGTTTAAAAAAAACACTCAATAGAAGTTAGTCAGGTTTCTGCAGACTGAATTGGGAGCTGGTTCATTTAAGGACCTCAAACATATGTGTGCTCCAGTGCTCATTACATGTGACCGTGAGCCTTAAAAATAAAAGGGGGGATAATTCACACTCGTGATTCACAGCTCAGTTGCTTTGACAGTGTTCAAGGGCTGTGATTTGGAGATGCTCTCTCACTCATGCCCCATCACATCCCTTACAGTCTTGGATAAGTGCACATGCTCACTGGGCGTAAACAAACAACAAAATAGTGCAGTTGTAAATTCAACTCAGAAAACAAAGAGAAAAAAGAAATACTTGGTCTTGTCTGGACCCACTGATCGGGTAAATCACTCAGTGTGTGAAAGATATAAGCCACTTCCAAGTAATGATGAATGGAGTTAAAACTACACTGAACATTATAATTACAGTGATCACACACGGCTGTAATTGTCACTCAACACACTTCACACTTTGGTCTTCCTCAGCTGGCAGAGACACGCCACACCAATAAATATGCATTCCTGCTATGCTCTCTGCAAAGATTAAAGGGCCATTTTATGTACACTGCTGTGAAGCTGACGTGTCTGTGTCTGCTAACCCTAAGCCTTGTACAGTGAGTACAGTGGTGTTTTTTAAGTACAAATTCTGGCACTGTAGAACAGAGATTCCCAGAAAAGAGTAGTTGCAGCCCAGAGCTACTTCTTTACTTAAAATTACCAGGGAGTATGAAAAGATTAGTGACCAAAAAAATATATATTACTTTTGGTTTAAAATATCTATAGGCCATATGGTGTCAGATATATGAATTTAACATTAGTGCAAGAAAATGAGTATGTAACAGGTCTAATATAATGTACCAACTTAAATGTTGAAGTTATATTCAAGGTAGAATCTGGGGGTTTTTGCTCAAAAATAAACGGTAGACTTATGAAATCAGGCTTAATCATCAGCTATGGGCGTGTCTGCAGAGCCCCCCCCGGATGTTTCTGGGTCAAGAGTCTGTGTTTTCTCTCCAGCCAATGACGGAGCAGGTGAGGTTCCTTGCAGCACGAGTAGGAGGGCTGCTAGCCCCGCTAGCTGTCCCGGATGCTAGCAAGTACTAACGGCGGATGCTGTCCGCGACGGCTAACACCCGCTAGCTCGATGCTAACTTCCGCTAGCGGTAGCGGCTAGCAGCGCCGCTAGCGCCCGCTTCCCAGCTCACCACAACGGCCCTCTTACTCGTGGCAGCATCGAGGCTCGGGTATCGGCCCGCGGCTCCAGCGCTTCACTCGGACCGTATTTCCTTTTCTTTCCAGTCCTGACTAATACTGCTGTCAGGGGCAGGAGGCGTGCACAGTTGAGCTTGAGAGGAGGGGCCCAGTTTGAATGTTTTTTTTGTTTGTTTTTTTTAACAAACTTAAATGAACAAACCTCCAGATTATACCTTTAAATCATCAGATTTGCTAAATGTAATGAAGACATTGTTTAAATAAGTAGCCAGAAAAAAATGAATGAACTGTTAAATAACTAGCAATGATATAGCCTAAACAGTGTTAATTTAGTTTACATATGAATAAAAAGTAGTTTTGTTGAAAGGATTACAGTTTTGAATAGTAAGATAAATATGGCTAAAACCTTGGTGTAGTTTTCTAAAAGTTATGAATATATGTAGGAATTGCAACAATTATATGGTTAACATGGTTAGGTCAGGTTGAGTTTACTAAAATAACAATATTCTATTCAAATAATTTGTTAAATGTGGCAAAAAGAAAGATTACAGTGTAGTTTAAAAAGGAACTATGCAGGATTTTCCTGTGGCTGTGCTACAGTTTTACCTACAGGGAGAATGGAGGCTCTCTGCCCTCCACCTGTCCTCCACCTGGCGTCTCTGGGCTGAAAACCAACCTTGCAACATCAGTGCAACACTTGGCCTCCACCCCAGTGTCCCAGCTCTCGTCTCTGCATGCTCTGTAACCCGTAGTCTTTTGTTTATGACGGTTAAGACTACACAGATATACACGTAACATTGTAACGTTATCCCCCCGCTCCATGGGTTGCTTTTTTCACCAGCTTAGTTAAAAACAAATGCACATGGCCTGGAGGAGGGTTAGCAAAACAGCGAAAAAGGGACCAGACTTGCATAGTTACCCTTTAAATAGTTAGGTTAAAGTAATTCATGTATGACTAGGAAGGAAAGTACAAAAAAAATAAACAAATAAATAAAAAATAAAAAACATAAGAAAGTGTAACAACTGCTGCATTAAGCAGTCTTTAATTATTTTGGAAATAGCATCTCCTCCCAAATTGGGTTCTTATCACAGACATCCCAGAAGCTTCCCGAAAACAAGCCAATATGCCAGCACGCCACACTCCCTCCGCTACCCACAATTCTTATCTGCAAAATAAATAAGGGCTCCCATCCTGTCTGGAGGGGTTTGTCTCTTTCTACACTAAGCTCTGTCTGCCAACCATCCTAAAAACATGGTCGGAGGGGAGGAAAAGGGATGGAGGCAAAAAGGCAATGCATCTTCAACAAGCCAAAAAGAAAGTTAACTATCAGTGTTTGTGATCATGGGCCTCAGTCTTTTACATGCTGCATGAGTTTTCCCAGGATTTCTGGAACTTTTTGGAGAAAATGTCTTGTAGGGATACAGTCTCAGCTGATAAGTATTCCAATACTATTGGAATATCTTTTAAGAAATGCTTGTGTCAGGTTGTGGGCTTGAAAAAGATACAGGTATATCAGAACAAAAATATTTTCTATGGCCACAGAAACCTTGAATCTCAGACTAGAGTAGACTCATGCTGCTTTGATACAGAGATTCACCCATTTTTTATCTCAGTATCCTCACTGGATACTGTTGTCCAATCCAAGCAGCTGACAAAACTCACTGTGAAGTGTAACTCAGGGCTTTCTTTTCTTATGACAACTTAAAAGGTTGTTGCTTCCAAACTTTCTTTCCTGTTTCCTTGTTTTCCTTCTTGTGAGTGAAGATGCCAGAAAACAATTCAATTAATCTCTGGAAGAGGGGAGGAGGACTGTGTAGAGGGCAGGACAAACACAGGACAAACACATGGAGAGACAGAGAGAGGGAGAGGAGTCAGGCTGGAGGAAGTAAACAGCAGTGATCATAAACAACAGTCTGCCGTGCACTCTGCCACAAGGACGTGTGAACCGACCGTCTGCTGAAATGTTGGCCAGGGCAGCATCATTGACTGACTGTGAGTCCAGCTGTAAACACTGTCTATCAAGTAGAGAAAGGATCTGTTGCTGGTGCCAGACTATGTTATAAGCTGCTGCAAACATCCAGCCGCATACACATATTTGCGTGTGTAAATGGGAGTCAAGGGTTGGACTTATTTAAGATTACAGCCCTTAATGTTTATTTATACTCTTCATTAAAGTCAATATATGAGTGATTGGTTACAGTGCAGAGACTAGCTTTACACAAACCCCAAAACCCACTGCTGTAAAGTTGTGTGAACCTCCTCAAACACAGAGGTTACGATCATTAATTAACACAGACAGACGTCTGTATTAATTGTGTTTGTTTCTATCAGGATGGCCTATAACATCTCATTTACTCTGTGTTTATGAAGCTGTTACTTTATGTTATGTCACCACATCTTAGTAACCAAATGAGCACCACTGCTCATAATTCAAAATGTCTTCCATATATAACAGCCTATGTGACTTGCATGCAAAGCACAATAACATCTGAAAACAGATACCTCAAGAACCTTTTCTGGTTGCACTTTAACATGTCCAAACAAAATGTTATTTCTTGGCGCCGTGGAAATAAGTGGAGGTAAAAATAGTCACGGTAGAAATAACACATTCCTACTGAGTGACAGATCAACGTTTGCCCATTTAGTGCAAATGTTGCTGTACTCCTGCGGCTGCTAGGAGAAATATTGGTGGGCGGCACGTTCCCAGAAAAAAGGTCGTTTTTTTTCTTTTTCTTTTTTTTTTTGTCTGTGTGCTGAAAAGGATAATTGCTCATCTGAGCTCACACAAGATGCCTCTCTCCCTTTCCAATGGCAACATAAACTTCTTCTGCATTCTTCAGAGAAGAGTTATGTTGACCTCCTCTCCCTCTCCCGGGCTGTTTGTGTGTGTAAGGAAAGACTGAGTGTGTGGGTGCATGCTTCTGTCTTCTGTGTGTGTGTATACAGTATGTGTCGTTGCTCACTTGTGTTGTATGTACAGTGGGATTCTGTGTGTTTGATGTGTGAAGGGTGTGGATGCTGGTTTTTAAACTGAGGGGAGGATATGAGAGAGAGCTTCTCTGGAGTGGGTTGAGTAGTGTGGGAGAAGGAGAAGGAGTTTGTTGGTGGTGATGGGGTTGGGAGAGGGGTGTGTGTGTGTGTGTGTGTGTGTGTGTGGGGGGGGGGGCACTTCAGTCGTGTTTGAACGTCTGTGAGTCAGGCTTTAGCAATGAGGGAGTAAGAGAGGCCATGAATGAGAGTGCTTGTTTATGTGGGTCAGTGGGCTCCCTTTTAACCCCTTCGGCCTTTTCTGTCTTTGCACAGGAAGTAGCTGCTCCACCCATGGTCGTGCCTGACTGAAAGACAAATCATGTGTGCGGGAAAGTAAGTCAAACACACACAACCGCTGAGACAAAACCCTTTGTAGTCCATCATTGCAGGGGGCTCTGTGTAAAAATCCATCCAATAATTGCTGTGTTTACACTGGGGATATGAGGCTTACGTTTCATCACACATTCTGCACAGAGCTTCTATCTCCATCCACAGAAGGCATAGGTTAATTGGAGTGGGATCGCCTTTCTATAACCAGCCCCATAATGAAACTCTTCTCCCTCGCAGGAGGGAAACTGGATCAGGAATGGAAGTCTAAACTGTCGCTGACATTTCACTGAGAGCCAAATGTGTCGGAGGAAGCCTTGGTGCTTAGCATCGCATGCACACAAATTGCTTTTCCTGTTTATGCAGCTGCTTTATTCGCAGAAAATTCCAGATAAAACAGCCGTTTCAGGATGTGAATCGGATGAAAGAAAATACTACGTATGTCTAAATACTGTATGTGCACCTGGTGGAACTCAATCAAAGCTCCCTGAGTGCTGACCCTTTGGGACAAATCTAAGATTGAAGAGAAGGGCAGGTAATTGACTTGGCAGATTTACAGTGATGTGAAGTGAGTGCATGGTAATGAGAAGATAAATGCTCAGATTTTTCAGCCAGCCCACTACTGTTACTATTTCACTGCTACTACTTTTACTACCACCACCTCCATATATAATGTTTTATCCCCATTCCTGTTTAGGTTTTGTTTTGTCTCTAAGATTTCTCCCCCCGCTGCAGCACAGTGGAGGTAATTTCATCCATGGAGTTTGCACAGGAGACTCTTCACAAGAGTCATGTGAGTCACGCGATGGTGGCCAAGCAGGTAGGCAAATTACTTAACAACATTAGCTTTCACATAAAGTTATGTTCCTCACTTGCCCAGTCACTTTGCTTTTAGCTGTGTTTTGCTCTTTAGTGGGTAAATGCTATATGCAGCGCTGCTTACTTTGAAACTGAACAAAAACAGTGAAGTTATTGTACAGTTTTGTCAAAACAATCAGCTGAGAGACACTAAAATGCTCAGTAGGCCTGGAAAGAGCTGCAGAATCAGGTGGCAATTCTCTGCAGGGTCTGAGTGACTTTTTCACATTCAGGCAGATACCTCTACCTCTCAGAAACAACTGTTCACACTATTCTACAGAAAACACTGTTGACCCCCTGTTCATCCCCTACAGGGATGATTTCCTCAGTTCATCTCCAGTGGAAAACTGTGAGGTCTGTGGATTATCCAGGGTAAATGGGACACTTTTCTGGAAAGATGTGTCTGTGGTATTGCTGCTGAAACCATCACAAATAAATTTCCATTTTCTTACATTGTTTTGGGTGGAGGCAGAAATGTCAGAGAATGATATTCCAAAACTTGGGCAAATAAATCCAAACTGTCTGCATGGTTAAATACCAGAGAGTGTCTGAAGGTATTGAGAGAATGTAGATCACAGTATATTTATATAATTTGGCTTGAAGAAACCGTGCTCTGATTCTTGTTGCTCAAGGACACTACAGCAGGATGGCTTTCTTTCTGACATTTCCTGACCTTGGAACTACAAGCTGCAAGACAAGTGGGGTCTAGAGTTATTTTTCCTGGTCAAACATCATAGTCTAAATAAACTTCTGGCGGCTTTTTTAAGGGATGAGTTTCGCAAGGATTCATACAGAGTGATTCACCAGAGTTCAAACCACAGCAAGCCTGGAAGTGGGAAAAGAACAATGATATCAAAAGCTCCCCTGCTTACTCTCTGACAGGCGCCTGCTGCCACACAGGTTGTGAAGAGGACATCTGTCCTCCGTAAACTCACCAGGACGTCACTGTCTGAGGGGAGAATGCCTGGAATGTGCCCTTGTGGTCAGCAGGCCCATGAGCCAGTCATTTGGCTAGTATTGCTTCCAGAGTCAGACAACAAAGACGTCCTGGTCCACCTCTCACCTTTGTGGGGTTCTCCTTGGACCCGGCCTGAGGAATTTCTACCTCAGGAGTTATGGTTTAGACCTCTGTGTCAGCCAGTTGGGGACCACCCTCGTCCAAACATATCAGCTCTCACATTGTCCAAGGGGTTCGTATTTTGGTTCGTAACATCATATCAAGCATATTTTGTGATAGCACGTTGACATCAGCTGCAAGGAATGTCTGTCAGTTCACTAATCTTTCCCACCCTGCTCAGTGCATAACTCACAACTATAGCGTGTCATTAGCGTATGAAAGGTTTGTGTTTTGAGAAGAGGACATGTGGGAGGTGTGTGTGTGTGTGTGTATGTGTGTGTGGTGTGTGTTGTCAGGCACTAAATGTCTCAGTGTGAATTGTTTCAGTGGTCAGAGGAGCAAGTTATGGCAGCTCCCTAATCACAGAATAACTGTTTTGATATGCTTGGTGAGAGTTGGATTCTGAACAGTGTCATGGAAAAATGCATGTGAAAAATAATTTGCTTTGACTTGATGGCATTGTTTTCTTTTTTTCCCAGAGAATGCAAATCACCCCTTCAAGGACACACCAGCTCATGTATACCAGCTAATAGTTCAGACCTTATTATTCAGTCGTTAATTCTTTGCTGATCATTGTGTCTTTATTGACAGAGAATCAAATGATGCGGTGCAATCTGAAAGCTGTCGCCTTTAGCTCCTTTAAGCTTATTTTGCTGCAGGAACTTCTGGGCTGTTTGCATGTGTCTCCATAGCAGGAACCACCCCTGAAGGACCATCTCCCGGAACTTTAACGGAAGCTAAAAGAGCCCCTGCCTCGGTGTAGGTACTCCGAGCGGCCCTGAAAAACTCGTGGGTGGGGCTTGAGGTTTACTCAGTGCTGACTGGGCGTACTCAGAACTGGATGTGATGCCAAGAGAAAGCCCCAAGATAAGCAGCATTTTAAAACCCAGGGTTGTTATAAAAGCATCTACACTGCTTGAAAAAACAATGACAAGAAGAGAAGTAAAAGCTGAATAATAAGTGATGATCGAAACCTTTTCAATACGGCTCCTACTCTGCAGTGGAGAGAGGACCGAGTGAGAGGACGTTCCTGTAAAATCCCCCCTCCTTTACCTAGAACCTCCTCGGTGGAAATGGGGCTATTATGACCTGAACATTTCCCTCTCATCTTTTCTGGGCAGCATGGTGGTACAGTGGTGAACACTGCTGCCACCCAGACAGAAGGCTCTTCCTTCTCTAGCTCTGAAAAGCCCCATTATACCTATAAACTGCATAGATTACATTTGTTAATGACAAACTGGCAGTTAGAGTCAAATGTCATCCAAGCTATTTTCTTGGAGGGGTTTTTCTGTATGATTATGGTATGAGGTCAACGGCCATTAACCAGTTGTCTTATCTTAACACAAAGACTGGAGGAAACAGACTGGCTCTGTCCAAAAAAAAAAAGAAGTTTGCACCTGTAAAGCTCTGATTAAAATGGTTTATTTGTAATGGGAATATATTCCCAACCATATCTTGGATGGGGACATGACAAAAAATGGGACCTATTTCATACTTTAATTTGCATATTGTCAGTGATAATCCCTCATTCTTTCCCTTTTCCTTTGTCTGGATGAAACTCCTCCACACTTGAACCCCCCAATATTCTGGTCTAAACAAAGAAACATCTTCCTTCTCCTTTTCTCTCTCCCCCTTGATACTCCTCCTTTTTTTTTAATCATCAGCTTCCATAAATGGATCTTCCTCCAACCATCACTCTCTCCTCTTCTCATCTCCATCATTCCTTTCTCCTCCCTCCACAAAATTTTTCCTTTTAATCCCCCTCCCCCCACCCCCTGTTGCGTGCGACGAAGAGAGGTATATTCTTTCGTCAAGCCTGCACAAGTGGCGGGAGGAGGGGGTCAGACTTGAGGAGGAGGAGGTGGTGGTGCTGGAGGGCTGCTGGGACAGATCCATTTTCAAAGCGCTATCTTTTCATTTGTTTTCCTTCAACATTTCACTGCAATTTAGGAGGAAGAAAAAAAAGAATAAAGGACACATACTGAGAAATGGCCCAGATGGCCATCACTCATAAAGGGAATCTTTCAGGAACGACTCATCAGCCTATCCACCATGTTAAGACAAGACACCCCAACAGCCAACCCCCACCCCAACAAACCGCAGCTGCCAAAGGGAGATTTGT
This sequence comes from Caranx ignobilis, assembly GCA_021432705.1. Lineage (NCBI taxonomy): Eukaryota > Metazoa > Chordata > Actinopteri > Carangiformes > Carangidae > Caranx > Caranx ignobilis. The sequence continues at coordinate 69,095,325 of MU269990.1, read as the reverse complement.
ATCTTTGCCTGGGAGAAAAAGCACAGGGCTCCCATCCAAATGTCACCCTAAGTGAGCATCAAACAGGACTCACCTGCAGTCGCAGAGCGGTTGCTTTCATTTGAAACTCAACCCTTCCCAAAAGAACGTCCCCACCCCTCATCTTGGCAGGGAGCGCAGACCTTGATATCTTTCTAGGATGTTCCTCTTTTCTTAAATCAATCCAAGAAGCGTGTCTTCATCCCCCTGAGGCTGCTTTTAATCCCCTCATCACGAGAAGAACCACAAAACCTCCTCATAGTTGTCTCCGTTCCCACAAGCATGTTTTGGGACAAAAACACATTTTCATTTATCTGGTGGAATCTCTTGTCAGTGACACAGTATTATAAAAGCTCATGAGGAGGGGAGGGGGCTGGCAAAGGACAACTGAGGGTAGAAGGATGAGAAAGGAAGGGGAAAGGGTCGCTGCTCCGAGAGCGATTACCTCAGTGGTTAGCACTTCATTACCTTGTGTCTCACGTTGTTTTATGTGCGCGGCAGTGTCTTAGGTGGGCTGTAATGGGATAGCAAATGTCAGGCCCCACATACTCCTGGGAAGCCCCCCCCTCCCTCCTTTTAAAGAGAGACAACGGTAGATGGACCACCCTGACAGGGATTAATGTGGACTGAGGGGTGAGGGGGTGGGGGTGGGGGTCACTGGGTTTTACTACCAAGTTATCTGAATGTGGCAATGGTTCAGGGGTCAGATAAACAAACTGTTCCTGGTGATATGCAGTCATATGTACAGTAGTTTAGCTGCTGCTGCGCAGATTATCAAAATGGACTGGGTACTTTTCCAAGCAAACAGCTGTAACACGAGTTTGGGCTAATTTGATTTCACTCTAACAGGATAAATTGACTGGATGTGAAAAGAATTAACAGTCAAATCTGGTAATGATGAGCTGAAATCCCATTTCAGGTTGGAATTTCTCAGATGAATGTGTGTCGGGCTGTTCTGCTCATTCACAGTGCTGCAGGGAAGACAGACGACTTGTGAGGATCCAATTGTATACAACATGCAAATGCACATCTACCTGGATATGATGTGGTGTTTTCTGCATCCTCACTGCTCTGAACAGGCAAAATCATTCATCTAGCACTTGGAGTTTCATCACGCCCCCCTCCGTGTGAAAGAGCCATGTCTGGAGAGCAACGGAGGAAGAGGAAACAGGACAGGGAGCCCACACCCCTGCTCATATCAATCAGTTTGAGGATGGCCAGTCAGTTGGCACAGATGATAAAGCTGTGTGTGTGCGTGTGTGGCAAGAGATATTGTTCACCGTGAGAACGCGTGATAGTGATGTAACGACTTTGTGTTGATGCCACGCTGCAGCACAGCACAGTGTGTGTTGTCAAACTTGTACTGCATGCACTGGTGTATGCTCAGGAGAAAACAAAAGAGTGTTTTTGAAGTTCTGCTAAAGTGACTGGATGGGAGTTTCCCCGGCCAATTTTTGGGGACTATTTAAATTCATAAGAAAAAGCGGACAGGCAAAAAAAGCAGAGAGGAAAATAGCTATGAATGGAAAGAGCGAGGAAGAGAAGAGGGAGAAGAAAAAGGAAAAGAAACTTTAATCACAGAAACACTGACCCATAAAAAGGAGAAGCAGACACAAGTGGAAACCAGAGGAATGTAAGCCAGCTGGGGGATACATCCATCCATCCAGCTCTTTCTGCTGTATTTCTACTTAAAGCTACGAGCGAATTGGATTGGGAGAGGGGTGGTGGGGTGGGTGGGTGGGATTGGTCAAAGAGAAACTCTCTGAAACAAAAACCAAATTGAAGGATGAGCTAAAACCAGCAGTGCTAAAACCCTGCGGCTGTGAGATCGGTCCTGGAGCAGCCAGGCCGCACATCTCTGAGCTTTAGCCAAAAACGATGCTGCTTCCCACCCCTCTCCTTGGACTTTCACACTCTGGAGACACACAGCTCCCATACAGAGACCTAAAGACTGTTTAATTACCTGACTGGCCAGTTAGTCGGACAGCTCAGCCACAGCGTCTGACAGGCTTCCTCCCAGTCTCCACTCTTCTCTCTCCACAGCCTCGACTCGGCCCCACTATTCTACAGCTAAACCCACATCCCCTTATTGGGAGCCAAGGCCAATTAGCTGCATCCATGCTCACAGTGCTGACTGTTCACTTTTGATATTTGCTTATGTACATCCTTATGCTAACAAGAACAAGATGTTCTGCGATGGGAATTCTTATCAGTAGCTCGAGGATTGGCAGGACGCAGAGTTCACTGATTCACAATAAAAAGGTTACATGCCATAGAAGCATTTCCTCCTCTCAGCTTCTGAAGAAGTAAAGGCCGCTTGAGTATGTGTTTTAAAAGACTTGGCTTTGTCCCGTCGTGTTATTTTTACACCCTCCTGTTCATGCCTTAATCACTTGGCCTGGGGGAAACCACTCCCTCACCGGATGAACTCTCAGGGCAGGGGTTATCTCATTAAATATGATAGAGATGTATGTAAAATACACCCTGTTGATTCAGTGTGTAGCCTACGGGAAAACATCTCCAGAGCAATGATTTACTGGAATGACATGCAGCAGTGTTGTCCTAAGTAGCTCTGTCATTTCAGAATGTTTGGGTGACAGATAAAGAAATGTGAGGAGCACCGCCGACTGCATCTCTCCCATCGCTTAGCAGTTCAGGCATGCCTATGTAACATACTTATTGAATTGTAGTGCATTGTCTCTGCTTGGGTAATCTTGTGGAATGAACGGGCCTGCCAGGTCCATTGATGTTCTTGAGTGGCATACTGCAGTATGTCTCTCGACAAGGCCCAGCTCAAGCGGATCTCTGCAATCATGAGCAACAGGTGGGCTTGGACGGCGTTCCCTCCACTGCAAACAATTTTGCTTTGAAACCCCTAAAGCCTGATCCAAGACAGGAAAAACTTCCCATTAGTGCTGCTTATTTTCTTTTCATGGACCACACACACAAGCACACAGACACACACAAACACACCAAAACATGCAGGCAAGGCGGCTTTGCTTTGCCTTTCATTCATTTCCTGGGCTCTTAACCAAATTTTGACAATTTCACAATCATTACATACCCAGTGCCAACCGTCACCTATACCTACATGGAATAGTTTTGGGCATGCTTATTATCTTCATGTCATCTATAACATTCTCATGTCTGAAAAACATAAAGCTAAAGCCAGCAGCCTGTTAGCTTAGCATAGGGAACTGCTCCCAGCCAAGAAATAGTCAGGGGTCTAACTGTTGTTTTTACACTATAGGTGCTGTGCGGATTAAAGAATGAAGTTAAAATAGGTTAACTGACTAAGCTGACTTTTTTTTATAGGCATTTAATGGTTAGATATGTATTGATACAGTGTCAAAACAGTATTTAAACCCAAAGCCAAGCCTCATGGGAACCATTGCTTTGTTGTGGATACATAACAAATACATAAATGTATCTAAGTGCCACAGGTAGGCTGCTCCTCCTGCTCCAGTTCCAGCTCCAGATCCAACAGGCTCAAAGTTGTAATCAGAGCCCTGAGCCGTCCGCCCTGTGCTGGGACTCTGGAGTGGTTTGAGAGTGGGCCAGACATTCCTGAAGTGATCGCCGCCCAGACACCCAGCAGCAGCCAGTCAGCAACAAATTCCAGAATAGCAGCGCTGACGCTAAAAATAGTCATCTGGACAGGAGACCGATGGAGAGCTTGGTACGTGGAGGGGGCCGCTGGATGGAGGATGAATGATAGAGGAGTGGAGGCTGAGCAGGAAAAGAGGGTGGTTTATTCCATTCCATATCCAGTCACAATGTTATCACAGCAGTGCAGAGGAAAAGGAGTCCTGCAGGGATGTGAGTTAGGAACCTGTGTGAGTGTTTTACAAGAGAGTGAGAAAGAAAGAAAGAAAGAAAGAAAGAAAGAAAGAAAGAAAGAAAGAAAACTTATAAAAAAATGTGCACATGCAAGTGTGCTCATACTTTTGTGTGTATGTGGATGTGCAAAAGCACGGAAAACAGCCTCTCAGACTGTTATTTCTAAAACAATGTGTCAGCTAACCGAGGGAACACACGCTCCACTGTACTCGGGACTTTCTTCAGGCCCGGCCCTCTGTTTATTTTTCCTGCAATGAACGGGCAGCTCAGTTTACAACAGCCACCCTAAACCTTCACTGTGGAACATCCTGCCTGCAACAGCAGCCAGACTCGCCAAGGCAGCACGAACCTTCGCCAAATCCTCTGCTGCTTTTTGCTCAATTTGCAGAATATCCCCCTACTTTCTCCATATGAAGAAAACAGGGGGACATTTTTTTTCTGAAAGACAAAAGGAGTTGTAAACTGATTTGAAGCACATGTAAATTCTTCAACTTTCATGTCCCAAATCCCCCTGCGTGTGACGGTTTTCATACAATACAGCTCAAGTGGGCAGCAAAGGGAGAGGCCCCTTTTCATGTCTGCGCTTCAAGCTAAAAAAGAGAATAGCTTATATCCTTCAACATTATGCAGACTTCCATATCTGCAAGGCATAGAGTTGGGGTCACGCTAAAAGACCGGATGGGGTATTTGGGGAGGGGTCTGGTGAGGTTTGGCATTCTGAACGTGTAGTCGGGTATGCCGTCTCCATCAATAAACCCCACCCTCCACATCCAGGGGCAAACAGGCTCACCTTCTGCAGATGGAGGGAGGAGAGTAAAGGAGGGAACAGTTCAGAGGGTGTAGCAGCTGGACTTTATTTAAAGGTCAAAAAGTGAAACAGAAATTGTTCTGAGGACATAAAAAAAAATCCCTTTGAAACTCAGATCATATCAGTGTCAGGAGTTCAGCCATCCAAGTCTCAAAAGAAGTTTTCATTTTTGTCTCCACAGCACCATCTGTGCTGGCTTTTACAATGAATTACTGTAGCCATTTCAATTGTTGCATAATTGCTCCTTTATTGTTTGTCCCTTACTTGTTGCATTATATTGCCTTTGACTTAGACAAGTGGAATTTGTATTAAAACAAAAAAGGGACCTGTGCTTGTTCCAAGGATAATTATCCAGCTCCTTCTGAGCAAACTTCCCAAAAGAAATAATGTGTTTAGACGATGATTGATGTAATTTTCTGTAGTTCACTGTCGGTGTCACAAAAATGAATATTGATGTAGGAGGGATTTATAAATAGAAGGCTTAAATGGAGCTTTTATAGCTCAGACTAGCTTACAAAGGCCAATTTTAGACTTGGGATAACAGTTTCAATGTGTGATTGAGGAAACTTAAATCCTGGTCTGCACCATATTGTAGAAGTATTTGATGTTGTCCTCTTCCAAGGCCTGCAGTCTGTGTCTGGCCAGAACGAGCTGGGGGTGCTGTCCTACTCATCAATACCAAAGCCCCGAAAGACTGCAGAGCTTCCAGCCACCCATCCACTCCCCCTTCCAAAATGTGGATCAAATTAACCCAGCAGCAGCAGCAGCAGCAGCAGCAGCAGCAGCAGCAGCAGCAATGTTCTCCCTCGACAATCAATTGACTCTCCAAGTCCTAAAAACAGACACTCTTGTTTCTTCCTTGAGCCAGACATGAACTGTGCTCTCTGCTGCATGTTGTCTGCTGCTGTTTGTTTGACTCTGTCAGTTTTCTAATGACAAAGAAATTGCTTTACTCCAGAGAACAGGCTAGACTGTTCTCATCTACATTTTTTTAGTAATTACCAGCAGGTGTGCTGGGTCCAAAAAACAATAACACGCACCCAAGATGCAATATCAACACTTTCGTCACACAGCTGCCTCGAGGATTTGTTTTATATCTGCTCGATTTCCTGCCTTAGTCAGGTGAGCCGCTACTTACCTGTTGGTTTTGGCATGTGTCGTCTCATTAGGGTTCAGGGTTGTCCATCATGTAACTGGCAGCCCACTCCTGATTGGGATTGACCAGTGCTGTAATTTTCTTCTCTGGGGACTGACTGTCAATCACCCTCTGACTTTATTCCCAGAAAAACCAAGTCTGCGTATGTTCAAGAGGATCCCAGCATGAACACAGCTTCTTTCTTTTGAGTGCGAAGCGCTTATATTCTTTGGACTTAAAATGTGACTTTGTATTTTTAGTTTTAGTCCTATAGCTGGCATTCTGTCACACTGAATGGTAACTGAATGCCAAGGGAGGCAGGTTTTAGTCTGTGAGAGGAAAAGTGAGACGCAGGAGAAGAGCTGTCATGCTGTCACACTAAGTATGTTGGTTCATTTACTGTCTGTGTTTATGTTTGAACCTAAATCAAATGAAGCCAATGCCAAGCTATTAGTGATGCTGAGAGCACCAGACCATGAAAGAAATGTATTCATTCCCATAATCTACTGCAGCTCACTAAAATGTTGAGTTTGTTTAAATCTTTTTATTTTTTACTGCAAAAGGGAAGGCTGAATGCACTGATTCTATCCCAGTCTTCATGTGTGGAACTGTCAAGCTCACAAATAGGTATTTGCATTAGTTTGCATGCATTCGGCAACTGGCACTGCACCGTGCATAGCTTCATCGTGGATCAGTCAGCTGTTCCAATCTCTGGAATCTGGCTCGTTTGTTGGTCTAATTCCTACATTTGTACTTCACTTTACTGTCATGTCACTAAAAAGGTACACAGAATCTGTTAAAAACCAGTTCTCCTGACCAATGGAAGAGCAGGAGGTGAGGGCCTTTAATGTGTGTGTGACCACTAATGAGCTTGACAGGGTTGTATGTGAAGAATGAAATAAAAGTTTTGCCGCTTACCACATTTGGGTAGAAATATGATATGCTTGGAACAAACTGAGCCTACGAAATGGGAATAGTGGAGAAGTGGATTATTCTGCAGAAGTGATTTGAAATCTTTCTATGGGTATTTTGATTCATGTTTCCACTTGAAAAACTGGTTACTATTGGAATTCATTGGAACTGACATGAATTCAAGCAGCCCAGAACCACTGTGAGGAACAATGCTATTTCAGAGCCACCTCTCCAGCCTGTGGGGGATGACTTTTTAATGCTTAAAATCTGAGTTTCGGTGGAGTATCACTTTAAGATCGATTGAGTTAATTCAAGTTTAACTGCTGCAGCTGAGGCTGGGTGGAAACATTGGCTAATTCCAGTGCCCAAAACTGGATCTTTCTTGTTGGTAGTTCTGTTTTGGACAGAGTGACTGTCGGCTTTACACAGAGACCCAAGGTTTTAACAAATGCTTTCAAAATGAACCATGCTCCTTTAATGTGGTCTTTTCACACCAACCTTTGCCCTCATTACTTCGTTTGATTGATCATGTTAGAGTTGAGAATGACAAGAGGACACATCTGGATCAACCTTGCTGGCCTCCTTTATGCATCCATGTAGGTTTTTGGGTCATGCTTTTTCTAAACAAGGAAACAAAATGAGGACATCTCTCCTATAATAGAATGTTTTACACGTGTCCCACTGTGAGAAGAGGAGCAGCAGCAGATAAAGGAGAAGGAGCTCCATCTTAAACTTTGTTTGTTTATCCAGCTCAACCACTGGATCAGACCAGAAATAACTTGTCCAAATAACAAGAGTCATAGTGTGAGCATCTTCCAAGTTTCAAACGACCACTGGAAGTTGAGATGGAAATAAATGAAAGGGAAAGGAGCCAGTAGCATTTGAGAGACAGCAATCTTGGCCTAGTGGCCTGATTTTTCTGTCCATGATGGGCTGTTTGTAATGTCATACACTGCTAGACTGTAGATACATTGTCTCCACTGAGGCTTATTCATACCTCTATTTACATCGTTTTTCTCCTCTGCTATGTCAAGGGAGTGTCAAGTTCAAAGTTTGTCAATTTACACAAATTATTCAATTTGATTCAATTGACTTCAAATCAGTTCAGTTCAGTTCAGTTCAGTTCATCCCCAACGGGCAATTAAAAATAGAGAGATGGACAACACAATACATAAGAACAGTCACATGTATCTTTCAAGATCCATTTATTTGAGTTGATACAGTACTACAGAGGCATTGTGTCGAGTAGAAATGCACCCAAATGGATGAATTAAGACATTTTACAAGATTTGAGGAACTCCTCTTGATTTGTTACTCTTAAAAATACACACTTTGAGCGCTGCCTACACATTGAGATGATATCACTCTTATTCTGAATGAACTTAGATGATATTTTTTGTGTGCGTTAAGTTCTGAACACAACACACTGTCCAAAGCAGCCCGAAGCATGATCATGGAGCATTCTGACAACAAATTAAATGGCTTGATCACCAATAAATACAAGTATAAAAACACATTGATAATAATTTTCATTATCAAAAAAAAAAAAAAAAAAAAAAAAGTTCATAAAAGATACCAAAGGCACACAACTTAATCCACCTTGGCAGTCCAGATCACCAACAGACAAAAAAAATCAAATCAAAAATCTGTGGCAACAAAAGCCAACCATAGTAATGAGCCATAACGAAAATAATACTTAAATAACATAATAATACTAATTTATTATTATTGTCATAACAATATCCAGTCAAGTTTTCCTATGATTAGACTTTCTGCTAACTAACAGATATGCACCAGTTATTTCCAGTTTGGCAGAGTTAAAGTTTCATCACCAGATTCTTTCCATTGCTTTATTTCCTTTGTCTCTTGGTGTTATTCCAGCAACGTTTTGGATCTCCCACACTTTTGTAGAGGTTGAAACTAAAAATGTTTATAGGGTCAGCTGTTAATATATTAGTACATATGTTTGCATTTTTCCAGTTCCAATTAATATTTTAATTAATAAAAATTCATTTGTCAATGGTGGTTGTTAATGGGCTTCTTAAACCCACAGGAGAACAACAACAGGGTGGGGGTAAGGTGTGTGGGGGGTGGGGTGTGGGGCAGTAAGCTTACACCAATTTCAGGTCTAATTCATCTGTTTTTGGGGAGAAATTCTAATACTTCGAGGAAGGAAGTACTTTCTGCCACAACATAAAGCAATATAAAGTTTCTTATATTTTGGAAAATCAAAAACAGAAGCATAATAAAACAAAATACTAACATAGTATAATTTTCTCACTGTAAATCCAGTTGACAATAAAATGCAATACAAAAGGCAGTAAAATGCAATATAATATGCAGCGGGTCTTTCATTTGACTTAATACCCAGGACCTTTCCTTCACACAAGCGGACCACTGAAAACATTCAACATGTGATCTTTTTCCTCGGGGTCATCTACTGCATGGTTTTCCGTCCACATCATTTGATATTTTGGATGATGTCAGTCACCGTTTCCCCACAGTTTTTTTGCCGCTTGTTGAAAAGTGCAACGCACTTTAACACACTGACCCTCAAGACAAGCTGTATCAACAGCCTCCAGCATCTCAAATAAAAACCCACAAAGAGAAAAAAAAACAACAAAAAAAAAAAACAGACGTGAGTTAAAGCCAGTGTGGGGATGATTTCATTCACCATTGGGGATTCCCATGTCAAAGAAAAATCTGAAGGGCTCTCATTAGAGCCAGACCTCTGCATTCCCCTGAATCATGGCAAAGCCTCATCACATCTTTGGTATAAAACAAAAACTTTCCATCTACTCTTTCTACTCACTTTCTTTACTTTCACTAATCTACATTACAGCTCCATCCAAAAAATAAATCTAACTCTTTGATCTCTCCTGTGTTTAACAGGAAAGTCCTCTCTTGTCTCAGCACCGCTCCGTGCATCACTTTCACACTCTTCTTTTCCCTCTAGCTATAAACCTCTACACACTGCCTCTCTCTCTCTCTCTCTCACTCACAAAATTAAAACAATAGCTGGCTAATTGTGCTTGGTTGAAATAATGGAATAGTATACACAGCTGGAGGGCTCAGCACAGACCGCAGATCCCACCTGTGCTGAGTCGAGCTGGGGTTGATAGAGAGCTCTAGCACCAACACGTCTCCAGCCACTGTCTGAGGAATTTGCTGTGTCATCAGCAGGGTAAAACAAACCTTCTTACTTAGCTCTTTTGAAGAGCTTTAGGTAAAATATTAACCGGTCTGACAATGGAAAACACCTTACTTGTCTTTGGTTTAAAAAAAAGAGAGACTATTTTATCAGATAGCCCTGTAAATGTGAAACAACAAGGTTAAAAGAGCCAGGCACATTCCAGGACTGTGAGGTGGTGTCTCCGCCATCTCTCTTCACTAAATGTCCCACTAGGTGAGTCCCTCCAGACCTCTGTTGCTGCCAGCAAATCTGTGCTCAACCAAGACACCTAAACTGCTGACAAACCAAACTGTGGGTTTAAACACTGACAAAAGAACACAGAGGAGGTTTTTTTCTGAGGCTGCCTGCAGACGTTGGCACAACTGTGTGTGATTCTACTTGTGGGAGGAACGGGGAGGGGGTGAGGGAGACTGTTTGATCTTAACTGTCTCAGATTGACCTTTAACCCCCAAAACAAGTAAGGCTAGTCAGCTGTGTGCAGGAGGCCCTGGGTCTCTCCACATTCACAAACAACAATAAAAAAAAAGAAAAAAAAAAAAAGAAGCACAACTGGTGACAGGTTGGCCTGGCTTTTCCCTCCACTTTAAGGAAATGACATACATAATTTTTATTATGAATCAAAAAAGGCACTTCCTACATATTCCCTAGTATCATACACATATATAGGACATACGCTTTTTATGAAGGTATAATTGCCTGCATGTTTTACATGTGCAGACGTAGATATATATGCTGAGTATATGTTTCTCATCACTGAGTAACATAATTATATATGTCAGTTCCACACAAAGAGTTGGAGACAGAGAGCTTTGGACTCTTCCAGTAGCAGCCAGCACCCACCAGTTTTGCAATTAGAACTAAAAGCTACAAAAATATTAATAAATAATCAGCATGTCAGTTTTTTGGAACAAGACCCTGGTTTGTTTCTTTTCTAAAAGGAAGTAAAGATCACAAAAGCATGTGCTCTGTGTGAGTTTTAAGGTGCTTTTGTAAACTCAGACTCGAAATGGGTGGTGTACAAGGAGAGCCAACCAGTTTCTGGTTGCTGCGTTTGTGATTCTAACTTGCCTTCTTGCTGAATATGTAAACATGTTGAACACAGCAAAGTCTATGGGCGGGCCGAGAAAGCAGAGTGGGTGGCATTCTCTCGTGCCAGATCCTTCTCTCTCCTGTTCACAAAACCCTTAACTGAATTTCCTCTGGCCAGAGAAGTGCACCTATGTGTGTGTACATCTGTGAGTGTGTGTGTGTGTGTGTGTTTGTGTGTGTGTTTGTGTAGATATATATCATTCCCATCAAAACTTCAGTCCAATTTGAAAAGCCGCCACTTTCAAAAAGGTGTATCCCAGTAACTCACTGGTCGTTAATGCCACCCATATACATCTGTGCACACACGCACACACGCACACACACGCGCACACAGAGTCAGGTTTCATTCCCTCTGCTTCCTCTCTCTCTGCCACCCATCTGTTAGGTGAGGTTGCTGCTGATGTCCAGGGCTTGCTGGTACACCTGAGTCATGTCCTCCAGGTCCCCCAGCAAGGAGAAGCTGCCATTGTCCCCTGGGGAGCCTTTTGTTTTGGGGCCGCGGCTGAACTTGGGTCCCTGGAGCGGCGAGGCTGCCTGGAAGCCCTTGAAGTTGGCGAGCTGCAGCAGGTTTTCGGCTGAGACACACGCCCTGATGTTTGGGCGGAGGTGGGGGGTGGAGGGATGCCACTCGGCCCCACTGAGGGAGGTGGGTGTCAGGGAGAGGACAGAGCTGTCCTCTCCTACTATACTGGAGGGTCGACTCTGACTGCGGGACAGACCGGAGTCAGTGGATGGAGGAGGCTCACCAAGAGCTCCAGCGACTGCTGCTGCTGAGGGAGGCCCACTGTAGGTGGAGTACTTGCCATTTCGCTTCAAGATGCCTTTTCTCCCCATCACTCTCTTGGGTGGGGAGGTGGCTAGTACAGACATACTGGCACCTCCTAAAAGCTCAGAGGACTCACTGCGCTCTGGGGAGGAATAGTACCCTGATTCCCGCTGTTGGTTGTTCTTCAAGATGCCTTTCTTGGGCATAGAGGGCACCATCTTAGCTGGCGAGCCTCCTCCCAGAGTGGGCTCCTCTTCCTCTTGATCTGGACTTGAGGCCTCCTCTAGAGCTTCAGCTTGTTGAGGCAGCGCTGCCTGGCCCAACTCCACTTCCTCCAGACTGGCAGATTGCTGCTCGCCAGTAACCCTGGTCTTCAGGATCCCCTTGGGTCTCTTCAGACCTGGCTTGTCCTCTGCTCCACAGAGGGTCTGTCCTGCCTCAACGTTCTCCTTCTTGGACTTTTTGGGCCTCTGGCGCAGCAGCTGGGGCATGGCTACAGCTTTGGCTCCAGAACCACGTGGCTCAGTGCGGTTCTGCCAGTCGATGAAGCGGGCCAGCATGGGCGAGCCTCCATGATCACGTTGGGTCTCGCAGTCACACACACTGTTCTTCCAACCCCAGTTTACCCACCAGTGATTGGCTATGTCCTCCACTGTGGCCCGGCGTTCAGGGTTCACCATCAGCATCCAGCGGATCAGCCCACGGGCATCTGGCAGGAAACACAGCAAAAACAGTCTGTGAGCTGGTTTATGACATAACAACACATGAGATCAAAGTGCTATCTAGTTGATTACAGTTACTATGTGCAGTTACAGAGCACTGGCTGAGGAGGTAGAGTGTGCATATCACACTGCAGGCACCACCTGAGGCTGTCTAATTTAAAAGATGACTGCACTGGTTAGGCTGATGTAGCTTTTTAAAAGGGATTACCCAAGGATATGTGTTCCTACTACTCTGCTTTTGAGCAAAAATTAACTTTTAGTGTAATTATTTTTTATATATTATATTATAAACTAATATTAGTTAAGTTCCTAGTGATCTAGTGCCTTATCAGTTAGATAAATAGTTATAAATGAATGAATATGTTTAAAGAAAGACACATTTGTTGAGATTTTTTTTTTTTTTTTAACTGTCTGGACATAAAGAGCATTGAGGATCATATGTAATGGATTGTGCAGATCACTACATTCAGTGCAGTCTCATCCACATTATTCAACAATTTATGGACCAACATCTAAGAGACTTTCAAGTATTTTCAGGACTTAACATGAAAAGATTTGCATCCATCTGCCTGAAGTAGATTAATCTTCAACATGACAGAACAAACACAGAGGCAAAGGTTCGTGCAGTACCTGAGGACTGAGTAGGCTCTTTGTACTCGCCGTTGCTAATCTGGCGAATGAGGTTCTTGTGGTCTCCCCCATCGAATGGCATGGTCCCGTAGACCAGGGTGTACAACAGCACCCCCAGAGCCCAGCTGTCCACCTAGTGAAAACCAAAACAATGGTCAAAAGCCAGTTCATTCACTCACCCTCTCAGAACACACCCTTCCTGCTTCATGAGATGTGTATCATACATGCAGCAGCATTAGGTCAGAAGTTATTCAATATAAACATCCCCACAGTCCTGTTTTGATTAGTGGTGCATTACATTAAAAGGACTTTTGAGTAATGTTCTTGAGTTCACTTTGACATTAATAAGCCCTCCAGTCACTTCACATACACTTTCACACAACACGACAAACGACAACATCTCTGTTAAAGAGACAAATGACAGATGCCAGTGCTCTGAAGGGAAATGGTCTGCTTCCACAAAGATAAACCCCTCCTACAACCCTAATGTGGCTCTCTGAGCAATTGGTTACATAACACTTTGTGTCTGGGGCATAAGGAGGTGCAGAGACCCAGGGGAGAGTGGTGGGAGTGGAAGAGTGTGATGAAACCCATCACACTCCAGAGATTGCATGATATCCTGAGCCCCTGAAGACCTGCTGGAGACACGCTGCCATTCAGTGATCACTAGATGACCCATCTCAGTGTGTGTATGTATGTGTGAGACAGAGAGGGAAATGAACTGTGTGTGCATGTGTGTGTGTTGACTGTGGTTAAAGGAGGATGAGATGTCCCAAGGAGAATGTGTCTCTGATGGCGGTGTCTGAAGCTTTGAGACGTCTCGTCTTGGAAGAGGAAATCAGATAGGACCAGTTTGGGAGCTGGTGTACCACCTCCACAGCTCTGGATCCCACATCAAGAATGTTTCTCTCTCCTGTTGCCATTGGTCTATTCCCGAGGGCGAGACAGGGCACGCACTATTGTTGTGTTCTATTTTTGTTGCCTGTGTTTGCTGTAATTTGTGGCCTCACCCCATCTGGGGTTCTGTAATTTCGATTGCAATCGGACTGCTGTAGTTTTTAGCACTCTTGAGTAAATTATAGTGAATTACTCTAAATTGAACGGTTGGACTCGAATACCTAAAAATGCAACTTTTTTTCCCCCTGTGCTGCTTTGTTTTATGGAACTGATGCAGTTTTTGAGACAACGCCCTTCAGAATACTTATGCACTTGCCAGATGAGTGGCTTTTAGGGAGACATTTTCACTCTTTCCTTCACCAAAACTATTTGACTTTGACCATGAGCGGCTTTTTGAGGCCGTGGAGCTCATTCTTATCCCATTAAGTTGAAAAGAAAGTGAGCAGAAACTATCCTCCAGTTCCTCACTTCAAAGGACCCAGACATTGTGGGAAGGGGAGGACTGGGGAGGGATGCAGACAGTATCTGAGCTGACCTACTGTGGAGCTTCAAGAGCGACCTCCCTTTGCCTGGAAACTAATAGTAATCCCATCAAAGAGGCAGAAAATGAAGCCTCCTCAGCACTTTGTGTATAGCAAATGATGATGATCATCACAAGGGAGATAACAATGATGAGGGTGTGAGATACAGGAAGGGCTGCACCAAATTTAACAACAAGGCAGGATACTATGATGACGACTAATACGTAAAAGGATATCCTGCCCTGGAAATTGAGTTCACACATAAACAGCTGAGGTTTTTAGTCATTGTCATCATTTGGTTCATTGGTCCTGACCTCTGGGCCGCGGTATGGTCTCCCATTGACAATCTCTGGTGAGGCGTAGAGCGGGCTCCCACAGAAGGTTTGCAGCAGCTTGTCTTTGTGGTAGAGGTTTGACAGCCCGAAGTCAGCAATCTGTAGAAACACGGGTACGTGTGAATTTTACACTGGCCACATGATCGTTAATCCCTCATACAAAGTTCATTTGAGGTAAGGTATTAGAAGTCGGATGGGTAACGCATCACAGATCAAGGAGCAAACTTACCTTAATATTACAGTTTTCATCCAGTAGCACATTTTCCAGTTTCAGATCCCTGTGCACCACTCCATTCTGAAAGACAGAGAAAAATACAGTCATGACTATTCTATCTATCAATGTATTATTCATGAGCGAGGGATCCAAGTAATAAGCAGTCCTTTGTATTAACAGATGATTTACTCTGACAATGCTAGCTTGTGGCTCTCAGGGGAAATCAAGGCAGCCTGTTGGTCTAGTACTCTTTAATTGGTCTTGTCCCTTCTGGGCGCTTCATGCTGACATCTGCTGTGATTTTGCTTTTTAAATCAACTCACATGTGTCACATGAGCATGAGCCTGTAATTACCACCGTGTATGAATGATGTTCTCACAACATCTCTGGATTAAAAGAAAAACTATCCTGTTAATGCCTGGGTTTAAGAAAAAAAAAAACCTTGGAATTAACATGTGGTATACAGACAGAGAGAACCTCAGCTCAGATGTGGAGGAGTGACTTCACCCATCACTCACCCCCCACCTAGGGTTGTTCTTTGCATGGCATTTCCTATTGGTTACAGCCTGGCAGGGAACTCATGTTCACATGACCCTGATTGGTGAACACAATGAAGAAATGGTTGCTTGCTTGTTGTGTCAGTGACTCACACCACCCCACCCGGTGTGAGGTTGTGCATGGTAGTGATGATTCATCATTCATGGCTGTCTGGGACTCTCCTATCTGAGGAGAATGACCTCATCTCTATCTTCCAGCTGGGACGAGTATGACAAGGGGGAGTCCATCCAAACACGGCCCGGGACCTTGGGGTTTTGATGGGAGTCATTGAGGTGTGGAACAGGGGTTGACATGGGTGTGGCTGGAGCCACATCTCTGGGGAAAAGCTTTGGGAGTATCTTGGGACATCAATTTGTGCATCAACAGATGAGGTCCCGAATTAGGGCTTGTTTGGTGAACCACGGTGCACAGCGTTAGCCTGAATTAAACTGGCCTGCGTTCCATCTTCACTCAGAAACAGATGACTCCTCAACACCAGTGCGCCAAGAAAAGCATACTCTTTAGGGCCTGCAGATTAACTGGCTATATGGCTGACTATGGAGGTGCATGGTTAGTGTTACAACAAGCCTGGAATCGACGTCTGGATGTGCGTGAGAGGGAGGCACAGGGAGATTTACGTTGAGCAGAAAATGTGCGTGCTTTTCCTCTCTGTGTATGGTGTGGTATGGGTTTCCTCACCTTGTGGCAGTGGTGCACGGCAGAGACTATCTGTCTGAAGAAGTGTCGCGTCTCTCGCTCACTCAGGCGCCGGCGCTCGCTGATGTAGTCATACAGCTCGCCCTTGCTGGCGTACTCCATCACGATCACAATCTTGTCCTTGTTCTCGAACACTGACAAATGATAAGAAAACAATTGGAGTGTGTTAATATCTGCTTTCAGGAAGATACATCTTTATTAACAAGAGAAGAGGAGGGAGGACAACTTATAAAATCACTCCAGGTTCATTTTATCATGTTGAAATTACAAATGGACATTGTTATGTAAAATGCAGAGTAAAGCCCCCCCCTTGTTTTTTTTTTTTGTTTTTTTTTTGGAGCAGGAATCCAAATTCCAGAGGAGCACATTACATCTCCACACTTCTCCCAGGGTTACATCACCCAAACCCCACCTCATGTGTCTGGCTCCCTCACAACACTGCCGGGAGGGGCTGTTAACTCAATCAAGCCCACTCCTCTGAGACCAGAGTGAGTGGAGAGCAGCATAAAACAGAGGAAAAACAAAAAGTCGGGAACCAGGAGAGAACGAGGATCCACCACACCGTCAAGCACTGCCCTGGACACATCCCAGTTAACTTTGCATCATGTCACCATATTTCACAACACTCTCCCACATTCCTAACCACTCTGTATGTGTGTATGTGTGTGTGTCCATCTGATGGAGAAACATTCACACAAACACTTGATTGCAGCAACACGGTGGAACTTCCCCTCTTTGCAGCAGGATTGAACTTAAAACAAATCACACTACACTTTTGGTTTTAAGATTAGAAACCACCTACTTGTCCACTGTTGTTCCATCTTGTAGCAACAAAGTAGCTAACATCTAGGCTAGCTATTACACCCAGACAGGTGTTGGCTTTCGTCACAGAAACAACGTCTTAACAAGGGCAGGAGATGACCACAGATTATTTAGCTCCAGTCTACCTGTGCAACAGCACAGAGAAGATGTATCTGTGTCCGACAGAGTGAATGAAACCAGTGACCTGCTGCACATCTGGTGACCGGGGGTAAAGCAATGTTATTACAGTTGTATTACTGTAATGCATTTCTATCCAACTGCAGCTCACCAAACATATCATTCTGTGTCAGTATTTAGCCTCCTGGTGTATAATTTCAGCTTGGCAACTTGCTTCTCTTCCAGCGCCTTGGCATGAAGGGAATGAAAATGGTTAGGCCGAGAGAGAAAGAGAGAGAGAGAGAAGGAGGGAGGGAAAAAAACAAGGGAATACTGAGGAGATGACAACAACAGAGTCAGCCATGTTGCTCCGTATTGTGTGGGTTGATTTTCCCACACAGCAGGGTCACCGAGATGAGGGCCTCTGCTTTCTGCACCCTTGAGTGAGCACCTTCATAGTTTGTCACACTACTTTCCTCACCCCTCCTCTCCCTTACCAGGGCCCTTTTTAAAGATATAATCCTCTACAAAAACACACAGTTGCTGAGTGATGGTAATGCTCCCTGATTGTGACTGTCTGGCCGCTCGGGAAGGAACAGACGGGATGTAAGCCAAGCGCCTGGGAGGGCCGACACGATCCAGCCCTCTGATTGGTGGACCGAGTGATGACCTGGGGTGACATTCGCTGTGATCCGTGGTGGGGTGGTGTTCAGAGCGCCAAATTCTCAGCTTGCACTCCCATTTACCTTTGACCCCTGGTGTTGAAGTAATTACCTGGCTTACATAACTTGGTTTTGTTACAGCCCGTTGGGTATGCCAGCCTCCACCTCAGCATCACTGTCACTCAGTGGGCTTTGTTCATAGGTCAGGCCCTCACATCTGACTAATTAGCACCTATTGTCCCGTTGCCTGCACTGATGATTGACTACTGTTCAAAGTTTGCTTAGGGAGCAAGAAGCAAAGTATAATTACAGTGTAATACAGAGAAGTGGACTATTACTGATGCAGACAATAAACAAACAAATATACATAACTGCATACACTTTTGGTTTGATGTATCTTAATGCTTTAATAGTAGTTTTTCTCCTGTACTGATCTTATTTGCTGGACAAAAGCTACAATTACATATACCATATAACAGATCTTCAAGACTTTAAATTACTATCTAGGTGTGTGTCACCTTTAGAGAATGTAGTATAATGAGTACTATAAAAGCTGTGGCTCTTTATTCACAGTGGGGTGCTTGGTTTTATGTGTGTTCTAACTTTATTTGTCCCCCTTAGCTCCTTTTTCATTCTTAAAGGAGTAAATCAACATTTTAGTGAAGACACTTATTTGGTTTCTTGCCAAGAATTTGATGAAAAAAATGAATATAAGGTCTGGTTTTAAAGAGGGTCTTGTATCAGATTCCAGAAGGTCACATAGTTCAGCTCAGCTAAGCAGCTGCACGTGTTATATTTACTATGAAAACATCTTCTCATTGAATTGTAACTCTAAATAAATCCTTAAACTTCTCTCCTGGTCGTCAGGCCTAGTTCCACTAAAGCATCTGTCTCTGCAAACATGGACATGCCAATAACATTTTATTGATTTGTGCATTTACAACATTCTTCAATGTTGACTCTTTGTTTTAAAAGAGGGCACTAGAGTATAGACTTATGCCTGAGGAGCAAAGAGCAAAAATCTGCTTTTAAATGCTCTGCACAGCATGCTGATGGATGCAGAATGTGAGGGAGTGGTAAGAATCAATCCTCACACACACATCTGGTTCAGCTTTGCTTCACACAAGGCAGTAGGCAGGGGCTGTTGAGGAGGGTGTTGCCGGATACACAAATCTCTGGGCCTCCTATATATCTCTAAAGCAAGGCTGGGTGGAGGCCAGGCCACAACAGTAAACACTGGGTTTGAGGAGAAACACTAAAGAGTGAGAGCAATGAGTCTGGATGAGTATGCTGGTGGAGTATGCTGTTTATAAAGGACGGCGGCACACACGGGATCACTGCACAGGCTCCTCAGAGTTCATAAAGCTGGGTGTACTTTTAATCATCTACAAAACACATTAAACCCAGCTGCACTTGAGCCCTCCAGCTGACTCCTGGCACGTTCCCATGACAAATAGTGATGTTTGTCACATATACACATAGCTGATAACGACCTGGGGACTTTGAAACCGAACAAAGGACAGTGGGTAAGCCAGTTCAGGCAGTGGCACACAACCGGCTGCCATTGTGCTGGGGTAGCTATCCTGAAAAGGGCATTGAAAATGTTGCTTTGTTGACACAGGCATAAAAATAATCACGAGTCACAAATCATATGAAACAGACTCACACTGCGGCGCCTTGTGACTTTAATTGCCTGCACATAGGTCCCAACTACGTTAAAGGACATGATGAATTGCAAGCAATATGTTGAATAAGTTCAGTGGGAATTGTTCAGCCTTTCCACTTTGTGTTTTCTTCCAGAAAAGTTAAGGTCATTCAAAGGGGCTCGTATCAAAAAAGGAGGTTCCGAAGAGTAAGTATGTGCTGTTTAAGCCTGACTTGAAGGCTTTGATATTTAGAGAGTTACTTCCTGGGGTAGATATATGTTGACGTGGCTCCAGGGAGGGTTTAAGGCCTTTCCTCCTGAATAGCACTGGACTGGAGTCAGACAGGGTGCAGGCCTGGGTGACTGGGGTCAATCCAGTGTCTCCCTTTCTGTGTGCGTGCATGCGCACACACACACTCACACTCACACTCACACTCACAAGCACATCCATAGACACAAATATGCAAGAAGTTATGCAGACACACATGTCCAAATATGCATGTGCGTGCCCACACACACACACACACACACAGAGGAACAGACACACACAGTCTGGTTTCCAGCTGCAGTTGTCTCTAAGTATCAGCAGATGTCTGGCCCTGAGATCAAGACCAGGGAAGACAAGAGATGAGACCTCTTAGATGTGGGAGAGGCAATCCCTCAGAATACCACCCCTCTTATACACACAAACTTACATCTGCACACACACACGTGCATTCAAAGCCATCCAGACTTTTACTGGCCCAGGCGGCCAGACGGAGCAGAGAAGATGAATAACATCCCAGAGCTGTAGTCCAGGTCTTATTATGACATCTGCATGTCATAACATGACAATCCTGAAGCTCAGCCACGAGTGCTGAATGAGCTGAGGGAGGGGGTGAGTTTTGGACATATGTGTTTTTATTTTTGCGTGCTCCAGTTCAACACATCTGTATTATTTGTTGTGTGTGTGTATAATGACAAACACGCAAGACCCTCACCTTCATATATAGAGATGATGTGTGGGTGGCGGAGAGATGACATGATCTCAATCTCTCGGCGGATGTGAACCATGTCCTGCTCATCTTTGATCTTCTCCTTCCGAATGGACTTGATAGCCACCTGGAAACAGAGGAAGTAACTTTGATCAGATGTTTCTGAGTGACATAAAATTTAGATTTCAAAGTAAGAGATAGCTCAGGCACATCATGTGTAACAGCTGTTTTCACTTAAGTTGGTAACAGAAACATATAGATTTAATAAATAACCCAAAAACTAAGAAAAAAAAACTGAACTGTCAAATAACACTAGAGGATGATATAGATCTTATCAGTGAACTTTAAAACGTACACATCACATGATGTCTCCATGTCTGTATCTGTTGCTTCATCTCTTTCTAAGCACTGTGTACTTCGTTCAACCTCATTTACCTCTTCCCTCTCTGGGGTCCTATAGAGTCTGTATAGTAACCTTTGACCTCATCACCAAGCCTCTCTGACATGACAGTTCAATGAGTCAAGCAAGTAGGGGTATCATCTTAGTCTCACACTGTGTAATTTACTCAGCCTCCTCCTTTCTGCACGAAGCCAAATGAGAGAGAGAGAAACAACTGTGACACGTGGTGCCATAATGGAGGCCTGCTTTGTACTGTTCCAGGGCAAGAGTCTACATTTAACCAGGTATTAGTCAGTGTTTGGGCTGGATCTATGATCCGAGCCCCCGACCTTTCTCTCAAAGAGAGATCAGAAAGACAAATTCACATGGGGGTTTCCATAGCAACTGCCTACCTGGGTGCAGCTGTTGTTAGAAAACAAGACAATGATTCTGCAGCCATGCGAACACACAGGTGCTTTGTACTAAATGCTAAAGTCAGCAACTTTAGCACATATCATATTTACCTTTTCACTATTCTAACTTCAGCGTGTTGACATGCAAACAGTTGCATATTAGCATTAAACACAAAGCACAACAGAGGCAGATGGTATTTGCTGATATAGCTAAGTGTTTTGGACTGATGATGGTAAATTTAGCCTAATACCAAAATCACTGCAATTCACCCTGCTGAAACCATTAATATCTGTACTCTGTTTGATGGAGGTCCTTCCACATTTCATTCAGAACCAGAAAAGTGAATCTCATCATTGCAGAAGTGGCTATATGCTTCATATTCTGGACAATATGGATGAGTCAGAAGGACTTCATGGCAATCAATTTAAATGCTGTCAAGAAGATAGGGCAGTCCGTACAAATATGGTGGACCAACCGAATGAACAACACCTTCCAGAGAGCCGGTGACGACCATGTGTATCATGGAAAAAAGGTGCAAGATGTTAAATGTTCATGATTACTGTCGGAAGGCAGAGAGGCCTCTGACCTCTGAGTGCTCCTCCATAAATCAGACATCCGTATTAAACTACACAGCTGTGTTTCCTCCTCTGTCAAAAAGTCCTTGAGAGGACACTAAATCAATGACTGCTCTCTTATTTTTAGCCTGTCTGATTAAGAACAGCTAATGGCCTACTTTTGAGACAGTCTAAAAATGTGGTCTGCTGGGAGCTCCATGGCAAAATCAGATCAAGAGAATGAGCAGGGGCTGCCTACTTGCCTTGAAATGGGTCTGCTGTAGGAGATTCAACAAATACACTTGATTTGTCCATTTTTCACTGTCATGGCAATGCCACCAGGGTAAGAGCAAACCACAACTGGATGCATTCAAACCTCTAGCCTATACGCTCCTTAAATGAGAGGTTAGCAGCCCTCTCCAAATAAACCAATGGAGAGTACACAGTCTAGCATATGTCACTATAATTGTAGCCTAAACATTCTGGATCGAGTCCTGGGTTTGCTTTGATCCGGCCGTATAGAGTCTGTTCGCTCTAAATTCTGTTAGTTTAAACTTTTGTCCTCTTCCTAGCTGAACTGTGTTTTCTGAGGAGACCAGCTTTATTCCATGCAGCAGAAACCACAGGCAGTAGCGAGTGCCAAGCTAATTACCGTGTACATCAATAAAAATAACCCAAACCGGAATAGTTCCTTTCCAGAGCATGCCTTGATTACATAGAATTTAAAGAAATGATACCATAATAAACAAGCCGGGGTCCAGGGGGTCCACACGCTGTGTTCATAATTGATAAAAGTTGTTTGTGTCTTAACGCTGATGTTTTCCTTTACCTCATCAGAGTCATCAACATTTTATTACTGAGCCAAAATTGGGAGTAACTTTTTTTTTTTGCTTAGATTCACCAGTGAAGCACAATGTGAGCTGTTCGTTTAATGTGGGGATAAATTCAGGAATGAATTGATGAGCTGCAATTGAAAAATGACATACAAAAAAAGTTACACACTAAAGGAATTTGAGTGTTTCTGTACAACTGTTGCCTGAAACCAAATGGTCTGTGCTCCTTAAAGGAAAGTAATCAATCTTTAATTCCACTCTGTATGATAACTCATTGACTGAGCCAGCTCTCCCACATTGGGCTTGAGAGGGAGCCAGGTATCTCTCGTGTATCTCCTCATGTTCCCTTGCCCTGACCCCGATGTGGATCATTAAACAGGACTGCAGATCAGCCACTTGCCAGCTGGCTAGGCCGTCTGACACAGCTACGCTTGTCCTTAAGTGGATCCCTATTACTGTCACTCACGGTAAACAGGCGCTGCACTACTGCCCACGCAGGCCCCTGCCAGGTATGGGGGCCAGCCTCATCTGCTCCCCCCCCCCCCCAGTCTACCCCACCCATCCACATCCCCCACCCCCTTGTTCGCAACAGAGCTTGTTTGAAGTGAAAGTCCATGTTTCGCTTCAGTGGAGCCTGACATCTTCCTGCACTTTCTCAGGCCATTAAAATAGATGAAGTATTCATCAAAAGCTCGCCCGTCCCAGCCTTTTCTAAAGATCATGATCATCTTTTGTGTTGACTGTGTGCCTGAGTCAGAGTCGGGGGGGGGGGCGAAAATAAGAAGTTTTCCAGAGAACTATATTCTCAAACACAGCCAGGAGTCATAATACCTCATCAACAGCAGCACATATAGCAGAGGAATGTCGGTGTTTTTGCCTCTCACGTACCTCTCCAGTGAATCCATTGTTGAGGAATGATGTAATCTGGTGCCTTAAGCTCATATTAATATGGCTCCGTAACCCTTTAACTGAGGCCTTCCCTCTCTTGTTATGGTGGTGGGCTTCCCTGTGTCTCTGTACGAACTGTCCACCCCCTCCTGTCTCTGATGGATCCCCCACACAGGATATTAACCTTCCCCTCCAATCTCATTTCCTGCTGTGGATGGCCTTTCATGTGTCACTGCCCATTTTAGGCCTGGCTGTCACCACAACCTTTTCACTATAGTCATCTAGATAGCAAATAATACATTAAGACACACACTGTCTCTTTCTATCCCTCTCATGAGTATATGTGCATGAAACACATCTTCTTGGAGGCAGGAACAAACACATGAGTCTGCACATGTGTCACATATCTCCACTATGATCTCTCTGTGATCAATTGCACTCCACATAATGTTGGGCTTCCACTAGGCTGCCAAGCAAGATAACATATGGCTTAGCATATTAAAGCGGACAGTCACTCAGTTCCACTTTCGTTGACACACTGAATGTGTGTGTACATCTAATCAATCTTCCTCAAGTGCCTTCAGCTTATTCCACACATGTGCAAACACAGTGACACATAGACCTTCAGTCTGCATCCTCACAGAGCTACTTCTGCTCTTCTCATTTGGTTAGTGGAACAAACCAGTAATCGGCACAGGGAGTTGAGATGATTGCATAACAACCTCAACACACCGCTGTATCTGCCATATGGACACAAGGGACTTCCTCTGGGGCAGAGGTCAAATACACTCCAGCAACGCAGTGTCAGACACACGTGGCCCGGGAGGTGGCCGGCAGTCGTGCTCTGCTGGTACTCCATGTGCAGTGCTGCTTCTCCAAGGACTTCCCTAAGATATACAAACTCCTACATGAAGCTTAGTGATCTGAGAAAGTCCTATACTTTAGTGACCTCTTATTCTGAGTCTGAATGCTATGCTCAGAGGGGTACTGCCTACAGTCGAGTAGAAAACATTGGGCTACTGCTGAGTATGAGTATGAGTGTTTCTATAGTTTGGGTATTTGGCCAGGAGATCACTTGTTAACATCAATAATAAACTGGGCAGGCTTCATTGCATGATTTTAGAATCATTACAGATGTAAACAAATGCAAATGTTGTGCCAAACTCCTTCAAATATAAGTGTCTAATGAACTGTTGTCTACAGCCAACTATTCCAGCCAAGCTGGAGCTATCTAAGGGAAACACTATCTCACTCTCACTCATGTCAAAATAAGACACTTTGACCCATCAGGCATGTAAACATTGTGCAATTTTACAGTGCTGGTGAAGTAAAAGTAAAACAGTTCACGTTAGAGTTGCGGCCATGACAATAATGAATAAAGAGCCATACTAAAGAAAGGACAAGGTGCCAACTGGGCAGGCCAAGAGAGAATAAACACCATAGGATTGTTTATGGTCCCAGCATCAAGTATGGATTTACCAGGAGTTATGAAACCACCAGGGACATTGTTGACATGTACCAAGTCCTGCCCTGACATTCCCCACACACGGAAAGTTCCTCATGTCCTGCCAGGGTGGACACATGGGGTCAAATTTTGCCACACGTGGAAATATTTTGGAAGATCAGCAGATCAACAAGGACATCATGGGCAGATAGTGTGTTTACTGTGGCAAAGTTAGCCAGTAAGTTGTGTCTCATAAAGAAACAGAAAGTGGAGGCCTGACTCACTCATTCACTATCAAGTACAAGCAACAGAAAGGAAAACTCCAGGTCTAGAGGTCTGGAAAAGACACAAAAACACAAAACACATCATGGGTGTGGGTCCTTGCAGTATGGTAACTGGTTTTCATGATGCTCACTGGGGTCACTGAAGTCGCATCAGTCAGTCAGCAGCCGGATCTGCTCTCCAGCATCCGGTCGTGTGCCCCTGCTTAGGACAAGGCGTGCGCAGCCACAACTCCCCGGCCCCATGGGGCTCTTTGAGCTGGGGGGAATTCCCAGCTGGGGAATGACCTGCACACGCCTCTGTGGTTTGCAGAAGGCTACCGCTGGTCGTTCCAAAACTAGCCTATGCATACATTAAAAGCATCAAGGATGCATCTGGACAGATGTTCACAGCATCTCATAGGCTAAGTGTCTCACCTCTCTGCCGAGTGCCGTTCAATGGCCTTCTTGACTTTGCCATAGGTGCCTCTTCCCAGCGTCTCCAGCAGCTCGTAGCGGTGTTTCAGGTTATGCTTGTGGTGGTGTTTCTTCACGCCCGAGTTTCTCCGTCCATCACTGCTTGCCGGGATCTCTTCGGCCGAGTTGCCGGCAGGTAGTGTTGGAGCCGGGGGCTGACGGGAGAGGTCACCCCCCGCCGGCTCGCCCGCTGAGGGTTGGCCTCTCTGGGCCTCGGGACAGGGTGCCCCGCGGTGGACGATAAATAAGCGGTTTCCATCTCACTAGGGAAGTGTTGCACCAACCTTCCCACTGTTAAATATATCAAACTACCTACTTAAAACAAATTGATAATATAATACTTATAGGCCTAATAATAGTAATAATAAATAAATAAATTACAGGGAATAACGCGTAGCTTGCTAGTCATATTATAACATGTGGAAACTAACATTTCCAGATTGTCTTGGTTGATCAGCTGGCTTTGATCACAGCGAACAGAGATTTCCCCTCCTACCTATTCATGTTATTATCGATATATAATCAATCTACTAGCAGATTAAGCACAAGTCTAAAAAGGACATCACCGGTCTATAATAACCTGACACATAGTCCTTTATCACTGGATAAAAATAATTCTAGTGCCAATAGTATAATAAACAATCTGTAGTCAGATTTCGACAGCAGGCTGCATGTCGGAAGCTGAATACGCTTTCGGTTTAACGATGATCAACTGGCTGTAGCCTAATAAGTGTGCGAGCTCTAGTCCAATAATAGAAAAATGCCTATATCAATTGGTCTGGTCTCCTCACTCCTCAGTTGACTGGCACGATCTAGCTGTGGTTAATTCTGGCTCGTTCACATTATCTGTCATCCTACACGCTGCCAACATCACCGACTCACATCTACAAGGCGAGAAAGCTGCGACGAAACCGGCGTTTTGGATGAAGATGACCCTCATTTTGTCCACGGCCCAGGTATCGCCCCTCATTCATCTGGACTCTGTCTATTGTGCGACTGCATGCTCCGTGCCGTGGTCGACGGTGGTAGAGGTGCGCTGGGATCGGACACTATCTCGAGCTGAGACGTTTTGGATATTGCCATGGTCGTTTCGGTGCTCCCCTTCTTCTTCTTCTTTTCTTCTTCTTCTTCGTGTGCCCTGCTTGTTTCTCCCCTTTCTCTCTCTATCCTCAACGTGAGAGGCTGTGAATAAGGAATGCGAGAGGATCCGAGACCGGAGGCGGGGTTAACGTAGACCTCCTCCTCCTCCTCCTCCTCCTCCTCCTGTCTTCTCTCTTCTTCCCTTCCCTCTTTGTGCTCCCTCACCCTCTCACATCTCTCTCTGATATGATTGCCGCCGATCAGGGCGTAGCCAGGAAGCATGTGCGCAGGAGCCCCCCCCCCCCCCCCCCCCCCCCACACACACACACACAGATTTCATTGTGTTACCCCCATTGTGTTCACCTTTCATAGCTCAAATACAGACATGCATAGAGATCCTTAAAGGTCTGATATTTTACAGACCACACTGAAAGATGAGATGATCCATACCACTCTCATAATATACACAGAATACTGAGCTGTAGCTAATTAGCTGAGAGTTAGAACAGAGAGGGACAGCAGGTATGGTGAAATGTAAATATTCACATTGTGTTAATAATAGCCTATACATATGATGACATTAGGATGGCAACTATTGGACCATGTGAATCTTTATTTATCGGTTCATCTGGTGTCCTTTTCACTATTTATTCACCAAGTGTAGGTCCAGTTATGATTTGTGTAAGTTTTTGTACAGTTATGTCGCATTCACTCTCTCTGCCTCCAACACCTGAGTGTGATTCATTTGCAAAACAGAGCCAAAACATAGGCTACAATAGACGGACATCATAATATTGTTATCATGAATTAATTGGCCAACAATAATTGTGTTGTGAAAATCTGACATGGTGCAGCTCATCATTTAATAATATAACTGTGCTGAATTCTCCACATGAAATTCAATGATATATCAAAGGAGAAATCTGTAAACAAAAAACAGTGGGCTGTGACTGATAGAGTTTTGAACATAATAACAGCCTCTTATACAGTTAATATACATGACACACAGACACAGACAAACTGTTATAGGGATATATATATATATATATATATATATGATATATAAGGAAAATGTGTGATGACTCCTTAGTGTTCTTTTTTTTTTCATTTTTATTTTTCATGTAATACTTAGTTACTATTAACAAAGTTAGTTGAAATGACGAGAGTATATGAGAATCCTTCTTTTTTTTTTTTTTTGGATGTACATTTGGATGTGCACACCATAATAACCCAATAGGATAGAACATATGATTTGATAATCATCATGATAGCATTTGCTGGGTGGTTGCAGGCACAGTTACAGACTATTGATTTTAGGAGACAAAGTGTCTCAAACCACAGCCGCTGTATTATTATTATCATAGTTGGTTCCAAGAGAGTTTAAATGAGGAAAAATACCATGATTAATGAAAGAAACACACACACACACACACACAAACACACACACGCACACACAAAAAACACTGGCTCTGTTTGCAATTGCAGTGTTCCTACTTTTTCCTTGTGCCCTATATACATTCATCACACCAAAAGAATTCCTGTTGGTATCTGGTTTCTTGTTTCTTCACACTGAAAGGGGGTGGAGAGGCATCTCACAGGGGGTTATGTAAAGATTCTTTAAATGTAGACTACTGTGCAGTCTACATTAAAAGAATCTTTACATAACCTATAACATGTACATTTGTGTATACAACAAACAAATTGAGTTTGATGGATCATTGGACTGTGATAACTGATTGGTTTCCTGTACACCTCGATGAGGACATACAGTACAGTGTGTGCCTCAGCACAAGTTAACATGTTCCACAATACAGTTATATGACAGACAGTGTTGTTAATGGTGGTCAAACTTAAAGTTCATGTAAAAATGCTGGACTAATAATTTTCTATGGAAACCAAGAACACAAACTGAATGTAAATGAAGTAAATATGTTTCTGTAAAGAAAATGTTTTGGCAGCTCAAAATATTTTGAATGTATGTCATCAACTCGTAAAAATGTTTATTCCGTCAGTTGTTTATGATTTGACATGCTTATTATTATTATTATTATTTTTGGAACGGGCAAGGAGCCACTTCTTTTAATGCTAATGTACTCTGAGGAGATAACCTGTTGCAGCCAAACCCCTGTCGAACACTCAGATTTTTAACTGTACTGGTTCCTGCTATGATTGTGTATTTTTGCTGCTAATTACAGAGGGGAAGTTTATGCCCTTGTCAAACACTATCTGATTAAGCAGGGAATCAGTTTTTCCCCGTGGTCCTCACAATAGCTGGCTTAATTTCTGAGCTTTCGTGGCATTTGTTGCCATCAAACAAGGTTAGCAGACTCTCCAGCAATAGCAACACAGACTCTGAGATTAGAATCTGATCTGATTCCTTCCTTGGCCTCATTTGCACTCTGTGGCAAAGACTGTGGCTGTCTAGTACACAAAAAGTGCAGCCACTGCCCTCTTGTGGTAGAAGTAGTGTCATGTCAAGAGACAAAGAACCAGCACAATGTATTGCTCTCCAGTCCTGACAGTGCCTAAAATGTGAAAACATGATCAGCTTCTTTAGATAAAAGACAGTGAATGGGTTTGATTGCTGGGTCACTCCTCTCACCCCGCACTCAAACAGCTAAAACGATAACTGTTACATGTGCTCATGAAACAACCTGTGGAAAGTTTTGAAATGGTTCTACGAAAAACCTCTGATGTCAAGTATCATATTGTCAAAGTCTCTATAAAGCTTTCAATTTTAGATCAGCTACATTAAAATTCTTTTGGGCAGGAGTTGTAAATCAACATAATGGCCCTGCTATACAGACCATAATCACTGTTTTTTGCACATTTTACTGCTTTCTACATGTCCATTAACTACAGTTCATAAATATCTTGCTTGACTGTTGAGCACTTGCCAAAGCAAAACATTTTGTCTCACCAGATCTGGGGTTATTCCCTCTCTTTTTAAGGCAGTAACATGACAGTTTCTACATTTTTAACCAAAATTGAAATGAAGTTCATTTAAAGGGATTCAGTGTCCTGGAGGATCCCACACTGTGGAAACACTAGGCATAGAGTAAGAAATTAACATTTAGACAAGATATATGATTTTAAATATATAATGAACAGATTTTTATTTTTATTTTTTGTTTTTTTGGCCAATTTTCACAAGTTTCATAGGTATAGTCTGCAGTTGTGATTAGAGCATATTTTACTTCTTTTAACACCGTAGTAGTTTAGGTACTTTAATATTTTTTAAAAGTCCTGGCTACTCCCCTGTCAGTAAAAGTTAATTCAGACATTTTAAATAAATATATAATAGGATTAGAGAAATCTGTTGACACCAATATAAAGTATTCGACCTATAATATGGCACTTTAACACTAATATGTGCCAGAGAGACAAACCACAACATGAAAGGCCCAGAAAACCAAAATCTTTGCCTTCAGTTGTGGTAAGCTATGAAAGTTAATATAGGGACAAGTTCAAAGTGCATGTCAAACATCACTGTCCCAAATATTTATCTATACAACTTTTGCAAGACATGAGCTGTATAACAACTCTGAACTTCTAAAGTAAAGCTGCCATGAGAAAAAGATATGAAACGTTTATAGTCTGTGATATAGCCTGTTACACCCTACTTGATGGCACAGTCTGACTTAAATGTCTTAAGTTGCTTTGAATGTAATGATTTAGTGGATATTCAGAATTGTGTGTTGCATTAGTGTCTCACAAATACCACACACGTTTGACAACTGTGGCAGACACAAATTGGGAATAAAAAGTGACACATGGTTCTAATAGTCTACATAAAAGAGTGATGGCTGGAAGGTGGGGGGTGTCAAACTTGGCACTGTCATATCTGAAAGGCCTGTCTTGCTTGATCATACACCAAAACAATACTGGGTGACACAAAGAGCATTATGTTGTTCACTTTCACAGTGTGGATAAAAGAGAGCAGAATAATGACAGGGGACCCGTTCCCACTTTGTGATCAGATCACAGCAGCAGGCTGGTGACTCATCAGGCCATTTTGTCATTCATTTAAAAAAGCAACATTTTTAGCAGGCACATCACATGTGAATGTGATGAAAACATGGCAGCAGGCCGCTGTTGTAAAAAAAAAAAACAAACAAACAAACAAAAAAACAAGCACAGTATTTTCCTTCCAGATATAAAATCTCCCCCCGAAAGCTTTTCCACCTGCTTTGAAGTGCCAAATAAATAATCAATTTGCAAGAGGAGTGGAGTGAATGAGGCAGTTGGTGAGTAAACAGATGGTGCTATAATGCTCGAATGTGGCAAATTTGCAAGCAGGATAGCTGTATTTTCAGAGTAATCTCATACTGCATTGAATTTAGGATATGTAGACTAGTGCAGTATAGTCATAATGTATGACTATCCAAATCCTTTCTCTGTATGCATAAGGATTTTACTGAGACTTTATTCATTTACAACAGAATAAGCGATCTGTTGATTTTATTTTACAGGACTTATTTAAACAAACGAGAGTATGGCAAATAAATTTCAATAATATGCATTTGATTAACATAGCTGGTCTACATATTCCAAGAACCAGTCACGTCAACACATAACAATGTGAAAGCTAGAACATTTTAATTGTGTCTGATAACACTATATATGGACATGTGTGGGTTTGATATGCTATAGATGTATTCTGAGAAATTCTTGTCGTGTGTCCATGGTTTCTGGTGGTCTTTCTCTCAGGGCACTCTAGCCACTACCTGTCACCACAGCTTCATACAGCTTCACCAAATTTCACGCAACACCACCCCTCGTCATAACCGTGAACCAGCGTTCCCGCGCACGTACGTGTGCCCGTGAAGCGCTTTGAGTTGGGCCTAGGTGGAGGTAAAGGGGTCAGTCCGTACACGTGAACTGGGGCTTACTATTCTGTGTTGAGAAAGGTAATTTAGCAGCTTCACTTATTTGTTGTCTGTTAAACAATATTTTGTCATTCCTCTCACAGACAGGCCCCGCTTTGCGCTACAGCTAAGGTATCCGTTAGCTAGCTTTAGCTTTGTATCTATAAAAATAGCGTCTTTTTGCTAACAAACAGCCGAACAGATTAGTGTCAATTTTAATAAGAAATGAGCTAGTTTCGGTAAGTGGTCACGTTAGTCAACACACATTTACTAGCTAATATCTAAATAAAATGAGGCTGTGGTGTCAGTATTGTATCCTGTTGTCGTTGTGTGGATAGATACCTGAGCTGCCATTTTGCAGAAATGCTTACTGCTGTGCGGTGTATGCTGTCCAAGCTGGTGTCTCCATTGTGGAGGACAGTAGACGAGGTCGAAGATGCTACATTCTCCTGTGCATCAGGTAAAAGTGAGGCAAACTTGAGTGATCTCCTCGTTTTTTTTTATTTTATTTTATTAGCAGACGTTTGAACCATCTCAACAATACATGTAATGTCATGTCTTTTTTGGTGGTCAGGCATGGAGGACATTCGCCACCTGCGGGGCAGTGTGGTGACCCAGCTGTGCCTCGACTACGGCATGATAGACAACGCCATATACTTCACCAACGGTGAAGTTTTAGGCGGAGCAAGATTGAAAGAAGGGGACCTGGTGGACTGCATGGCAGTGAGGAGTGGTGCACAAGGGGGATGGAGAGCTTTAAGGGTAAGTGATCACTGTTTATTTGATCAGTGACATTTACCTTTTATCACTTTACATGTGTTTTTTGAGTGTGGTGTAAAAAGACACAGAATATTGCCCGTGCTCACTCTGTTTATCAAATTCGAGAATCCAAATTGTGATGCTCTTGTTACCAGAGTGAGAGCTGATTCAAGCCAGAGTTGACGGAGCTGTGTGTGATTTTAATCGAGTGCTTGTTTTTCTGTTCCCGTTACTTAGACCGTTCATGGTAATCTTTGTCAAACCTGGTGCATTTTATCCTGTCACTTAGGTGGAGAAGAGTCCAGATGCTTGGGACGACGGGGGAGGAGCCTCCCTAGAAGCTGACAACATGCAGCTGCGGCCTCTCATTGGCACTGTCACATCATTTGATGGAGATGGCGGCTACATAAACCAGACCACATACTTCCCACGCTGTAGTCTTTGGGATGGTACTGCTACTCACTGCACTTCACACACTAAAATTGAGAGTGTGATCCTTTTAACCTCACAGTGCTTTGGATAAACTCACTCTGTTGCACGTGACCCCCAGACGTGACGCTATGTATGAATTAACATCGACCTATACTTTTATAGTTGATGTTTTATCTTATAGACTTCTAGTGAATTAGACAAACTCACAGCCACACCAAAATTTACTACCACTTGGCTGAAGGCTGATGTTAGCTTCACTGCCTGCTGGCCCACTTTGTGTGTTTTCTCTCCTTTCTGTTAGGTTATGAGCCAATGAAAGGAGACTGGGTCCAAGCAAAATATTTTATCAATCCAACCCAGTGGACCACCCAGGCTATTTCTGTGGCCCCCTTGCGCTATTGCCGCCGAGACCAGGTAATTGCATCAATAAAAGTTAAAGGCTATACCCACCCATTAGACTAAATAATTTTTTAGTGCTTCACTTGTGGAAGGTACTGATTCTGAGTTGGTAAAGAGTAAATAAGATAATTAATCTTGGTCTAAGGCAAATGAGGAAGATTAAAACCCTGATTTGATATATATCTGATGATTCCTTTCATCCCTTGTTTCTCCTTTGAATGATCCTCGGTTCTCAGGTGTGTGTGACCAGCATGTATGGTAAGAATGGTGTTGTGGATGACAGTGTGTTCTTCAGCCTGGACTCTCTGTTGCTGCCAGCCCACTACCAGCCTGTGCCAGGGCATCTGGTCAACCTGGTAATGGTGGAGAGCAGTCAGTCATTCTACAGTTGGAGGGCCCTGTGCATGGCGCCATGTCTTCAGAGGTACTGACCACAGTATTTGGACTTATCTGTCTTTATAGGACTGCAGTCTAAACTTAATTCTAAACTTTCTTGAACAGTAGACTGAAGTTAAAAAACATCACCACAGGAAGTCACTCTCCTTTTTTAGACATTTTATAGATAATGTGGGTGACACACTGTAGTAATTTGATGTCTTTTTTTTTGGTTATTCTCTTGCAGTGTGGAATTCTCTCCTAAACTTCTCCCAGGGACTGATCTCCAGAGCATCTTGGAAAACAAAGGCGAGCTGGATGTTACAGACTATGGACAATTTGGGGAGGTGATGATTGGGGAGAGACGAGAGCTGGTGATTTGGATACAGTGAGTCACTAACGAAACAAGGACGCATTCACATTCTGACCGTAAAAGTAAAGACTGTTGTTGAAAAAAGTTACCATCAGTAGCACGATATATTGCACTGTATAATCCCTGGCTTTCTATTTTAACAGAAACAAAGGTTCAGACACCCACAGATTGAAATACTGTGACTTCGCTGGCTGGGATTCTGAAGAACAGTTCACCCTGGTTACTGTGAAAGGATCCACAACACTGAGACACAAACAGACTTTGCAAGAAAATTACTCAGAAACTGCATCTACTCTTGAGTCCTCGGAGAAACAAGTCTGCGATGCTAAAGATGTAGACAAAGGAAACAGCAAAGTGCTGAAGGAGAATATCCATCCCCCTGGAGTAAGGAGGGAGGAAACAGAGCTGGATATCCCATCAGGAGAGAGGCTGTCTGTTGTAGTTGCCTGCCAAGCAAAGTAAGTTGCTTTTTAAAATTCTTGTAGTGGCAGTAATATAAATAAGAGAGTAACACATCAAAAAGATGAAGGTAGGATTGAAAGTTTTTTGGCTTCGTCTCTGTTAGACCCTGCTGTCTTGCCATGTAAAATCAGCTCTTCTTATGGAGGTGTCGAGTGTATATATCTGGCTCTTGTTAACGTGTTGTCTGAACAGCTGAATTTTATGTGTGGGAAATTATTCAGGAGCCTGGGAAGCTGTGCTGAGCTCCTCTTGCTGCACTTCTCTTCTTTCACCATTGGGAGGTGCCTGGAGGTCACGGTAGGAAGTGAACAAGAGCTCCTGCTGCGGCCGTCTGTCCCCTACACTCCCAGTGACCCTCGTCCTGCTCCAGCAGCACCAACCCACACCATCACTATCTCTGCTCCAAAAGACAAACCAAGGTATCAAATTGGCTTATGGCACTGATGCCTGAGAATATGTCAATATCAAATCAAATCAATATCCTCAGAAATTAGATCATTAAATAACCTACTTTTCACTATAGATAAAATTCTCTGTAAAATAATTGAACAGAAGATGCACAAACTTAACCTTTACTTTAAGTATGAGTAAATGAGAAACCGTAAGTTATGACAATCTCTGTTGATTTGATTGCTTTCTCTGAAACACAGGCAGTTGTGTAAAATGGAGCCATGGTGTCATCTCTTGATTTACATTGCCTTTTCTACCTCCAGGCTAAATAAGCGGCGAATGCCAAACTTTTTGCCGACTTCTCCAGTCCCTCAAATTCTCAGAGACTGTGTGGAGACACAAAGTGATGTGCTGGCAGTTCAGCCCTGCCTAGGAGAGGTGAGCATGCACATGATGAAGGTACAGATTACAAGTTGGATTAGTGCTGCCTCTACAACGGGAACCATTGGATAATGGAGTCTAGCAAAAGTCATTTATTTTTTCTTTTATGAAAAAGAAGAGCTTACATCCTACCATCAATGGCAGGATGCTCTGTGTCAATTAAGAGAATACAGGCACAAAAATCAGCTGCTGGGCGTCCTTTGTGTTACCTTCCCCAGTAGGAGAGAAAGAGGAAAAAATATTTTGTAAGGGATCTTATTTAAAACTATTACGTTGTCCTTCTTCTGTTGTGTCTGTTCGTGCAGGTGCTGTCACCGTCCAACATGCAAACACGTTTCTCCACTCTTCTCTGGCTGGAGGAGCTGCATGCAGAGAGCGAACTGAGGGAATTCACAATCAACGGAGCCCTCCTCAGGAAGGGAGCTGTCTACCTCCACTTAGAGGTCCCTGGGCTGTCTGAAGGCAGACCCAGTATCGGTATAGGTGAGGTGGCCTTAAGAGTCTTTCTTCATTGTTGGTGAGAAATTTCAGACATTCATAATTTCTGTGCAACACAAGAAGCCTTGACAAGCCCTCTGTGCAGGTGACAAAATAATGTTGAAGAAACCACAGAGTAACGGTGTGGTGATGGAGTGCCTTAGTTATATCACAGAGGTACAGAGATATAAAAAACTTTTATGCTCACTAACAGTAGATGTTCCTTAAATTTCAGTTTAATCTGATTCTATCTTTTGACAGATTAATGATGAGAATGTGAGTTTGAGAGTGAACCCAGAGTTTCAGCGCAGCTACCTCGGAGAGCCACTTGATGTTGAGTTCTCTTTCAATAGGTGAGAAACAGGAGAGTCTTAATATCACTTTTAACTTCCTCAGCGTTTCATTTGTCAACCAGACAAAACATGTCAGTTGGTATGATTTAGTTGGCTGGTAAAATTCATATATATTGACTGCTTGTTTTTTCCAGAATAACCATGAGGCGGTGTCATAATGCACTTGACCAGACGAGACAGTTTGGGGAGAGTAAGCTGAGGCTCTTTTTAAATTGCATTAATCTTTGGGGCATGTGTTCCCTGGTATTTTAGGTAGGACACAAATTGGCACTGGCACAAAATTGGCTCCAGGGGGTGCTGTTTGCTTCTTACAGTAGTGAACTAGTATTGCTTTAATGTAAGTCAATTTCAAAAGTGGTCCTGCTAGACTTAAACTGCTGTGATTTTCTTTTGTTGTCTAGTTCTCTTCCCTTCTAGACTGACTCCCCAGACTCCTCAGTGGACTGGAAAATGGATTGAGGAGTCCGACCAAAACAAAACAGTGGAGAACAACGAGGTGAGAGAATTATTAAAGACAGTGATATCTGGTTAGACTAATTTTTAATTAAATTTAACTGTATCTGAAAACCAGGCTCCGGTCATGGAAAATGGAAAGGTGTCAAGCATTTCCATTGACATGAAGTCAAAGGCCACACAGACTAAAGGTGAAGGTATCTGACTTTCCATTTGCAGCTTTTCCTTTTGCATATCAGATCACATTGTGAGCAATAACAAATATGTGATTGACTCTAGATGGCAGACTGCCATCCAAACCCATCCCCAGCAAAGGACACTTCTTTAACCCGGACCTTAACCCCCCTCAGAAAGAGGCAGTGAAGAGGATCCTAGAAGGAGAAAGTCGGCCCATTCCTTATGTGCTCTTTGGACCTCCAGGCACTGGAAAGACAATCACCCTCATAGAGGCCATACTACAGGTGCCTACATACAAGCACTGTAGGATACACTTACTAATCAGGATTCATTATAAGGCTAAGAGTAGCTCCTACACCTAGATTTTGATTTTTGTTTTTATTTTTGACATGTTCACTAAATTGAATTGAATAGATTTATAGACAAGCCTTGAATTGGTGTTAATGTGTTCATTTATTTCCAACATTTTTGCCATTATTCTTACACACTTGACCTATCTTGAAAGAGGAACCATGCAAGTCTGGTCGTTTTTCCACTGTTTTGCTAACCCTCCGTCGGGCCATGTGCATTTGTTTTTAACAAAGCCAGTGAAAAGTCAATCCATTGAGCCGTGGATAACATTATATAACATTTACAATGTTACAACGTGTATCTTAACTGTCATAAACAAAAGATTACGGGTTACGGAGCGTGTTTGTGTTGCGGCGATGCAGAGACGAGAGCTGGGACACCGGGTCGATGACCAAGTGCTGCAATGATCTTGCAAAGTTAGTTTTTGGTCAAGAGACGCGAGGTGGCAGCAGAGAGCCTCCATTCTCCCTGTCATAAGTTGCCCGTCATGTATGTAACCATCACAATTACTCTGGAGCTGCTTAATTAAGGAAAAGATGTAGCATAGCCACAGGAAAATCCTGCATAGTTCCTCTCTAAGATTATTGTGAGTTTGACCAAAGATTATTAGAGTAATAATATAATATGTTCTTAAATGTGAAGATTTACTAAAAAAAAAAAAAAAAAAAGAAGCAATACCTAATTCTTCTCTTTCTTTTTGTGTCAGCATTACTTTCCATCTTGATAAATTCAAAGAAAGGATTTTATGTTGGTGTGCACAAGGCTAACTCCAAGTCAATCTGAAAATAATTATAGTGACGGAAAACTTCTCAACAACTTACAAGGTTTATCAGCTTTATCATCAGTGTTGTAAATATGTCAACTTTCTACCTCGCAGGTTTACCACTTTGTTCCCAGCAGTCGGATACTTGTATGTACTCCCTCCAACAGTGCTGCGGACCTCATCTGCATCCGCCTGCACGACAGTGGCTACCTGCATGCTGGAGCTTTGGCTCGTGTCAATGCGTCTTGTAGGCAGGAAGAGGTACTGAGCAGCCGCATTGAAATTCACTGCAGTTTTATTTCTACAAGCACATGAGTTAGATTAGGTATGATCAAAGGGATAATATGCAAATTCCTGTCTGTACAGATGTCATGGCCACCAGATGAGGTGATAAAATTATGTGTGACCATTTTTTGAACAATGGATTACATCGTGTGCGCCT
Source organism: Caranx ignobilis (assembly GCA_021432705.1). Classification (NCBI taxonomy): domain Eukaryota; kingdom Metazoa; phylum Chordata; class Actinopteri; order Carangiformes; family Carangidae; genus Caranx; species Caranx ignobilis. The sequence continues at coordinate 69,056,948 of MU269990.1, read as the reverse complement.
GCATCTAGCTTTAGTTCGTTGCTCTTTTCCTCCAAAATTTACCAGCATTTTGATGTGGCTGTGTTACTGCATTTCTCCCTAGTCTATCCCAGCAGTGCTGCAACCCTACTCAAGTGCAGGAGAGGACATCCGTCATGCCTCTTTTCATAGGATTGTGGCCAGCACCTGCTCCAGCGCTGGCATGTTCCATAATATAGGAATACAGTAAGGCTGTAATGAATGGTAGAAGTAGATTCTTACATAGATCTCCCACATCAGACCCAGTTAACTAACTGAGACTTTGTTTTTACTCAGAGTGGGACACTTTACCCATGTGTTCTTGGATGAAGCTGGCCAGGCCACTGAGCCAGAGTCCCTGATCCCCATAAGCCTCGTGTCAGAGAGAGACGGACAGGTTAGTGCCAGTCATTCACACACTGACCATATTCAGACATGTCCTTTGTATAGCAGATGCAACACCTTGATTTAACTATTTCTTTGTCTTCCTTAACTTCAGCCATGGTTAGGCTGTATCAAACTGTACATTGTGTTCCTTACCCTCACATTTATTCATGCCCGTCTTCTCACTTGCAGCCATTCCCGGCTAAACCGATCGAACCATTTCTGCCTTTGGTCAATGAGTAAAACTTATTTTGAAGCAACTCCTCTCAAACATGTGACTTTTCTTTACCCTTGCCTGCTTAGATAGTGTTAGCTGGAGACCCCTGTCAATTGGGTCCAATCGTGAAGTCGAAGATGGCTGCTGCCTTTGGACTGGGAGTGTCTTTGTTGGAGAGACTGATGGCCAACCCACTGTACTCCAAACACGAGTGGGGATACAACCCTAAGCTGGTTGGTGCATTGTATTGAAAAGTTTAATGTTTGATAAGCAATTGTGAGATCAGTCAAAAATTAAGCAGTGTTTTATGGTGCCTGATGTTGCACCTTGTTTTTTAACCAGCATTGTACGTTCTTAAACTAGAGGAATGTATTGTAAAATAGGAGTTTGCACTGAATGCACAATCAACATGTTTTTTGATGACAGGTGACTAAGCTGATCTACAACTACCGTTCCCACGAGGCCTTGCTGATACTGCCTTCTAAGCTCTTCTACCAGGGGGAACTGTGCTTTAAAGCCCCAGAGCCACCACAGACTCCCTTTGCCAGTGGAAAAGCCTGCCCAAAAAAGGCTTCCCTCTCCTCTTTCATGGTGTCAGGGTACTGAAGCCTTTTCAGAAATATTTGCACAAATACAAGTCTAATTTTTCTGTAGGACAGAGCATATTCAGTGTCATTTATTATTGAGTTACCAGTTTAGAGGCACCAACATTACACACTAACGTTTGTTACATTTGTCAGAACTTAATGTGAGTGTGATATACACATTTATTGCTGTTATTTTGCTCTGCTTTAGGGCACAGAAATGAGGGAAGGTAACAACCCATCATGGTTCAACCCCGGTGAGGCTGTACAGGTCATGCTCTACTGCTGCCAGCTGGCCAAGAAGCTCTACAACCCTGTGGATGTCTCAGACATCGGCATTATTGCTCCCTACAGGAAACAAGTAAAACCACATAGTATATAAGAAGGATTAAAAAAGCCAGCTAATTCATGTTTACATGAGTTTAGAACTTGTCAGTGGCAGTGTTACATCCTGAAATGTTTCATATGATCCTTCAGTGTGAGAAGATTCGAGTGCTGCTGAGTAAAGTTGGCCTGTCTGACATCAAAGTGGGCTCTGTGGAGGAGTTCCAAGGACAAGAGTTCCTGGTCATCATCATGTCTACGGTAAGCAGAAATTACATCATAGGGCGCTGTCTTCTGAATGAGAGGTTAATTTCTTTATTTATTTGTCATCTACGTCAGTCAAATAGAGGTTATGTGCTGGAACACAGCACATAGTGCATCAGAATTTCATGTAATTTAATTTACTTTTAAAGTGACTGTAGTTCTACTATGTGGTCATATGGGGTACTTATTGTCTGGTGATATGGTAAACCATCACCACCTTTATCTGCTGAGTTTGGTTTGTGAGGATTTCTGAAATGCTTATGATAGTCACAACAGAGGAATAATCCAAGCAGTACAAACAGCTTTTTGTAGCTAGCTCTTTCTGTATTTTGTATACAGTATGTACTTTGCACCACACCAAAAGCGTACAGAAAATAAAATTGACTAGTTGTCACTCAAATATGGTGGAGGGATGGCCTCACCTAACCATAATCAAGAAGAGACTCTCTAAACTGTCTATACTTGGCAACTTGTTGGTGATCAGGAGGTGCTGGGTCCTGTTTTTTTGTGTTGTCACTCAGTGACATTGGGCAACACACACACCATGCAAAAGAAAAAAGAGGATGAAATAAAACTTCTGCTTATGCATTAGCCACCATTTAATATTTAGAAAGAAGTCTGTGAAGCAAAAACAACTCCTTTCCACAGTTTATTCCTTTATTCACTCTCATGATATAGGTGCGCTCTAACGAATCGATAAAGAGCGATGATTTGCAAAGTGCACTCGGCTTTCTGGCCAACCCCAAACGTTTCAACGTGGCCATCACTCGTCCAAAAGCCCTGCTCATAATTGTTGGAAACCCCCACATTCTCATCCGGGTAAGTGGGAAATCACTGGAATTGATACTAAAATATTGTATATATTAATATTTTGTCAATGTGTGTATTATACAGTACATCCTGGCTTTCAGATGCCTTACATGTCCTCATGTCCTCCCAGGATTCATGCTTCAGAGCTCTGTTGCAGTTCTGTTTCATCAATGGGGCATATTTGGGCTGCGACCCCCCTCCCTACCTAAGAGACTCTCCGAAGTATGTAAACTGGCCAGCGATGTAGTTTTTCTCACTTGCACGCAGTGTCCACTTAATTAGTGATACTTGAACAGTTGAATGATATCCATTAAGTCTGTTTTGATGTCAGATTTTGAGGTAATTTCACTAATTATGTATTTACGAATTGAGGTCATAGTTAGTGTGGGTGTTGTATTTCTTACCCCCTCGTGTATGGACATTTGGGAGGGAAATGATGAATAATACCCCTCAGACTAATGTAATATAATGCAACGCCACTACCTACGACTAGTGCCTCCCTAATATATTATGATTGCACATAAAAGATGTGAGAAATGTATGGCAAGCAATGTATTTATGGTATCTATCATAAAATCACCCAATGTGTCACCAGAGAGTAAGGAACCATGTTAATTTGAACTACTGATCCAACTGACAACAACAGTACAGCCAGAATATTCGCATTTAAAACTTTCATTTGCAGCACGCAAATCATGTTTGTTTTGATTTTCTCTTTTGCCTGTTGAGCCACACCACTGCTATCATCCAGTCACGAAGTCAGTAGCATTTCGGCATCCAGGTTGCCAGTTGCCACTGAGCTGCAGCTACGACTCTTTGTGGATTATGTCTGATGTTACCAAAATTAAAAGACCTCGCCATGACTCTCAAAACCTTATTAACAAAAGCAAAAGCAAATCCAGGATCTGCATAGGAGATGCGTTTGAAAGATGGAGACGGCAGAAAGCAGAGAAGACCTCGAGGACAGATGCCAGAGAGGCTAATTTTCTCCTGGACACACACTTAGCTTCTTGCACAATAATCCGTTTTATATGTTTCTTTTTTTTAACAAACCTCATGTGACTGAGATAACAGCCTCTGTATGAAATCAATTTTTTTTGAACCAGTAATTCACCCACCTTTTTTCTCCCACAGAGTTGCAGAGGAGCAAAGGACTACATAAGAGGATGATGTAATCATGGATGGTGTACCTCGGCTCCATCAACCTGACTTAAGTTTTTTTCCCCTTTACATTTCCTTGGCTGCTGTTGATAGTTTGGAAAGTGAAGTGAGAATTTTCTTGTTTCTGTGAAAGCCAAACTCTGTTCTACTTGGGGGTAGAAATAAAGATGACGTGTGTGTATACACTGCACAATTATTCCTCTGTTCTGTGATTTATTAAGATGATGTGCTTGACTGTGCGTAAGATTTTTCAATTAAACTGTCAGAGATTATTGGTAAATTACAGTGAATTGCGTCATAGCAGTTAAGAGTGCATCTGCCAAGACTGCATGATAATGCTAGTAAAATGATTTGATTGGTTGGCCTGATTTTTAAAAGCCGGATTTCCAGTGCTTTACTATTAGCTGTTTGTTGAGAAAGAGAAATTAGATACATGAAAGAGAAAACTGTTGAGCGTGGAGTGCGTTAGCCCAGGTTAGCATAATGAGTCGATCCACAGATGTCTGCAGTTTCTGGGGCGAGTTGTCTGCACACCTCGGCGTGGCACTGTCTGCCCACAAGCCCCGGAGACTGGATGTGACAATTGAGTGCTACTGACAGTCTGCACAGCGACTGTCAGTCCTGCTGGAGCCCAGCAGGATGGAGAGGGGGGAGGGGGTGAAGAAAAAAGGGGCAAATGGGGGTTCAATCTCTTAAGTTAATGAGTCTCTTATGTGCAGGGAGGAGACAGCTTTTATCTGAGCTTGTTGTGCTGTAAGGGAGCCCAGCTCAGACACCCAGACCCCCCCCCCCCCCCCCCCCTTTCCTTCCCAATCTCAACTCTGTCTTTGATGTATGTCTCAGGTGTTTGTTCTACTGTCCCACTCTGCTAGAGGAGACTCTGCTGTAGTCAGAATACATTAGTGCAAACTACTCATAATATTGCACTAGAACTTCAGCGTCTACAAACTTTCATATTTCCTAGTTGGATTTTGGAGCATGAAGATGTGTGTTGTTAGGTCATCAGCAGAAACAACAATATATACTCAGCGAAAAATCAGGGTAATTAAGAATTGATCTGTTGCTTCAGAGTTTTGATGACGGGCGTTTTCCATTTATCCTGTTCTCAGTTTGGACCAGTATTGTCGTTTTCATGGAACTGCAGCTTTAAACCAAAGATTGAAGACTTTTAATCTCACAGATTGTCGGGCTATCATGGACATTGCAAAATATTTGTCAGATAAAGAAAAAATTATAGCTTTGTGTGTTATTTGTGCCCTTTAATAACAAAATGCTCATTTTCCTAAATCAGTCATGGGAGGTGTGTATGACAGACGGGTGCCCAGCAGCTGAGAGCTCATACTATATCGGTTTAAGATGAGGTTTATTTGCATGTCACAACTCCAACCTCAGTTATGCTATAAACTTGATATAACATGAATTTTATTCCAGGGTTTAGGTTTAGATTCAAGTGGAACTTCTAGCAGAGCCAGACCAAAAGTTCTTGATTTCATGGAAGAGAGATTTTAAAGAGGATGTGTTGTTTTTGCAGCATAAGAGACTTTGGTTAGGAAACATTATATGTTTTGTTTCCATGCTCCTCTGAAAGGCCAAGTGTTGTTTTGGCTGGACTGTCTACTGTAGGTCTGTTCGACAGACAGGTGCCCATCCATTCAGGTCATACTCTATCACCTTCTCATTAACTGGGGCAGAGTTAGGCAACACATTACCAAGACAGACTCTGTGTCTACAAGGCAGCCATTAGGCCCAACAACAAACCCCTGCTGGGCTCCTGGCAGGAGGAGCTTGTTAAATGTGTGGACCTATTGTTCTCCCAAATTGGTCTGTGACTCTAATTGCCCAGTTAGTCCCCTCTTACAGGCTGCACTCGTCTACCCGAGCTGGAACCAGCCTCTACTCATCAGATCAGGCTGTAAAAAATTGGCTAAGCTCTGGGCTGATGGAGGGTTCTGGCTGGCTGCAAGAGTGTAGTCCAAGACTGGTGCACAGTCACATAAATGGTGGGGCCAATCAGGAAAGGCTTTACTATGGCATGCCTGAAGCCACAATAACCCGGTCAGGCTGGGTGGGATAGAGACCTCTGATTCATGAGGGAAAGTTTTCAAAGGCCCCCGGAGGCATCAACGCCAGATACACATCTAAATCTGGAGACAGACGACATCCAAACAAATACGCTGATACAGTAATGTAGCTCTGTTGTTGGATTAAAAGGTGTAAATACATGAGACTGAGAGAAAGAGACAGATTAGCACTTGTGTCTGTGTCCCTGGTTTGCATCTCAGGGTGAGATCTCTGGTCTCTGGAATGGGATGTTGGCAAGTTTGGACTAAAGCATGTAGGTGTTGGATGTTGCTCTGGTAATTTCTAGTATAGAAGTGAGTACCTTTCACATAAAAAGACATTGAATACTTGAATATAAAATAAATATTGATTCAGTTCATCGGGCAGATCTTCAAATGGACTTGCTCTTAAGAAAACATCTCCATCTCCACACTAAAATTGCTGAAGTGTTTTCATGTGAGTGATTTGTACAGTAAATGGCTTATGCTGAATCAAACAGATAAGCACAAGTTGTGGGCTAATGGTGTTTTGAATGTGGTTCTGAGTTTGTGTTGTTGGCAGATCAAAGCCAGGTGAGCAGAAGAGACGCTGCTTTGCTAATGGGAACTTGGAGACCATGCCAATGAAACCCTCCAATTAGGAAGCAGGAAGACATGAAAGAGACTGGCAGTATGAAGGAGACTGACTGTCTGTCTACAAACATGTAGGATTTCTTTCTGAAGGAACATTCGGAGTGGGATTTGTTTATGTTTGCATTATTGGCTAGTGATAAAGATGTTGCATTTTGGGGGAAAAAAACATGTGAATTCACCATTAACGTCACTATGGAAACAGAAAAAATAGTGCATGCTTAGTAACATTTCTTGTCGGCTACATGGCATGTTTTACAGACAGGTGTAGTTTTGAAACTACTTGTCCATGCAGTGTTCACTGGCTTTCACACCCCAGAGGGTTGGAAAAATAATGTGAAGAAAGCTGAACCTCTGTGACTGGGCCTGACTTGGTGAAAGCTGGGATGTGATTGCCCATTGCCCCCCCCCCCTCCCCTCACACACCCTCCATCTGCTTACTGCCCCCTCTCTGTCTGCAGTCATCACAAAACAAGCCGTTATCTCCAAACACATCGTCTCTGTGCCTTTTTGATAGGTAGTTGATAACAGACATACAGACTGATGGGGCAGGCTCACCTTGCTGTATATAAAGCAAGCAGCAGCACTTATAAAGCCATTCAAGGACAGCACAGTCTACTGACAACAAGCGACCTCAGCTAAAGCTCATCTATTTATCTTGTGGACTCTCTGGATTTTGGGAACTCGTCAGCATGGCCGTGTTCTTGACTTTGGCTCTCCTCGCTCTGGCGTCCCCTTTGATGGCATTTGACATGGGCCAGTCCACTCGGTGCGTCACCATCCCCAACCAGATGAAGGTCTGTAAAGATGTCGGATACTCAGAGATGCGGCTGCCCAACTTCCTTGGCCACAGCAACCTAGAAGGCGAGGTAGTGCCACGTTCAGAGGACTGGAGGCCCTTGTTGCAGACAGGCTGCCACCCTCAAGCCCAGGCCTTCCTCTGCTCCCTCATTGCCCCTGTTTGTCTAGACACGTAAGGATATTTTACATTTTTACAGCTTATTTATTATTTCTGAAAGCACATTCTCATTCACACTTTGTGTCTTACACCATGTATTCATCATTACTGCACTGATTCTGTGCTCATTGTGTGACATTTGCCTTTTATTCCTTCAGTTTTATCCAGCCCTGCCGTAGTCTGTGTGTGGCAGTCAGGGACAGCTGTGCGCCAGTGCTCGCCTGCCAGGGTCACCCGTGGCCTGAGGCTCTTGACTGTGACCGCTTCCCTGCCGAAGAGGACATGTGCCTTTCTCCCCATGCAAAATTTAGTCACTTTGCCAAAGGTAAGGGGCAGATAACAAATATTAAAATGCTCTTTTACTCAATTCTGTGCCATCCCATCAGCAGAGTAGAGTAGTTGTATGTAGTTGCTCTTTTAGGTTACCTGTAATTACTGCACATGCCCTGCAGTTTTATTAAATTCTGTCTACTTCTTACCACAGACTTGCCTAAACCTGCTTGCCAGAACTGCCCTTTTGTGGAAGAGGCTCCGGCAATGAAAACAGTCCTGGATGCTTTTTGCCAGCATGACTTTGGTAAGTTCCAAAATTCTTCCAAAAGCTGTGGTTTGCTTACGTGGAGTGATTCCTACACATACATGTTTAATTTTACAACCCAGATGATTAATTTCTTTGCTCTCTCCTTATCACAGCTGTGACTGCCAAGCTTCATCGTCGTCGCCTACCCATGGGAGAACCAGAGTTTGAGGTGGAGGGCCGGGTTGAGTTTATCCATCAGGGACCTCTGCTGCCGTATGACACCCAGCACCTAATCCAGCAGTGGCTCCTCATCAACCTTCGATGTGCCAACATCCTTGTGCGCCCTGGACGGTCACAGCTTTATGTGTTGACTGGTTCTGTGCAGCCTGACGGCACTCTTGCTCTCACCCGTCTCTTTCCTTGGCACAAAAAAGATGCAGGCATTGCAGTGGCCACTCGTAAGTGGAAACACCACAGATGTTGAGTGAACTCATACTTGCATTTAAAAACTAGAGCTCTGAATCAGTGTTCAAGGTGTACAGTCTTATAAGATCTTATGATTCTTCTAAGATTCCGCACCCAACATGCACATGATTTAGGACAAAATTGAGGAGGAACTTTGAGAAGGAGAGTTTCTTAGCATTGGGTGTTTATAAAGTAAAACTAATGGATAAAGGAACAGAGCTGGACTCAGCTAGAAATCAACACCCCTTGCTTTCCTCAGTAGCTCACTCTCATCTCCATTCTTACAGCACACAGTAATGGAATGCACTCAAACCTGTACATAGTATTAATAAATGTAAATTGATTGTAAATTCTATTTTCTATATGGATATTGGTGTATTTATGACATCTTTTTTTACTTGTATGTTATGTGGGAAAAGATGGCAATAAAATATTTGCTCTGAAAAGATATTTGCAGGGTATTTGTGATGTTTTGTCATAAATTTTGTTCCTCAGCCCAAACATAGTCCTGAGGCGAACACATCATGATTTTCTGTTTTTATACAGCAAAGGACAAGAGTCATGAGTAGGTCATTTCTAGCTGTTGCCTTATTTGCTCAACACTCATCTCACCACAGGGTGGCACACTAAAGGAGAACCAAAGCACTGGTTTACTATTGTGGTGCCATTCCCAGAGTGTTTGCATTGCATTTACAAATTGGTCAATCCATAATGTGGAAAATGGCTGTGGATAAGCAGCCAAGCTCTTTAGAATGACTCATGACAGTATTCACAGTAGATGCATGTGGCATTGATCAAACTGTGTCACGTGAATGAGAAGATCACCCACTTTACATTTGAATAGCCTTGTTTTCACTACCAGGCTGAACAGTTCTACTCAGAGTTGTTTGACAATGGGCTTATTCAAGACTATTTTCAAGACTACTGTTCATTTTCATGTTGTACCCGGCACAGATAATGAGCTGTCGTGTAGTTTAGACTCAGTGCTGAATGCTTTTAAGTTTCCCTATTAATTATCCCTATGAGTTTGTTTCATTGGGACAAGTCTTCCTCTTGGGGACAGATGAGTTGGCAGTGAGTAACAGCAAAGTCATGACATCATTATTTCACATTGTGCAAATGTTATCATCACTTCTGATTAGAGAAACTGTAATGAAGGTAAGTTGTGTGTTGACAACGTCTCACCTGTTTTTTGTTCTTTCAGTTCTTATAACAATCCAAGCTAAAGTCAAAGTTTTACTCATCCCACACTCTAATGTTTGTTACTTTAATTGACAACTTGCCCGAGCCAGTCTACAGTGTGTACAACCTTATCCGCCTGGATTAGTTTTCTCTGCTGTCGGCTGAGCAGATAACTAAGCGAAGCGTATGACGTGCAAAGAGGAAAAAAAAAAAATCACGTTTTTGTCCTCTTTAAAGCAATTTGTTTCATCAGTAACATCATCATTGTATGAGTTAGCCTCTGCAAGAGTAACTCTGACGGCAAAACAAATCCACTCATCATCTGGAGCTCCACCACAAGATAGACGCCATGAAGAAAGGTAGGATGGCAAGATGAAGCATTGAAAGCAAAACTTTTATTTTAAACTGATGTAATGATTTTTTCTCACTCATTTTTTTTTCCCTCAGTTTGTTTTGCCGCCCTTGTGCTGGTGTACCTGGATCTTTCCATTAGGGTTGGCACTGCACCACTCTGTCCCTACGGACAGGCTGGATGTCATGTCCCCTCCCTTGCAGACCTCTTTGACAGGGTCATACAACAGTCTTCAAGAATGCATGGCATCTCCAGTGATCTGCATGCTGAATTTGTGAGTCCTTTTTCTTTTTTTTGTAATGCTGATATTGACATCGCCATCCATCATCCTTCATTCAGTACCCATTCCCTCATCATCAATCATTCTTATTTGAGCTGGACATTTTTCAACCTCCCTGTGTGTGATGTGTGTTTTTTCTCCACAGGAGCAATATTTCTTTCCCAGCAAGAACATGATAGGAAAACGGAAATGCCACACATATGGCATACTAACACCAGACGACAAAGAAAATGCCCAGAGACTAGGGGTGAGTGTTCATATGGTGAATTTACTTATGACTCAAGGCTAAGGGTCGTGATATACTTGCTGCAAACAACAGGAACACAAGCGCATCATGGCTGCCATGCATTACCTGCATTCATTTGATGCGTCAGTTGCACTTCTCAACGTGAGGTACCGTGATGCGTGCACGAGATGCAATATTGACATGCCCGCTAGAGGCACTTGTGAATGAATACGGTCACAAGATCAGACCAGACGGAGTCACTGTTGGAGCAGTGGTGGAAACTTCTGAGGAGAGGCTGACAGACCTGGTGTGAAACTCAATGTTTCCACACCATTGCATAGTGACAGGCATGCCTGCCAAATAGCTGGCGACAGATCGGTGGGGCTTTTCATGATTTCTGTTATATTAACATTAAATCAGTTATATTTCTGTTGTCCGCCCCAAGTGGAGACCACCCTGTGAGTTTGGCTGCATAATGCTGCAACAAGTATATGCACAGACACGACGCATTGTGGTACGCATGTGTTTGATCAAGCAGCAAGTATATCATGGCCCATGTACATTTCTGATGTCATTGTGTGTTGTCAGTGATAATATCAAGGTAAATTTTGCATGGTTCCTCTAATGAAGTTGTAGTTAACCACCAAGTTATTTAAGCAATCCTCTCGTGCAGCGAGAACAACTGACGGAGGTGATCCTGAGGCTTCTGGAGGCCTGGGGCGACCCTCTGTCACAACTCTACCAGACCATGGCTCAGGATCAGAATCAAGACTTCAACCATTACAGCTCTGAAAAGGCGCTGGAGATGAGTGATATGGTGAATGAGCTGAGGGATGGAGTAACAAAAATGGCTGACAAGGTAAAGGGGAAATATAATATAGATTGCAGAAACATTTCTCAGTGTTTCTGTTCATGTCTGACACACTGCATGTGTCTTTATACATCCCTGCCTTTAATTTTTCCTCTGTTCACCTCAGATGAAATTATTGGGAGTGCTTGGGAACACCGTGGGTTACATCTCTCCTGAGAGTTTGCTCCCCTCTCCTGCGTTTTCCTTCTACAAACGAGGAGATCTCAACTCAATGGATCATCACGACCTGCTCTACTGCTTCCGCCGAGACTCCAACAAAGTCAAAAATTATCTCCGTATCCTGAAATGCACCACCCTCCCTGGACTAGACTGTTAAGAGTGAGGTTAGTATAGCATCCTGAATTAAAACTCCACCAGAAAACAGTCTTTGTTTCTCATGTCCTTTTAACTACACATCCTTCTCTCAGTGTTTGTGCTTATTTCCTCTGTAATGCATTCTGTGTGGATTTACTGTAGAGGATTGTATATGCCTCCTGTAGTGTTATTGTTAATTCATCAATTTTGCTTCTGAATATTAAAAGGAAGAAAAATAAAAAGTTGTTCAAATAGTCATTATTTTTTTTGTTCATCTGATCATTGAGGAATACACATTATACATAACCAAGTGGTTGTGTACAGTAGGTTTTTCATTGACATGTAAGGGTTTCGCTACAGAGAGCCCAGCACTGCAGGAATAATAATAACATGTAAATGTGGATTCATTTGAATACTTTATTTACAGCTGATCTATGCATTTAAGATCATAAAAAATATTTACACAACATACCTAAGGAATTTGACTTCAATGACATGGATTATGAGAGTAATAGATTATTAGTTTAAAGCTCACCAAAACATGAATTTCGTGGAAACAGTCTGATTTGCAAATGATGTAAATGAAGTGACTCATTTTGCCTTCAACTGATTGCAATTACAGTCGGAGAGTGGGACTCTTTCTTGGAAAGACGTCAGTGAAATAACCATGAAATTGCTCGCTGAAGCCAGTGAAACGCAATAAGATGACTGACCATGCAGTTGGACCTAATTACATTTATGATGCAACAAAACTGTGACATGCATTGAAAGACAAGTTAATGTTATCAGTGTTAGTTTTTACAGACAGCATATTCCATCCACATATATTTAAACGCCCCCCCAGTACTGTAGCCTTTTTGTAGGATTTTGTGGAAGTGAGAAAGTCCCTGGATTACTTTGCTTTCATTACAGCCCCTCATGTGTCCCTGACACTCTTCTGTGGGGGTGACCTCTCTGTTTTTGCATCGGTTTGATTCTGTGATGGTTCGTCCTCTTCTTGAGCGAGACCTCGGGCCATGAGTTCATCCATTGGGGAGCGAGTGTTGTGAACTTCCTTCTCCTTGCAGTTCCTCCACTTCATTCTGCGGTTCTGGAACCAGATCTTCACCTAAAGCAGAAGAGTGTGGGAGAGGCACTTTTGTTAAATTGTGTAGTTCATTCATTATTGGCCAGATAGGGAAGGATCAGCCGTGTCTGTTGTCTGTCTAGATACACTTTGCCATTAAATTTAGTTCAGATGGTTGTATTGCCCAGATGTGTGATATTGAATGAAATCAAAGTAATGATGAATTGACTCCTTCAGAGTAATTTGTAATAACCTTGCTGATGCACACAGCATCATGAGGTCCAGACTTTCGAATGTTAGCATGATAACATGCTGAACTAAGATTGTGAAAAGGGTTTTGCCTTTTATCTACTTAGTAGATGCAGGCTAGCACTGTCATTATGAGTGTTTGAGATTCCTGTGTTAGCATTTAGCTGAGAGTATCCTGGTCCCCAGTGGCATGGCTGTGCACTGTTACACATGTTAAAGCCAATATTTATCTAACTTTTGCTGACATTGACAATGTCGCTGCAACTTCACATTTTAACTGTCAACTTTGAATTGTAAAATGCTGTATGCCTACCATGTGCCCCATAAATACTGGTTTTTTATTTTGCAATAGAACTTTTTTTTTAATAGGAGATAAATGATGCAAAGGTTATGGTCATTAATATTCAAGTACCTGCGACTCTTTCAGGCTGAGATCAGCTGCCAGTTTGTTCCGGTCTGTTTTGCTGATGTACTTCTGTCTCCGAAAAGTTCTCTCCAGCTCCTTCCGTTGTTCTTCGGAGAACACAGCCCTCCTTAGGATCCCTCTGCGAGATTTAGGGCTTATATCAGCAGACCACATTCGAATGTTTGCTCCCTCTGAAGGAAAAATGGAAAAAACAATAACTGATGTGTTGACCTGATGTCTTGACTTTAGTGTGGGTCATTGATTTTTAATTATCATTGGTGGGTTACACGTCTCTGGGCCATGTGCAGGTTGTCACAATCTTAAATTAAAGTGTATCTCCATATACAGACTGGTAGAGAGAGTACAGATAGAGGCCTCGGGAATATACAGCTGTGAGGATTTGTGATCAAACAACTAAATTTGTGATTAAGAGTCTACATCATTTATGTCATTTATTTATAATTTTGACAAATTTGATTCGAAGGTATAAAATCTGCTTGCCCATTTCACCAACCATTACCACGTTTCCTTCCTTTTCACACCAGGCTGATGGCTGTTTTTGTCACACTCACTTCATCACTCACTTTCAATTCCTCTCTTTCTGTTTGCCAAATTTAACAAACTGAGGGTGACTAAAGAGAATAGAAAACCATTTCAACTGAGAAAAAAGGGATTTGGTGACCTGTGAGGAGCAATCCCACGCTGCTTCACTCACAGGTGCACACACAACAAAAGTCAAGTGGAACAATTTATCCAATCCATTCAATGTTGCCTTTTTAATCTGTACGACAAATCTGCACATAGACCACCTCTAGGGAGCACATAAGAGGTTTGGACATGCTTCTCACTTGTCTATTGGGGCTCAATGGCTTTCACTTAAATAGCTGATTACCAGGTCATTCCTGGGCAACGTGTGTGTCTACCCTAGTGGGCCAACTATAGAACCCTGTGCGACACCAACAATAGAGCTGTTCAATGGAAATGCCATTACTCGATGGCTCAGTGGCCCAACACTAAATCTTTTCTCTTGCAGGTATGAGGCCAGTTTGTATGTGAAGATGAGCTCGAATAAGTCTATAAAAGTCACTTTCATTGAATGCTTTATGTCCTAGTCAAGAGGTCTCCAATGGGCAGGAATGAGAGTTGAAGGACAGGAGAAAGGAGGGGGTCAGCGAACCAAGCTCTTTAGCCACACAATGAGCCGGGGGATGTTCCTGGTCCAGCCCTCTTCTGCCGAGAAATGGGCGAGTTTTTTGTGCTTGGCGGAGTTCATTGCTGCAGTGAAAAATTGCAGTGAGGTCGCGTGTGGATGGTGGAGTGAATGTGCCAATTGGTCACGGCCAGACTTGGCATTGTTGTGTTGCTGGGCACTGTGGGAAAGTGTCAGCGTACTAAGAGGACTCCAGGGACCTGTGGGATGAGGGCTTTCTGATTTCTGCTCCTTTCCACAATTCTTGACAGGCATCATAGGATGCAGAAACTAATAACTTCCAGTTGCTTTCTTATAATGCCAAAAAAAAGTCAGTCGCTAGTCCTAATGAATACAACCATAGTTCACTATAGTGATATAGTGGTATAAGTGGCTTTCTCAACATAAAGTCCTAAATAACATGCACTGAGAAATTTTAAGCACAAATAAGAAGGTGCAATTATAGCTTCTCTGGGTGTTTTCACATCTCTTACATCCTAAAACTTTAAATTGGAACTGCTGAGGTTTACCTCCAAACTTATTAATGTGCTGAAGGGATGTCCAGGCCTTAAAACAATTGTCACTGCCTTACTCAGTGGTAACAATCTGCACCTGGTAATTGTAATCTTAATATGACAGAAGACAAGATGTTTATTAGCTCTGCACATTTGCACTGGTAAAAGTCTGTATTTGCAAGTACAAAATAGGGGGCCCCCGGGACCCTTGAAAGCCTTGCAACCCACCCCTCTTCCCCATCCTGAACAGCCGTGAATGGTTATGAATAGAGCTGTGCAGAGTTGAGCGGAGAATTAGCTCCTTGGCATTGCATCAGTAATTAGCTGTGGAGAGCATGGGAGACCCTGCTGCTAATGCTTAGAGAGTAGCTGAGGCATTGCTGATGAGGCATAAAACACTCACTGGAGAAGACGGGAGGGGGGCTGGACCCACCGCAGCATGCCAACACATACTGCGGGCTCCGCAGGAAAACACCGCTCAGCACACCTGCAAAGACAGATAAGGACAGTCAGAGATGTGACATGCATGATCCTCAGAGGACTGTACCTGGATCATTGTTGTGCTTTTAGTCCCAGCTTGCATTTGAACAGTTGAATTCTTTTTATGTACATTTTTCCAACAGTGCTTTTATTTCTGAACTGTCTAGAGATGGACCGAAATGTTCTAAAATAGTCTAAAAACAATACTTGTGCAATAATAATGTACACAGTGGAATTGAATGACCCTTCTATGACTTCAATAAAGTTTGAATATGCTGATAGTATTTTACCTGAAAAAGTTCAGTTTGTTTTTGCTTATGATCAAAATAGTTGCACTCACTGTCACATCCTTACCAAGGTCTGGATCTGTTTATTATTAAAAATGATTAAATTACATTTTTATCTTTATATTTATACCACCTTAAATATAGTTAAAGTTTTTAATACACAGACAACTCAGGCACAGAAAAAAAAAAAACATATCTCAAAATCATAAACCCCTAACTTCAGTGTGGACACCACATTTCAGCTTTTATTAATGCTGAAATTGTAGTTCATAATTTATGGTATTTAAAGGACATCATTTATGGTAAAAAAAAAAAAAAAAAAAAAAAAAAAGATTATGAAAGGAAGATTCCAGAGTTTAAAAGTCATTTATGATTTAACAGCTTCCTTCATCTGTTCACTAACTGCAAAATGTCAGTGATTCATGCTGCTGACATCTTTTATAACATCTTTCAAAGATGCATATTATTTTCTTGAACTTCTGACTCATGAATGATTTTCAGCCTAAAATGTTTCACACTTTATAAGTTAAACAATTATTTTTTTTGATCCATTTCATAACCTTTTAGAAGGAAAAAACAAAATAGATGCAGAGGAAGTATAACATTTTAGCCTCACACGTTTAAAATCCTTGACATATTACATTTTGTTTCTTCATCTTGGATGATTTAAAAATAAATCAGTGTACCTGCGTGTGGCAGAAGTTGTCCTCCCAAGTCTTTCATATGCTGGGGACTCTGGGCCTGACTTTGGTAGGCTCCATGCTCTGGGCCCCATGTTCTCCTTGGATGTTCACATGCTGCTCGTCTCAGGTGTCCACCTGTTGTTTCCTCTGAATGTGCTGAAGAGGTCTGCAGCAGATTGTCGATGAGAAAACTCTTTCCAGAGTTCCCGAAGCCCAGTAGAGCAGGAGGAGAACCAGCCATGTTCCTCCTGGTGCAGCTCTGAACTGAGACCATCCTGTTCACACGGTGACCTGAACACTTGAGTTCCCTCTTCAGCAGTCACAGCTCAGTGACACTAAATTCTCCTTTAATCCCTTCTTGAGTGACCAGGCCAACTTCATTAAACTCTGAAGAAAACAAAAGTTCTCTGCTCTTCCTCTTTCGGGCCTGCACTTTGCTACAGAGCTGTGTCGTGATTGGCTGAGAGACTCTAATGTGCTTCTCAATTCAGATAAGGCTGGGGTCCTTTTTGGAGTGGCAGAAGGTGGGTCTGGCTCATTCATTATGTCAACTAGCCTATTAAATGATGGACACCAGAGACAATGAACTGCTGGCCAAAGTTTAACATGCACCAAACAGTCCTCTCTAGTAGTAAATAGTTTTCTCTTTTCTTCAGACTCCCTCCTGGCTCCATTGTGCCTGATACAAACCCCACAGCCGTTCATTTGCAAAGTGCTTTCTCTCTGTTTCATTTCAGAAACATAGCTCTGCGAGGGTTTTCTTGATTGCAGAAAGATACAGGAACAGCACACATTAGTGTGAAAAACTTAATTATTAAGACAAAACATTTCTTCCACAAAGATCAGAACAAAAATCAAATGTAAGGAAAATGTTAATAATGTCACTTAAAGCTGCCTGACCATGAGACCACTTGACCTGTTTTTTTTTTTTTGTTTTTTTTTTCAGTTGTAACCAATTGTATAAAAGGGAATGTGTCATCAGTTCAGTGAATCACTCTGCTTCTACAGTTATTGTAAAATCTTTAAAATGAATTTTATCAAAGTGAACTTTTTGGCTCAAAAATACAAGTTTTGAAATGTTTCTTTAGATGATACACTTTTCACGCTCTCTCTGAAAAGGTGACTTTTGTGTAATAGCAAGGCAGAATTATGACATAATGTAAATTCTTTATCATTCATTAACAAGGCAGCCTTCCTAAAGAGTACTTGTTTGGTTTTGGTCACTTTTGGGCTAGTTTATTTACCACCAGGCCAAACCTTGTCTTTTACCCTTATTAGGGTGTTCAAGCCTGGTAGCATCGAGTTCTAGGTCAGCATTGAGAGCTCCATGTGGCTCACCAGGCAGCAGGCTAATTATTTATTTAAAGCCAGTCTTCAGTTCAATGGGGGTACATGCTGAATATTTGAAGGTTGCAACTGTAAAGAAAAAAAAAAAAGCTCTCGTGTGCGTGACACACACACACACACACACACACACACATATGTGCATACATATGCATATAATGATGTTTTGGTACAAACACATCATATAAGAGGCTTGTGTAACCTTTCACACTGCAACTAATGATCCTCAACATCATAATAGAAAATCCAACAAGAGGGGCGACAGACCCGGAGTTTAGGCACAGTAAACAGGCATATCCACACTGGTCGGGGGGGTGTGGAGGGGTGGCAGGGAGATGCAGTCTGCGCGTGTAGATACCTCATGCTGAGCATGGAAATTGGCCCAGACAGCTCAGCCTATTGTGTGATGGCCAGGGAGCCAAAGGTTGCTTGTAATCAAATTTGAGGTTTTATTCCTCAGACTGGTGGAGAAGGCATAGCGCTCTGTCACATGATGAGTGCCGGCAACTTTGTGTGCCCTATCTACCTTTGTGTAGTGAGTCTGTGTGTGTGTGTGTGTGTGTTAACATGCTCTACATAGACCAGTGACTGTGGTAGTCCCTCAAGGCTTTTTGTTTGCTGGAGTCATTTGTTTATATGACACACAGAAAACAGGAGAGAACCCCAGACTGCCCTCCAGTGCTGCTATTAACTGTATTTGTTTACACTCAGAAAGAATCCTGACAGTGCTCCAGGTATGTGATAACAGAATATTAGTACAGTTTATTCATATAGTCACACTTTTGCTCCTCTTCATTTACAACTGCGCAGTGAATCTGTGGCAAGTTTCAAAGTTGTTATGTGAACCTGAAAACTAACAAGCCTCCTTAGATGAGTGTCTGTTCCTGTTAAAATCGTATATATCAGTGACATTTTAGGTGGAACAGCTCTCACACGACTTTGTGCACCTTTTTAAAAGGCATCGCTAAGAGCGTATCATCATTAAGATTCACCACTTCGTAATTAGCCAGATTCCTATAGAGCTCTCCAGGAGAGGGAGGTATAATTAAGCTATTCTTAAACGGTAGGTCTTGGAAACACCCTGAAGCAAGTTCATGTGAATTTATTTGATGTCCATCTCTTTTTAGAAATGGAGGGAAAAAAACAGGGGTCCCTTCATTCAGAGCCCTCACAATGGCCCTGTTGAAAGCTAGTACTCTGCAGACTGGCTGAGATCCCTTTTCTCTCTTTTTTAACCCCACTAAAGCCCTTAAAAAGATACCGGCCCATTGCACACGCAATTGATATTCCACCACTCGAACTTAATATCGTGAATGGAGGGCCAGGCTCTATGAATCAGGAAGACAATGAGCTTAGCTTAGCAGCAAACTGGCACTTTGTGTGCAGTGTCTGTGCCCTAGAGGAGGAAGTTTCTAATGTGAGCCTCACAATTGTGTGTCTATAGAGTTCTAATGAGCTTCTGTATGCTGAGTGAATGGTTGGAGGCCATTCACCATGAGGGCCCAATGAGCCAGCTCACTGCACACATTCACAATGGGATCCAGGGGGAATGGGAGTGGCTGTGTGGAGCAACCGCACCGCACGGACAGTCAATAAAAGATCAACATGCGTATAGCCATGTTTCGATTAAGAGTACGTCTGCATGAAGCTGGTAACATTTAGAAATACATCTTTTTATCCTTGTTTCACTGCCATGTTTTTCTCACCCAGAAAAGGAGCCTTTCACATAATCTTCTCGGGGGGTGGCTGAATGTTAAAATGCCAGCTTGTTCTTTTACTGTGCACTAGGAAAATGGAGCTTTTGCAAATCAGTGACGTAAGCCGAGCAGGCCTAGTTGGGGTGCTGTTCAGTAGTTAAGAAAAGAAACAAGTACCTCGGCATACAGGCTCTGGAGCACATTGAAGTCAAACTCATGAGTATTTTATCGAACAATCAGAGGCCAAATGAGACTCAGTGTTTAGTCCCTCAATTGCTCCTGAATAAACAGTATAAAAAGTGTATATTTCCCTTTAACATGATATCTGTCGTCAAATTTAAATTTATTTTACTATTTCGTTTGTCAAAGGCTGTGCTGAGACTTCATCACAGTAAAAGAAAAAAAAACAACAAAAAAACATCATGAGCCTCACCAGTACTGCTGTTTGGGACAAAATCCTGCAATATTAAGAGATTCACGTTTCCCCTATTTCTGTTATTTCTGTTATTACAAATTATTATAATAAGCACTGTCAATATTACTTTCTCCCATATGAAAACCAGTCAGTTCTGAGTATCACCATTTCTCAGTGAGCCTTTTTGACGTCCAAAGAAATCTTCAGTAGCAGCTGCACTCTGTGCTAGACACAGCTCCTGTGTTCAAGTCTTGTATTCCAAACAGATAATATCACTGAACAAATCCAAAACAAGTGTCATTACCATCAGCACACAGATGAACTATACCCTCTGAATGAGATCCTGGTATATGTAGTCGGTGTCCTTTCTTTCACAGTTTACCTCGTTCTTGCAGCACCTTTGTGTTGACCACATGTCAGCTCACCCGGTGTTTAATCCTGGAATGGTCCAAGGGTGACACTACCTGTCTGACCTCAGTACTGCTACGCTCTACTATGGCTGCAGTTCATTCCCATGAACACAAGATGGCACTGGGAGAATGAGAACCTCAGTGTATTTCAGTGGCTCAATGCACTGGTCATATATATATATATATATATATATATATATATATATATATATTCTTCTAGTCTATATTAAATCTAGATCTAATTAAATTATTTTGTCAATCACTTATTTGAGGTGATTTTGCATTTATTACTATTGAAGCTTTGTTAATTGGTCAAACAAAGAATTGAATCGAATTGGGAGTCGCCTTATTAGAGCAGGAGCATTAGGTGCCAGCTTGTGGCTTTGCATTGAGACCATTCATATTAAATAAGAATTGTCAGTTTCACTTAAGTCACAGTTTCCCTTAATTTAAATAAATAATATAACATTAAGTGTTGCTAATGAATATGAAACACCTTATTTAGCAGATGGGTGTAACAGATTAGAGCAAAAATGAATAATGAATGTCGAATTCGAATGACGGACAAGGTCAATACAACATGAAATAAATAAATTAAAAAAATGAAACCCAGGAAGGCTCTGTGGAAATAACAGGGCCAGTTTCTTTCAAGTCCTGGCAGAGCTACTGTAAGTGATGTCTGGCATTAGTATGTCTGTATGGTGCAGTTATGGCCTTAAGTGTATAAGCTCTTGGGAGATCTGTAATGCATTGCCCATCTGGATCCTTTTGAGATGAACGAAAGGACCATCGCCCCTCTGTCCTTGCCCTGAGTATGTCCCTGTGTGTGTGTGTGTGTGTGTGTGTGTGTGTGTGTGCGCGTGCGCGCATGGGTGCATGTACACACAACAAATGCATCTTGGCTCTGTGTATGTTTATTACTTTTCATTCTTGGCTGGGTATATGCCTTAATGACTCTTATTTTCCTGATGGCACTTTAGGAAATGGCAACTTGTGGGCAATACAAAGTAATTACATTTCCTATGTCTGGATCTAGAAAAAAGTCTAGCATTATTAATAATGAATAGAGGGTCGGAGGCCTTCTCTCACAGCAGATGTGACACTCTGCCACAGCATGGAGGGCCATAGCCTGCCTTTGTTTTATTAACAATGAGCACCCATTAGTTACACTCTGTGGACCTATGAACAAGCTCTCTGAATTCGAGACAGATAAGAGCCCATTTGTCAAAGTATAACCATTTTGTATGAATTGTAATTAAAACAAAATGTGTTTGGCATCAAGGAAAACTGTATCGCAGGGGAGACAGATTGATATGACAAATATGTCGATGTTAATCTGTGGTACTCGGCAAAGAACTGTGTACCAGACAGGATCTAATCATATCTGCTGGCCTTGACTTGTCACCATACTTCAACATATCACCACCACAGCCAACAAAAGACTTTCCCTGCAATCCAGGGATTGGCTGGAGTTCGCTCAGGGCTTGTGATCGCCTCTGAACAAGCCTCTGTGAAAAGGCTTCGATTCATGTCCATCTGGCAGGAAATGTCATTAGGACTCAGGAAAAATGTAAGTCCTTAAAAAAAGATCATCTCTAGTATAGCATGGCTGCTGATAAAACAGTTATGTTTCAAAAACAGTGATTGCTTCCATGGCTGAGGGAGATGCAAGATGAATAAACAAATATTCAAAGCACAAAGCATCTGTGCTCTATAAAAAAGGCAATATAAAAAAGCAAGGCTGAGTCACGCAGGCAGCCAAGCACCCCATTTTAATTCATTTTCAAACCACCTGCCGGAAAGCAGAACGTCGACTCCACTGAATGACTTAACTAATTGAAGAAATGAAACTGCGTTCTTACAAGAGGTCACAACTCTGATAATAAAAGAATCAAAGCGTTCATGACACTCTGGTAAAAGTAATGCTTTGAGACAGTTGGTATTTTCTCTATCGACCTCTATTCACACGAGGAGAGGGAAGACAGATGGTTTAAAAGAGGAGTAAAGGAGGCCATCCACTTCAAACTGGAACAACCATTCCTGAGCAGAACATACAGGGCTTACGTATCAGCTGCTCCTGATGCCACCCAGACATCTCCCCTCAGGCTCTTTCACCAGCATTTCCACCTTCATTCATTATACTCTACACCAGTGGTTCCCAACCTTGTACCCCTGAGCCTTTTTGTCATACCAAGAGTCCCCCTTGATGATTCTCCAAAAGTGGTAATATTACATCAAATTAATTTTTACTCCTCTCTTAAATTTGTACAAAGACATTTTACGATTAAGCGCTTATTACGCTTCTCCTTCATTTTTGTTCTTTTGAACTCAAATTAAACATTAAAAATAAATAAGATTCCATCTACCTTCTAAATAAAATAGAAATAAAATAATACTCAACCTGCCTTTGTTCTGTTAAACTCTTATAATATTCAAAAAATATAACATTCAGCTCACCTGAACTCTCTCCTGAGTCCAGAGCAACAGTAACTGGACGTTTGAGCCATTTATCAGTGTGGGATCACTGCTCTAGACTCCCATGATTGTTGTGTGACGTCAACAACTTCTAAGACCACATCCATGTGAACCTGCCAGAGAGGTTTAAATGCTAGGGGACCTGTCAGTGGAACAGATGAAGCCTGGACAAGTGCTGAAGCATCTCCAGGACTGAGACACAGCTTATTTACATACACTGGACTTTGTACCTCTAGGCCACTTTATATCTGTGGACTTTTGTAGCAGCATCTTAGCCACATTCAACAGCATGAAGGATGATTTAAGGGTGATTGGGACTGCTTTTTCCTCACTGTCACAACCCTCCTCTGCCCTACTCTCTCATAATTCTCCTTTAATTTCTGTGAACACATTTAATTGAGGTTAAACAAAAAATGCTGGAGGTTAAAAATGAATTTAACACATTTAATTGAGGTAAAAAATGCTTCAAGCCCAGAATTCAAAGAATATATTTAACTGAAGAAAAAAAAAAGTGCTTCAGGTCCAAACTGTCTCCCACTCCACAAAGTGTTGGAGGAACACACACATTTGATTCTGGCAGAAATCAATGACCCTGCTATCTTCACCACATCACTCATGAAGCTACCACTGAGATCCAGTCCTCTGCCTCCTTAGGGTCATCTGTGTGCTGTTAATGTGGCTAACAAACTGCGCGTGACTCTTCTTCATGGCTTTGTTTTGGGTTGTTTGTTTTCCTTTTTGCTTTCAGGTCTTGAGGGGAGATCCTACTGTTTCCTGATTCCCACTTGTGCCCTCTGTGGTGTTGCTGCACTTTTCCAGTCTCGGTTGCTCATTTCCACCATTCACTCTGGTGCAGATGCATCCCTCCTGGTTCCAGTGGTGCATCAAGTTCTTGAAAGTTGTCCTGTCAGCTGGCTGGAGAATGTATGCTGTGTGTGAAGGGAAGCAAAACAACACGTAGCATTGTTGTCATGAGAGTAAGGAACGTGTGACTGTTGTGGCTGTCAAGCAGCACACGAGGATGTGGGGATTCTTTGGGTAGGTGAGCTGTGAACTGCTCTCCCTAGTGCAAAAACACTTCAGGGTTGATCTGTCCACTCTCTGATATTCTGGCAGGGGCTGTTGTTTGATGCCCCCAAAACACCAGTCAGCCTTGAGACGCTTGCCTTTGCTGCTGCTTTGAAACATGACGTCATTTTCCCGCTCTGATACCAAAGCCGGGTGCTTCTGCATCAGCCAAAAAGAGAGGAAGTTGCACTGTCCTCCTGTTTCATCACACTTCCATGTGTGTCCAGGGTCCCGAGCACGAAAACAATTTTTCTGTGAGAAACAAACCACTTACCCACAAAAACAGGGTTAAAGCAGGCCACTGGACAGAGGAGAGTACCTCTGGCTTCCTCATATTGAGGCTGTGTTTCTCTTTGGAAATCATTGAAACCAACGGGTGACTGTGCCTGGAATAAAAGGGATTAGCTTCTGCCAATGGAATAATGGTGACAACAGCCCATATCTCTGGTTTTCTCACAGGGAACCCTCTGACTGATAGCTGGGTCCTATTGACTTGGGGGAATTCTGGACTTACTCCAAGCAATGCACCACAGCCCTGTATCGACCCTGTTCGCACACCTCTGCAGATTGCAGCTGATAGCCGGATGTCCCAGGCCCTGGCCGAGAACCTGAACTGATCCCCCCTGTCCACCCTGTATCCCTGCACAGTGGCTTCCTTCACCCTGCCATTACTCCACTTGATTTTTTTTTTCCATGCTGTTCATTTGTTCTTTCCCGGGGTCCTCCCCTTTTCTTTCTTCTCTGTGCAATTGAAAAAAAAAAAAAGTTAAAATGAAAGTCTGTTACACATTGATGGTGAACATCCCAGGGGATGTGTGTTCATGTAGACAAACAGCTCAGTGACAGAGCTGGAGCTGGAGCTGATCACAGAGTCACTGAGTCTGTTTTATCAAATTAAACTGTTTCCAGGAGGAATCTGTGAAACGTATGATGCATTTACAGACCCACTCTGGAATGAGTATTTTTCCCATCACGGATTAATGCACACTGGACATTTTTCTTTCCTGACAATAGGCGTGGTTGCAATCGATACCAGTGGCTTATTTTGAATCCATCACGGCTGTTCTCGTCTCGGGCCACGAGGGGGCTTCCTCGTGCCTCTGTCTCTCCTCCCTCTCTCACTCCTCGACAGGTCCTCCTGCTCTCCCCTGCTCCCCCCTCCTCTCCCCTCTCTCCTGCTTCAGCGGCCGCGGCTCTCATTCACTCTGCTGAGAGGAGCGTCCGTGGAGCCGGAGAGGCAGCGGCAGCTTTCGCTTTGTGCAGCCCCCCCGTTACCCACCTGTGCCGCGATCGGTGCTGATGGAGCAGACCGCGCGTTACATGGAATAATTTGATCACTGTTCCACCTTTACCCCCCCCTCTGTCCGGATTTTGCTTTCAGCATCGTTTGGGCATCCAAAGTTGTGATGATGCCTCCGCTCAACATTTGGGATTGGTAATAGCCTTCTGCGCGAGGGTGACAACATCATTCGCGTGCGACTGAACAGTATTGAATCTGGGAAGTGGACAAAACATGGACTAATTTTTTTTAAATATTCATTCACCATGGGATTATTACAGCTATTTCTGGTTCTCAGCATATTTTGCGCCTCCTCAGGTAGGACACAGGGCTGTCACTGGTGCTACTGTAACCATGTCTTGCAACATGTAGCCTCTAAGATGATGAAATTGTGTGTTCTGTATGATTTGCCAGCAAAGACAATGACACCTACTTCAGAGGTGTACATTGTGCACAGTACACTAACCCCCCCACTCCTTCCCACTGACATCAGCAGAGATGTCTTATAGCATCACAGGTAACCTTCCCTGCTGCTAACAATAATGTTCTTGTGTTTGTGTATTAGTTTTAGGTTTTGGGGTTGACCCTGCCCTGCGCATCAGCGTGTTTGATGAACTAACACTTGGAGAAGGCTTTGATGGAGTTACTCAGGTCCAGGGCTTCCACAGCGAGTCTAGAGCTTTCCACTTCCAAGGTACAGTAACACACACGCGCGCACACACACACACACACACACACTCCTAATGTGTTTGTTCATGAATGGGAGATGAGATAGTGTAAGAGATAAATGTGTTGCTCTACATGTGAGTGTGGAGTAAACTGATTCTAATGAAAGCTGAGAGACACAGACATAGCTGTGCTTTGTGTATTTTGTTTTATCAACTTGGAGGACTGGATGAACAGGATGCAGTGCTGTAATCCATGGACCTGCTGTTCTAGTGAGATGCCCAACACGGAGCATTTTTTTTTTCCTGAAAGTGTCAGATCATCTGATAATGCTGTAGCCTGCGTGCCTGTATATGGCTCTTACTGTCCGTAGCACAGCAGTGTGAGGGACTGTCGGAGAGGGCAACACAGAGTGGATTTTCAGTTCTCCTTCGTATCGGGACTGAGCTTGGGGGGCCCTCAGACTGCCACCTGCCTGAACAATAGGCTGTGTTAGGTCCTCTTGAAAAAGTGGGGTGAGCAGGGCGAAGCAGAGGGGGAGAGACGGGTGAATCATGCAAAGAATCATAGAAAGACTGAGCATAATCAGATTAGGCAGGGACAAAACCCAGCGTTCACGGAGATGTATGATGTCAGTCTGCAGGGTGAATGGCCCCCTGCTAGAATATACTCCGTGGTGATCCTCTGGAGTGTGTACCCAGTTTAAACATTTTTCCCTCGCCAAAATATGAATGGGTAGAGAAGTGAATCAGATGTCCTTGTTGTCAGTTGTTAGGCAGTGATTAGGCTAAATGTTATCTATGGCATTTAGCAAATGGCACTGTGCAAAATGGAGTTGTCAAAGCTGCGGCCATGCTTGACTTCTATAGGCTCTGTTTTGCCAGTGTTACAGTACATCTTTGTCATTTGATGTCAGATACTTATTACAGTCCAAATGAGACTGTTAACAGTCCCATCACAGGGATGGAGATGTCTATCATAACCCAGCCAAAAGAAGCAACAGAGGAAATTGCCTTTGGCTCCCAGATCAGTGGTGAAAACCAAAGACGTGGCATCATTCAGATCTTTACAAGGAAGATCCCAACACGGATCACATAATGTACCAAAGTGACAGTGTTGTTTGGGAACAGAGAGACGCCGCAATAATTTGTCGACATTTCCCTCCTCCTTGCTGATACCTTCTAATCTCCCCGCACAGCCGCTGAGACAGCAGCACTTCTGCATGGAGCAGCAACTCCAGCATCTCTGTGAATGCAGGCCATTTGATGTCCTCTGTGTAGACAACTATCAGAAGTGCTTTACCTAGGCAGGTAGTAGGAGGGAGTGAGAGAGAGAGAGAGAGAGAGAGAGAGAGAGACCACAAAGAAGAGTTGGATGTAGAGAGAGAGAGAGAGAGAGAGAATAGAAGCAACAAAGACAGTTACAGAAAGAATCTCGTTCAGCTTTTATCATGAAATGAAAAATCTGATGGTTCGGCGACTGGCACCTCTCCGTCATTACTCTCTGTTATTTCTCTGCATTACCTTTACTAAGTACATTCAGTTACGCAGGCGGAGCAGGCAGCATGTTATTTATGGCAGTGCTCGCCTTCATCCTTCATTTGGGATGTCTATGTTAAGTCAATGATGTTGGGTGAGGGGGAGGCAGGGAGTGGCGTACCGGCAAAGCAGACCTGGGCCTCTGCTTGTTTGCGATCAGAAATAGACAGGGGAGAGGCACATACAGTACTGCACGGAGAGTGAGGAGAAGAAGCTGAGATAGAAATAAAACCAGGAAGAAAGGGAAGGAGAGAAAGAAACAGGGAGCAGAGCTGTCTGCCAGCTGTTTGATAGACTGCGCTGATTCCACATGTGTGGATGCTCGGCTGACTGGGACCAGCAGACAGGCCCACGGTGACATTCCGACGCTCATTAGATAGCAGGCAGAACATATCCATGGCTGTCCCCTCCACTGCCTGCCTGCCCGCCCGCCCGAAGGGATGGTTGTTATCGCTGGGTGCTGGGTGGAGGCAGGAGGAGGGGTAGCTGCTGAGAGCTCAAAGAGAAGGAGCAGGAGAAGAGTGTAATTCATATTATGGGAATGTGTGTATGTGCATGTGTGTGCGGATAAGCAATTGTGGTGTGCACATTGCTATTCACTATATCTGCCAAAACATGTTGTTTTTGTGTCTGAGAAAGAGGAGAGCAGTGAGCAGGGGAGGGATTGCTGTTTAGCGCACCCCTGCTGATGCTTTTGAAGGTAGCTGTCAATGCTACATTGCATGGCATTAGGAGAGGTGGACCTCAGGGACAGGCATAATAGAGAGGGAGAAAAGCCTCGGGGCTGTGCTCCTCTTACGTCCCCATGGCAGGTGATGCTAAGCCACGCCACAAAATCATGGCATCATTAGCACTTCCCCCACACTTTTTAATATCGAGACATTAAGATATCTATCTGTCTCTGCTGTATAAACAAGCACAGGGGCCACACCCAGAAGTACTCCCTTCCCCCAACACACACTCTCTCCCTCTCTGGCTACAAGCTATAAGGACCAAACTCATTCCAAGTGCAAACAACACAATTGATAGAAGCTTCCTTTCAACTGCAGCGCAAGACTCCCCTGTAATTGTATCTGTGTGTGTGTTTGTGTGTGTGAATCCTGCCTGTCTCAGAGGCATGTTCTTGCTCAGACTGTTTGAACACTGCCAGTGAGGTGTTTCTCTGTATGTTGTGGTGATTATGTCCCAGACTGCAGTGACACTGAAGTGTAACAGAATGGAAGAGACTCATTTATAATACAGCAAAGCTTTGTGTGTGTGTCTCCTCTTGTGTAGCGGAAGACAGAGGGACTGCGTGTGAATGTTGTCCTGCGTTAATGTGTGTGTAGGTAGTGGAGTTTCAGTAGGAGCAGCAGTTGTGCATTTCCTACTTGTAACTATAATACACAGGAGTACTGCGCTACTGTGCAAGGATGTAATGCAATGGGTGAAGAGGGCAGTTTAGCCTTGCCACTGTAGAGCCCAAATACAAGCTGTTGTATTGGTGAGCTGTGTCTGTTCTCTCTGCTGAGTTGTATCGAGCAGGTTCAGAGGGTTTCATTCTGTAGCTAACCCCACACTTAAAGGGAAGACAAGAAAGCAAAATGGAAATTTACCAGGATCAATACAGTAATTAACACTGACAAAAGAGCTTAGTGTTACAGTCATTCTAAACTTCAATGCTTCCTTTATGCTGCAGATAATAGCATCGAGCAAAAATCATACTTTGCTCTTTGTTTCTTTGCAGTTCATGTTGCATCATGTGGGTGCAAATCTCCCATGATAGAGAAGCTCAAAGTGATATCTGAAAGAGAGAGAAAAGCTAGTGTTATGCAAATAAATATATACTATACCACATAGAGTAGATAAAAATTCTGCCAGTGGGGTAAAACGAGGAGAAAATAGTTGATTTTTTAAAAACCAGCAAAGAAATTTAGCCTTGACCCTGGCTATAAATAGTTAAAAAGGATTAGAATATTAATGTTATAGATTTGCACCTCAGTAAAATGGGGTAACCTGCAAGAGAGAGATGAATGTTGAAAATGGAAGTAGCAAAGACTGAGATATCCTGACCTGACCTTTAGTCATTATGATCCATAAACAGCCTGGACTACTTTCCATAATGCTACCTGCCTGGAGAAGCCCATAGTTTTCAATTTACCAACCACCGGTTTGTCACAAAGATTCTGTCTAGACTTCTCCCCATCTGTTTCATATTCACATGAAACATAAATTGACCTGAACTAGTCCAGGTCCAAGCATTTTTGTATTTGGATATAAACAATCTCAAAAAAGTCAAGTTAAAGAGGAACTATGCAGGATTTTCCTGTGGCTGTGCTACATTTTTACCTTCATTAAACAGCTCCAGAGTAATTGTGATGGTCACATATGTGACTTGTAACTTGTTACAGGGAGAATGGAGGCTCTCTGCCCTCCGCCTGGCGTCTCTGGGCTGAAAACCAACCTTGCAACATCTGTGCAGCACTTGGCCTCCACCCTGGTGTCCCAGATCTCATCTCTGCACACCATGACACAAACACCCGCCGTAACCTGTAATCTTTCGTTTATGACGGTTGAGACTACACAAATATAAATGTCGTATCATTGTAATGTTATCCCTTACTCCATGGATTGCTTTTTTTGCCGGCTTCATTAAAAACAAATGCACATAGCTGAGAGGAGGGTTAGCAAAACAGCAGAAAAGCGACCAGACTTGCATAGTTCCTCTTTAAAGGTGCTCAAATGTTTTTTCTTTAGGTCAGCATGGTTTAGGAGTTCACATTTTTACCCTGATGGTGAAGGCCATACTGTAATGGCCAAATGTTAAAAGCAATGTTGGTTCATCCTTTCTGACTGGCTACAAAGAGCTTCCTCCTTAAAGTGATTTCAAGGTAATAGATATAAACACAGAGATCATTTGGGCTTCATTCCAAAGGAAGATGCATATGATGTTTCCACGTCACTGGGATAACACAAAGTGGGACTTTGGTACTAACTAGACTTTCATTTTGAAAAGACTGCAGAGGTAACATATTAGTTTAGAACAATAGAATTGTTTGCACAGAAAGAGGACAGACAGCAGAGTTGGTCCCCTGTTACTTGCATCTACACTGAAGACATATGTGTTCTGTAATAGTGTACACTTTGAAAAACTGGAACCAAATCAAATTGATTTTATTGCAGTTATATACTCTATAACTGTTATACAGTTGTTATGAGGTCGCACTGGTGCTGGCATTGGTCCTTCCATACGTCCATCCCAGGCTTGTGAACGTGATACCTCAGTAGCGCCTTGATGAAATTTCTTCCAATTTGGCACCAACATTCAATTGAACTCAAGAATGATTCGATTTTGCCAGGCAGAGGTCAAAGGTCAAGGTCATGGTGACCTCACCCTCTTGTGAGTGCAATATTTCAGGAACACCAAGGTGGAATTTCATTATATCTTGCACGAACATTCACTCAGATCCCATGATGAACTGATTAGAATCTGATGGTCAAAGGTCACTTTTGACTCACAAAACATGTATTTGGTCACAACACATGAATTTATATGCTGATTATGACATTGTTAAACTCAAATGTCTAATCAGACGAAATGATAAATCTGTGACATTTTACATCTAAATGGTCAAAGGTCGACCTCACTGTGACATCATAATGTTCAGCATAACACTTCTGGTTATTAAGCAACACTGTAGCTCAGAGACAGTTATGATTAAACTCCTTGCAACCTGTTTGGTTGGTGGAGACATACAACCAGTAGTTTATTAAGACTGAGACTCAGTGATTGACAGAATAAATTGAAGGAATGTCTGTGGGTGGTCTTGTGATGGATCTTTGAATGACATCACATTTTTCTGTTTTAACACCCCAAACAAATATACAAGGCAGGTGACAGGCAACTGAAATGATTAGCACCAGCTAATGCAGTCCACCTGGATTTAATGTCTAAATATAGGATTATCCCATTTCCTTTAGCATGTACTTTTGCATCTGTCGCATTGCCCAAAACTTCCCCTGCCTTTTCCAAACTGTTGACTGACATTATCCCCAGCCCCATGTGGTCAAGGTCTGTTTTGCTTGCTGCCTTCTGAGGCGAGGCTGATCCCACGTTCCACACAGGAGCACCGGTGACCATGGAGAGAGAGATATTTCTATCCCCCCAGGGCTGTTATACAGTTGGGCGGCTGGAAGGCTGTCATTAGCTCTGTGTATGTGTGAATGTCAGACAGGCGGTCACTGAGGAGGAGATCTTAGAATTGGGGGAGAAATTGCTGGCCAAAGCAGTCCTGGAGGTGCCCTTGGCTCAGTTTAGTATTTGTTCCAGGAGAGTGGAGACACAGTGGGGGAGATGGGGCGCCGAATGCAGATTGACTGAGTGTGGTGGAATATTCAGGAGCTTTTAAGAGAAGCTTGTGGGGGTCGGTCTGTGTGTGTGTATGTATGTGTATGTATGAGTGTATTTGTGTGCACACGTCTTTATGGTAGCCCATGCCTATGAATATCTCTGCAGCCATCTCCCTCTTTGTATTGTCTTATATGGAGCTGTGGGCTTTCCAAGATGTCTGTGTTATAGAGTCTGTGTGTGTTTGTAGGTGTAGTCCTATACACCTGTTTGTGCATGTGCATGTGTTCACACACTCTTGTGTGTGTGTGTTGACAGTAATGAAAGGTTTTGAGTTTGCTGCCAGTGGAGAGTTTATCATTACTCTAATCCCTCTGGAGAGATATTCTCTTGCCTATCCCTCCCACACGTGTCCCTCTCTGCTCACGCCAGCAGATAAAATGTGTTGTTTGAAATATGCTCTGTCATTTTTTAAAATAGAAAACATTGTGCAATAAGAAAACGGCACAGTTTTACTCGGTGTGTCGTAATATTGTGTTCCTTCCTCTGATGATTGGATCACAGTGTTTATTCTGACCCCTCTTGGCTCTTTGTGCTTATTGCATCCCATGGCTCGCTCACTCATCACTGGTGGAAAGATAGCTTCACTTATTTGCAAAATGTTGCTGAAGAGTTGTTGCAAAGACGTAGGAGGTGTTATTTTGTTCTGGCAATCCACTAGAGACCAAAGAATAAAAGTCCTGATTATTCACATACAAAAGTAGCTATGATCTTCTCATCTAGTATCAGTAATGCTGTTTTTAGGCACCGTTTCCTCTGGGAAATAATTAAATTAGAAGCCAAAAAATGTAATGAGCAGAAAATATAAGCTCCACTGTGTTCCTTTTTCTGCAAAAAGGTGGGAGTTATCTCTTTCCAGTACAAAACTCCCATTCTGTAAATACAGGTAGAAGTGAAAGCAGTGTGTGAGAAAAGGATTGTGTCAAAGTTGGGTGTATCTGGACTCTCAAGCTTTGCTGCAGGGCACCTGCTCTAAATGCTAAATGTGTGAGCAAGCGACTGGTGCAGCACTATATACCTATATACCTCCACCAGAATGCAGTGATGGGAGAGTGGGGGGGGGGATTACAGCTGTATTTGTACTAAGGGTCAGACAAAATAAGACCACATTAGGCAGTTTAAGATTAGAAGCGAAGCTGAGGGATGGAAATCGTGGCCGGAGTGTAAAGCACAATGTATCCAGAAGATAAGATTAGGCTGTAGCCCAAAGCTGCGCTTCCTAGGGATGCTGTTGAGCCTGAAGCTTTTGAAGAGCTTTAGTCAGCTGATACAACTTTGTATGTCTCAAAAACACACTTTTCTCACAATCAGTCGGTGCTTATATCCTGTAAACAACATGGTTAGACAGCAAGGGCCGTGTTATTGTGCTGAAAAATGTGATGATTAAAATTTTATGCTAGGTCATCATTTCCAAGCCATTTTGTGTCAGTATCTCACATCAGAGTGGTCGTTAGGAGCAGGTGGCTGCCCCATCCAGGCGCCTGCCAATAGATAATCGACCAAAGGCCCCCTCAGCAGGGCCACATTGATTTGGCAGGGAGGAAAGCTGGCCCTCTCCACACAGCACCAACGCATCTACTGCTTTTTCATGTCTGCTTTAGGAACTCAAGAGTTGTTACTGCTATAGCTGCCTTAATCTTGGTTTGAGTGGCTTTGAAGAGAGATCGTGTACTTTTCATACAGACAACTCCACGGACCAGTCTCATCACTCCGTCCATACGAGAAGATGCCTCCGCCCTCCAATCCCCCACAGTCCCATTTGAAGCAGCCCCTTCCCCTCAGAGCATAAAGACTGGTGATGAGAGTCAACCACTCATAGATCAAAGGCTCATGGCTGCCAAGCAGTGGAGCAGCCCAGTGGCAGTGGTTCCTCAGTCCTCACCATCCCCCCCTGCCTCATCAACCTTCTCTCAGTGTGGACCCCGCCTTGACACCTGCTCCCACTGTGCTCATTTTGCCCATGATTGAAATGTCAGCGTACTCTCTGTCCAACACATGGCACGGCAATAGACAGACCAACACATGTCATAGAAATCATAAATCCAGTGGAAAATGATAATTTGGACAAAAAAAGTATATAAAAAGACAACCAGTTCTACCTTTAGCTGCAATTCAGTAATTGGGATCAAAGCAGGACTAATTTCCAATAGCGGTGATTTGGATTTGGTTATTAAGTGGGATCTGTTGATGACAGCAGATTACTGCAAGGCAGAACTCCTGTTGCAGTCATTGGGCCATCTGTCCCACCTCAGCCAATGACACTGGAATGATACTACACTGGCGATGCAAAATGCATGAGACCGTGCCTCGTGCATCTCTTTTGGTGAGCAACAAATTGAGTGAGCAATTTTGTTTAGACAGAAATGACTCAAAATATGTCCCTGATGGACTTAAAAGCCTACATCAGGAGGAGGCTAATGCTAGCCAGTAAGTGCTCGCTGAAAGTTTCAGAAGAGACGTATGAAAACAGGCCTCTGTTTACAGCATGCTGTCATTGTGTGGTCTGTAAGCGGTGAGTTCATCAGTCTTCGTCATGGTGTTGCTCGCTGTTTCATGTTGCATTGTGTTAATTGCCTTCTCTCACCAGCTGGAAGTAATGTTAATACACTGAGGAAAAGCCACCACGCTAGCTTCCTGAAGCGCTTAAATGTACCAGGGCATCTTGCATGCATCCCATAGCTGGAAGTGAACTCTTTGATGTGATTGCTTCTGAGAAACGTCATCATTTATTGATGCTTCCATTAAAGTAGCATAGACGTCTGTGTAGAGTTGGCGAAGAGGAAGGGGGCACACCGGTGGGAACAGGAGCTTATGAGCTAACAACACAGAAAATGCCCCTCCCATCCACACCAGCATTAGCCTCTCACTCCTTCCCCCCAAATCTGCAGGTTCATGTCTGTAGTCCTGCTCAAGGCAAAGAGGAAACAAGTTGATCCATTGATCTGAGAGTTTTAAGGTGTTTTAAGGTGAATGACCTGACCTCATCTTCAAACCACCGAAGCTTCAAAATGGCTGCCAGCTAGTTTTCTAATACCTTAATCTGACAGATAGCTCCTCATCATCTCAAGGTGTCTTGATGTCACACAAACCTTTGTCACTTTGACATCAAAATTAAGTTTCAAAATGGAGCAAAATAAAACTTGTGTTTGACTTACACCTTTCTACCGTGCTGGTGAAAGCGCATTGCAGTTTTAGGCGCCGTGAAACATTTTACAGGAGATATGAAACATTTTCTCAAAATATTTTTCTTACCAGTAAATGTTTTTAGAGTTAATTTTACATTTATGAATTCAAATTCGTCCAGAGAGTGAAGACATCAAATATTTAGAGCATATGCCCTGTGAAATCCCAGCCGGATGCTCTGTAGTTTTGTACAGCAAATTCTTCTGTCTAATGACTTGTATCCCTAAAATGTCAGTTGTGCAGCTGCAGCATATTTTAACATCTCTCAGTTAAATTATTGTATATAATTAGAAGTATTATATCTGCCCTCATCATCATGTCTCCAGATATGCTTTGCTTAAATAAAGCAAGGCCAGTGGTGCTTGTTTACTGAAACAAGGAAATAATTAAGGTTGATGAAAAGAGATCTTGATGAAGATATTGATAAAGAAATAAAATGTATATTTGTGTCCATATAAAGTTGTAATGTTTGTTTGTTTTGTTTGTTTGGTGGTGAATAGAATTTAACACACATTAAAGAAGTATCTTTTTTTTCACCTGCTCTGCTGTTACTCATGATGTGACATTTATGTTTTCATTCAGGGTCCTCCAGGGAAGTGAAGGCTCCTGTTGAGGTCTCTGAGCAAATGATGCAGAAGCTGAGAGGCAAGAATGAGTTTACCGTGCTGGCGACCCTCAAACAGGATCATCTCAATTCTGGGGTCATCCTCTCCATCCATCAGTCTGAGCACAGGTATGATCTGTTCACACCATATTATGTTCAGGATATGTTTTTTTTTATTGCACAGGATGAAGGTATACCAGGCATACAGGGAAAAAAACAAAATATCCATTGATACGTAGAAGATTTGACAATACATTTTTTGTAAACATAATATTGTGAAGTTTATTTTGACATGTGTGTTTTTAGCAGTGCAACACAAAATGTCACACAGAGTGCAGTGGAGCTGTTAAACAGTAAAAAAGATGTGTTTTTTTTATTTTTTATTTTTATTTCATCCTGCTGCCCATTTTGTTGTATCAGCAGTCTGTGATCTGTTGATTGAAACCCGAATATTTGTATTTGATGAGCACTGTAGATGCTTTACATGGCAGCAAACAAAGCAAATCACCCTGCATGCCAATGTATTATTCACAGTCCATCAACGATCCAAACATTGAGTCTGTAATCGTGGATCGAAAACTAACGACGCTCTATCTGCAGTTAGCATGCTAATGTTTTCCATTAGTTTGTGGTAGCTGAGCCGTTGGATGATCAGAACAGCAATCTGAATTCCACATAATGCGTTGATTGAACAGTTTGTACATTAAAGTCAGTCCTGAGAAGAGAGCTCATAGGGTTGTTAATGACTTTCCCCACTGCTGATTAGCTTTCCCAGCCATTCATATGCAACTAAGCAGCACTGCATGGTTTCATTTGGAGACATGGCGTGGACTAATTCAGCGTCAGAAGTGTTAGGAGGTGCATTTATGGAACCGGGATGAATGTGCATGCATGGCTAGAGGAGAGTAAATCTATTAGATGTGGTTTGCAGATAAGTCAGTTCCATTGCTTCACTTGCATGAGTGTGTATTTTTTCTTTTGAATATTTTTTCTGGCAAATGACTCTAGTTTAAATAAGTATATCTTTAAAGGCAGAGGTGATGAGTGTGTACCAGCAGCTCTTTCCATTAGTGTCACTATGCTGGGTGAGTCTCAGTGGTGTGGAGAAGAGGATTCTCCCAGAATACTAATACTCCAATGTAAAGAGCTGAACCTCTACATGTGCGCCATTGTTGTTTGTTGCTGATGTTGCACTTAACAGCTATATAGTGCCATTATGCTTGACTACCGATGTGATTAAATTCTAAATGGTGTTGAAAACCTGGGAAGATGTGTGAGAGTGCACTGCTTGGAAATGAGTGACACGTTTACCTCTCAGCACTGTGCCGAGAGGAGCCCTGACTTCAGACACTTTGGTGATGCATGCAAGTTTTTGTGCGAACAGAAATAAGAATGCACTTCCAGTAATGAGACTTAAATGCATCAAAACATACTATACAATGTAGGGAATGCAATTTCTCAGAGGGGCTCTCACCGTTGCGGCTGCTGGTTTTACTGCTACTTGTATCCTGCAGGTTCCTGGAGCTGGAGAGCAGCGGCCAACGCAGCGAGGTGCGTCTTCACTATCGTACCAAAGGCCAGCAGGCCCACACCGAGGTGTTCCCCTACAGCCTGGCTGATGACCAGTGGCACAAGGTGTCCGTGGCCGTCAGCGCCTCTCATGTCATACTGCATGTCGACTGCAACAGGTAAGAAGCTGGCATGCTGGAATTCTACCTGTTTTACACATCAAAGTCTGTTTCATAGGTTTTATTAAAAATTCTGCACATGTGAAAGAAGTTTGATAAAGCCTTATGAGACTCCGAGGGGAGCTGTGTGAATTCTGATAATTTGCCTCAAGTGATGTCACTTGAGCATCCTGTGGGGCTGAAGAGTACGA
Source organism: Caranx ignobilis (assembly GCA_021432705.1). Taxonomy (NCBI): domain Eukaryota; kingdom Metazoa; phylum Chordata; class Actinopteri; order Carangiformes; family Carangidae; genus Caranx; species Caranx ignobilis. Next base: position 69,019,549 of record MU269990.1, on the reverse strand, counting down.
TAGAATCATTTGAAAACAGAGAGAGGAATGTGGGAGTGTGCAGTCTGGAAGAAATGAGATTGCCAGACATCTGTGGCTGTTCCTCGTCTCTTTATGAGGCTGAGGCCTGGAACACACTGGATGCTTGGCTGAGCTGCTGTGGAGAATCACACCTGTGTGTTCACACTGGATGTGTATCTGCTGCGGCGCTGCTGCTGCTGCAGCTCTGTCTGTTACATGGAGTTTGTAGGTTACTGGAATGTGGGATTTCTCTGCATTGTGAATTAATTTTTGATTAATTCCTGACATTTTTTTTGTCAGCAGACGTCAATCAAGTGCCACTGTCTCCACACACAGGAGCTACAGTGGTTAAAATAGATTTATATATTTTTTGTATCTGTGACAGATTCAGTCTAGACATAGAAAACTATAGTGTTAGCTGTCAGTTTAATGTGATGTTGCGGCTGTGATGTGATGTGAGCCTTTACTCTGTTTTTGCTTTGAGCATGCATCCACTGTGTTCCTGGCCTACTGGCTGGAGGCTGCATTAGGTGCTATTAACATATCACACCTGAATCTCTGCGCAATCTGTTGGTGCACAAGATGCATTGTAGGTAATATAGGTGCGGGGTTCTGATAAGAAAGAAGAATGTGTGGAATAAAAGAGCATATCTCTAGTTCTGCTCCGATGTATGTGCTGCTCTTTGGGAGAAACCTGGCGATGGGGGAGGTTCTCCAGTTTCATCTGTGAGTACAACAAAGAAAACAGCTATGATCTGCTCCTGTGTTCAGTGCTCAGGGATGCACCTGTCCAAGACACCAGTCATGATATGACCAATCCACACCAAATCATCCTGATATCATTATCAATTCACATTCACATCTGTTTAACCATAGCAGCCCATCAACTCTGTTTTTTATGCCACAGCATTACCTTAAATTACCTTATGAGTCACGCAGTTAGGAATACACATTTCAAATTTGGGCAAAATAGAACATTAGTGTTGGATCAGTGCTCTTTATTGGCAGATATACTGAGTTGAGATACTGAATCATCAGAGGAGAAAAAGCTGGATTGGTGCATTTATAGTTTAACCTGTCAAATGTATCTGTCACTTCTCTTTTCAGGAAACTATCCGTGTTCAACAAGTGAGAAAAGTTATAGATGGAAAAAGAGACGATACAGCAGCACTGTCATCCTCAGAATGTTTTTGACTCACTCATGCAGATACACAGAGGATGAAAATGTGAAATTATTTTTGGTAACTTTTAATTGAATGTGAGTGTTGATTGGTGGGAAGGAGTTTAGGGGTCACGTCCTCATCTCTTTTACTCCAGCTGGACCAGCAGTCTATCAGAGGGATTCAACAGCCCACGTCAGTCAACCTGCCTTCATTACCCTGCTCTCAGTCAGTTTAATGAGGGTTGGGGTCTCCCCTCCTTTGCTGAACTGGCCTTTCATTTGGCAATAAAAAAAAACAAAGAAGTGAAAAGAAGTGAGGAACAGCATGTGCGCTTGTCTGGGAAACGAGAGAGTGTTTGTGTGGACTGAAAAACAAAACTCAATTTGGTAATTACTCTGTGTAATTTAGTGTATTGCTGCTGTTTAGCACTTAAGTGCGTGGAATGACACTGCAGACTGTGGCCCCTGCTGACGGCAGCTCGGGTCAGTGCACCCGAATTATACATGCATCTGCTGTACGACAGAGGCGTCGCTGTGTATGTGCTAGGATCTTCCTTGGCACAGTGAAAGAGGCAGACGGTGACACCATGTGTATCACAGAGAGCATGTGGATATCTATACCCACCTCAGAGAAAGAGTTAACAAGGGGATTTAACAGGGCAAAGCCTGCCGTGTGTGTGTGTGTGGGGGGGGGGGCTGTCATTGAAAACTAGCAATACAAAACAATAACATGCATGGATTCCTAAAACTACTTTCTGTGTGTGTTGCAGGATCTATGAGCGGGTGGTGGAGGTGCCCTACATGGACATACCTGAGGATGCTTCCTTCTGGCTGGGACAGAGAAATGCTGCTCATGGCTTCTTCAAGGTTAGCATGGCCGCACGATCTGTGCTCTGCGATATTAACTACGCAGCAAATGATGAGTGGCAGGAGCGAGTCATCGCTCTCAGCTGTTGCACCAGCTTTTTGCTCCACATTCAATCTTGTTTTAAACTGTATCCTCTTCCTCTTTGTTTTGGCTTGTTTGGTTTTATTTATTATAGCTGCTGGATTTAATTGTGTGCATTTCCCGTGGATTACCATTTTAATTCGAGGGTTGCTCTGCCTATCCTAGGAATTGACTTCTTTTTGTCATTGTTGCTTCCTCTCCCTTCGTCTGCAGCTAAGCCCACTGCAATTATCTCAGCAACCCCCTCAACGCTGATTTGGGAGAAATCATTAAATAGCCTCTGGACTATGCTCATTAAGCTTAGTCTATAGCTTTGTTTATCAGACAGGGAGACATATATCGCTGCTCCCAGACCGAACCCAGCTCCAAAAATTTCCCACCTGGGGAGACACATTGGGGCAAAATGTCAGCTTACCGGCAGCTATAACTACTTTAATCAGTCTGGCTCTGTGTTTGATGGTGTGTTGGTGTTTGTGCATGTGTGTACCTGCACGTGTGTGTGTGTGTGTAGGGGAGGCTGTTAATGCTTTACACATTGCGTCCTGGCTGTTGAATTTCTTCTGTGTTAATTGGTAGATGAAAGAAGCCTCGGAGGTCACCCACTAATCTTGTCACGTAGCAGCATCTCTCCCCGCCACTCTGTGAAGCCTTGATTAGTGGCTAGAAAGGCACGTCTCCTTTTTCAAACACACGCCTTCATCAGTACACACACATGCTCAAACACACACACAGACGCGTGTACGTGGGTGTGAGCTGTAGAAAATCACGGCCTTAGCGGTAATAGTAAAGACTTGAATCAGAATAAATGTATCTGGACCTGCACATCTCAAGAGATATCTGCATGGATTACACACTTAGCTAAATCTGTTGTGTCTAACGCATCTAGTGACACCATTTCTTATGAGAGATATGTTAGCCTATTTGTAGTAGATTATTATGGAATGTGGCAAATGTAATTTAAAAGGCTGGAAATAAATTACTGTTTAATTCGGGTAATCCCAAATGCAACAAGATTCTGAGGCTGTTGAAACATGCAAATCAGTTTTTACTCCACAGTTAGATTTCATTCTCATGTTAGTGTCTGGCAGGATATCTGTATGATATCTATGTAACTGTGTGTGAAGTGATTCGGCCCGTCTCCGTCGCCCCCTGTTTTCTCACAAATTCACGTTTCCTGCACGGATGAGGCAGCTGTCGACGTCCTGCTGCACTCATACTGCAGTAAACAGAGTCCCTGACACGGTGGAGTCAGTTTTTGAAAATTCTAAATGTACCTCTGTATTTTTTCCACTTGCCAGAAGGTGCAAAGCAAAGTCTGACAACTGGCTGTTTAGATAGCGCTGCGTAACAACACAGGCTTTGCTCAAAGGCACTCAAATAAAGAGATTTTTCCATTTCTAATCCTCCATCCCTGTCTTGGAATTTCAGTTCAATCTCTCATCACATGCTATAATATGATTATCATCTTTGACAATTCTGAATATTGTATTTTCTTCTTGAACTGAGGAACAGGATGTACACACACACACCCCCACACACATATATATATCTATCTATCTATCACCCATCACACAGGATAAATCCATACATCACTTGGCCATTACCTAATGGATAGTAGGCATCATAAGAGGTGGGTTCATTGGTGTCAGTGGGTATGTGCTGTATATAGCTGGGCTGAGGTCTGATTTATTAAATGAGATAATTGATAGCTCTCTATCTGTCTTCAGCTCAGTATCACGCCACAGTCACTAAGCTGACTTTTAGGTGGCACCTAAAAATAGCTGAATCCCATACAGTACCTACACATCACTCTGAAACATTAGACATGACTGAAAATAACTAACTATTCTTTGACTTAAATGGTATTAGTTTTAAAAGTTAACAGCCCAGTTGACGTTCGCGTTTGAGGCGCGTCAGGAAAAGTGTGCGACGGTGGCTGCAGATATGTATGGTTTTATGATTCAAGTTTGATCGACACAACTCTATCTGCCTCCATTTCAGCACGTTGCCATGACAAATCAGCACATCATTACCGCAGGATTTTAAATTTATAGCCGGTAAATTGAAGTGGCAGGACAATTTAAAAAACAATTTCTCCTAAGTTGCACCGCTCCACTTCTGTAAGGGAAATAATGCACTCAAGGAATGAAATGGCCCAGGTTACCATGGCGACGGAGCCTCCGTGTGTATACACACGTGTGTGTGTGTGTGTGTGTGTTTGGACACAGGACGAAAAGCTACCAATTGGGACTTATGAATGAAATTGAATCTGTATCTCCTGTTTATGCTTATCAGAGGAGATTGGAGGAAAAAATAAAAATTCCATCTACCTACTAAAACTCCCACATCACTAGTTCACTTAACTTCCTGCTGGTGCCCAGTTATGAGATGAATCATCTGAATCACAACCTCTGAGGCGTATTACCTCAGAACTAACTTCCTTGTCTCTCACTCCCTACTTAGAAAACTAAATGTTCTCCCAGATGGACGGCGGTTCCTCTGAGTTCACTTTTATGATTGCAGCAGTTACCACCAGGCCTCTCATAATCAGGGTTGTTGGTTTTTTTGTGCTTGCATGTCCCGCCTACGCTCGGGTTGCATGTTATCTCGCGTGGAAAATGTACGACGAGAGCGTTCAGACACCACCGCCCCTCTGGGTCCTCACCCACTTACTACATGTTAACATGCTTCACCTCACCTCTGCTGTCTGTAAGTTATTTTTCTCCCTGTAGAAAAAGTTTGCTGTGTGTCTGTGTGTTCAGGGGGTGATGCAGGACGTGGAGATCGTTGTGATGCCACAGGGTTACATCTCACAGTGTCCAGACCTGAACAGAAGTGAGTGAAATCAGACTTAACACACTAATGAAGCATTTCACTGTTTAGTTACATTCAAATGACAACTCTGACATTTGATAGCACTGATTTGTTTTTCCATTTAAACTCTTCAAACGCTATACTCAGTGGAGTAAAACAGCGGTCCCTCAATGGAACTTTGGATAATAACACTTTTGCAAAATCAATAAATCAGTAAAAGTCCTTGAAGAGAGTTTCTTTTGAATTCACACACAAACTCTAACATCAGTGCACAAATTCTTTTTCATCTGTGTTAATAAAATACTGTGTGGCAGCAGGTTGAACTTCACACACATTAGGAAAATGATTTATGGCCCTCACTTAATTAAGTTATCTTTAAGAGGTGATCTTGGAGTCGGCGGACATGTGATTTAGTGACATACCAATTAAGTGATAAATATTTTTTTCTTTCATATTTTAAGGTGATACGTTGTTATTTATGTTTATTGAAGCTTTCCCGCCTACTATTCAAACTGCATATTAAAAAAATGTATTTTTAAGTTATCAGTTATACAGTTGTGCTCATGAGTTTACATAGCCGGCAACATTTTTTAGAAAATATCTTGTTCATGCAAAAAAAAAAAAAAAAAAAAAAAAAAAAATCTTTTACTCAGAGTTAGTGGTTGGGCCATTTATTATCACACAATTGTGTTTGCTCTTTTTAAATCATAATGGTAAGTGGGACGACCCAAATGGCCCTGATCAAAAGTTTACATGGCCTTGAAGTTTTGGCCTGATAACATACACACAAACTGACACAGACAGGTTTGAATGGCTGCTAAGAGTAACTGTCCACACCTGTGACTTGTTTGCTTGTAATTTGTGTCTGTGTATACAAAGGGACATTCTGGGCTCTTGAAAAACACCTGCGCATTTCATCCATTGCTGTACTGACTTTGCTGGATTCTGAGCTGTGGGGAAGGCAAAAGAACTGTCAAAGGACCCGAGGGAGAGGGTTGTTCAACTTTATAAAACAGGACAAGGATATAACAAGATATCCAAAGATTTGAGAATGCCAATCAGCAGTGTTCAAACTCTCATAAACAAGCGGAAATTGAAATTGAGGGGTTCTGTGGAAACCAAGCCGTGGTCAGGTAGACCAACAAAAAATTCAGCCACAGCTGTCAGGGAAATTGTTCAGGATGCAAAGAAAATCCCACAAATATCTTCAGCTGACATTCAGGCACTGACGCTGACAGGGGCAACACACAATATTAAGAACTAAGGGTATGTAAATTTTTGAACAGGGACCATCTCAGTATTTTCTTAATTGTTATGTTTTGTTTAATAATTGTTTTATTATGGGATGTCTCATAGTTTAATTTAAATAAGAGAAATGTGTTTTGCCTGATCACTCGTGTTTTCCTTAAAGAATGGTACACATTTTATAAAATCTGCCAGGGTATGTAAACGTATGAGCACAACTGTATATCACAATTTCTTGAAAAAAATGGTGTGAAGTAAATGACAGGTAATTGTGTCTTGTTTCCCAGCATGCCCAACTTGCAATGACTTCCATGGACTGGTGCAGAAAATCATGGAGCTGCAGGACATCCTTGCTAAAACATCCAGCAAGGTAAATACAGTGTGACAGAGTGCAAACTGTGCTGTTTTGACATTTAATCAACATTCAAGTGTTATTTAAAAAAACACATGTTAACATGAATCCCAGCAGGCAGCCAGCGGTGTGTTGATATGAGACATCAGCTATTGCTGTAGTGATGTGTGTGTACAAAAGGTGCTCAGACATTTCTGCTGCCACTTGTTTTCTTACGTGTGAAGATAGACACACACGGAGGCTCACTCTTGTCTTCTCCTCGTCTTGTCTTTTGTTTTTTGGGGGGGTGAGCAGCTGTCCAGGGCGGAGGAGAAGATGAATGGGCTGGATGGCTGCTATTGTGAGAGAACCTGCAGCGTCAAGGGGGTTGTCTACAGGGAGGATGAGGGCTGGACAGATGGCTGCAGGAACTGCACATGCACGGTGGGGCTTCACACGGGTGTGCGACTGTGCATATGTCTGTGTGTTTATGTGTGTGTGTGTGTTCGCGCACACTAGGCACGAGTGTGCATGTTGGAGTAATAAAGACCAAGGGAGGGCATTCAGTTTTAATTAAGTGTGTGTGTGTCTGTGTCTGTCTCTCTCTGTATGTGTGTCTGTGTGAACACTCTGAACCTGAAATTATGTTCTTGTCATACTTCATGTGTTTGTGTGGTTGTATGTCCACAGGCATGTGGATATGTCATAAAATAAATAGATGTGTGTGTGTGTGTGTTAGAGAAAGAGAAGGGAGAAAATCCATTTTTCATCATGTCTGTATCGCGCTGTGTTCACATTTGTCTGCACGCCTCAGTTTGTGTGTGTGTGTCTGTGTTTGTGAGTGTCTACACACACACACACACACACACACAGACACATTCATTGCTCCCATTGTAAGTCTTTGCTTTTTGTGTTCATCAAGTGTGTGAAGGCGGGGGTGTGTGGGTGTGAGTGTATGGGTGGGGTGGAGGGCTCCATTGTCGACAGCTTGTATTCTCATTATTTTCTTGCATTAGGAGAAGGTTGCCCCAGTTACCCCAGAACAGATACTGTATTGAACCCTCCACAGTGCTCAGGATTAGACACATCAACAACAGTGCTTATTGATACTACTTTGTGCTGCATAAACTGTAAATAATTGCCAAAAAGAGAATTAGAAGCAATTGGCGATCGGGAGCTTGTACCACATCAACAAACAGATTTCACCCCCTGTCAGCCTTCTCAGCTTTGGAACAGGAAACTCATGCACTGCTACTAAAGCTCTCCAACCAGCCAATGAGATGCCATCATGCACCGCTACCCAGAAAAAAAAGTAAATCGCATATATCTCTCAGTGCACCACACCTAATTGCTCTTGACAGATGATAATTATCATCAGGGATTTGTTCTGCCCACTATACCCACATCCTATGAAATCGCTCCATTCGCCCTGAACAGTGTGTTGCCATTCCTGGGATGCAATTAAGGAATTAGATGGGATATGTTCCTTACCGTATGTGTGGCAATTAGCCGTGACCTTTAAAATGCAAAGGTCGTGCATTAAGATGTTATCAATTATGTGTATCAGGTTCATAGATGTTGCTGTCACAGAGCTTTCATCCGTGGAAGCAATGTTAATTACATGCACAGCTGGGGAGAAGGAGATAGCATTTGAATGTATTATATATATATAGGTGTTGCTGTTGAAATCTACTGCAGGTGATGAGTAGATTTACAACAGTGGCTTCTGGCATTTCAATGAGTAAACACAGCCCCAGTTTGTGCCAGAGTCATCATCACTCCCAGCATGTTTAATAACTGCAGCTGAGGAGTGGCAGATAGGCAGGGGGCAAATATTTGTATGGAGGGGCCTTGACATTCATAATGGAAATGTTAACACTAAAATCAACTCATTTTCACCATTGACAATTTATTAACAGTACCGATGTTTGACCAAAAAGAAAAAAGTTCTCAGGAAGCAGTGTCTCCAGAGAAGAGATGCAGCCTGGTTTGGAGTCAGTAATGGTCAGACTACCTTATTTTCCAATTTATAACTGCGATCACTTGACGGCAAGTACGCTGCTGAACTGTGTGTCACCAACCTCAATTTCACCACCTACGTATAGCAAGGACTTGCACAAAGATTTTCCTCATCTGTCCACTTAGCAATGACAAAAACAAGGGCAAAGAGTCGACAGCCACTCGAAATGTAAAATGGAACCCATGGTTGAATTGTCCTGAATCCTGATCTTTTAAAATCACTGGCCACATCTTTATCAGCCTGCTTTTATACTCAGCATATAACTCCTTTTCCCATGTATGTGCTGAACTGATTTTGCCAAAACCTTTTTTTATTTTGACTCAAGGTCCACTTACAGGCTTTTTCTGGGTCTTTGATCAGCATCTTGTGGTTTTTGCATTTATTTGATGGGACAGTGTAGAGAGAGAGGGAAGCAGGGAGAGAGACTGGGGGAATGCCATGCGCGGAAGTCGGAAGTCGAACGTGCGATCAGCGCTTCAAGTATATCCCAACATGGGACGTGCTCGCTAACCACTCGACCACTGAGCACCCCCTTGATTGTTTAAATTTTAATGGTTGAGAACGTAAAAGTGTTTTACACTATTGCTTATGACGAATAATAAAGAGGTTTGCTACTAAAAGCAATACTGTGTGTGTGTGTGTGTGTGTGGTGCTGATACAATCTTATCACAGTTAGATCAGTATTAGTGTATATATTAGCTAGTAAGCTGAAGTACAGATATGCCAAAGCTACATCATCTCATTACCCTCTCAGATACTTATAAGTGTATTTTTCTACTGTTAAATCTTATTGTCACAAGGTTTTAATGACCTAATGTAAGCCATGAGTATAATATCTGTCCAGGATGGGCCTGACTGTAGCAGTTTCCCTTTAAACAACTTCTGTTTGTGTGTCTCCACCAGAATGGCACGGTGCTATGTGAGGCCATCTCCTGCCCTCCCCCTCAATGCCCGGCGGGCACAGCGCCTGCCTACGTGAAGGGTGCCTGCTGCAAGGAGTGCCAGCGTAAGTGGAGTACCCTTAACCTCATCACCCTCCTACACTCATACAATCACGGACGCAATTGTACACAAACACATCCACACCGCAGCACAACAACCCCCACCATCACCAGATTTAGAGCGCACATCACGCCTCCACAAGGGCTGTCTAACAATTGACCAGGGCTCTGCTGTGTTGCTAAGCTACCTCCTAACATGCCTCTTGAGATGGGTCCGTCCTTTTGCATATACATGGACCGATCAATTATTCACTAGCTGGCTTCAAAACACAGATGGCCACCAGTCACACAGACATGAGCCAGTAGATCTGCGATAGCTGCGTGTGATGTAAAGTGGTTCCTGCTTGTGATGAGCGCGGCTGTGGGAACAGTAAGGAGGGAGGAAAAAAAGAGGTGGTAAACGCCTGAAACGACACACGCTCACTGATGAGTGTCTTCTTAAATGTCCATTTGAAACTTTTGAATTGTGGCCGGATAAATAATGCTGTTTCATCATGTATCTACACCGAGGGTCTGTTATTTCTTTCTTTTTTCTATGTTTTGTTTCAAAAAGACTCAGAGTGCAGCAGTGAACTCTTATTAGCCTCCTCACCGCAGCGCTCTGCATCTCATATTCTCTCAATTTCCCTCTCAATAAAAATGGATTTCAGAGGACATTAGCTTTTCTCACCCCAACATTCTTCAGATATTAACCCAAATGAGATGTGATGTATGCTTTTAAAATGCAGAAAGAGCTGCCTTTCGGTGTTTAGAACAAGATCTAGTATGTGCATTAAATGGGGAGATTTATTATCTTGGCTCAGTGTTTTTAATAGTCGATGTTCTCAACCTTACAGAGGGCTACGCGCCATATGAATGATAAAAACTGTAGCAGATCTTACGTGCCCATAGTATTTCTCTGCAAATTTAACTCCACATCTTGTGCGAGCTGACTCCGCTCGAGAACTTTCTCACCACACACTCCCACACACTGCTGCCGTTGCTCCTGCTTCCCATGCGAAGCAAATAATAGAGGAGATTTAACTCTTTATCAGAGGGAAACCATTAGTCTTGGATTTTAATCAGCTTGCGTCGGCATCATTTCCACTGACCCATGGGTCAGGGATGCTGCACAGGGGTTTGGGAAATGCACTGCTGTGTTACACAAATATAAACACGTAGCAGGTAATCCCCTTAAACTCAACACCCCCGTGCTCACTTATCTCAACGAGGTAGACAAACACACAGCTAATTACGCATGCTCTGGCTTTGGAGAGAAGAGTGCCGCAAGTTTCCCTACTACAAAGACATGATTCGCTCTCCAAATTAAAGCCTTATCTTGCAGCACAGGACCTTGCAGGGAGGAGTTCCAAGTCTGTTTTTTTTTTTTTTTTGATGGTTTGTCAAGTAGAACGTCAAATGGCTGTTTCTGAAGTCCTTCACTTTCATGATGCACTGCTTTGTGATAGAGCCTGAGCTGCGGTGTCAATCATCTCTCCTCCTAGTATCAGTCTGAATCTGTCTGACCCCACCTGCTCATCAAACGCACACTTTCTGCCCACGTGATAAGTTTTGCACCCTCCACCACCACCCCCACCAGCACTTACATGAAACCTGGTCTCTGCTTGCTCTTTTTACATGTTAATTATTTCCTCAGTTTCTCAGTAGCATTGCTTAATTGGGTTTGATATGCTTGATTTGGTTTCACTCAATTCACCTGAGGACTTCAAAAAAAAAAAAAAAAAAAAAAAAAAAAAGCTGAAAATAATAAGGACAGATTTTATCATACAACAGGACTGTTATATAAGACCACTGGTGTTTTGCCAGTGTTTATGTCCACAACCTGCAGGCAGCAGGATTAAAATACATGTAATGATTTTAATCATGATCAGTTTATTTGCTATTAGGTTGAAAACTAGTTTTTGATGAATGCAAATCAGTTTTATCTAGTTATTATCTGGGTCAGAAAACACATCATTCATTTGCTTTCCTTTGTTTCTGGTTATTTGTTAATTGAGTATATTTGGATTCCCGGCATTACAGGAAGTATTAGCTGCTACTCTATGATTCATTATTTAGTTGAGTATTAGTAGATAAAATTTTGTTTTTTAAACACCAGAGAATGAAACATTTTCTTTGTTATTTCAGCTCCAATAAAATTCATCACAAAGTTGTAATTTTTAAAATGAAGTAAATAGAGGTGTAACACACAGGGAATGACTTCAGAAACAGATCAGTTAAACATCTTACAAATCTGAAAGACATGTTCGCAATCATTTATTCTGGGATACTGCATTAAAGATAAGCTATAGTCAGTACAGAAAACAAACAGATCCTTATGCAGACTATGATACAGACGAAATACAGTTCTCAGTTTGCTTGCATGTGTATATGTGTCTTTTCTGTGTGTGTAATATTTTTGTGTTTTTCTACCAGCTGTCTGCCTGTTTGGCGGTAGAGAGCTGGTGGAGGGGGATCAGAAGGCTGTGCGCGACTCCTCTGGCAGGTGCCTGCTGTTTGAATGCAGGGTAAGTCGTGTCAACACACACACTCACACACATAGGGACTTGAAACACGCTTAAATGCTTTTATTCAAAAGAATTTTTTACCAGACCCCTCACCAGAGCGAGACAACACAATAGGTAATGCAACCAAACCCTTCAGCTCTGTTCATTTCCATGTTGTGTCACAGTGTCTGACAGCTCACTAAATACTCATTCCACTGCTACCTCGGCCCAACCTCGCAGGATAAATCAAGCCCCCATGAGCCAGAGTGCGAAATTGTCCACTCCAGCTGAATTTCATTGATCTGACTTGCCATTGTTTTCGTTGTAATCTAAATAAATTGGCTGAATCCTACTAATTAAGTTTACATTTGGAGGCCAGGAGCGGGCACACTCGTCAATCACAGGATGCCACGGCCATTCTTCAGTACCAATCATCAGATACCACACTGGTCCCAAATCAGATTCATTTCCCAATTATTCATAGTATTTGCTTTTGTCTGCCTGGCGCAGCAGATGGGTGGGTCGCTCACTTTTGGGAGTAATTCACTTGATGACATTATGCCAGGCAGGCCCAATCAATCACAGAAAAGTGATTTGAAGTTTTAATCACCCAACTCTATCATATCAACCGGCTCCTCCATGAATTCTGCAAAGCTCCATTAGAATCTGCAGTTTCAGACAGCTGTCTGGCTTGCTTGCCCACACCTGGCCCATCTGTAGTCCCAGTTTACTGACTGGCAGTCCCAGGCAGATCAAAGAAATGGGGACGCGGAGTTCTGTCAGTCAGCCCACTGCTGCACACTCCTGCAGGCTTCCCCTGACAGCTGCTTGTCACGCCTCTGATCTTCTGTCTGCCTGCTGGCTGCAGGGGAGGGTGTGTGTGTGTGTGTGTGCGCGCGTGCAAATTTTGGGTGGTGGGTGGCAAGAAGTCGATGGTGAGACTTGTTTGGAAAGTTGTTTGTGGAGTTTTAGTTAGAAGTTTTTTTCCGTGGTTTCACATGAGCATGCCCAGCCTATGGACAGGTAGAGGTTATGACACCTGGGGGAGGTGTCTAGTGAACAGACCAGTTTTAGTCTACAAATAGACAGGGACTAGGTCTATTGTTTCTGTCCAACTGCGTCTGGTGTTGATGACTCCAAATTAGCATCAGTCAGAGGGACTGAGATGAGATCATTAGAGAGACCTGCCAAATGCATGCTGGGAAAAGGAACCCCCTAATCAGGTTTTACACTCTGACTAAACACACATGCAGGGATAATCCAGAAGATTGATTCACTGTTTGTATAATAAAGCTGCGTCATGAATCACAATGTAAATGATTGTGGAGAATGGGACAAAAGAAGAAGAAAGCTCCTTTTCCCCTCCCACAAGTCGTTTAGAAAAAAATAACTGCTATTGACCGAATGAGTAATTGGTTTGTAATGAACACACAGGGAGAAGGGAAAGTCGGGGAGTGAGAGAGGAAACACAATAGATGAATAATTACCTTCATAATTACATCCAAACCTTTAGCAAATGAATGGAGATGGGGGGGTTGGGGGCCAGATTGGACCTAGAGAGAAGCTGATGAGTGTTTTGTCTTTACCCATCACAGGACAGGACTATGCATCGAGTGGTTCCCACCGAGCCTTGTCCTGAGCTCAGCTGCCCTGAGTCCGAGCAGATCACCCTGAGTGACAGATGCTGTAAAGTGTGCAGAGGTATGTCGGACACACCATCCTATAGCACAGTATTATAACTATACTATACTATATATGTCATACCTTTGTTTGATAGTGGAAATCCCCAGATTTCAAAATAAAATATATATATACAGTGAGAAATGGCTACTGGCAAAAGTAGTTAGAGATAGATACAAACAGATAAACAGACAGACACCAACCTGTTCATGCAAGGAACCACATAATTTACATACTTTGTTTTGGTGCTAAATTGTCTGCTCTCTACATTAGTCAAGTGGCTAGACAAAAGCAGCGTTGTGTTTGATCAATTACCAAAAAAAAAAAAAATCTTGCTGGTTTTTGTCATTGTGCAGAATAAACTGAAAATCGATGGCTGCCTGTAAGGCAGGGAATCAGCCTAGAAATGGCACTGATACAAAGTATGGGGGTTTTAAAGAAAAGCACTAAAACTGAGGAGTATTCTCTTTGATATTTCTGCTTACTCATTTACAGTTTGTACTTCAGCTGTATCAACATATGTTTGTTTTTAAGATGTCAAAGGCATCAGTGTTAATGAATGTTATTTGGTACGAACATACCTGGGAAAGAAGCAGCATTAAAAAGATACTGGGTGAAAAGGTCGTGGTGCTATGACCCAACCTTTCCAAACACCCCTCCATCACTCCTCTCCTCCTTTCTCTTCTGGGTCTCAACCTTTTCCTCCCTGCACCTCCTGCAGGTCATGACTTCTGCTCAGAGGGTCACAGCTGCATGGAGCACTCAGACTGTGTGAACCTGGAGGCAGGAGACTGCTGTGTGTGTAAGGATGGCTTCCGCCCACTTCGAGATGATAATGCCTACTGTGAAGGTAAGGCATGGCTCTGAATAACAAACCCCGACTTTTAGCTGAAGTTTCTTCACCCTCAGAGAGCAGACGAGTGGTTGATTCTTGTGAGTGTTCCTTGGGCTGCATGAGAGGAGCGAGACCTTTTTATCCAGTCTTATACTTTTTTAGTGGGGAGAATTTACAGTTGCCAGAGAGTTCTCTGACTGTGTGGACTCAGTCTGATGTGATTCAGTTTTGTGAAATGACCACACAGATAACATGTTTCCTGACTCAGCTCATGTGTTCACTAAGACATTGTGTCTTACATTGAAAGAATACAGTGAGATGTGATAACATGGAGGTCAGGGCAGTGAATGACTCGAACAATCTTCAACTACAATTTCACATGATCCCCTTCACTGGGCATTAGTTTGTGATTTCTTTATTTTTATTCTTTCCTTCCTGCTGAACCTGATATGGTCACAGTTGGAGGTGTCATGCCTTATTTTCCACCTTTCAAAACACTGTATTTTCTGATTTTTAGTCTCAAACTACAAAAAAAAACAAAAAAGCAACTGATGCAGACCTGCCACAATAAATACCAAGACATCACCATTGTGGGTACATTTCTTTTATTCCTGTTTTCCTTTTTCCATTCGATGGAGACGCTCATTGCTCTCAGTTGACCCGACATTTGGAAGATTTGCCTTCAAAAATTGTGGCTTACAAACTTGTTTTTGATTTAAGTGCCGTGTTTTGTAGTATTTGGCCTGTTTTTGTTAGTTTGACTAAAATTTGGAAACACACAGACTTGCAAAATAAAGTCAGCATTTGCTAAATAACCCTGACAACACATTGCTGAATTTAGACTTTTATCACATAATCCTTTTGTGATGGGAGACTGTAATCCTCTCATTATTTCTGTCCACGATATATAATAACTGCTTTTCAGAATGCATTTAGAGAGACTAATGTTTCTCTTCTCCGCCAGCTGATTAATTTGTGGTATAAAATATGCTGATGGTCTTTATGTTTGCATGTATTAAGTGTTACTCTGCTGCGGCAGCGATTAAAGCCATGCCATCCATCATCAGCCAGGTCATTCATTACTGATTGCATGCAAAGACTCAGATGTCTCTAGCCATGTTACACTTATAAGCAAAACACAATGCAATTTATTATATCAGCACAGCTACTGCCATGAAAACAGACAGTGTTTTACATGATTGCCTTTGGAATGTCCCACATTGCATGATGGAAAAACATGCTGTCAATGAGCCGGTCATTCAGGCTGATGGTGAAGAGATTGCACAGTTCAAACTCACTCAACAGAGGGTACTTCAGCTGAATTCCTCATATCACATCTTGGCTGAATTTTTACCAGATGCATCATTAAAAAATGATGACTTTATCATCTCCGATGCTATCCTGTAGTAAAATATGTAGTAAACATCATGTCATAACTGCCACGCCTGTGCAGCGCTGTATTAATGAGCAAACATGGCATCAAAGTTATTCAGATTCTTCAGTGTGTGACCTTGACAGCTGCTCCGTCAATCTACAGCCTTCTTGATCTTCTCTTTTCATTGTGTGTGTGCAGTTTTAGAGCATGTGTTTGCGAGTACATGCCTTGGCCTATTTCCTTTTTATCTACAGTTCACACACCGCGTGTAATATATTTTCTGTCACCTTCATCGAGATCAGGCGAAAGTTTGAGTCAGCCTGCAACCTGGTTGTTAAATAAAAGAGTAAATTCACAATTTCTGCAGATCCCATGTTAATTTGAGCACATGTGTGCAGTTGTCCAGGTAATTTGTCTTAGACAGTCTTAATTAAAGATGCTATCACTGCTAATTTAATGGGAAGAAGTGCCAGAGGTTGTAGGTGATCCAGTGGACAATAACAGTGTCTCACCATGGGCTCTTTGGAAGAGTATTCCAGGCACTGGTGGAAGTGATTAACATTTACTGAAGTACCATTCAAGTACTGTTTGGTAGCACTTATACTGAAGTATTTGTACTCAGGGCCCACCATGGTTCAGATTTTGATCAAACACAGAACATCAAACATGTTCTATTTTTTTCAGGCACATTCATTTGACAGCTAAAATGTGAGTAGTTAACAACTGCTCCACTCACATTACTAATTGTGCTTCTTTATTGTAAATAGGCCTTTTCCACTTCTTCTTCTTCTTCTTGTACTTCTTTATAAATAAATATGCAAATGTAAATAGATACAGTCATTTGTTACACCATCATTACTGATAAATAAAATGACCACATGTTATGTAAAAGATGCCACTCGGTGAAACATAATGAGAATCATGTCCTGACTCTGAAATGCCCTCCAGCTCAATGCAGCGTTGTAGCATCTCTCAGCTGAGTGATTTGACTCTCAGGACCATCAGCTTGGCTATTTTGGTTCATTCCCACTGCTCTCATCAACCCATTTTTGGCAACAGCATACAGCTTTTCTCAGGGAAAAATCTGTGATAATCAACCTGTCAATCAGCAAACAGCAGGCAGACAAGAGTTACCTACCTAGTGAACATTTAGCGTTCAGCTAAAGAACTGCATATTTCCTATGAGAATTGGTGGAGATCAAAACAAAGCTAAAAGGAGATGAATCAGAAGTTCACAAACTACTCCAAAGAATTGCTAATGCAGCTCTGTGTTTACTGGATATGCTGTTAATAATGAGTTTATAAAGTAGTAATATGTCAGTGTTGTGTAATCATGATGTTGCACTAAGTCAAGGCGGACAAAAGGAAAAAAAAAACCTATGACTCCATGTTTAAAAATGTGGATTCTTCTAATTCTTTAAAAATACCTTTAAACACCCATTTAATTCAAGTGTCAAGAAGGAGGTTAAAGAATGATGGGACTTGTTTGGCTTCTAATTGGTCTTGAGTCAAGGCTACATTTCTTTCCACTCACACATTGACTTTTTTTTTTTTTTTTTTTGCCTGACAAACCAACCTCTTCTGGAGCTTCGCTGTTTTGTTTATGTCATTGTGTCAGCAGCCTAAATACTTTCAGCAGTTGATTGCTGTAGAAATAAGGATAGGCAGCCCATCAGCACTGTGGGAAAGTAAGTACAGGGGCAGACAGACTTGTGCCTCCAACATCAACACTTCACACCCAGACCATTCATCTCAAGAGCAGCCCGGCTCTTGCTATGAAATTGGATGGCAGCGTTTGTGGTGAGTGTTTGCATCAGAGACTGCACAGAGAAACCTGAAATTGACTCAATTTGCTGATGGACTTCTCTCAAAAGCAATTGATTTTCTGTGTGTCTCTGTAACTCACTTACCACGTATGATTGTGTGTGTGTGTGTGTGTGTGTATGCATGTGTCCTGTGAAGAAAACAAAAGAACCGTTGTGCCAAAACAGTGAAGATCCTGTGTATGGATGAGAGAATGTCGGTGTTCATGTAATGGATACACCATTTTGTGTCTGTGAGGAGACGCACAGGAAGATGAGTTGCCTCCTGGATGAGTTTCAACTCAGTGGGATGAGTGAGAAGTGATGTCCGAGTTGGAGCAAATTTTGTGTAGTGAACGCAGCGGGGAGATAGTGATGTGGAGACAAACACACCAACATAGGTTTTTTTTATGTAGATGCATCATGCTCCTGAACACACAACATTTTTGGGGTGTTGTCAAATGTAAAGGCAAACATTGCAAAAAGCACAGACGGATACCAGCTCTTTAAAAACATTCCTAGGTCAGAGATGCGCTCAAAATAGCCGATGAGATCACTCCTGTGTAAATCTTTCATAGAAGCAGCAGTAGGGAAAACTCAGGGGGATACTAGCCCTGCCTTTGTGGAAGTCTGTGTGTGTGTGTGTGTGTGTGTGTGTGTGTGCAGGTGCATGGTGTATGTGTGGTATTTGAGCACAGAGTTCTCCAACAGAAAAAGAGCCCAGTTTTTTTCTCCTCCTTCCTCACAGCACAGTCAGGCTGAGGGCCTATTTTGCTACATGCATGCGTGTGTTAAGGACAGAATTAGACAGAGGGGTGAGCAGTGGAGAAGTGACAGACTGTGTGATTGTCTCTAAATTGAACAATCAGTATAGTTCAACATGTTGAGATAATACCATTATTCATCTGTGCATTGTAGAGGACTGCAGGCAGAAAGACATCTCCCATTGTTGTCTGGTTTTGAAATGCCCTACTTCAGAAATTCTCCGTCAGGATTGCTCAGACAGAAGGACTGCCTGGGTGTGTTTTGTTGTGGCATCCATTGGGGAGATGTGAAATACAAAATGATGCTCTGTAAAATAGATGAAATAGAAAGGGACAAAGTATGCAACAGGATTTTATTTTTATGCACAACCTTTCTTAGAGAGCAATAACTCACTTTATTAAGGACACTGCACATTATGTCATCGTTTGTATGCCGCACTTAGACATAGAAAGATATACTGTTGGATAGATATGTAGGTTGACAGATAACAAAGGGTTCAGATCACCCAAATTTAACCTATTTTCTCACCTGTCTTTTTTTGAACATGGTTCTGGTTTGTTTTATTGATTCAGTGTTCTGTATTTTTTTGTAGCAACAAAGCAAATCTCAACAGAAGACTGAAACTTACAGCCCTCTGACTTCCTGGCGTGTGTCTGACTGTGGCTCTCAGGCCTGCCAGAGCTTGTCCCTATTGATGATGTAAATCTTTAAAAATGGGTCACAAATTTAGTATTTTCGTTTTAGCCAATGCTAAGACAACTCCCAGAACAACTAGATGCTGTATTCTCAGTGAACATTAAGTAGATAAAAATTGCACTCTTACTGTTGTCTTGTTACATTGCTGGTTTTGGACTGGTTTCTCTTGTCTTTTTTTTTGCAGAGTAAGAAAAGAGAGAAAAAAAATACAGCACTAAAACAAAACAACACAAGAAAAAACACACACAAATGAATAACATTAAATAGCAAGCGCCACAGGCAGCCAGTGAACAGACCTGTCAGGTGTTGAAGGGCAGGCGAAGGCAGAGGTGTCGTTAAAGCTGATGCGCACTGACACAGGTGTTTTCAATTATTTACTGATTAGACCTCTCGTCAGGTTGAAGCGAGGCAGAGCTGTGCTGGAAATCACATGGTGTCACAAACCTGTATGGACCAATCAGGTTAATACCAAGGGAAGATGCCCCGCCCTAATTGAGGCAACAGACCTGTAGGCGACTGCGGGAGGATGTCAATCAAGCTGTTTGTACACAGAATTGAAAACAGCTGTGTGGGTGTGCAGAGGCTTTTAGTGTCATCACACATGACTTTGTCTAATAGTCACATTTCTGACTTATTAATGGAGTTAATGTAGATCTCATAATGTATGTAGTATAAATGATTAAAAAGGTCAACGCTGTTTGAACACAGAATGAGGCTGAGTCACCTTTAAGGCATGACTGAGTGTGTGTGTTGTGTGTTAGCATATTGTGTGTGTGAACAGGGACTGATTGCCGCTGCTATCTTTTGAATGTCATAAGGTAGCAGCAGGCTAATTGGCACTGACTGAAGAGCATGGCCTGCTCCAAAACCCCATCACTGTCAGGATGAGCCTCGAGCCTCTGGGCTCCCCACCTGCAAGGGTCCTGACCCCCCACACACACCCACACACACACACCTCCTGAACACACAGATGAATCACATACACACAGGGGAAACACGCACAGATTATGACTGGCTGTGTGTTTGTTTACACACATCTCACCTCTGTGACCCTCCTGAAATGTCACCCAAAACAGACAATCCCACCATCACCCAGACAGTCTCTCTCCAGTGTAAATAACAGTATCTGAGCACCGCTCAGCCAATATCCTTCAAATGCCACATGGGAGAGGTTTCCTCTCTGCTGCTTTTCCAGATAGGATCACGCTTAATTCATTGACTGCCTTATGCTCAGGTGGAGTTTTTCCATTTATGGCACTGACAACATCCGCATCACTACATCTCAGGAGCAAGAATTAATGTTTGCTAATCTGCATTACTGTATAGTCACTCACTCATGTGCAAATATATATAATGCACTTGGACCAACTGCAACATTAAAATTATGCTGTTGATATAGACCAATACTGTAGATTAATATTTTAAATGGAATATATACATATAATATATATAGCAGCATGTTTTTGATAAGTTGACAGCTTCTCATAAAGCTCTGCTTGCTGTTTCTGCTCCTTGTTACTTATTGTTTAGACCTCTAGCCTACAGGCCGCACCTCGGTCACACACTGAAGAGTGATGGATGATGATGCTCCATCGATTTACCCGTGGTTGAAACTCTTATCCCAGATTAATGAGAGCTGTGATGGAGAGCAAAACCCCATTCACGTAAACAAGGCAGCTTGCTTTATAAGACTCAATGGCCTCCATTTAACACGTGCCAAATTGAAGCATGTTAAGTGCGTGTTTAATGTGACACACACCCCGCGCACACTTGATGCAGTTATCTAAGGCCTTGTAGATGTTTGCATGAAAGGATCCTTGCGTGTTGTTGAATTGGATGGAACTTTATCCCCATGCGGAGACAGTGAGGTTGTCATGTAATGAACATACTGGGATCAAACACACAACTTGCAACTCCACCAGCACGCACACACAAAGACACGCACGTACACACACACTCCTCTCCTCCACCGCTACCTTTTCCTTACTTGACGTTCATTGTTCTAAGTCAGGTAGCAGGCTTCTAAGTGTTTACAGTGATTGATCACAGTGTGAGTGTCTGGTATTTAGACAATGACTGTGCTCTCAGAATTTAGATCTTCACTCTTGTTGTCTCCTAATGGGATTCTTTCCACTCAGTCATCTTAATTGGCTTCTGTTCTCGCCCAAATTGGCAGTGACGTTTTGCATATTTGTTTTGGGTTTTTGTGAGCCTGTTTATTTAGGAGTGATATGCTCAGTTTGGTTAGGTGAAGGAAAGAGTTTCCTCTTAAGGAAGTATATTCGTGGCTCCTGTTCAGGTAATGACCCAGAAAAAGAAACAGTGAGCTGCTCACTTTCACTTGAAGGGAATCCATTTTGCTTCATTTTATTTCCACTGTGATTTCCTTTCAAGCAGATATGAAAATAATGATTGCCCCAAAAGATTGCAACAGTAATGAAGAAAACTGATTAAAAGACACCTTGCTCCTTTATCATTTACCTCAATTTTCTTCTGAATGAAAGAAAAGTGGAATGTATTTAGAGTGATTAAGCTTGTTAGACCGTCTTTCCATTACACACCCTGCAATATAACTTGTCTTGGTCCTGGCTGTACAGGCTTTAAGCAGCAATAGTTAGAGCGTGACATGATTGTATCTCAACACGTCCTACCATTGCAGGCTGAGTGTCCACCTGAGTGTCTAGCACCTGAGAACATCTGGTTTGTTGAAGCAGACAGTCGTTTTGCAACAGTCAACATTGAATCTATGACAATTGTCCTAGCTCTCATTGCTTTAAATGCAAATGATCAATCTCCTCATCTAACTCAAATAAGTGTATCTGCCAAACTTTAAAATATTCCTTTAAAGCCAGAATATTTATAATTGGAACATTTGCAGCGTTGGTTGCTCACAGTTGTATGAAAATATGATTGGACGGAAGAAGACTTTTATTTTTCTAAAATGAAAACTTTCCTTCTTACTTTCAGAGACTTAATGATTGCATCACACTAGCAGCTTTTACACTGACTGGCATTTCTCTGAACCAAAACACATCCTGAGCACCTACTAGAATTCAGTGTTTGACCCAGTCTCACCCCCATATAACAAAAGAAACATCACATGGCATCCTCTGACACCTCTCTTCACCCGTGAGAAACCAAGGCCAGCTGTGGAGACTATCTGCTGAGTGGGGCACTGTTTGGCCGACAGGGACAGCTCTGTCTCTTCGCTCTTCCCTCTGGCTGCTATATATCTGACCACGAGGGAACTTGCTACTCAGTGATAGACAGACAATGTTTTGGCAAGCCTCATCCCTCTGCCATTTATTGAAAACCATCTGCTAGAGTGAGCTGGTTGCGGAAGGGATGGATAGATGAGTAGAAGACAGAAAGAAGGAGAGATAAAGAGAAAGGCCGCTAGTGGAATGGCAGAGATTCGGGTGTCTTTGTGGGACATCCAAAGGCAATGGCGGTGTTATCTCCCTACTCCCAGACCTCGGTGTACTGCAGTATGAAACACAGATAGTGAGGATGCTCCCTATTAGAAACTACGTGCCATACAAGCGAAGAGGGATAAGCTGTTATTCCCTATGTATATAGCTGTGGTAATACTTTGATGAACAGTAACTGGAATATGAAAAATGTCAGTTATGACCTTCAACAACATACTGACAGCTGGGATAGCATGTGTAAATCAGTCTGTGCTTGAACGCAAAGATATTTACTCTATGTCACAATGAGCAAATAGGTTTGATATTATTTAGATCCTCTTCAGAGAACTGTGGTCCTGATGACATCTTTGGAATATCCTCTGCTTTTTTTTTTTTTTTTTTATTTTTTAAATCTGAATTTGTGTGTCTGTACTCTAAGACAGTGTTTCTTAGTCAGAGTTGGCTGCAGAAGCATTGTGGGCTGACAAATCAGAACAGTTTTGGTGAAAAATATGACACTATAAATGAATGAAAATATAAATGACATTTTTTTTAAATATTAAAATGTTTTATAAACAAGATAATGACAAAATTATCTCAAAAATACAAACATCAAAAACATCTGACTATTATTAAGGCCAATCACTGTGATGAGCCACTTCTCTGAGTATGATGGCGTGCTAAAAGAAAAACTGAAACGTGACAACGGAGACAGGAAGCAACATGAAGAATTCAAAGGAAAGTGAGTCATACGCCGAATCAGTCCGATAAAGAACTTATTGTTTGGACTCCATATTGTCACAGGATGTGGGGCCACCAGCATTTTGAGATGTTGTTTTAGCTATATGGTTCTGGTGATGTCAGCTCAGATCAGACGGTTCCCTGATTTTGTTAGATTTGGATGTAATAAGATATTTGTTATTATTTCAAATTAATTCTATACAACTTTCTAAATACTGCAGTGATTCTGTCTTTGTAAAATCTCCCTCCTAATGCACAAAAGCCTGTCTCAGTCCAGATAGTACAGCAGCACCCTCCCTCCTCAGGTATGACCATGATTGATTTAGTGCTCATGCAGGAATGCATAAAGGTGAGAAAAAAAAGAACACCACCATTTTCTAGTCATCCATCGTGGCGTGGCAACAGCTTGACCCCGATCTCTTCATTCAGGGATAAAAGCCGCCACTGACTCCAGGCCAGCAGTATTTGCTTGCCACATCACGTGTGTCCATGTGACAGGCCAATCAAGGAAATGGAGTGCGTTAATGGAGATGGAGATGGTCGCTCCCTCCTCACGCGCGCGTGCGCTGCCCCTCATCATCTCACCTCCTAACATATTGTTTTAGCAAACGTAACTGCTGTCACCGAGGGCAGGATGGATGGTGTCTTACAGTTAATAGGCTCTAAATCAAAGCTGCACACTGGATAGCCAATCAGAAAGCAGGCACACTGCCACCTAAGACCTCTGCTCAAGGTTACCATTGTGACTGCGGACAGATGAATTTTCTCCTTTACTTTCTGTCTCTTAGCGACAGTTAATACTCGGTGCTGCTTTCTCTGCACTTGTGATCCTCTGCCATCTAAAATCTCTTTTCTCCTTCCAAATTGTTCACTTTCACATACACACTCCTCACTTTTCAGCTTTTTTTCTTTTTTAACTTCAAACAGACTCTCCCTCATTCTGCATCGTTGTGTTTAATCCACTACTTTGCCTGCTCCTTTCTCTCCTCCTCCCTCTGTATCACTCACTTCATATGTCAGTCATTCACCCCAGCTGTCTCATCTCCCCTTTTCTATCAGGCGCTACAGTATAGCTTGTCATGACTCTCTCATTGTCTCTAATCCACTTCTTTTTACCTGTACTATCTGCCCTTCCTTTTACCTCCCATTTTCTTCCCACCCGCACCAAAAGTCTATTTTCTTTCTCTCTCCCTCTCTCAAAGCCAGTCACAGGGTTTAATTAGCCTCCATTCATTTAGTGAAGGACACATGTACTTTCATAGATGGCCGCTGATTGTCTGCCTGCTTCACTTACCCATGTAGCTTTTGAATAGCTGGAGGCAGCAAGTATTGATGAAACTGTGAAAGGAAGACGACCAAGGAAATGTGAATGCCACAGTTGTAGGTAGGTGCTAAGCTCTTAGTTTGCAGGATGGTGGGCGGTGCTCTACCCAAGGACATGCGAGCTGAGTGAATGCCAATGCAAATCTATTGAAATTCAATTTCAAGTACTCTTTGCAAAGGCATCTGGCACAGAACATATTCAGGGGTGAATGTCTTCCTGGGCTCTCACAGACACTGAATACTGTGAATGAATAATAAATTGATAATGCCCAGGACTATGTAGCTTGTCTCTCAAAAAGTGCCTACGTTTGACCTGTACTATCAACGGGAACGAGGCCCTGGAGGATGTAACGCAGCCTGGTTCGTTTGGTTCGACTTGGATTTGCATCGAATTGCATTTGGTTGCATCACATTATCGAGATTATTTTGTTTACCCTGGCAGTGTTGTGCATCTTCTGTCTGATGGTTTGGCATGCAGTTAGACCCCAGGAATAGCTGTTGCTAAGGCAACAGCTAATATGGATCCAAATATGGAATCATGAGAATGAGAAGGAAAAACAAAGGACAGTCTAATAAATGATGTTCTTAAAGCTGCACTATCTCACTTTTAATAACTCAGACACAGGAGCACAGACTGAACACTCTGCTACTTTATCAAGTTCTTGTTGTAGCATGTTAGCAAAACTTACTGCACACATCCAGTGGACCAGAGCAACATGAGCATTAGCCCGGTTCCAGACAGCTGAGTCACTACTAAAAGCTGGGATGTCATCTTCCTACATAGCTTTATAGCTATTAAGCTTAAATGATGAGAAACAGACACAGAAAAGCAGCTGCACAGGTTTTTATTGAGCTTGCAGAAATAATAATTCATACAGAAAACTTATTTCTATGATTACTTAACAAAACTGGTATTCACTTGCTGACAGGATATCTGTCTGCATAAATGGAATTAAACAAAACAGCCATTCAGTCTAATTACCAGACTGCATGAGCATCCATCCCATTGGGGTAAAAGTTTTGGCAATTTGATGTACATTCAGTTGCCTTCAGTTTTTAGCTCCAGTTTGGTTCAGCAGTTTCCAAATACCAGAAGACTGCAGTGTTTGTTCATCATCATTCCTTCAAATTTACTGGTGTTTTATGTTAGGTAGTTAAGGTACACTCTGCTTATCCAAGCCTGTTTGTTGGAAATCGCTACCGAGGATTTTATACTGGGGAAACATTAAGACTCAGCCTTTTACAGTATATGCACACCAGTAAGCTAAGAGTAGCTAAGTGTGCATAAAAAGCTGAGGGGCTGGTTATTTATTCTTAGTGGATCTGATGCTACTAATGACTGTTACACACATATTGCACAGCCAGTGTCCACTGTGGCTCTGCAGACCCACACATGTGTTTACAGTTATTCTGGCTGGTTGGACCTGTGCACATATTAACACTGTTTTCAACCGTGTTCATGGATAAAGATTGTTGATTCCACACAGTTCAAAAAGGAACAGAAGAACATGAGACCAGAACAGGCCCTTCAGATTTATTTCACAAAACCAAGCTTTAAAATCTCCAAGGGAAATGTTAGGTCAGGTCTAGTTTGAGGGCAGTTTGTAGTTCATTCCACTTAATTGGTGCACAGTACTTGAAACAGTTGTGCCAATAATGAATGCATAGTGAACACCTGAGGGAACTGCAGGTTAAGTAGTTACTGGATCATGTTCTCTGGATAGCAGATTTACATGATAGGAGATAGGAGGTTATTTGGAAGCTTTATAAATGAACAACATTAGATGTCTGTTGCTTCTTGTCTGTAGGGACCATTTTGTGTAGTATTTGACATTTTTGATAAAGCACAGTTGGCTTGACTAGGTTTGGCTTGACTGCTGGAGTGTTGATGGGGCAACACGACAATACAGAACATCTCCACAGTCAAGGACAGACATGAATGTCGACTACACAATAGTTTAGTGCGGCTGAAAGAAGATAGACAACCCTTAATTCTACACAAAAAACTAGTTTGGATTTGAATTGAATGAATCATTTATTTATTTTGTATGAATCAGTAAGAACAGTATGGACGCTGCTTAGAGTTTTAATGTCCGGGTGGTCAGGGTCAGTGAACCATGTGCTTGTTTTAGTCTGCATTCAAGGCTTATCTGTTATTAAGTTGAAACCGAGGCATATAAAAGTGTATCATCAGCAAACAAGTAACTATTTTAAGTGTGTTAATAAGAATCTAACCCTAACCCTATTTATGTGTTTCACCAAGGATAAATCTTGATTGTTTGGCTTCATTGGGCATTAGCTATCATTAGCTTAACATTAGCTATCCTGGGCGCCATGTTTTACAAGCTGGGTCTCAACTGGTTCAGTTAAACCTGGGTTTTCAAATCCAGCAAGTTTGTGTGAAAAGGACAGAGTTGTTAGTTATAAACAGCATTGTCAGTCCTTTGAGAAAGTGCTTAATGTGAGGAAGAGGATGAAACAGAAAAGTTTTCAAACTTATCCAAGAAAAAAGTTGCCTGCCAGGACAGAGAGGAGAAAAGCAGTAGATTGACTGATGAGGTCAATCTGACCGAAATGTTCATTTATATTCACGGAATTATTTAAGAGCGCGTGGGTATTTTTTCTAATAAAAGACATCAGAGGGTTTAACTTTTATTCCCAGTTTTCATCACAGTCTCCTCATGTTATTCTGAGCTGCAGTGATGGAGTGAGATTAAAAACATCAACACTGTCAGAAATCCTGTCTGAAATCAAAGAATCTTTGTTCAATTAAAATGAGGCTCTATTCGATATTATGTAGTTACTTAGTGTGATAAACTCTCTGTTTGTTGGATGCTCTGTTTTTAAACCATGGAAAGATTCAAACAGCAAAACAATTCTACTGATTTAATATGTTTTCACTTGTAAATGTAAACTGTTTTTGTTCCTGCCATGACCTTGGTTATCCAGTAATCTGATTGGTCAGTAGTTTGTCAGGTTTAGATCTCATCCTTTCAAGTTAACCTGATCTGAAGCAGGTGAACCCTGAGAGCCCAGGGTTAAACCAGAGAGAACAAAAACAAGACACACATCATAACACGTGGACATTCATAGAAATTGGAAAATATTTTTTAAGATAAAAGTTTAAAATTAACCATTTGGATGACACATTCATGTCTTAAAATCCTCATCTTCATGAAGCAGTGAAAGGTATAGTCTTTTTGCCTCAGTGTTTACTTGAAGGGAAGGCAGCGTTACACAGGACTGAGATCTGGTCTGGTGAGCAGTGGTTTTAAGTTTGAGACGAGAGGCGATGCACTGTGGCAGCTTTTGCAGATGATCGTCAATGAATAGAAATGAAGGAATGTGGTTTTCCTCTTGCTTTCTTCTTTCTTCGTCTTGCTGGAGAGGACCAGCTTATTGTTTTCATAAAGTTCACAGATATTGGATTTTTTTTTTTAATCTCTGGAATGCAATAAGATGCAAACATGTAAACGAGTGACTGCCAGAGAAAGTTTGAATCAAGGTCCATGAATAAGTTTGCTGATGGTTCTGTTAATATCAGCGTCCTGCAGAACCACGGGTCCTGTTCTTGACAGTTTTGTCCGTTGGTGTCAGGACTTTGTTCGTCTCAAAAACAAAAAAGAAACTCAAAGATTTTCACCCCAAACCTCCTGACACGTCGCTCATTCTTAATAATGGTGTAATAATGGTAAAGCTGAGGGGCTTTCACGTCGACAGGTCACTTATGAAAATGTTTTATTCTTCCATCATAGTTAACTTTTGCTATGGATTTCTTGGTTTTAACTCAACCTCAGTATGGCTAATGAAAATAGGCTTTGAGGCATTATTAAAGTTTGCCAAACGATTATTGGAATTAACTTGAATAATCTGAACCATGTCTATCAAGTTAGAGCCACTCAGAAAGCAGGAGAACTTCATCACCCTCTCCACAGTAAGAGGTACTCTTTCCATAGGAATCAGATAGATGAGATTATCTTTTCCCCGAGCTGTTGGATTTTTGAACTAACTTAACTTGTTGTTGTTCTTTTTTGTTTTATTGCAGTGTACTATGATATTTATTATCAGGTTGAAATGCATTATGTTCTTATCGTTTATTCAATGATGTGTGCTGGTTGATGTGGGCTTGGTTGTGACTTGTTTCAAGTCAAATTGCCCCTCAGTACAATAAAGACTTTCTGATCTAATCTAGTCAACAAGAGACTGCATCAAGTGGACATGTGCAGACTGTGCTTTGTGGACAAATCCTTCACTCCTCCTTTGTTGCACCTGTTCAGCAGGAACAGTGCACTCCTTTGTCATTGTTACTTGTACTTAAAGTTTGGTGACCTCATATAGTGCTCAGTACAACTCTTCCCAAGAATGATTAAAAACACTCATGCCTGTGTTCAGAGACTTCTTAAATGAACTCTTCTATTGGCATAATTCTCACCCATCACTATCTGTGCACAGCATACAACATTTAAAATATGCTCAGAGCACAGAGATTAACTGAATGGCCAGTAGTAGTCTGGAGAAAAGCAGCTAAGCTACTATGTGGAGTGCTTTACTTTAAATAGATTGAAAATCGAGTGGTGCAGCCTTAAGTGCTTCAGTGCCCACCTCTCATGGACCCTCTACATTTCGACCTCTGTCTGCCACTGATGAAGACAAATGGGCCTTTCCCTTTGCTGCACAGGGGCCTTTATAACGGCAGGGACCTTCTGTAGTGAGGACTGTATGAGATGGTTCCCAAAATGGAGGTGACACCCAAAACAGGGCACGGTAAAGAGTGTAACAGAGCTGTTAAGATGCTTCCTTATCCATAAACATGGAGCCTCCCAGTCAAAGGCAAACTATAGTGTGTCATAAAATGAGACTTGTGTGGGGGTGTCAGATCAAACAGTGCTCCTGTGTGTGACTTCAGAGGCCACGGGCAAACATCAGATTTCATTGTTCAACTTGGAAGACTTGAAAAAATCAGTTAAAAAAAAAACAAAAAAAACAGTTATTTTTTTTCTAAAGAGATCAGCAGAGCAGCTACTGCACCCAGCACTCATGTCATCTCACCCATAATTAGAAATTAATGAAAGCCAAAGTCAATTATGGCTCCAACATCTTTGATGAATTCAGGAAGCTCAACACCAACTCCGCAGAATGAGACAAGACGACAAGATGCCGCCGTCAGGTCATTTATTCCTATAATAAAAAGGCGTTGCCGTTGCAACACTGACGAATATGTGCATCAACAAATATGATAAATCAGCTTAATATTTGTGACTACACACACAAGTGTAAACAAATTATCGCTGTTTTTTGTGCATAAATTAATTCTATCCCCTGCTTTCTTTTCTTTCTCTCTGCCTGTTTCATTGCTCTTTGTTCCTTATTCACACCTACATGCAAAATCAGGTTTGTTTCTCTCTCCATGGAAACATCATACAATATGTCACGGGATGTATTTTTCACACCTTAGGCTATTAACCACCACAGGGCCCCAAAGATTCTTTGGATGATATAAAAAAAAGTCCACCTCAGACACAAATAGGCCCTTTGAATTTGCATCTCATGTCAAGAGGGAAAACTGATGAAGTTGTGGAGCAGATAAACAAGCAAATCAACATCAATCAAGATGTTTGAACTTGAGGTCCGAGGCATGAGCTCTCCATGCGCCAAATTGATTGAAAAATGACGAGGTTATGTTTGATCTGCACCACAAGAGGGTGTCGATAATCTAGCAACTAATGTTTTGTAAATTCTTATGTGCATTTTCATTTATATCTGTGACAAAATTGACTGTATTTACATATATATTGACCTTTTAACAAAAAGAACTTTCAAAAGAAATCATCCGATGGCTGTTGTAAAAATGTGCATTCACAGATTCGCTTCGCAGATAATTTGATGCCACTTGCCAAAATACTGCGTGACAGCGATCCACATCTAACCCAGCTATGTTCTCCTCCTCTCTCTCCCTTCTCTTCAGATATTGATGAGTGCGCTGAGGGGAAGCACTACTGCAGGGAGAACACCATGTGCGTTAACACCCCGGGCTCCTTCATGTGCATCTGCCATACGGGCTACATCAGGATCGATGACTATTCCTGCACAGGTGAGCTTTGGCTCCTCTGGCCATTTGACAGGCTGGAACCACGTGTGAGCATCGGCCTCCAGAGCAGCCATTTTGTACGGAGGTTGCTTACAGACTCGGAGTAGTGCACATAAAGAATAGATTTTGTTGTGGTACTGGTGCAGAGATGAGGAGAGCCATGTAAATATAAGGAGATCTAACAGAGGGATGTCTGCACTGCAGGTGTACCCACCACAGGAGGGGTTAAAGAGAGGCATTTTATATAACAACAGTAAGTTATTGCCAGTTAGAAATGATTTAATTTGCATCTTTAGTCATACACTGGAGGATGATATTTGATTTCATCGTGATAAATTCTGCTGCCAGGAGACTCACAGGCTTCCACAGACGGGGAGAGGAAAGAGGCAGCCAGACATCCTGATATAAATATTGTGAGTTATCAGTGTCAGGGTGTAGTGTGAGACAGAATAAGGAGGCAGTGTAAGAGAAAACCACAGAGTAGAGAAAAACATACATCCAGCCTCTGGACTTTTAGACCTGCTGTAGTTATCAAACAACACCTGTAAAACACACACTAAACCATCACCATGTGCTACACCTGCTCTGCTGTTTTTTTTTTCTTCTTCTTCATCATATTCCAAGCGGCATCTGCTTAGACACACTTGTCTTTCAATCTGTCACCCTGCAATTATACTCGGCCCGTTCATTTAATATGCACAGAGATGGATGTCAGAGTTTGATTTGCTGCTATTGGTTTTGCTCCGATTAGGAGCGCCACATTAAAATAAAACACACAGACGCACAAATCAATAGCAGCCTTATGATTCAGCAGAACTAGCAGTTATAGCGGTCCAATCAATTTTGGATTGGTTTCTGCTTTGTGTAGATTACGAAGCAAATCTGTCTGCGCTTTGTTAAAACTTTTGATGAACTCCATAATTGCATTTATTTAATTAATATACCAGCACACATCAAAACTTCACAAGTGAATGGGAACATGTGTCCTGGTACTAGATATCTCTACACTCTTATATCATGAGACAAGTCAGTTGTTTGTTATCTGACATATTTGAAATTCTGAGCTTTGGAAAAGGCAATTCCCATGGATCATGTAAAGACTTTCATCCTTTCAAAACTTCACAGAAAATCATAGATTAACTTCAGGCCTCTTTGGAGATGTCAAGGTGTGTGTGGACTCTCTGTTTTCTGTGTGTGTAAGAGTGTGTGAATGTGTATAGTCTTCATCTGCTGTGCAAATGCACTGTATGTGTGTGTGTCTGTGTGTGTGTGCGCGATGAGGAGGAAGAAAGTGGCTGAGAAACAGAGAGAGTGTGAGTGGAGGCAGCAGACCCATTTGTTCCTGATCAAAGTTGAAACCAAAGTCAATTTCAAAAGCAAACCGAATCAATCTGTGGGAGAGATTGTGTGGACGAATCACTTTCTTTGTTCTCTCTCTCTGTGTTTAGGTGGTTGTGCTTGTAGCCTGAGATGTTCCTAACAGCTTCCCCCACAGTTGTCTGTTGGTAGCCAAGGCAAACTTTAATACATTTGTTCACTGATGCATTTAAAATGTTGCACTTTTTATAAAAGCTACAGTTATCTTACAGAGGACAGGGCCGAGCGTTCTGTTGATGATCGAAGACGTTACCTTGATTTACTCTGACGAGGGTGAGCAAAGCAGTTTATAACCAATTACATGGCAGTCAGTCAGAAACAGACAGCCCAGTCACCAAAACAACGTTTTTCGAGTTTGTGCTCAACACCATATGATTGATGTTTTTTGATTAAAGACTGAATAGATGAGAAAGTCTGCTTCAGAGGGAACTTTCGCTGACAGTGCAGAAACCGACAGTCACAACATTCTCACACCAAAAGATGTGTTGTGGATAAACAAAGTAAAAACAGTGTTTTTGGACCAATCACTCGACCCGATGACACAGAGGAGTCTAAGGTCTGACAAGGAAGGGATGATAATGTAAAAGAATTATGTTTATGCCTTTATCAGATATGACAGGGAGTGAGGGAGAGAAGGTTAAACAGCAAACTGGATTGGATTGAATATTTCAATATTTCTAATGCCGCTGAAAATCACACAATTCTGGGTCGTTTTCCAGGTTGTGAGTATGATAATTGGACATTTTCTAGCTTGGGGGAATCAAATTGGACAAACGTGTTGCTCACCACAAAAGTCTTATGGTACGTTGGATCAAAAACTGACCGTGAAAGACCCAAGAAATCTCTGATGATCCGTCATCCTCACTTCATTTATGCTTCAGTCCTCAGAACTTTGTCTGGTCACTTTCATATAGACATGAATTGTACCTGTTGAGCCCCTGCAGTGTGTGTGGGATCACAGTCTTCTCACAGTCAAAGCTCAAGGGAATTGGTAACAGAACGGAGATATTGGTTTTGATTTGATTTATGTCTTGACATCTATTGACAGAAACTGATGGAATTTTCTTCTATATCATCCAGGGCCAATCTTCTCCAAATATTAGAGCAAAGTAAGCAAAAATTTACACAGAAATTTAATGGGAACAAATAAAAGTCAGGCTGTAACTTTAGTGTAAAATCAAATCTCAGAGTTTACAGAGAGAAACTAAAGTTTGTGCTTTAGATTCATTTTGATGTCAGGAATCAAAGATGTTGCGGAGACACAGAAAGGCTTTAGCACGAGGTCCACCTGTGGCCTGTTTAGAGTCATGGCTGTCTGCCGGATTCAGAACCATACATAAAGAATAAAAGGCATAAGTGGAATGTGAGTCAGTAATCCTGCTGTAATGAGATGTCCCTGTCCGTCTAGAATAACACAGTGTCACTCCACAGTGATGAGCAGCAGATCCTGCCTCACTCCTCACAAGTTGTTTGCAGCTTGTGAGACATGATGCTAAGTAGCTCCCTGTGTGAATCATCTCTGAAGAGGCGGCAGCGTGCTGCATTTCCTCTGTGTCTGTAATTAAAAAAGCAATTTGCACCAATGCAAACTGACTCAGCGGCGGCGGAGTGAAGGGGCTGCTGCTGCTGCCTGCGCCATACGCCACACGGCTGAGGCCCGATGCCTTCCTGCGGTGCCATTGCTGTTTGAATTAAAGCTGTACGACTCGACAACACAACGAGCACCTGCTTGAAAACTCCCATTTCCTGCTCCAGCGCGGCCTCCTGCCGTGTATCTCTTTTCATTTGTCAATGGAAATCAGGAAATAATAGAGCAAAGTTTAGGATTTGTGACTTTGTATATGATTATGAACAGGCCTCCGAAATCCATATCAAGTTAGAATAGAGATTGAGGAACAGTGTTGAAGTGGAGTAACAAATGCACATTCATCTCTTTTCTTGTGCTGGTGTGATTTATATATATATATAGAAACCTCACTGCTTACTCAGTCCTTTTCCATATTGTCTTTAGACAACCACTGTGCCTTATGTGATTTCAGTCACTGTGTTTTCTCTAATCTTCTGAGCTGCAGGGCGAGTTTTATTGTTTTACTCATTTGTCTTTCTTCCACTGTGTGCTCATTCCCTAGATTCACAATGAAGATTAATACCCCCAAACCCCAGTGGATTAAACTGTGCCGCTATATTTTATGTAGCTTCCTATTAAAATGCCTTCAAGTCACTGTGGTGGAATACACAGCTATGCGTCTCCTTATAAAAGTCAATTTGTGTGATTAAACCAAGGCTTATGCAGAGGCTTGATGTAATGACTTTTTCCCTGCTTC
This sequence comes from Caranx ignobilis, assembly GCA_021432705.1. Classification (NCBI taxonomy): domain Eukaryota; kingdom Metazoa; phylum Chordata; class Actinopteri; order Carangiformes; family Carangidae; genus Caranx; species Caranx ignobilis. The sequence continues at coordinate 68,985,125 of MU269990.1, read as the reverse complement.
AGTCAAATTACTGTTGTAATCTTTCCACTGAGTTACTGGACTATCAGCTCTGACACATTCACCATCAGAAAGGACTTGGTACCTGCAGACTCTTCTGTAGGAACATCTCAGCTCTTAGCCCGTCTTGAGAGAGATGAATTATGGGCCAAATTAGGTGCCAGCCCTTAACAATAACACTCAAAGTCCTTGAATGAAAAATATAATTAATGCCGGAGTACACAACTGGGTGCCTCTCCTTTTCCATATTGCTTAGTGTCACTTCTGTGGCAGTAATTGACAATAAAAATGGGAGGATGCTAACCCACTAGCTGCAGGAATCTGTTGCTTATTAATAGCGATTGAACATCTGCTTGTGTTTAAAAGGAGTCCACAGGGAGTGCTGATTCCTCCAAGTTGGCCACAGAAGAAATATTACAGCAGTGGAAGGAAACATTAAACCGCCTCCCCCCTTCACTACCTATTGACATTCTACATTTGCATGATATACGAGTGTCTTTATTATCCTCAATGGCTTTCACCAATTAACAAATAGCAAACTCAGCAGAAACACTGTCCGGTATTGATAGCCATATTTCCACATGTATTACTGTGGTTTATGTGAACCGGCCTGCCTGGTAAAGAGGATTAAGTTGACTGTAGTTCATTTCATGGCTCAGTGTTTATGTGCAGAATAGTGGATTAAAGGACTGATCTGCAGATTTAAGTCTGGGTGAAACAGCTTGGAGCCCTGGTTATATTTCTGCTCAGTTTGTCAGGGGGTCAGCTAGCTCAGACAGAAATCCGTATTTTACATGGAGCCCACCTGCAGAGAGGGAGGTTGCGGGTTCAGATCCCAGCTGGTGGTAGACTGGAACATGTAGAGTGTGTGTACTTGTTTAAATGAAATATGTACGACCAAATGTCCCGACACAACCCAGGCTCCGTATCCAGTGGAGCCTTTAGCAAAAGAACCGCCCCCCCTAACTTTCTTTTGCCCCTTTCTTTGACTAGTATTTTACCTTGATCTTGAAGGTCAAGAATCCTCCTCTTTTCATCCCCTCTACTCTCCGTCTTTTCCCCAAAGTGCCCGAGGTGCTCCTCGCTCTGTGAGATTAGCAGCTAATCCATGAAAGGTAGCGGATTGGTTGTGCTCTCCCTTTGAATGTTATTAAAGAAGGCTGTCCTGAGGTGTGTGTGTGTGTGTGTGTGTGTGTGTGTGTGTATGCGAGGTGTACATGCGTATGCCTGTGCTTCTGCCCGAGGTGTGTGTGCAGGGTGTGTGTCCTTGTCCTAATCCTGTGATAACCAGACCCAGACCCCTGAGGCAGAGGAGCGGAAGGAGGGCTGGACAAACAGGGGAAAGCAGAGATGGACAGAGGCCAGAGGTGGAGCGGGGGGTTTGTCAACAACAGAGATCAGAAAAGATGACTTTCACTGATGGCTCAAAGGATCTAGTACATGGGGGGGGGGGTTGGGCTAACCCAAGCTTTTGCCTCTTTTTCCATGATTTATCAAAGAATTCTGCTTGAACTTCGCAACTTGGACTTAAACTTTTTAATTCTGTTGATGTGAAAGCAAACGGTGCTGTGTATTTGTGAAGCAACTTTTGGCTCCCACAGTTAAAAAAGCTTAGAGGCTGCTGTTCTTTCAAGCAGTAGTTTTGCTTGTTATATAAACTGGATAAATCCAATTTAATGTGTTAATAAACAGCTATTGATGCCTTGAGAAAATGCATCAACAGTTTAAAGCAGATTTCAAAGTACAATGAAACAAGTCACACTGGATTTAACTAAGTAGAAGAAAACAAATAATCAGAATTTCATGTACCATAATGTGCTACTATTTGATCTTCAGTGGTTTTACTGTGTACATCCGGTTTATCATTCTGGAGTCACAGCAGAGATTGTTTCACACCTTATGTATGTATGTATCATAAGATCCTCTCGAAGGCCTGTTACTGTGAAGTTGTTGTCGTGGTTACGGTTTTTTGAGGACAGTAGTCTGAGGTCAGGCTTTGCTGATGCTGGTGTTGTTTTGGCAGAAGGTGGAGGGAGTCAAGCAGGAGAGGAGACGGACAGCTAGAGAGAGATCCCTGGTGACAGGCTGTACATAATTGATTGCTTATCTGTCTGCAGGCTGAGCCGCAGCAGCCAGCGAGGAAATACCTCTCTCATGCTAACACACACATGCACACACACGCAACGTTTTAAGTTTTACTTGAGTGACTGAGTGATTCAATTTAGAGTCGCTTACACTAAGTGCAGGAGTGTCTAAAGTCTAAATTCCTAAGTAACCCAAATTACAATCAACCAGTGCTAAATTCAGAGGTCATGGTAACAATACACACTGTGCATGCACACACACACATGCAGACGTACCACACACACAGCACCTGGTGGCTTTGCTGTCCTGTCTGTTCAGACTGATGGCTGGCTGTTTCCTGTTTTGGCAGATGTGACCTTGGGTGGAAAGACAAAGTAAAAAAACACACCGTATTCTCTTTCCTCTCTCCTGTGTTCCTTTTACTGTTTTTATATGCCTATGAGCAGACTTTAATTCTGCCTAACAGCAGGTGTGTGTGTGCGTGTGTGTGATGCAGCAATAAAAGAGCAGAGTAGCGAGCCCTCCTAAAGTGCCCTTCAACCCATCTCACACGCACATGCACATACATCATACTCTCGGTGGAGGAGCTCATCACAATGTCACTTTCAATTTGGATGAGCCCACGGTCTGTTCAGGAGATATAATGGATTGGATGATGGCAGGAAAATGGATGTTGCGGCTCAGGTCTCCTGCAACAAGCATTCAGATTTCTGATCCTCTCACTCTTCAGGTGCCATCTCTCAGTCCTCACATCTCACTGTCTTTCATAACTGCATGCATTTAAAAAGCTTCCTGTTGTAGGAAAAATACCTGATGAGTAGGCACTACACAAAAATATTGTATCTCCATTGGCAAGGAACGCTTCAGAGAGCTGACTAATGCCTGAAGAGCGAAGAGAAATGAATATATTTAAATTCCCCACCGGTGAGGCCCAGAAATTCCCAAACTGTTGCTCCCAGATTAGCACTGACGTCTTTGTCTTTGTCTTAACCTTTCCTGCAGCCTCCAGAAGTTCTGGCTGCACTTGAATTATGTGGTAATGCTAAAAAGAAAAAAACTGTCTGACTAAATTACTAATGTTTTTAAATCACAGAGAGACCTCTCTAGCCAAAGGATGGACCTTCCTTTATTGGTTTCTGTTTTGCATGCTTTTGTAGCATGACTGGATGCAGAGCTTTGAACCAAAGACAATGAGATTTCAGAAGGTTAAAACAAGTCCAGAAAGTTTTCTGCACTGCAGCTGATGCAGTTTTCAGTAAGCAAACCCTTATCAGAAAGCAATATTTATGTGGATCGCTAAAATTCGATTTTGAAAGTGCGATAAGTATTCTTCTTTTGTGCGCCTCGGAGGGATAAAGATCTGCCTTTGTGTTCAGGGGCAGATGAAGGGCGTGCATTAAAGTGTCTGTTCACACCGCAATTCTTTAAAAGTTGAGTTCAAGTCTTAAAACCAGCATTGTATATTTCCCATTGCCTTTGCAGTTGGAGTTGCTTGTTTGCAGCAGGGGTTCAGAAGAAAACCGCAAGAAACATCTCACTGTGTAAACAAACATGGTGGAGGCCCACAGGAAAAGGCCCAGAGGGTTTGATAAGTCAACACAGTCTGATGGTTAAGGAGGGTGGGTGGGTGATCGTTTATTATTAGTGCAGAATGTTGGTTTGCAAATTAGACATGCAACGGTGAAGATGACCAACAAAAAGAGCTTCAGACTAGACACTGCTGATTGAGATGAGAGGTAAACATGGTCATGTCAGATCAGTAAAGTGAGATCCAACAGTGCCCACACAAACTCACCATTTCTCTTTCTCTAAGATATGAAGTCGAAGCACTGGGTGCGATATCAACAGAAAAATAAGGAAATTTCTCTGCAGCTTCAAATTGGCTCATTAACAGCATTTAATTTCCAAAGAGGCTTATTTATGAGCTGGTTTCCCTCAGTGGAAGAAAAACTGATCAAGGATGAAATGATGAAATTCAAGCTATGAATTATATTTATGTCTTATGAAGGTAACACAAGATGTGGGCTGTATAATGACGAGTATATATTTAAAACATGTACTTGAAGTTGTCTCCATCATATGGCTCATATTTGGGCTGCTTCATCCCTGCAACAGTGTAAGGGACACTTTATCTTACCTTATCTCACACTCTCTACCTTTGATTCTACTTTTATTAACATATCTACAGGGACTTATAGTTCATAGTAGCTGGATTAGTAGCCTTCCAGTGCCGTGAATTTGTTTTAATGATTCTGCATATGTACACTATTTCATTTTCTTTAGTACATGATGTTTCTCTGGCATTAAATATTGGTTTTACTATACAGTAAGTGTGAAAACTTTGTCACACTTTTGCCTCTACGATTCTCACACAACAGCTGTTTAAACTTAACACAGTTTGTAGTATTTGTTCGTGTGGCGTCGTGGCTGTATTATTGTGTAGCAGTGTGTCCTCCGAGCTGTTATTGCATTGTATTGGGTCTCCTCAGTCTGCATCCAATCCTGAGATTCTACCCACAGAGGGGAAGAGATTTGTTTGCCAGTTGGACACAGTGCGCCTCCATGGGCTGTGGCCATTAGTCAAGCTTGTAGTGATTCATAACTCACCATATCACTAACTCCACAGCAGCAGCGATGAGAGCTTGGGAGTCCTGGCTCCAAAGGACCATTTTGTTAGTGTCTGTGTAAAACTTACAGAAAACGTCTCTTTTGATACTTAATGGCCATTTGTGCCAATTTACAACACTCAAACTAAAGGCCAAGGGTTACTAGATGCAAAGTACAACACAAGATGTCACCTCAGTAATGAATAAATACAAAACAATGGGTTTATTTTTTATCTATTTAAAAAGCGCAAATTACTCAGCGAGATTGTTACAGCATCACGTCAGGCAGAGCAAAGAACAAATAACAGCAAAACACTGAAGACAATGTCAGATCATGATGGGAGATATAGAAATGGCTTGTCCTCCAGTTGTCACTGATGTCTTATTATTACATTCCCAGCTGTGTAACGATCAAATAATTTAATCCCAGACTGAGTCTGAAATCTTATTTCAGCAAAGTCAAACAAACTACCAGCTGGCAGTGATCATTCCTTATATTTACCAGGAAAACAAACATTCAGCTTTCTCTAATCAAGTGTTATTTTCTTGACAGTATGCTGATTAGCATATCTGATGTGGGAACTGTTGCTGCTCCTTTTTCCCCTTGTCTATTTAAAGATATTATCACATATGACTAAAGAGCTCCTTTAAACACGTGCTTGTTGTGTTGTCTTTTTCTTCTATAGAGGAGTTCTGTAGTTGCTTGACCAAAGAGCAGCTTTTGCACCATTGACCTCTCTATTCTTATTTATCAGATTGGAGTGTTTCTGTAGATACTGATGATTATCAGCTCCACTGACTTGAGGTGCGCCCCAGGGTTCTATCCTTGGTCCCTCTCCTTTCTGTCTCTACCCTGACTGCTCATTGATTTAATAATTGATTTTTAGGAATCTTCTAATCACCTACTAAGCTTACATAAATAGTGTGTCCACATGGCTAAATTGAGACCACAGACGTTTTTACAGTTTAGCTCCCACTCTCCAGAAACATCTTGCCATGGATATATATATATATATATATATATATATATATATATATATATACACAGTCAGTATAGTTTAAAAGAAGATGTCAAAATCTTGTTTGTATAAGATGCACTTTGTTTTGTAATGCTTGCCTCATTTTGAAATTGCTTTTTCTTCTGTTTACATTGTACAGTGTTGTTTAGCTCTTCTTTGAAAGACCCTTTACAAGTGAATGAACCTTACTTTACCTCCTGCAGAGCATGATGAGTGCCTCAGTGGACTCCATAACTGTGACGAGAATGCCTTGTGCTTCAACATGGTTGGAGGACACAGCTGCTCCTGTAAGCCTGGCTACACCGGTAATGGAACAGTCTGCAAAGGTAAGCATTACTTCATTATTATGCTGCTGCTGTTTACTGTGTCAGGTGCTCAGTCCACCTGGACTTTAAACACACCACAAATACCTTTGCAGTGGTGAAACATTTGTCAGATATAAACTATCCCTTTAGCAAACAGAGACCCTTTTTTTATACATAGATTTCTTACTTGAACTCCTTCCTTCTTCAAGTAATTTAAACCATTTGCCTGGAAGATTTTGCAGTTGTTATTCATGAGAGAAGTTGTTCCTTATTTAAAGTTTGTCAGAACATCCTTTCTTCTATATAAGAAGCTGTTTGCTCTGTAAAATAAGAAATAAACAAGTCACACAAAATAAAGATTCAACCTTTCTAATCCAGCAATATCCTCACAAAATGAAATAAAATAGAATGATACAGTGAAATACATTTAAAAAAATCTTCATAGTCTGAGCATATTTATAAGTATCTCCACCATGCAACTGTATTGTGCTCGTATTCTTGGCAGCACCTAGTGAGAAGCTTTCTGTGACCACGGTTTAATGGGTGCTTCTCTCTGTTTGCTTTTCTGTTTGTAATTAATCCCTTGATTAGAAATCTATTTAAAGTGGGACTGCACCGGGTTTTTCACATAAAGATACGTTTACTCATCACGGGGACTATAACAAATCCTGTGAAAACAGTTTTACAGTGGCTCTGGAGCAGCTCTCTAAAATTGAATTAACTAGTGCTGTGAGAACAAAGTAATGTTTTCATTATCAATTAATCTTCTAATTATTTTCCATATAAATCGCTAAATCTAAAAGAATATTAAAAAATAGCTCATGAAAGTTTAATCAAGGCTAAGGTGATGCCATCAAATGGTTCCTTTAACCCCAGTCAACTGGCCAAAGCCAAAGATTATTCAGTTTTCTACAATGAGAAGAGTGGATTTATGAATGAGCCCATGAATTGTGAGAATTGGTCGGTAAAAGTCAGGATGTCTTCTCAGTGTTCTGAACAAAAGGGCTTCTTCTGTCTTTAACACTTATTTTTCTTTCCTTCTGACATTTATTTCCAATGTATTCTGTCAACTGCAGTGAATTCCCTGTGTTTTGGGGACACATTAAGTCTGCCTATGGATAATGAACATTTTTGAATTAACCAAGGAGAGATACATTAATCACGCATAATAATTCTGTGTGAGCCTGTAATGAATCACATCACAAAATTAGCTCTTATTCTGTATGCAAATACATATGCTGCTGCTGGTCTAATTACATAGTTAATGCTCGTTAATCTTAGTGAGAAATGGCTCTTCTCCTCTGGTCTACCTCTAGCTATGTGTGATGGATTGTGCCAGAATGGGGGGACGTGCGTCTCACCAAACAACTGTGTTTGCCAGCAGGGATTTACTGGGAAGAGATGCGAGACAGGTAAGAGTTAATTTTAGTCTCCCTCCTACGTTTCTCTCTTCAAAAATAGCTCAAGGAGCACTTTTCACTGAATGTTTAAGAAGGGACGAGAAGCAGGGAGCTGAGGTGACGTAAAGAGAGGGGGTGTTTTACATTCTTCATAGGAATAGGAAGGAGGAGGAGAGATCAAAGTTGTTAGTTATCCTGGCGCATCTGGGCTCTTGGTTTAAAAAGACAGTGATTACTCTGACTTTGTGGAGCTGTCTTTGCTCTGACTTCACCAAAACAGTTGATCTGTAAATGCTGAGATGTTCTCAGAGCTCACAGTCTGCTGTATTCATTGTGTGAGTGTTTGATTGTGTGTGTGGCTGTGTGTGTGTCCGTGCCTGCGTCACACCGTGTAGGCCTGTGCTCCATGGTGAATAATGAGCTTGTACCTCTTCCAATGGCCCGATGGAGGATTTGAACTGCAGTTGCAGCAGTATGGGAATTACCCCATATCACAGCCCATATTAATCAGCGCGGCATTCCTCCTCACAGGCTCCATGCCACATCCGAATTACAACTGCACAAACTCCTGATGCACAACATCCGATAGGGCATGAGAGCTTAACCAAGTGTTAAGTCAGCTTGTGTTTATACCAAAGACCATATTACTACTTGCTCTTGTGCATGGAAATATATCAGCTGTGTATTGTGATAAGACTTCAGGTCCAGCTCAGTGTGTTTATCTCTATGGTGCTGGTGATTTAAGGTAACCAAGAAAGACTGTATTTCAGCAATACCCTTTGCCATAACCTGCTTCAACCCTTTGTGGAGTGTCCTTCAGGAGACAAGCTGCCGAGCTAATAGAAAGTCAAGTCATCACAGTCCTCTCAGTGTGTGCGCTTGTGTTTGAGCGAAGCAAACTGAGCCTCTCTGCCTCGCGGTATTGATTGCACATAAAGGACCTTTTTTACGAGGCGTCCTTTTTACTGCCTGTCTTAAAGTAAATGAATTTCCTCATGGTACTGCACTGAGATGCTGAGGAAGGAGAGACACTGTGTGCGTGAGGGAGAAAGAGAGAGAGAGCTACAGAGAAAGTGTTAACACACCTAAGCTATAATGACTTATCCTCCTCCCCATTTTGTGGCAGAAAAGGGGTTCCGAGGACCTGGTCCCTTAGTAATGCCACGATCCAGGCAATCACACATTTCATTACCTTCAGTAATGTTTTAGATCCCGCCTTCTTCTTTCTGTCTTCCTCTCCCACAATGCTCTGTGAGTGTTCTGCATCTCAAAAAACAGCTTCAGGATAGTCCATCAAAGGAGAAATCTCACAATAACTCCGCTCTCAAAGTTTTATCCAGGATAATTCTTTTCGTTACTCCGTATCTCGAAAGCACAAATCTACAAATACATTTGTTTGGTTGGAAACTTTTATTTGTAACGGACAAAGTTTTTGTTTTTTTCCACACTGATGTCTATTTGTCATCCAGTCAATCAAATCAAGCATACTTGAAGGTTTTCGTTCTTAAATGGTGAATATATCTCTGCTCACAATAAGGAATGTGTTCCCTAAAATGACAAAGAGCTCTGATTTGTTATTGTACAGAACGGAGCAGTGTGTATTGGATCTAGTGGCATCTATTGGTGAGGTACTCAATACCCCTCCCATTAAAATCATACTCAAGGTAATGTAGTAACACAACAGGCCCTGTCTGAAAGTTTGTCCACTGCCTGGCTCGTTCAGAACTTAGTGACACGGTGATTCTTAGTTTCAGGTGATTATAGACAAATGAAAACAGATCATTATCCTATACACAGGGCCTTTGTTATAATGGCTATGTGATTAAAAAGAGTACTCTCAATTACATACATGAGAATTTTCACAGTCACATGCAGCCCCCTGTACTCAAACTATAATGAACACTATGTCAGATGATAAGAATCAATCGGTCTGTGGAATCACTATAAGTACATATATATGTGTGCGAATATATGTACATATATATATATATATATATATATATATGATGCCAGTAAATGCATGCCAGAAATGCCCTTTGGCATCTGCTTGTTTTTATTTTTCCAGATTCCAATTAAACACAGGGGAATCACATTTTGTATACAGTATGATGCCCATGGCATTGAACAAACACCATTCCATTGTACGGAGGTGGAGGCGGATATCTTGAATTTGAAGAAATGAAACCAAAACCATGTCCATGGATAGAAACCAGAAGATCTGAGTGAGGAAGTCTGTTTTATCCTAGTTTGGGCTGAGTCAACATGAAGGATGTGACTGAAAATACAATTGTTAACATGAATACAGTTGTCTGTTTCTTAATCGCACTATGAGCTAAGTACGACTGGTTGGCAGCTCTGGGATCAGTCTGCTTTTAGGCTCTCTCACTTTTTCATTCAGTCTGATTAGAATTCGAGGTTCGGGGATGCAAACACATCCCAGTGCTCACATGCACGTCAAAAATCTCGCACGCTCCCCATGCCTCGGGCGACATGATGTTTGTCACCACAGCTGTTGTTACTGTGTGCATGTCTATCTCTCTCCTTCCTCCCACAATCCCTCTCGATCTCATCCCAGTCAGGTCTGTGACAGCTAGCATCCTTGTGTGCGTGCTTTTTTTCTCCTTGTGGCTTTATAGCGCAGGACCACCGTCAGGGACCCTCACTACAGGGCAGAAACCTCTGACACTGGTTAGAGACTTCACCAGTCACTCAGTGTGAAGGGGAGGCCCTTCTTACTGTTTCCTCCGTGTGACAGGAGCTCCCAGTGAGGGAGGTGTCTACATGAGAAGCTCACAAAGATGTATGGAGGTTAATGTAGTGTTGGATATGGTGCTCTGGCATGGGGGAGGTGGGGCAGGATGGGAAGGAAGGAGGGGAGAGACAACGGCTTGGGGAAAAAAAGATGGAGATGTATGGGAAAAGTGACAGATCCCAAATTTGAAGAGAGAGAGGAAAGAGAGATAACGACTGGGAAGGGGGGTTGAGAGGAGGTGAAGTGGAAAGGAAGATACAGAGATGTTGGTATAAAAAAAAAAAAACTGACAGATGCAGCAATGGAATGGGAAATGGAAGGAGAGAGATGAGTGGTTCGAGGGCTGGGGTTAGTGAGTTTCCTCTGCATTTGGATGCGGAATGAGCTGGTGGAGCTGGTGCTGCAGGAGGAGGAGAAGCAGAGCTGGGTGGATGAACATGGAAAAGCTTTCACTAAGTCTGGGCTCCCCACCCCCAGAACCCTGTGAGCTTTTAGAGGCCTCCCAAGGGACTCCACCACTTCTGCTGCTGCAGCGGCAGACTGACGGCCTGTCATAAGACACCGAACAGCAGCTCTTCAAGGCAAGCGCGGCTTATGCGCGTGCACCTCTGAGCATACACACACACACACACACACACACACATATACGTCTGCATAAAAGAGGACTCTAACAGCAGGAATGTCAACCATTTAAGTTTCTCTGTGTACTGAGGTGTACATACATGTAATATTTTGTGTATATTTGTGTCTAACAGTGTGTAATTGTACAAGTACGTGGATAAATGTTAATGTGTTAATGTGTCAATGTGTTTACTGTCTCTGTGTCTGTGGCTGTTGGTGTTTTGGTCTTTTTGTGGCTGTGTGTGTGCTCGCTTACTTGTCATTACCATTCAGGGGGAATGGATGGGGAGGGACAGGGGACATGCCGTGCTGACAGACAGACACCAGCTAGTGGAGAACTCTGACACCTCATGAATTATGTAGGGTACAGCTGCGGCAGGGCACATGCACTTCAGTCATGGATATAAATGTACGCAGGGCCAGCCATGTAATGTGTGTCCTGAACATGCAGCACAGTCAATGTCGTAGCCCCAGGCTAGCATTATTCCATATATGGGCTGGGTGAGAGATGAGCAAGTGTTGTAATGTTCCGTTTATTTTTGATCAACATAGACATCCATTTCCTTCCAGAGCACGCAGAGATTGAGGAAGAAAATGTGCAGTAACAGCTATGACGCTGTATGAAGTTCAAACTAAATGACTGTTATTCAATACCAATAAGCACACTTGAAAGAATTAGGAGGTCATTATGTTGTGATCGGTCAGCTGCCTGTGACATGTGTGATGTGCTAAAACTAACTTGCAGTGTGTCTTGTTGAAGTACAAGAACATACAAATGCAGCTTCTGTGACTCCATTTAGTTTTATTTTCAGTCTATGCTGCAGAATAATTTATTTCTCATAACATCAGTAATTGCAATATGCAGAGGAGCAGCGTTCCTCATACAACAATGTCCTGGCTGCCTTGTTTCCAACTTATATTAGTCTCAGTGTTTCTATGCTACATTTTTACTGGCATAGAAACATCACTCACAAGCAGAAACACAGGAACAACAGTTTTGGTGGATCTCTCTGATGTTTGTTGCCTCTCCTGATTTCAGTTCTTGAACTTGTGTATCATTTAAAACCGAATAATGATCCAACTCAATTCTGTTAAAAACATTTTATTTAACAGCAATGTACTACTAACACTGTATGGATGTAATGTGATTGCTGTCAATGCCTTTGTAAAACATTCACAAATCCACAATTGTCATATAATATTTCTCTCATTATCAAAACTCACTGTCATACAATCATAAAAACAAAATAGGAATAACCTGCAATTCCTACGTAGCTGTCCTGATAGTGCCCTGTCTTAAAATGATACACCACATAGTGTAGCCAAAGTGTTGCCTTTTCACTACTCAACTCATTGTTTGTGACTGCTGACATTTTGCTAACAGCTACTGTTACCTTTGCTTCCAGTGGCTGAACAGATCAACTGTGTAGGCTACAAAACTGGATAATGAAATTAATAGATTAGCTGGTATCAGACTGGTGCATAGATTTGCTTACTCTCCAGTGCCTGATACATATATGTGGCAGTATCATATAGCAACTCTTCTGTCTTCATGTATGAAATCGAACACATGTCCAAGACACATTAAAGAGAAAGCACGAGAGAACAGATAATCATCGAGTAGATGACAAATGTATGATGGGTGAATGAAATGAAATGGGTGAAATTGTGCTTCAAACAAATTAGCTGCTACATATTACACTTAAACCCAAACTGCTTCGAACTGAACAGTCAGATAAAAGATAAACAGAGGCAGCAAATGCACAGAAAAGTAATTTACAGTAGAAAACACAACACATCAGGAAAAGTGGCTCTTCAGTAAGACTGGATTAATGTAATATTGAAAGCATAGGTTTAGGCAAGAGTGAAGGAGTGAAAAACCCTCTCCTTCAAGGCTGCACTGAAAAATAAGAATAGAGTTGTTATTGTTGTATTGTATACAACAACTCTGTCCATCGAAGTGCAGTCCTCATCTTGAAGCTTTCATTTGTCTGAGTGTCTATTGCATATCTGATGAATAAGAGAGCAGAAATATCGCGGTCAATATCTTGGTTGTGTACACTTCATGGCCATTAGATACAAATCAAAGGTTTCATGAATGTGTCTTTGACAAGGAGCTTCAAGAAATTTTTTTTTATCCCATGTAATTTCCATTTTCCCTGTCGTGGCCAATAGGGTTGTTTATTTACACAGTGTTTGTACTTAAATAGCCTCACTCTGTGGTGCACCAAACACTGATAAAAGTCTAAACCATTAAATGTACTGTACTAAACAAACCCATACACTAAATGAACAATGCTGCGGCTCTGTCTGACAGAAGTTGAACAGTGTCTTTACTGATAATACCCTCTGCATATAACTAAGAAGAATTCTAACACGGGCATTAGTATTATCTTAACTCGTAGAAGCTCCACGGAAACAGGGCCTGGGGCTGTTGAAAAATTTTCACCAGCTCTTAGTCCTTGCACAAAATAATTGGACATAATGTCTGTGAACACCCTCTGTCCTGTTTGGGTCTCGGATGCATGTTTATTGACTGAATTGCAGAACTGTTCCTGTGAGATGAATGGGTAGGTAGCCATTGTATTGTATCCTTTATTTTCAGCTCATTATCTTCTCCTTTCAAGCTCCTATAAGCTTATTAGGATGCCGGGCCACTAGTTAAAATTTTCTGTCACTATGCTGTCAGTTCTGTTACTAATGGCCATCTCTGCTGTCCTTGCCTGGCCTCTTGCTAGCTTCTCAAAGGATGCAGTGGGCTGCTGGAGGGGGAAGAGGGTTTGATCAGATGTTGTGGATGGACACCTCTCACTTTCATCTTTTAATTCATCTGCAGTCCTAAGTCCCGTCAAGCACTTTTAATCAGCGCTGAAAACTCTTACATGTGGTACTTTAGCGTCAACAATGTTCTTTAAGGACAAGGAGAGAGAGAGATAAAAGATTTTTTTTTTGTTTGGTGTTAATGATGCAGTTCAGATTTGTGACTCCTACACACTGCTGGAGGGTTATGTTCAAGAGTGCCATTGGGGAGTCCTTGTGCATTACACCTACACAGTAAATTGATGTTTTATCAGTAGGCAAAACTCTCATTTTCTCAAGTCGAGATCATTTACCAGCATATTTTATCTTCCCAATTGATGCTCTCATAAAGAGAGCTGATCTAAGGAGGAGATTGTTATGTTTATGCGAATGAAATGGCGTCTTTTTCATCAGAGCTTCAATATTCTTTGTTTCCCCGATGAAATATTCAATAAGTTTTTATATCCTTTCCTAAATTACGGGGAGAGATGAAGGAGAAGGGACAGGAAGAATGTGCAGAGTATGGACAAAGACGGGAGAGAAGTGCAGAAATTTTTAAATACTGGGTAGCAGCAGATGTGATGACATAAGAGAGGAGAAAGGGGATGGGGAAAAAAGGGAAGCTAAAAGGTGGTGATTTATAATGAGGTATAAAAATGGAAGAGGAAAAATAGCAATGAAGAGGAGGAGGTGGTGGATTGGAGGATTGGAGGAGACAAGTGGATGGCCAGTGAGTTCATGAAGAAACTTTGAAGGCAGTGAGAGGAGGAGTGTTAAGCCCTGAGGTCACGCTGGCATATTGACTAGGACAGAGAGCAGAACGGGGCCAGACAAACAATTTGTTCCCTCAGACCTCATTTACATTGATGTCGAGCTCCAGGAAGCTTGTCAGTTTTAGACAGAAAGACACACCAGACAGACAAAAAAACTCAGAGGGCAGACAAAGAGAAAAGAAAACAAAACACAACAAAAAGACAAAAGTAGAGATAGACCAGTGCACAGGCAGCCAGACTCATCCAGCCAGGGGGATGAATAGCAAACAGAAAGAAATACAGATGAACAGATACAGGGCCGGGGCCTATGTGCATTAAAAACAGGCCTGCATGTTGGACACTTGTTAATACTTAGCTCTTGTGTAATTTTAAAAAGCAAGAGTGTCTTATACAAAAGTTGGCAAGAAAAAAAAACTTCACAACCTCAGCACAGTTGAAGTCTCCCCCAGGGCACCTCCCACTCGACACTCAGGCACAGGTATTGAATATTTAAAACCATATTAATTTTTTCACCCCTTGACAGCTCCCATGATGCATCGCTGCAGCTCTCCTCCTCTCCCTCCTTTGCTCCATGATTTACCCACAAGGCCTGGGGGGCTGTGACTGTTTAAGCTCAAGCGGCTTGTTTAAGCACAATGATTATGTATTCATTATTTATTTAGAGACGGCCTTACAAAGCACTCACTCCATCACCCATAATTAGTGTGTCTTAATTAGTCCCTGCTAATGGCTGGGACTGGCGTTTAGCTGAGCGCAACCTGCTGCTTCTACCTAAATGACACATCTCCCAGGGATAGCTTTGCTGCTGTAGCTGCTGTAGCTGCTGCAGTGCAGTGAGCTGCGCTGGGCACTGGTCAGCTCCATTGCCTTAGAGGCCGAGGGAATTTAAACTGCTGCAACTTACAGATCTGTTTTTTCTAACACGTCCTCTGCTCTACTTTGAGGAGACATCAGTGCCCAAAAGTGAAAGATGATGTTTTCATGATGGAACTGTCTGTATTGCACAAAAAAAGACATTTTGACAACCTGCATTATCTTTCCAGCTAATGTCTCTCATACGGAACCTATCAAATGTTGCACCTCGGCTTGCTGTATCAGCAACCAAACAACAGTCTGCAGTTTGAGTGCCATAGGTAATTAGCCTGACATTGAGCACATTAAAAACCTAATAGTAAATATCAACCTGAGTCATTTTAGCTGTTAGATGTGGGTCAGTAACTGGCCACTTGGAGCCACATCGGCAAGTTAGCATAGTCAACAAGTTGCATATTTTGACATCTGTGAGACACCGGGTAATATTGGCATTCATTTGTTGTGTTTGTTGTGATTACAAGTGCATTTGTTCCACTCTTCTAGCTCTGTGTTTCTAACACCTCCTCAGAAACAAATATTAGTTTCTCAGAGAACAGCTGTCTGCTGTGGTTGGGAAGGGGGTTGATAAGAGGGACGGTTAGAGCGAAGAGAGGGCAGAGAATGAACCAAAACAGTGAAATTATGGGCTTGAAAACCAACACACTGAGCTGAAGGACACTGAATTACTTCCCAGAGCTGAGGAAAACTGCAGAGTTGGGTGATTTCTCCCTGTGGGTTTGCCACAACGAGCGACTCGTTTTCTATTAATTTCGTAATTGATGATATAAAAATAGTGCTTCAAATGTCACAGTGGGTATAGCCTTTACCAGAACAAGCTGCCGTGTGTCTCAGTCTCCACTGGTTGATGATGCAGCCGTCCTCCCATTTAGGTGCTATAAGCATTTCTCAAAACAATCTTCCTAAAATTCACTTGTTTTAACCAGAGAGAGCAGCTGACACATTTTGATTTCACTCGTACTTTAAAAGCTTGGATGAACCTTACAGTGATAGGTAATTGATACTCAGTGATTGCATTCTGTGTGCATTTGCAGCTACCGGTTGTTCATGAGGCTTGTTTCCAATTTTCCATGATTACTCATCCACTCTCCCACTCAAGTGCTCGCAGATATGGATTTGCGTTTCAGTGTCTGTTTCATCTTCAGGAACCCAGTGTGTAACTCAATTTGCCCCAGGTTTCATGATGATTGATTGATTATTTGAGTTTGCTTCTTCTCTTAATGAAGACTGAGGAGCAGTGACAATCACTCAATTACACTTTACTGTACATAAAAGAGCAGAGACCCGTGATCCATGTCTCGCTGTATCGCTGTGTTGTGCACATGTCAATAACTGCTCTGTATGCACACTATCATCGACCTAAACGTTGTGCGGTCTGTTCCCATGGATCACCGTGAATGTGAGCTGACGTGACAGAGTCTGCTCATTTAAAAAATCCACTTATGCGGTTCTCACATGTGACTCAGAAGCAGGAGGGAAAGGTTCAGCTGAGATCCACAGATGTTTCTGAATAATTCCTCCTGAAGCCTATATCAGGATTATCAAGTAGACCCCAGTAGAATTGGAAACCAGTCTGAATGAGATTACTGTATGGGTGAATGTACGTGTGGCAGCAGGAGCTGGTTCTGCGCTGAGTGATGCAACGCAGCAGAACTGTATCCAAGCCCCTGGGGCTATCTGTCCGTCAAAGCAGAGAAAAGATACGGGGAGGGAAGTGACAGTGCAGGAAGGAAAGAAAGAAGGAAGGAAGGGAATGAACGTAGGAAGGGGTCAAAGTACAGAGGTGTACCTGTCAAGGATCAGAATAGGCAACAAGGACCATCTTAAGAAGTGGGAGGAAACGAGAACGATGAAAGGGAGGGATGGAGAAGCAGAGGGCAGGGAAGAGTGAACACTATCCTCTTCCTTTTTCTGCTCAGGGAGAGCAAACTGCAGGGATGAAGGAAGGTGATGACGAGGGCAGCCCTGTTTTGCCTCAGCTTTGAGACACAGACAGACAGGTGAAGTGAAAGAGGTACACACTGAAAGGTGACAGCAGAGGATAAAGAAAGAGAGGAGGAGGAGGAGGAGGAGGAGGAGGTGGTGGCAGAGCGACATACAAGCCCAGGAGAGAGCAGAGGAAAGACCATCAGCCCGCTCCTTACTTTGTCTTCCAAGTGCTGTCTTAATAGAGCCCTTGTTTCCACCTCTCACGATATGAGTAGTAGTCCCTTCCATCGTCTCTTTCTCCTCTGCCTGTTCCTCCCCCTCTCCCTGCTTATTCATTTCACTCCTCTTTGTCTCTTCCACCTCCTCTTTTTTCTCTAACAAGCCTGTTCTCCTCATCTGGCCCATCGTCATCCTCCTCTCTGTGCGTAGGTATTTCTCAGTCGGTCTTTCAGTCACCGAGGTAACTCCAAAATAACTGTTATTCTGTGGCCTCGACCTCTGGAAGAGATGGAGACACAAAGATGGTTTTTATTTTGTTTGTGTGGTCTTTTTTCTTCCCCAGAGTTGAGAGAGGAAAAACAAGATTTCAGAAGAGAAAATACTGAGCCATCCACCATCCATGATTCAACAAAAGCAAAAGCCTCGTGATTCAGAGCTTTCAAGCGGCGCCCTTGTCTGATTGTCATTGCTGATGATTTAATTACAATGATCCTCCATTATCATTTACGCCCGATGATAAAAGAGAGGGGGAGACTTGTGTGAGTGTGTCGAACGCTGTATACCTCACACGTTCAATCTCGTCGAGTCCGAGAGTTGCGACAACAGTGACTTTCACCATCCTAAAACACAGCGGCACTTTAAAAGCTGATTTGACAGCGGGGCTGAGAAGCGTCGTGCCGTAATTGTAGCTGACAGGTTTGGCTCAGATAAAAGAGGAGAACGGCAGATCTATTGTTGAGGGTGTAACCTGCTGTTGTTACAGCCCGACAGTCGATCTTTTAAAACGCCTGAATGAAACTGGCTGAAAATAACCCATTAGCATATTTTTAGACTTACTTCACCATCAGTGTCTGTTATAAATAGTATCTAAACTGCTCAGTTGTACTTTGAACGATTTCAAACGACCTTATTAGGGAGAAAAGGATGATTCAAACCAATTCAGCTTGATTTTTTTTCCATATAGTGGCAAGACACGTCATGCAGCTTTCCCCCCTTAAAGCCTCTCGGTGCTTTTATCGCCCTGAAATTCACAGGCAACAAAGAGCATTGGATATTTCTCTTCAGGAGTGGAGAGAATGTATATTAATTTTCAAAGATGGGCTAGTTATAGCATTTGCTGTAGACTCGTGATTTTTAAGCAGTGTCCTTTTAACCCAGCTTTGCTGTCCTAAGGGGGTAAAATGAGGTGCTCTGCTCTCACCAAACTAATGCAATTAGCGAAATGAGCGCTTTAAAGTCTGCCACAGCAAAAAGGAGCGAGAGAGCTGAACCTGACCAATGTGGAAAACAGGGAAAAAATTATATGCTGTAGGTTTTTTTTTTTTTTTTAGCAAACCTGCATTTGAGTCAGACAAATGCGGATAATTTTTAAATAGATAAGGCCCTAATCTGCGGGACATTTGATCAACGGTTAATCTGCTGCAGAAATTCTATTAAAAGGCTGAGGGCTCATTAGCCAATAGATCTTAATCCCATTACTGCCTGGGCGGTGGGGGACCATGAGCCCGTCTGTCTGTGGCTCTGTGGGGGATACTGTTGCAGGCAATCGTAGAGAAGGTCAGACACGGCACACAGCCATTTTCATAATGAGCGAAGAGCATCATGCATCATGCGCAATCATAAAAAAGCCATCAGTGGCTATGCAGACACATTTAATCACGGTGCATGTCTGGGCCTAACATATTTAGCCCTACTGTGTAATAACAGGCTGTATTTCCTCTCTGTTGTGGGTCTGGTCCTTGGTTTAATTAAATATAATCTGAAACATCAGAGTGATCTGTTTCTCTGTGCCTATTAAGATCATTGTTTAAAATCATATGGGGTTGTTGTTGGTTGATGTCTGTAGGCAAGATGCAGGGTTGGTCGCTGGAAACAAGTTAACACAGACAGAGAAGAGACTAATAAAGAAGGAGAGGACGGAGGTGGGAAAAATACTCATCTTGTTTTAAAGACAAGAGCTGAAGAAGGAGGCAGAGGCAGAGATGTTTCTAAGTGGAACTCTGTGAAAACAAGCACCAGCTCCCTGTATTTACAACCGCCCACAGGCTGTGGTTGAAGATGTGTCAAAGCCCTTAGCTGAGCTTCTTCACATCACCTCATAGAAACTCTTTATGTCCAAGCAAAGTTCAATATGTGTGTGCACACCTCTGGATTTCTTTGTGTGCCTTGATGTGTGTGGATTACACTGTATTAGACTTTTACTAGCACTTCACAATACAAGCTCATTGCATCTCTGCCTCCTCAGAATAGGCTTTTTATATTAGATTCATTCATTCCCTGCTATCTTTTATTGATGCAGATGTCCTTCTCTGGCTATGCAACTATGCTTGATCAATAAATCCTATGGAGCAGATTCACTCAAATGCTAGACACGTTGTTTTATCAATTATGAATCAGTCAATGCTGAATATGCCTACTAGGCAAGAATGGAGCTCAATAGCCCATTGAATGTAAGGAGGGTATTTTGAAACCAACATGATACTGATTGTGTATGGCCTCTTCTCTTCTCTTCTCTTCTCTTCTCTTCTCTTCTCTTCTCTTCTCTTCTCTTCTCTTCTCTTCTCTTCTCTTCTCTTCTCTTCTCTTCTCTTCTCTTCTCTTCTCTTCTCTTCTGTCCTCTTCTGTCCTCTTCTGTCCTCTCCTGTCCTCTCCTCTCATCCTTCCCTCAGATATTGATGAGTGTGCCGATGGCTTTGTCGAGTGTGATAGTAAATCCACTTGTGTCAACTTGCCCGGCTGGTACCACTGTGAGTGCCGCGATGGCTACCATGACAACGGCTTGTTTTCTGCCAATGGGGAATCATGTGTAGGTGAGTATGCCACCTCTGCTTTGCAGAAATGTGTAAACTATGGTGAAGAAAAGTTGGAGTTTTTTTTTTTAAAGCAGCTTTGATATGAATCACATTTTTTAACATGACACCAGAAATCCCCCCAAAAAACACAAATCTGACTTTTTCACAGCTGAGGGTTAGGGCTAAACTTTGGCCCTTTATGTATAAGGGACAAACATTCCACTTTATTTATCACATACAAAACAGAATGTTGTTTAAGAATTCACACTTTTTGGATCATATCATGAAATGAAAACAACATTTTCAGGGATGATTCATCAAAGATTTTGAAAAGAAATCATTTCTTATTTCCTTTTTTTTTTTACATTTCTAAGTCAATATTTACATCTTTAAATGTCTTTCTTTGAAGCTGGGATCTTGTGGATGTTTTTTTCACCCACATACACATAAAAACTGAACTTACCTTTTAGTGCTGCAACAATGTGGCCTTTTTTTTCTCGCATCTTCTAGCTCCAGGTCCCATTACTGAAAACCCACCGTTACTATTCCTCTGAATGGCTGTTAATTGTACATCTCTGTCTTTCTCTCAGTCTTCATTGATTTCTACCCTTTAATTAGCCTAAACTTTATTGAAATATGTGAGTCGTGCTTCATCCAAACCCTAGTTTTATAAGATGTTTTGTTACTCTCGTGTAAGTATTGATATGATAGGATGGATATGTCATTACCAGTGTGTTTGTCTCAGAAAAACAGCTTTCTTTTTGCTGCCTGTTCATTTCCTGGAACAGTGTCTCTGATAGATCCTGTCAGGAGAAGTGTCAGCTGTCAAAATGGAAACCCTCAATCTACAGTAACATTGAAGCATCGCCTTTAACAATAGTGCTTGTGCTGCTCCACTCGTTGACCCCATCGTGGCTGACAGTTTGAGCTGAGAGAGAGCAGGGAGGGGGGAAGAAAGCACATTAAGGCACCCTCAAAAAACTGAGCCTGTCTGCATCTTACAAAGCAAAAATATAATTTGACCAAAAATGGGTTTCTGGGTTACATTACAGTTGTAAACTGTATGTGGAGACTGTTTAGTCGCCGTAATTTTACAGTGTGAAGTTGGAAGCTGTGCCACTGTTGTGGTGAATGATTTACAGGAGCAGAGGGTGGGTCAGTGTTTTGTTCAGGAGAGAAAACTGCACATCAGCTCAATGACACATGTTGAATTTGTAACCATATTGCAACAGGACAGGCTCTTTCAACTAGCCCGTGTCGCTAAAGCAAAAATACCCGGCTTGTAATGAAAAACCCAGAATTCATGCAGAAGCTGTGTTATCTGCACAGAGCATATGTGTGATGTCATCTTTCTTGTGCTCTTCATAGACATTAATGAATGCAAGACGGGGAGGAACACCTGTGCCAACGACACTGTGTGCTTCAACCTGGAGGGAGGCTATGACTGCCGGTGCCCCCACGGGCACAATTGTACCGGTGACTGTATCCATGACAACAAGGTCAAGCACAGTGGACAGATCTGGGTGCTGGACAGCGATAGGTGCTCTGTTTGCTCCTGTCAGGTAAGGGACTGGGGCGATGGACACTGAGAACATGAGACAAAGAAAGCTGAAAAAGAAATACCAAGATAGGAACAGAGACAGAGAGGAACAAAGCAGAGTGTAGCTCTGTTGTAACAGACAGAGACAGACAAGTGGAACAAAGAACAACAAAGCAACCTTACCCCTCTTCTTCACCATGAATGATGCCATCTCCCACAGGGCCAATCAGCAACAAATGTCACCTTGTCTTGTCCTGTAAACAGACTGCTCCACTTTAACCAATGACTGACATTTTGAAAAATGCTGAATCACAGCGGATGATTCGATTCATCGATTGAAGTCACAACAATCAATTGTTGGGAAGCATTCTCAAGGTCAAATGTTATAACTTTGATGTGTGGATATTGTTGCTAATTGACCTTTAAGGGTTATTCACACTGTGAAATCCAGACGCCAAAATTTCCTTGGGACATATTGTTCATTTGTGGTTGTGTCATTCACTCTCTGGAAAAATTGCAGCGTACTCTCAGTCATGATACATGATGAAGTGAATGGTGTAACCACATGCTCTTAAACCTGCATAATTCAACATAATTTATCTGACGTCTGAGAGGGATCACAGAGATCACAGTGACAGGACCATAGAGAGTCATTATTTTTATTAACAAGTTTGCAGTGCCCCTGTAAACCCACTGTATGGTGCCCAGCTAATCCAAACAAAGTCATGCAATGTGTGTCAGAGCTAAAGGAGTTAATAGGTGATCATAACTTTAAATGAATGCTGTAGTCACAGTTCAGCTGAATCTGTAAATAGTAAAAAGGCTTGTTATCAAGTTCACCACATAAACTTAATACATTATTAATACCTCAATAGATTCAGATAAACATCTCATTAGAAACAGAGGCAGAAATGACCAGAGATGCCTTGGAATTTATTCAGACCAGTAGTTATCAGAAGGCCAGCTTGGCTGTTGTGTTAGCTGATAGATGGTGAGCTAGTTTCTACTGCCCTCTTATAAATAATGTAATGTATGATAACATAACAAATTGAAATCATTTGACTTGATTTTTAGTTTGCTTGTTGGCTAGCCGCTAATGTAGCTAGTGAGCCAGCTTCTGCTACTGTCTGTAATGACTATGAAACACTGGGGAATTAGGCTCTGCCAGTTTTTGGAGTAACTGGGCTTTTAAAATCCACTGCTATATTAAATGTCACGAGTGAACAAACAAAATCATGCAGACAGGGCAAGTCGTGCCCACAGAGTTAATCCAGTTCTGCTCAAAATGAAAGATGGTGCGAGTTTTCACTGCCGATCCATGTTGAATAAATCAGGAGATTTGTAGGATAAAGGTGACAAAAAGATTCAGTGCGGAAAGTATCACTGGCATGAGAAGACCCTGATGTGACAGTGCTGTTGACAATGACACTGACGCCCAAGTGGTGAGAAATTTAATTAAAGTACATGAGCTATACATAGTGATTTTTAAAGGTCTAGCTTAGTGACTCGGGCCTTTGATGTTGCTGTTTTGATTGATTTCTGACACCAAAGTGACAAGGCTTTTGGGAACAGTTGGTCCAGAAAACTCATTCCATCATCCCTAAAACATTTTCCTTCATGATTATCAGGTCACGGACCAGTCATACTTTGCATTTCAGCTTT
Organism: Caranx ignobilis; assembly: GCA_021432705.1. Lineage (NCBI taxonomy): Eukaryota > Metazoa > Chordata > Actinopteri > Carangiformes > Carangidae > Caranx > Caranx ignobilis. The sequence continues at coordinate 68,961,756 of MU269990.1, read as the reverse complement.
TCACTCAATCTAATACCAAGTGTCTGGCGGTAGTGGAAGGTGATTATAGTGGATTAGTGTCGGTAGTGAATGATCAAGCAGCAAATTATTCATTTGATTACAAAGGACCAGGGCAGAAATGGCTCCCTAATTAAATGAGTCATATTAATTGATTTGAGAGATGGAAGAGCTGCCTGTCAAAATTAGTCATATCGAGCGGTTGAAGGAGCAGGGGAGTAAACATGTTATTGTTTTGGAGGTGGGTGGACACAGCTGGATATTAGATGGAGAGCTGCAACTAGGTGACGAGGGAACCCAAGGTCAAACATTTCAGAGAGGACAGACTGCATGGTGTCCAGACTGAGGTCATGTAATATGCAAATCCTTCATTGTTCAGTCTGCATGGAGCTGCAGATGGGTGGGGTTTACCGCATCAGTGAATTTGTCTTTGCGGGTTGCTAATTTCGAAAACATTTCAAATATTAAAATACTTTTGATTAATCAGCGTGAAAACAAAACAGTTTACAGAAACTCTAGGTATCGCTGCGGTTCATGGGCACTGAAGTGGTCCAGAATCCTAAATGAGGCGGCAGTAACTTTAACACTGTGCACACACTGTGCAGATTCAAGTCAATTAACTGTCATCTATTTTGTCAATAGTTATTTAAATAAAGGCAAGGCAAGGGAATTTTATTTGTATAGCCTGTTTTTACAAACAGTTTGTCTCAAAGGGCTTTACACAGCATTATGACAGCATCCTCTGCCCTTAGACCCTCACATCAACTGAGGAAAAACTCCCAAGAAAAACTGGAGAAACCTCAGGGTGAGCAAGAGAGGAGGGATCCCTCACCCAGGACGGGCAGACGTGCAGTAGATGTTGTATACAGACAAGAAAACACTTTACAACAAGGAATACTTGAAATATGATTGTGATCTGTTTCATATAAGCTGTGTTTTAGATCTCAGGTTAATAAATATATAATATAATATATATTTTCTTTCTACATTTTGTTTAACCAGGTACTAAACAAACTGTAACTAATGTCCCTGGTTTGCCGCATGCTTTTCATTTCGCCCCTGATTGAGGCATAAAAGTAAGTGTCAACTAAAGGAGATCTTTAAACTACTGAGATATTTTTGCTTCATTAACTGTGACACTGAAGGATTTTATCAGTTTATATCCATAGATTTTTTTTGTAATGATTTTTATTCCTGGGAGTTATGTGGTTCGGTCAGTATTGGTTTTTTACTCCATGTCACAGTGAGGACTCATTTGATGTGTTCTCAAGTGATAGCATGTGATTTAATAATGGATGCAGTCAGGGTCAATATAATCATTGATACTAGACATTGATCAACATTTGCTGAAGATGGCAGAGCCCTAAATATCGAAATACAGAAATACTAAGAGTGTTTATCCTTCCTGTTTGATGATAGTCGCAAAGGAGAACATACTGTATAGGCACCAATCACTTTCAACTTTCAACTAGATTTTCTCATACATGTTAGAAAAGTGTCTATCAGAGATTCTCAAAGCCCAGACTGATATATTCAAATCTCATTTTGCCTTATCAAGGCTCCAAAATTAAAAGATGTTAGGTTTAATATCACTGAGGCCCATGAGACCCAACAAATATTTACCTATAAGAAGCTGGAACCAAAGGATTTGGGGCGTATTTGCTTTAAGAATCCAACTTTAATCGGTTCAGCATCGGGACAAAGGCAGTTGCTGATGAATCATTTTCATGTGTCTGGCCAGCATTGTGTCTGAAATAAACATCACTAAATTTATTTCCTTTATGGCCTGCAGAGTTACTCATAAAAGCAGTGACAGCAGTGAGCAGGAGAGAAATATGTGACAAAAATTGAATCCAGACCCAGAGCGGCTCTCATATGTGGAAGGCACCTTAAATCACTGAGACAACAAGACAGCAAAGTAACACTTCTTCAAACACCACGCTGATGAACAGGAACCCCTGAAGAACTGCCGTTCATCAGTATTCAGGAAATATATCTCAGCGTCGGTGTCTTCTCCATGGTACGACCTGTGAAACACAGCTTCCGAACAGTAGCTAGGGATGAGCTAGGCAGCCGTCTGTGCAATATTTACGATCAACATACATGTTTAATGGTCCCTTTAAACAAATGGCCTTGTCTGTGCATGCATGTATATGATTGTGTGCTCATGCATTGTGTGTTCAATGTTTAATTCCCGCCTGTGTGTTTTGTGCTCTGCGCCGCAGGCCGGCCAAGTCATGTGCCGCAGGATGGTGTGCGACTGCGACAACCCCAACGCCGACCTGTTCTGCTGCCCAGAGTGCGACCCTCGTCTGAGCAGCCAGTGTCTGCACCAGAACGGTCTGCTCACCTACGGCAGCGGGGACACGTGGGTGGAGAACTGCCAGCAGTGCCAGTGCCTGGTGAGTAGAGACGCATACATTAACAACCACCCCAACCCCCCGCCCCCTCCACTCCTCCACCTCGTGTTTATGAATTTTTTACATGGCAGGAATTTAGTCAATGCTTAAATCCACAGCCTTTTACCGTGAAAGTTAAAACAGTTTATTCAATGCTGTGCCACTGAACCCACATGATAAATGTAACAAATGTGCCGGGCTCTGCAGAAATGCTCACGAATGAGAGATGTGCTCTGCAAAGAAAGTCAAGGAGAGAAGTTTTGTGGCCAGAGAGGGGGAGTGATTAAGAGGTGAACAGGAAGTCAGCAGAGAGGAGAAAATGAAGATTGGTTTTCATCTGGTGGCAGAAGAAAAGGGGAGTGAGTGATTAGTGAGATTTTAAAGAATTCAAAAGGAGCCTCTGCACTGTTCTCTGCTGTGATGGAATTAGACATTTTTATTTGAAGGATACTTCCAAGGTTAAGAGAACAGGAGAAAATGATGTGTGTGTGTGTGTGTGTGTGTGTGTGTGTGTGTGTGTGGTGGGGGTGTAACAATGTGTGTACCATCTGCGTGTGCTTTGAGGAGCTCGTGCAGAGTGTGTGCTTTTGTTGATTGATGAGTTATTTGTTGTTTCCGTGGCTTCGAGTGTCCTCTACATGCCGTCCTATTTCTCATACTAAAACAAAACAACGTTTGCGTTTTCCACATGAATATTTCACAGTGAGACATATGCACTGTTCTCCTGATGTTGACATCTTCAGCTGTGTGTGTGTGTGGGGGGGCTGTTTCCGAGGGATTGCACTGTGTTTTTGTTCAGACATTTCATCAGTGTTTCCCAATCAGCTTGATAAAAACACCACATCTTCTACCTCGCCCTCCCTGTAGATATATATGTACATGAAATGCAAATATAACGTGCTTTACGTTCTGCTGCACTGTCTCACTCACCCTCCACTATAACACACTCTAACACAAGTGTCACCCCAACCCCCCCCCATTCAAGTGACTCACAACTCATCTTGACTGTGGATCTCAGACAAGCACTTTACAACTCCTTTTTCTTTTTCCCTGCTTTTTGTTGCTTTTAAAGATCAGTCATACTTGTAGCTAATATAAGTTGGCTCCGGTCTGACAGATTTATGGTCTGAGCAGCAACAGCAATGCCACTTCTCTAACCCCCCACCCCCACTCTTCTAGCCATTGTAATGCTGCCCTGAAGCTCGGACCTGAGGGCTGATTTTTTTTTGGATTTCTTACAGAAAGCCATTACAGGAGAGCTCGAAAATCACTGCTCAGCTGAGACGCAGCGAGGAAGCACAGTCGGCTGAAAATGGGTTCGCTCGGCTTCACTCTGGCTGAGGCTCTGGCTCACTATAAGCACTTATATATGTTGACACAAGCAGGCACAAACACATTTGAGAACAAGGGGCTGGTCTGTTGAGGCAACACAGCAGCAACAGGCCGACACGCACACGTATACAAACATAAGTATGTACATGTGTATACACGTGTGTACTCACACCTGTCACCGCGGCAACATCCTCTCATACATCCGTGCTTGTGCGCAGATGGACATAAATACACTCAATTAAAGATGCACAGAGAGGAGAAGACACGCAAAGCAAAAGGACCACCAGCCACCAAGAATAAAGAGTGAGCACTTGAAAGGGCGAGGGAGAAGGCTGCTGTGTGATACCATACAGGGACTCCAGTGGCGTGACAGGGACGTGAAATGAACCTTGAATGCTCCTACACTTAACAGAGCCTCGACTGTCCAGGCTCAGCAGGGGCCTTAAAATACACAGTGACAGCAGGCAGATGGGCAAAACATTCTCTCAAGACCAAGATGTGAATCCTTCTCTCCACTGGCCGTGCAATCATTTGAAATCAACACTCTGGCCTTTGCAGAGAGACTGCTCACACATGAGCCACTTGTGATTTGCTATCTTGTTAAATCACCAGAAGATCAAAAAAAAGAAGAGCAAAAGCGTTGAGTTCCTTAACCATAGGTTGTACTTTAGGTCGAGGCACATAAAAGAAAGAGCGTGATCGTTGCTGGCTCATTCCCATGCAAAGATAAATGTCACCACTTTTTAATATCCTGGAGGCATTTTGCTACAGCAAATCCTTACATCTGTCCGTGTAAAGGCAAAGAGATTAAATTGCAGAGATACGGTGGACACTGAATGCAAATTCAGATTTAAATAATATCGTCCTGAAATATCACAAAGGAATGAAAGAGAAGCTTTGGTTTTGCACTTTGATCAAGTGAACACATCCACACTGTTTCTGTGTGAAAGGCAAATAAAAGCTGATTGTTTGGCAAATCTCTTCCTCCTTTGTGATCATAGGCCACGTCTGCATAAACAGACAGAGCGTCCCTTATCGCAGAGTGGGACAGATACCTGAGGCTGCATCCGATCCCCCCTCTGGCTACAGGCAGAGAGTGCCACTCGGGGGGATTTCCCACTTCAAATGTTTACACACTACACGGACGCAGAGAGTGGGCATTAGCGCTGCATGAGCCTGTGCTTTATAGCCCGGCTAATTTACAACATATCTGAAAAGCTGAACCGCGCAATTTTCAGTGATATTAAACATCCCCTGCGGGGCACATTGTGCATTAAGCCCCTTGTAACTTAATGTGTGTGTGTGTGTGTGTGTGTGTGTGCGTGTGCGTTTTGCATCTCCTCATGCATTTTAGCTCATATTTTATATGCTGCTAAGGTGTGAAGCAGAAATGTTCCCGGATGACAGTAGAAAAAGTGGGTCAGGCCAGAAAAACCTAACATACAGGAGGCAGGATGTGTCAAGTTGGCCAAAATACAGATATGATTGTTTTCTCACTAGAAGACAGCAGCAGGAGAAATCCAATAAGGCTTTCTGCGCTGAAAGTTTGCCGTGAGATTAATATTGGAACAACAATAAGAGAGTGGGACTAGAACAAGTCAATTAAAAAGCTGCAGCATTTACCTCCACAGTCTGAAAAAAAAAATGCTGACTGTGTTGGAAGATTGCTCCGCTCATCTATATTTTCTAGGTACTTTAACAACTTCTCCTTTTTTTTTAATCAAGTGGGGACGCTCCCTCTAGCATGCAAACACAAAGCGTCAGGAGAAATATGTGTATTTGCATGGTAATTTGTGGAGGCATGGAAAATGTACGAGTGCCTCAGCAGAGATTATTCTCAACTTTCTCTCCTCTTCTCTCTCTCCGTCTGTCTGTCCAACACAAATTCTCCCTCTCTCCACCTTCGCAGCAGGGGCAGGTGGACTGCTGGCCTCTGCCGTGCCCGCCCGTGGACTGTGAGTTTACTGTGGTGCCTGAGGGCGAGTGCTGTCCCCGCTGTGTCACCGACCCCTGCCAGGCCGACACCATCCGCAACGACATCACCAAGACGTGCACGGACGAGCACAACATCTCACGCTTCAGCGGCTCCTCCTGGATTAAACACGGCACCGAGTGCACCCTGTGCCAGTGCAAGGTAAGACGCCAGGCTCGGCTGGCAGACGCAAACCAGTCTCCCCATTGAGAACCCTGGCTTAGTGCTCTTCAGAAAAATCGAGAGAGTGCACGGTGGTCCAGACTTTGCATTGTGGAGGCAATTTGTGCATCTTTAACACCTCATGGCTGTTTTTATTACACATAGTGATAAATATGTCTAGGTGTTGATGCAGCTGTTGGTGTGCTGATACAGATCTGCGCACAAACCTTATGCTCACAGGAAAGACACGTTTCACCAAATGTATAAGAGCAGTGATAAAATGAGGCAAAAAATGGAGGAATGAGCACCCCGACTTTATTTCCCAAACTAAAACACTGCTGTGTGGTGGTGATTGTCTCAAGAGAGAGAATATCTGATGTCCATATACTACAGAAGTGACAGCTGCTGTGTTTTGTCATAACCATAATAGAGGGCAGAGAGGATGATGAATAAGATGCTCCATCTGAGAATTATTCACTTTCAAATGTCTAAGTGGGATGTTATATCTGACCATAGATTGTGCCCCATGTCTCATTTATATTTCCTCACGAGAATATGATGGATATTCCTTTACTGCTCGTTCTTAAAATAGTAGTTTGACATTTTGTCATAACAAACACAGGTCGTTCTGCACAGGTTATTAAATGCTGGGCCCTGGAGATTCAGATTTTGTATCAAGGCAGCAAGAGGAAAAGGTCTATAGAAATTTGAAAGAAAGTTGATAACTGAGGCACCAGCAAAATAATTGATTGGGGTGACCATTATGCATCCCACCACATTCATTCATTCATTCACTTGCATGCAACAAAAGTGGTCCAACCACACAATGTTGCCCTGAGCCAACAATCGAAAAACCACAGTTTTACTACATAAATATGAACAAAAAGTGTCTTCTTCTTCAGATATACATGCACATTCACAATACTTTTTTCTACATTGTTATTGAAATTTAAACCTGTTAAAAAGTGATACTTATCCCACCATCTGCTAGTACTGTGTTTCATCTAGGGTTAGTTCCAGTAAGGACTGCTCTACCCCCAAGAAATGGTCAAATCCACTTCAGCCCCACATTTTTGTCAAATACTTGTTATATTACTTTCTCAGCGTTAAAACTATTTTTAAGGGGCAACGCGAGCACCAAAAAAGTGGTTTGTTGCCTGTGGGCAGCACCATGACATACAGGGTAAACAATGACCATCTGCATTTAGATCTACTGTATGGGAAATGTTAGTAAATATGACAATGTCTCCATCCATAGGGCATGAGGGGTTACTGAATGGGTTGGGAAGTGTGGAAACTATGTGAATCCTATGCTATGACCAGTTGAACACCTTAGGACCTACATAGTAAACTGCCCTCTCCACCACCATCATGGAAACATCTTATAAGTAGAGTTCAGAGACTTGTGTGCCAAAGAGTACTGAAACTGTGTGTCACATGATATCCCAACACCTTACTGAGACCCTTTTAGTTTTTTCCTTTAATTTGTCACCACCTGTAAAGACAGTTACATTAGCTTTAGTGGAAACAGGAGGACAGACCTGTCCTGGCTCTGTCCGAAGATATCAACCTCACCTGTAAAACTCATCTTATATCCATCCAAAAACCTAAGTGTAAAAATGATTGGTGATGTCACTAACCCAAGTCTCTGCTTGTTGCCTGGCAACAACAGTAATGACAAGACAGCTGTTTCCGTGCGTTACACTAGCCGGGTGGTGGCTGCAATTCCCTGTCTTACGGACATGAACATGGTATCGATCCTCTCTTCTCATTCTCAGCAATAAGAGTGTTGAATTATTCCTTTAGATAAAAATGAAGTGAAACCTTGGGCCAGGCGTAACCTGCACTGAGCAAACATCTGTCAGCCTCTCGTCTCTTGGCCTCTGGTTCAGTTACAGCAGGGAGTCACAGTCTGCTCCCTCCTCTGCACTGTGTTAAACAAGCACACGTGTTTGCACACACAGTACTTACAGGATACAGAGCCTCAGATTGTCTGTCTAGAGAACTGGAACAAACTGGTGAAATAAGTTCTGGTAAATGAGGTGGAGAAGTCTGCCCTCTATAACTTTTTTTGCTTTAAGAGTTTTGAAGTTTTGTAGAACAGACAGAGAGAGAGAGTAAACTATGCAGTCAAATTTCCTCTTCATTACCAATTGTGAGTGTAAATTGTTTGCCTCAGCTTTAGGACTAATCCACCAACCAAGACTGAGTCGCTCTCCAGCATTCCTAGGATAACATATTCTCCCCCTGCCTGCCTGGCAATGATGTCCACATCTTAGACAAAAGACTGCAGCATTTCTCAAGGGATGAATTGATAAATATTCAAAGTCTTTATGCCATCTTTTCAAAAAATGTCAAAGATTTACACTGAATTCAAATGCACGAATGCAGACTTAGTGTTTTGGAACGGTGCTTCTTCCAGAGCAGTCTGTTTCATAGCATTCTGATTAGGTCCGTGCGGTGGTTGAGTTTATACAGTGCTGTCCCCCTGTGAACCTTTGGGGATCCAGAGAGTTTATCACAGACCTAAGTTTAAAGTGGAATATCTTCTGTGGCCATTCGCATTTGTATTCTCAGGAGAATATCGCTGCCTTGGATCAGTTGGTGCCAAAATGATTCCCAGAGCAATCCTAAATGCCAAACTCAGTCTCAGTCAGGATGCAGCACCGCCGCCGCCACCTGAAAATAAGATCCCCTGAGCTTCAGAAAAGGCTTTTTTTTTTTTTTTTACCTGAGGTTAAAGTGTGACAATAATCCACTCATGTGCCTTCTTTCTTTCTCTCATTTCCAGAATGGACACATCTGTTGCTCAGTGGACCCCATGTGCCTTTAGTCCTGGCAGATCTGAAGGCACCTGTACAGTGTTCTCCATGTAAAAAAAACAACAAAAAAAAGTAACACCACCCCTATGTCTCTTCACCGTCCTCCTCACAGGGGTGGGTCACATGGTGTTTGCATAGTTTGGATTTGATTTAGCCTGCTAACCAGATGGATGGTGGTTACTCATCAGGATAACACATGTCACATTGTCAGATACAGACAATTGTACAAAATTAACCTTCAGGTACTTTCCACTGATTTCTAGCTCTTGTACTATATTCTACATGGTGAACTCCACCCACCTGGTGCCCCGGTAAAAATGGTTTTGCAAATACTGTGTGACCCACGTCTGCCTCCTCAACTCCTCTTTATACCAAATACAAACCTATATCATACCAAACAGACGATGGACTACAATTTCCTCAAACCCACTTTGTTCTGTCTCACCACTAAGTGTGAACCTTTAAGGATCACCATCCCCCACTCCAAGTCATTGCTACATGAATCTGTAAGATATTACTATTACTGGCATGACTGTGCTTGATGTCCAAACATTTTTGCTGATTTCTAAATTCTCAATGATGATGATGATGATGATGATGATGATGATGATGATGATGATGATAATTTAGGTAGAGTACAGGCAGTTAGCATAAGGTTTCGTTGCCACATTTATGAGTCGTCTATATTATGTGGTGCTTTGTAGCATTTTGTTCCATTTCTCTCTTTTGTAATTTTTCTTTCCAAGCTTGTTATTGTGTAATAGTGAAATAAAGTATTTCCATTTACATTTAATTCTTGTCTTTTGCCTCATATATGGGTTTCATTTATTTGTGTTCATTGTGTTTCAATACTGTAAGACCTCATTTAAGTAGCTACGTCCATGTTGGCCTGAAGGTGGAGTTTAACAACTGAGGAAACTCCATCTGCTCATGAAGCTCACACAGCTACTTAAAGGAGGTGGAACTGAGATTTTTTAAGTCAGCTGCTGTTTCCACGGCCAAGAATGAAACTTAACCTTTAAACTATCATGAACGAGAAAGAACAAACATAACAAAAATATAATTTTTTGATGATTATATGAGGACAACTGATAAAGTACAATGTCCCTCTACATTTGATACATAACAAGTCGACACTGACAGCAGGTTTCCTCAAGTCCTCTGTTGGGGCACTTGAGCTACTTGTGTTTGTATTTCAGCCTCCTACAGTTTATATAAGAGATACTGCTCCTTTTCACTTATGGGGTAATGCTCAGGCAACAATAAACTGTGTAATACTGTAACACTCACAGTGGGCATTTTGCTGCATTGTATTTTTATAAGTAGATTTTGCTGATACATTCTTTGCATTTTACTCAAATGGTGCACCAAGGGCAGAACTTTGTGGAATTGCTGCTATTAAGTAATTTCAGGTTTTTGTCATGGGGCTGTGTGTGTGTGTGTGTAGTCATGCATTGTTGGTGCATTACCTATATTATCACTGAGCAGCGCTCCCAGTCAGGAGATCTGTTCAGGAGCACCAGCAGCAAAGGAATACATTACGCCACAGCTGCAGGTCACTTGAGTGAATCACAGAGCATCCTAATGCAGTCTGCTCCATATGGGCACTTGTGCATCAGAATGTGGTAAAACAGCACCTGAAAAATGTAGTTTATGTATGAAGCATAAATTTAAAGGGATATTGGATTTTTTTTTTGATGTACCAGTTATATATTTACTACCTCATACAGCTACATGTCAAAAACAAAAAATTCTCTTTAAAGATGAACTGTGTGAAATTTTCTCCCCATCTAGTGTTGTAGAATGCAAACAACTGAGTAGTGCTCACTAGCGCCTCTGCTTCTCAGTGTGTAATTACCACACTACGGTGGCCGTGATAATGCGTCAAGCAAGATGTTGACATCCTACACAGCTTCCCTTAAGTGGCGAGGTCGGAATAAAACAATAATTAAAAATATCGTGAACAACCCAGAGCAACATGCGGCCCGGCTCTCAGTGCTCACCGGCTTGCAGCAGCCCCGGCTCTCAACTCCATCGTGTGCATTTGTGCATTCGCAAGCACAACCCCTTCAGGGTACTTCACATGCACCGTCTTCCAGCAACACAGCAACTTCAGATAAAATGCGAAAGGCGAGCTAAATTTGTCCCATATTGGCAACTGTATTCAAAGATGGACGCAATATGGCAGCCTCCTGCAGCGCGCGCCTGCTTATTTAACTCATTCTAAGCCTACAAGAAAGCTCCTATTTGTATGTGAATGGAATTAGATTTATGAGTGAAATATGATATTCCCTAATAAACAGCCAAATATAATACAGTATGCAGCTTTAAGTCAAGGATCTAGAATAGATGTTTGCTTGTTTAATCTCGATTAATATGTTGTACTTCCACTTTTCTATATCATCAATAGCACCTGCTGGGATTAGAGATGTGCCTCATGCTGATGCTGTCAGATCCTAACCTATAGGTAGTATACACAGCAGCCAGTGTTTGATGCGGTATAATGAGTAAAAGCAAATTCATGGGTCTCATTGATCTAGGACTGGTGGGCTTCTAAATTGTATGGGCTTTCAAATGCAGCCACTTGTGTTGAATACACTTCAACCTCCACATATTGAGATGCAGAGCGATGACTCTTCCTGTTGTAGCACACAGATTCCTCTCCTCCTTACTCCGTCCTGTGCCTCTGGAGATGGTAGTAATACTTGTATCGCAGAAGAGCACTTAAAGCTCCTAATATAATTATCTATCAGTTCACAGCAACAGACAAATGAGTTCAGCCTGGAGATGACTTTATTTCCCTGTGGAGCAGTCGCTCTCTTACCAACTGATTCCCCGACTCTACCTCACAGCTGCTTACATTAACAAACACGCAACGTAATGGGATCTATTTATATTCCGACACACTCTGCGCTCCACTAGAGCTTTTCCCGCACCTCTCTCCCCACCTAGAAAAACTTTTTTACCTCAGGTTATCATGACTCCAAACTCATCCCTGAGTTGGATGATAGGACGAGGGACAGTGGACAGTGGGCAGTTCACAGCGGCTGCTCGTAGGTTGGCAAGGGCACCATCTGGCCTGCTTTGGTCCAGTGGCTTCTAGCTGGTGGTGGCATGAAGCCAGTGGGCACCTGAGTGGTGGTGGCACAGCAGGGCAGACTGGTCCTCCAGCTGGCTCCTAAATGTCCAATTTTCCATGGCAGTGCTGAACCCTCTGCAACAGATGCTTGGACCTACAGGGAGTCCACTTCACTGCCTGTCCTATATTCCCTGTTAATGACCACACATATCATTGCAATTGTGGCTGCTGAAGCAAGGCAACAGAGAAAAGTCACTTTTACTTTGGTGGGGAGTTTAAATTGAAAAAATGCATTAGCCAGCAATATACTGTGCCCGTACACCAATTTATTTCATGATTACTTCTGTCAAAAAGAGAGAACTGGGAGCAAGCAGGTACTCACAAGTATTCATATGTTTTGGCTTTCACCATCTTTGCAGCAAAGTACAAGATTACATGGATATATGAGGTTCAGAGCACCATGTAGAATATTTACATTTCATGTCTGCAGTGTTAATTCTCTTTTCAGTTTGCGGCAACATGTGCAGGATTGACTGAGTGTACAAACATGGAGCCTCAATCAAAACACAAGGAGAAGCCACTTTGAATTGAAAATTTTACAGAGATCAGGAAAAAAAAATGTTTTACAGTCTTTGTGATTTAACTGTGGCTGTAATCACAATTCATCAGAAAGCATTTCGCTCCATCACTGAAACTCCAGTGTGCTGCTAATATGGCTATTTGTCAAAAAGAAAAAGAAAAAAAAAAAACATGTCTCTTCCAATCTAATAAATCCCCAATCAAACTGTTTGTTTGAATTGTTATTTATTCAATTCTACAGTTGTAGCAGAGACTTGCTACTACTAACTACATCTGGGAGCCAGATGTGTGCTGGTGCTGATAAACAGGATGAGCTTTGTCAATTAGTCAAATTATGTAAAAACAAAATGTGTTTGTTCTGTCATTGAAAATGTGTAGATCTTTGTTGGAGGATGGAAAACAGATTATTGCATAGTGTGGTTTGTTGGACAATGCACAGGGGCTAAAAAATATGGTGTCATAAATCATCTAGTGTCATAGATCGATCTGGCCTTACTGGGTTTTTTTCTGGTGCTTTCATCTGCATCACAGTCTCTTCCACAGTGGCTGGAAATGATCTCAGTTGCCACAAAGATCACAAACTCTGTCTGCTGTGAGAGACTGGAAAATGCAAGTAAAAGCTCAGAATAAAGTCTCTTAAGTTAAGATTTGAGTTAAGAAAAATATTGCAATGTTCATCACTGACTTATCTGATGATGCCAAAATGTCAAGTCTTTCAACAAGGTTTCCAAAAGCAAGGACAAAATTCCACCCTGGTGTGAGGAATAGTAAGGCACACATCATTATCACAAACCCATGTCTGGGGATTCAGCACGCCAAGTGAGTTGTTGGATGTGGTGAGAGATTTATCCGACCCACATGTTCCTCTATAAGTATCAGAAACCTGCAGAAGGGGCTGGTGATGAATTCTGTTTCCAGAGTGGCCACTGGGGACAGAAACCATCGGGATTAGTGGAAGGACTAGGGGAGAAAGCGACGAGCTGGCTGGGACTGACTGCACTGATAAATTTCACAGGGTCTCCCAAAGTCACAGAGCTGTCAACATGGAGTGATGGGCCATGCCAAGACATGATGCACTGATCTAATTGGAGGATAGCTCAAAGACAGTGGAGAAGATTCCAGTTGATATGTTGCTGTGGCTTCCTCCTCTGGGAATTGTTCTGGTTTATATTTAGCTGTAGGTATAACACTAGTTGTTGCTTTTCTTACACTAGTTCTTCTGTCTTTTTTCTGATTCTGGGGTAAAAGATCTCTGCAAACACCTCTTAGTGAAGAGTGTGAGAAAAAAAAGCCTCTATAAGATTTTAAGCCAAACACGTAAAAAAAAGAAGCGTCCTTAAAAAGTTAAATTAAGAGCAGAGTCTCATCAGTCGTCAGTGCTGCCAACATGAATGCATCCACTGCATTGTGGAGGTGGTCGATACAGTGGTAACATAACACGGGCATCAGGATCCAACACCCCACAAACATTTTTGAAACTCTAGTTTTTGATGTGTTCTCTCAATTACTGCATGGTCCTTCAGAAATCAATATCTCATTTCTCAGTTCAGAGGCAGACTTGGAAGAGGCCTCAGTCAAACAGCTAATACTCTGTGGTAATGAGAGATTTTCCAGACAAACAAAAAGCTGCTTGTTTTCATACAAGACTGATGCTTTTATTGAGGATTATAATAACACCTCAGAAACACATTGTCTGAGCATGTTTTATTTTTTAACTCCGCCACAAAACAAACATAAGGTGCTGCTTGTTTTCAACTATAAAAATCAGGCATATCCTGTAAGAATTTGTTCCTTTCTTGGCTGGATGATTACAGTTCCTTATTATCAGGCTGCTCCTGCAAGTCTCTAAAGACTCCCCAGCTGATGTAAAATCTTTCAGCACAAGTTCTGACAACTAGGAGAGGAGTTTACATTTCTTCCATATTAGCTTCGCTGCACAAGATCCATGCAAAATCCACAATAGAATTTAAAATCCTCCTCCTCACCTACGAAGACCTTAATGGTCAGGCACCACTGTATCGTAAAGAGGTCAGAGTACCTTATTACTTCTCTGTGTTCAGAGTGAACAGGCTGACTGGTGGTTCGCACAGAGTCTCCGCAAGCAGAAAGGGAAGCAGAGGCTTCAGCTGTCAGGCTCCTCTCCTGTGGAACCATCATCTAGTTTTGGAGGCAGAGACCCTCTCCACGCATGTGAGGAGCCTTTAAATTTCACTTTTTGATAAAGCTAATGAGCCTGGACCAGGCAGACTTTCCTTGAACCATCCCCTATTTATGCGACTATCGACATAGACTGTCAGTAAACGTCCCATAATGCACTGAGCTCCTGTTGCCTCCTCTCCCTCTCCATCTGTATGTATTCATCCTCTCTCCTCCTGTCGCTTCCTGCCTCCAAACATGTAGAGTCTGCATCTGTGAGTGTGAGCCATCTACCACCCCCACAGTCCTGCTCAACACCCACTGCTACAATTACCACTATCATTATTAACACTGCTACTATATAGCATAATGAAGAACTTGCAGTATACTATATCTTCACTGCCCTCCTGCTCTCAGTCTTTCACTTGCTCACTCAATTTTAATTCAGAAAGCTTTATTGCTATGGATATCAGGTGAACAACACTGCAGTGTCAAGGGCAATTCAATAATGAGCTGAGAATCAAGAATGTAATTATAAAAAAAGGAGTATGAATGTACAAGATAATGACAAAAACAACAAATGCCTGTTTATGTGTGTGTTTGTGTGTTCTTATGTGTAATTGTTTGTGTAGTGGTAAGAATTTGTCACTTTCAGCATTGAAAACCCTTTTATTCAAGAAAGCTTATGATTACTGATTTTATCTTATTGTATTTTATTTTATTTTATTTTTTTATTTTTATTTATTTATTTTTTTTGCTGTGTAGCGCTTTGAGATCACTTGATGAAAAGTGCACTACAAATTCAATCTATTATTATTTATTGTGTTTATTATGAGGTTTGTGACATGCAGCTGCATACGGTGCAGCTAAGTTTGCTGTGTGTCCTTCTCCTAATAGAATCTGTTGTTTATCACTATCATTATAAGCTCCACTCTGATAATATTATATCCATCTACTGGTTGTCTGTGCAGGGTCGCGGGGGCCTGCAGTCAACCTCAGCTGACATAGAGTGAGGGTTGGGTACACCCTGGACATGTGGCCAGTCTATCACAGGACCACATGTAGCGACAAACAACACGCACACACTCATATTAACACCTACAGGCAATTCAGAGTCACCAGGTAGCCTATTGTTCATGTCTGGATGGTGGGAGGAAGCTGGAGACCACAGGGAGAACATGCAAACTCCACCCAGAAACACCCCAGGTCCAGGAATCAAATCCAGAGCATACTGGCTGAGGCAACAGCACTAACCATTGTACCACTGTGCTGCCCTGATGATATCACATGTGTCATGTTTCAAAAAGGGAGCGTATTCTTATCACACATTTTTGTGCTTTCTCTGTGGCCAGCCTGTGGTTACTGTCAGTAGGTGGTCAGGATCTGTCTCCACTTTGTGCCTCTGACAGTAAAGAGACAATCTGCCAGTTTATATTTATTCATGGTTTAAGGCCAGATAGCAATTAAGTTTGTTTTGAGTGTTGGTTTCATTTATCCAATAGTCCAGACAGGCATCTTTTGTTAATTGAATAATTTGGTTTGGTCTGATTAGTGGTTGGAAAGCAGTGCTGGAAGGAGGCTGAGGGTGTTGTTTGATCAGTGAGTCTCAGGACCAGCTGACAGAAGGGACTGGTTAGATGGTTCATTTTCTGGGGTTTGTAATGTTGGAGACAGTGTTGTACAGAGAACTGTCTAGACCTGCTCCATGTGAAAAGTGTCCTGAGATAACCTCTGTGATGATTTGGTACAATACGATCAATATTGACTTACCAATTTACAGTGAGAGAGGCAGGGTTCAGGTTTGTGATCACAGCTCTCTTCACAGGGTACATGGCTGCTGATGGTGGTCTGCTGCACAGAGCATTAGACCTGTGGTTATCATGGTCACATGTTAGTCCATTTAACTGCTGCTCCACTAAACCACTGCTTCCCACTCTGTTGGGGTTCGGTCTCGTTGTGACCCTTTTTAATAATTTGCATACAGTGTGAGTTTTACTGTTCCACATGCTCACTGTGATAATGTTAGCATTCTTATGCCTAGAACCACACTCATCATCTTATTTTAGATGTAAGCAGACTGTTAGTCTTGAGCTACCCAATATTGTGCCACCCATTTCATAAAAGGATTTATTAATAAAATAAAATCAAGTAGTAGATCATAAGGTCTAATAAAGTTAGAGTACTGATAGCAATTGACATAAACTCCACATATGTTTCACTGAAAACCACAAGTGTTGACCTGTTGTGGCCAGTGGCACTGCAAGGATTCAATTTCATAGCACGCACAGAAACAGCAAATACAACAAATATGCAAAAAATACTGCCGTTCTATGGCAGATAAAACAGCACAGATAGTAATAGCAGAGAGGATGCAGGTGGATTAAAGTGGGTTGACTCCCCCCAGACTGGGAGCTGCCACCTTAAACCAATTCTCTCCATAATACGTCCAGTTTTTCTTCCTCAGGTGTTGTTGGTCCGATCTATAACTCATTAACATGTACACATGTTCTGTAAACAAATCCCACCCGTGATCAAAACCCATCACAATTTCAAACCCTTTCCCACTGGTATAAATCAAACAGCGGATCGGCTCGGAGCAGGACTCAAACTAATCTGAGCAGGTCTTCATGTGTATGCAGGCTACGTAGTCAAGTGTCCTTGTGAAGATAGTGTCATTATTTCTCATATCGCCCATATTAATTGGGTCAGCAGCTGCAAGAAGCTTGACCTTAGCTGTTGCCTGGCAACCATTTCCCAAGCATATAGAAAAATGTTAAATAGAACTTTCCTCACAGGGAATTACATAACAATATGCAACCAGTCAGAGTATATAACAAATGTATTAATTTATTGGCAACATAAAGTTCAACAGATGTTCAGTACACTGAGCAGAGACAGGAGGGAGATTTCCTCTGCTGTAAAAAAAAAACAAAACAAAAACAACAACAACAAAAAAACAAAAAGACAAACAAACCCAACATCAACATAAAAAACACAGCACAATGAAAATAGCAACAAAGGGGTAAACCTGGTGCTTAACTTAAACACAATACATCACAAATACGCTTCGAGTCCAAAGAGGTTCTGCCCTTTAGTGAAACACTAATATCTAATGTCTTCACAGAGCTGTAATGAAAAAAAAAAAGGATAATTACAGAGCCCCAGAGCTGGAAAGCAATTATGCTAAATAAATTGACCTCTTCACTGAATGGCCTCTGTCAAAAACAAGTGTAGTAAACACTTCACAAGCTTCCAGTGCACACACACCCTCTCACACATTCACACAACATGCATTGTTATGTATAAAACGTCCTCCACCACCACACACACACACACACACACACACACAAATACAGTATTAGTATGAAGTCTGGAGTGTGCCACCAGAATAATTGCAGAGTTTGACAGTGTCCAACTAGAATCAATTAATAATTTCACTTTCATCTTTGTAACATTCATAGTTTCGATTTTATGTTTGTTTCAATTTAAAGCCAACCTGTGTGTCACTGCAAACACTGAAACCCAAAGAGCAGCAGCAGCAGCAGCAGCAGCAGGAGAAGCTCTGACCGGCTGAACTGAATAAACGTTCACAGTCTGATCAGAGCTCTGTCCACTGCCACTTTGGATTCAGTGGCTCTCTGTGTTTTAAAAGTTCTCTTTAAATTAAAGTGGTCGTTAAATGAAAACTCCCACATATTAAAGCAGCAGACAAATGAATTATGGGATGAGCACATAAGCAAATACCAAAGAGTCACATTTAAAAGCTTCTTTTTTTTTTTTTTTGAATTAATGTTGCAATTCCATTTTGATCATTTAAAAGAAGGACACTAGGCACAGGCAAATTAAATAAACTTGTGATCATCATTATTACAATTCGATTATATAAATGCCTGAATGAAATAAAATGGTCTAAAATATCTTTAATAAATCCATCACTTTATTGATTATAGCTAATCACTGTAAAAGTCTGAAGTGCTACTCTGGTGGCAAACGTCCCTGCTGCTGTATCTTTTGTTGGCAAACTTACTTATGAGCATTTTCCAGAAGACATTATGATACATTACAGTATATTTTAACACTGAGTGATGCAAGGGCACATAATACCATTCCACTCTGACCATCATGAATATATCTCTTTTTAAATTAGACTATTTTCTTATGCAGCATTTTTTTTTTTTTTTTTTTTAGAAATATTGAATTATTTGGCATCTTTGGTTACTAATATATGTAAAGTAGTACCCCTTTATACATGATAAACATGAACAAATGTTAGTAATGTCGTAATAATTTAGTTGCTACTTGGACTTTACAGAGAAAGAAAAATCAATCAGGACACTTTTTTGGGCCAAAATATTTGTATTTTAAAGAAACTGCAAAGCAAAGGAAAATTTGTAAAACGACAATAAACATGTTCAGAGCCTCAGGTTTCAGTTGTGTTTGGAGTGTTTTTCTCCTTTGACAGCAGGATAATGTTTCAAATAAATATTTTCCATGCAATTATCATGACTGCAAAAGTGCTTCTAAAACTTTCATGGTTTATCTAGACATAAAGAAGCCCTGAGCTTTGGAGTACAAACCTCCCCTGCACTTCAATGGCATGTTTATGCCAAGGGCAAAACCACCTTTCTGACTCTGTTGGTATTCAGTGGAGGTGCGGCAGCCACATAAGTAATCATGAGGTGGCGCGTTGGTTTGCTATTTGATCTCTGCTGATTGCATTTATTATCTCTGCAACTAATGTCAAGTGAGGGGGTACGAACAGGTCATCAACATATATTGATGTTCATAATCATATCATTTCAACAAGAGTGACACATTTAAAATCGAGTAAGAGTGACATCGCAAGAGAATAAATTAAAATGATAAAGCCTGATGATCAAATGAGGTAACAATTGTCCATAAAGTATGATATGAAAGCATATATAAAACATTAATATAGCAGACCATAACTGGGACAGCTTCCATTTTGTTGCCTAAAGTAGTATAGACTGTCAGAATGGGTTTCTGTCTAGATCTCAACATATGAAATATCAAGGCACTACTGTAGCTGTAACACTGTGATACTGCAGTGTCAGGGCTGTAGAAATACTCCTCTGATGTAGGCACCAAAATAGTTTACCATGACAAAATTGAGTTATGAAAATGCAAAAAATCGGAGCGAGCACCATTATGTGTTTGCATTCTGTTGTAAAAGGTGTGTTTGTTATTGGAATCAGTGCCTCTCTTCAGAGCTTTTACAAAGGTTGGTTTAGAAAAATATATTAATACAACCTCAAGAGCTGTCGCATTAGCTTGGTGAGTATGTATCACTTTGTCCTTCTCATGATGAGTTGTGTTAAACAACTCTCTGCTGCTTGGTGTTATCCAAAGAGACACAACAATTCAGCGTCTTGAAGAACTACTTCTTGATGCGTACCAAGGCTCGCAACTTCAGCCTGTCTGCACTTCTACTGTCCAGAGTCTCAGGAGTTCATAAGGTCATGGAGAGAGTTTGTGGACATCAAAAGAGACTGCCGGTTCCTCCTGTGCTGCACTGTCAATCACAATGCTCGGATGTGTCTCTTGGGTTTCCATGGAAATAGTCGAGTTTGTGGAGGGCGTCGCTCCGAACTGCGGCCCGTCCACTGAGAGCAGCATAGGCGTTCCCGACCGTTTCAGGGTGTCACTCATGGTCACGTGCATTTCCTCCGGCGTCACACCCATGTCCTTGCTGTACTCAGACGGCGACTTCCTCTTTATTCTCTCATACGTTTTGTCTTGGTTTTCTGTGAACGTCTCGCTGTCCTGAAATCGCCCAAACAACCAGATGAAGAACCCGAAGAGGACGAACGCCGCCAGGCTCGGGATGAAGGCCAGGCACTTGACGTCCAGGCTGGCTCCGATGTAGCGGCTGTGCAGGAACATGTCCCGCTCCACGTAGCTCTGGTTGGTGCCGGGATCGATGTTGGTGGAGCGCCACTCGTAGGTGAGCGTGCTGTGGTTGAAGTTCCTGAGTGTTTCTGGTTCCTCCACTGTGTAGATCTTCTCCCCTGGCCCGACATACTGTCCATACTCGTAGGGCTTGTAGAAGATCTGGTTCTTCCACATGTTAAGGTCCAAGATCAGCACAAGGAAGATGATTCCATAGTTGAACCACTTACCTGTAACAAGACACATGACTTCTATTAGAGGCTGAGCCACCTCTGACAGATAAGAAAGCAATAAACATGCACGTACTGTACAGATAATTTAACAGACAGGCAGACTGAGCTCACTCCAAACAAGATTTAGAGGGCAGACTGAGACAGACAGATATGCTGTCACATTCATTTATCAGGAATCCCTCTCTCTTTGCATATAGCTCACGCACCGAAACAGATAGATCCATTTACAGGTGCTACTTCCTCTACAGTATCTTCTAACGAGATCACTACATTACCATGAGACAGCCATCTCCCCAGGTTGACTGATAGTGGGCAGATGTCTCTGTGGGTATGCGTGACACCTCTCCCTTCTCTTCGCCAAGATATGTTGTTAATAAGCTTTTAGTTAAACCAATCACGTCGCGTTGGAGCCATTTCCATAATGCCAAATGGATATGCAATGCATTACAGTTAACGACCTTTCCCGATTCACTGAGCGTTTGAACAGCTTCACATTTAGCAGAGGAACATTGGTTTTGCCTTCTCTTGATAGTTGTGAGTCGCCGTGTGCACGCGGCGGAACAAAATGGAGAACCCAGGAGGACAGTTTTAAATGGGAAATACAGTCACTTGGCGAGAGCATTAAGACACAGAGTTGTGAAAGATGGTGAGATCCACGGCTCACATGATAGGGAGGAACGTGATGATGAGCAGGGAGAGGGAGAAGAAAAAAGTTGCAGCGGTGGAGGCACCTGTGTGCCACCTCAGCTGCACATGTATTATAAATGATTGCTGTGGGTTTTCACCATCAAACTGTTTCCCAACAGAGGAAAGTGCAGAAGTAGAGCAGCCACAAGATGTTTGGAATTCACCATATCAATTCAGAAATAGGCCAAAGTTACACGTCCCTTTACACGAAATTTAGAATTTTCTGCTACTTAATCACCTCATGAATAGAAAAGGTGTTGAGAACTGGTTGGGAAAGTTCTTTTTTTTGTTTTGGTAACAATGTGATGACCCCGCTCTCCGTGTGCAGCAGCTGTACCTGTGATATGAATGTGGTACTCCTCTTTAAAGATACGCTTGCAGACAGGAAGCCTGACCTTCACGTGCGTTGTTGACATTCCAGGTAGATTCATATCCAGGTCACCCATGAAGTGAGGGAACTCCCAGTCCTGAGAAACACACACACACACACAGTTGTATAAATTTAGCCTGCACTGTAATATTGTAGCCTACGCTGAGAAAAACTGGACACATTACAATGAACACACTGACATGACCAATGTCAGTGTCATGCATCATGCTTTATTGGAGGTGGAACACTTGACTGAACTCTCTTGTATTAGCTGATATCAAGTCTCTGTGGAGTCTCTTCATACACCGACTGCAGGTCAAACATGGTGCCAGCTGCTGTACACTCCACACTACACTGTGTGTTTACAAGCTTGTGGAGTGTACTAATGTGCACTGGGATTTCAACACATCAAAACACATCAACAGGCATCCCAAACTGACATTTAGAAGCTGCCTGTGGCCTGTGCTGTCACTTAGCTCTTTTTGCTACTCTGTGGTTACATTTGGTGGCTGATGGCTTTCAGCTAAAGCAGGCATTATTACAAGGTGGAGAACAAGTGGCAAGGAGGTTTAGAGACTTTCTCAAAATATCTGCCCTGTATAAACCATGTATGTCCAACTTTGTGTAGGCTAAGAAAACAATGCTGTATTGAGCTTTGTGAAAATACCATTTTGATTTACCTGTTGATTGAGAGGGGCACATAAGCAATAACATTATCTGATGTAAATCTCCAGTACAGAGATACTGTACACGATCAGGGTGTATTCAGGATACATGAGATAAAAATGTTCGGCAAGCTTCAACATTGAAGTCTCCTAACTGAGAGGACCGATTAACACTTAAGTCATCTTGGAGAATTTCAGGTGTCCAGCTGCTCAACAGTGGAAATAATAATAGTTCATAATAAACAGTAATAGTTCAGTAGTCATGAGCTTTTGCCTTAGGTTTTCTTATAGCCTGATTGTGGTGAGGGCAAAAGATCTCCTGATCCTGTCTGTCCTGCTGTGCAGTGGGATCAGACATTGGCTGCAGCTTCTCTGACCTGCCAGAGTATTGTAGAGAGGGTGGTTGGTGTTGTCTAAGATCTCCTGCATCTTACATTACATATGACCCTGAGTGAGTTCAGACTCACTGCCAATCACAGACTCAGTCTTTTTTAACCAGCTTGTCCAGTCTCCTTGAGTTCAAGTCAGACATGCTGCTGCCCCAGCAGACTGCAGCAGAAAGCAGTTCACTGACCAGTGAGGAAACATGCAGCATTTCACTGCGGAGGTCAAAAGACTTTTTATATTTTTTAGTTTTTAGTAGTTATCAGTAGTTTTAATTTTTTTACCCCCCCAGAAAAACACACTGTAAATTGTTTGCGACCTGTTTTGATGTAAACATATTTAGACATAAAAATGAAATACCTGATGCTGGAGGTGGTTCCTTCATTAAAGAAGTACATGTCCATAATTATACATAAATTTCATAGTTGCTTTATTTTCTAGTAAATAACACACAGTTTACTTCTTTCTCAGTCTCTCTCTATATAGTTAAGCCATTTAACCTATGTAACTTACTATTTACTATGCACAATGAAAAAAACCTAATGAACAGAGATGATTTTGAAGAAAATCACATGCAGACTGATGGAGAGAGGAAAATGAAAATACTTCTTTCCTTCTTCTGAGTCGATTTAATTAGCTCACAAATTAGATTTTGTCATC
Organism: Caranx ignobilis; assembly: GCA_021432705.1. Lineage (NCBI taxonomy): Eukaryota > Metazoa > Chordata > Actinopteri > Carangiformes > Carangidae > Caranx > Caranx ignobilis. Next base: position 68,938,369 of record MU269990.1, on the reverse strand, counting down.
TCTGTTGTGAAAAAAAAATCCAGTTTCTTCACTTTACAGTTTCCCTTGGTTTCCGTTATTTGCTTAAAGTGTCTTGCTGCATGAGATTAGTTGATGTATGCTTTTACTATATCCTCATGTGATCCAGAGTCTCCTGTGCCAATATCTATGAAGAGCATAACAGCTTGGTGATGGCCCCCTGGATGTTAATTAAGCCCTCCTCTCCTCTTCCATAGCTGCAGTATGTGTTGCTATAGCACTAACAGGCATGGCATTTAAGCCGGGCCTCTCTCCCTCTCTATAGGTCTGTATTCCATAGGAAGAACAAACTGAGTGTATCAGTGTATCATCTACATATGTAAATGTAGAAATACAAACACACAAGGGATAGAAATAGTACAATTACACACATACGTATAAAATAAAATAAAAAAAGAAAGAAGAAAACCCAGCTGGGAGGCAAATACAGACAGGTCATTAATTGGGGCATTAATTAGTTTGAGAACAACAGCATTCATCTTTTCTCAAGGAGGTAAGAGATTAACTATGGTACCCTGTGCTCCAAGATGGAGGTGAATGAAGATGTTGGGAGGGCGGTGCTGGTGGAGTTTTTATCGACTGGTGGAACACAGCGATGGCCGCTCCGCTAGTGGACGGGCCCTTTCACGACATGAGCCAAGTCCACTCATAAATAACTGTTGTAAATGTGCTTGCTGTACACTGCGCAGAAAATGAGACGGGCCCGTCATAAACAAATCCATGCGAGTGGGGAATGATATACGGCTGAGTTAAAGGGAGAGGGAGTTGTGTGTCCGGAGCAGCTCGCGGAGTCAAACGAAGATGTCAAAATAGGCACGTCATGTTACATCAGGTCTGTGGCTGGAAACAGGAAGTGATACGGTTGGGAAGCTGGAAAAGCTCAGCAAGACACCAGTATCTCTGATGGAGAGAAGCTTTTATACTGTGGAGTGAGCCTTTTCTATATATGTGCATAATCACAATAATTGGGTAAATGAATGAGCGAAACACCACAGTGTGAAGTAATTACTGCCCAGAGCAGCCAGATTCCCCCTTAAAATAATGAACTGTTTCGATAAGTGAGTCTAAGAATCACTTTAGTGATACAGTTGCTCTATAATACATATTACCATAGGGATTACAATGGTGTTCTTGCCAGGTTTCTGTGGAGTGCTGTATTTGTAACACCAGAAGATGCAATTGCAAGCTCTGAGTAATTAGCATAATCAACAGTAGAAATGTATATTGGGGGATACCAAATATTAGTCTATTAGCAATGAGTCCACTAATACCCAGCAACAAGGCCAAGTGAAATATGTTCATTAAGCATTTGGAGGAGCTGAGCCGTGTTGAATTAGGCTTGCAGTCAAACCACATACATGATTGGCCTGCGGTTCTGGCTCCTGGCAAAAAAAATCCTTTTTTTCCCACCCTTTCTCTTCTCAATACACAGTTATGTGTTTTTTTGCCCAGACAAACACATTTACATATTCATGAGCCACTGACACAGGCTTTATTGATGTACGCTCTCCTGTGGGAGGGAGAACATTGGGTGGGAAAAAGAGGGGGGGGTGAGAAAGTGAGAAAAACTCCAATGTTGTGAGTCATCATTAAAGAAAATAAACTTGGCTCACAGGGGAGTGCGGGAGGGAAGGGTGAGTTCATGGCTGGGGTCTGGGAAAGAGGGATGGAGGGACTGAAAGAGAGGAGATGCAAAGGAGGAGTAAACAACGGTTTGTATATCTCTATATGAGCTGGTGAATGTGAGCGTGCATTTGTGTCCATGCCAGCTGAGACTGATCAAACATCCCTCTCACTGCTCTGTGCCGCAGTGCCCCATTGATGAACGGGGGGAGGGGAGGGAGGAGGGGGAACTGGCAAGATGGGTAGGAGAGGAAGCCAAGAGACGTCCCAGCTCTCTGTGTTTTTTTTTTTTTTTAATTGGCCACAGGGGAGCGGTATACCTGCATGACAATGAGAAGGTCGAAGACCAAGATGAAGGAGGCCAGGAAGGCTCTGGAGACCTCATCGCTGGGCAGGAAGCCACGGTTCAGGTTGTCCCAGCTGATCCAGTCGGTACTGATGACCAGAACCACCACCGACGTCAGAGAGATGAGCACTGTCCTGTGAGAGGAGAGGAGAGGAGAGGAGAGGAGAGAGAAAACAATGACGGGAGAGGACAGAAAGGAAAATGAAACATGAGGAAGAAAGGAACAGAAGTAAGGAAGTAAAGAAGAGAGACAAGAGAAAGGAAGTGATGAAAAAGAAGGGGTGGAGTGGAAAGAAAAGGGGAGGAAAAGAACAGATAGAGAGATGAAGGACAGGAGGAAAAATAAAAAAAGAAAAGGTGAAGGGGAGTGACAGGCAGCGATGAAAGAAAGTAAATATATGAATAATGTGCATTAAAAAGGTCAAGACCTGGAGAAAAAAAACACATGTATAATTTCAAAACTTCCAAAGCAGCTACACAGTTTGTTTTTCTATATGTTGGAAGACAAACAGCCTCCAATGTCAGTTACATGAGAAGATAAATCAAGCACTATTCGCTCTCTTTTCATAAATGCAACAACGTATTCAACAATAATTATATCTGCATCTGAAAAACAGCAGCAGATAAAGCTTCCAGGAAGATGGATGTGCAGAGAGGAAACCTGTATGTGTGTTTTGGCAAAGCGCAGTACTTCACACATACCTCCCTGCATTTACCTGTTTAACATGAGCCAAAGTATTTCATTTAACCTGCATACAGTGGTTGCTTTTCTTCGTGGGTTTTGTTCATGTCACATTGCAGTAATTCTGCATTCACTGTTTACTAGAGCGTTTCACAGCCGTCTGACTACAGGCACAGTGGTGAAGGCTGGTGTTATTCTCTGCTGTGTGTGTGTTTTGTCTCAATGTCACCCAGTGATTACTGTGGCGGTGTGTGCATTCTCACACCACACAGCGGCCGGCTGCATTGCAGATAGTGCATGCCAGCTCTTATCCCACTTCAGCTGTTAGGGAGAGACATTTTTTGAGGGTTTTTATTATTTCACAGTGGGATGCTTTTCCGTCGCGAAGCCCGCCTTTTTGCTGCTGTCCTTTATTAACTGCCACAAACCCTTCGCCGCATATTGACAAGATCTATCCAGTGACACTTTTGTCAATCATATTTTAAGCCCTGAATTCGAAATGATAGCTCGTCAAATCCGGCATTGATCGTGACGGAGCGAGTCGGGGCATCCATCAATAAAATGAAGGGCTGTGGAAAAAGTCACAGAACAGTTTGTCTGCTTGCATTCTAATCGGCAGGTGAATCAATTCTGTGAATGGAAATGTTCAACGCCGCAGCCAAGTTTCAAGAGAGAGATGTCTTGTGTCGCGAGCTCTCTGTGTACATATCAAACAGATGTCAAACTGCTCCAACCGTATCCTCTTCCTCACATGTCCTTTCACTTTTCACTGTGACCCTTAAATGAACCACTGCATGTCGTATTTGACTGACAGCACTGAGCCACTCGAGAAAGAACACCGCTGGGACTGTGAGCTGGTGCTGTAATACATGTGAACAGGGAACAATTGTACTTAGCTTTCTAATAATGGCCATATCAGACATGGTTTGCAGCATTTGTTTAGCAGTTATTTAAGGGTCACAGCTTGTAGTATGAGAAGGAAAATGCAGAGCTACGGTTTGCCCCGCGACCTTGCTGTGTCCATTGATTTTCACCCTGTTCTTCTAATTAAAGGTGCTGACACTGAGTGAGGGAAGATTAACACTGCTATTGACTGCATGTAACCCTGCAACGGGCTGGATAGAGCACATAACACATATATGGCTGCACACACAGCCTCGCAGGAATATATAATGCGGTTAGTGAGCTGGTAAGTAGTAAAAATCTTGTCATGCCCATGTAGTCTTAGAAAGAGACAATGTACCAGAAGAGAACGATCCGGTTGTTGCCTTGTTTCCAGAATCTCCTGGCTGCTTTGCCCCAGTCTGGGTAGTGCTGATCCTGGAGCATCATATCTGTCACCTGCACAAACCAAACAGAGTATAGGTTAATCTATAAACTAGTAATCACAGACTGAAAATGGGAAATGGGAGCAGCTACTCTGGCTCTGTTCACAAGTAACACAGGAAACCTCTCTAACACCTTTGGGATGAACTGGCATGCTGACCATGAGCCAAGTCTCACCTCCCAACATCAGTGCCCAAACCAATAAAACTCTTCTGACTGACTGAAAGTGAACCCCTCACGATCATAATGTCATAATCACATATGAACCAACAAAGAAATAACAAATCATTAACAGTTTTAAAATACAATGTGAACTATGTAAAATCAATGCTAAATGATGCAGAGTTGTAAACACACATTAGAAATGTAGCTATATGCCTATTTAAATTCAAATATTGAATATTTATAATATTATATAACTATACAATAACTATAATGAATAACTCTACCTCAGTGATTAGATACTAATGAGACTATGATTACCATCTGTAATTATTGGCTTGTTTCATTATTAATGTTGTGGTCGTGCCTATCTCTCCATTTTCATTATCAATGTTTTCACACTGACAACTTTAATGCCATTAAAAGAATTCAACAGTAGATTGTCTGAGAAAGAGCTTTTTTTTCCGTTTGTACAAATAAAAGAATTCCCTCTCTATTCTTTGTGTGAAGCGGCTGCAGAGACAAGGTCAATTTGTCAATAAAGCGCCTCACTGCAGATACTGTAGCTCGCTCATGTTGGGAAAAGAATGTGAATCAGGCAATCTATGGGATGTCTCTGGCACTGCAGCTCTGCAAAAACAGACACTTCCTGTCCACTCGTCTGGTGAAGACACGCTGGATATCTGCTATGCATAGGAGACACAGAGGTCATCTTCAAAGTGCCTTGTTGAATTAATCGAATGTAAAAAACCTTGCAAGTGATTCCTGGAATCAGCACTTTGCCATGGTCCAACTTTCTCTCTCAAGAAAAAAAAAGAAAAACTCAGGGCCAAACACACACACACTCACACACACACACACACACACACACACATTTCTGTCTCCCTGATTCACCCCCTGCTTTCCTCCCCCGTCATATACCTTCCAAACAGACTTGCCCATTTCCTCCTCGCCTTCACCTCTGTTTCTTACTCCTTCTGTCTCTCCTTCCACCCTCTCTCTTTCTCTGCAGTATGTACTGTAGAATACTAATGTGACCGGTGAGGGAGCTTGTCAAGTTGTCTCAGCTGTGTGCATGCCGGTGTCAGCGCCCCACTCCTCCCACCACAGGTAGTCCACTCCCGCTGGAGCTCTCCCTCTCGCTTTATGTTGACAAATGAACAGAGGTAGGTTTCTCCTCCAATATACTCTGTCCCTTCCCGTGCATCCATTGTTTCCTCTGACCCTCCTTAGATCACAGCTGCATGTTACTCTAAGGATTTGGTAGCAGATTGAATTAGATTGGTGTAGAGGGGCTCTAACTCTGTGCTGCCTTGTAATGGCTGAGGGGTCACACCTGACCTAGAAATTAGATGAGTGTGTAAAGAATGGCTTCACTGTGTTCACCTTATCTGGTCATATATGATTTTAATACACTTAACGTGCACAATTACAGTATATCAGAATATCTAGACATATCTAAAAGTAGTTACTGTGTTTTTGTAGCACTACAACAAGCACTGATTTATTGCAAACAAGAAAAGAGAACTGTGGGTGAATAAATTACACTTGCATCTTGACCGCCAGACTTAGCCTGATGCTACACTCATGTCACATGTTAATCTTGAACTAGGGCTTCTTTCTTTCTTTTTTCTGGTAATTTGTAGATTTTGAAATTTTGCTAACTTTTGATGCTACTTTATTTTAACTGCTGTGTTGCATTATGACCATTGGACAATTAATTACTTGGCCATGGTCTATTAAATATATCTGTATATCTGTTTTTATATCAAATCTCATTTAGCATGTAGGTGTAATTTGCATATGCATTAGTCTAATGCCATCTTGATGAGCATTAACTATCTCTGGATATTTTGTCATTGTTCATTTTGACAAAACCACTCAAATTCATCCCCCAGAACAGGAATATCTGTAAGTTATCACACTGTGCTGCCAGCAAGGCTAAAAGTATTATTTTATGTTAATGTGTTTTTAATAATGCAGGACTAAAATTCAAATGTCTGACTTCTGTGATATAAAATGAAATCTTAGCCTTCATAAATGCAAACTTGTCTAATATTGAGGATGCATAAGAGTTGAAATTTCACCATCCAAGCAGTGACAAAGTCTCCCATCCACGTCCCCACTGCAGCAATCTTCATAAAACTCTCATTCCTGATGCCCATGTACTCTGTCACCATGTGAGGCCTGCAAGGGAAGAAGACCAAGAGTGAAAAGGATATAAAAAATGCAGCGTATAATATGAGGGTGGTAAAAGGAGGAAGAAAAGGAAGGGGGACTGACAGAAAGAGCTAACGTAGAGAGATAGAGAGAGTCAATGGAGGTCGAAAGAGAAAATGGTCACTGCCACTAAGTATCATGATGCTAGCTGCCACAGTTAATCAATATCAATCCTGTGAAAACAATGAGCGATGGCTCTACCTTCCATGAAAGCCTGAGGCCTGTAAACAATTTACGCCAGTGCAATGGAATTTATGCAGTATCACCTCTTCCATTTGGTCCTGCAGCGTTTGGCAAATGATCCATTTGTTTGGCAAATTTGTCTTGTGTCTAGTTGATTTCAAATCAACGCTGCCAACCCAATGAGATCCGTCCTGTTAATGCACTGGATCTGAGTGAGCTCAGCTTAACATCAAGTGCAGCAGCACAGAGGCGAAACACAGACTAGGTCAAGACACACCATTAGAGAAACAATCTCGCATGCAATATTATCTGATAAGAAATGACATGCTTTCTTTGGAGTCCTAGTTACGCCTTCATCTCTGTACAGTAAGTGAAGATGAGAAGCTTTTGTTCATCCCCACAAACCCATCCACCCACCCACCCACCCAACACACTCACACACCACATCACTCCATTTTCTCCAGGTAATAGCACAGGGAGGGAGGAAAAGTGGGTCAGTCGCCTCCTATATGGGACTTGTGCTGGGGAGAGAGGAGGAGAACAGAGGGGAGCGAGGAGGCCTGTTTGATCTCCTGGCAGCAAGTGTCTTAGAGGCTGAGTGGAGCAGGTGGGCGCCTATCACCTCCCCCTCCAGCCTCTTCCCACCCCCCGCAGGTCACACTCATGAATATAATAGATGGCGATGGATACCGCTCTGGCTGTGCTTTCAAGGGGTCGTATTTGAAGTCAATGGCTCCATTCGTCTTTGTTTTCCCTGGTCATTTTCTGGCCACCAGCAAACACCAATAAAAATATTGTCTATTGCACAGAGGGCTCTGGAAAAGTCCTGCTTGCAACCCTGCTGGAACCTAGTTCATTTAATCTCATTGCATGAGGAGTTCTATTCAATGTGCTATTCACTTTGTAAATGAGTTGTTGTCATACAAGTTTAAACAATCTGCTGAAAAGCAGTGTAGGGTAATCCTTTTAAGCTATTAGTTAATGTTGCAGCCTTAATAGGTCGTCATTTTTAATTAATGCTAATTGCTCGTGCCTTTTCACATTCAAAGTTCAGATATGAAAAGCATAATAAATGCTCAATACAATACAGGAGAAGCATGATTAATTGTGGCAAGCCAGTGACCCAAAATGCCAGCAGTTTTCAACTACCTGTTTACTGCAATTGTGCAACAAATACTCTTCCCTGGAAGGAAACATTATAAATCATATGTCATCAATGCAGCATGCGTTTAACAGTTTTGACAGGATTTTATTGACGAAAACGTGGAGTACCGCAGGTGACGTATTGCCCCACTCAAGCCCGCAAATAAAACGGCCTTGATTGGAATGGCGATTTATATCTGCATTAAGTCAGTTAGACATTCAGTGGCTTGGCACTGCTCCAGTTACCAAGGAGATCCCATTGGGAGTCATTTACCCACAGCGAAATTCTAATCGATACTTCTGGAAATGCTGTCTGGCACCACATGCTAGGCTTTAAATCTAAAAAAACACCCTGCTGCCAACCCCTGCCCTTCTTACATATTTAATTGAGCAAATGTTACCCCTGGACTCCATTTTTCCATTTTTTGTTTTATTTGATATATATATATATATATATATATATTTATATGTGTGTGTGTGTGTGTGTGTGTATGTATGTATGTATACACACACACACACACACACACACATATATATGTGTATATATATATATATATATGTATATACATACATACACACATATATATATATATACATACACATATATATATATACAGTACCTATGATGAGTTTGAGGACTCTTTGCACTCCATGATCAGAGGCAGAACTCCCTGACTTATTCATGCTGACTGAAAATTTAATGGCCTTTAGAGCCGTGTGACCTAATGAGAGAATTCAGTGTAGTGGAACATCAGTACAGTAGCACCATGAATAATCAGCCCCAAAATGGCTCCCGTGGCTTAATCGCAGAGCCAGTGGTAGTGTCGGTGCCAGCCAGCCAGCTCAGCCAGCTTTGACCCTCTGTGGAATGTTATCAGGTTTCCCACACTTGTTCAGACATAATGTTCAAGGACATTTCAATGCCTTTCAAAGTCTTGTTCCATCACATGCAAGAAATTAGAATTTTGCGCTACAGAGGGTACAGGGTTACAGAGTTGTGAGTTCGGAGGTTACTCTACTTTGACAGTAACTAGAGAGAAAGGCCATGTTGCGTTACAGCACTCACCTGCACAATTATGGTTCTTTTATTTTGGTGACATCTTTGGTGCCAAGAAATCATTGTGATGTTCGGGTCTGCTCATTGTAGTTAGAACAATAATCTGTCTGTCATTGTATTTTGCCTCAATAAAGCCTGACTTTCTGAAGATACTTTTCTTTGTCTGTTCAGCTGGTAGTGCTCACGTTCAAACTTCCTCCATCTAAATTCACTCCACTTTCTTTAATGTAAAACGGATCATCAACTGTGCACCAGATTTTTTCTTTGCAATAATGTACAAATAGGTCGACTGCTGTTTTAAATCAAGTTATAGTTAATAGACTTGGAGCTGGGCAACAATTCAATATTAATGTCCATGAGTTTCAGTGGAAATGTGATGATGTGTGGGGCTGCAAAATGTGGAGTAATGAGGTCTAGTGCACAGGAACAGAAACAGTGAAAATGTTAGAATTTCCCAAAACCAATGATACGATCTGAAAACCACCAAACCTCAAAGATATTCAGCTCACAGTTTCAATAAGATTGTTTTTTAGTCATTACCATACAGGGCTTGGTGTATTGATAAATCCTTGTGAAGTCTTCATAAGACATGTGAAAAACAGGGAATACCTATTGTAATACTTTTGAAGTAAAAGTGATATACTGAAATTTCTTGCTTTATTCAAATCCAAACCCCAAACATATTCAGTTTACTATCAAATTAGATCAAATCATTGTTTAAGAAGCTGAAACCAATCATTGTTTGGTGTTAATTCCTCATTACTCAATTATTAAACATGTCACTTACCTGACAATTGACACTCAACTAACTGACTAATTTAACACTGACAAAACAACATCTTCATATCTGAGAATCTAAAACCATCAAATATTTGGTATTTTCACTTAAATTCTTTCCATTTAATTTTAAGCTGATTGACCCCTCCATCATATGAACTGTTCTAGCATTAAAGACATGAGCCCAATAATGATAATAAATCACAGCGTTTACATGTGTGATGAGTTTAGTGTCTCCAGTACAATAGAGTAACGGTGACAATATGCATCAGTGTGATTGTTTCTGTGCAAGTTTTACTTCATATGCACAATAAATGTGCCACATAATGATATTAATATCAGAAAAAAATAACTGCAGTTATTTTTTTACCCTCGTGACTCAGCCCCAGAAAATGTATTAATACAAAAAATAGAGTAGATTACCCCTTTAAATGTGAAACTCCTGTGGCTATATGAAAGAGGACTGTTAGTAATGGAGTGGGCTTGTAAATTTTTAACTACATCTGAACCTATAAAGGGCTTTCCTATAAAAGAAATCTATGAGGTTTCTCTTTTCTCATATCAACAGTCCACACAGCTGCACAGCGTCAGTGTCATACCAGCACTTATACAACTCCATATATTCACCAATATGAAGAAAAGGATTTATGGTTAGACTTTATTATTATTTATTTTTTATCAAAGTCCTAACTCAAGTATTTTCAAGGCCCATGGGAGCCCTGATAATTAAGGTTATAAAGCAGCATGCTTTCACTATTATGAGTCATCAAATACCCTGATTTCTATTAATTTTTCACATGGACATCCATATGGACCTATATGCTTTCATGCTGGGTTTAATAAACCTGTTTTTTCTGTCAGACAGCCAGTTATTTAAAGAGTGCGCCCTCTCCTGAGTGACCTCTTCTGCCCCATAAAGGCTGGACACATTCATGACATCAAATTTCGACCTTGGTTGGCTCCACATTGAAATGCATTGTCGGTCTCCTCTCTGTGCACTACAGTAGCTGAGGTCATATTTACAGTGTACGAGCAGCAGTTACCGCTGAGCATAAAGCTGCCAATACACACACTCTTCCGACTATCACTATACCATCTCCCAAGGCATCTTAAACCCTCAATCTCTATTCATCACTCAGCACAGAATCAGACCACGCATTGCATTAGACAGGCTGGAGATTGAGTCCTTCATTCCTTATCATTCTCTCAGCTCAGGAAAGGCAGTGAATACTGTCAGGCAATATCCTGGCCTGCAATGTATCAGGTCATCCATTATCAGCTTTTCATAAGACACAAGAGTCCATAACCAGTACATGTGCCCAACAAGTCCTTTACATTACACTAAATACACTGGTGTCAAGTTATACATTGTGTTTTTTGATAGGGTGACGTCCCTTGTCTGCACCTTCAAAAACCATTATAAATCACAGCCGAAAAAAATACATCTCTTTTATGATGTGTGGATGCTGAGATTAATGTTTGGTAGGGTTTAGACATAAAAATGTCTCAGTGTGGTCTAGTGAAATGTGGTGGTTTGGCTTCACATTACTCATAGCTCATTAAGGTTAGCAGACTTTCAACATCATAACCACTGGTTTCAGGTTATCGTACAGTTATAATACATAGTGGCTATGGCTAAAAGATAAACATGGAGGATAGGAAATGAAAAATATTCTGGCATTTTGTTGCCCCAGTGCTTCACCCTGACCTCTTCCCTCAGTGGAATATGTCGCTGACCTGGTTATGGATTGCACATGTAAAAAGTATATTCTGCTTTCAGAAACCTGGGTATGGCAGCTGGAGTACAGCCAGTGGAGACTGTTAGGTAGCTGTTAAAATAATATGACAACTACTAATGTAATGACGGTGTGGATGCTGAGAAGTTAACAACAGCGGCACTGATGATCGTAATGCAGAGGATAAATTTCAGCGTTGCTCTCATCCTCAGCTTTAGAGGGTAAACTAGGTGAAGGTAAGGTAGATAAAAAAAAAAAGTAAATGAACCTGAGTCCAGACAGTGGGAAAGCAAACTGAATTCATCTGTAACTGCTGAGCTAACACAGCTGGTGCACAAATGTCAAATTTGCTGGATGTGGTGAAGTCAAAGACACTGCTGCACCAACACAGGTGATCAGAGCTGTGGATAATATTAGGAGGAGAAAATTAGGATGGAAGTGTGCACTCGAGGTATACATCATATACCAGACCAGTGTAAATGTTCAGTTGTTTTGTCTTTGCTCATATTGTCACTATCTTTTGAAAACCATGGATCTCCAAATGTCAGTGTTAAGTGAATTAAGAAAGCATTTTTCAGAAGATCTTATGTTAAATGTAATGGTCTCCTTTAGGAGATATTTTATTCAACTATAGATGAAAACACTTACAAATGTATCTAAACAAATGTAAATCACCAAATCAGGGTTTTCACTTGACAGCACTGATTAAAAACTAATTTTAGAGAACTGGTGAGGAGACTAACCGCTTTGACGACATATTTTTTGCCTCAGAATAAATTGTTGTGCAGTGTGTGTGTGGTATTTAGAAATGTCAGGAGATGCTTTATGAATTATTATTATCATTTTTTTTCTTTAAATATTGGCCTCAGAACAGCGGTTAATCAATGCACCACGGAACACGACGAGCAAAATGTGAAGCTTTAAGATGACATGACGGAAGGGAAATGTTATCAGAGATCTGATTTGTTACGGTTAAACATAAGGACGAGATGACAAGACTGCACGGAGCGCAGTGATGTGGCACTACACACAAACTAAAAGCACATACAGAGACAACCCATCTGTCCTGCTGCACTGCATTAACACGTGCACACGTCTATAACATAACACACGTATTGTACATTCCCAGGGGACACACACTGCTGTCAAGGCTGTAATGTTCATTGTTTTCAACTGCAGTTGTTCTTCTTAATGAGACACTGACGTATATGGACCCCCCTCCCCTCTGTCCCAGAAAACAGAGGGATAATATAAACAGAGAGGAAATGACCGACCTCACTGCTTCATATAGCACCGTGTGTTTTCAGAGACACTCCGTGAAAAGGGAAATGACTTCAGAGGCAAAGCTGTGCACTAACTAAACAGTCACTAAATACATAATGAGTCACATTTGAGATACCGGCGTAATGTGCACATGTAGGAGTGTGAAAGACAGCAGGAGATATGATTGGAAACTAGGTGTGGGTGTGTGTAAGTATGAGAGAGGCAGAATGAGGAAGGCAAAGAGAGACCAATTAATCCAACCTGCAAGACGTTGACTGCGATTTATAAGCAGCGACAGGTATATCAAGGTCTAATAGTAAAACTGCCAATAGTAAAACTCACAACATCCTCACACAGGTATTTCACACCATTTCAAACATCTCTGAGCTTTACAACTGACAAACGGTATATTCAAAGATGGAAATGTCTAACAAATGTGTAATGTAGCTAATGATTTTAGATGTATTTCTAAGAAATTACATATTACTTAAACTTATTAAATCAAATTTGGTCAGAAAATATGAAGCCATTAGTATCGCAACTGCCTGCAGACCAAGCATAAAGCATCAGAGCAGAGAGGCTGGAACCAAAGAATCCTGGGTATTTCCGCTTCATGGAAATCATTTTGTTTTTTTTTCTCTTAATCAACAAATCACATTAGTCCACAAGCTAAAAACACATGTGCTTAACGTTGTATATATATTGACGGTGATTTACTTATAAATCAGATGTGTTAAGAAACTACAATCATGTGGTGCTTCATGAGGATGTTTGTGTGTTGATGATGCTCTGCCACCTTTGACAATGTCAGTGAATAAGATCCACTGGAAATTTTTCAACAGCAGTTGCCGTTGCCCGGTAGCTTCATGTTAGTCGAGCAGTCCTAGACAACAACTTCACCATCTTTGATGGAGGTGAAACTATGAAGGACTCAGTAGCACCTCTCCCATCAAAAGTCGGCTCTCAAGTACTACTACCCTGGATAATACTGACAAAGATTTACACATATTTCACTGCAAATTTTTTTTTCTGGCATTTTTTTGTGCTGTGGCAATGGACAGGAATCACAGAGACTGGAGGGAGGGGGGGCGACCAAGGACTCACTGCTCAGGGTGTTTCAGCCTCTGTGGTGTGTGCTCAAACCATTTATCTATGAGGTTTTCATTTATTTTCTGGTTTACCTTCGAGAGTCAAGAGTTTAATTCAAGGCACCTTTACTGTCACCTCTAAAACGATCAGAAAACACAGATGATACCAAAGCTAGTTGTAACTGGGTACTTTAAACTAATGTCATCATGAAGCCATAAGAGTGGTGAGAAGAGATGGTTCCTTAACTCATCCATATGCACTTTCTGACATAATATACCTTGTGGTATTGATAACTGTTGGTCAGTAATGGACTGGCCACAGCCATTAACCTTGTGGCTTTCAAATCTTCCCTCCTTTTTCTTTAATTGAATGGAGCTGCTGTTGATTAATCAACAATTTAATTTACCCCCCTTATGTGCATCTCCATCCAGTTAAAACGCCAACCAGGCAGCCTGTTAGTCACACGTTTCAGTGTTAAGCAAAGCCCAGATCACGGAACCAATTGTTAGAAAATGCTGCCATACTCCAGGCAGCAGCGTGTCCCATGTGTGCTTGCATGCAACAGGAGTCATCAACATACCACAACATGCTATTTATTCAGCCATTTAAATCCACTTGTCCATGGTATTACCCCAGCTTAGTGCCAGACAAGCAAACAGACAGACGAGGGGGACTAGAATACACACAGCACAAAGGATCATGGAAGACAAAGACAAATACCCTTACACGCTGGGGTCTAATCCCGCTCAGGGTATCACTGTAGTCAAATGCCAAATCCACCACTCTCTGCTCCTCATCAATGATATCCACCAACTCAACCTCACCCTTTCGCTCTCCGCTTCACGCCCTCATAGCTCAGTTGTTCCTGCCCCCCCCCATCATCCTGACATCCATCAATTTATTCCTCTACTGAGTAACATACACAAGAAGTATAGACATCATTCCACAGCTTTTCTATCCCTGTCCCACTACAGCTCCTCAGTGGCTTCCCACACACACACACACACACACACACACACACACACACTCCCTACCTCCCCTCTTCCCTCCACCTTCAAATACTTCACCAGCCCCCTTTCTCTAAATTAGTCATGATTAATGTGTACGCCACGCATTGGGCCGTCTTAATTAAATAACACCATCTAATTAGGGGCTGATTTCGTTTGGTAATGGCACCGTAAGATGGCGGAATGGGATTGTTCGGCGTGACAGAACATTCATGAAGCCCGTCAAACTCCCTGGGCGGTCACACTCCCCTGGTTTCACACAAACAGCCCCTCTTAATCTGACAGTTACATTAAAATGCAAATAGCCCAGATGTGAGGGTTTGGTAACAAGTGTGGATTACAGCTCCCAGGGAGCCGTGATGGACAGGGCTTTTTCTCCCTGATATGACATAAGCCAGGTAACAGGTTGATAACTGTTGACCTGGAAGTGGCTGTTTAAATATTGGCTGATGCACTGTTGGACATGTGTAAGATTACACAGGCTGAGCTCAGAGATAATGGCTCTGATGAACTGATCTTACACCACTAATCATGAATAAAAGCTTCTCATCCAAAAAGATCAGTTATTGTTTACTGTCCTGATGGCAGCAGTTCATCTCCTTTCCTTGTGGATGTATCGCTAGTTTTAATTAAATCAAGCTCAAGACTGACTCAAAGGTCAGAGAAAATTAAAGCATATTAATGAGCGAAGGGCACAGGCAGCATACAGCATCAGGTCAGGGAGACAGCAGGGGGACAGACGCCAGACCCCCATCCTGCCACACCACACAAACTCAAATGCA
Source organism: Caranx ignobilis (assembly GCA_021432705.1). Lineage (NCBI taxonomy): Eukaryota > Metazoa > Chordata > Actinopteri > Carangiformes > Carangidae > Caranx > Caranx ignobilis. The sequence continues at coordinate 68,922,955 of MU269990.1, read as the reverse complement.
CACACACACACGCCCTGACAGCTAAGTTGAGCGAAGTGTGAGATGTGAACAATATGTGTTTGGTGTGTGTGTGTGTGTGTGTGTGTGTGGGGGGGGGGGGGGGGGGGGTGCCCTGTGTAGCCACCAGAAGAGCATCCCCTGCAGTGCACCATCATGGCTAGATGTCAAAGCCAGCGAACCTGTGCCAAAATACCTACCCTTTAAAAACCTTTGGCAGTAATAATACCTCACAGCGGCTTGTTCTTTCAGCACAAATGAAAAGGAAAAACACCATTCATTCCCACAGAGAGCCAGCTGCAGCCACAAAGGGATATTGTACTTTTCCTTTGTGCTGTGGCAAAAGAGAAAAGTACAACAGCATCGCTGTGGGGGGAGGGAATGGAGAAAGGGGAGGGGGTGTGTGTGTGAATGCAAATAGAGTTTGGGCATAGATCAAAAGACTTAAGTTTCACTGCATCATCAGGAGCACTTCACTAACTCCCCGTTGACTCCCCGTCTCCCCTCTCAGCCTCCGTCACCTCTGCTGCATTCATGCTCTCTCAGCCCAGAGCCCGGAGTCTTCTGAGGGGCATCCTGGCAGAGTGTGAACACTGCTCTTACATGTCGGTCTTGAACAGAGATGTGAACACTAATGGTTTTTGGCAGGGCCCGGGTACTTGGTGGACACACTGCTGGAGCAAAAAGAAAACAAGCGGGAAAGAGGGACAGGGGAGGAGGGGTGGGTTTTGAGGGTCTCTGAGTCCAGGAAAAGAGCAGGTGTCTAAGCAGTGTTAGGTTCACTCGCTTTACAACAGCACCATCTGTCTTTGCGACAAGAGTTTTACAGCGTTGAATCACTGATGTCAGTGCACAACAAATGGTTATGGCTGGATTTTAGTGTTGTGTCAGCCAGTGTAATTGTTTAATAAGCTGTTATGGTTGCTGCTCTTTATATCTGGACAACTGATGCAGCTAAAATGAATGCAGTGCGACTTGCTCATGTTAGATGGATATAAATTATATGTTCTGTCTCTCACAGGGTCTGGGTAAGTCATTATGTTTCTCTGGGTGTCATTAAGGGAAACATTTCTATAATAAAAAGCACTGACAGACTAAAAAGGACCTCTTTTCTTGACATTTCAAGGCTGAAATGAGAGGTAGTAGAAGAAAAAGGAATCTTCTCTTGTGACACGTACACTCAGCGCCTCTGCAAGTGTAACTTTTCCCTGAGCAAGCAACATTTTTCGTCTCAGCGGACCTGCCCCTGTGCTCAGCCGTTCGCTTCCTTTTTCTCGGCCAACCAGAGAGAGCGGACAAGATGGATGCCGGTGTCACGGCGCTGGCCAGAGTGACAGATGGGCTGATTATACAAGCTCATCCCTCTGGCCGTAGAAAAACACAAATACCTCGCCTGCTAGCTAATAGCCTTCATCTGGCTGCACCTTATGGATAGGTGATGCTGATTGTTAATATGGGAAAACAGCATTCTATAGACAGATCCCATTACAGCTCTGGCCTCCCTCTTGACAGCTTGTACCTGAACAGACACCTGCCACACTGATTTTTTTTTTTCTTTTTTTCTGTACAGCTCAAACAAACAAAATGGTAAATCACCTGACGGCGACCTCATGTCTGGATGGCTGGCTTCAAGGGCATGTTTTCCTTCCTCTAGACGGACACATTGCAAATGCATAAACGGATTCCTGTCAGCGACTTGATGTGTGGGTGTCACTGCTGTGCACGGTGGTTTCTCAGCAGGTGAGTCTGAGCAACAGGAGCAAAAATCCCAGCCACAAACTGAGAAAAACAAGGCAAAGGCATCTTGGTTTTCAGCCAGAGAGGTGTCAAAAAATAAGTCAAGATCATGGGAGAATAAGCGCAGGTGCTGAAGGTGATCTTTCAGGATTAACCACCCTCCCCTTGCCTGCCCCTACCTGTGATTTAAAGTCTGGGCTGATTAATCAGGCTGGTATCGGGTCTCTGTTCAGGCGAGACGTTTAGATCAATCACGCCAGCCAAAGGGGAGCGTAGAGTGTCTAACAAATGGGAAGCAGAGAATGAGGGAAACGGGGCAGAGAGAGGGGGAGAGAGAGAGAGAGATTGAATGGCTTACTCCATGCTCCCAGCCATCAGCAGGAATAGGTTGTAGATGTGTGAGAAGATGAAGAGGAAGAGGATGGTGCTGAAGAACATGGTCATCCAGGAGCCATGATCCTCGCGGAACATTTTCAGGCGCAGGTATCGACCTAAAGGGAGCACGACAAGGACACTGCTGTCAGTGTGGTTCAAACAGCATGTCAACCGGCGAACACGTGTGCCCACGAAAATGAAGATGAAAGTAAATAAATTAGTCGCATAGATCAATACTGTCCTAGTGTCAGACATGTGCCCTTTAGGCCATTGAAATTAAGATTAAAGACCACTTTGAGGTGTCACTCCCGCAACCCCGGAGTAATTGTCTTTTCCTGACCAATTTCAATGGTCACTATTGTCATCATCAGTCCCAACAGAAAAATATTCTACAGACACATCACTTCATGCATCCGGTGGGCACGCTGTCAGCCGACTGACGCTCGCTTGTGTTTTATGATGCGAGTTCTGCATGATTAGAGAAATTATTCAAACATTTGTGACCTGTAGTGTTTTTTTTTTTTTTTACACAGATCTGCTTTGGAATCAAATTATGGAGAAATATCTCTCTGGCAGAGCATGAGATTGATTCAGATACGCCGCCCTCTGCACAGAATACATAATCACATGAGCATGTCCTCTGGTGGCAGCACTCAGCAGAACTCATGAAGACAATGAGGTTTATTATACCACCATTAGCTTCTTCTTCTTGTTGTACCTTTAAAAGACTGCAGCTGGTGCCTTTAGTGCCTCTGTGGCTCGCTCTAAATATAATGACAGACCAATTTCTATTTAACTGCTCCTCAGGACAAACAGAAAAATATTTAACTTTATAAAAGGGTCTGTATTTTTTCCCGGAAACAGTGGCATGAAAAAGGATTACAGAGGTGCAGATGACTGAGATGTGAAAAATAATATGCGTGATGCTGGGTATATATGTCATGGCACAACAGCTGTCAGAGTCCTTGATCCACCACCAACACAAAAGGAAATTTGTGTGTCTCATATTACCATCATCACTCAGACCTGGGTCGAAACAGATTTGGACATAAAAATAATAAATGAACCACACACCTCAGAGCTCGTCACCTTGAGCATAATCTCTGTACAATAAATAATATCCAAGACTGTACCCATGACATTCATAACTTCAGTTAATCAAATGTCAAAAACCTAAATGAAGCCTTAACACAGACTCTTTCTCAGAGGCTTGTATCTGATGCCTAGCATTAGTCTTCAACCAGCTCAGGGCACACTGTCCGAAGGATAAAGAAAACACTGCTCTTTGTAATAAACAGACAACTGTCACTTTGAAAAAATCAGTGTGTAGTGAAATAAGCCCATTATAAAACCACCAGCCATTGTAGTCTGCCAAATAACACTGTAACAGCTTACACAACCAGTACTGGTCAGTTGGCAATAAACATGGTAGCACCAGTGATGTTGACAGTGTTGATAGGTTTCCAATGTGGTGAGCCCACAGGACCCACAAGTGGTGATTTGAGTGGGTTTCTGGAAAATTCAGCGGGTTCCAATAAAATTTTTGATACAGAAATTCTAGTCTTAAACAGCTGTTTGATGTCGGTACAGCATAATATGGACATATGGCTCCTATTTGACTGCCAAGCATATAGTTTGTACATAGGTTTTCTTTTATACAGAAGCCAAGATACCCCCTATTATATCTGTGACATCATTGTATTCTGCATATGACATCACCCCCTTGTTAACTCACTCCCCACAGCCTGTATAATAGTTTGTTTGGCTCATTTCTGACACCTGCAGGGACACAACACTAGAGAGAGAGAGAGATTGTAAGCAATAAGTAGGATAGATGCCATGGACACTACAGTTTTTGTTCCACTTTAATCTGGACTAATAAACATATTCCCCTGAATGGTAAGAAGGTGGTGACTGGGGACGCAGCACAAAGAGGACATTTCACAACCTGTTTGCAGGTGGAGGAGAACCCCATGATGAGTTCCTCTTGTGTTCAAACCCGACTATCAAACGCTTCAAACACTTCCGTTGAATGTTAATTAAGAGATCCTGTATGAGTAAGCTTGGCTATACACCCCTATTACCACTGCTTTACATATTGCTCACACACACTTCGAGGCTCTCCTTCTGCTTTGTCTCTGCAAGCTGTGATGTGTTGCCAGAAGCAGCCATCTTCCCAGGAACAACTCTTTGTTTTTCTCTCCTCCGGCTCAGTCAGCGTCCCTTTGAGTTACAGCTCCTCAGAGAGCTCATTGTGTTTGTGTCCACACACACACACACAAACACACACATACACACACCGAGTGAGAAAGATAGCGAAGCAGAATGCTCCATTTATTTTCCTATTACAGCCTGGCTGGTTTACTTTCCTACAGTTTTACATGCTGTTCAATCTCAGCTTGCTCACTTTTCGTTTTTCTTTCTTTTTTTTTTTCCTGTGTGCATAAAAACAAAGATGTGGAGATATATGGAGATGAAAATCTTTGTTGAGTTAAAGTGCAGCTATAATGAGTGCACCTCCTGTTGTAAGTTTAAATACATGATACACAAAAGGAATCTTACCTAACAATAGATCTGCAGAATTAGTTTAACTTGCTTTGATTTTGTATTGTGCGCTTTAAAAATGAGATAAAACTGGAATATTCCCTCGATGACAATATTCAACCTCAAAGTTTTGGGAGCTTGAAGCTAAACTAAAGTCTAGTGCGAGGCCACACCATACGTCTTGCTGTGTGGTATTTCAGGGCTCATCACAGATGCATAATTGAATTGACTTGCATGGGTGAACTTAATTGCCTCCAGTGCCAATGAGCCCTGGCTTAGATGTAGGTGCACAGTGTGTATCGGCAGATCTGACTTTTAAAGCAGGATGCCGCGCCAGCAAGCACGGCCGGCCCCTCTCAGCCTATATGGGCCAGATTTAACAAGGGGGTGATTCAAGACTATTCAGCCAAGCTGTTTGAGTCACCACACCTCCCGACAGCCGAGGACCCCGATAAGGAGTGATGCATGAGCACTGCCTCCTGCAAGGCTCAGCCCAGCAGGGGACAACAAAAACAACACATGGACAAGGCAGCTACTCACACAAACCTTTATATAGTGCCTGTGACACAAACACAGGAACAAAAACATAGAAGGAGGAGAGGGACACAATTGTTCACAATCTCATCTGCTCTGCAAACACACGGCTACATGAACTAAGCTTTTGTATGAAACAAAAGTCCAGTCCATTACAGTTTGAATACCATTTTACAATAAGTACATTTAGATTCCTCCAATGCTATTTATAACATTCTGTTTGGGATGAGATCATACCCACCTTTCCTCAAGCTGTTTCCATATGGAAATGAAAATCAAACATATAGCCGTGTCTCCATCTAGTGGTGATACATGGACACACACCAGAGTGGCTGACTGGCAAGTAAGTGCACTGATATAAAAGATGCAGATAACCACCAGGGCCTTACAGTCAACACAGTGCAGTTATACAACATCCCCTCTGTTTCCATGCTCTCTCTCCTTTCTCTGAGATACTGCATCGTCTTGCTTTCAGTTTCAGTTTCCCTGGTCTTTAAGAGGTCTGTATTTCACCAGTGTCACTCATCTTGTGTTCTGAGTAAAGCTAACTGTGTTGTCTGTATTGAATATTCCTAAAATGCCAGATCTGTCTGATTGTCATCATTACTTTCATTTGCGAAATCTGATTTTTAAATGATTTCCACAAAGCCAAACCTGTTCCTCTAAACATCACACTGTATTTTCCTGAAAACGAGTCACAATACCCTCTTACCAACTGACAATCACAATACAATACAGTTATACAACTGAAATTGTCAAATGGTGCACTGTTGTCTGCTGTCAGACTAAATGCAGTTTTAAAGTAGCCAGACTGCAGCCTAAGCTACATTTCAGCTTTGTAAGTGATTCACAGGGTTAGAGTTCCCTCCAGCCCAACATGTGTGAATAAACCACTAATCCAGTAAAGCTGAACTGTGGTAAAGGCTTACTGAATATACTGTGTATGAGACACGATAAGGCAGCACAACACAGAACAGGAAAGAGTGCAACATGCATTTCAGCAGAAGAAACTGGGAGGGAAGTGTTTTTTATTCCAATAAATCTCTCTGATTCCACAATGTCTCAGGCAATCTGAGGCTTGAAACTGCTGACTGTTGAGGTCATCAGTCTGTTTCTGTCTGATAATGAGATCATATTCAATGATTCTGGGAAGTGCTCAGGTTATAAAGTCTCTAGATTTATAGTAGTAATCCACTTACAGGACAGTAAAAACCAGCAGAGACCATCAGTTAAACACTGGCACATGATGATAAGCAATATGGATCTCAGATGTTTTAGCAGTAGTTTGGTTTAATCCTCTGTTTACACACACACACACACACACACGCACACACATGAACACACACAGTCTCGGAGGTGAGGTAGTGCGTCGGCAGCTCGTGACAGATGAGAAGCTCACAGCTGTTGGAGGAGTGAGGGCGACCTGAGATGTGATCGTCGTCTTCATTCATCATGATCTCCCCATTGAATGAGTCTGACCCGACTACAAGGGGTGAGTACAGTCTGAAACTGAAATTATCTCTTTGAAGATTTTTTGTAGAGATTACATAGTTACTATATTCTTCATGAATTGTGTTGATCTTTCAAATAATTCATGATATCAGAATAAAATTTCATTGATTAGATTCATCTATGTATCAATAAAGTATGAATGTCCTGATATGAATGTTGTAGAGATAATGTCATTACTTTCTACATTATATAATCTCATACTTCATTAAATATTAACTATTATAGCTGCTTAAATTTAAAAAAGGCTTGTAGTGTTTTAATAGTAAAATCACATATTAAACTTCAGGTGCTGCCTGTCCTTCCTCTCAGTAGGTACTAACAGGTAGACTGGGAGACATGATATAGACTAAAATGCGGTCACACTAAATTGTTAAGGTCCGTTCACCTGAGCAAAATGAATGTATGATCTCAGATTAAGTGCAAACATGGTGAACTCGATAGATCAACAGCTCCCCAGGTTTCATTGTTCACAGCAGACAGTCGAGCATTTACTTCCTGGACACGCTGGTGACGCTCAGAGACTATGGAGACAGCTACAGTAAATATAGTGGTCCCTGAGAGAGAGAGGGTGAACACATCTTACTTTAACTACTCTCTGACAGCAGGGGTTACCAGCAGAGTCAGTTCAACAGACTACGACATCATGCTGGACGTTATTAAGTCTAGAACAAAATGAAACCTGCTAAAAATAAGTTCACCATTCCAGGAAGTTAATGTTATGAGAATATTATCATTAAAACACTTGCTAGTACAGTATTAATTTGTATGTTATTGGACTCTGACATAATGAGTTTTTACCCACAAGACAAGCAAAACAATCATTTACATATGTCAAGTCAATCACAAAAGAATATGAGCCTTTATGTGAACAGAGAACAGGCTCATTTCTTCAGGCTTGTTTTAATCTGCTGCTTATCTAACAGGATAATGAATTAAGCGTCAGCAGCTTCAAATTATGAAAAGTATTCATTTGTCTTTTTCTCTGTGACTGACAACTGGCTGTTCTTTATTGTTTCATTGCTTTCAGACCATATCACTGTCTGAGAGTTCAGGCATCTTAAAACCAATAGGAGCTCTTTGACTCAAATTTTAAAATTGGCCATTTTTCCCCATCAAGGAACATTTTAAAGTCACAGATAGCACCACTCAGCATGTGAGTACTGTTGTGTAATGTCATTTGTGGCCCTGAAAGAGCTTTTTCCAGTCTGAGAAAATTAGCGTGATCTGAGCAATCTCAGCTTGGTCTTTGAGACCACTTTGTCTCCAGCAAGCTTGCATTATAAACTGAGAGTGTGGAGTCTGAAAGATGAAAGCATTTACTGGTCAGGTAAAATTTAAGGGCACTATCCAGCTCCATTACTGGAAGTTAACTCTTTATTTGACCCATACAAGAAAACAAAAGGTCAATTTGTTACAATAGCCCATCAAGATATTTTGTGGAGCTGAGAGGACAAATTCCGATGAGTTATAAACACTTTGATGATCTGAACCACCATGAAGATCAATGCCAGTTTATCCAGTACTTTGGTGTATGACTAAATACCTGCAGACCTATTGATATTCCCATTAGCTTCAGATGTACTTTGTGTTTGCTGCTGTTAATAATAAAAATAAATAATAAATCCAGATCCAGAGAATAGATCCAGACTAACTATTTCTGCTCTTCAAATTCCAGAGGTGCTCCTGGAGTATCTGAACCAGTCAACAGTATTCTGCAGCCAGTTTGAGAACGGTCAGTGGTACTGCTATATTCTACTGGTGCTCTTCATTTTTGCCCTACCTGTGGGGATCTTGGGAAACATAGCGGCTGTGATCAACTACAGCTGCTTCAGGAAAACCTCCAGCACCAGCAATATTTTCCTGCTGAACCTGGCACTGTGCGACTCAGCCTGGATCCTCACCCTGCCTTTCACCCTCTACTTCACCCTCCAGAGGCCGTACCTTCAAGACATACAGATCTTCTGCCAGTTCAAGAAGATCTCCTTTAACATCAACATATACGGAAGCATCCTTTTCCTCACTCTGATCAGTTTTGATCGCTATGTCGGGACGGTGCACCCGATCAGCTCTCTGCGGTGGTGGGATGCAGGTAAAGCCAAGCTGTGCTCATTCTGTGCCTGGGTTGTGCTCATCTTGAGCTCCATCCCGGACTTATTTGTAACTTTCGCAATTCAGCGACCGGAAAATGTTACTGTGTGCATGGACCACATCCAAGGTCCATTTATCTATGTCAAGACAATAACTATTATCAGAACAACAGTAGGCTTCCTGCTACCATTCAGCATCATGCTGGCTTTTTACATCATGACAATGCGTGTTCTGAAACGTCTCCCGAGGGGCAGGAGGCACCGAGGAACCCAGTGGGCAGGGGGGAAGCCTCTGCGGCTCATCACTGCTGCCCTGCTCGTCTTTGTGGTCTCCTTCACGCCCTACCACATCATGGTCATCACTCTGGTGTTCATGAGGATCCATAACCAGGTCACACCATCTAACACCAACGTCCTCTACGCCTCCTATGAGTTCTTTGAAGCCATGTGCAGCGTAAGCAGCTGCCTGGACCCAGTGCTGTATATCATGGCTAGTGAGCAGTTCCAGAGGAAGCTGCTGGCCTTGAGAGGAGACCAATACAGAAGGCTGTGCTGCAGAGCAAGCAGGAGGGTTGGGGTATTGCGGTGACTGAGTGGAGCCAAAGCATTTCTTTTCTGGACTCGTTATCTCAAATTGCCTTGGCTGGAGCACTTTTACACATGTGCCAGTGACAGATGTTGATGGTACCATTACCTTGGTCTAAAGTACAGCACATAAATTGCACAAAAATGGAGCTGGAATGAAAAAAGAAGCTCATTCAAAGCTTCATTAATAAAATATATATATATGTTACTAAAATATATTTGTCCTGTTGACATGCTGCCATAAAACTTTGTGTTACTCGAGATAAAAACCTGCAATGGTCTCAGACAGTGATATCATGAGTATATCAGAAATTGTAGAAAAAAGAAAAAAAAAACATTATTACACATTATTAAATTATTTGTTTTATATCTGATCAACAGTCTTAAAACATAAAACAGGAAAACATCGTGTCAGACATGTTGTTCACACAAACAGGTTATAAATGAACAGGTGCAGAAACATAACAGGTGGATGAGTGCTCTGTACACAGTAAATGCAGCTCAGGCCTGACTTCAGATTTACACTGAACCTGTGTCATAACAGAAAAACAAATGGAAACATCATCCTGATGTTTATTTGCAGTGCTGGTTATGCTGCTGATCATACCCTTATCAAAACACTCAATCATCACCTCCTGTTCAAATATTTTTGACTGATTTACAGTAAACTGGACACAGTTAATGGAAAATATGATTAAAAATTAACAATGAGTGAAGAAAACAGGGGGCCTTGAAAAAACAAATACCTCCCTCACATCTGGCCAAATAGTAGGTGATAACATCATTTCCATATTGATTCTTGAACTATAGATAGTGCTTTCCTCTGATCCCAGTCACTGCCCTTTGTATTCAAGTCAGTATGTGGTCACTGTAAGGCAGCCTTGTTCTTTCTATGAATACTGTCCTCTATCTTATGTTCCAATACACAGTCTGATGGTGTCCTGTTTTGATTACCAGCATCAAGGCAAACATCCTGTCTTCCTTAGGGACCTTAATGAACATTTTCCCCTCAGAGAAATCCCAGAGTCTGAGCTGTAGCACTGCCTGGGTCTCAGCGTGTACACCCTGGCATCCCCCATTCATCATGCATGTGCTGGGCCACAGCATCATTGGTAGGTTTGGGAATAGTCATGACAACAGCAACTAATGCCCCTAGAGATGAACCCTTCTGTAACTAAGAGTCTGGATAATAAATCAGACGTGGGAAGTGACAACAAGAGCCCAGTCCGTGAGGAGACTGCAGCAGGCAGAGCCACAACACAGAGAGCTGGCTACTGGGCCACTGTACCGCGCTGCCTGTTCCTGTAAGCAGCCTGATAGATGGTTTCATTTTGTTATTTATGGCTTGGCTCCAGACCAAAGGAGTCATACATTTCAGGTAAATAAGCAATTTCCTTTTGGCTGGTTTCCTTTGTTTGCTAGCCCTCGTCATTATTGCTGTGCGTCTTTGTCTCCTGCTGTGCAAACACTTTTGTGTTTTATCCTCTGCTGCAAGTACACGGGCATGAAGTTCACTCCATGAATAAAGCACATTAATAACCTCTTTGTCACAATGAAAATGTATCTGAGGGTTTAGAAAATGTTAGGGTGTATTTTGGGGAGGAATGTCAATGGTTTTTATTTTGCACATTTTGTTGAATTGGGGGCACATTATGAGAATCAAACTGCAGTTTAACTCACATTATTATGGCCAACATCATAATACTGGTATATTTTCACTGGATAATAAGTGAACAAACAAGCAAACAGTTGCCTTGATGCATCAAGCATACATGGAGCGACTATTTGTGTCCATTACCTTTGGGTCCCACTATATAATCTGTGCTTTTAGCTGCTACATGTCCAACTATTTTCAGAAGCTGGTTGGTAATGTTGTGTCTGCTGTCTGATGCTGGGTAAGAACAAGCAGAGAGCGTTTACCAGAGTTTCTCCTCTGAAAATAGCTGCCTGCTGCCTAGAATAAGGTGAAAGTGAGTGAGTGGTGAGTGAGAGTGCTGTTGGCTATAAAACCCAAACCATAAGCTAAACATTGTTTAAATGCTCCAAGGAAAAATGCAAATGACAATATCACACTTTATATCACATGCATACATCCTCATAATACTACATTAGACAATAAACATAAACATCACATGGTGGAAGTGTTTATAGTTTTGAATCTCAGACAATGCAGCCTCACATAAATGCTTCATGCTGCACTAAAATGCATCAAACACACTGACTTCCAAGAGATAGCAGCTTTAAACTGCAAGACAGAGGTGCTACAAAGTCAGGCTGCAGGGGTACAGCAGTGCTCTGACACATGTATTATTTAAAGAGGCAGGGGGCAGCCTCAGAGGCGGCTAACTGAGACAGGCCTGAACTGATGGAGGGAGTGTAATACAGCTCTACAGGGCACCATAAGTGTGTTGAAGGCTCAACAGCCATGAAGCCCATGATTATGAGTGGGCTTTTTATGGATTATACTGTGCAGATGCCAGAACACAGTCTCGAACAGTCAGACATGGATGGAGAATATAACTGGTGCCAGTATAACTTGATCAGTCATGTGATCAATGAACAGTGACCATCAAGGTCATTTCTACTACTCTGATTATTGAGCATTTATGGAATAAATAACTTTTCAAACGTGAGGATTTGTTGTCCTGGAAACTATTACAGCTGTTGTGCAGGATCTTCTGATATTCTATAGACTAAACAACAACGGAACAACTAATTACTAAAAAGAATAAGAATGAAAATAATAAGCTGTCGCAGCTGAAGCTGAACATTAACATTACGGTATAGTATCAAAATGTGGATTAGCTTTTTGAACCTTGATGCATTAGTGAAATCTGAAAAGCTTTATTTTAATTCACAAAACACACATATACACTTTAATATATACATACATACAGGCCTGTAGCTAATCATTATTTTGATTATCAACAAATTTACTTTCGATCAGTCAACATTTGGTATCTGAAATGTTAAAAAGTATTAATAAATGCACCACATAGTTTCTTATACAGGTGAACTATAAAGTGTTAACAGAAGAGTGAGACAGACAAACTGGTCATTTCTAATTGATAAATGACTTGAACCATAAATCCATTATGATAATTGCTGCTGAATCATTTCCTGATAACCCAAAAGACTAAACGTTTCAGAGACGTTAAATCACTCTCATTAGCGACACATTCTCTCAGACACACAACAATAAGACACCTCAAGCACACAAACACACAAAGCATGCAGAGAGCCCCAATCCTGCCACCCACCCATCCACTCCCACACATACACACACACACTCCTCTTTAACCCGCAGCCACACAGTGTGGTACATAAGCCATCTCAGCCTTTGCGTGGCACAGTAATAACATATGACAGAACCCAGATGGCATCCTGCAGGCTACAATCATCAAGATCAGGGAAAGGGGACGAGAGGCACTCCAACAACAGAGCAGTCAATGACATGTCTCTCACACTTTAACACACAAACCTACATACACACACATAACTCAGCATAACGGTGTTAACAGTTCAGTCGAACAGGTGAAACAGCTTTTCTTGTGCCATTCAGACTGTTCTGGACCCCTGAGTGACTCAACCAAGTGGAGATGAGCGGTCAGTGTTTGATTAAATGTAAGTGCAGGTAATAACATGTAAAGCAGGGTCTAATCCGGTTAGGACGGCGCTCCACACGACTTAAAATTACCCTTCAATTTACCTTTTAGAGTCTGCAAAGCCTTAGAGAGATAGGTGAATACATTATGCTAATCTAGGGACTGAAACAGCATGAGAGAAAAATGAGAGGCCGATTCACTTCTCCCATTAAGGAGATGGGCAGTGAGATAGTCGTTTACTGCAAAGGCAGGCCCATCATATAAATCTTTAGTGATGTGGTGCTGCATTACTGCAGAGAGAACAACTACTGTAGTTGTGTGTGAGGCATTTTGTTAGATATTACATAACTTAACACTACACAGATGCCTGGTAAAGCCTGGTCGTGACAAAAAACTTACTAAACAAAAGATTGAAGGGAACACTTTCACTTTATTTGCTTTCTTGCTTCGAACAGAACATCAATACTGCTCTATCCAAAGGTAATTCAATCTGATTTGTTAAGGCTTGTTTGTTGTACTGTATTGTATATAACAAGTTGTGGTTGGGCTATTTCTTGTCTTTCTGGGCAACGTTTCTTTTATTTTTTACTTTGTTTTTATGCAGATTTAACAGATAAGATACTTAAGCCATCTGATTCTCTCTTTCCAGTCTGTGCTAAGTGCTACTCATTGTAGCACTGTAGAGACAGGCATGACAGTTGTATTGATCTTCCCATCTAACTCTTGCCAATTAATGAATGGCTGTATTTGCCGAAATCTATTGAATGGTGCGGGATCTGCCTCTCACTAGACCTGCAGCATCTTATTTGGTTCAACATGGGGCTCATGTATGTTGTACTGTCAAGGTTTAAGCTTCCTCTGCCATCAATTTCCCCTTGACTACAGAGCAGATCGACATCTGCCAACTTCAATCAATGGCTTTTTCAAAATCTGTCTCGAGAACCATCTCTTCAAGTCTGTGTCCTCTGTGCATGCGCCCATGTGAGACAAAGCTTGTGCTTTTACTTGTGAATTAATGACTTGTCTTGCAGCCTCGCTTTCAGACTAATGACTGAGTCGACTAATCTTTATTGTATGAGAAGCCAAGAGGCTTATACATTTATATGCAGAGTGCGGAAAAGCAAAAAGGACATTTTTTATGATTCCATTGTAGTTACAGCTAATAGTGTTTCCAAATGTGTATCCACTAAAAGTGACAGAATAAAACACATTTTAATTGAAATTCTCGTTTTGTAATCTTTTGAGAGTGAAAATAGCTGCAAACCACCGTAAAGTCCTTGACCACCATCATCCCAAAGGAGCCTCTGTCTTCACATTTAAAAAAGGTGGCTTAATCTAATCCATGGCTGAACGCAAAACAAACCACATTCAAAGTGAAATAGACAGCTCACAAACCCAGTGTGACCTAAGATTTAATACAAATGCATAATGACAGCCAGTCTCCCTCTGAATGACCAGAAGTCATTGGCTACCGCCCACTCGATTATAGAGAGCACACATAGCCTTGAGTGGCTGAATGGAATAGCATAGGTTGTTCCTTGAACCTCAAATGTAGTCTTAAATCACATAGTCTGTCACAAGCTATTCATCTTCTGGTTTATTTTATTTTCCTCCAACAGAGTCAAATGGAGAACACTGTGCACCTCTGCCTACGCTAAATAGCAACACGATTGAAAAACATTACTGAATACAAGGAATGGCAAAGATTCTGTTATGCAGCAACTGGATTATTATTTGTGTGGGTTTCTGAGGGGGCAATATCATATATTGTGGCATATATACAGGAAGAAAGAAAAGACTAATCACCAGAGGAGGGAGATGGAGGTGAAATCCTCTATAAAATGCTTAGATGTTCTAGGCTGCCATAAAAATGATGCAGTGGAGGCGGCGGCTTTCAAAAAACAATGGCATTCCCAGGTTTGCGACAAATGCATATGAAGTTAAGCTCAACTGCATGCAGCATGAAGCTAGAAAATCATTCCAGTTATGCAATGTATCACATTTATAAAACAGCAGCTCAAAACGCATTCTCAAAATGGGACTCCTGAAAACCCAGCAGACACAAACTGTGATTCCAAAGTGCTTCTTTTTCAGGCACTAAAGCCTTTCCATGGACTGTGTTCCTATTCAAAAGTGTTCCCACCGCCTGCCTACATGTGAGGGAGCAGAGGAGACAGCTGATAAAGATCTGCAGGGCTTTAGTAGAGACATGATACTCAGTAGGTGGGCCATGTGTGACAGATCTATAATACATGATAAATTTTACACAGGCTCTCATTCCATACCACAGCTCTTATGCTCTACCTGGGTTGTGATTATGTAAGTACTTTACTGAGATGTTGTGCAGAACACTATTCGCCTCTCTAGCTCTCTACATCAGCCTTACACACACACACACACACACACACACACACACACATAACCACTCTGAGCACACATTCCCACACACAGAAACACAAACGATCTGTTTAGAAGCCTGTTGAAGAGCATTAATTGTACCTGGCTGCAGGATGAGCTGCACTCTGTCTCTGTTGATGCCCTCCAGTTGATATAAGGGTTCAGACCCACATCCACATGAACTGGGCCGTAGTGTAAATCTCACTGTCTGAAGTTCATGTGATGAAGCACCTACTTTAGTATTCTGAGTCATGTAAATGTTGGTTGAGTAATACACTGAGGCTATATAGGTTGAATGGTTCACTCTGCGCCACGTGAGAATATAAACACAACTGAAAAACTTCTAAAGAGTTTAATAACCTAAATTACTAAATGAATGTGTCACTTAGCCCCACTGACCCACTGAGAAGTTACCATGAAGATCTCTGTGGACTTATATGTCTAGGTTTGGCTTATTTTCAGATTTCTGCACAATCATTTGTCTTACCAGAGTCCTCTTTCCTTTGAATAATGAACAGACATGAAAATGTATATTAGAAGCAACTGAAGAACTAGGCTGTGTGAAAACTGTTGAGCTGCAAAGACTGTCATAACATGGGTGACCTGCACTCAATACTGTACCTGAATGCATCCTGTGTAGCTGCTACCTTAGTTCTAGTGTCAATGCTTTAGTCAAATGAGATGAACAACGTAAATAAGCATCTTTTGCAGAATGCATTTGTGACTTATTCCCAAGTGAAACTAGATATAAAAATATCTGAAATGAAGTGATTGTCTGACTGAGTTTACAGCCTACAAGATTGTATTTTGATGTACCTCCCAGCGGCTGTTATAACCATTATATCAACACTTTGACATATCTAACAGTTCTTTTCACATGTGGAGGATATTTAGACATCTTCATTATCAGAGATTCCCAATATCCCCCACTTAGAATTAGTCAGAAGATGATGTGAATATATTTTCAGAAATATCTAGACCCCAACATACACAAAAAACATAACAAGCGAGTAAATGGATAAAAACATAAGTGAAAGATAAGGGAAATGTGATTTGAAAGTGTTTAACATTACTCGTAACTTGTGATTAAAGATAAATACTAAAAACGAAAAAGGGTACAGAACACACCCTCCACCACAGCTACTTGTGATGCTGCCATTTAAACTTGTTGCAAATTTCAGCAACACTCAAGTCAAACACAAACATCCTCAGATTGTTACATCCAATATTCAAATCTTGACATTTGAGATGAAAGGCTGTCAGATCACATAAACTTTCAGTACTTCAAGTGGATCCAACTTTCTGTAGCTGCAAAAACTGCACAAGGTTTCTAATCCAGTCAGTGTGTGTGGTTTGTGCCTCTCACCGCCAACAAGAATTAGTTTCCTTGCAATCAGAGACACAAGGACAATGAATTAGTATATTTTGGAACATTAGCTTCTCCAGCAGTATCTCCAAACACTGGGGTCAGGGGACATTGACTGAGTGTGATCTCAAAAGTTTTACATACATCTCCACACAACTTTGTCCTGCTGGAACCATGAGGTTGCCAGGCAACCTGTGGAGATTCTGGGAAGTCATTTCACCGAACCAATAAATAGTTACGGCACCCACCTCCCTGTCACAATCTGGCTGCTGTCCCCGTTCTAAGGTCCTTGAATGCTCAGGTCATCAACAATGTAGGTTATTGTCTTGCAAATTTCAATACAATGCTCTGATATATTCTGTTTTCAAAGGGATGTAGGAGAATTTTTACATTCTGTCCACGAAAACAATGGTGTATTGTATTTCAGAGCTATCTTTATTTACAACATATCAAAGTGACTTCTCCATCCCAGTTCCAGCAGTCTCCAAGGACCCTACACAGTATCAAGTTCCCCTTGTGGGGTCCTGACCCCACAAGCTTTGTCACTAAGTAAGGAAACAGTAATTCAATTAAATGATTGCAACTTGAGCAGATAGAACAGCTGGTAATATCAGATCCACTAAGTGTCCTCTGTGTACAGGAAAACACAGTCCATTTCCCCGTGCTGAGGATTCTGTATTTGGAGAAAGTATCATGTCATCATGCTCTCTTGGCTTTCTATTTATGCCCAGAGAAGATGACTCCCCCTCTTCCTCCTCCTCCCACCCTGTCCCCCATTTATAGTCATTAATAGTTCATGCTGAGAAGATAAGGCACGGTGGCCAATAATAACCAGGCCTAAGTGAGTTATTAAGTTAGCAAGAAATTAGAAGTGTGAGTTGAATAGGAAGCCTTGCTAACTGCTTATACAATTTAATAAAATGAGGAGCTGATGGGATTAGCACCTCAGCCATGTGAGAGCAGAGTGAAAAGGAAAGAGTCAAGGTGGCAAGAGAGCGACAAGACAGAAAAGGTCGATGCTGTGAGAAGAGGTGAGAAAAATGGCAAGTGGGTGGAAAAAGAAGAGGAAATGCACCGAGGAGGTGTGAGAGGTGAAGGAAGTGAGCAACACTGACTGAATCATGAAGCATACAGATGTGATGGATGGGGTGCTGCAGGGATTCTAAACCTGTCATAACATGTCATCACAGGAAATGCACAAGTCTAGTTAGTTTCGATGTTGATAACATACATTTGTAGTGTTCTCTACTAAAACTGATCACAAATAATATTGAATCAGGAATCAGGCCTCACTCTGAAGGTGTACCAACTATAGGCATAAACCAGATACTCTCCTCTGATTGGCTGTTTTCCTAGTGATTCTTATCCAGGCTAAACACAGCTGACAGATTGCAGCCTACTGTAGCTTGGTAAAGTGCACTGGCCCAACGGCGCAAATGCCGATGTTCAGTCAGCTGAACTGACGGTCAAATATGGACTGCAATGCTCCCAATGGATCTGGTGAGGAACTATGCAGTGGTGCTCTGGGCCTTGTTCTGGAGCACATCCCTGGGTCACCTAGCAGCGCCTTGGAGGAGACTGTCTCCGGTGTTGCAAAATCAAGATTCTTTAGACTCTCCTGGGCTGCTAGACCCTCTGGATGGACTGATACAGTGCTTGTGTGTTGAGGCCAGGGAGGAGTAACCAAGGAGTCGGAGACCATCACGGAAGTTGGTGATTGGGCAGCTCTGGGTTTTGGATGGGATTGAGGGGGATTGATATTTGATTAAACAGGAAGGTTGAGGTTGGATGGTGGGTCCAGGTGGGCTGTTTTGGCACTTTGGCTATAGAGATGTGACATAGTCATAATGGTGACGTGACTTTCTCAACATTTATATAGGCCCTTTACTTTCCATAAAATTAGACTTTTAATAATGGATACTGGTTGCTTGCATGGCTTAGTGGGACACTTCAGCTGAACTCAGATAATCATCACTCTTATTAATCATGCTTTTAATCCCAAGATAACTCTTAACAGGCCACTTCCACTGCACAGACAACTTGATCTGCCAGAGCAGGAAAAGCACAGGTGGAACTAATACAGTTAACAACAGCTCTGCTCCATTTAAGAGTCCCCAGGCTAATGAGCATCCAAACAAGATAAAGATCATATTGGAGCTAATACATCTCTAATGTACAGTACTGAGTGACTGTGACATCTGGCTAACTTTTGCTGCAACCTCATCCATCTAAGTCAATGAGTCATTTACTTAAGTACTTTTTTAATTAAATTGCCAAACATTAGTTTCTGCTGAGCTTGCACTTTGTCATACAATTTATTTGAGATTTTCAACTGTTGGTCAAAAACAAACAATTAGACACTGGACTTCTAGGCATTTTTCTTGATGTTTCATCTATTTTATCAACCAATGGGCGAATGAAGAAAATGATCACTGACCGAAGCCTACTTCATTCAGAGAAAAACAAAAACAGAAGAGATCAGCAAATACTGTTTGACCCAGATCTGATGATGAGCGCGAAGAGTGTCAGAGAAGAGTTCAAATAAAAGGATGGATGCAGGCAGACAGATACTAGGATTACAGCTGATTACATTACTATTCACAAAAAATGGAATATGAGTGCAAAAAGGTCCTTCTCAATAATGAACAGCCACAACAGAAAGAAGTCAGGAGGAGGAGGGCTCCCTCCCTCACTGAGGCCATTACTCTGCACATTCCTCTGCAATACTGTGCGCATGACTTACCAAAGAGCTGGCGGTGGAATATAAACTTCCCAGCTAACAGGCCAGTGATGATGGCCAGTATCCAACACACTACTTTCAGGATGTTCCATCCGAGGCCAGGGTACTTGTTGAACAAGAAGGAGAAGCAGTTGCCCACCACTATCATATGAGCCTCTGTCTGACTGTGCGAGACAGGGTCCTCTGCAAAGATGAGGAAGTTAAAGAAGGTGACAAGGTAGGCCACGATGAGACGCGACCACGGGTGCTGGAAATAGTAGCGAAAACGGGCATCTATTTCCATCCTGCTGAGCCCCCCAGCCACACTACACCTGGGAGTCAGGGAGGGAGAGAGAGAAAGAGAGAGAGAGAGAGAGAGAGAGAGAGAGAGAGAGAGAGGGAGAGAAAGTGCCTCTTTCAGTGAGATTATATGACACACAAATCAGAAGGGCAGATTATGGTGAAAACATCTCTCAGACTCAGATTAGTGTTAGTAATAGCACTGAGGTTTGGTACAGATTGGGATTATGCTAAATTCAGACAGACAGTACAGCGACAGTGCCAATAACACACCTACACGCAGACTTGAAGCGCAAGGACAGGCTTTTCCCATCAACACTAAATGATCACACAAACATAACAGAGAGTTCCTGATGTGACTGGTTGGTGATAACAACCCTGCAGAGAACCAGCAGCATGTAAAGTTAGTTAAACGTTAACTGGGTTCAGTGATATCACAAATAACAAGAAGCTGCTGTTCAAAAGAAAAAATTCTTCATCGGTCAGAGAACCAAGCAGAGGTGTATGTGTCATACCTGGATAAGGTAAAATTCTTCAAGTGCTTAGCTGTAAAGCACTGGCATTTAAAAGGCTTATCCTCTCAGCCTGCCTGCTCGGTGCTCCACACGAAAATCAGTGACAGCATTACGATGACGCTTTGCTCAGGAACACCTGCCAAGCAGCGCTTGAGTAACTTCTCGACAGTCCAGCCCTCTGTGTATTTTTGCACCCAACTCTTCTCTGAACTCCCTCACTGCAGCCCCCTGTGACTGGTCTGACTTTGCTGGAGTGAACTTCCCAAACCAGTTCCTTGTTTTGACACCGTTTCCTAAAATACCCCACAGTGGGAATTTGGAATGATGTAATGGCTTCAGAAATAGAGCTGCCACAGTGGAAAGCCCGTGTGGCTATTAAATTTCACCAGCAGCATGTTTGTCTTGTCATCATCTGCCATGTCTGATGGTGCTGGAGGTGGGACCACCTCATGATCCAGCTAAAATACAGAAGTGGCTTCCTGGACATGCAGATTGGACATTATTAGACAGGGGGTGGGACCGTGCAAGGGACAAGAAGAGAATATGCAAAGTCAACTCAGAGAGGACTCATCAGTCTTTGGGTTATGACTTAAACACTGATGGAAAAACAATGAGGAGCATGTGCAGTGAATTCATCTCCCTGGTTATGGTGGATGCTCTGAACTCTCTGGTTTACCTCTAGACCATAAAATTATACTTGGACTGGCCATGTAAACAATCGCTGAGAGCTACAGGAAATACACTATGACCCCACTATTCGTGCCAGTTCTGGCAATTTCTGAATGGACCACCGCGTTAAAGACAGAAAGTCTGCGACCACTCACTTCTCCTCTCATGTCACTACAGTGATGACGCCAAATGTCACATCGCAGACCCAAGGTGTCTCAGAGAAATCACAACAAGCTGGACTGGAAGGATCAGATTACACAACTTAGATGTTGGTGCACCCTGTGAGATCTGGGACGGACGAAAATCGTGCAGATCCCTCCTACCTGCACCTCGGTATTATTTGTGCATGTGCGGTAAACGAAATCATCAACGCACCTGCTCCACGCCGTTTTCCTCTCAGTCGACAGCCAGGATGACGAGCCCCGCTCCTGCCACATCAAGCCGACAGCGGCGCTCTAATCATCCCAAACACTGGAGGATACGAGAGGGGTGTAGAGGGATTATCCATGCGACCTGTTGTTGGCGTACGACAGAGGCACCCCCAAATCCTCTGCCATTGTGCTGGACCGTCCATGCGCCGGGCTTGATAGCTCAGCCAGGCGGTGCTTCGTCAGCGGGTTCCCGCCGGACGGTGCAGTTCCTGGGATGAGGATGGGACGGTGATGCTGCTGCTGCTGCGGTGGAGAGGATGGAGGTGTCTGGATCCACACAGCAGGGGCATCAGTGTAACGCAATGTGCCCAACACGTTGATTCACCAGCGCCAAGGTAGAGCCAGTACAAATACACAACTTCCGCACATCCCTTTCAAAATAAAATGTGATGAGTGCAGAAGATGTTTTTGTTAATACATGTAAATTGACGAGGGAATCTGTATTGGTAATGCATGAAAAGGATTACTTTTACTTTTTAAAAATATGTTTTTATGTATTATTTCAATGGCGAATCGTCTTTTTATGCCTTAAGTTAACACTAGGCCTAGGGCCATTACATGCCTTTAAAGATTTATAGACATTTTATTTCCATACTGGCCACTCACTGCCGACTGAATTTCCCTCACGTCAGCGTTTTTTTTTTTTTTTTTTAGTGTTAAGGGCAGGACCCTAAGGCCACTGTAGATATCAATTTAGCCAACAGTCACAACTTAGAGATTTCAGTGTTTCCTTCTCTATTACTAGCTTTTTATTTTATTATTTTGTTACAAAACCTAGGTCTGTGTAACCAACTATTACAACAGAATATTATAGTTTAATAGTTTATTTATTTTACGAATTACGAGCACCAGTTTTAGCCTGGCACTGGACATGACTTTCTTATTGCACACCTTTTATTTTGTAGATTGGTTCACGGTATTTCCGCTCTTACTCTGCCTGTGTGTGTCGTACTTGACGAGGATGTGATTCTGCTGCTATAAAGTCTATTCCTTTATTTATTTTTTTATTGAACGAGAAGGAGGGGGCAGAGAGCGGAGACAGGAAGCCGGTGGCTTCCAGATGTTGCAGGATTTCACGCCAAAGAGGATCTGCTGCCACAAGAGGCGGAAATCTCTCCTGTGTCAGTGATCAGAATGGAAAATCTAAATAAGGAAATATCTGGTGGACTTGCTGCAATCCTGATCAGATCCTTAATCTTTTCTTTTCTTTCTTCCTTTTTTTAATCTTTTTGTTTAAATGAATGATGCTGTACCATTATTTTAACTTATACAGGCCAGCGCCATGTACTGACAGTATAAACTTTGAAGCCATAGTGTTTGTAGCAGTAGGCTAGTATTATTTTCATTAGAGAAATCGCCTATATTTACATTTATTTACCTTTCTGAGGTAGTTATGCTTTGCTGATTATTGCCATTTATATTTCTACTGTAGGCTGGGACTACTACATTTCAGAAGCATGAACTTCTCTGGTGCAGTTCATTTCTTTGTGAATGCCAGACTTGTACCTGAAAGTAAAAGCAGGTCTTTTACCTGAAATGGTCATGTAGGCTATAGCTTAAAAGGCTACCACATATGCAATCAATTGATTTATTTATTCATTTTTGAATGAATCAAAACACTAGAAATACAACATGAGGCACAAATAAAAACAACATGGGCTCTAAATAAAGAGTGACACAATCCAAGTTGAAAGTGGCACAGTAAAATATGATCATAAAATATAATAAGCGGAAGAAAATGGATGGATGGATGGAGATTAGAAAAATTATTACATGATTAAATGAATTATTAAATGATATAATCTAGAGTTTCAACAGCTTCTGAATAGATAAAGACAGAAAAGGGCTCATCTTCCTTTTCAAAGGCACAAATAAAGGGTTTAGTTTCACACACGTTACATTTATGGATATAACCCAAATGAAAATGAGTCATGTGATGCCGATGTTGATGACGACAGATTTGGGGCGGCTCCTGTCGGTGTAGTCCACTTCCTGCTTCTCTGCCCTGGTTTCGCCTGATCAGCTGCATCAGCCCTTTATCCGACGAAAGACACAATGTCACATCAAACGGGCATTCAAGGTAGATGCGTTCCTCTGCTTTTAGCGTCTCTGAGTCTGTGTGTTTTGTTGTGCGGGTGCGTGATTCCCGGACGAGCTTGAAGTATTGGCAACAATTCATTGCAACAAGAAGCTAACGCCAAGTTAGCTAGCCACTCCTAGCTAGCTCTGTGCCGCCGTGATGAGTGTGACCAGCGGTGCCCTGTTTGGGCACATCCAGGACCATGGGACATAATCTCTGAGTCTTTACCCTGGTTACGGCTCAGCTAAAATAAACCCGCTGTGCTCATTTGTCCCTGTTTTGAAACCTTTCCTGTGCTACATAGAGCTTGCACTCAGTAACGTTAGTTTAGCTTTCTGAATGGATGGGCGACGCCTTCATTTAAACTAACTGCTGGCCTGGCAGACTGCTGGCTTTTCCTGTAAATATGTCAGTACCACTGCTATTACCTGCACTGTGTTATTATCTCAATAGGTGTAAGTAGGGCCGGGTACTCTGTTTATATAGCAGCGGATTTAGTTTATGTCTGTAACCACGATTTTATTTAGCATGGTGCAAAATAATATGCAATGTAGCTGAGATATTAATAGGAAGATGTAAACAGATGTGACCGTCTGTACTAAACCTCATGCCATCGTTCACACCGGTCTTCAAATTCTATTAAATGTGTTTGGATTCAAGTTATTCTGAAGAAGAGTAAAGTATTTGTATGTCTCAATACCCTGGGCTTATTTTTACATGAGTGCAGAGCCTGATATAGAGCTCATTCTACATGAACTGACACTGCTAATATACTACAGTGTATATCTGAGTACCTGACTACAACTCATCAGGTTATCTGTAGTGACAAATCAAAGTGTTTGATAACACAACACCCATTGCAAACATGTCTTTATAATGTATCATGGTCTTTTATTATTTATTTCCTGGCTGTTACAGTTTTGCATTGATTCAAATCACATTAGTAATCATATTGCTGGTTTACGTATACGTGTACTTGGCCTTGTACTCCGGCTGTTGCAGGGTTGTTTGATTGGAAAGAAACTGCAGAGTCACTGCAGATAAAATTGTCAAGGTGCTTGTTTGAGTGTGAACTGGAGACAGAGTTGGGTGTCAGAGGTGATTAACCTCCAGTCACAATTGTGCTAGTGAAGTGTTGCATTGAAAACCAACTTACTGCAGTGTAGATATTTTGTATTTCTAGTTATCATTACTGTAATGTGTTATCATTACTATAAAGTGTTTAGTACGTTTTTATGTATAAAAGCAAAGAAGTTATCTACTGTGTTTGAAGGTAAAATATGACTAATGTCTGGTCGTTCAGGGCTCTGGGCTCTTCAGATTCATGAAGCTTTTTGGTGTGAATATGAATGCAGTGCTGAAAATGGTTGTGTTACTAAGGGTGCATAGCTGTCAAGAAAGAATTTGTTGACCCACTCTTTGTCTGTTTTTCAGCGGGGAATGATGTGAAGGATGTTTTTGCCAGTGCCAAGAGCGGAGACCAATATCGAGCCTTAAAGATCATCATCGAGGATGGTGAGCAGTGTCCCAGAGACCTGGGGTTTGTTTACAGCTCCCTCTGCCAAGAAAACTTTTAACTCGTACTTCTCCTAAACTACTGCTAAGGCTGACATTGACAGAGCTCGCATGACTAACAGTTTAGTTTGCTCTGTTGACATTTTTGGCACACACATCTGCTTTCCAGAGCAGCTGACTCTGGGTGCCACCAGGAAAGCATCAAAGAAGTGGGACCAGGAGTATGACTCCCTAGTGCTGCCGCTCCTCGAGGATGACTTGCCCTGCTACGTTCTGTACCGACTGGACTCCAGTAACAACCAGGGCTACGAGTGGATCTTCCTGGCTTGGTCACCAGACCACTCTGCTGTAAGGAAACTACTGGCTGTAATGAATAGCTATGCAGATTACATAGTATTTGCCCTCCTCTGCTTTGAGTATCAGATGGGTGGGGTTTGCCACATCAAAGCACACAGTAGCGTATAAATGCTGACAACACTGTATTCATCATTTCTCACCAGGCCCCTCGAAATCCAAATATAGGTCATTTATGGTATTTCCACATCACATGCCGCTGACTCTGAACTTCTGATCTCTGATTTAAAACCCACCCTCTTAGTTCCTTTAGGTGACGCAGGAGGATCACATTGTGTTGCTCCTTGTCATTCAAACGTGTGTTTTGGATTCGGCGTGTCTTTGACCGATACAGTGTCACCCAAAGTCATTGTTATGCATGTCCACTGAAACTTGATGAACCACTTGTAATGTGGAGTCACAGCAACTCAAAATAGCGGTGACAAATAAACACACAAATGTTGTTTCTGTAGCAGTGGAAAGAGGAATGTCTCAAGGAGGGGCCAGGGACGAAACAAAATGCCATCCAGGATGTTGTAGCACTCCGAATCTCTCAAATTCACTTTCTGAGAGGCACAGCTGAGCTTCACATTCCCGTCCTCCAGCTAAAAGCGCAGCGCTTCAGGTTGAGGCTTGTCTGGAAGTTGCAAAACCTTTACACAACCACTGCATGGTGTTGCCTCGACTGGAATGACTCAGTGTGTTTTCTTTACTTTTGATCCACAGAAAAAGCGTGGTCTAGTTTTTGGTTTGGTGCTTTGTTTGTCAACTCAGCTGTATTTACAAAGCTTCTTATCACAGGTTTCACAAGGGCTTTCAAGGTACCCTGTGGAGTATTTGACCACTAGTAGTGCTATGGGGCATTTCACGAGTGGGTACCTGTTATCATTTTTCAGATTTACTGGTTGAGTCAACACTAAGACATGTAGTCATGTGGTAGGAAAAGTTCAGACTGATCAGATATTGGATTGTTGTGTAAATGCATCCAACCTGTTTTATAAGACAGCCTCCTCAGGCCTATAACATGGATTTTCATCAAGTACCTGTAATAAATTCTCATAACAAAGAAAAATAAAGAAGGAAAAATAAAATGAATAAAATTGCATCCCATCAGAAACAGTTTCTTTTTATAATCTAACTTCTAAATGATGATAAACATTTTCTTTTATCTTCCAGGTGCGACATAAAATGTTATATGCTGCTACCAGAGCAACACTGAAGAAAGAGTTTGGAGGCGGACACATTAAGGATGAGATTTTTGGTACCACAAAGGTTGGTCAGATTGATCACACAGCAGCACTTGAAATGATGTGCTTATCCACTTAGAATCTTTGAACGCCTTACTTTTAACAAGCCAAGCTTCAGTCCCATATATTTATGGAGTAATAACACATTAGAGTGTCAGCTTCCGATACAGTTCGATGTGTCATTGTGATTTTTTTTTTTTTGGCCCCCAGGATGATTTGAATCTTAGCGGATACAAGAAATATCTGACCTCGCAGGCGGCTCCCCTGCCCCTCACTGCAGCAGAGGAGGAACTGAGACAGATTAAACTCAACGAGGTAAAAATATACACAGGGAAACATCATCATCTCTTCCATTTCAGACAAAATGACTTCTACTTCACAGTGGTTGTGTACACACTAAAAATCACCTGTTGTCAGCTTATATGGCTTGAAGGGCTCGGCCTTGGCTGGTTCTCTGTTTCAGTTCTGAAATGCGATGACAAGATGTCATCTTAACAGATTTAGGCTTCAGTTGGTGGAAAAATAGCTTAGCTCAGCTCACAGCATTGTTCCTCCTAATCACATCTCCTGTATAAGTCTGTGTGCTGTCAATCCCCACCAGAAACAGTGTGGAGTATCAATGAGGGCCGGTGATGCATCCTTCCATAGAGCACAAGGTCAGCACTAGTGCAAGTGTGCATATGCTTGCCTGGCAGTATGGCCACAGAGCAAAGATGCTGATGCACTAGAACAGCAGGATGTTGGCGAGGATGAATCTATTAGGCTGGTACAGCAAGACCTCATAGCACCATAAAAAAGTTTTGTTTACAGGTGTAAAACCCCGTTCAGCCCGAGCAGGGAAGCTGAAAAGGAAGAGCCCTTTTTAATGACTGTTCATGTCTATAATTTCCATGTTGAGAGAGATACATGCAAATGGGAGAGCTCTGCAGCATCGAGTACTTGGCAGTGATTTTGCATGGAGCACATATGAGCTGTATCATTGTGCCCTGTCTTTTGTAAGTCACCGTGATAAGAGAAATCCTTTAAAGTGACATCGATTGCATGCTGGTAATGACGCTGACGGTATTTACACTGCTGACATGAAGGGCTCCAAGCCTGGGCCAGGCAGAAAGGTGAAAAATCAGCATGTAAAGTTTCACTTTTCAAACTCTGGTGCAGTGGTTCAAAGAAGTAAATCCAAATCAAGTCATGCTTTTTTCAGAGAGACAGCCCCTGCTAATAGAAATGCTCCCAGTCTGCCACATAAACAAGAACTGCCTTTCTTACCATATAAGGAAGTGCTTTGAGTGGCGCACTCTCCTCTCCAAAGTACAGTCAATTAAATGCAGCACAGCAAATAGGAAGTGAGGTTTGTGCTCTTCCCACTTGACCAGCTGTTGAAGGAAGATAATATACCATTAATCTGTACAGCCTGGATGGAAAAAAAGAGGCTTTGAAATATTTATCATTGCTGTGCCTCTGAGTGTTCCTGCCTTTTTACCAAGCAGATGGATAAAAAAGACCCACAATCCTTTTTGGTATGCGAGGTAGCTACATCGGAGGCTCAATCATGTTTGCACGGCATTTCATTTTGTGGGAACAAGGCTCTAAAAATAGATGCAATCCATCAGTGTAATCCCCCCAGCATTTCCAGTTTTCTGTGATTTTTCGTGGAGGCGCCTTGTCACTTCTGATACAAGCACCTCATCAGTAATCATCATGCTCCAGCATTCAAGCCGCTTGTTGCACTAAACCTTTTTTTTACTTGCTAATGAATAAAGAACATTTATCCTATTCCATGAGTCAGCAGGAACCAAGATCACCAGTGGAAACCTGTTAACCAATGTGTATATCAATAGATGGTGCACTACTTTTCTTAGATGTTTGTGCTGATCAGCCTAATTAATGACCCCCTCAGAACTTTTCATGGTGGGACAATGAGAAGCTCAAGTGCCTCATGTTTTTCTGGTTTGCACATGTGTCTGTGTTTGTGGTGTGTTCAGGTGCAGACGGACATCAGCGTGGACACCAAGCATCAGACTCTGCAAGGAGTGGCTTTCCCTCTTCACAAAGAGGCCGTTGCAGCACTTGAACGTTTCAGAGACAAGAAATTGAACTATGTACAACTGGTGAGTTCCTAATAGTCGTTAGGTGAAGGTAACCTTTGACCTGTCAGGAATTTGAATGAGCAAAACAGTTCTGTGCTCCCTTTTGTCTTATCTTTTTGGGTGATGTTTTTTTAGTCAGGAGTTGTTTACAGACTGACACAATGGCTCGTTTTTGCCCAAAAAGCCTTTGTGTCGATTCTTCTCATTGAAATTCAAAGGGTTCATGTCACAAGATGTGATCAGTTCAAAGTACAAAGGAATAATTGTGTTACTCTTGTGGCCTTGTCTCAGTTCCCGTTTTGTTTGTCAGCCTGAAAGCTTTTCACAAAAGCAGAATGTTTTGTTCTACCATGTGAGGCTTTCCCACTGACTGCTGAACAGCACACCAGCTAATGTTGAGTAAATGTTTTACACAGACACCTGGAATGTGAAGGAAGTAGGTTGTTATTCAGTGTCCACACCCATATTTCCTTAATTGCTCTGGAATTCAAAGCAGGGACTGTTATGATCACAGGTGCACACCGCCAACCATGAGACAAGCTTCTTTTGTTTCCTCATCCACAGCAAGTAGATGCTGAGCAGGAGCTGATCCGGTTGTCCAGCACCGAGCCGACAGAGCTGAAAGACCTGCCACTGAGAATCCCTCAAGATTCTGCACGTTACCACTTCTTCCTCTACAAACATTCCCATGAAGGCGACTACTTAGAGTCCACAGGTGAATAGATCCTCACAAGAGGTTATAAAGAGCTGACACACCTCTTATTATTTCAGTCAGCTCTGAATGGTTCTTTGTGACCACACCTCTCATTGTCTGCTTTTCATTTGCAGTCTTCATTTATTCTATGCCTGGGTACAAGTGTAGCATCCGAGAGAGGATGCTGTACTCCAGCTGCAAAAACCCTTGGTCGACATGGCAGAAAACAATCTCCATATTGAGATTGAGAAAAAGGTAAGAGTCATGTTAGCAGACTGGGGTATGACAGCATAAGAATCTGGATTATTTTTGTCAGAAACTTTGCTACAGTTGAATTTAAGTCATGACTCTGAAACTTAAAATATTCATGTTTTCATGAAATATTCAAATTCAATTAGCAGTAATTTTCATTGTAGCAAAAATGGACTGTGTAATTATCAGATCAGGAAAATAATCTACTTTTTATTAATTGATAATGAAAGTAACTCATAGTTGTCGCCCTAATTTGATCAGATTTGATTGACTTTTTCCTGCTCACTTAAAAACAGTGAGACAAGTGACAGAAATGTCTTCATATGAATGATGACAAAAAAAGTAGTTTGAGAGAATAGTTTTTAGAATTAATAAGGTTATGCGAGAGTGTCTTAAGTTTTTAAGTATATCTCATAACTGTCAAAAAGTAGAGTACACGCTGAAGTCAGTTTTGCTGTGTGGCTCAAATGCTCATGTTTTCTCTGTGTTTCACAGTTGGAGATTGATAATGGCGACGAACTGACCAGTGACTTCATGTATGAGGAGGTGCATCCCAAGCAGCATGCACACAAGCAGGCCTTCGCCAAGCCCAAAGGCCCCGCGGGGAAGAGGGGTGGGCGCCGCATCACCCGGCCACCCGCAGAGGGAGAGGAGGAAGATTAAACAGACCTCAGCTTCCGACCACCACCTCCTCCACCCTGAGCACGTTCCACAGTGGAACATTCCTGTGATGGGGGGGAGGGAAATCATATTCGACACACTTGTTTAAAAGAATAAGACAACAACCTCAAAATCCCATACATCACCCAGAGACCCAGCTATGCACGCCAAGGACAACTGAGCAATGACACACTTCAGAATTTCCATTTGTAGCTCGCCAAATGGAAGCATATTTATGTATGTTAGTACAGTCACAAAAAATGAATTTACAATAATTCAAAGATGCCCAAACAGGTCAAACTTGAGGTTTTTACGATGTTGCCAGCTCTGAGAAATGTTAGTGCGACTGTGAACTTGCGCCAATATGATGAAATTCCCCCATTTTGAGTTCACATGCTCAAATACTTAACTTGCATTCCTTAAGTCTGTGTCCATTAATGTTTCCATGTTCCATGTGTTCTCCATTTGTTTCCTACTGTTTGCACAATGAGGTGCTCCAAAGCAGAAAAGATCCCACTTAATGATCCCACCTGTGTCTCTTGATTCATTTTAACAGTGCATTTTATATTGGAAAATTTACTTCTT
The DNA here is from genome assembly GCA_021432705.1 of Caranx ignobilis. Taxonomy (NCBI): domain Eukaryota; kingdom Metazoa; phylum Chordata; class Actinopteri; order Carangiformes; family Carangidae; genus Caranx; species Caranx ignobilis. The sequence goes on along the minus strand of MU269990.1, from coordinate 68,892,129 downwards.
TTTGATATAACTGTGGTTTACATGAGAAAAAAAATCATCTGCTGAGAAACTTATTTTTCTATGCAAGTGCTGTAAATGTACATATTGTAGCTGTGTGATGCTCTATGATTAAGAAACAGTCTGGTCTGTTCTGGTGATTGTCAGTGTCAGTGAGGATCACAGTGGAAAGAACAGGGGCTTCCAGAAATATTACATCAATACATCTCAGATTTCACAAAGAGGAAGCTACTCAAACTTTGCTGATTCCCGAAACAAAAGGGAAAGCCAAGTAACCGGATAGGAAAGGGAGTTCTATAAGTACCTTGATCAAAATGTTGCCACATCCACTGGTCTGCTGATTAATATTAGGCAAACTACTAAGCTCACCTCATGTTCGAAGGGAAAATCCCTTTATATTCATACAGTGTCATTATAATAGAAAAAAAAACATGTTTGGTCTTATGTTTTCTTACAAATCGTTCTTTTAAAAGAAGAAAATAAAAAGTATTTAAATCACATTTTCTGTTTCATCAGTTTTATTCCTTTTGCTGTCTTCATAATAAATACACAGGCTTTACGCTTCATAGCAAAAATATGTAAACGGAGATATAAAGAAATTTTATTCACAGAAAAGATACTGATGCAAAAATCACCTTTGAACAGTCACAGTCTACAAGCACTCACTCATCTGAACTGCTGAAAGAAATGTAATCAGTCTGTGCACCGATTGGAGCAGGCTTGTGTATCTTGTATCTTCTCTGGGATGTTATTCCCGAGAGTCCAGTGCTATGCTTTTGACAACTCCTTTAAGCTCAGACAGGACCTGTGAAGACAGATGTTAAGATTAATAACCACGATACAGTCTACAAACACATGAACTTGTGTATATTGTCATTTACACAAACAGAGCTGTACATTACGCACACATAAAAACATTTAACCAAAGCTACAGCAAATCCCATGTGATGTTTACTGTACGAGTCTCAGGTGCTTTTAAGTGTTCGACTGTGTATGGCTGCATGAATGGCGATGTCATCTTGCACTTCACTACTTAGGTCCAAGAAGCATCCTTGTCCCCTTTGTCAATACTTTGGTTTCAGGAATAAAATGTCTTCCAGACTAATGACATACCCATGAACCCTGGAAATGCTTTTAACCATCAGCTTATTAGCGTCATCGCTGTGACCATGTCAGAGTGCTGAGATTAGAATTTAGCTCACAGCAGCTGTGACTGAGCACAGCCTCAAAGAGCTGCTGGTGCGGCCGCAACCTCATCCTCTTACTATTCTCCGTCCTCAAGAGTGAACAAAGACCTTCACCTCAGAGATGGTTAAGTTTAGTCAACCTCAGTTTCACGAAGTAAACAGTAAGTATGCCACCACTAATATCTGTATGTAAAACCCATGCAGCAGCTGAATCCCTTAAATGGTATATTTACATTGCTCAGGTCTGTCTTGCAAATGTAACCTCAAAGACCTATCTGTTGCTGCACATGCTTCAAAGTAAGAGCTTAAACACCCACCCACCCCCCACACAGTCATCTAAACACACACAGTAGCACAACCCTCTGACTGAACACGGAGGAACCAGGTGAGGAAACACTATCACATGGAGCCATCTGCACCAGGAGCTGATCACAGCCTGTGGCCACCAGGACCCTGCCACAGAGACCACCCCAATACGGCCAGTTAGAGGGGCCCATACCGAGGCCATAAGGCCAGGATGCAGGCCCCCCACCCAACCCCGCTGACGGCAGCGCCAGTGTACTCAGGGCTAATCACAGCCCCCAGTGCAGAGGGCTTCCACTGAGGAAACACTGGAGCTAAAAACTAAACATAGCAGAGTAAAATACTGAAATGAAATGCTAAATGACAGATAATAAAAAACAATGAAAGACTAAGAATGACATAAAAACATCATTAAAAGACTAAGGGTAGCATTAAAGCATCAGTTAAATATCTCTCTCTCTCTCTCTATATATATATATATATATATATGTATATATAAAATCCTCTCTGTCATCATGGTTGACGTCCGTTTGGCTTATGCTCTCGTCAGCCCAAAGTCTGAGATCTTTGCCATATAGGGCAAATATATATATATATATATATATATATATATATATATATCTGCCACTGTCTTTCCCCACTGTACCTGCTTGATGACTGGACGTCTGTTTTTCCTGTCATGGAGGCAGTTGGAAGCCAAAGAGTAGACAGTCTCCACCTGGCTCAGCTCCCAGTCTCCCATCTTTTTGTCCACAAAGTCCTCCAGAGTCAGCTCCTCGTCCTCGTCATCTATATCATATATAAACTCCATCTGGGGGAGGGAGAGAGGGAGGGAACATCCCACAGCAGGTGACTAAGGGCCGCAGTAAACTTTGAAAGCTGTAATTTGAGGACAATGTTGCTTTATTTTAAAAGTTAAGATGATTAATTGTGTCTTGCTGAAGGTTCCTGATTTATCCATTTTGTATACCGTCCGGTGAATGAATGTGTGTCTCACCGTGTGAACAGCAGTGGAAGTTGCCCAGCTTATCATCAGCACAGGTGAAGCATGGGTTCAAATCCATTTCAGCTGCTCTTTAATGACTACTAACTGATAGTGCTCCCTTACTAATTAAATGAAAAGCCTCTCATAAGATGTAATCTCAAACTGTTGCTTGATCGCTCGCACTCTGAAAAGCCTCTTTTGTGCTGCTTACCAAGAACTGAGGCTCCCGGTTTTCACAGGCTGGCGAGAGTCCAGACAATATTTCTAGCAACACCTGTAGATGACAGAGAGATGGGGTTAATCACATGGCTCCAGACGACAGAAAACCTTTATTACCTCGCCACGCGCCAAGTGCCTCCACAGACACTGCAGCGTTTCCACAGCTGTACTAACAAGACGTAGAAGCTGTGCTGTGCTATACTGAAGGTCGGGCAGTTTTACACAGTGCTGATCCTATAAATCATTCAGCCCATGTCAAACAATGGATAATATGTTCTGAATTTAAAGCCGCTACTACAGTGCAGCTGTGCCTTTAAACGGATTCTGTTTTTCTAGTATCAAACGATGACAGATAATCCATAACACACAGCTCTACTTTCACACATGGGAAGAAATGTATACTCTAATGTTTGTGTCCTGCGATTGTGTGTGTGTCAGTAGTTTAGAAGAACTTTGCACTCTGCTGAGCTGTGTTATATATTTTACATTACTCTGGCAGTTTCCCCATACTGACATTATATCCCTATCTGTGTGTGTCAGTGTGTGTGTGTCTGCAGACAGCCTACCACTCCAAAGCTGAAGACATCAGATTTAGGCGTGATCTCTCCTCTGAGGGCCTCTGGTGCCATGTATGCACGGGTACCCACAATCCTCTCTGTCATCATGGTTGTTGACGTCCGTTTGGCTGATGCTCTCGTCAGCCCAAAGTCTGAGATCTTTGCCATAAGTTTTTCATCCAGCAGGATATTTGCACTGATATGGAGAAAAAAAAACTAATTAAATGAACATACTTACTGTGGTGCCATGTGGTATTGATCTTTTCATCTATCTTGTCCCTTAACAAATGATGATTTACAGGTCAGTAATAATTACTCACCTTTTGACATCTCTGTGGACATGATGGTTGCTGTGCAGATACTCCAAGCCTTGCGCTGTCCCCTCAGCTATCAAGCATCTCTGTTGCCATGACAGTGGAGGGCTGCTGCCCTGAGAGGGCAAAAAGCATACAAGTGAACCATCTGTGTGACGGCTGATGTAGAAAAAGACAGAAGCGGGTGGAGTTGGTGCTCACCAGGCAAGCCAGGCGATCCAGCAAAGAACCATTAGCCATAAAGGCGTACACCAAACATGGGTGATTTCCATCACAGGAAAATCCAACCATGTCAACCAAGTTCTCATGTTTTAACCTGTGGAACGAACAGATACAAACATGAATCATTCTTATAATGAACCAACAGTAGGTTGGGTGTAAAGAAATAGCTCCAAATTTTGGTAAAAGTGCTTATTTGCTGTCTTTGCTGGGAGTTGGATGAGAAGATTGATGCCACTCTCATGTCTGTATGCACTGCTACATATGAAACTACACTCAATTAACTTAGGACAGGTAGGTTGAGTCTTACAAAACCAAACTATAGGTGCTCCTGGGTGGATTTTATTACCTGTGGACAGGGTGGACTGCAGTTTTGCTAAACAGAGATGTGATAATGGTAGTATTGAAAGAAGGGGTAAAAATAATGATTTGACTTATTATCTGTTACAGCACCTCACCATGCCACTGTGAGCCACAGGACATACCACACCAAGGAAGGCTGGTGCAGCAAACCCCCTGAATGGTGAGCTGTGAAAGCTACATATTCTCAATCGTAAAGTGTTTCCCAAAATCTTTAACTACTCCTTTAACACATGTAGATTCCTCAGTGTCAGTCATATAATGTACCAACATAGCTGTCATCGGGACAAAGCCCATCAACCACACAAATAACAAGGTCTGAACAGGATCTGTTTCAGACATGTACTTTATAATTAATGGCACTAATGAAAATAATTGACTGTAAACATCCATTAAATCTGAGACAGGTGTATTTGATGTCTGACTCTCTTTTCCCACAACTATTAATTCTCTCCCTCTCTCAAATTCCATTACTGTGAGTAAGACGTCTGCTTCACAAACAGCTCATCTCCTCAAGCTAATAAGATATCATGTTTATGAGGTGTCAGTGAGTCACTTTAAATCAAACTGATGAACTGGGAAACAGACAGAAGATGGAACTTACACTTTCAGAGTTTGGATCTCTTGGCAGAACTGAACCTGCAGCTCGTCTGGTGAAATGTCATCCATCTAGATGAGATCATATTTTTGTGTTGTGATTTACAGTATCTACAAAGCTTGCAACTTGGTATGAAAAGTAACAGTTCCACTCACTGGATTGAGCTTTTTCACTGCTACAGGTGTGTTGTTGAGAAGACCTTTGTAAACGGTGCCAAAGCCTCCCTCTCCAAGTCTGCTGCCGCCGTCTGACATGGGACGGTCATCAAAGTTACCGGTGATCTCCATCAGCTCATTGTACATGAAACTAAAGAAACCTGATGAGGGACACACACAAAGCTGGCATGTTCACTTCTGTGGTTAAAGGTCCCACTGCTGCCACCTGCTGGCCAATTATGTGGAGTTACTTTTTTTTTTCAAACAACCAACCTGTGGAAATCAAGACCTCACGATTACAGGAGACAAGATCAAACAGCCTTGTTCATAGTGATGGGATGTGGGTACATTCACTCAAAGATATAATTACAAGATACTTTCATGTTGTATTTTCATCCGATGCTTCTTTATAGTTACACTTTAGTCAGCTAACACTTTACACTATTTTGGCTATTATATGTAAAGGTTACCTCCCAGATTAACAAGTATTTTAAAATTTGCTTCATCCCCACCTGCAATATTAACATGTGCTTCAGTAATGATATTAATCATTATGTGAGCCACATATTGCTGATAATGCCTCTGTGCTGTAACTTGTAGGTTCAGGATGCTGGACACAATGTGTAATGGTGTATTTTTACTTTGTGGATTTGCCACTTTCATCTCAGTAAATGATTTGAATGCTTCTTTCATCACGGCCTGATTAACGCAATTTAAAAATGTTTCAACCAAAAAAAAAAGTGCAACTTCCAACAAAATGGGAATATATATCTCAGTTTAAACACTTACAGGATGTTTAACACTTAAAGGATCTAAATTGAAGTTGAGGTTAATGCAATTCACTTCACAACCTTCTCCTATACAGATCACATCAGCCTCTCTACAGGTTACTGTGCTGATGTAGCCTGAAAAGAATCATGTCAAAATGTGAATTAAAGGTGCAGCCACCTGGGGGTTGGGTTAAGCGGGCGCCCCATATGCAGAGGCTCTAGTCGTCACTGCAGTTGGCCCTGGTTCAAATCCTGCATCGGGCGCCCTTTGCTGCATGTCATTCCCCCTCCCTCTGCCTCCCCATTCCGTGTCTCTCTCTGTGCTATCCAATAAAGACAAAAATGCCCCCCCCCCCCAAAAAAAAAGAAAAGGTGCAGCCACCTGTTTGTTCTGGTTCACTGCTCTCTTGTGGAGTCTGCGGCTGCGGCGTGGAGCTGACAGGCAGCGGCAGCGGCAGCGGCAGCGGCGGTGTCTCACTCTCTCCTAGTAGCCGGGTTGGAAGCTCACTGTCTTTCACTGCTGCTGGACAGACTGGCTGTGGCTCTGCCTGTAAGGGGGCCTCCTCCACTGTGCGGTTAAACAAGGACATTCAAATCATTTGATGTGGTCCACAAATCAAAGGCATGTTTTGTATTGTTTATGTTAGGATTTTTAGTACAATTAAAGTTGAACATTTTGTAAAAAACATTATGTGCTTACATAAAACATTTCCTGTTTTCACCCATTTTAGAACATGAATAGAATTTATTACACGGTGTTCACTTGACTCTCGTTGAACACATGTCTTCATTTGTATGTGTCAAGAACTGAATGATGCCATTGAATACAATATTACTGATGAGGGTAGATAAGTGGAGCAGCTGATGATCAGTCAATCAGTGAGTGACTTTTTAAGGTGGTTGTGTAATTCATACCAGGTAGCAGGAGACTAGCTGCAGCCTGCAACTTGTGACTTCTCAAGATGTCCACCAGTTCTCCCACTGTGCTTTTAGTGGTTCCCCAGTCATTGAGCAGCTCCACTGTGGGACTTCTCCCCTGTGCAACAAGGCCTTCAAATCTCCTGAGACAGACAGACAGACAGACAGACAGACAGGTAGATAGATAGATAGACAGATATTATGTTAAATCAATTAAGGTAAACTAATTCAGTGAGTAGATGTGATTGTTTATCACCTGCTATAAAAACGTACCTCACATGATGCTGTGAGTACCTCAACTCCCCACTCGGCTTCCGTATGGAGACAATAACGTCTTTCCACCTTTCTTGAGGGTCTAAAAAATCTGACAACCTGCGACGTAAACTGTAACTGAGGTTGCGAATGTAAGTATCGGAAGTTACCGAGTTATTCATTGCAGGTTACTAAAAACTAACAGTCTATCTGACACTTACACATACGGACATTACCACCAACTTACAGAGCCGTCAGTGAAGGTGTAGCTACCTATTATTCCTAACGGACTGCACCATTAAATGCGGAACGATAACAAACTGACATTTCTCTAACACCAGTAGAACGTGTTTTTTCCGAAATTGCACAACTTCCCCAAACGTAACACAGCGTCTGTGGCTGTCCACAAGTCTCCTCCTACTACACGGAAATGAAAGTCAGAGAGTAGAGAGGAGACAAAAGTCCAGTCTCTCTGCTGAGACAAACTTGGATGATGGTATATTGAACACTTAGTTGAACACATCATCTCTCTCTGTTGGTTTCAGGCTCGTTGTCAGAGACTGAAGATCAGAGAGGGACAAACGAACACACTACTGAGTCAGTGATTGTTTACAGGTTCATTATATTGCAGCGCCCTCTGGTGGACAATAGTTTAAATGACTCTTAAAAGGGACCATGATTTTTCTTAATGTGACATATTTCCATAGCTTAGCTCAACATCTTACCACAGCGCTGTGCATTAGCTAGCAAGCTAATGCTGACAAATTTACAGTGACGATGATTAATGTCCATTGTCCCTGAATAAATGAATGAAAATGAAATAAAATGTTAATTAACATGCATTGTATGTTATTCTCACAGGTTTTGGGGGGAAGACAATAAGTATTTCCAACATTTTATATTACACTAAATTATTCACTGAATTAGAGAAATACAATTTTCCATCTATATTAGGACTAGATTATTTATTTGTCTATTTTTTATAGTTCCATTCTTGAATATTTATATGACACCGACACAAAGTGATGCCTGTGGTATATGTGTCTCTGTCCCACAAGGGCCCATCTGTTTGTAAATGAGAAATATGCTATGTAATGAAATACAAATATTCTGTCTCCGTCTTAAAAGGCCTAATATGCAGTTCATCACACAGACAAGACTACGTGACCACTGCAGCCATGTGTGCTCAAATGAAAACCATGGGCTTGCTGCTGCACCAGCCTCTAGTCCTCTTGAATGGCTTTTCAAAAGATATTGAACTTATCTACAGGGATCAGCTCCCATTCATGCACTCGTCATTTTCAATAACTTCAAAGTCAAGGCTGGTCAGTTCATCTCCATTTTGTATCATCACTGACAGATGTCGAGTTCTTTGCATCAGCAAAGTTGCATTGAGGGCAGCGATGAATTCCAAACTCATAATTCACCATTTAATTTGTTCTTCAGCTGAAATAGTGGACGCTACATACGGTGCACAGCACAGTGCTGAAGGAATTTCTGACCCAGTCTAAATAGACTATCACAAAAAGAACAGAGTGGCTATATTTGTGCATTTCTATGTTGAACCAAAAAGCATGTGTTGTGTTGAAGGACTAAATATCTACTTTTAGAGCAGTAGCAGATAGCAGCCTGGTTCTGCGCCTTTTTCGTAGCTTATTAACCACCCCCAACATTTCACTCTCTATCTGTTGACAGTGCCTGATCTGTTTTGACCCCCATGGATTTGGATTCATGAGGAGTAGTACTGCTGGCTGCAGAGGAGCAGGTAAGAGCACTGAACATATACGCTGGGTGCAGGTCAGCTGGTTCAGCTAAACCAAAGTACATCGAACATAACAGAGAAATGAGACCCATATACAGCCTGTTCTCCCCTTTCAAACTTTAAAACTACATGAAACAAACAACCTGATCAACCCGAACCCTCGTCAAACACCACGAGCAAACTCGCAGAAGAATTGAAGCATTTGCTCAGAGTGCCATTTGTTTTCTATGTGTACGAGCAATATTTGATCTGTTTATGGTGTGTTAGTTTCTTTTTCTCTGTGTTTGTTGTGATCAGTTCCATGTGGACTGGAGCGCTCTGCTGTCATGTGGGATGGGTGGGGTGATGATTTGTGAACCGTGTGTGTATGTCAAGAATATGATACTTTAAAGCAATGCATAAGAAAACATTTGATTTGAGAGAAGTCACAACTAAAATCAAACATTAAAACCAAACAGACTCAAGAAACAAGACGCGACGGCAGCAGCTGCTGTGGCTGCATCTGAATCTGTGGTTACACATAGTGGGAACAGAATTTCACTATTTGATGAAAAACTTTTAATAATATCGGTATGCATGATTGTCTCTGGAAGTTTTGTAGAAACACAGGCCCAAAGCATGTGGACCCTACTAATGCAGGAGCAAATGACATCACCCATATCACATGCAACACAATCCTCTTATGTCAAATTAGATTTTAATAAGTCCTGATGATGACAGGTTAGTTTTATATGATTTTTCCACAGTTGAGCATTATTTCACCTTATGCCCACATGACAACACATGACATGATCCAAGCCAAGGGAGCCCATTGTCACACACAGCCCTGTTCCTTATGTTTCTGGGCTAGGTTGATGACAGCAAGCACGATACTCTATAAGCTTGTTTGTAATGCTCTGGTGAGTCATAAACTAGAGTTTGTTTTTTTTCTTATTAGACCATTTTATATCTTGTGACAATGCGTGCACATGACATGGTCTGAAGTACATGGAAAAGAGACTCACCACATGTGTAAACAAACTATAATTAAGTTATTATGTATGGAACAGCACAATGAGAGCCATTACTGCAGTTGTGGTGGCCTAGAGTGTGTATTCCCTTTATTCCTGATTCATACCAACTCTCACAAACACATAATACTGAATTTATAAGCTCAGTGGTTACTTGTCAGTGTGTGTGTGTGTGTGTGTGTGTGTCTATGTGTTTTCATGAGACTCCAGATAATGAAAATAATAAGCTTTATTTATACAGCACCTTTCCAAACACGTGGTGATTAAACTGATAATGAACAATAAAAAAAATAGATTTATAATGGTGTAAATGTTCTACAGATATGAATGAAAATGAGGTAATGATTGTGTGGGTGTGTGTACTTGCTGAAGAGTGTGTGCAGTGTGTTTCTCTGTGTGTGCTACACTGTAATGCCGAAATTTTGCTCAGTGCCTGAGGGACCATCAAAGGAGCTCCACATTTGGCTGGGACCTGCAAACACAAGCTGGGAAGCTCTCAAATTAATGCAGTGTGTGTGTGTGTGTGTGTGTGTGTGTGTGTGTGTCACTGCGTCTGCTGGTGTGGGATAGTTCTCACACCTGTGCATCTTTTGAAGTGCTTAATCATCTCCTGCATGCCTCCTGTAACCTAAGTGGCAGGATCCCAACACCTCACACACAGTTCACACGCAGACATGGTGAGCAAGGCCAGACCCTGGGCCGTGTTGTGGTGAGGTGTTGTGGAAGAGGAGGGAGGGAGCAGAGAGTCTGTGTTGAGCAGAGTGTAGAAAAAGAGCAAGAGAGAGAAAGAGAAAGCGCAAGAGTCAGAAAGATGAAGGAGCGAAGCAGAAAATTGAAAAAAGGACAAGCAAAGAGAGGAGAAAAGGCACACAATGACAATGAGAGAGGAGGAGAGGAGGAAGGCGAGGGGACGGGGAGTGAGGGAAGAAGTGAAGGAGGGACAAAGGTTGCAAGGGAGAGCAGTAAGGGAAGCCCCCCTGCTGTTTGGGAACAAGGGCAGTGACGGGAGAAGTGCCAGAGTGGTTTAAATCACCAGGGAGAAACTCTGCAGGTGGAGGAAGTGATCACAGGAAGTCATATGATGTCCAGGAAACCTCTATGGTTAACAGATGAGAGGAGAGCTCGTAGCTGGTGAGATGGGGAGGCTGGACCTCTCATCTATTATCATTACAGTCGTGTGACAAAGATAAGGCTCTATTTCTGGCAATCTTTTAAAAACTCCAGCCATTTAACAAGGGATGACTCTACTGGTTACACAACTGTGCACATTTTGTACAACACTAGGAAAACAGAAATAGTTTTTGTTTTTATGCACTAAAATCTAATATGATGAAAATTAACATCAATGTAAATGCATTATTCACAATATAATGTTGTAGTCATGATTCAAATTAAACACTAAGATATATGTAGATCCAAAGCTGAATTTGTGTTCAGTATTCTTACAGCCTCCCAGACTGAACATGATGTACACTCACAATACAGGGGAAAGCAAAAGACACCCGCTGATGTGTTTCTGCTGCAGGTACTGGCTGCAGACAGGTGCAGCCAATTCAACTGTCAGATTTCTGCTCAGAAGTCAATACCACAGAGGCCGTGTGTACAGTCGCTGCCATTAATTAGCAGTCTTGTCGTGTAGTGTAACACTTCACCCAGCTCATCAGAGGTCTCCTATGTTGGAATTCAAATGAGCCAAATGAATGGGAGGACCCGCATGGTGAGACAGAGGGGAGCAACAGGGGGTATGGGCACAGCATCAGGGTGGAATGGAAGGGTTTCAATGTATTTCTGTATGCCCACTGCCTGTCCATACAGGCTTTAGCAGTGTGCCACTGATGGACATTGAGAGTTCGCTGCAGGGTGTCTCCTCTCAAACTGGAACACCGTTGTGCAAGTTTAATGTCAATTTTGGAGGAAACCCCCCAGCCCACCCCACCCCACCCTGAGGGACTGCACAACATTTTCTTTGCTTTTGTTTTGAAATGTGTTTTACAGCACAATTTCAGACCAGACCACATATGTCTGGATTAAAGAGCCCTACCACACTGCAGCTTGATTCAATAATGCTGTTTTTTCCCCAAGTGAGAATCCATGAAGGCAGTGCAGTTACCTGTAGAACACATAGAGGGCAGTAGTGGCCTGCAACTAGTCATGTTTGACTAATGCGGTCAGTCTTAACAGATGTTCACACATGCAGAAACTGATACAAAGATATGGATCAAACTTAAAATCACATGAAATATGATCCTATAAAACAAATCATTATGAGCAGAGTGTGTGAATGACAGGGGCTCATATATTATGAGCCTGTGTGACTCCAGTCAACCAGTAATTAAGAGCACGGGAATACGTTTTTATTTAAAAAACACTAACTTATGAACAGCAAGCTCTAATTGCTTCCTCATTTCTTTTCTGAGGGTTGTAGCACATCCAGGAAAAGATGTCTAGCAGCTGTTTGCTTGTTCCTTCTTCTCCCTGGGCCCACGAAGCACACACACAGACACACACACATGCACTCACTACACACACCCGCAGCTCATCATCACCCTACTTCTGAGGAATGATCTGGCGGCATCTTGAGTGGCAGCTCGCTGTTGCGTTGCACTCGAGTGCTCACCGACACTACCTGATTGCAGGAGGTTGCCCTCTCATATTTCCTCAAAAATCTCTGGCCACAGTCCCAAAATGATCTGTCCAGCCGAGCGCACCAGCATGAGAAAAAAACAGAGCAGCCTCCCCTGTCCCCTGGCATCTCCACTGCTTCAAGGCTACTTGTTACCCAGGTGTATTCTGGGAAAAAGCCATGCAAAAGTCATGCAAAGCCACGCATGCAATCGTCTGAATTTAACACAGCAAGACACATGGACACAAACTTTATTCTGTTTTAACACAAATGTACCTTCCTTCATTCATTCATTTAGAATTTAGTGTTTAAAGTTGAAACAAAATTTGAATGATAAATCTGCTCTTGTGACTTGTGTTAATAAACATACTGAATATTTGAAAGTTACTCTTTTTCAGCCAGTGGCACTCTTAGTGATATGTGACGATGAATGCTGAAAAAGGTGCGGAACCAAAACCATCACTTATCGTATATTCAGTTCTTGCAGGCAGTCATGTTAGACCAATTGTAATTTATATGAATGCATCATTTTCTGTGGTTACAGTAGATGTGTGATTCCAGTTTAGTTAGCCTGGTTTGCATATTGCTAAGCGACATCTAGATTTGTTTAATTGATATAGGTTCAATGGAAATTCAGTGGACAGTGGGTCTGAAGGTTTGAAAACAGTCCTCTCCAGTTTTTTCCATGTCAGCAAGGGCCCCACTATCATCAGGGGCTTGTGTTAAAGGGGAGCTATGCAAGTCCGGTCGCTTTTTCACTGTTTTGCTAACCTCCCCCCAGCCATGTGCATTTTCAATGAAGCCAGCGAGAGGCCAATCCATGGAGCTGTGAATAATGTTACATATCATCTGTGTTACGATGTGTATATTTGTGTAGTCTTATCTGTCATGAACACCAGATTACTGATTACGGGGCGTGTTTGTGTCGTGGTGCCGCTGAGGCGAGAGCTGGGACACCGGGGCGGAGGCGCTGATCTTGCAATGTTGGTTTTTGGCCAAGAGACGCGAGGTGGAAGGCAGAGAGCCTCCATTCTCCCTGTAACAAGTCATTTAACCATCACAGTTCTCCGAGGCTGTTTAATTAAGGTAAAAATCCTGTGTAGTTCCCCTTTAAAGTGGTTTGCATTAGCTTGTTGAGTCCTAATATTGTCTATTTTGTTGTTACATTAATGAGAGGTTTCATCAACTTTCCTATTCTTAAAGTTGAGATAAATATCTTTGGATTATGTCCAACCTCTCATCAGCTCTCCTAGCTTGCCTTACAAACAGTCATGAGCCAAAAAGTAGGTTATAATGAGCAATTTCAAACCACTTTTCATAATCAACATTAATTTGAGTTCAAATTTCAGCAGTTTCCATCCATCAGACATTGTGGAGCTTCTGCTACAAACTTGTATCTGTTTTATAATAAGAGCTGCCACTTTGTATTGTATGTACACAATGCCTCACTTCCCTGTGGTCACAGCTCTAGAGTGCACAGTGGCTCTTGCTGAGCCTATAACCTCCATTGTTTGGATCCAGATTTCAACGGGGGATCCTTTTGTGTGGGCTCGCCAAGATATAACTGGGGCGTAATTCATGGGAATGGGGGGCTGCTGCAGGTCAATAGTGACCCTGAATGCTGAAAAGGCCTTCTGATCTTCTTGAAGCAAATCATTGATGGTAGGTAACCCCTGCCACTGATGCTTTGCTCCACTGAGGGCAGAAGTGAAAGGAGCCAGCGTGGCCCTTTGACATCCCAGCAGGGACCCTGTAATCCAACGCTCGTCAGTGCTAATCCATAGCTTCACAGCCACAAAGAGACCAGCAACACATGTGCTGCAATGGGGAACATTCCCTTGATATTAACCAGCAAGTAGTAACATCAATAGGCAGATGAGTGGAAGAAAAACACAGGTTTGGTCATGAATTCATCTGTCAATTCTGAAAGCTAAAATTACAGGTCATCACTTTGACAATGATCAACTCTTACTGGTTGCCCATGGCCAGCGACGAGTCAAGGGTCAAGTCTCTGACATCTGAGTTGGTCTCCTTTCATTCTTGCTTGTGCCATGCAGGTTTTCAAGAGGAATGCCAAAACACTTGGGAGGAACTTTCTTTGAGTTGTTTAAAGATGTGAAAAGGGTTTTAACTGCAGGTGGGCTGGGACACTAATCTGCCGAGGTCTTTACGTACAAAAGCAGATTTTTTAATGGTTTACAAATTCCTAATTTGTTTAAGGTTTTCTGATCTCTCTCTTTTGGAGGTTTTTTCCCTCGTATTGTCATCCTGTAATACTTTTGAAAATACCTGTCTTCAGTTGGATAAATAACTCAAGGCGGATTAGAGTGGTTGCTCCGATCTCTCACAATAAGCTTCTCTGAAACTTCAAAGCAGGTCTAGACCTCAGCTTTGAGGTCTTGAGAGTATGCTCGGCTCAAAAAATGACAAAAGACTGCCTCAGGTGGTTTATTCTTCAAACTATAAAACAATTCTCCACCACTGTTCTTCACTTTTTCTTGAGAACCTGTTAGGACATGCTGATGGATGAGGTTATCGACCACACGCTGTAACATACACATACATTGTAACTTTTTGTCAAGGGCTGCCTGTGTGCTCTTTGGTGGCTGAAATAACATCTAACACAACTGCAGTGGGGAATACATTAGTCTTTTAGGTTTATTCTTAATACGTACATTAGTGGTGGTGATGAAATTACCATGTAAACCACGTATACTCCCTTTCAATTACATTCTCTGTTAAAACTTGTTGAATCCACTGTGTTCTTGTTCACAAAAGTTGTACAGAAGGAAATGTAATCATCATAGTCAGCACTCCTCAGCAGCCCTGGATCATGTTCTCTTTGTGGTCAAGCCATAAATCTCATAATTGCTGCTCCTCATCTTAAACACTGAGTTTCTATTCATTGCAGATTGTGAGTGTGATTCATCCCTCCTAATGTCCAAAACCAAACCCTTTTTGTGTGGAGCATTGATCAAAATTAGAGTTAACGCCCCGGCACGCTCTTCTAAAGCACACCTAAAATGCTGAGTCATCCTAATCCCACAGATTTATCCTTTATCCATAGTGAAAACTGTTGGTGGCGATGTTTAGTGGACTATAAATAAGACCAGCTCAGAATGGTGGTGGTCGTGGATGATATGGAGGATTGAGCACATCCATCTCAGACTTAGTCTATGGATTAAACAGCGTAACAATGGTGGACAGAATGGTCATGTGTGTGAGTGGTACAGAAATAACAGGTCTTTCATAATGATCACATTATGAATAGATCTGACAAAGGTTAGAGTTTTTATGCCACACAGCTGTTGGTGCAGGACATGACTATCTCTTACCTAAACTGCAATGCTAACCCGGATGTGTGACACCCTTGCACATGATCCACAGTGCAGAGGCCTGTCTAGTCTTCTAGGCAATCTGCTGCTCATCAACCTACGCTGGCTACCCATGGCTGCCCAAATAAAATGCAAGTCACTAATGCTTGCTTTTCGACTGACCTCTGGGTCTGCACCATCTCAAAGGCTTAGGCTCATTTTTGGCCACTATGCTCCTCCAAGGATATTGTCTGGCGTTACCATCCTTGCACGAAGGGAAATCGCAGTCCAGTCCAAACTTCATCCTTCCTCATCTTTCAGAATATTTTGAACAATCCTCAAGCCTGACCTTCTCTGCATACACCAATTCTCCTACTGAGCTCAAGCTTTAGTGATGTCCTTCACTTGTAAGCAGCTTTAAAATTGCCTGCCAAATGAATAAAGATAATGTAAATCATATTGCATGGTCCTTATGCAACACCTACAACTGTGCAAAGTTTGTGATGAGTTTTGTTTATGTCTGTATGTTAAACCTTCCAGTGAGAGATCTCAGAGCTTTTCAATAGGGAGCAAGTCACCCATGTTTCACCTTTTACACCTTTTGGAAAAACCTGTCATGTACAGAAAGGCTTGTGGATGTTCAGAACAGGGGCCCCATTTCCGAGTACTTATCTGTCATGTAAATCTGAGGGCGTCATCATAAACCAAAAACACAACACACAGCGTTGCTCTGCTTGTGTTCGTCCCACTGCAGTTTCCACTGAAGGGCATGGGAATTAACCGGAAAATAAATATATCTACAATTATAGATTAAAGGACGTAACATAACAAACTTCCTTAAAACTGGTCTTTCTGTATTGTGGCTGCCTAACATAGCAACGAGTGTTGGTAAATTATCAGTGTGAATCCTTTTAACTTTAATCACCATCTTTGGGGATGTGGAGATGATTGCTACACGGTGTAATTGAAGAGTAGATCAAAAGCTGAGGCAGAAGTGCCCGCTGAATACGAGTGTCAGGCCGAGTCCATGGAGAGAGCTGAGTGTACAGATTGTAGCACTGTTGGTCCCACAGATTACAGGCCTGACATTATCATTACAGCAGTTGTTGGGTGAGAAGCAAATCAGTCAATGCTAAGAATATACACACAGACTGTACTGATGATAATGAAGCAAAGACATTACAACTGAGAGTAGCTTAAATGAATCTTTAGCTGTACATAACAATGATCACTGTAAGGAGTTTGTTGAGTTTGATGAACTTGATGAATACACTGCTGCATGAGTGACTGTGTGTGTTCAGACTATTAGGTATGTCTATAGATGTATTGGTTGTATGCTAAATGCTAGTTACACACCGATATGCTTGTGTTATAGTGTGGGGTTAAGCACTTGTTTGCAGACATTGTTTCAACATTGCCATTCACAAAAATTCCTAAGTATAGGTGAACTAAGGTTATGGCCAGTCATTTCCATTCCATTCCTGACAGATCACCTTGAATGTTTGTGCAACAGGTCCCACTACACCCCAACACCAGCTGCCCCACACCCATCAAAACAGACACGCATGTACGCACACACTCACATACATCCCAAAGCCTTGAATTCACCACGCCACGCCCGTCTGTCATTGATAGAGTAACGATGCTATCAGACACATGCCGCCAGGTCTGAAGGAGGCTGGATAACACTGTTTGCTCTCTGTAATGCAATGGTCACTACTTTTTTTCTGCACCTCATCTTTTAAGGCCAGAAGAGGAGAAAGAGGGGGAGGGAGGGAGGCAGACTGAGATCGGGCTCCAGATAAGTCTGTGTTTCTTGAGCAACCAGGACAAATTACTGTTTGCTAAACTCTGTCCCACATATTCGGTTTCCAAGATGGTATTGCACAGAGCAGTTTACAGAGTGATACTGGGGCAGATTTATCACCAGAAATGCTGAGTAATCTTATGACTCCAGGCAGAGGAGGACTAATATATGGACTTCTCATTTGCAAGCTCATGTCAGTTTTGCAAGGAACAGCTGCAACTAACACATCAGCTGTACCTAGCTAACACCAGCTCAGTCAGTTGTCAACTGAAATCTAGATGGATGTAAAAATCAAAGCTAACAGTATGTTAAAGGCCAGAGGTGGGAGGTATATACCATGTTTCAGGAAAATAATTCATCTAGCAGGAATGGTGATTGATCTCCAAGACCTGGAGATAAAGAGACAACATTGTACACGCATGTCAGTGTCCAGCTAGTTTGACCTTGTATTAGAGCAGTGCAGCAAAACAAGGTAGATGTGTAACAAGACTTTGTTCTAGCATATTCCCTGTTTGGATGCTTTAAAAAAGCATTACATTTAGGAAAATTTTATGCTAAATGTTTGGAAACAGATTTAGCAAGAGCTGTATGGTGCTGTTCTCCAAAATGCACAGGGCAGAGCTGCTAATATTGCCTTACTGTATACAGTAGCAGTATCATTCTGTGTTGACTACCACAGAGGACAGGTGACTGTCAGTAAACTCAGCTGTACCACTGCTACAGTTAAAAGGGTATGACTGGACTGGTTACTGCTTTTACGGGGAGTTGCTTGTTATGGCTGATGCAAATGTTCAGTCAGTTAAAATGTGACACTATTGCAGGATGTGTATCTCCAGGATCTACAGGATACAGCAACAGACTTGCACCATAAATCTGCTTGATGTACATCACTAAACCTGGGAATGCTTACTGGCAGCAATAAAGCTATATTATCTCCATAAAGACAAAGCACAACTCCTTAGGGATAAGGAAAACAAATTGAGGTGTTTCAGACAGATGCCAAAGTTAACTGATGGTGAGAGAGACACTCACCGGGCCTTATGGTTCATATATTTTAAGTGTGATGGAAGGAGGGGGTTAGCACGTTCGCTTACTGCATGTTTCAGTGGGTGGGATGGAGGGGAATGAGTTTGAGGGCTGCTTGGTATGTAAGGAACAACTTCTCTGGGTAACAGAGCAGTGATCTCTGAAGAGGTGTCATTACCTTTCAGACTGTGAGCACTGGGTCAAAGGTCAGGAAGTGCACTTTGTCTCCCTCTGTGCCAGACTGGAGGTACATGCTGATCTATTGCTGGAGGAGAAGAAAGATATATAAGTGACTGGAAGTTACTGCAAAATTTAGCATTACATTGAACAAAAACTTGTTGAACATTCACTGCAAGTGTTTTTAAGAGATATTTATTTCTACTATGTCTGCGCATAATAGTCTTCCTACTGGATTGGTATATATTGGTTAAAGTTAGAGGAACTATGCAGGATTTTTAGCTTAGCTATGCTACATTTTTACCTTAATTAAAACTCACACAATTTGCAGTGTTTGCATTTGCTAACTTGCATGTATGCAGTCTGTGCATCTGCAGTGTTCAAACCTAGAGTTAGCGTTAATAGAATTTGTATTTGTCTCCACCTGCATTTGGGGAAAAGACCAGTGCCTTCCAAGCCATGATTACATGTTACATTTTGCTGCAACATTTCTAATTAGAGAACACACAGACACACAGGATGTGGAACATGTTGAGTCACAGTTTGTTTGGTGTCAAGAACATTTCAGGACTACTTATTCATTCACTTGAAATAAATGGGCTTCCTTGCTATCATTTTTTTTTTTTTTTTTTTACTTTTAGAATGAAGTGCTAAATACAGTTAATTATCTGTGGCATTATACTTTTCTTCTGTGTACTGAAATCTTTGTGCCCTGATGCTGACCCTGCAGGGAGGCTTCAAGGATCCACTGCACTGCACCAACATGCATTTTTCCATTGTTCCATGTGTTATTACATCCATGATGTAATGTGAGTGAGCTGCGCCCTGCCTGAGGCTACAGTGGGACTTCTGCTGTTGGTGGAATAGTTTGCAATCTCCTGTTTTGTTTGTTTTACCTCACATTGGATGGAATTCCCCTCTTATCTAAATCCAATAATTACTTAAACCTGGATGTCAAAACACTTTCCATTATTATCAGAGCCCCCTTTTCCCCTCTTCCTTTGATGCCAGTTGTTACGGTGAAGGAACACAGTCCCTGGGTCTTTTTTAGCTCAGCGTAGTTGTCAGGATGCATAATCACAACAGTTGAGTCTGTCCCAGGGTACAGAGCAAATGTGTGTCTGACCTCAGGGGATACCGCTGACTTGTCAGGGTCAAGACGACACTGTATTATATCTACATTTCCTTGATGGCCTGTTGCAGAAAAAGGGTATTTCATATAATAAAAGTGAGATCAAGGTGCAGAGGATGTTTATTTTACTTAAGACTGGGAATTTTAAAACGTTTAAGTAGCATACAGGATCATGTAAGAGAGAGAGAGACGTTGTTTTGAATCTTTTTTTCAGTAAATAATGTTATTTGTAGCGTAATAATGTCACTGCTTAAATGTCATTGGATATTCGGTAGGATGATAAGTGCTTTCTTGTGTGTCTCAAATGCTGTTTCTGATGCATAGGGCTGAAGTAAAGTGATTTACAAATGGGACACGTACAAATTTGAAAAGGGAGGTACCACCAACACTCCACCGGTAAATGGATTTTGACCAAATTTGAGGCCCTTTCGGTGCCATGAGTAAAATCCTCCTCTTTTCTCCGGGGCAGAGATGCTTTGTTGAAGTTTTGGGTGTGTGGCTGGTTTGAGTTGCTTCTGATTGTGTCTCAACCTGTTGGCTGTTTTCTTCCACTGAGCATGTCCTGTTGTATTTTCTGTGTTACTTTACCAATGTGCCTTTGCATTCTTCTGTCCCCTTAGTAACATTGTTAATGGAGGTGGGGTTGGAAATGGGAGGTCATCAGTGTTTAGGGGTAATTAAAAGTGGGTTTAGGTGTGGCTAAAAGCACAGAATACTCAAAGCGAAAGGTTAAAGGGCATCAGTGGCTCTGCTCTGATGGCTTTACAGATTCCACAAGTTCTGCTGCGAGGAACCTTTCAGTGGGTTAAACGACAGCTTAATTTGAAGTAGGATGGACATTTTGGGTTTTTGTTGAAGCCAGTCATCTATGAATATCATAAACCTCTTTTATTGGTAAACTGTGGTATTTATGTTATTAGAGATAATGAGGAATTATTGAATGCAGGTTATTCTCATGATTTCTGTTGCTAAAATGTTGTATTCACCAAAGCAGCTACTGAGATCTGGTACTTTGGGGCCATCACCTTAATGAGGTCGAGTAGGGCAGGAAGAGAAGCAGTCAGAGGATAGGGTTGTTTAGAAGACAAGAATTTAGTTAGTCTTGTTACTCAGACATAACTATTAAAAGTAGGCAATGATAAAGTTGAGTCGGGTAGACTGTGGACGGCAGTTGTTTATAATGGATAGTGTGAGTCATTTGACAAATTGCATCTTACCCCATTGGACTTGACAGAATGATGGCCCAAACAAAAACAGAAAAAAATAAACTAAAAACCTGATTTTAACTTTTTATTCCTCCTCATCCAAATGTTTAATATACACTTACTGAATAGAGCGCTCAGAGCTGGTGTATTTCCAACCCAGAGGTTGGCATCACCTTGGTCAGCTTGACAAGAAGCCAATGAGATTTTACATTGTCTCCAAAACTATAACATTTACAAGTTTTGTTTGGCATAATAATCTTAACAAATTAACGCCTCTTTTATGATTTTTGAATCCTAAACTACACCATTTATGTAGGACTTCACCACTCCCACAGTAAGCTCTCAAATTAGAGTTTGATTTAGCTCTCACCTCTGTGTGAGAAGACAATGAGACTTTCAAAGCAGACTAATAGGTAGATTAGTTGTCATGTTCAGCCTGATGATGTTTAACATCCCACCACCTCTATATTCTCATTTTGCCATTTGTTTTAATATCCCACTTGTGATGTTTTTCGTAGAATTACAGATGAAAATATAAATAAACGGTGAAAATTAAGCTCATGTTAAAGACAGACCTTTATTCAAGCCATCCAAACAAAAACAAAAAACTGGTAGCTAAAATGGTAACTAATATCCTGTCTTTATACCTGCAGCACTCAGTGGCACAGTGCTGCAGTGCACTTCTTAACAGCTCTAAAGATGGACCGGATGGATGTAGGAAGGAAGAGAAAAGGAGAGGGACACTGCTATATTATCTCCTTCAGGGCTTACCCTGCATGTCTCCAGCCATTTGCCTAGTAAATAGCTTCACTAAAGTCATTACCCTCTTAATTGAACCAGTTCAACATGTTTTCCCAAAGTCTTAAGTAGTTTATGATTCAGAGACACAAACATGAACACTAAGGACTGTCGTTTCCTCCAGGCCTCAGGGCAGCAGGCCTGCATACCACATGAGGAAGCAGGAGGACACCTGTGTCACATTTCCCGTGATCTGTGTTTGCAGCAGACATCAACGCTCTCGCTCTGATGTCCAAACTCTGGCCAGCTTATTGGTTCCTGGAGGTCCAAGCTCACATGATGAAAGCACAATGACCGTGTCCTTTTCTTACCTCTCCAAAGACACCCCAGGGTTCAGCAGGGAGTTGGAGATGATAATTGGAAGGTGCACCAGTAGGACGTCGTGCTCATTCACAATCACCTAAAAGAGAGCTCATTCCTCCTCACTGATTCCTACAGCATTCATGTGATTTGAAATTGCATGTGAATGAACAAGCTGGGTTGCAAACAGCTGGAGGTATCTATGCTTCAATAGCTTCTATGCATCATATTGCTGTACATTGTAATGCAGTGTTTTGGACACATTGAGGGAAGTTGGAGGCAATTTAGAATAATTGAATTGGAAACAGAAGTCCCATCTGGGGATCCATTCTTTTGACTTACTGGGACAAGAAATTCCATGTAAGTAGAATGAAAAGCTCTCACTCCTACAAATGCAATTCAAACCCCTCACTTGTCTTGACAAAGATGAATGGTTGGCCACAGGAGACTTTTAATCAAGGCGGAGGAATAAAGACTGTAATACAGCCAGCAGACCACTTTTGAATATCAACATGAGGTTTAGATCATTTAACTGATGAAATTGCTTCCCTTGTTTTTTTTTTCTTTTTTCATTTTACTTGAATTTTGCTGCTGTCGCCCTGATGTGGCACAGTATGCTCAGACTTCATTCTGTCATTGCAGAAAGCAAAATGACAAAGGTACCGCATCATGGTGTGAGAGTCCAAATAGACTCTGACACCATCTTTGAGGAGCAGAGCTTATGAGCTCATTTTAATCAGAATGGGCCAAGTTCCTCTGAGTCCTGGTCCCATGGAGGAGTCCTCCTGCATGCTGGGCTTGGGGTTGTCACCTGCACGAGGGGAGGAAGGAGGTAGGGGACGTGTGGAAAGTCGATGGCTGTGGCGGGACCTTTCCGTGCCTCTCTCTTTTTCTTTGGCAGGACCAGGAGCCCCTGCGTGGGGGCCACCCCCTCTGACATCAGCGGGGCCCCGCAGCCCTGGGAAGTTGAGCATGTGAGCTTCCCCAGGTCATTAGGGAGAGGCTTGAAAAGACTGTCACCAGGAAGGAGATAAGCCGCGAGGGGCGCAGTAATAAGGCTCTGAATAATAGCCCCTCTGTAGAGAGCCACTGAGGACACAGACCCAGGGATTAAAGGGAGACTGAAAAGGAGAAAGTCAATGGACCTCCACAAAAATATGAACCAGAGCGCTGGTGAATGGTGGGGGGAGTTATCAGCATTCTGAGGACTCCTTCTCTGGGCCCCATCAAGCTCAAGGAGAAGGGAGGTGTTCTGAGTTGGGAGTCTCTTTTGGGATGAGACCGGCTCTTTTAAAACAAAGTATTTCTGCTGTGTTGGCATGTAGCGTTCAAGACGCCACACAAAACCTGATTTCACACGCACTTGCTGACCCTGTAGCTCCGTGAAGTCATTCTCCAATCTCTGCACTGCATCTTTTCTCATGCATCTTCCACACATTGTTTCCCTGCTCAGCTTCATGACAAATGTATTCTATATTTAATATGTAGGTTGTGTGTGCATTGGTGTTCCTATACTATTGGCCTGTCACAACATACTGTGTTTAGCCTTGGTCAGTCTTAACTCAGTCTCAGTCACCCCGAATTATGTTTTTCAGGCACGAGTATAGCCCCTGTTGAAGCGGTTCAAAGGTATGTGTACTGTCTGCTTCCAGGATTTGGTGGAACAGGACAATTGGTGCTGCAGGTGGAAGTCAGTATAAATCCATACTCCACAAATACTACATGTCTTGCTGAAAATTGCTTTCTTACCTTGGGACCTGTGTCTGGTGTAGTGATCATCCTTTCAGACTGACAGGGGTTTGGACCACTGCGCTCTCAGCTGCACAGGCTGTAACACAAACCTACAGGTTAATTCGGTTTCACGCGAGGCAGTGAAGGGAAGGAAACCTCCAAAGCTCTCTGCTCTGTCAAAGGAAATTCAATTTTGGGGACACCAAATAAAATGTACAGTTGGAAGGCGTCTATTTGTGAGTAGCTCTCAGGGAGGTTGTTGCATTTGATGAACTGCCAAGTAATTAGGTCATTCCCTTCAATGCACACTATCTGAATCAATTTCCGACCTCACCGCAGTGCTGCGCAGATTCCCATAATGTGAGCCACATTGTCAGATGCTGGGAACAGTAATGTGAAGCAGACACGTGAGGGTGAACTCAGGTGGGTCTGATCCCATCTGTTGGAGCCATGAGGGCTCTGTCAAGTCTGCCCTTCAGCCCCTCAGCTGACAGACAGTGATTGAGATGGACACAACACAAACAGTCTCTTCTGACCACTGTCCAAGTAGTGGACCTATAGAGCTGTAGGTATGGCTTCAATAAATGAGTCTGACTTTGTGATCCCTGCAGTTGCACACATCACATCAAAGGCAACAAACAAAAAAGGGTTGGGGTTGGCCGACAAATGCACCCGAATTTCAACACACACTCTATGGTAATGGCGGCTGGCCCACAAATGAAGCCTGCTCCTTTCACTCGCGACTCAACCTCTCTCCTCACCCCACTGTCACCTCCCACACAGCTGCTTGCCGCCACATTGTCCCCCCATCATTGTCAATGTCACTGTCACCACCATGCACAACATGCGCCCACCCTACTGCTAACCTTTCCTCTCACCAAGCCTGGCCCCTGGGGTTTTAGCTGTTGATTGTTCTGGGACACGGCCGCGGAGCCGAGTGGTGAATCAAAGCCCTGCTCTCCCTCAGCAGGAGACCCCCTCGACTCCTCAGCTTGCTCTTGCCCCTTCGGCAGCCCACGGCAACCAGGCTTCATTCCCCACATCTCTGCTCTGAGGAACCTTGCCACTCCCCCCCCACTTCTCAGCTACAATCCCTGGCCAGGAGCAAGCCTTGAGAGACAGGCAGGTCTGTGAATAGGCGCCGAGACTGAATGGGCATTTCTTCAGACAAGGCTAATGGGTGGTCCCTTTACCTCGGACTGGACTGCATGGAAGCAGCCTAGCCAAAAGAGCTCTCATGCAATGTCACCTCGAACAATAATCAGCAAAAATGCTTCAGAGTTTGGACTTCCTGGAAAGACATTTACTTTGGCCCATTTCTTTTTGTTGAAGGGGTTTTCAAAGGCAGCTCTTGCTGAGTAGGGAAGCTGTCTTGAACTCAACCCCCCTCAGCTTTTCTCTCTTTCACCCTTCCTCTTTCTTTTCTCTCCTTTTCTTTGTTTGCTCAAGAGGTGTCAAGGATAAAGGTGTCTTTAACCCACAAAGCCTGTTACCTGAGAATTTGTCTGTCACTCACTTGCCACTCGTCCATTTAGCGGAGGCCGAGTAATTTGTACCTTCAACGCCCCTATTGATTTGTTTCCGGTGTTTCTTTAAAATGTCAGCATTTGGATTGGCTTTTTAAAAACTCATTTGAGTCCAGCAGGAGGAGTCCACGTGAGACGTTGTGTGAAGCTGGGTGCAGGTGAGCACGCTTTCCATAGCTCAAGTTGTGCAAACAGAGGGTGTGGAAATGCAACAGGGCCTCTCTGAAGGAACCACACCAGACAGATCTATGTCTGTCATCTCATTGCGGGACACACACATACACACAAATGCACACCACTGACACCGGCTGCATGTAAAGGTGCCTTTGATCAGAGTTTCTCTCAGATCTTCAGCAGCTTCCCTGCCATTTAGACCTGTTTACACAACTTCAAACTATAACCAGCAAGGGGACAATACCTGGAACACCCATCTGAGAGGCTGGGGGAGACATATAGAGGAGGACATATTTGAATAAGTTTGTTGTTTGGTCTATAGGTCATCATTATTATACCTGTCATCACGATTGTCATCTTCGTCTTCTTCTTCCATTTCCTTATCACTCTTACTATTGTTCTTCAGCTTGTTCTTTTTTTTCTTGACACACCTGATCACATGAACCTCCAACAAAAGACACAATCATGTCACTTTCCATGCAAACTTGCTCTTATCTATTGCTCCACCTGCTTTGCTTTTATACATCTGTCTAATTCTAACAAGCTGATACCACAGCTGCAAAACAGAGGTAGCATGATGAGAAATGAAGTCCATCACGGTCCTCATCATGCCCAATAGAGATTCAACAGTATTTTGATTCCACTGAAATGATATATATATGTATAAAAAAAAAAAAAAAACAGAACTGAGGTGGATTGATGGGCGATCCGAACTAGGTAGAAGCTGTGATGACCACGTGCTGAGCTCTTGCAGCAGCTCACAGGCCTCTTATGGGGGTAGAGGGCTAAATGAAGACCACCTGGACTGGGGTTAATCCACCAAACACTATCCTCCTCCCTGGACTGCTTCATGGACTTACGCCACAGGATTTACACAGTTTTGGATTTGAAACAGGCCCATGAGTTTTTTTTCCCCCTTTGCTTGGGGAGCGGATGAAGGTGGTGGAGAGGAAAGAGGTACTGAACCTTTTCTCGTGAGGCTCTGATGTCATGAGCTGCCGAAGGTCATAGCTCATGCTGACTGCAGGACAGTGTGTCCTATCACAGGCTGTAATGAGTGATCCACACGTCATGATAAAATATTTTCATTTTCAAACATTCAATCCCTAGTGTCTGCTCTGGAATAAGTATTGCTAATCTGGGAAGTCTGTTCAATAGATGTGACAAATGGTTCTTATTTCCAAACAGTGCATCTACTTTCTCTTGCATATTTGCCCCAGAGTTTTATATCTGTGCAGTTCTTGCCAAATCATGCCTGTTATCAAATCACGGGATTACTTCATACAATTGTTAAGGTAAATGCGTAGAGAATTGAGGTCTTCATTGTGGTGGTATTTAATCAAGATTAGATTTGTGAATACGGGATCTTTTGAAGTTGAGTATGAGATAAGTAGCCTCAAACAATAATCTGGCGTCAGATTTGACTTTGTTGCAACAAACAGAAATCACATACATCTGTACTGCACAGACACAGCGCACACACACACACACACGCACAAACACACATGCACATACACATGTACACAGATAACATGAATAAATAAGCTCAGGAGACTTTTTGTCCACATATGTCTCAAGATAGAGTGGAAGTGGACAGCTGATTACCAAATGTTGGACCCATTTCCTCTTGGCTGCAGGTAGCTGTAGTGTTAAAGTCTCTGAATCAAAGGATTTTGAGAACTGATTATTATTGTTGTGGGACATGCATTGGCAAAAGAAGCCTTGCTTGATGTTCTCTAATAATGTATCAGCATCTAAGAAAAAGAGCAAAGCCTTTTCCAACCTTCTGCTGCTCTCTTTCCATCAAAATCAAAGTGATCATGGAAACATGTTTACTTCTGTAACGTGTCACAGTATGAAAAAACTCTTGCTGTGATGTGATGTTGCTGTGGTTTCATGGTCGTGGTACTGTGCATGCTGTTATGGCCCACTGGGACATAACAGCATGTCCCAGTGGGCCATAACAGCATTGCACCCCATTCTGGTAAAATATTTTTTTTAAAAGCTAGTAGGCTAACCTTTCTAATAATCCATCAGCAAACTCCAGTGCTGTTGTTCTTGGAACTGATTTTGCTATAGAAACAGGTATACACAGGTATATATAGACACTGGTATACACCCTGGTGACTCCAAATATGTAAGCGTGTGGTTGGAGCTATTAACTTGTAGGAATCTAGTGACGGCGTACGGATGATTGCTATAAACTGTGATACTGAAGTAGAGATCCCTTTCTTGTTCATACATTCAGAGTCAAGCTGTTGCTCAAATTACACCACAGTTAAAGATTATATGGGTTTGGTTTTGCAACAAAATGCTACATTGATACTGCTTCCTTGAAATTATATGCTTCTCTAACAGAGGTTTTTTCTGCATTTTTAATGGATAATGGTTTGGCATTGGACTTTATGTCTCGAGTTGTTTACAATACAGCTTCAAAAATATCCATAAAACATCATAGGAATGCATGGCTATTATTTTTGTAAATGCAGCAGTGCATTTTATTTCCTTTATTTCCTTTCCTGAGAGCATGTTTTCTTCTGTGTGCCTGGTGCATGCACCAGATCTCCACAATGTTTCACTGGTGTATATGATTTAATTGTTTTGTGTAATGATTTCACTAGTGTGTATCAGTGTGAGTGAACTCTACTATGTATATGAGGGCTATTTCAGACCCTGACTGATCACACTGTTGCCGTACCATGGTTTATACCTGCGAGTACTCACACACATAGTTTTCAGTCACTGTATTTCTGTCTCTGTGTTGCTCACTCAGAGACACTGTACTCAGCAGTGCCATGAAACTACAACAGCAAAGTGACTACCAGTGTGCAGTGTGAAATCTCAAGCTTTCTTATCATGGAGCATTCTGACAACACTAATTTTAGATGTCTTAGTATCTCTGAAGCCAGGTTATCTGTGGCTGTTCTCTGGGCCCTCTGAGAGCTGCCTCTAGGAGAACCAGGTCTTCATCAAGGGACACCTTGGCACATTGAAACGCTCCTTTGACAGAGTCAGCTCAAGCAGAAAGGGAACACATTGTGGTTTTGTGTGTGTGTGTGCATGTCTTTGTAAGGACCAGATACTCTCACAACAAAAGTAAGAGGAGACCTCAGAAGTAAATGTAAAAAAATATATATACAGTTCAAACTTTTTTATATGTTGGAAGAATGTTGTTAATGTTGAAAGGATTATAAAATAGGGAGAAAAAAACATACATATCTGGTCTTCACTAAGACAGGAGACAAAAAAAAGTGTGTGAGTGCATTTGTGTATGTGTGCACAACATCTTTGTGCTACAAGGCCCTAATCCTGCTGTAGGGGAGTGAAATGAGGCGAAAAAAGCACAGGGATCCTTTGTGACAATGTAGAATAGCAGTGAGCTCAGGGGTGTGTAAAAGGATGAGCCCTGCTTTAGACAGACTGACACTGTTAAAGCCTACAAATCATCTGCCATGCCTCATGTACAGCGGGCGACCTTCAATAATCCTGATCGTCATATAGAGCTTTTGAAAAGTTAATGCTCTTCCTTTTCTCATGCACTAGCCTTTCTTCACCAGAGGAGATGCTCCTTGATGTAATTCATTCATAAGTGATTATGTGTTTGAAAATAAAAGCTCCTTTAGCTGGTGCTTAATAAACACCTGATTCAATTCACCCATTTTGGTTTGGCTGTAGTGAATGAGCAGCTATTTGCAGGTTTATAAAAAAGCCTGAGGTGGGGAACCTTGAACCAGTAGGGCAGAAGATGTTGTGGTCAGAACTCTAGAGGTCTCCACCACAATGGTTGAAGTCCTTGGTCCAATCAGTTTACAATGAACTCTCCAGCTTATCCAGTCTCTTCTCCTATGGGTTTAGCAGAGAAGAGAACAGGGACAGGGATGCTAAATGCTGGTGCAGCCTGTGGTACTGATGATCACACCTGATGTCATCAGCACTGGGATCTCTCAAAGCAGGCAAGAACAACCAACAAGGCAGCCCATCACTTTAGTCAAGACTGGAATGAGGATATAACGGTGCCAAAGTTCAGATAGCAAAAATGGATGCTGGGTGTTTTGGAGTGGAAGAGAGACAAGTATCAGTAAGTGGGATGCTGAAGCAGGAGATAGGGGGCTTAATTGTGACCCCGTCAAGGTTGGATTCAGAGGCTTTACAGGTGATTGTGTCACCAGTTCACTGAAAATTGGGGAAGAGTCACCAAGGAAATCATGGAGGCTGCACAGAAGGCATCAAGGTGGCAGTGGATCAGGATCTGTGGCAGGACATACATGACAACGCAAGCTACTTGGACACGACCCAGGGTCTTATCTCCCTGATTGGGTGTTCTGGGCAAGGCTATCTGTTGTTAAAAAGCTCAAATTACCCAGTGACCGCGGGAAACACCAATGACATTATGTTCAAGCTGCATCAAAAGCTGTGAGCCCGAACCAGTGAAATCTAATCTGAAGGAAATGTGTGCTGTGAATAAACTAACATGGAGTGGATAAAGATATTTCTTAGTGACTTTGAATGAGATTTTACAGTGAACCAAAGATACAATCATTTAAGGGGAACCAGTACACAACTCAGTGCTTTATCATACAAACTTAAATTTTAAATAAATAAATAATAAATCTTATGCATTTCAGTCTTTGGTCATTTATCCTCTGTATTCAAGATACATTTACATTTTTACCATTAGTTAGTGAAGACTCTGAGGCTGGACAGGAGGATCAGCTTCAGACTGTCAGACAGCTGTTTTCCAGTGAAGAGCTTTGTTGAACGTGTGCCTCCAATAGAACCAGTGTATTGGAATTTATTACCGGTTGAAACATTTCTCTAATATGTCAAACATGACTTTGACAGGCGTGCTGTAGTAGACCGCAGCGGGCAGGGTGATGGTGCTGCTTGGTGTTAGGATGCTGCTGCTCATGTTGTAGTTAGTAGTTGAGATAGGCTGAAGGGCAGGTGTTTGGTCACAGAGGGGTACGTATAGGTCTATAAGCACCACATTTCAGTATTGCATTTGGTCTCTGTATCATATTCTAAGAGGGGCTGCATGATATTCAGAAGATATAACATTGTGATTTCAGTTGGAATGGTGATTTTTACATTTTGCCATTTACATTTACATGTATGAAATGTATGATGTTTTTGACTTTTGCGAGATCTTGGTCCAAACAAACATGTTCTTTTACATCTTGTTGGCCAGGCCATCACTGTAGCAACACCACACTTATGGTCACAACACACGGCAATTTTCTTTTTGACTCATCAAAAGACAAAACCAAGATGGTGGAGGGGAGGTGATGGATCTTTACGGACAACATGCAATTTAAAAGCTATACAGACTCCAAACAGTTTGATTAACAGCACTTCTTATGACCTGGCCCTTAACACTCTCTGTATTTCAGTATATGTTGGCTAACCTACGCTGGTGACCTCATCCTCCCAGTGTGTACAAACATACCTCTCTGTAGTTTACACACCATGCCAAAGATAGGAAATATGTGAGAAGATAAAAAGTGAAATGTAAGATTTGAATCTGTGGTCATTTAAGTAACTAATACTGATGCTATATTTTATTGTTGCTCCCACCATACTGAGAAATTTAGCACAATACTGGAACATACAGTGTCATGTTGTCAATGCATCAGGTATTTTCAGGCGTCTGCAACATACAGGGAGAGCAGTCACAGGTTTTCTCAAGTGAAGCTCATTGTGATGTTATTGTTTTGAGTTTAACACAGATTTGTTTGTAGCAATGCTAATTTGTGCCTTCAGTGTTTCCGTAGCTGGTTCAGACAAGAAGTCAGGGAGAGTTTCAGTTGACAGGTAGTTAGAGAGAGACAGACAGCAGGAAAACTCACATCTTTTTTATTCTTCTTTATATGGCCAGAAAACGTTTGCCTGTGAGTATTATTTTTATGTTCAGATGTTGTAATACCGTATTTAGAGAATGTTTCGTTCATTAACAGTTTACAGTACAAAATACATTCGCTAATCCGTACATGCTAACCGCTAGCGTCGCTATGCAATTTTCCATATAAGTTAGCATTAAGCTAGCGGACTTTTTTTATGAATCTAAAAATGCTACTTTATGTTTGTATGTGAATGTATTTAGATAAACTGACATGAGATATATAATAACACATATTTGTATGTTTGTTTAGTTTTACAGTG
Organism: Caranx ignobilis; assembly: GCA_021432705.1. Lineage (NCBI taxonomy): Eukaryota > Metazoa > Chordata > Actinopteri > Carangiformes > Carangidae > Caranx > Caranx ignobilis. The sequence continues at coordinate 68,860,551 of MU269990.1, read as the reverse complement.
ATTCCTAAGTAAAGTTTGAAAAGAAACCTCAGCTTCTTTCTTGGGAAACTGTTCGCTATCTGCCGAGCTGGTGTAACAGGCTAGAGGACGTCAAACACACACAAGCAGGGGCAGAATAGTAAAAGGCAGACTCTTCCAACGGTCGACAATCTTCCATCCTGTGAGTAGAAAGGAAAAACAAGTCATCAACATGACACAGAGCAAACAAGAGATGGATTTTGAAGAACTAGAAACAAGATCACAAATTTCCAGCTGCTCACGAACCAGCAAACTGTCTGTAGCCAGCTCTCTCGCTTTGAAAGCACGAGCTAAAGCTGAAGCCACACGTACAGAGCTAGCATTCGCTAAACGAGAGGCAGAGATGCTAAAACAACAAGCTATACTACAAGCTAGTTTGCATGAACTGAGAATGGAAAAGGCAGCAGCAGCTGCACAGGCTGAAGCTGAGCTGCTAGAAGCAGCTGCTGAAGAATATAAGCAGGGGGACCCACTTCAGCTAAGTAAAAACATGCTGCCTCAGAAACCAGATGAAATACACAATGTGAGCACTATAGTGCAAAGTCCTGTTCAATATGCAGGTCACCTCTCCTATCAGAGTGTAATAACCGCCAACTCATTAAATGCAGTCACAACTTCACCTCCCAATGCAAAGCCATCCACAAGTTCACATCCACCAGTGCGCCAGCCTACCATGGACAGCGGTGAAGCACAGAACTACAGGAATCAGGGTGCTACGCCATTGAGTGAAATCAGTGACTATGAGTTTTTTGAATTAATGCCACAACACTTGCGCCGAGGAGAAACCACTGGTCGCCCACATGATGTCACTAACACTACAAATGCACAAAGAAAATCATACTGTGACAGGGAACTTCCCAATACCATTGATGAACGCAGGCCCCCACAGCCATATCAAACCCATTCATGCCCGATGTACAACGCCAGCCCCGCCAGTACAGCGGCTGCAACTGACCTAGGGAGGTACCTGATACGACGTGAGCTGGTGAGTTCAGGCTTACTGAAGTTTGATGACAAGCCGGAGAATTACTGGGCCTGGAAAGCATCTTTCATCAGCTCAACTGACGACTTAAAGCTCTCTGCCAGAGAGGAACTAGATCTACTGTGTAAATGGCTTGGGCCATCATCATCTGAGCAAGCTAAAAGAATCAGAGCAGTACACATTCACAATACACCTACGGGTCTCAAGATGCTGTGGCAGAGACTGGAGGATGTCTACGGCTCACCAGAGGTGATTGAGAATGCCCTCCTGAAAAAGATAGAAGATTTCCCCAAAATCTCAGTCAGGGACAATCACAAACTGAGAGAACTTGGAGACGTTCTCATGGAGCTCGAGGCAGCTAAGACAGATGGATACTTACCTGGTCTTTCATATCTCAACACCTCCCGCGGAGTCAGCCCGATAGTCCAGAAACTCCCACACGCCCTGCAAGAGAAGTGGATCACAGTAGGGTCACGTTACAAAGAACAACACAGAATTCCATATCCTCCATTCTCAGTCTTCGTCAACTTCATCTGCGAACAAGCAAAAACGCGCAATGATCCCAGCTTTGCCAGCATTACAGCAACATGGTGTGCTCCCAAAACAGAGAAAAAACAACCGTACAACCAACACATGAGAACATCAGTAGCTGTTAAAAAGACTGAAATCTCAACAGGAAGCAACAACAGTGGCAGCACTACAACAGCCCGACCTGAAGATAATCCAGACAAACATTGCCCCTACATAACAAGCCTCATCCTCTGAGAAAGTGTCGTGGCTTCAGAAACAAAACGCTGGAAGAAAGAAAAGCTTATCTGAAGGACAAAAACATATGCTTCAGGTGCTGCGCATCATCTACCCATGTCGCTAAAGACTGTGACAAGCCAGTGCAATGTATGGAGTGTAACAGCGACAGACATCCTGCAGCACTACATCCAGGGCCAGCGCCATGGAAGGCAGATGTTCACCAGAGCGCTGCAAACCATGGCGGGGAGCAACAGCAGCAGCAAAGAGAGACTGGTCCATCAGTGATTTCCAAATGTACAGAAATCTGTGGCAGTACAAACACTTCAAAGTCATGCTCCAAAATCTGTCTTGTGCTGGTGTATCCTGCAGGGCAAAGAGACCGAGCTATGAAGACCTACGCTGTTCTTGATGAACAAAGCAACAAGTCACTGTGCAGGACAGAATTCTGTGACTACTTCGACATTAAAGGGGAGGGACCAACGTACACCCTGAAAACATGTTCAGGGTGTTCGAGACTGCAGGAAGACGTGTCAGCAATTTCATTGTGGAATCACTAGATGGCAGCACACAAATTCCCTTGCCTACTTTGATTGAATGTGACATGCTACCAGATGAGAGGTCTGAAATACCATCATCAGAGGTAGCCAGACACTATCCTCATCTTGAGCACCTGGCGGACAAAATCCCACCGTTGGACCCAGATGCATCCATCCTCCTCCTCCTCGGGCGAGATTTGATCCAGGTGCACAAAGTAAGAGAACAATGTAATGGACCTCACAGCGCTCCGTTTGCCCAGCGGCTGGACCTTGGGTGGGTGATCATCGGTGACGTTTGCCTGGGAAGAGCGCACAGAGCAACCAATGTCTCTGTCTTCAGAACCAGTGTGTTGGTGAGTGGGCGACACTCTATTCTCAGCCCATGCACCAGCAGCCTTGTTGTAAAAGAAAAGATTGACAGCTTGGAGCCCCCCCACAGCTTCCCAAGCGTCTCTGCAGCCAGCCTCAACAATGACAGCTTGGGCAGTAATGTGTTTCAAAGAACACATCATGATGATAAGCTCGGGATGTCCATTGAAGATGAGCTGTTCCTGGACCTCATGGACAGAGAGGTGTACATGGATGAAGCTAACTGCTGGGTAGCACCCCTGCCTTTCAGGCCGAACAGGCCGCGTTTACCCAACAACAGACAGCACGCCATCAACCGCCTCATGTCCTTGCGCCGCATGCTGGAGAAGAAACACACCATGAAGGAACACTTCTTCAAATTCATGCAAGCCATGCTAGACTCAGACCAAGCAGAGCCTGCTCCAGTGCTAATGCCACACCAAGAATGCTGGTATTTACCAATCTTCGGTGTCTATCACCCTCAGAAAAAGACCAGATCCGTGTGGTTTTTGACTCTAGTGCCAAGCATGAGAACATCTCCCTCAATGATGTTCTTCTCCGAGGGCCTGACATGAACAATTCTTTGCTGGGAGTCCTGATGCGTTTCCGGAAAGAGCCCGTAGCAGTAACAGCAGACATTCAGCAGATGTTCTACTGCTTCATCGTACAGGAAGACCATCGCGATTTCCTGAGATTTCTGTGGTTTGAAGATAATGACCCCAGCAAGCGGATCACTGAATACCGTATGAAAGTCCACGTTTTTGGAAACTCACCTTCTCCTGCAGTAGCCATCTATGGCCTGAGAAGAGCAGCACTGCACGGAGAGAAAGAACATGGTGCCGAAGCTAAACAGTTCATCATAAGGAACTTCTATGTTGATGATGGACTGTCCTCATTTCCCACTGACGACGAAGCCATCACTGTCCTGAAAAGAACCAAAGAAATGCTAGCAGAGTCCAGCATCAAACTGCACAAAGTAGCATCGAACAGCCGTGCTGTGATGGATGCCTTTCCACCAGAAGAGAGGGCCAAAAACCTGGTGGATGTGGAGTTGACTGTGGACCCTTTGCCACCACAGCGGAGTCTAGGTCTTACCTGGAACCTGCAGTCAGACACATTCACCTTCCACGTATCCAGAGAACGAAAACCATTCACCCGAAGGGGAATTTTGTCGACTGTCAATGGCCTTTATGATCCCCTGGGATATGTGGCACCTGTAACGATACAAGGAAAGGCCTTAGTCAGAGAACTATCCGCCGAACAAGCTGAATGGGACGTTCCTCTGCCAGCACTGAAGGAAGAACAGTGGAGACTATGGAATGACTCACTGTGCGAACTTGAACAACTTCAGATCGACAGACCATATATACCTGTTTCTCTGTGCTCCACAAGATACAGAGAACTCTGTGTCTTTTCTGATGCTTCTACTATGGCCATATCAGCAGTAGCTTACCTGAAAACAGCAGACACGGAGGGAAACACTCATATCGGGTTCGTCATGGGCAAATCGAAGCTGGCTCCACATCCTCCACACACCATCCCACGCTTAGAACTTTGTGCGGCTGTCTTGGCCACCGAAATGGCAGACTTAATCACTGATGAACTGGACATAGACATCCACAAGGTCACATTCTACACAGACAGTCGGATTGTTTTGGGCTACATTCACAACACAAGCAGAAGATTCTATGTACATGTAGCCAACAGAGTTGCCCGCATCAGAAAGTCCACAAGCCCTGAACAGTGGCACTTCGTCAGCACAGAACTCAACCCTGCAGACCACGGGACCCGCTCAGTGCCAGCCATCATGTTGAAAGAAACCAACTGGTTTAAAGGTCCATCTTTCTTGTCCAGAGACTCCTGTCCCCCCCCAGAGACATTTGGGCTGATAGAACCTGATACAGACGTAGATATACGCGCACAGCAGGTCACAGCTTTCGCAACCAAATCCTTTGAAGGTGAGCTTAGTTCACACCGATTTGAACGCTTCTCCAGCTGGAAGATACTCAATCGGGCTATCACCAAGCTCATACACAAGGCCAGAGCGCACACGAAAAGCCTGAACAGCATAGATGCTCCGACACAAGCAAGACTGGTAATCATCAGAAATGTTCAACATGATGTGTTTGCTGAAGAGGTGAAATGTCTTTCCAGGGGTGATGTCATCTCCAAGTCTAGTCCCCTGAGAAAACTGAACCCAATTGTGGATGCAGATGGCCTGCTGAGAGTTGGAGGGCGTATATCTTTGGCAGACATTCCCTGGGAAGAGAAACACCCGATCATTGTCCCCAAGAAACACCATGTAGCTACTTTATTGGTGAGGCATTACCATGAACAGGTGGCGCATCAGGGGAGGCACCTGACAGAAGGTGCTGTACGTTCTGCTGGTCTGTGGCTGATTGGAGGTAAAAGGCTGGTGACAAACATCATACAGAAATGCGTAATCTGTAACAAGCTAAGAGGAAGAATGGAAGAACAAAAAATGTCAAACTTACCTGCTGAACGACTCGAACCAGGTCCTCCATTCACAAATGTAGGAGTTGATGTGTTTGGCCCATGGATCATCAGCACAAGACGAACCCGAGGTGGCATTGCAGAGAACAAGCGCTGGGCAGTTATCTTTACCTGCCTAGTTACAAGAGCAGTGCATATTGAAGTGCTTGAATCACTATCCTCCTCAAGCTTTGTAAATGCATTGAGAAGATTTACCGCTGTCCGTGGTCCTGTTCGTCTCTTCCGTTCTGATCGAGGAACAAACTTCGTGGGGGCATGCAAGGAGTTAAGAATGAACTCTGAAGACCCTGAGCTGGCAACTTACCTTCAAGATCAAGGCAGCAGGTGGATCTTTAACCCTCCCCACTCCTCACACATGGGTGGAGTGTGGGAGCGGATGATAGGAGTCGCTCGCAGAATATTGGACGCACTGCTGCTTAAGGCAAAAACGCCCCACCTGACTCATGAGGTTCTGGTTACATTCATGTCTGAAGTCATGGCCATTATAAATGCCAGACCTCTGGTTCCTGTGTCTTCTGATCCAGATGCGCCCACTATCCTGTCACCTGCCATGCTCTTGACACAGAAAGCTGAGCCAGTGTTGCCACCACCAGGAGAGTATGACCTCAAAGACCTCTACAGGAAGCAGTGGAAGCAAGTCCAGGCTATGGCTGATGTATTCTGGAAACGCTGGCGTCAAGAGTTCCTGGTGTCACTTCAACCAAGGCGAAAGTGGCATGTGGAGAAGCCGAACCTGACTGAAGGAGATGTTGTGCTTCTTAAAGATGCACAAGTCAAAAGAAATGAGTGGCCTGTAGGAGTGGTGGTGAACGCCATTCCTAGCAAAGACTCTAAAGTCCGCAAAGTAGATGTTAAGGTAGTCAGACATGGTACTCAGAAGATGTACACTAGGCCTGTTTCAGAGGTTGTATTGCTTGTAAAAAACGAGTAGTGTTATAATGCATTATAACAGGCGGGGAGTGTGATGTTATTGTTTTGAGTTTAACACAGATTTGTTTGTAGCAATGCTAATTTGTGCCTTCAGTGTTTCCGTAGCTGGTTCAGACAAGAAGTCAGGGAGAGTTTCAGTTGACAGGTAGTTAGAGAGAGACAGACAGCAGGAAAACTCACATCTTTTTTATTCTTCTTTATATGGCCAGAAAACGTTTGCCTGTGAGTATTATTTTTATGTTCAGATGTTGTAATACCGTATTTAGAGAATGTTTCGTTCATTAACAGTTTACAGTACAAAATACATTCGCTAATCCGTACATGCTAACCGCTAGCGTCGCTATGCAATTTTCCATATAAGTTAGCATTAAGCTAGCGGACTTTTTTATGAATCTAAAAATGCTACTTTATGTTTGTATGTGAATGTATTTAGATAAACTGACATGAGATATATAATAACACATATTTGTATGTTTGTTTAGTTTTACAGTGATTCCTAAGTAAAGTTTGAAAAGAAACCTCAGCTTCTTTCTTGGGAAACTGTTCGCTATCTGCCGAGCTGGTGTAACAGGCTAGAGGACGTCAAACACACACAAGCAGGGGCAGAATACTCATCTTCTGTGTCTCTCTCTCATCGGATGGTGTTATCTACTGTATGTCTTCCCCCATGTGACCTTGCTGTTATTTTGGTTACTGGTCACAAATAGTGCAGCAGTTGTCCTGCCATGTGGCCCATGGGGATTTATTAGTTTATCCTCTAATTTCATGGAAAACATCGGCCAATTGTTAGGTGCAATAACATGTACGAACACTTATGGACAAATGTAAAGGTCAGGTAGATTAAAAACCTTGGAATATTGTGCTTGGAAACTTCATTTGGCTCTGAAGCGCTGGTGTGAAAACTGACCCTTGCCACAGGCTTATTGATGCCAAACCACATGGCAGTGCTAATAGGACAAGGGGACAGGAATTTAAGGGTGTGTGTGTGTGTGTGTTTTGTGTATATAAACAGAATGGATGTCATCACGGGGCATGAAGCCATCAAGTAGGAAGCAGAGTAAAGTAATTTCCCCCTGAGCTCTGAGGTATCCAAACATCACCTGTTAACCCGGACCTGTGGAAACTAAAATGAGAGGTTGGTGGAGTGAGAGAAGGCACTAGCATGTTTAAACATATCTGTATTTAGTCTGAGAAACAAGAGAGAAGGGGAAGGGCTGGGAAAAGCAAGGCTGTCGTGCACTTGCTGTATTGACTTTTCAAGAGTTAGATGAGAAGATTGATACCACTCCCATTTCTGGGGGTGAAGGACAGAGCGAGAGCTGCATGGGAGGAACAGGAGGAAAACATCCAGGCTTATTGTGCAGAAGGTTTAAATATCCACCCTGGAACCTCTAACTAAGGTGTGGGACCTTTACAGTCAAACTGTCTCACACACTTTCAATAAACTGTTTGCTAGGCTTAACTCTCACTGTACTCATGTCAGTTTCTCAAGCAGTATAGGATGTATCTAATTACATTGGTTAGTCATATATATGTTACTTGACATAATTATTGTTAATTATAATAACAATAAAATTAATGTATGTAATAAGAAGCTTCCATTCACACATCTCAGAACATAGCTGGGTGTTTCCTGGATATAGGCTTCCATTTCGATTCCTTCATTACAGGCCTGCTCACTCCAGCAGCCCCTGCAACAAGCTCTGCATTTCAACCAGGGACTAAATTCAGATCAAACTTGTGAGCAAACAAGTGTCCAAGTAATGCCGGGACTGATGACTGAATTTCAAATTGTAACCCCTTATATTACATGTTTCTGCACTTAAAAATACCCAGAGACATAAGAAACAGACATTTGTGAAACAATAAAAGACAGACAGTGGGCAATGGGCCCAATAACAGGAGTGACTGTCATGTACGTGACAGGCTTTTTAGTGTTATGCTAACACACTAGTTCGGACCAGAGCCATCTTTACCCATGATTTCACACACATGGCCCCGTCTCCAGGATGTTATGTGTATACTATAAGTAGAACAGAAGAAAGATCCAAGGACCCCCTGCTGGGCTGTCATTAAATCTCATGAGTCACTGCTCGCTTAAAGTTCACAGCTGTTAATATCCCAAACACTGGGCAGCTGTCTCTGGCATGGCCTCTGTCACTTATCACCACTGCATCAGTTCACTATGCGACACACAAAAACGCAAAGCCTTGCAATGAAATGAAGTGGTCAGCATTTTGTCTCCTGGTCGTGCTTTGAGTAAAGCGTGGTGAGTGCTGGTGAGTTTTGGAGCTTTCAGTCACGGCCTGCAGACATATCAGGTGGCAGATTGATCTTGTCTTGCAGTAAGTGCTGGCATCTGATGTTTCCTCTTGTCAACCTGCCTGATGATAAGGACTCTGCAAACGGAAAAGTTTATTTGTGTCTGCATGATGTGTGAGGAGTCACATACTGAATTTTTTAAAAATCTATTTCCCTTTGCAGGACAGAGACAAAAAAAAATACTTGGGAGGAATGTGAGAAAAACGTCAGTAGACATCAGCACCCACTAATTCTGTCCCAGGGATGGATACATGATTGCCTGCAGACAACTGTAGAAAGGCAATCCACTCCTCAGTGAAACCTAAGTGCTCACGCACGGTCACATGACTTGTGTAGCAGGCATCATTTGTGAGCGGAGTCCCTGTGGATTATGTCCTGGGCGTGAAACGCTCACATACCTTCTCTTTAGATCATCGTCCTCTCTGTGTAACATTTATGAGTGCGATGTCTTATTACAGTTTATGACCCCCATCCCCCACCCTCATGGTGACTGGTCTTTTTAAAGTCATTTTCAGCATTAAATATGATCTCACTTCGCTTGACTGTATGATCTGTCTTCCCCATTTTGTCTCCCCATTTTAGAGTAATTGATACCATCATGTGATGCATTAAATTTGGTCTTTATGACACCAGTCTTTTTCCTTTCACACCCTCATCTATCCCAAAACACACACACACGTTTCGGTGTCCCTGCGGTCCTTATTAGCACTGGAAATGTATACAGTTACAGAGCCAACTAAGTGTTTGGACCTGGAGGGGATCAGCTGAGTGGTCACAAACTACAGATGGGGGAGTTTGTAATGTTCTTCATATTTGGAATCAGGCTGTTGCCTCTAAGGTGAAAACTATTTACTGACTGAACTCACATATGGTAAAAATCTGGGCTGCAAAAAGACACAGAGCAGGAACAGAAAAGTGGCCATTTAACATCTCTGTGGTCGTGAGATGCTACTTCCAAATGGTAGAAAGCTCCAACAGGATCTGTTATTAAAATAATGTATCATATATTCATAGATAACTGAATCTGTAATGAGCAAGAGTTGTGTCTGGATGAAGTCTGGAGTTAGCATCAGAGAGTGCTTCAAGTAAAGATATGATCTAGTTTTACACATCTGTTTTGGAAAATGTGCTAACTTTCTCTATCAGAGTTTATGACTCTAATGACTTACATGTTATTGCCCTTAGCGTCCTAAGGGGCCTTTTGTTGGGATGAACCCATGAAGAATTATGGCTTCACTCTGCTGTTTCCGTTGGCTCTGTTGCATTTATCCCTTTGTGTCTCTCAGCGTCCAATTTGGAATCAGGCAAGAAGAACTCATTAAGAAAGTGTAGTCTCCTAATTGTTGTACATTTATCAACTTCTTGTTTTTGTCCTGAGGTGAAATGACCTCAGAGGCATGAAAAAAAAAAAAAAAAAACATGGACCCTGCCATGAAAAGAGGATGTCAAAATATAGGATCAGTAAAAGGGATATCTCATCCTTTATTTACTCATCTGTCTCTAACACAGTCATCACAATGTAAAACTGGAAACCAGGTTCTTTCTTTTCTTTCAACAAACAGGAATCTTTTTCTGTTCTGTCAATCTCATTTTGTTATCCTGCCATAATATGATGATTCGTCAGTGAGCCAGTCCTTAGCAGAGTGGTGAGAGAGCGCTGCTTTAACATTGTTTTACAGCTGCCTGCAGGGCTAAGACAGACAATGCCTCACTCAATGGGAGCAGGAAAGAGGTTGACAGACCACTGTGTTTAAAGGGCACTTGGAATTCAGCAGCTTATGAAGCTTCGTTGTGGCAATGGGGGGGCGGAAGCCTCTTTTTTTGGGGGGGGGCTTAATCTGCAGAGCAAGCCAACACAAGTCTCAGGTGGCCAAGCTCCTTGATCACTGCACCATGAGAACCACCTGAACGGTCAGAGGGGAGAGGGTGGGAGCAGAGATACAACAGAGATGGGGGGGGCGTGTGTGGCCAGTATGTTATGGTAACTCCTCCAGTGACATAGTAACCCCCCGTCTACACACCAGTGACTTTTTTATTTATGCTCTGTGGATTCAAAATCATTGCACCATGCAGATTAATGTACAGCAGAATGGGGTCAGTATGAGTATTTATCTTGTTGCAACACTCCTGTTCTGTGCTCAGTCATATTTCCTTATTTCCCAAGATCTGCCAGTTGTCACAATGAACTTGTTTTCAACCACAACTACAACAGTATGCTGTGATGTCTTGCAGTTTTTGGAGAGCCCTTCAGGGAGGAACCACTCTACGTGGTCACATTACAATCTGTGCACTGGGGACCTCTTACACGTGCAAATATGCATTGAGGAAAGCACAGGTTGCAACACTGCGAGGAGTGGTTGGCAAAGACAAGGCCCTGATGTATATCAGGAGGTATAGATCACTGTTATGACTGGGGAGTTCAAACCCATTGAACCGTGAGAGGGAGAGTGACTCCGGAGCTGTTTGAGCTCTCAGGCCTGTGCTTTACTCAGGTTTGGGGTATGAGAGGGCGGGGTTAAGGGGGGATTCGAACCCTGGATGATAAATCACCAAACATGTCAGTGGAAGAGCTTCCACTGCTGCATTCAGTTTGGGCAAAGTAGGAAAAAGTGAATGACGCTTTGCACTGCATTCTTTGAAATCTGTCAGGAATCTCCAGTATTCATTTTCTGATGTTGATTCAGTGTAATATGATATACTCATGTGATGACATAATATTTTGGTTTCAACCCAGTTCAGATCAGCTCATGCTGTTGTATTACACTGAGTGAGTTAAAATAGCAAACTAATATCATCTTAGCTATAAGCAGATTGACTCAAAACAAAGCACTGAGTTAATGACTGACAAAGTAAGATCAAACAAGGGAGCATTAAAAAGAATGGAAAATAAAACTAATATTTTATCATACAAACACAGGCTTAACAAAAACGGAAAAAACAGAGACAAATGTGTGACACACAATAAAAATTATTAGGAAGAATAAGGCTAGACATGTCATTATACCTTCTGGTCAGCACCACAAACCATCAAAAACCATAAAAACAAATGTACCATGCATGATTTCCACTGATGTCTGGTTCACCACAATTGATTGCTCCCATACGGGGACAAACCTTTGCCACATTTTTTCACATGCACACACTGCTGGAGTTCAGCTCTTTCCATTAAACAGTTCTTAATGTGCAAGCAAGTAAAACAGGCAGGCAGCTGATACTTTCATCTTAGATGATGAGGTGCAACATTAATATAAAGTGCAACTACAACTGAGATGAAGCAAGATGAGAGTACTACCAAATGTATCCTAACATCTCATTGTTTCTATATGTTAATTACTGCTTAACAGTGGGAAAGACCCAGGTCCTCACTCATGAGTTCTCCTTTCACCAAACCTCAGCCTCCCTTTTCCCTGACCCAATGGGGTCAACTGTGGCCAAGGGCGAAGAACAGATGAAGGCCTGTCCAGGATATATTATTGCTTATTTAAGACAATGAGATAATTTGTGGAAACCCACAAAACCCTGACCAGCACTTTGTTATTAATACTTTGCCATTTGATCTGTGAAGCAATGACCTCATTATGTCCACAATTAGGGCTACTGAGGGGGTAACTTCCTGCTGCATTTTGTTTGAGATATATAAGAAAAGGCCATGTCACTGGCTTAATGGGGGCTGGTGAATATCATTGCTCTTTTTTAACCATTAATCTACATGACCAAGATGGATTGGGCCTTTAGCAGTGGGAGCATGCTCCAAATTCAAGGATTCCATGATGTATAGAGGCCTAAGGCAGATACAGACTCATGACTTTGTACATCTGGCTGAAATTGGGGATGCTTCATTCATTAACCATGGCATCTGGGGAGCATAATGAGTATGTGGGTAGCCACACTCACTCCTAAATAAGCTATCCTGTCATTTTGCTAACTTCAAAATGTGCTGTGTAGGTGATAAAAAAAAAAGGTTGCCTGGGTGAAGTGAAGCTAAAGTGATAGCCAGAGGCCTTGGCACCTGTATGCCAAGCAACATGTGATCCAGAAGGTCCAGTAGGTCTGCAGCCTTAAAAGGTTGCACATCTGGGGACCATCATAACATTCACCCCCAAAAATTACTTTTCAGAATTCTTTTGTGTCAACTCTCTCTTCCATAAAACAGAAAGGAGCTGTTTAGGTTTTGCTGTTGCTACATAGCCAATATTAGCATGAACAACTAAGTCTTGCCTGGGTTTTCAGCTATTGTTGCATTTGCAGTACAGTAGGTCATAATACCTCCTATGAGCGGTGTTACTTGTTTAGGGCAGCCTGGATATGACAGTGACTCAAATCAGAAAATGATGAGACAGTCTTATCGCTCTGGAGCTAGCAGAGCATGCTACTGTCAGTATAAATGTGTGATCAATTCACCTCAAGTTGGAGCTGGGTATGACGCCATAGCGAGTTATCAGTGTTCCAATTACAAAATCAGAAACAAGATGACCGTGTCTACGAAAGCTATTATTATTGTTAGCCATTGTTAGCACAGCCTGTGTTCTAGTTCGCGCATGCCACATGAAAAATGTAAATTACAATATAGCGGTATGTAGCCATATGTCGAATAATACTATGTATATGACTGATTTAGAGCGACAAAAACTAGCCAGAAGTGCTAATAAATGGAACATTACAGGAGTTTCTACTTTTGTTGTCACATGGGGCAGCCATTTTTGAAAGTCAACTCGGGGGTGGTGAGGATCCTCCGGCTTTCCAAGTAGGAAATCCAAGCTTGGGGGCAGTTCCAGTTGGAATGCATCATTAGAAAAGAAGCAATGGAAGCAAAATACAAAGTTTGTTTCCACCACTGGAGACAGCTCTTTGCGAGAAAAGGAATGAAATTTATTGCTGAACTTTTCTGGTGAATAAACATGTTGGCTATAGCAAAACTTACAAATAGTTTTAGAGTGGCATTTTGTACCCCCGACTGTCAGTAGAGAAGCATTTCCTTTTATCACTGTCACAACTGAGACTCTGTGTAAATGTGGCTTCTCCTTACAACTTTGCTTATGTTCGTCAAATTCAAATTCATCTCTTTTTGAACATTGTCACTCTTGGATCTTAACGATGAAAGAACAGTGACAGTGGTTTCAGTGGAATGAATAGCCTCACAGGAGGCTCGGAGACTGGATGAATAACACATCAGGGAGGCATCAGACGACTTACAGTAGAGAGATTTTGCCCAAAATAACAATGACTTCATCTCAGGAGCTCTGAAATGCAGATGCAGCTTAGCCAGCCTGACTTCTACACTGAGCCCACAGTGCATTTAGTGTGGGACTCTCCATCCTTTCATGCATGATATTGACTTTAAGAAATTATTATAAGATTATTATAAATGGAATGTGTGAATCTTGTGTTGTTCATTTGAACTGTGTCCAGATGTGCTGTTCATTTTCTGCTTTGTTACAGCTTCACTTCATAGCAGATTTCCTGTATTAGAAACCTCAATTGAGCATTGTGATGAAACTCTGGGATCAGCTGATCTCTCCACATAAGAATTAGTCCAAGACACAAACTGACACATAAAATATAAAAAGAATCAAAATCTTAGTGAAAGGAAAACTCCAGCAGAGCAATTTATAGTGATGCTAGAACCATGTCTGATATAATGCAAAACCAAAATAAGAATTGAAGTGGTAAACCAGTGTTTGGTCTACCACTAACCGCACTGTGATTTTAGCTGCTCAGGGGACAAAGTTCATTCAGTGAAACAGATTCTTGCTTGACCTTCTGCCAGGTCTCTAATCAGCATGCAGCCAAGGCCTTTGGTAACAAAGAAGTCGTTCAGTATGAATGATTTATTGGCTATCGATCGGACATTTAATAATCCAGAATAGATGCAGTCATATCAAGCTCTCTCAATCGCAGAGGCCAGAGAAAAAGAGTGCAGGCACCCAGGCCCTGAAGCCACACAGGCATGCGTTGTTTTGCTTCCTCATCATCAGTGAGGAAGAGAGGACAGCCTCAGATCGTCTTCCCCTTCTTTTTGCCTGTCAGGAGTGAGTGCAGTTAGGACGTGGAGACCAGAATTATGAGTTGGCAGCTCCCAGACATAGGCAGTTCAGATCATTAAGACAGTAAGTTCACCATGGAGTATGGGGTCCGAGACCCTCTGCTACTGTAAGTGCCGTACGTTCTCTGTACGACCAGAGCAGGAGCTTGGTTTGCATTGCTGGCAGTAAATCAGACCTTTTTTTTTTTTTTTTTTTTTTTTTTCATATAATCTGCATATAAATGCAATTTGTTAATTTGGGAAAAAATGCATCTTATTTTTTTTTTTTTGTCTTAAGTGATGCAGATACAAGACCAGTGGGAAGCAACAGAAACACAGACAAAAAACAACCTATTAGAGGGTTGGACAAGAACTAGATAACAAACAAAGATAAATGCTATATTGGTGCACCAGCACTGTACATATATAAATATGAACTGATGTTGTGGTAGAGGGTGGTCTGTGCACATGTATGTGAGTATATGTGCGTGTCTGTGAGCATGTGAATGTGTTGTCAGCCAGTAAGTCAGACCTGTTCCTAGTGCATGTTGGACTCCGGCAGGGCTGCCCTTTGACACTGGTACTGTTCATTATTTTTTGGACAGAAATTCTAGGTGCAGCCAGGGGCTGGAGGGAGTCCAGTTTCTGGACCACAGGATTTCATCTCTGCTTTTTGCAGATGATTTTGTCCTGTTGGCGCAGCAGTAGTAGTAATTGCCTAATAATTGCCTCCTTTGGTTTTCTGATTTCTGAACAGAATAATGAAAGTACGAACCGTATTCTGGACAAATTGTTTTTTTTTTCATCTTCCCGGTGGAGGCAAGATAACAAGTGGAGTATGTTGGGGCTGATGGGGCAGTTTGTGGGGTGTATGTGTTGAGCTGTGACCAGATTTGCCCTCAGAGGGGCGACGGGGTTGAGTGGACATTGTGGGCAGCTGTAGAGGTTTTCCCTGTATACAGGGAAAGAGGGGAGATCTTGAGCTGTGACCAGATTTGCCCTCAGTGGGGCAAAGGGGTTGAAATGGATCCAGTGTCGGGATTGGGTTTTCTCCAGGTCCTCTGGTTTCTCCCACCTATGTTTTTAAACATCTAGAAAAAAAAAAACCAACTAATTGCACACTGTCTTCATCAGCCTCAAGATAGACCACCGATGATCTTGCCTCCACTTGGAAAATGAAAACAACGCCTCCTAGAAAGGCTAGAAATGAATGACTCAGTGCTGAAAGTGTGTTCACTCCAGCTGCTCTCCCATCTACAGTAGTTCATTAAATAAGTAATAAACATCCAGAAAAAAATGAATATTTTACTATTTGTTGAGTCCAGTTTTCTTATCGGTTCTGGTAATCATGTTGTTCTTGGTAACATACACCAATTAATAAATTTGATACTAGTAAATTATCAACAATAACCTGAATAATTGCACAAATCCACAAGTGCTTGAAAAAAAGCAGTGAAAATAGATAAAACATAAAATCAATACATTTCAAGGAAAAGAACAAAGTAACAATACAATGTATGTATATGTGTATAAAAGTTCACAGTAGAAGACTGTTCAACTTTAATATTGGTCCCTAATTATAATCTAGTGTTAAATACAATAAGATCCAAAGCTTCCATCACATAAATGAACTCACAACATAAACTAAACACTTGTATGTTTCATACTGTCTTATGATAAAATTATCAGTGTTTTTATGGTAAAAGTCCATGGGTTGCACACGTCCACTTTACACAAAAGACAAATGAAAATAAATTCAATAAATAATTGTGGGAAAAAAATCTGAAAACATCTGTTCATTGCTTTATTTCTAAGTATTTGGAAGGGGGAGGCATCAAGTTTTCAGAAAACAGGCTCGACAAACTCTCAGCCTAATCCAGAGGGGTAATCCAGAAAGGAGGTTTAACAGACCCTGAGTGTCTCCCTGAACTCTGAGTTGACTGACCCTGAGAAGAGAAACTCCGAGCTTTCAGTGCCACAACAGCTGATGTGAGTTAGTTCAGTCGACTCTTAGTATGCTAAAGGGGAACTATGTAAAGTTGCTTTTCTGCTGTTTTGCTTCCCCTCCTTCTGTCCATGTGCATTTGTTTTCAATGAAGCCGGCGAGAAAACAATCCATGGAGCGGTGGATCATGTTACATATCATATACAATGTTAGGATGTATATATTTGTGTTGTCTAAACTGTCATGAACAAGAGATCATGGGTGCGTTTGTGTCATGGCGCCGCTGAGACAAGAGCCGGGTGGACACTTGGTCAGAGGCACTGGCACAAGGTTGGTTTTCATCCAAGAGACGCCAGGTGGAAGGCAGAGAGCCTCCATTCTCCCTGTAACAAGTTACAAGTCATTGATTAAATCATCACAATTCCTCCCAAACTGTTTAATTAAGGTAAAAATGTAGCATAGTTAAGCTAAAAATCTTGCGTGTCCATGAAACCACGAGGTTCAGAGGGAGGAAGAGGAGTGAGAGAGAGACTTTTAGAAAGTAATAGCCATGACTTGGAGACTAGATGTTTTGTGTCTAAGAAAGAGCTTACCGGAGCCAAATGTGTTTCCGGTGAGCCCACCGAGTCTAATTACTCACAATGCTGTGACATTAGTCTTCAAAGGACATGAAAAACAAGACTCCTTTCACACGTCCATCAACTTTGTGTAAGACTTTACGTGCCCAAATGATTAACGAGAAGCTGACCACATCATGGCCAAGGAAGTCTACTTCCTCCAATGGATGACAGTGAAGAATGGCTTTAAATGGCCTGCGTGCTACTTATTTTGTGCCTTGAGTGCCTAATATTTTCCCATGAGTTATCATTGCATACTACTGTGGATATGTTTTTTTAATCCCGAATAATTCTAAAAATTCTAAGTGTTAAATTCAGGCCTAATCACACATTAAGAGTTAGCTACACCTATATATAGTAAATGCACTGCAGTCCAATACGTCAGATCTCAAATATCTGCATCCTTTATGAACCTCATTATAGTACAGCTCCTCTTGATTTGTTTACAATACAAACAGAAATAACAATGGCTCAGAGTCTTGACCCAGTACCTCTGACAGCTTCAATAAAGGCTGATTATGATAAGTGTTGGTGAAAAGAGGGTTGTCTGTTATAGCCCAACTGATGATAGAGTTCTGACGTCAGCACTGAGGGTTAAAAAAAGCTGATCTGATGTTTGTTTTTGTTTTTTTTACATTCACATATAACCTAAACAAACATTTCCAATCCATAGTAAGGGCATAAGGGTTCACACACCCAACATCTCCTGGCAAGACAGCGGAAAAAAACAACCTCTAAACATGTGGTTAGTAAATGTGATGTCGGTTAATTACTGAATTTCAAAATGTAATCACACAACTCATAACTAGAAAAAAACAAAAACAAATACTAGAGTTGACGAACCTCTGCTTATGTAACTTAATGAGATATCTCATTTGACATTTTACATTGTTGTCATTATGAAGAATCATGTGGAGTTCATCCATATTCTAAGACACACCTGTCTCTACTAAAATGTATCATTGTAACTTGGTTTCATCCATCAAAAGCACCAAGGCTCTGTCTTTCCTAATGTTGTATTCATAACTCTGTGGTTGTATCTCTGTCAGAGACATGTGAGCTAACCCTGACCCCTTGACCTGCCTATGAGCTCAGCTCTCCTGTTGAGCTGCTTGGGTGTTTGCCCAAAGCTGCTGACACACATAAATATCAAATCAATATATATATATATATATATATATAAAAAAAGCAGCTACCCTTCCATCTGAACATCGGGAGCACAGTCAGGTGACACGAGAGACGTTCTGCTCCAAGGATGGATTTTTAGTCATAGTGTCAGCACATTACTTAATACCCAGCACCACTTGTCAGTGCTCTCTGGTGGACGAACTAATCAACAGGGACATGGTTTTAATTCACCTTACATCTGTGCTGGAGTTTCTTATGCAATACAGCCAACTCAGATATTATTACTCATAAGTTAATATTGGCTCATAGACTGATCCATGCAGCCGATATAGAGCCAACCAGCAGCCTATATATCAGTCTAACTCTGCAGTCTAAAGCTTTTACATGAACTCTTTGTTTATCACATCAGAGGCATCATAAGTGTATGGAATAAAAGTCTGATCAGCTGATTTATTAATGCTCAAATGAAAAGACTTTACTGTGAAATTGGGTCATCTATGTGCGTTAGTCATAGTTCTGTTTAGTGTTCTATTCTCCTTTTACTTTAGCTTTAATCACTACTCGGGGGAAAAGAGAAAATCCTGAAGTCCACACTATTTAGTTGCTTTGGGTGATTTTCACATAGTGGTTGACACCGGAGTTGATTTCTGGGCTTTCTAACACCGCAGCACTGGAGCCTGCCCCATGTGTGGTGGTCGAGGCGCACTCACTATTGGCTCAGGAGCCTATAGGGGCGTTGCTTCGCAGTTGGTGAGTGCTTAGGGTGCAAGGGGTGTTCTAGGGATGGCTAAGGGAAAGCGGACTTGGCACTGATCCCTCCTTTCAGTATAGACTGCAGTTTACATTAGGCAGCATTTTTTTTATTTTTCGTCAGGGGGATGAATGTGTCATAAATAGTTCGCCTTTACAGAGGGTAGTGGATGCATGTTTAGCAATGCGATGAGGCCAGTGCACTTTGCAAGACTTGCGCTGCAGAGAGCCTCCACGGATCCCACGACCTGTTGCTGCTGACAAGCCGGGGAAAGGGAGAGGGAGCTGGGGAGCCGCCCGGGAGAGACAGAGGGTACTGCCTTGGAGACGACAGCCTGGGTTTCTTCAGCGGAGCAAATCATGCAGTTTGCAATCTGGCTGGTTGGACTAATGTGTCATCTGTCAGCACTTGTCCGGGACACTTTGCAATATCGATTGCATCCAAAACAAGGTAGTGTTTTGTTTTGATGTATGAGTGCGGTGGAGTGATAGGGATAGAAGGTGTTTTAACAGTAGTTTGTGGTGTTGGAGAGTGATGCATGGTGTTCAGTGGGGCTGTCAGTCTGCAGCTGACTTTAATGCAGTGACGCTTTTCTGCTGATTTATCTGCGAATCACAACTTTCCCCGACTTTTCCCCCCCGTGCAGAGAGCTTCATCAAGCAGCTGTCATCGTATGAAATCATCACCCCGCTCCGTGTGAATGACTTCGGTGAATCATTCCCCCACACATTGCACTTCAGAAGGAGACGGAGGAGTTTAAATGACGACCTGTCGGGTTTACGGGTTCACTACAGGATTGATGCATTCGGGGACCGCTTTCATCTCAATCTGACCGCGGACTCCGGCTTCATCGCCCCCTCTTACACAGTGACACACTTGGGAGCGGAACAGAGCAACGGCACGGACTCCTACCTCCAGGACCCGGCCGATATGCGCCACTGCTTTTTCCGCGGACACGTCAACGCCAAGAGCGAGTACCCCGCAGTCTTCAGCCTGTGCACTGGCCTTGTGAGTACTGACGTGTAACCAGCTCTTATTTAGTTCAGGTGATGTTGACCGGCCTGCACGCTGCTTCCCATTTCAATCAATCAAATAACCCGCAGCGTAAATGTGCAGGAGTGTTGGTGGACTTATGTCACAGTCAGAGGAGGAGGAGAGAGCACAGCCCTGCATCTGACTGTCTGTGGGGTGATGCTGCTGGTGCACGGTGCAGTCTGGGCATCAGGGGGGTGTAGTGTTAGTGAATGGGGCATCCACTCTCGCTGAAGTGCTCTTGAGCAAGAGACACCAAAAGCTCGGGTCAGCTCCAGCGAGGGCTGTGCTCTTTGGCTGACTCTGCTGTGAGAGAGAAAGAGTGATGTAGAAAATCGATCAATCCAACACAAATGCCAAATATTTGCTAGTTGCAGCTTCACTAATGGGATGACTTGCTTTTTTTTTTTTTTGCATTTGAGAGGTTTTTTTTCAAAGGAAAGAAAATCAGATCAATCATTCATGACAGTGATAATTAGTTGCAGCTTCAAACAGACATCACTGTTAGGTCTGAAGCAGCTCTTCACTTTGTGATTGCTCTGTATCACATCTCCTTATGGGGCTGTAATGGATTTATTGGGTAGTAATGAGTTTACAGCCCCATTGTATACCATGTGAAGATCCTGATGCCCCAGTCATTTAATTTGCTGACTCCTGTGTGAGAGAATCTGATAAGTGCTGAAGGGGATGACTTCATGGGTCACATAAGGTTACTGGTTGGGGGGGCAGGGGATTGACCTTAGTCGCGCCAGCCGGATCGTGGTGATGTGTGTGTGTGGTGGGGGTGTTTGGCTGGCCACTGCCACACAGACAGGAGGACCACAGCCTTGGAGTCTCCCTCCGTGTCCTTATTTTAGGTAGGTGCATTGTGTACAGTACCAGGATAGCATGTCACAGAATAGGTGTCAGCTGCACTTTTAGCCTTTTTGAACTAGTGCATTGACAATGCATGTGGTGATTGCACTCCTGTTGAAACCTGACATGACAAAGTGATTGTAAATCATCTCTTCCCGGGGACCCACTGCCATTCAGTGCAGCTTTAGAGAGAGGAGACCATCACGACCACTTCAAGTGTTTCGTCATGTTTGTGTAGCAGTTTAAGACACGAGGTATGCTGGAATTATCAGGGTAATAAACTTTTAATTGCCCCTCTGGCCAACTTTGATGTATGACTCGCTTATCCAAACATGTTTGCATCCTTTTTCAGGCAATCTTTGTTGCTTATCCGCATCATCACTCATTGAGAATGACAGGACAATGGAGACAGCACCAGAGGCTATTGGGTCATAAATGTGTCCGTATCTGATCACTGGGGCTTAATGGCCAGGCACATTTTGTTGGGATGAGGTCATTAAGGAATAATTAAGCCCTAAAACAAAGGGGTCATTCTAGAAAAAGCAGGTTCCCCTTTCGTCCAGAGTTGCTCAAAGCCGTCCCCAGGGGGGATTTGGAGATGGGGCGTAGAGGGGGTGGGGTTGAGGAGCTTTTGGCCTTTTCAAAGTGAGCTGAGACAGGCAGAAAAGAGGGGAATCGCTGTGGAGAGGAGACAACTGCCAATGAAGGTTGTGGGGGAACCTAAGGATTGCTCACACTGTGGGAAACGTTAGTTCACTCACACAATAGAAGTGTGTGGTGAGTCACTGTCCTGAGAAATGAGGCGATCTTCATTCCAGCACCGAGTGATGTACCTCTGTGCAAAGATCAGGCTCATGACACCTTTATGTCCTATTTACGTTCAGAGATTGACTGCAACTCTGTGTCACTTTTGCGTGACGCAGCACCCACGGGATTCGAGAGTGTCTGTGTAGGGTTTAATCAAACAGATGTGTGCCAACAGTTATTCCATCCATGTCATGAGTCTGACCTTGCTTTAAATAGGAGTCCCTCTCTTGTAAGGTCCAGTTCAGCACCCGCTATTGAACAGCAACATTGTGGTCCGTTCAGACTTTTGCCAGAGTTGCTGCTGAGCTAATGCTGGGAAACCCTGAAACTCTGCCCCCTCCATTGACTAAACAGAGCATTTGTCTGTTCAGCCTTTCGTTAACACCACATGAGAACTTTAGAGAGGCTCAGCCATGATAACCATCTAATTAAAATTAACTCACCATAGATGGTGATTTACAAGCCACAGGACCATATCCACCAGTTGTTTCACCGTATGAATCATCATTACGTTTAACTCACTACAGTAGTTTAACTCACTACAGTAGTTGGAAGTTACAATCTCATGTTTAATTTCATCTCAGACAAAACTTCAGAAGTCTGTCATTCACTGAGACAAAACAGTGTTTGACTCATCTTTTAAAGTAACATGGAGAAAAAGTCTTTCTCTCTAAGTACATGAAAAAAATTCACTTTGAGGTGTAGAGCAGGGTGTTGGTTTGACTGATATGATTCACATGATTGGATTTGTCATTGTCAGTGATTGATAATTAAAGCACACAGGTAAAACTGGATCATTTCTAATGATAGCAGTGTGTAATGATGTCCAGTCCAAAGACAACTGGAATATATTCATATTATGACCTACCTAATTCTTTTTTTGGCAGCTTTTTATACCAGTATCATTTGGGTGGTTACTTGTTACAGTTCAAATATGTGAAATTAAATTTATCATGCTAAAAACAAAGACTTTAATAGAGCGATGATGACACCTTGTTTCAACCACCTCTCCAGATAAAGTAGTTTTCACATCATCCTAATAAAGGAAGGTCAGTTCAGTCCCTGCACATCTGTTCCAGCTGTCTCTGGCAGAGGACTATCATCTACCACACACTCGCCTCGCAATTCTGCAGTTGTAATTGGATTCTGTCAATACTCTGATTAACTGAACACATCAGAAGCAGACACAGTGTTGCCACTGTGAGGCTCTGGAGGCTGTTTCTTCTGATGCGGTTGTTTCTACTCTGTCATGTTTTCACAAGTGCAATGATGAACACATGCAGCACTCAGGGCTTGTAGCACTTACAAGGAAGTATGTTACACACACATGCGAGCCAACTAATCCGTCACTCTTTGAAAGACAGAGAGGGGAAGGTACTCATACAGTTTGTACGTGTTTTCCATATCCGATTTGTATGTTTTCCATTGTCAAATGTCCATCACTCGTGGGGACGGTTATGGGATAACGCCGCCTCAAAGATAACATTCCAGTGTCCAATATCCTGTTTAAGTGTGTGTATGAAATTACCATACAAACACCATTGTGCCTCATGGCCGAGTGAGCTAAGAAGCTTTGTGAGGGACTGAGCTGCCAAATCAATATTAGCATTCCTCTGTCAGCAGCTCTGTCCGTGTATGATGATGTCACTCCTCCCAGTGTCAGCTTGTGAGGGGGAAAGGCATTTTTATAGTTACAACAAGCGTTCCACATTAACAGCCGCAGTGCTCAAAGGTGTGAAGCGGTTTACTATGTCATGACCACTTATCTGTTCATCAATAAAATGCACGAACGGTGCTTTAAAATCCGCTCGATTCTCATGGTTACAGATGTTCTCTGACATTTCTGAGTCAGCATGTTCTTTCCATAGGCACCTGCCAAAAAAACAAGGCCTTTATTTAAAGGCATGGAAATAATCTGCACATTGGAGCTCAAGGGCAAAACAGAATGACAATTAGATCACAAGCTATTTCAATGAAACTCTGGCCCATATAAGTAAACCAGTAGAGAACGCACACATGTAAGCACACGCTTCATACCAAAGCCGTCAATGACATTTATCTCTCTCTTTTCTTGTTCTCCAGATTGGAACTTTTACAACACAACATGGTGAATATTTCTTGGAGCCTCTTTTAAATGCTGTGGGGGAGGAATATGACGAAGAGCACAACAAACCTCATCTGGTCTATCGACATGAGAGGAGGGGGAACATCTCGAGAACTGACAACAGCACGGAGCCCTGTGGTGCCTCAGGTAACAGACTGGCTAAATGCACCATGTGTAACCACTGTCTGTCTGACTTTCACCCACAAACGCTTTACCCTCTGATGACCTTCATTTACTTTCTAAATGCAAATTATAGTCAGTCACGATCTTTGGATACCCAGACGATTTCAGCCTTGATTAAGGGGTGTTAAAAAACTCCTCAACTTAATTAAGCTGCAGCACTGCCTGCTGTTTTTTTACTTGTGTTATGCTGCAGCATTCAATCCAAAATCTGTGGCAGGGGCTCAGAGGGAAGGAATAATTACTTTATAGTCTGTGATTGCGATGAAAAGAAGCAGAGAGGTTTTCCGCATGGGAGGCTGCTTGAAAGTTCCCCCGATTTCATTAGAATTTTTATGGTAGAGGTCTTTGGGTGGTGGAGAGTGCCCCAAGAGAAAGCAGGGTGACCGAGTGGAGTTCACCGCCTTAGAGTTGTCCTTGTGGGGAGCTCTGTGGGCGGCCTTTGTTGGGAGGTGCAATAAATCTTTTATGTACAGGCCGCTTGATTTGCTTGTTGTCTGAACCCAGCCATTGTGGCCTGGTGGTGGCCATTGTGTGAGGCGGCAGTTTAAAGAACTTGGAACTGACCTGATGGGCCAGGCCAGTACCTCCTTAATATGCTTTGCCCTTTCACTCACTCGGTCTGTGTGTGGTAAACAGAGACTGAGAAATCTGGAGGGTCTCTCAGCCCCCCACTCTGAGGCACTTTTAAATATACTCTCCCCTTAAGAGCTGGGTGAGTGTAGTCTTGGAGAGTGACCCCTGTCTCCTGAGTCTCCCAGGAATAATAATTATCATTCAGATGTCTTAATGTCGACTTGATGGGGTGCATCCTGACTTTTTCATCCCATAACCTTCATTATAAACCAGTGTGCTCCAGGTAGAAATTATATCCACTGGGAGGAGGGTGTGTATATGGTAGTGACACCTGTAGGGCTTCATCAAAGAGCGGCAGGTAAACAATGAGCAGCAGGATTAAAAGAACCTAGTGAGGTTGGGTTAGGACCATGAGGTGTCCCAGGCTGCTGCTCCTCAGCTTTATCAGATAGGCCCCTCTCCAGATGCAGTGATAAATGGGCTCTTTGAAGGCCCCACCAAGCCAAGACTAACAGGCCTGTCCTGCCTTTTTATGGCAGAGCAGTACACGCTGCTACTAGCAGGTTAGATATAAACACTGGCTTGGCGCGTGTCGTTCTGCTTGTAGTTGCTGCTCCTGGTTATGAATTCAGATGTTAGGCTCCTGGTTTTAGACGTATGGCTCAACTTCCTCTGTGTACTCTGTGGTCTGCCTTTCTCTTTACTGTATGCCTGTCTCTACAGGCTCTCTCGCTTTCTTTATGTTCCTCATCAGACTAAATCAGCCTGTAAATGTAGGGCTGCTAACCACAGCATAATTGCTGAGAAAGAGAGAAAAAAAGTGTGAAGAAACACAGGACCACCAAGTAGAATCCTTGTTAGTGGAGGAAGTAAGACTCACAGGACCAGTATTTTTGGATGTGTCCTTAAGCCCAAAGATAATCAAAGGCAGATTCTAAAGCGTCTCTAACCATACTGTGTGCACTGCTTTTATAAATAAGCAACACAAATTGGCAACATGCTTAGATGTTGTTAACATTTTGTTAACCTCTTGAATAATTCAATGCAATTACTCAGCAAAACAAACTGTGAAAAAAGAGGTGAACCGACGTTTCTCAAAAGGAAATTAAACATTCACAAAGGAACAATTTATTGTCTGGCTGTTGTGTTCACTTTACCTAGGTGTACGTAATGAACAGAAAAGATGAGCATTTAATGTATCCTCCCATGGTGCCTGATTCACAGCAAGTAAAAGAGGTTTGTGATTTATCTCAGTGTGAAGATGATAGAACTAAAGACCTGTATTGTTCGAGGGAGGGGGGCAGATTCCTTTCCCAGTGTCTCCATTTTTTTGGGGAGCTATAAAAGCACTCTTTGTCGGGGTCAGTCATCTTATGGACCTCTCACTTTTTCTCTCTCTTTCTCCACTTTATGCTCCTCTCAAGAGATCTCTTGTCTTAAATCAAAATTGGCTGGATTTGAGCACAGAGGAGTTTGGCAGTTTTGGGACTTTGAAGAGGTTTTGCAGGTTGAAAGGCCTTGTGGGTTCAAACGCATGGAAATTCAGAATAGCCAACAGTGCCTCTAATCTGCTTGCCAGGCAGCCTCTCCCATGTGTAAAGACTTTGTTTGTGATTATTATTTTTTTTCTTTTACCCGCCTTTCTCTGCACTGTGCCCCCTGAAAGAAACCATCTTTTTTGAGAATAACAAAAGATGAAACAAGTTGCATTTTATCAGCGATCTCCAGGAAACAAAATGTGTATCTGTATCTGCAGAGAGATAACTCCGGTGAGATAAGCTTTTCCCTTTATATATGACAGAACTTCTCCAGTGCACTACAGACACCAAAACACAACTGGAACCTCTGTATGTGAAGGCAGTAGTTTCCAAAGTTTGTACAGTTCACGCACACCTTCGCGATAATGTGTTGAAAGGAGAGGAAGGCAATGTTTCCACAAAGATGAATCTAACAAGGATGAAGTTTTGCACTTGTCTCCTCTGACATGTACAAATACTTGACTTTTTCGCACTTGTGTTGTCACTACCTGTGAAGTGCCAGAAGCAGAAGTGTGATGATGAGGGCTTTTAAAGCGTTACCTTAATGGAACATGATGTTTTGTTATTTCAGCAGTGGTGACATGGCCATATACCTGTCTTCAGCTGCTTTTCCTCGCTGTGTGTGTTCATGTGCTGTTCATAAAGCAACCGCTGTATATTTCTATGTGCTGTTGAGTGGATGTGAGTCTTAAATATGTTTTGAATACAAAGTGTCAGACTAACCCTGTAGATTAGAAATAGAAGAGTCAATGAAATGATGTGAACATCCTGAAATTAGCTCTCATTGACTGACATTGCTAGCAACTGTACCAGTGTTCTTGTCTCTGTTGGCCAACCTGGGTGGCTGCCCTGCTGTTTGGAATACCTCTGGAGTAGATAGTTGTTGAGTGGGTGATTAATGTTTTAAAGTCACACAGGGCCTTGTTGTGCCGGGTTCTGGCTTTTAAAAGCTTCTGGGGGGAGAAGCTTAGCGGGCTCAAATCACAACACAGCTCTGACCCTTAATGACACATACTACGGGGGTATCTGTCTCCAAGCTTGCATGTGAATCCCTGCATCTTCCCTGCGTAGAGATATAAGGATGAGGGCGGCTACAGATAGGGGCAGATTCTTCTCTGGCTTTCTTCCCTCTGCTTTCTGAAGCCCATGTGAAGACAAGCAAGAGACGGAGGGAGAGGGAGCCACAGTATCTCTTTCTCACTGTCTCAAGCTGCGGGGAGTCATATTTTGTCTCAATTGGAAACACTTTATTGAATACAGACAGCTTGACAGCAAATGTTACCAGCTGAAAATCCCAACACCGGCGTTCCAGCATGGAGTCCAGAGCGCTTCACCTGATTTCACGACGGCTTACTGAAGGCAGCTGGGACAGTGAAGTGACTTCCTTTGATGTCGCAATACTTGGCACACATGGCATCTGTGCCCCCTGACCCTCAACACAATCATTGTATAGGATTCCCCTCTTGGTGCCCACTGTGTATACATGGTA
The DNA here is from genome assembly GCA_021432705.1 of Caranx ignobilis. NCBI lineage: Eukaryota > Metazoa > Chordata > Actinopteri > Carangiformes > Carangidae > Caranx > Caranx ignobilis. The sequence continues at coordinate 68,833,110 of MU269990.1, read as the reverse complement.
GTTCAAATGCTAGCATCAGGTTTTTGGTCAATGGGTTCATTTACATGGAAAAAATGCCCTCCCCCGCCTGGGGTTTGAACTAGCCGACTTGAATCGCTGCCCGCTCTCCCTTTTGCGCTTTCATGTATGTGAATGGAAGCACTTGTTGATTGTGACCTCACTTCCCTCTTTGTTTGGAGTCACTCATTGGTTGGGTGGATATGACCTTGACATTTTTCTCCTCCTAGAGGTGCGTGGTTATTGGGCTCACTGGCTTGTTTGCAGGGACTCAGTTGGGACCATGTGTGCATTAAGCTCTTTGTTTTCCTCTTAACTCCGGCTCTTGACAGGGGTCAGGAAAGGTGGCCAACTGGGGTGTGATGGGCGGGCACTGATCACTCAGACAACCTCTCTCACCTTTAGGGTCTGGCTTTAGATGGTGTGGATCTTATGAATGTCAGATGGCTCCAAAAGGCTTAGGCTCTCTCTTTGCCCTCATGCCCCCTGGACTGACTGAGCCTCCCCCAGTGCAGGAAGTATCTTTTGTTACTTGGCAGAAAAGTTTGTTTTGGGCTTTTGTGTGCTTGTATAGATGTGGTGTGCTTGTGAATGTGTGTTTGCATCCATCAGAAGAGCATGCCATCTCTCTGGCCAGTCAGTGGACCAAGTATCCCACTGAGTATTGGGAATTGCTGACTGAGCAGTGTAAAGGAATGGAGAGAGGAGTTTCTTTCTTCATGTGTTTGAGCAGTCCTGGCCTGCGCTGCATGTGCCTGTCGGTCTTGCTCCAGAGCTTGGCAGAGGCCCCAGGATTTTCTCAAGCTCCCACTGCCTGTCTTTCTGCTTTTACACCTGCTTCTTTAAAGTAACTTTCTCACCCATTGCCTTGTTATTGGCGTGGATATAAAAAGAAGCAGAATGTCTTCTGTCTTTTGGTTGTCCTTTGGAAAGGACATGGCATTTTATTTAGAAAAACAATTTGATAATATTAATCTTAATTGTCAAATCAGTTGAAAGATGGGTTTTTCCATGCACCAACTCCAGGTCTTGAGCTAACATTAGTTTTGCGTAATGTGCAAGTTTTCCCCTCAGGCGTGATGCTCTGTTCTGTCATTGCCTCATATTTCATAATGGTGCATGACAGATAGTGCAAGCAGCTAATAATATGGTCCATTGCTTTCAGTGTCAGTGTCTGATTTTAAGATAACAGATACTCTGGACAAGGTTGAACTGGGCTGGGCAGCAATAGACGGTCTATAACTTTAATAGCTGCCATGTGTCTGCCTGCCCCGAGGCCTTAGCCCCATTGAACCCAATGTGTTGTGTTGTCTCGGGAGTTCCCATGACAGATTCCAGCTGGGGCTATTTTCTGCCACTGTCTACTGTCTGGGCATTCTTAGCAGATGGCGGCTGATTGGAATGGTTAGAGCAAGTTGAGTGACAGTGACTGACTGCATGGTGGCATGGGTGACAGTCAGAGGTGAGAGGGGGTGACAGGTGAGCGACAGTTTCCCACTGAGGTGGACCAGGGAGAGGCAGCGGCCAGTGAAACATCAGTGTCATCGCCTGAGGCTCAGGCTGTTTATCATCTGAGAGGCCTGGTAATGACTCAAAAATATAGACCTCCCTTCACTTTGTCTAGGGAGAACTGTTATTGAAACCACTGTTTGAGGGTTTAGAATAGGCTTTTGTTAGTGCTGAAAATACAGGAGATTGAGTAACGTCACTTAATCCTCTAATTATATTGTTATACTGAGTTATAGTCACATAGTCACAGTGACATATTCAGATGAGCTTCTCAAAACTGCCTTTTTGTCCTTTTCGATATTCCATACTGAGTACCTTAAACTTAAAACTGTTGCTACGTTCTTGTAGACATGGCCCCTTTGATATAAATGAGTTGCACTGATGCAACTAAATCTCTGGTAGACGGCAGCCTTCAGCCTGTCTGAATATCACACTACTATCTAACATCATGTGTGCTTTGATGCAGTTCCAGATCCACGTGCATATTTTGACACAGCTACCATTATTCAAACAGCAAACTGAAAGATTTGTGCAGCCTTGAGGGAGCTCGGTGGTGGACAACTCTCTTTGAAACTGAATGTCAGAGTTTGATCCTGACAAAGGAAAACACTCCAGGCCCCTGACCATCATTAGGAGTCCAAATCCATTAGTAGTGTTTTGTCTCCTCAAAGGAGGTCTGCTACTCCAAACACATTCTTCAGCTGACCACCATGCTGTCTCGAGCATGTCTCTGAACTGAAAATAACAACCGAACTCTGGGAGCACTGTACGTGTACGAACCCCCCCTCTGCCTTCCAGTCAGGTCAAAAGCCATGCCACTTCACTTTTAAAAGGCTTCTTCAGCAGCAACAATTAGCTGCCTCTGCTTCTCTCTGTCTAGCCACAGAATTGCACTTAATTGAGCCTCTGTCTGCACGAGTTTCAACATTTTTCCTCACTCGTCGTACTGTTGGTTAAAGTGCAGTAACCAGTATGCGACTTCATGCTCGAGCGAAGCACTACCAATATCCAATGTGAGGTATACTCTCTATTAAACTGGAACCTGAAGAAAAGGGGGGGTGCTTTAACTCTCAGCAGGCCATTGTAAAAGAATGTTAATTAGTTCAACAATGAAATGTGTGTTCCCATTGTTGGGCTCTTGGCATTGATACTTTTGACAGAGAACTGAAGGAGAGTTAAAGAGCAGCTCTTTGATCTGGTCTGATCAGGCTTCATATACAGGAATTGGACTCTCGCACCAAGTGGAATACACAGGCATCAAAACACTCCCATGCGTAAATGTTGTTATGAATGTTTAAGTGTAAGCACATGTGTGCAGTCAAACCAAATGAAATCTTGAAACATGTGTGAAACCATTGATTTATAACAGTGTGATGTGCAATTAAATGTTTTACTGAAAGAATGGATTAACATGTTTATAATGCTGGTGCTTGATTATCCTTTGGCAAGTTGACAGGTCAAGTAGGTTGGAACAGAAAAGTGAAAGTATTGTGGAGCTGTTTTTGAGCTTCACCCACTTTGGAGCCAACAAACTTATCCATTTTTAAACACTTACACTCGTGCTGTGCAGCACTCACTTTATTCTCTGTTATGAAGAACTGCTGGAGTTTAAGTTTATAGACTCCAGCTGATTAGATTTTTGCCAGCATAGAAGTTCAGTATATGACATTTTGATGTGTGGTAATCAGTTCCAGAGATGTGGTTGTGTAGGTGATGTTGATTTAGTGCCCAGTGCCAAGAGTGATGTCATATCTTGTGTGTCTGGAGGGTCAGGCCAGTCACCCCTATCTTCTCATGGTGTAAGTAGCAGCTCACTACCCAGTGAGAGGGGGATTTGAACCTAAGGCGATTTGGGAAAGGTTGTGTGTGGCTAATCTGCACCGATTCAAAGGCTATTATAACAGAGACCATATTTTCACCTCCTCCTCCTCCTTCTCATCTTCTTTTTCTTCATCCCCCACTTGCTTACTCTGAGTCTCAGCTCCGCTTTCTGTGGTTGTACGTACAGTACATACTCTCCTGTGCTTTGATAATCCCTTTGATGTCAGACGGTCTGCAGTGATGAGTCTGTTTAATGGGTTTAGTAGAGTGGGTTAGGCCTTGGAGAGATTTTTCTTGGAAATTGCAAAGCTCTGTTCTGGCCCAGCTGCCCGGGCTGTGTGCACGGGCACAGACCGACTTGGCGCTGACTTGGATGCTGGCGCTGGCATGGGGCAGGGCCTCATGGCGTCAAGAGTTGTGTACCATTGTGCCAGGGAGTCACGCTCCGTCTCGTGTCCCCGCTGGGGGCATCGCTTGAATAATCTCGCTGCGCTCTGCGAGTTTTCCTTCCTCTCTCTCTCTTTCTTTTTTGATTTTCTCTGACCTAACACTTACACACAATCTCTCTCTGTCTGGCAATCTGGAAAGACTGAGTGTCTAGAAGACAAAGGAACTCTTCACCATAATCGGGTTATCCAAAGTTGAGGAGGTTGTTTAGGATGACGGACTCCAAACTATGCTTGGCTCGTGAATGCTGTCAGTCATGTAATCACTGACAGCCATTTATTCACTGAATGCCATTTGATGCTTCATTCATTTTGCTATGTTGTAAGTTGTTCATTTTTATATTCTGCAAGTTTTTTTAAACAGCAACTGAAACACCAGCTATTTTTTTTTTATTTTTGCCAAAAGTGGTTCAGTGCATTTGAGTCATGATGGAAAAAGAGATGTGTCTCAGTCCTACATTCAGGTGGCACTTAATCTGGTGGCTGTTTGAAACATCTTCCCTCCAGCTGAGACGCCAGAAACTACTGCAACCTTTTGTTACACAGTATCACATGCCACTATGAATCACTGCAAATCTCTGCAGGGCAGTGGTTTTGACAGGACATTTTTGATATGTTCATCTTCACCTTGATTCATGATGCTGTGATCAAAGACCCATCACTTTGTTGTCAGTATGAGGTGGCCTGGTGCTCAGTAACAAGACTGGGCTGCAGTTGACAGTTTTGTTTGGTGCTTGCCATGTAAGTTTGGGTCATAACCAAACTGTGATATCTCAACACAGTCCTGCAGTACATGATATTATTCTCATGTGGGGTTATAATGTTTTGTGTCTCAGTTTTTAAAAAAATATATAATTACATCATTGTTATCATTATATTTAAGGTGTTTATTGTTAGTACTATATAGTTACCGCATTGTGTTTTATGTTTGATGATGCCACTGAACAGCAAAGTTGTGTTTGTTTCATACCAAGGTACAATATACAGTAGTTTGCATCAGCCTAAACCTTCTCAGATCTCATCTTTTACCTTCCTCCAATGAAACAAGCTCTTCTCGCTGACCTAGTCTGGGTCTCTGCCTCTGTCTACCTCTTTTAACTTCTCTTGGTCATGGTGATGGAATCTATAACTCACAGCCAGCTCAACACGTGCAGTTCAGCTGAGGGAATGCCGGTTGAGTATGTATGGTATATGGCTGTCGTTTTTTTTTTTTTTTTTTCATGTGAGGCTGCTGCTGAAGCATTCACCTCGAGTCTATAAATGGAGTCATTTCAATGTGGTATTAAACATATTTGATTTGTTGCCTTTCAGATGATATACAGGCCAAGGTCACAAAAGTGGTATATTTTGAGATTTTTTATATCCTCTCATAGTTTATATTGAGGCTGCTAGTCTGTTTGCCAGAAATGCCGTCATGGGATTTTCTCTTATTGTATGGCTTGGACTGGGGCAAGAGGGAATGCAGATTGCCTGACCTGAAAAGTCTTAGTCTCAAAGCTCAGCAGTGACCTGTGTCTCTTGGTACAACTTTTTTTTTCCTAATCACTGGAATGACACAATCATTTATGGCAGGTTTTTGCAATAGAAGTCCTGCATGTTTCTGTTATGTCATTGGAATTTGGCTAAGCTCAAACCCTCGGCTCTTAACTGTAGATGTACCGTGCTCTCTCATGAAATGCTTTCAGATTATTAAGTGGTGTCCAGTATGGATGAATGTGAGTGTTTTACTCTGACACACTTGTGTGTTCAAATCAGACATGGGTCTTAGGAATCTGTTTCACACATTTATCAGTCCACCTCCACATTTATCATCTGTTTTTTTTTTTTGTTGTTGTTGTTTTTCTTCTCCTAAAACAGAGAACTCCAGGAGGCCGGTGACTTTGGAAAGCAGAGGGAACATGGGAGAGGAGCTGGACTCTCTCAGATCCACAATAGATGAACACAATTATGAAAGCAACTCCACCGACACACACAACAAATCCCCGCGCAGGCACAAGCGCTTCCTGTCTTACCCTCGCTATGTAGAGCTGATGGTGACGGCAGATGCCAAAATGGTTCGTCACCATGGACGTAACCTAGAGCACTACATCCTAACAATCATGTCAGTAGTAAGTAAAACAATGTTTCTAAAAATTATTATTTTGTCTCAGTGCTGAGGATTAGTTTTAACTTTGTTTAGTATTGTGAGGTAATTACCAAAATTCCCATGTTTCTTTTTTTTTTCTCCCACTATTGGTATTTAGCCATGATAGTCTTGGTGTTGCGTCCAGGTTATTGAAATTCCAAATTCATTGGCTCATCTTCAAACTTGTGGCACAGTGATGTGCTATAATTGGCCTATCACTATGGCTATCCAAGCTGGTCACCATGCTAAAGTGTCAGTTATCTTCAGATTGAAGCAAGCTAGGTTGTCTACAGGGAATTCACATAGTTTATTCAAGAAATGTTTTTATGTAGTATTAATGCTGTTCCCTGAAGTTCTCACTGTCTACAGCAAGAAGTCACAAAGTCCACCACAGCTGAGACTCACTTGAAAGATTTGTCTTTAATACCAGTTCACATGCAATAAAGACACTTTTGTTGTTCACACGAAGATGACATTAGATTTAAAGCAGCTATATGGAAGTTTTGCTGTTGCTACATGGGCGACATCAGTTCTGACATTAGTTTATTTATTAGACTAGAAGAAAATATTTCAAGTTCAGTGTCAAACTTTTTCCTTTATGTGCCAAAAGCTATACTGGAAAGTAATCAGAGTTAACTCTGGCCTATATCATGTCTATTATTCTACTGAAGTTAGCCTGTTAACCAGACTTGGGCAGTCTAGTTACTTTTCCACAGTGACTCACTTTTGCCTTCAACCTGCCCTGAAGATGCAGTGCTGCACAGAGAGTGTCTTATAACCTCTTGGTCTTGTAATCGCAGCGATCGCTCAACTCTTGTCAAGTGACTATCACCACCTCCCACCCCTGGCAAGAAACTGCATTCGGCAGCAGAGAGATAGTTCCTTTAAAAATAGTCCAGGGTACTTTGGATTGTCCACAGAAACCACTGGAGACATGTTCCCTTTAAAAAACCAAGAGGACATTGTTGTTAGATTATTAAATACAGATTTCAGTGGGTGGTGGCAGAGATAGACGCCTAACAATCTGGGACAAATAAAACCAATAAACCAAACTATCTGCATATCTGCATGCTAATACAAGGGGAAAGAACAGTTTGTGGGGTGGTTTGGTGAACACAGCCTTTAAAATGTGAGACAATCCTCCAACTAAGTAGTCTCAGATTTTATTGTTATTGAACTGACATTTTGGTCGTAAACCCTGGTGTGACCTGACCGTGTCACTATCCAGTTAATTGGTACAATCCTGACTCAGCACCTCAATCTCTTTATTTGACTGGGACAGCTGCCCAGCATCCAGTGTCCCCGTCTGTACCAGACCAGAAGCGTGCTGTGTCAAAGCAGGACAGGATATCAGAACTGTGTGTACCCTCTGCTGTCTCCACTACTGTGAGAGTCTGAATGTTTTCCCGAACACTCATTAACTTATGATGGAGTAATGATTGTCAGTGGAGTGTTGTCCTTTAGTGAGGTTGATAGAGTACAGTCAGTGTTAAATAACAATGTGCCAGGGCCAAACATCAGTTCTACCTGCAGAGCAGTGGTGGTGGTGGTGAACCAATTATTTTTCCTCCTTTTTAACCAAACCAGTAAAAAATATGACAATTCCAATCAGGGAATTGCACCAAATCGGTTAAAATGTAAATTCAAAAACCCTGACCATGTTTATTTGCCTTTAACTGAGAGATTTTTTCGTTAATTATTAATTGATTATTGGTTATAGCCTTAAAAACACCACATGTCAGACCACAGCTCATGTCACTACTGAGAATGTGCACTCGGTGGTCCACAGCCCTGCTGATACTTCTTTCTGCCTTCAGCGCTCATGTTTGTGTTTGGTGTGAGATCCTGCAGTGATGGCACAGTGCATGCTGCCGTCCTCCTCACTTCTGGTCCTTACACTGATCATGCAATAGCACACATAAGAGTACATTGGGCAAGAGCACGCTTAACTACAGGTGGGCTAAGAGCAAGCAAAGACAGGATCCCTTTGCCCAGTCTGGGCAGACCTGAGCCACGTTTGCCTCCCCCCAAGGCTAAAACAAGCTAAATGTTTATAGTAGACTAATGAGTTCCTGTCAGGAGGCCGCACACGGCCTCAGGAGACCGCTGGCTGACCGTGACAGGGGTGCATGAGAAAAGTGAAGAGTGAAGAGGAGAAACTAAAGGGAATGTTTTAGTGTCCTCACAGAGAGGATATGAGCTCCAGCTTTGCTGAAGTTTCACGTTTGTGCCTGGGTCCAAGTTTTAGTTTATTTTTTTCTTTGCTTAGGTCTGTAATTGGTTTTAATACCTTGTTGATTAAACTTACCCTCTTTTTTTTTCTTCTGACTTCATTGAACTGTTGGTATTTGGAAGAAACTCCATGGAGCTTAACTGGAAAAAGTGGCAGCTATATGTATTTTACCACACATTGAGCTCAGAGAGGTAGTGCAACTTTTACACTGTGTATCTGTGCTCTGGCTCAGGTTAGTGGAGGTTTGCATTTTTTGTCTGTGTGTTTTGTGTTTGTTACAGGTAGCAGCAGTGTACAGGGATCCCAGCGTAGGAAACCTCATCAACATCATGATTGTCAAACTAATCATCATCCACAATGAACAGGTGAGTGCTGTGTCGTTGAATGCTACTTGTATCCAGGTATCCAATATGGCTGACGTCAGCGCAGGTGTCCCTGGCCTGGCCTTTTCTCTGTGGGGCCTGTGTGAAAGGACACTGCCTTCCTTGTCAGTCTCAAGTCTCCAGAGAGGTCTCCTTGGAAAACAAACGGCACTATAGTGAGGCAGCTAGCCACCTGCGAATGAGATGTAGCTGAAGAGACTCACTGTGGTTTGTTTGGTCAGTGGGACAGGCTCTGGAATTGTTTATCATTTGTTGTATCATATACTTACCAACATGCTCTTCATGTTTTTGTCTATTATGTCCGTTGGTCATAGAACAACTGAGCATGGTCAAGAGCTGGAGATGCTGGCTTTCCAAAATGCCAACATTTTACAAGAGAATTTAGCAAGGGACTCCATCAGACAGAATATTATATATGCAAACGTTTCAAAATACCAAAAAAAGAGCAGAAATAACAATAGAGCTCTGCCTGAAATGTGCAGCTACCTTGAAGAGATGGACACAGTGCAAGACGGTATGCGAGAGATGCTATGATCCATCCTTGGACGTCTGGGCAACTGCAATGATTTCTGTGTGTAATGGTGGTCTAAGTCATAGACACTTGTCAAACTGAGGTTGTTTGGAAAGCTATAGTAAATGCTAATGTCATAATGGATAAATGTAGGTTGTACTTTAATATACATTTTGAAAGATCTAGTTATTATAATAAATACTCAAAACTATCTTGGTCTCTCACACACACTCTTTCACCCCAAACAGGAAGGGCCCACAGTGAGCTTCAACGCTGCCACCACTCTTCACAACTTCTGCGTTTGGCAGCAAGGCCAAAACGTCCAGGACGACAGCCATCCGTCTCACCATGACACAGCACTTCTCATCACCAGGTACACCCTCCTGTTTTCACAGCAAATCCAAATTGCTCAAGAAATCTATCCTCTTCAAAAGGAGCTAACAGCATTGTGTGTTTTGTGTTTTTCTTTTTTCCTTTCAGGGAGGACATCTGCCGCGCGAAAGATAAATGCGACACGTTAGGTAAACTTTTCCTTTGCAGAAAATATCTCAATTTCAGCTCCCTTTCAATTAACTTTCCACTCCATTAGTCTCAGCCCATAAAAACGGTGCAGTAATGAGTTTATGGCAAGCTGTCAGCTAATAATATTATAGTGACAGAGCAGAGTGGTAGAGAGGGGCTGAGGGAGGGGGGTGGTGGCAGTGCTAATCTCTCATATGGAAAAGAAGTTTTAATGGTTTAATCGCCTTTAATGCTCAAGCCGCAAACTAGCACTATGCTGTATATGTTTATGTAGATCTGTGTTTGTGTGTGTACGTGACCCTGCAGGGCTGGCTGAGCTGGGAACCATGTGCGACCCGTACCGGAGCTGCTCCATCAGCGAGGAAAATGGAATTAGTGCCTCTTTCACCATCGCTCATGAGCTGGGCCATGTGTAAGTTGCAGAATAGAGCTTCTAGGAACCTCACCGCCCCACCCCTTTCACCCCTGTCCACACTCAACCCAACATACCCACATACTGTATACACACACACACACTCACAGTCTAACTTGACCAACAAAAGCCCTCTTATCAAGAGACGTAGGGCGCAGCAGGCACAGGTGCAAAACATAATAAAGTGAAAACTTGACTTTTGATAACATGCCAGCCTATAATACCTTATCATACCGCTAAAGAACTTAACCCTGTATGTGTCGTAGCTTGGCTACATGAAATCACATGAAATTCAGCACAGATATGGAAGAGAAAAATATCAAGATAGTGCTCAAGTATTGTGGTGGGTCTAGGTTCCCCGAATTAACAGTAAATACACACACAAGATTCCTTACACGTGGCACACGGAGCTTTATCAGGACCAGGGTAAGCATGCTGTGTAGTGCTCAGGACGTGTTTAAAATTTGATGAGACTTGTTCCTGTCCCGTTCTTTGAAATATCAGTACCCGGAACGCTGATAAAAGAACCTGAACGTGTCACAGTGTCGTCATATCTAACTCATCTGTGAGCGAGTATGGCAGTGTTATCACAACACGCTTGTCTGCCACAGAGTGTTTTCACAACAAGCAAGTATCGCCACATGTAAGAAGTGAAAAAAGACACTTTTATGCATAATCTGTATCCAAATGACCAAGTCAAAACACATGACTTTATCTTTCCGTATGAGTATCTGTTTGTTCTAAACATCTATCTGAGATAAAATTATAGTAAACACTAATAACCACATCTGTTTTTTCATTCTCCTCGGTCGTTTTGAGTATTGTGTGATTTTCGAAGCAGTATCAGCTTCAGCTCTGAGGTTCAGCACACTGGATCTGTCTCTGAACACTGTACCCGCTCACTTTTGGACTTTTTTTTTTTTTGAGAAAGACAAAGCTTCTGTCATTTGTTCTGTTCTGTCTTGGTGCCCACCTCCCTCGCAGAGTATAATTGTGTAAGTGAGTGAGAGATTTTCTTTCCGGTCTGCCTGTCCATTTGTGCAACTGTAAAAAGGAACCAGTGTCACTGTGAGCTTGTGAGCCACTGGGTAAGAATGGAAGATATTCTTCTACCTCCTCCGTCCCGCTCACACATTCTTCCATTGGAGAGATGGGACCAGGGCAGCAGCCAGATGGACGAGTCTACGGGTCCCCCCTCCAACCCCCCCACCCCTCACCCTCTTCCCCTTGCATCTCATGTGGATCTGTTTATGCTAAAGTTCAAGCAGCTGGAGGCCCAGTTGGCTCTGCCTCTTGGCGTGGTTAATCGCTGCGTTCACAGGCACAAGCTCTCGAGAGTGTTTAGCGCTTTGGGAAAGCCAGTGTCAGGTAGTGGGAGCCACTCGAGAGCACTGCAGATTACAGAAAGATTTAGACTAATGGATAGGAGGCCTTTCTCAGATGACTATGAAGACGTGTGATTACTAATAGCCGTCGTGGGGATTTTCAGGCCAGGCAGTGTCACTTGATAGCTGTTCAAAGGTGAAACACACAAGGATTTATCAAATTTGACATTAGATGCCAAGACTTCAAATGTCATGGATCACAAATAAATCTTCCTGACATTTCGGTCCTCTAGTTTATGGCTGCCAACAGACTTGATGTGATTGTGAAAGATGATTTTCTTTCATGGGGAAGTAGAGGAGATAAGATGTATAATCCTCTGACAATGCAAATATCCATTTTTCACAGAGTTCGGTGCTCAGTGATGTTACAGAGCTCTGTCTGTGTGACAGATTGTTGCTCCTGCAGACTTCTCTCTTTGCTGTCTTATTTAAGTTCAGCCAACCTACAGGAATCCAGGGGTTTGTCTTCCTCTCAGTTATTTGTGGGCTTTTCAGCACAAAGATTTGTGAATGTGTTGCTGAAACTCAGCTCAGCAGGATGACAGCGTGGCATTTACGGGTGTGACAATGAAGAACTTTGAGTAAAAGCAGGCAAACTTCTAAATGTATAACAATGTGGATGCTGATAATTCAGTGCTGCTGGTGGTACACTCCCACCAGCATCGGCTCCTATTGATTTGTCTCTTAAGGCCAAACAGAGAACCACAAAACGTCCTGATTTATGACCTAATTCTGCTAAAAGGCTCTGAAACTGTGTCATCATTAAACCCGTATGAGCTGAATCAGCGAAAGGTTCCAAGAGTTTGGAGAGGTTGTTACAAATCCATATGATAACACAAAGAGACTACATCATCACAGCAAAACACTTTTCATTTCAAACCTACAGTGGCTCTGAGAGCTCAGTGCACTTCAGCTAAAGATACATTCTGTCATCTGGGCTATTTGCAGCATGTTTGTGTCTTTGGTTGTAAATATCTGTCCTGTCAAATTAATGAAGGTGGTTTCTGAATCTGCTTGTGTTTTCTTAAACTGCAGTGCGATGTCACAAGTGACAGAGAGTAATTTGCAAATACTGTCTGAGCCAGATTAGATGTTGTCAGCATTACTCAACAATTTGGTTTGTGTGTGCTGAGCTCATTACTGTGCCAGAAGCTTAATTATTCCTGGGTGTTTTCCTTCAGGCCCTTGGCCCCTGTAGGGTGGGCCTCATGCCAGCCATGCTAGGTCTTTTTGTGTGTGTGTGTGTGGTGGTATGGTTTGACCCTCCACAGAACCAGAGCACAACACTGGCTCATATCCTGTTGTAAACATCTCAGACATCATACAGCTGCATCCAGTTCCTGTGTGTATAAATACTCGTGCTGTCATATGTGAATGCCTTACATATATTTATGAACATGCGCCAAACCGCGGCACAAAAAAGCGGATATCCGTATCGGACCGCACTATTCTGGACACGATGAGGAAAACTGCTGTATGAGACTGCCAACCGCAGACAGCCTGGATGAATTCATTTATTTGCAGATGTCATGCTTGCGTACTTCACTTTATACAGCTGTTCTCCTCTGAAGATTCTCACTTGATCGTTTATTGTGACTAATGATGAAGCAGTAAGTCGATTAATTGCTCAGTGGAGCAACTGAAAATTAATAACAACTATTTTCATGATCATTAATAAGTTATGCATGAAGAAGTAATGCCAAACAGTTGCAGATGAAGAAGATGAGAGGATGAAGATGTCACCCTGACAGATGATAATTAAAATAATCATCATCTGCAACTCGAAAAAAAACACCTGCAATCTTACATGTCAGCACTGCAGCAACATCCACACGTGTGTGCGGTGTTACTGCCCCTACCTTCCCCTCAGCATTAAGCCCTTTGAGAATGTGAGATGGTGACCTTTGACGTCCAAGTGGTGAGCTGGAGATGATTCTTACTAGCCTGTTGGCCGTGATGGTGGAGAGGAGGGATGCTGACGGATAGAGAGAGACGTTTTACAGAAAATGTTGAAGCACTTACCGGCCTGTACGAGGTTTATTGAAGTCTTATTAAAGCCTTTTGAGGATCTCACTGTGTAAATATTTAGGAGAGAGAGGTGTACACATAAAGAGTCACAAACACAAACAGTCAAGTGGATAGAAAGGTGCAGAGTGCGCAGGTTCACTCACAAATGTGTGAAGCTGCATCTGTGTGCGGCAGCCAACAGAGATGGTGTGAGGAGATCCTGTGTTAACATTTATCCCTCTTGTTAATAACTGAGCCATTAAGCAGCTGATAGTCACTTAACATGTATTCTTTATATCCCTCTTTCATCTCTCTTCACTAGGTTCAACATGCCTCATGATGATAACCCAAAGTGTCGTGACGCAGGCATGAAGCACCAGTATCATGTCATGGCTCCCACCCTCAACTACGACACTAACCCCTGGTCCTGGTCCAAGTGCAGTCGCAAGTACATCACAGAGTTCTTAGAGTGAGTACCTCCAGCTCCTCTTTCCAATTCTAAACAGATTTATAATCAAAGCACATAACTGATTACAGGCTCTTCGCACTGGAAGCAAAGTGACGCGTCTCTATCTCCTTCCCGGTCTCATATTATCACATCTACATTCGAAGTGTACCGTTAACTTTTACTTGTTGTGACATGGCCAGCTAAACAAACTGCCTCTACATTTCTCACAGTGCTCTGTAGACAGGTCAGCGCAATGTAAACTGTGTGGAGTTGTTATTGCCTGCCGTTGAAAGAGTATTTCCTGTTTGAATCCGGGGGTCTTCCTTTGGCTGACCTGAGCCATGGATCTTCTGCCGCCCCTCAGCTGTCTCTCAGACAGAGCTGTGTTCTCAAGATGCTGGGCAAACAGTCATCTAGTCAGAGGCCTGCTGTCCACAGCAGAACTCGTCAGCTCATTCACCAACTCCTAACCCGTACCATGGTCACTGATGACTGGTGAAGGGCTTTCCTTTAAGATGGGAAATGTCACTTATAATTAGATCCTCCCTGGACATGACCCTTTAATCTTTGCCTCCTTTCCTCTGTTGATTGTGGAGGCCTTCACAAAGGACGGCCTTGTCGACCAGATGTCGTGAGCGCTGTGTTAGGCGATGCCTCGTATGGAGGTTTAAGGTTGTGCTTCACATAGTTTCCAGCCAACGATGACCTCAGAGCGGTCGGAACATTCAGCCAAAGACGAGGAGCATCTTCATGAATCTCTTCATTATTTGGATGGGTCCCTGTCAGCTGTGTCAGCTGAACCAGGAGCAGTATGATGTACGTGTGAGATGCATTCATGATAAACTTGGTTCATCATATGGGATATTTAACTAACAATGCAGGTATGTAGAGAGTAAAAGCAAGCACTTGGTTCAAGTGTGGGAGCCGCAGCGGTGGGAACGGCCCTTGAGACCGCCGTCCAAGTGCTTTTGAAGTCCGTCTCCAGCCAACAATGAGAAGCATTGATTCAAACTAGCACTTCTACAGTAGCACTCCTGCACAGTGGGCTGACCTGGTCAAGTACATCAGTGTTTTGACTGCCCATTTTTCCCTGAAGAGCAAATTCAATCTGCACCACTCTCCTTCCATTTAGAAAAAAAAAAAAAAAAAGAAAGGCGAAGGATTCTCCTCCCTCTCCCCCTTTTATCTCACTGTTGCTGTAATAATGTGCACTGAACTCCCGCACCTGAGGGCTGATGAAAAGTGTCCTGCTGTTGTGCAGTGTTATTATGTGTCAACTGCTGCATAAAGCAACCATTCATTCCTTTCCTGGCTCTGTGCCGTTTGAATTTAGCTTCCAAACCCTGATATAAATGCAACATGCTAATTTTTGACTGTTTGTTGGGGGTTGAACCACATAATCATTAGTAGTGGCAAAGCCCTTAGATTTTCCATATATTTCTGAAAATTTTGCCAAACCACTTGATGTGTAACCACCTCTTGAAAAGGCCCATGTTTTAAATCTATTTTCTCTATTCTTAATAAAAACAAGATGGGTCAACACGGATCTTTATGTACTGCCTGTTTCTCCAAATTCAACTAAACCTCTGTCATTATCTTGATCTCTATCTCCATGTACAGTAATAGCTACATGCTGTTAGGGACATACTCAGCATTGCTGCAGTTCAGCTGGGGCTGTTTGATCAAACACTGCTCGGTGATGCTCTGTGTCATTCACCCCTCTGCAGAAACCATGAGTCTGACACATGAGTAGACTCCCTGCGCTGCATCTGCTGAGGGAAGCCCCAGTGTGGTGTACATGGAAACTATTAGTGTTTAGTCTCTTACGACAAGCACACAACAGCCAACTATAAGTCATCGTATAAATATAAACTCACTGCCAGGTGTCAAATCACATGTGGTGCTGGAGAGGACCTGCCTTGCCGTCTCAAAAACCACACAATATTCTTCTTTTTCCTTTTCCTTTTTTTATTTTAAGTAGACATTTCATTACAACAGTGACCACAGTGACCCCTTCTCCCCCCCTCTGTCTGTCTTGGTCTTAATAATCCTTCCATTTAGGTTCCAGGGCACTGATTATACAGATGACCAGCTGCTGAAAGACGCTGTAATATGGGACTGTCTGTATGATTCTTTGACAGCTTGCGCCATAGTTTTTGTTCGCAATATTTTCCATTGCTAATATATTCCTGTTATGCAATCGTTCCCCCGCCACACAGCACTGTTGGCTGCAGTTTCATCCAGTTTACCTGGGGATGAAAGATGGAAGAAACAAAGTGACGCTAACTCAGGATAAGCTTATGTATTTCTTGTCCTGCCACATCAGCTGGTGCTGTACAGAGCAGGTGCTCTCAGGTGCTCAGCCCAGGATGAATTTGTCAGTGCGGTGTGGACATGTTGTGTAATTACATCTATACAGGCCGCACCTATGTCTCATTGTTTAAAAATGTAAACAATAAAGAGGAGATCTTTTTGAGACTGTGCCGAACAATGTTTCTCTAGCGTGTTTTCATGGTCATAAAAAGTAAAGCAAGCTGATTTTATATGCAGAGGGTTGGCGTGTGTGGTGCATACGTTCCATCCAGCTGTGCTTTTGTTGTCTTGTTTATTGTGCCGTGAGTCAGGGTGTGGCTGATGTACAGCACAATCTGTCATTATACTGCAGCACTGGCGCTGGCAACAAAGTGTAACTAAATCAAGGTGCTTTATGATTCCAAATTCTCTTTGTCTTAAGCATGGTGAAATATACCTCGGATAAAGATGTGGTCACCACGCAGATCCTCGACAATCTGCATCAAAACGCTATTTTATTCAGTCTGCGACGCCCGATTCCAGTTTCATGGGATGAAACAGCTCAGCATTTACTAACAGGCCATTGAGGGGAAGTGGTATCAGTCTCTTAGGTAACTTTACAGACCACCCACAAGGGAAAACACATCTGAGGATGATCAAAGACAATAACGCAGAGATGTTTACTTTCCTCTTATGAAAGAGATGACATTTGTTGATACTTTGGAGGGTCAGAAAATACTGATGAAAATGTTCATACCATGAGGAAATGTGTGTACATGTGTGCATTTGTCTGTTTGTAAACAGACTTGTATGATTTTGTACTTCCTTTGCATTTACAGTACACACACTCAAGTTTTTTTTTTTTTTTTAAAGCACTGGCTATGGAGAGTGCCTTCTTGATGAGCCCGTGGGCAGGACGTACGAGCTGCCCACCCTCCTCCCTGGTCAAATCTACAATGCCAACAGACAATGTGAACTGATGTTTGGTCCTGGATCCCAGATTTGCCCATACATGGTAAGTTGGCTCGCTATCAAAGCAAGGAAAACTCGAGGTGAAAGTAGATCTGCGATAGATGTTTTCTGCCCAGATGTAAAGGAGAACCTTGTTTCTACAAACCATGGGAAAGCTGAGTGAATCCGTTATCCATATGCTGCAGGTCAGCACACATGAAACCAAAGTCAGCTAATTGTGTCTAGTCTAAGGCTCTTTATTGTAATATAAAGTGCAGTAATTGAATCTGTAAATTCCCATGCCTGATGTATAACACGCATGTTAACAAGACACAAAGGGCCAGATTAACTCGGCCCATTGTTGAATGCACAGTCACTAATTAAAAGCTGATGCCGGGCCATTTAAAATGCATCGTACACAAGTCTGGGAAGCAATGAAGCACACAAGAAAGTGTCATTCCTGGCTACTTAGACTGAAATATTATTTTCACACTTGCTCTTACACACTTTTCCTCCCTACAAGAAAGAAGGAAATGCCGTGGGCTGAACAAGAGTCTCAAAAAAGACTTAATTAAAAGTATCTAATTACAGTTTTGTCTGCAGAGTGACAAGCTCTTTTCCAAATCATCCAAAGTAATGAATGGCTTGTGTGAACTTCTTTTTTCTTTTATCGACAGAAACAGTGCAAGAGGCTGTGGTGTACGAGTGCAGAGGGGGACCATAAGGGCTGCCGCACACAGCACATGCCACTGGCTGATGGGACTGACTGTGGACATGGAATGGTGAGCTGGTCCACATGTGGATCTGTGTTAGTTAATGAACAGAGATTTGGTGTGCTGAAACAGTAAACACTTCTTAATGACTCACAAATGTTTTAGCAAATAGAATAACACTTGCTTTGCTCCAGTTGATGCTGGAGACACAGCTGCAGTCAAATGGTTGTTGTGAATTGTATGTGACAGATCTTTTAGAAATGCATATATATCTCACATAAGAAACTCCTTATCTTGTTTTTATGGGCTATAGCGTGCCACAGACAAAATGACACGATGAATTGCCCCGATGCAGTGAAGCCCATCCATCTCATATTTGAAGCATTATAAGACTAAAGTGATGAATCAAGCTACCACAAAACCACAACTTTACATCTTTCAGTCCAAATATGGGATGATTTTAAATGTTAGTTTTATATCATTTTGTTGCAACACTGAGTGTTTTTCCTCTTCTTCTCTAATCAGAGTAGTCGTTAAAGCTGGCTGCAAAAGACAAAATACCTCCCTTGCGCATCAGGATTCAAAGTGCTGCTTTGAATCCTAATGCCTTTCTCTTGTAGTTCACTTCCTCTACCAAGAAAAAGGAATAATTTATCATGCATTACTCTCCTGCCTGCAATTCTGGTTACAGAAACCCATGTATATGTAGTCAGGTGATGGCCCTAGTTAGAAACTGGAAGCTTTACCCTCAGTGTTGTTACAGGGCCCCAACCCCCATTAGCCTTCATGTTCTCCTCGCTCTGGGATGCTATGCTAATTAGGGCTGAGACGGCGGGTCAGTCTCTGAGGATACATGGAAAGAGGGGCTGCAGGGGAGGGGGGTCAGAAAGAGAGAGAGACAGAGGAAAGAAAAGAGAGACAGACTGGGGAGAAAAGAGGGAGAGAGAGTCTTGAGAGGGAAAGGTGAAGACGTGGGCCCTTTGAAAGAGGATGCCGCCCGCCGTTCACAGTTGAGTCACCTTGTTGTGAACCCATGACCCTAAAACCTCTTTAAAAGGCGGGTGAGTGGGTCAGTGGTCAGGCCGTAACAGAGCCCAGGCTGAGGCCAGCCAGCGCTCTCACAAAAGAACTCACATCAGTGATTCTGAAGAGCAGGAGGCGGGAGGAGAGGAGGGAGAAGGAGGAGGAGGAGGAGGAGGAGGAGGAGGGTGAGGAGGAGGTACAGGGGGATGAGGATGTGGTGGGCTGGTGTTTAACATTCGGAACATGCATGAGAGGGAGAAAGAGGGAGAGAGAGAGAAGAGGAGGGTTCTCTTCTCTCCTTAACCTCCTGCCCTCCAGGAGTCTTTTGCAGTGTGGGCCCATGTAAGTCTTATATCCCTTATATCCTTTCATCTGGCTCCCTCACCCTCTTCGTCATGTTAGGCCCTGGATCAGCCCTGTCTAGTGAGGAGAGGTTAACAGGGGATAGCTAACATCTTAATCCAACCACAACAACCGGACTAAACAGTAATGGTCCTGGGGTTATGGCTCCCATACTGCTCTCAGCCTGTATGTAAACGGTTGAGAAGACACGGTCTCAGTTTAATCACACAAGGGTTTTGCTTTAATAAGCTACAAACCTTTAACCCAACTTGGGCTGACTGAGCAGCATCACCACGGAGGTCTGGTCTTCACTGGAGTCTTGTAAACACTCATTTGGTAATTTGCAGGTCTAAGTCGACCAAGACATGTAGATTAAAACCAGGTTAAATGTGTTTGAAAAGGGAACTACATTAAGATGTGTGACCATTGATAGGTCAGAGGAGCTGCTTCACACAATGGAATCCTCTATTAATACTCTTAACAGCTGTTATATTTTCTTTCTTATAGCGTGTTTTTTGGCTTTTTGTGTGTCAGCAGCAGAGACAGAGAAGACCAAGTGAGTCATTTGTCAGCACACAAACCATTTTCTTCATGCTCTCACCAAACACCTGACAGGGGTTCTTATCTTACTTCCTACAAATATCAACGTCAGTATGTTTCTTAGTGCTGCACATAGAAAACACAGAACTGTGCTCAGGGCATCAACTCTATGTGCCCCCCCACACTCTCACTCTCTCACTCACACACATACGCAAGCACACTGACAACCCGTTTAAAACACCAACACATTTGTATCTATCAAGGAGAGAGGTTAAATCTGATCTCAAACGATCAATTGCAGCTCATGTGAAGACCTATGTGTCATTAGGTAAAGCCACATGTGAACAGACATACTTGCAGCTGAGTGTTGTGATGTGATCACTGAAGATGCAGGTCAATAACAGGTCTGAAAATAATGTGTTTTGGTAACATCGAAGCAGCTACATCTATTTTAGCAGACACCAAAGATAAGATGCTGAACAGTGAAAATGACCATAATAGGTCGAGGTCTCCCCAAATCATATTCAAAGTCCTTGTTTTACTGATAATACTAAGAGTCTGTTAGTCGCTTTATGAGGCTGTACTTAGGCACACAGCAGTGCTTTGACCGGAATGCTTGTGTGCTATCATGACCTTTTCCACTGTGTTACCATCAGAGTCTTTGATTCTTTTAAAAAGCAGTTGAAGACTGTTATTCACACAGGTTTTTAGTTAGATGAGTGTTTTCATGGCTGTCTGATCCTCTCCACATTGTGTTGTCTTTTACTGTTTCTTGTAAAGCACTTTGTGATTCTTACCTGTGAATGGTGCTGTATAAACTGTTGTGTGTGTTAGCATTAGCCTGGTACATTTGCCAAGTTGTTGCGCAGGTATATAATCATACATTAACAATTATTTCATGTCAAGCTATACGCCAAATAATTATCAGTTATATATCAGCTGATTTGTTTTGATTTGTCCCAACCTGGGATTGTCTCTGAAATTCATGTAATTCCATCCAAAATATATATTTCAGCCTGGACCAAAGTGGTTGACCAACCAACAGACTGACATTGTGACCCTGAAAGTTACTCTGCGAACATGTATGATCTCTTTGTGGAGGCAGTTTTGTTTTTTGTGCACGAGTGGTGGCACCACCTTTGTTTGTAGTGATGAAGCTTAGGTTTCCTCTTCATGCAGGGGGCTATTTGAAGTTGCGTGAGTTGAAAGAAAGGGGGGACCCTACACTAACGCTCACCTGCCCGTACAGGAGTGCTTTTATGTGGTACTTGTGTGTGGGGTGTTTGTGTGTGTGTTCACTCTTGTGCCAGACTCAAAAGTCTGATAATCTGTAAACCCAGATGATTCCTCTTGATTCTCTTGTGTCAGTGTTGAACATCTCTATGTATCTCTCTTCACTCTGTCTCTTTCTCTCTCGTCCGTGGACGTTCTTTATGCACTCCACCTGTCACACCTTCTCGCCACTCCTCCTGACCCCACTCTCATTCTTTCTACAAAGAAGTCATGAGGTTCAGGTCTGAGGCTTTACCGGCTCTTAGGTCGAGCTCCTGGCTCTGAGGTGTCTGAAGAGCCCTGAGGGGGAGTGTGTGTCTATGTGTGTGTGTGTGTGTGTGTGTGTGTGTGTAGCAAGGGGAGTGTCAGATGTGGAGGATTACAGCTATGGCCTCTATGGGGAAAAAAAACTAGCAGCAGGTATTGTCTTAGCAACCAAAGCTCCCCTTTAAAGATCTCTCTCTAGGCCTATCATTAGCCCAAAGGCTGCCATGTCATTCTCAGGGATTACACTGGAAACATCATTTCTTGTGAAAAGTAGATTGTCTGTGCGGCTGTCACCTCTTGTGTCGGCTCTGTCAGAGCAGTTTTTTGTTCTACTAGGTTATGAAACAAAGCTGTGACCACAGCGAGTAATTGAGGTCAGTGTTCAGAAAGTGGTTGAGAGGCACGTCCCCTAAATAAAAAGTGAAAAAAAATGTTTGTTTGTGTACAGCTCAGTTGAAATAGGGCAATAGACACTGCAGGGTTCATGGGTAGTTTTCTCCCCCTGTGTTCGCTTCTCTTCTGACTCGCTCTGCTTCTCCACCTCGTTCTCCCCTTTTCCCTCCCTCGCTCCCTCTCTGTTGCTCAACGGGCCCTCTCACAGGGCGCCAGAGTGAGTAATGCGGTCACATGACCTCTTGGCGGCGTATGTCATCTAGCTCAGTGGGCCGTGCACTAATGAGGGCATCCCATCACTTGTTGTCTATAAATACTGCCACCACCACCCCCCACCCTCCTCCATCCTCTCTTCTCCTGCTCTTTCTCCCTTACTTGCCCCCCCCACCCCCCACCCCCCTCCGCCCCTTTTTGGTCCCTCTCACTCTTCAAAAGGACCCTGCCTGTGTGTCTTTGTCTGTCTGTGTGTGTGCTTTGATTTTGTGTGCAAGTACACACATGTGGATGCTCTTGTGTGTTGTATTTGCATGCTTGCATGATTATCTAATTTTAACTGTAAGTATGCACACACACACACACACACACACACACACATACAGTACAGATCCAGTGTAATATGTCTGTGTGCATGTATGTGTAGATTAGGGGCCAGCTAGCTTGATCAATAAGTGCCTGTCAAGCCACAGCCGGGGACCGCTTGGCCCTGTATCCACATCCCCACCCTTTGAAGATCCCTGCGCTGCTTCTCACTACATCATATCTCAGTGGGTGGCAGAGAGGGGAGGAAAAAAAGCGGCGACAGAGCTTGAATAAACTGTGATGTTTCTTGTCAAAGTTTTTATTCTTCTCAGTTTTGTTTATTTTTTTTTGTCAACTTGGGTGTTTTCTAGGCATGTTGTTGCAAAATGACACCATTTCAGTACAGTAACTGCTCAGCTTCTGAATACGTGTAAGAAGGTCTCTCAGATAGTCTTAATAGGGACTTAATTGAGTGGTTAGTGTAAGTGAATACACGGGAAGTTGTTTTCGATTTCCAGAACATTCCTCAGAAAAGAATGACGACCTGCTCTGGTTTCAGCCAATTAGAGTGAGATAGTGAGGTCTTGAAAAGTGAAGCCTGGGCAGAATGGAGTCTGCTGGCTGAGGCGGTGAGTGTTGGCTGCAGCCCCCTGGCAGCCTGACAGACTTGTCGTACGATGCTGGGACGGGGTGTGTGTTTGTGTATACGTGTGTGTGTGTGTATGTGTGTATTTGTATTTGTGTGTGCATGTGTCTGCACTGGAGCTTGGGGTTGTGAGAGTGGTATCAGTGTCACTCTCAGCTAATCTCTGGATATTTACAGGATGTTGCCACTTTGATTTGCCATCGTCACATACGTATCTGAGGATTTGGGCTGACAAGAGGATTGTTGTTTTAGCATTCACATAATTTGCTGATGGAATTACTGTGTCCGGTAGCTAGTGAGTGGAGCTTTCATTGCTGGATGTAGAGAAGGAAGAAGATTTTTTTATTTGGATTTTACCGTGTGTTTTCAAAACTTAAAACTTAGTTATTATCCCCATGAATTGTTCACTGGAAATTGGCAGAAGGTGTAAATAATAACAAAGTGATAGGAACTTGGCTGAAAACACCACTGCGTCACCCGACAAATATAAACCTGATAATAATAAGTCCCTCTGACTCCTAACAACTAGTCTAGCAGTCAACTGGATGTGAACTGTCTTGTGTAGCATTTCATGAGTTCAATTTGTTGAAACCAACTTCCTGTTGCTGAATACAGGCTTCAAAGGTGCTATAATCAATAGCTTTATATTGATATTTATAATAGTTGAAACAACTATGGTAGCCAGCACAAACACACAAAAGTCATGTGTCATTTACATTTATTTATTAATAATATCTATTATTATTATTATTATTATTATCTCAGTTTCTCAGTCACTGTTTGAGTTTGAAGACCCCTTACTGTTTTGATTCACCTTTACCTGCCCCTGCATTAAAAGGCTAATGATTAGCTGGTGAGCATAGTGGAGTTTTAAAGAGAGCTAAAATTTGAGAGCATTCTGAATATACATTCGTCAGGTAGACACAGACGAGACCACAAATGAAACTAATGTTGCCAGTGGTGACCATGTGCTGTCCTGTGATATTTTTTGCTAATGTTAATAATTATGATGTTATTAAACTGGTTGATAATAAACACGAATGAGTGCAGCTTTAAAAGATTATAAGAGGTGGATGTGTCTCAGCTGTTGTACTTAAGTGATCATGAGTGAGACAGACCAACAGTAAAAGTGTCTAAATGCAGGTGAATGAAACAGCTGATGGGACCAAACTACTCATTCACTTTAATGACAGCCCTTCGTGGAAACATGTGAGGAAAGGAGGGATCACAGAGAGGACAGAGAGGGTAGGAAACACAGTGAGGAGATACAGTAAAAGGAGAGGTTGGTCGGGGTCACAGTTGCATCATGTTGTCTCTCTTTGTCACCTTCTCCTCCTTCTCATCATCTCTCTTCCTCCCCCTCTTCACACCCTTTAATCACAAGGGGGAGAGGAAATCTGGAGCTCTCAGTGATGTATTTATGCCTTGGCTCAGAACTGAGTCAGCAGAGATCCAGTTTAAAATAACAACTGTCATCATCTGACTTATTTTTTAAAGAGACCTCCGCATAGACTCCCCTAACTACTCCTGTATAGCTTCACTGGGTATTTCATCAACTCTCACCTCAAGGTCAAGTTATTAGACATGTGACTGGAAATCCTGACATACTGAAAATGACCAGCTGTGATCCATATTGTGGCATTTAAACAAGTGACGTGTTTTTGGATTGCCGCCTGTTTTACACGTGCAACATAGAGAAGACGGGACTCGCTGCAAACCATCAGAGACAAAGAACCAACCCCCAACAGGCCAAGGCCAAAGTGAACTCCGAACACAAAGCCATGAGAAAGACACCGCAACATGAAAGGTGATGCCTTTTGGAAACGGCCGTGTTAAAATGAAAGAGCGGGTGGCTTTTTAAATCAGTCTTGTGCCTTCTCATTCCTGCAGTGATGTATGGCTTGAGTTCAGAAATGAGGTGCTCTCTGCAACAGTTTCCTGGCAATTACAGGGTGCTAACCTCTAAACCAGGCAGCTGAAGAGCTCAGAGCAGATGCTGCTGTCCTCAGCTCACCAGTGTCAGAGTTAGCTCGCTGGTGACTGCTCTCTGTGCCTGTGCGGAGTTTGTGAAACTTTGTTTAGTCTGTTGGCATGTGATTAGGGAGCAGAGTCAAAGGCATTGTGTGTTATAGGTGTGCAGTATTGTGCGTGCCTGTGATATATGTGTGCATACACATGTCTGGGTATATGTTGGTGAGTCAGCGTGTGTCTTTGTGAAATTCCTAATTTGAAACACGTGCTGGTCACAGCTGGACAGGTTTCTCTCACAAGAGCTTCAAATGTCTCACCACATTCCCAATTGAGGGCAAATTTGGACAATGTTTCTAGGAAAGTGGTCTGCTGGTGTCCTTAATGCTTGTTTGAGCTTTGTCAAGACTACCTTTCACCTCGGTGTTTCCCAAGAGTGTGTTTGTGCACTGCGGAAAGAGAGGCTAATTGGAAATGAGCGTGGCCCCCAGATGCCTCCACCCTCTGAGCAATGACTCTCCCACTTAACACACATTCACATATGCACACACACACACACACACAGAGTCATGAGCATGCTCACATTCACACACACATACATCATCTCACACAGATGTTTTTTTCCTTCCACCCCCCCCCCTTCTTTCTTCTTTTCACCCACATCACCTTTTCAAGCCAAACAAAACGGTTGTAAACACAGAGTGCCAGCGGGGGGAGTGGAATGCCTCAGAGGCTTACACAGGCTTTGGTCCTCTCTGACAGACAGTCCTCCTTGTGTTTGACAGCTCCTTGGGTCCCGCCTCCCGGTTGCACTGCGGTGGTCCCTGCGTGGCCCTTGCAATTTCCCATTAGGCGATAAGGGGGATGGGTGGCAGTGAAGAGGACGTAGTGTATAGAGGGGATGCCCAGGTCCGGGTTGTCAGTCCAGAGGGTGAGGTGGGGGAGGGGGATGTGGGAGCTATAAAGGGAAAAAAACTCTTTGTTTTGTCTGTGGAAAACTCAGGATTTAGTCCTTCAAATGTGTTTCTGTGGCAATCTCATGACCTCCAATTGTTTAGCTCTTTTACCAGATCTCACTGCGCAACTAACAAACACCTGTTTGCCTTCTTGTGGCGTGGAATCCATTTCCTCTCATGGATGCTTTATCACATTCTTTTTAGTGCTTTTAACTGAATCTATTGAAAACGTTTCTGCTCGTGCAAAATGATCAGTGCCTTCGGTTTGTATTTACAATGGACTCAGGGAGGAAGAAAGGCTGAGGCCATCACTCAGACCAGGTCTGGATTATGGAAATGTTTGTGGTGTGTTTAGTCCATAGCCTGCAGCTGTTAACACCTGTCTGTCATTGTGCACAGACTTTACACTCCATCATTAGATGCAAACAAGGCCGGGATAGTCGCGAGGTTGCGGTGCCAAATTCTGTGTATGTTTACATGTGTTTGTGTGTATGGCTTTGCACTTTTGCAGGTGTTCACCTGAGATAATGACTGCAAGTTGTGAATTAGTTTCAAAGAAGGAACTGGGTGCCAGCCAGGAGATGACTTTGATTGATATCCTTTTATTAGCATAATTATGAAAATCCACTAAAGTGAATCTCATATGGTTCTGGTTCTGCTCTCAGAAACGCAGTCCTGTCTTTTTTTCTCTTTTTTTCGATATCTTGGCTTGTGGCCAGCTGAAATGATAGCAGGTGTACTTCCCATCTGGATGGGCCTGATTGTGCACGAACTGAACTCAGAAACACAGTGTACAGGAACAAATTGAGGTGTCCGCAGGGGAGCATCATTCTGTTCACTTTACAGACTTAAAGATGTGTACCTCAGCAGATCCTCAGCTGAACAGGAGACAGGAGTTCCTGATGTCAAGCCAGTAATGAACTTTGTTCCTCTTGTTATCACAACTCTAGAGTTTCCTTATCGTGGTGCCACTGTTCCCCGTGCCTGTGTGCCCGGATGACGGGTTACGTACCCAGACAGACGCCGTCTTGTCCTGCATTCCTTCAGTGAACAGGACCCTTCGATATCTTAGTCACTGGGACGGGGGTTTGGTTACACACAAAGGGAAATGGGCCTGCCGTGCTTTGCTTATGAAAGCAGTGTTAGCACTCCTTGGCAAAGGCTGGCGAGTGGGTAAAAACAGTTTGATACCAGGCGCCTTATTTTCTGTCACACTGGGTCTCCTGTATGATAGATGCATATTACATAATTTTATATTCACAGTCTAAGCTGAAGATTGATTCGCTCCATCGTCTCTGGCCTAAGAAATGGATTTGATATTGTTTTCATATGCTCTCTCTTTGTGGCTAAACTAATTTTGTTGAATCAGGCTTATGAGAAAACACAGTCCATGTGAAAAATGCTAAGACTGAGGAAACAAAGAGAGTTCATGGAATGGTAATGTTTTGCCAAGCAGTGATACACTTGACTGCTTCTGTGAGTCTCAAACTGCCATTGTTTTCATTAGATTACTTTTGCAAGGCACTGTAGATTTCCATATTGTATTGATGGATCCTTTCTTCTCCTCATCACTAGATTGGTTTCAGTTTGAAAAGCCATAGTCTCAAAACTCAACTATTAACTTAGCTCTTTCCAAAACACCACCATATGCATTTGAAAATAAACTGTGGTAACACACACTGTAGATATCAGTTTTAGGTTTTTCTCATTGACACGTCTTTTCTTGTCATCCTCTTTCTGTATCCATGTCTCTCCCTCGTGCTCCCAGGAGTTGGACACATTCCCTGAGAGTAAACAAAAGCCGAATTAGGATTTCTTTTAAAATGTGGCTGTAGATCTAAACAGAGGATTAAGAAGGCAAAGAAGAACACCACTCCCAGCTGTGCATGCTCTGACTCTGCAGTAAAGCTCCACACAGTTCATGTCTGTGTTGAGGAGGAGCTGCAGTCATCATGTCTAACAGGATCTCTGTGTCTGTTTGTGTGTTTCTGTGTGTTCACATACAGTATTGCAGACATGGAATGTGTGTAAACAAGGAGTTGGACCTGCAGCCAGTTCACGGAGAGTGGGGTCCCTGGGGACCGTACAGTGCTTGTTCCAGGTCTTGTGGTGGAGGAACCAGGAGCACGATGAGAGACTGCAACAAGCCTGAGTAAGGAGGAGTCAGACAGTTGAGACAAATAAAGCGATTACAGAGTGTAAATATGTGTAAGACACTGGACTAGTCAGAACAGTAGCAAAATCAGAGAGCAGGGAATTGTAAACAAACCTGAGTCAGATTCAGTGAGTTCCAAAGAAAACATGTTTTCTCAGTGTGAATTTCAATGTCAACATGGCTGGTTTGAAGTCATAAAGCACCAGTCAAACAAGAGCAAACACGATCTTTCAATTGAGAATTGAGTGCAGTGCCTCTGTGATCCGTCTTCTCTTTCATTAGGCCGAGGAACGGTGGTAAGTTCTGTGTGGGTCGGAGGATGAAATTTCGCTCTTGCAACACTGAGCCATGTCCGCGAGGGCGGAAAGATTTTCGCGAAGAGCAGTGCTCTCACTTTGATGGCAAGCACTTCAACATCAACGGTCTACCTCCAACCGTCCGCTGGGTGCCCAAGTACAGTGGCAGTGAGTACACCAATGTCAACCCCTGCCCGCCCCCCCCAAAAAAAACATGTCATTTCAATTGCCCTTCACCATCAACGAAAGATACATACAAGGATACATCCAACTACACTGTGTAGACCAGTGATACAGTATAACTGGTACACTGGACATAAAGCCTGCATGACTTTGTCTGCAACCAGTTATTCATCATATGACCTGTGTAACCCTCTCATGCAGTGAGTGTGCACAGTGTGTAAGACGTATGGCTGTTGTTGAATGGGTGAATGTGTGAGGCAGAGCACACCTGTGTTTCCTCTCTTTGTCATTATTTGGATACAATACCTGTATTAATACCTGATGCAGCGCCCTGTGAGCAATCCTTTAGTTGACATTAAACAACAGCAACATTAAAGCAGCACGTAGCCCCTCCATATGAACCTCCTGGCAGCTGTCCTTCTTGCCGCCATATCTCATTCCTTTGCTGAGATTGGCTTGCTCAGCCACACAAGATTACCATCTGGCTTGGACCACCATGTCTAAGTTACTGCAAGTAATTCATTTATTTAATTGATGTTATAGAAAGCAAGCAGGCCATGAATGCCAACAAATACTTGGTTCAAAAAAAAAAAAAAAGCAAGCAAGCAGGCCAAAACCCTGGAGCCAATGCAATGTCAAGACATTTTTCCAAGAAACTCACAGACAGTTTTGGCAATGAGATGTAATGTAAATGGGTTCTCTCTCCATGCAGTCCTAATGAAGGATCGCTGTAAGCTCTTCTGCCGGGTTGCTGGAACTATGGCGTATTATCAGCTGAAGGACCGCGTCATCGACGGCACGCCATGTGGGCCAGACACTTATGACATCTGTGTCCAAGGCCTCTGCAGGGTATAACTGTTTGTTTCTCCTTTTTTTATTGAACTTACCCAGGCTTCAACATTTACATCAGCCGCTGCTCACTGTCATTCTGTCTTTGCATGCAGGCAGGTTCATCTGTGTCAAAGCTACGTCTTGATTAATGAGAAATAACGATGATGCTGACACAGAAATACAAACTTAGCAATCTCATTCGTCTCAGTTTTCTTCATTGGAAACACTTGCATTTATTCCATTGTGACCAGATGAAATTTTCTTACAACATCTACACTTTAAAACATTCAACCAAATCTCACATTTCCACCTTCTCCTTTGTCTCTGCCTCTTCAGCAAGCGGGGTGCGACCATGTCCTCAACTCGAAGGCCAGGAATGACAAGTGTGGAGTGTGTGGTGGGGACAACTCATCGTGTAAAACCCTGGCAGGGACCTTCAACGATGCACAGTACGGTAAGTCCTGCTGCTCAGATTACATGCACAGTACACTAATAGTTGAACGTTTACGAAAAAAGGTGTTGCTAACATACTGCGTGTCAGCAGCCCCTGCAGATGACGTATGGCATATCTGATATGCAAGTAAACATAGAGGGGCTAAGAAAGACTTCAGTTTCATGTGGCTGCAACGCTGACATGCTCTCTGCTCATATTAGCCACTGATGTCATGCCTGCTTATGTTTAAACATATTAAGTCTGATTTTGCAGCCAGCGATACATGCCACAGCCACATTTGGAAAAATACAGATCACCAATTTTCTCGAAAGCTTTAGGAACTGATTAGCACAGCGATCTCACTCTGTCAGGTCTTTCGATAGCAAACACAAACCTGACATCACTCCTTTGAACTGTCCTTCTTAATGCGCTGCTCCAGTTCGTGCCAACTGCTGATTGCATCCAACCCCCTTTTTTAAAACTGGGCAGCAAAACAGCAGAAACATTAGCATAAAAGCTCTGGGTGTGGCCTCTGTCATGTTTACTCCGCATTAGTTTGGCGCTGAGCTTTGGTGTCTCTATCCATCTGCTTTCTTTTTCCAGTCTGTTGGCTGTTGAGGGTACAGGGTTTGAAGACTGTATTGAACCAAACCAGACACCAAGCTCAGCCCTGAAAATCTGGCTTAACCTTAAGAAAGAGAACACAAGTGGGAGTGCAGCCCAGGCAGGATATCCCTCTGCTCCTGGGTCTGGGCCTGTCTCTCTGTCTTTCACCCTTTTGTCCTTTTTTTGTTTGTTGTTTCTCTATTTCTTAGTATCTACCCAGCTCTAATTCCCTTTTCCTTTGTCTTTATCTTGACCTGTCTTTTCTTTCATCAGACTCATCAAACTGAGTTCTGAAAAGAAAAAAAAGGATCAGTCTCTTTGTCTTGTGGACACAGTGGATTACAAGTCAAGTTTCTTTATTTTCCCAGAGACATGATGCAACTTTTAATGTTCCTTCAAGGTGTTTAAACATGTTCATGTTTTTTTTTAGGACGGGTCTCAATTCAGTGAAAGCTCTTAAACCATAAATCATACTCAATAATGACCTGACCCAACAGACATCAACAGCCTAGATGATGGATTTTGCCTGTGTTTACCGTGCAACTCATGAAAAACCACAGAGTTGCTGTCCACCATCATGTCAATCAAGTCACATCAACTAATTTGACAGAAATATTCAGTGATCTGTCACATACACCAAACCGATTTTTTTCATGTGAGTCTGATTTGACAGTTGAGTCCAAGCTTCAACACCCATGTCTACAGCTCTGGATAAAGGCAGCCAGTTAACGTCTCATAAACAGCTGCACAAGACCTGAATGCCTGTACACTGTAACTGAGATGTATGGGTGGACTTGTGTTTTTCTGCACCTAAAGCCTTGCGTGACTACTGAATGTGTCCTGTCTCAGATTGGTAAAATAAAACCATCACTGTAACTGTGGAACAAGCAAATGTTTGCCATCAACTCGGCCTGTATCCTCTGTCACCGGGGTGAGCTTGTGACGCCTCCCAATTTTCCTCTGCAGGCTATTAATACTACATCATCTTCTTTCTTCCTAGTGGCAGAGAGAATCATGTTTGAGGTTAACCCCAGCATTCCCTAAATGTAGCATGTGTGTGTGTGTGTGTTTCCCCACGGTGGTGTGCTGTGTTTACTGTTCATTTCTGGGTCAGTGTGTGGTGGCGGAGGATTGTGTATATGGTCAGTAGCTAAGCTGGAGG
This sequence comes from Caranx ignobilis, assembly GCA_021432705.1. Classification (NCBI taxonomy): domain Eukaryota; kingdom Metazoa; phylum Chordata; class Actinopteri; order Carangiformes; family Carangidae; genus Caranx; species Caranx ignobilis. Next base: position 68,801,763 of record MU269990.1, on the reverse strand, counting down.
ATCTGAAAGGCCTGTGGTGGCTTGTGGATCCCATGTTTCTTCAGGGGGGGACTGTGCCGGTGGTTTCTGAAGTTCTCTCGCCCCTGTATTTTTATCAGCTTATACTGTCCTCAGTGGTTAGAGAGGGAATTTGACATACAACAAGTAAAGCAGTGACAGGGAACCGTAACAGAGAAGCTGTATAAAGGTTTGGGTTTCATTGTGAAGGAATACGTGATTTTGTTTCAGAGCGATGTTTATGAATGAAAAGTAGCTTCGTGTGCAAGTTGGCCTCAAATTGAAAGCATTTTTCTGTCAAGGCTGACACGGCTTGTGATGACATCCCACTGGACGTGCGTGTTTATGTGTGTGTGTGTGTGTGTGTGTGTGTGTGTGCATGTGTGTGTGTTTGTGTGAAAAAAAAAAAAAACAGTGGCTGGATATGTAAACCAAGTGCTGCCCCCGAGTGGCTCAAGGTGTCAGGCTAACCATTATGACACCAGCTCTCACCTTTCCTCTCATTCCATTCAGCTTTTATTTTGAAAGCGGCACCAAGTGGTTTGAAAGCTGGCTGACACCAGAGAAAATGGCTGTAGGTTCAAATCCCCAAGCTGATCTCTGATGATGAAAGTAATGAGTCAATGTTAATAGTTTCTCAGTGCACATGTCCATCAGCCTTTAACACACAGCACATTATCATGTTAATCTTCCAGAGTTTGACTGGACTGACTGCATGACCTACAGCATAAAGCAGCTTTTCATCATGATGAAATGTTTCTCCTTGTGTAACTCTCACTTGCTATAAACAATAAGAAGTTACCACTCTGCTGATTGCACACATGCTGAGGAAACAACAGTGTCTTTGGGATTTGTCTCAACTGTTCTCTCCTTTTTACAGTTGTCCCATGTCTATGTTGCTTCCCTATAATACCAAGACAACCTTTTTAACAGTAGTGTCAGTTTTGGGAATGTAGATCGAGATCTTTTTTTTTAAATTAATAATAAAAGAGCAGGCAAGCAGGCAAAAAACCAAACCTGTATGGAAGATTAAGAACAGGACAAATCAAAACAAACATTTATTATGATCTCACAGTGTTTTTTAATTTTTCTTTTTTAATTTCAATTATTTTATTTATTAAAAAGAAAAAAATAGTTTGATATCTAGTAATTCTCAAAAATATTTTTTTTTGTCTTATCTCCTCTGCCCTCATTATATTTATGTCCTGCTTATTTCATTTTCATCCACATGTTTTTGTTGTCACCTCTGATGTGCCCACTCTCTCTCTCATGCTCACTTATTCTCTGTGTTAGTTTATCATGGGACAACAGGCCCAGTGTAGTAATTACAGGCCAAAGGTAAGTCCAGGGAATAATTACATATCATTTCACGGTCGGGCCTCTGAGACTAAAACAAGGCCTCCTGCAGGTTATTTGAGAGGACTAGACCTTTTTTGTATTTTTCCAAGTGTGACATTTAAATCCCCAGTGGCTGGAACCGGACTTCCCTGACTGGGGTTTTTGGCTCAGCATGGTGAAACTATTATGAAAATCAAGGTGGGACTTCTCTCTGCTGCTATTGTGGCTACTGTGTTCCCCTCTGAGACCTCCTGGAAAACTGTGTGACTATCCATGTGCTGTCTCTCATTCCCTTGTTTTGTCTGTCCTTCTGTCCTCTGCAGGTTACAACACAGTGGTGCGAATCCCAGCTGGAGCCACCAACATTGATATCAAACAAGTCAGTTACTCTGGAAAGCCAGAAGACGACAACTACCTCGGTGAGTGTGTTGCATGTGTGTCAGTACAAAGTTGTGGTTTCAAGCAACACTGTATCAAGTTGCAGTTTTTGCTCGGGGAAATCAATCCATAATGGAAGCAGTCCAACCTAATAAGATGTATTTATTACACCCCTTCACTTCTCATCTTGTAGGTCAATGCCATTATCCCCTAACACAACCATAAACCACCCAGAATTGGTGACCCGCAGCTGTAGAGGCAGGCTTTTAGTCCAGGAGGGTTGGGAGACATGGGCTAAACTGATGTCAAACCATTTTTATGAAGGAAAGGAAACTGTCATTTGTACTGAGTGTATAGTGGAGGAAATGTGTCGGGGCGTTGGTCCATCTGCTCACAAGGTTGGTTGGGAAAGCAAATGGAGTGTCAGCCCCCGAGAAAGATAAATGAGGCAGTGATAGGTGCTAATTAGAGGCATGTGGAGCCCAGGCCGCATGAAAGTAGATATAGGGGTATAGGGTTAGATGGACCCACCGGGCTCGGTGTGTGTCTGTGTGTGTGGTTATGTCTGTGTGTATGTATGCATGTGAGAGCGACAGACACACAGTGGGAGGGAGCAAAAAAAAAATGTGGAAAACCCAGGAAAGCAGAGTTTTGCCGATGTTGTAAGGGTGGGTGCCCATTTTCAGATGGTTCACGTCAGGTTCAAGATGTTTTAAGTCAAACAGTCTAAAAACACATCTGGCAAAGCCTCGTCGCCGCTCCGCTGTGAGAAGGTCGACCCCCGCTGCTGCTGACTGCCACCGCCCCGCTGTGAGTGAGTGCGGTCGGTATTAAACATGCTTGATATCTGCGACGCCCTGCCAGTGTTGTCACCTGGGGTCGGTACAATACGTTCAAAGTCTTTTGAGAAGATCGCTGAGCTCTGAACATAAAAAGGAGACCGCACTTTTGAAGTAATGGCTCCTCAATTTTGCAGCTCTTTTCCTGCCAGATGTGATCATTGAACACATCAGGCCCTATCTGTTTAGATGTACATTTTCTTAGATTTATTTATTTATTCGGTCTGGAGAAACCATTTGTGAAGTCTCATCTACAAAATTACCACTCAATGGAACATTTACACAAAAAGATTTGGAAACCAAGACCTACAAACCAACATCTACAAAATTACCATAGAAGAAAATTTGATTTACCTGATTTTTTGGTGCAAACAGGAGAAAAAGGACTTGGCACACTTATGCTCTACTGCCAGTTTTCTGTCTCTACCCTCAGAGAAAAAGGGGAATCCTTGAGCTTATACTGACCTCAGACGGAGCACACCTGTGCTTTGTCACACAAGAAAAGCAGTTCACAATTATAGTTCCCAAGGGAACTCCAGAATTACCATGTCCTGTAGAATATAACAAGGTGTTTCATTCTTCCAGTTGACTTACAGAGACTCTGAGAGTCTATGCTTAGCCCGGGTGGAATGAACTGTTTTTTATTAAGGCACTTGATGCTAAAAACCAAGTATATAAAAGAGTGTTTATACTGGAAAACAGATTCTTTATGTTAAAACATTCAGGTGTGAGTTTTTCCCTGCAGAAGCATCTTCAGGCTCAAGAGAAGTCAGGGACTTAATATATGTTAAAATTCACAATATGTGCACGTGTGTGTGGCTCCACACACATACACACACATGCATATATTCAGCTGAGACATTGCTTGTTTTCCATTGCTGGAAAGCATCATTGATGACAAGCAGAGTCAGTAGATCACTGTCAAACTCTCTGGGCTCAAATGCCATCTGTTACCCAACAATGTTCAGACTCAAGTATAAACAAAGCTACATCCTAAGTCTTGATCAAATACATTGTTTTGCTTTGTTCCCTCAGATTGTAATTGACTGCATGTTTCTTGGTTTGCAGTTGAAAAAAAAAGGTGGCGTGTGTTTATTTTATGTTTGTGTGTTAGTTTGCCAAGTGTGAGAGTCTATAAGTTCCTGTGTATGTTGTTTTATGCGTGCGTTCATGTGCTTATTTGTATTAGCAGTCACTTTTGTTTGCATTGCAATGTCAGTCATTAAGAAGAGTCACGCAGACTAACTCCAAATAACTGCAATTTCATGTCACCAGTGTTGCAGCATACCTCCCCCCGGCTACAACAGCTTCATAGAACAATAGGATGGCCGGTCGAAGGCTGTTTACTTAACATGTGGCCAGAACTGATAAATGCCACATCTCATAAACATTCCCAAAACCTCAGTTCCACAAGAGACAAACTCATTTCAGAGTCAAACATTCCTTCACTTGAGCTGAATTATTTCACATTTGGAGTTCTGTGTTGTTTAGTGTTTTGTGGTTTATGTGTTGTTTTTATCTGTTTGTTTCTTATTCCAGCATTATCTGACAGCCAGTCCAACTTCCTCCTGAATGGGAACTTTGTGGTGGCCATGTTCAAAAGGGAAATCACCTTCAAGGGAACTGTCATTGAATACAGCGGCTCGGACACTAAAGTAGAGCGCATCAACTGCACTGACCGCATCGAGGAGGAGCTCGTTCTACAGGTATTAACAGAGAGTGGCTCACTTTTTTACGTTACACTTTAATTCCTATTTACTTGTCGTGAATATTATTCTGTTTTTTGTCTCTTCACCCTGCTTCAGTCTTGTAGAATGTTACCTCAGTATGAGAAAAACACTGTGAAGTTCACTGACTTCTCCACCATTTTTTCCACAGGTCTTGTGTGTGGGGAACCTCTATAACCCAGACGTCCGTTACTCCTTCAACATACCCATAGAGGAACACAGGGAGCAGTTTGTGTGGGATCCTTCAGGCTCCTGGCTCGAATGCAGCAGCATCTGTCAAGGTATGATCTCAGCCCGACATCAAAATCTCCACATACAAACAAGAATATGAACATTTTTTCTTTGGCTACTGTGAATCCCATAAAGTTTTGCTATTACACAAGATATCAGTGAGCTTTTGTGCTGTTGTTATACATACAAAAGTACATATTATTTACTTTTTTATATATAATTATTTCACAAATTGCAGTATTAGCCCTGGTAAATAAAGGTTTGTCTTTAGTTCCACCCAATAATCCAATATAAAGCATAAATTGTTTTTATGCATGCTTTTTTATAACATGCATATAGAAATTAAGTGTTTACATAATGGTATATATATCAATGACATTATTTTAAATATATTAAGTACATATATTATGTAGATATTTGTGATATTTCATATCAATTTAGTAAAATTGTATACTTTCATATATCCAGAGGATTTATATATGTGATAATAGAATGTCTCCTTATAATAAACATGTATATGGCATCGTCACTATGGCATTGGGGACATATGTCATTTATTATGTTTCTGTATAGAAACTGAGGGCAATTTCACAGATACTCTTAATGTAAAGCATCAAAGTTTACCATCAAAACTCTGGAAAGAGTGTGAAGTTTGATGATGCATGATGCAACCCTAACATTTATAACATGGAATCTGTTTCAGTGCACATTAGGATCCCCATTTGTCTAGCATCACTTACCCACAGACCCCTGCTCACTCACCACCCCACCTAACATAAATCCCCCCTCCTGGCAACCCCAGTGTGACCCCAGCCAACCACCCCGACCAACACCTTCCCCTTGACCTGGCCGTTAACCTGACTAACCCCTCAAACTTCCCCTCTTAGAGGCAAGCCAGTCAGACTGGCAGTGGGTCAGAGTGCACAGTGGGATCCAGCAAAGAGACATCTGAAATCAGCAGGAACCCTTAAGACTATGACGATGGAGTTAATGTCAGAAAGCTGATCAGTCTAGTTAAAGGTGCTAAAGTGTGCCAGATGTTGTGTGATTTGATGGAATATTTACTTCATGTGCGTCTCTGCAGGTGAGCGGAGGCGGAAGTCAGTGTGTGTGCGTAAGAGCGATCACCTGGAGGTGTCCGACCAACGCTGTGAACATTTACCTCGTCCTGTTGCTGTCACTGAGCACTGCAACACCGACTGTGAAGTCAGGTGTGCGCTAAGACACAGGCATACGCCCAGTCGATTCCTGCAGAGCACAAACAGCCAAACATTTTTTCTAACATCTCCTCTCACGCAGGTGGCACGTTGCTGGAAAGAGCGAATGTTCTGCTAAATGTGGTCCAGGCTACCGCAGCCTGGACGTTCAGTGTATGAAGTACAACCTGGTGAAGAGACAGAGTGAGAGGATGGAGGCCAGTATGTGTGGAGACATTGCAAAACCTCAGACCAGAGAGCCCTGCCGTGGGGACTGTCTGCTGAAGAACTGGCAGTACAGCGCCTGGTCACAGGTACAGTCAGTGGAACATTTACACAAAAAGAGTCAGAAACCAAGACCAAGAACTAAACTGTGCTAAAAAAATCTATGCTACTTTTCAGACACATTCTCTACCATATTAAAAGCCCACTGTTTCTGATCTGCACAATCATTTCATTCCAATTAGTATCTAATGTTTAAGGGGTTATGAAAGAAAAAAAGAACATAGTAACTGACTGGGCTAAACATGCCTATTCTCTCTAACAGTGCTCTAAGACATGTGGACGTGGGAGCCGCAGCAGAGAGTCTTACTGCATGAACAACCTGGGCAGAAGGCTGATAGACAGAGAGTGCAATGAATACCAGAGGGTGGTGACTGAGACCTGTAACGAGCAGCCGTGCCCGAAGTGGACAGTCAGTGAGTGGAGCGAGGTGAGCCTTGTCACACACCTAGACACTGGCCTCTCAACACTAATAAAATAAGCCTGCTAATAGAGGTTAACAGTAAAGATATGGATGAACATGGTACAGTATGTAATAAGGTAGAGGCCTTGTCACATCCAGTATAATCATATGCAGTAAATTTAACCTTCATATACAGGTTTTATTGACACAGTGGTGATGATGATTTCAAAGCTCTTATTAATAAAGCTGTTGAATTTTTTTGTGTAATATTGACATTTCTGAGATTTTGTCCATCTGTCCCATCTGTTTGTAGTGCAAACAAACCATTTTGTGTCATTCCTCACCCTACCACTCACTCCCCCACCCTCCTCTCCCTTCCAGTGCCTGGTGACTTGTGGAAAAGGGATGAGACACAGGCAAGTGTCCTGTCGTATGGGAGCTGGGGAGGAAAAGCTGAGCGAGCACTTCTGTGACCCATCAAGCAAACCTCAATCTGTAGGCAATTGTGAACTGCCCGAGTGTGCATCCTGGCAGGTTGGCGTCTGGGGTGCGGTGAGTACTGCAGACACACACACATGCTGATAAGACATAGACGCACTGGGGCGAGGTGACTTGGTGCAGTGAGGAAATAGGTTTCATGTGTGGCTTGTTGTCTAGGAATTGGACTGGTATCTTTTACACTGTGTGAGAGTGTGTGCATGTGTGTGTGGTCACACAGAGAATGTGGTGTGTAGGAGACATGAGTTTGTGTGTGTGTGTGTGTGTAACCTGATACACCAGCGAGTTACGGAGGAGTGTGCTCTGACTCCAGCTGCCATTTCCTCCTCGGTGCTTTCACTTTGCCCTCATATCCTGTCAGACTAAACCTGACCCACAGTGCACACGCGTGCACACACACACACACACGGACAAACACACAAACGCAAATCTTCCCATGCATTCAATTTTATATGTATTTAATTAGTTGTGTACAGCACTGTTAGGATAAAGCACAAACTTAACAAAACATGCATGAATAGGAGTCTTTGGCCATTCATACTTTGGTTTATACACGTAGATCTAAAGCCCTCCCACACGTGTTTGTATGAAGTCAGATAGTGGTATTTACAGAGCTGGAATAAATCGGCTCGTTAATGCCTGTGTAATTATAATTTGCTGCTCAAATAAACCTATCCTGTGGCACTTCCTCTGCTCTCGTGTTGTACCTAAACGTGCTCGGATGGGGGTTAAGAATTAGGTAAAGGGTCGAGTTGAGACTGTGGGTGTGTATGTGAACGCATGTGTCTGTGTGTCCACATGTGTGTGTGTGTGTGTACGCATGTCAGGGTCTTATCCTGGCTGTGCTGAGCTGGACCTTGACTGAGGCCCCATCTAAGATATCAACCTTGACATACTTAGATAGAGTTTGAGATAGCTTGCGCTTGACTTGGCTTCTCTCTTTGTGTTAATGTGTGTGTGAATGTACGTGTGTGATTTTTGTCTTTCAGTGCGCAGTGACCTGTGGTCATGGCTACCAGATGAGAGCTGTGAGGTGTGTGTCGGGGGCCTACGGTGACACAGTAGATGACAGAGAGTGCAATGCTGCGGCAAGACCCAGAGACAGTCAGGTAACAGATAAAAAAAAAGGAAACCCATAATAACTGATTTCACATCATCCACACTGCTCAGATTACTTGAACTGAATGCAACTCATGATACACCAGGATGTGCTGCATATGGTATTAAATGCAGATGTTTTATGCATTATTTGAGGTCAGGAAATAAGCCTTGATGGTGGCTTATCTAAGCTGGTGTTAGGAAATTTTCACTGAAAGATTCTGAGATATGTTTTAAGGAGAATATTGGTTTAAAGTGATTTTACCCAGGTTCTTTGTTTCCAGTAAGTTTGAAAGTTGTGGTTTACAATAAACTGGAAAGTTCTGCTGATTATTATTATTATGAATCCTGGAACCACACGTATCTGCCTGGGTTAATTTTTTTGATATAACTCTCTGTTTACACATTTAGTGAATACATAGCAACATTACATTGATTTGTTGTGATGTCTCTGGCCACAACTCCAAATAGATGTTAATATATTGTCTCTGAGTCCAGTATTTAATCTTCCTTTGGCTCTGTTTTTGCTCTCTACCAATTCCTGAGGGAAACATCCAGCACTTAAGCTGATAAACACGACATTGTGTTCAGCAGATAGTCACTAACTGCGTGTCTGCTGTTTGATACTGGGAAAGTAAGTTTGTCAGAACTTTGCCAGTGTGTTATGTCCTGTCTAGAGGTGACTCAGACACAAAGGAACCTCTTCTTCCCCAAACCACAGGCAACCTCAGAGTGATCTTTCTAGTTACCATGATAGTTACACTTCTACAAAAAACATGAAGCTCCATTGGCAAAACCAAAACAAGAAGCGGGACACAATCTAAGATGGCGCCTAACAAAATTAAACAGTTTACAATTACTTACCTCCTTAACTCAAATAAATAAGAAGGCATGCTTAACAAAAGTGACAGACCATTAAAATCCCTAGTAACACCAAAGAGTTAGCAAAATTGCCATCACAGCAGGACAACAGGCAGGTGTGAGGAATAATGTAGCTGGTTGACAGAAGAATGAGATGATTTCCATTCATTCACATTTTGCTGTTCTTGCTTCTTAAACCATGTACCTGTAAAGCCATTTGTTTCTACGCATCCATTCCACACATACCTGTTTGCTTACATGCTCATACCTGACACACACCACACTGATTCAGTTCATACTGATGGAAGAAAGGACAACCAACCACTTCACTAATATAATGTGTTAGTAGTAGTAGTATTGATTAGTGCAGATTTAAATCTTACTGGTTAAATGAGGACAACAAGCAGTACATCAGCATGACTTCAGTGAGACTGTATCTAAAATTCAACATGATTCAGCGACTAAATGACATATTTTAATGTTTTACATGACTCAGATTCTGGCTCCTCAGTAAACTGGGTCATATTGACATCTTAGCTCAGGATAGGTTCTTGTCAAACATCTGTTGATTGGTTCCTAGCAGATCCACTCCACAATCACCTTTCATCTTCACTGATGCTCCAAAGTCAAACTTAAGAACTTCACTACAAATTTCAGTGGAGCAAAAGCTTTGACCTGGATAATATCAGCAGCCTTTTGAGCTTTTATCTGCTCTGCTTTGCTTTGACCCAAAAAGTCCACGTCAGTGTCAGAGTGGATACAGACCATGAGGCTGCAGCACACTTTGCCTGAGTGCTTTAAGTGTCTTGCTGAAGGGTTCATAGGCACTGATGGGTACTGAAGGTGGAGAGTGTTGAACTGATGACCTCTCAGTTTCCAGATAAGTGATCTGTTACATATTGGAACTGAGGTCACCTCCATATGGTCAGGCGTATTGTGTGAGCCAGGTCTACAAGTTCTGGAGACATCCTCAACTGATGTGTTTCAACCCTATTGAATTTTGAGCTGGGATTTCTATGGCTTAACTTTATCCTGTTACTGTGGGACTAATGTATGACTAATAGCTCATTCTTCTGGATTTGCATGTGTGCATGTTCAGGACTGTGAGATGCCAGCATGTCCCTGGGCCTCCCCGGTACAGAGCACTCCTCGTCCTGACAACTCAGCCCAGCTCCTGACTCAGTGGAGATACGGGTCCTGGACTGCGGTAAGGAAACAAATAAGATTTACTGGATCTATCAGAGCACATTACAGTCTGCAGGTTTAACTTCTATGCTCCAAAGAATACACAAAAGCAATGTGGTTTGTGTTAAATGGTAAACAGATTCTTGTACTGTTTCGTTCATCTCTCTCTCTGTAGCTGGAGGGGAAATGATCTGCAGGGCTCCAGAATCAGACTCACCTCTGTCTCTGACAAAGAAGGAAATATGAGAATATTGATGGAGCATTTACATATATATATATATATATGTGTGTGTGTGTGTGTGTCTGTGTGTGTGTGTGTGTGTGTGTGTGTGTGTGTGTGTGTGTGTGTGTGTGTGTTTAATAGAACTCTAGTAATGATGGGTCCCCTGCATGTGTGTTTACAAATATTAGACTCACATATTAAATTTTATTCTATATCCCAACATTCCTTCAGATAGTACATACTGTACAGGACCATGATCCTCTTTGGCATTGTCTCTCCTACCCCCTGCTGCATCTACACACACACAGGCTCCACTGTCTGGGCTGAGAGGCCCCACTGTCTCTCTGATACTTTGCATTGTTACTCATTGCAAATGAAAACCAGATTTCATCTAAACACAAGTCTACAGTTTCGAAGATTGAACCTCGTCTGTCAATCTGAAACTTTTTCGAGCTCACATGTCAAAGAGGCCAGCACCAGTGTGGTCTCATAGACACACACAATACACACGGCCATATGCACATATGCATGCACATGCAAACATTCCCCTGTGTAGCGGAACTGCCATCCTCCCCAGTGTCACTGATATGAGAGGGATGTTAACATGCCTATTTGAGCCGGAGCCATTTGATTACATTAGGTATTCATCCTCCTCCTGTTTACTATGATGTCCTGTTGATGACACTGGTGTAGGTATACACTAGAAGCAGGTGAAAGCTGATCAGGGAGTTATCTCAGGACACCAGTGAGCAATTCCTAAAGACACCAGGTGAAGAATCCACTGTATGTTAGGAATGTCTTTAGGTGGTCTTGTACACACACATGATCACATGATACTGCACCGTAAAAAAAACACAAACAAGAGACTGAGCAGCACCAAGAAACAACTTATTAAGACCATTTATTTAAAAAAGTAAAATGAAATAACAATAAAAATGAAGTTTGTTAATAAATAATGAAGTAAGGAAAATCAAAAACAAGATATCAGAACAGTCTTGAGCTGCGTTCTTGCACTGTAGTGGGAAATCTTTTCAGCTGACAGGAAGTGATTGAAAATCACAGTGGCTGATGAATTAAATCACACTCATTTTGTGTCTTTACAAAAGAAACAAAGAGATATTTAGTGATTTCAGATTCAAATTGAACATAATTACAGCCTTTCAGTGTCACTTTAAACCATATAATACCTGGATAATTATATCTAGAGACCTAGAATGACATGAAATCTACTGTATACAGTACATACTAAGCTGTCATTACCATTTGTGGCTCCCAGTTTGTAAAACTTGTATTGCACAGCTCACACATCACTTCAGACCAGTCTATTTGGTGGTGCATTATATAAACAGCACAGGATCTCATGATACTTTATCTGTCAGGAAAAGTATAATACAGTTGACAGCATCGCTTAAAAAACCACAATTTCTTTTTTGAAATTCCACCAGCCAAATACTTATCCCTGCTCTGCCTGTGTGTGCATGTCCTGCAGTGCTCCGTGTCCTGTGGCAAGGGGAAGCGGGAACGTTATGTCAGCTGCAGAGATGCCCAGGGAGGAGTGGCTGATGAGTCATATTGTGCCCACCTGCCGCGCCCCGCAGAGTCCTCCACCTGCTTCAGCCCATGTGGCAAGTGGCGTGCCGGGGAGTGGTCTCCTGTGAGTTAAAATCCACTAACATTGTGCCCAGTCGATCCAGATGTTTTCAACTGCAGTAATAGTTTTGTCACCCTGGGGTACAGCTGTGATCTGGGACAGTTAAGTCTTCATTTGTGGGTGCCAGCATAAACTTTAAATGATGTCACCAAAAGACTAGAGGTGGGATTGTTTAACTGGCAGTGAAGGAGCCAGGGATGATTTACAGTGATTCCCCTCTGAGCTTTTAATCATGTGTTCATGTGAAATGAAAATCCCCGTAAATATAAAAGCCCACATGAAATTTCTCTGAGGACAAAGTCTGAAGTTGATTAAATTGATGATTTCTACTCCCGTTGTATTCACAGTTACAGACTCATGGGGCTTCACTTGACAAGGCTTCACATAATGAGGCAGTACATGGGAACAATCAAACAATAAAAACAACACTGATTTAGAACATGGAAAACCTCCTACGTATGTCTCATCGGGGAAATAAATGGAAGAAATGTTTAGAAAGGAGTCACAGTGGAATAGGTCAGACAGGAGAACAAACAAAACAACAAGAAAATCTCGAGGTACCGTGACATTTATAAAGAACAGAATCAATACATTTTGTGCCTGAAGGCATCTCATCAAGTCACATCAGTTCGGTACACGGTTCTCTCAGCAGTGCAGACAATTGAACTGAGTCAGCACCTTCAAGGGGCAGCTCAGGTTTTTTGACATGCACAGACAGTACATGACTTGCATTCGTTCTGATCAGTGCACTCCCAGCTAGGAGAGCCCGCGTAAACACCACTTGCCCTTAGCACTACATTTTTTCACTCACCACAGGTCAGCTGAGTGAGAGAGAGAAAGGTGAATCAGAGAGAGGCCTGATACCCTGTGCTCCATAGGTGCTTTTGTGTGTAGGAATATGCATCTATATAATAATTAAGTTGAGTGGATGAAAAACTGTAATGCCAGTGGAAAATGTCATTTTCATGGGAAGATAAACCACTGAAAATATTCAGTACATAAAGTGCACATTTAGACAGATTGTTTCCTTGCTATTTTCAATGGCTGGGAGCATGGTCAATCCCACGTCAACAAAAGTGACCTTTTACTTTCGTTTTAAATCAACTGTCAGAATTCGGGGAAACCATAAATTCTTTCTCCAGTTTAAAATACTGTTTAATTGTTCAGACTATTCGATACCTTTAAAACTGTCCTCCCTCTGCTCCATGGTTAACACTTTGTTTCTCTTTCTCGCCTGCCACAGTGTTCAGTAACATGTGGTGTGGGAAGAACCACCAGACAGGTTGTCTGCTCTAACTACCACCAACCAGTGGACCAGTCTTTCTGTGACCCGGATGAAAAGCCCTCAACAGAACAGGAGTGTACCTCGGCTCCCTGTCCCTCCACCTACCACCGCCAGCGCATCAATGACCAGCCCTACGGCTATCCCCAGGACCCAGGACGCCATCCTGGGCACAGCAGCTGGAACGTGCCTTCAGCAGACAACCAGTGGAGGACAGGACCCTGGGGCGCAGTATGTGATCTTTAGACAAATGGCGCTGATAAGAATGATTTTGTTGATAGTTTATTTGCCATCTTCTCTTAGAGGCTTATTATTATTCTTGAACAAAACAACACATCCAAAAGACTATGATAATTCAAATGATTGAACTGCATGGCATGTATAGCATAGTGTGATTGCCTGTGTGTAAACATGACCTTGTGAGCACATTAACATGGAGGGTGAGGTAGCAGATGTTCTCATGTCCCAGGGCAGAGGGCCATACATGGTAAAGGACTTTACAACCTGCACCAAGGGACAGATGGAATCCATACTGAAGACTGCAGAGTGTACTGCATATACATGCTGTGTCGGTGTAAATATAGACATCAGGTTCACTCTAGGTAAAGCTTCAGTTCTCAGGCTGAAATTGTTTGGACACAAACAAACACTAATGGATCAGAGCTGTGTCGACCTTTTCGAATTTAAGATAATTTGTTGCACCTGAGGTTGTGTCCTGGGTTTTGGGTTTGTTTGCATACTTTTATTTTGTCATCAGTTCAGCCATGAACTTGCCCTTGAGGATCTAGACTGACCTTATCAGAAACACAAGACCTAATTCATGTTACATGGTGACTTACAGTATGTGTCCACATCCACAACCATCTGTAGGATCCAAGAGGGTCTTCATTTTTTGTCATTTAGTTTTTTTGTGCGTGTGTGTGTACACCGAGCCGCATGAATGCAGCCCAAGTGTTGATTGGTTTTGGATTTCTGTCTTTTTTTCAGTTAATGAGCCTGAAACAGATGGCTGTTTCAAAAGATCTGGTTGTTTTCTGAAATCCATGAGAAGAACCCCACCCCCACCCCCCAGCAGAGGCATTCAGCCCAGGACACTATTCCTCCTCCCATTATGAATTCAACTAGAAGCACTGCCGCTCAGGCTCACTCTGTGCTGTCCTCCCTCACACATAGGAAGCTCTGAATGTACTCACTCTCACTGACAGTGTGGAGATGTGTCATTATAATTGGATGCAGAGTGTACCTGCTGCTCTGTTCAAGGCTGAGTTATTCAGCGTCTGAGACAGGCTGATGTTTCCCACCTTAGGAAGAGAGTTTTTAGGGGTACAGCTGGGGTTGGTCTTAGTAAGGCTTGTTAGATTCAGCATCACAGGTTGTGTTTTATTTCATTACAAGTAGTCATAATGTATATCAAGGAACTGTTTCCAATGATCTTCTGCTCTTTAGGTATACAGTATTGTTGTAATCCTCAATGACCAAACCATGTGTGCTCTGCAGTGTTCCAGCACCTGTGCAGGGGGCTTCCAGAGACGAGTGGTGGTGTGTCAGGACGCTGACGGACGCAGCAACAGCTACTGCGACGAGAGAGTCAAACCTGCCGAGTCCAAGAGCTGTGACTCTGGGCCCTGCCCCCTGTGGAACTACGGTGTGTGGGGAGAGGTGAGCTTCATACTCGTCCACTTACTCATTGTAAACATGATCACATTTCCCACACAGCATTTGTATTTCATCCTTATCATCTGTTATGTCTTCTCTGTCTCTGTTGTGTCTCTCTCAGCTCTAATTGTACACAAACAGGCATTTGTTACATCTCAGACTGGAAGTATTAGTTTGGTTTGTCAGGTCAAAGGTCATGAGCTGCAAAAAGTTATCACATAGTAATGTCCAGCAGAAAAAAAGACTCATATATTTATTATTGTTATGGTTACATCCTTTTCTTTGCTGACCTCAGTGCACCCAGACCTGCGGTGGAGGAAGGAGAACTCGCCTGGTGGTGTGTCAGAGGCCCAACGGTCAGAGGCTCAACGACTACAACTGTGACATCCTGGACAAGCCGCCCGACATGGAGCAGTGCAACCTGCAGCCCTGCCCAGGCTCCGCCTCCTGGCAACGTCGACCATGGAAGCCGGTATGATAGCACTAACTTGTCTCTGTCCAACCCTTCCTCACTGAGGGCACGTCACTGTGAGTAGACATTGTGTGCGTGCTTAAATGTACTGTGTGGGTTTGTTTTGCCTAAAACTCTGGGAGATTCTGAAGTGAGCGCTGGGTATCGAGCACTACTGTTGGCTAGACCGCTCCAGCCCACCCAGATGTGCCCTGCAGTGGCATGGTGCTGATTAGAATCAAGAAAAAAAAAAGGAAAAATACACAAAAACACAATGCTGCTCCACTTAGGGGATCATGAAAAACACATGGATCCCAGCCTGAGCCTGGCTCCAAATTAAAACCCATAAATCAGGACAGTGTTGTCCTTCATTGCCATATATTTTTAGAGGCATAACTCCAGAAAATATTTCATATATGAGGCGTGAAGTAAATGTTCATTTTTGTTATTGCTGTCTTCACCCTGTATCTGAAGTACACAAGTGTACATTTGTGTATAAGAGTGAATATTATGACCTTTATTGAACAGCAACAGATGACTGCCGGTGTATTTGTATATGTATCTTTGTACAGTATGGTTTTATTTTTCAAGTATCTAGTTTTCGTTACTGAATATGATATTTAATATTTTTGTTGGTGCTCTTGGTCAGACCTCTCGTATCTCTCTATGAGTAAATACAGGTTGTACAGAGGAAAATATTTTCAAGTTCATGATTCATTCGTACTTTTTGATATTTTCTATTTTTTTTTCTTTTTTCTTTATTAAAGTTGAAATGCAATTTAGAATGGCTTCATCTCTGTTAGGATGACATATTGGAAATCATCACTTTCACAATAGCCAAGAAAACTACGAAACAAAAGATGCAAATTGATGTTAAGAATGAAACCTATTAACTAAACTTAAACAAGTGCCTTGAAATGACTGAAAAATAAACATCATAGGAAATAGTTTCTCATAGAATATATCACATAAAAAGAGGCATTAATGCTGATAATGCTGTAATTACCATTCAAACGTGATTTTTACTTAAATTACAACGAAGCATTTGAGCAAATGAATCATCCTATGTGTTGATGAAACAGTGAGCACTTCGGCCTTCATCTTCAAGTCCTGTCTGTGAGAGGATTTTACATTTTACATGGTGCATTGTTGAAGATAGTGTTTTATCATATCTTCAGGCTTTGAGAGAATCTATTACTGGCTGTTGAACATAAAAGTGTCAGTGCAGCAGACCGAGGCTGACGTTGAGCTGTTCCTCTTCAGCTTTCATCAGCGTCCATACAACAAACACAGATACCTCCTCTATATAATGCTATAGTCATTTGTTGCTGTGTCTCTTTATTCCTTGGGCCAGTTTTTGTATTTCTGAAGGATTTTTTTTTTTTCAAATGAAACTTATTTATTTGTTAACAATAAATTTTTAGTTGTTGCAGCTTTAATGTTTTGTTCCACTTTTAGAGTGATGTAACATTTTACTTGAATTATTTGTCATGATACACACACACACCCTTCAGTCATTTGAATTTACAGTCATGCAGGATCCATACTGCCGCTCAGAGGGCAACAAAACTCAGAGAGTAGCATGCAGACATTTCTAAAGAGTCACCTATCTGTGTGCAGCTTAAACCATTATGTTTCCAGGGGATGCTTTCAGACAAAAGCCATTATCGCTTAGTCTCTCTTAATTTCTAGTTTACACTATCACTTCTTCATACAAATGTGTATCTCTATGGGCAGCCAGCTGGTGTCATGTGCAAGTAAACATCTTGGTGTTGTCAACCTTTAGTGGTTTAACACTTCACCTTGCCATTATGTAGAGGTGTTCTCCAATGTGTGTCAGTAGACTGGTGGGTTGGGCTACAGGTGCAACTGGACTCACTCCTGACTACACCCAGCCCAGCAAAAGCTGAAGCTTTTCACTGCAGAGGTCAGTGCAAGATGTCAGAGAGTTTCAGAGCTGTGACAACTGGTTCATTGCAGGAGCCACAGTGCTGTTGCCATTCACAGACTGAGAAGGTGTTGGGCTCTGAGTCAGGCACTTAGACAACGTCTTGTGTTGTGGTTACATCTCTGTTAAGGCAGCATCAAATCATCATGACACATACTTCAGGTGAGGTATTGCACATGGGTCTGTATTTATGCTGGTGTCCTCTTCACTGAGGATGTCTGCACTCCCCTTTTTGTTTCTTTGCTTCTTTCACTGTGTCTTTCACAACTAAGGCTTCCACAACCAAGACTCCTCAGCAGTGGCAATTTCACTCCCGCTTTTTTTTTTTTTTTTTTTTCACCTATGGTGCAAAGTTGCCCAACTCAAGGGAGGGGGCAACTCTACTTTATTTAGCATATTTTGCCTTGTTATTGTTCTTTTTGCTATTTATTTCATCCTCATGCAAAAATTATATAATATGTTGAATTAGCTTTTTCCCACTGTAAAGAATATTAAAGAAACATAACTGTGAAGTTTGTGTTGTTTCTCAATGCAGCATTCTACTGAAAAGCTGAAAAACAGGACTGAACTTTAGTTAATGCCATGTGCCCATGAAAAGCACAATTTAGTGTATGTTTATGAACACATAAATACACATGTCTCACTAGGGGACATCTGTGGGATAGGAAGACAAAAACACACACTGCACCATGGTAGTAGTTGGGATATATAGTTTATTGCTTTAAGAGGGAATACGTTTCTGTAGAGATATAACAGTCATCTTTAATTCAATACATGTACTGTATATAAACAGACTAAATAGTTTGCAGGCAAGTTGCTGTAATCAGAAAAGACTTGACTTGAAGGTCATGATGTAGTGTTTTGGTATGTGACCCTCAATTGACTCCATTCTGTTTAGCAGTCTTTTTAAGTATTCCTTATGATAATTCAGCCTTTGGGGATCTACTTAAAGCCTGTTTTTATTGTATCTGTAGTATTTCACATACCTTGGTATTAGCAGTGTAAAAACACCGCAGCTCTTTCCTTTTTTTGCGCTGAAACCTTTTATTTTGTAATCTCCCTGGAGAAACATACACGGGCCAAATCAAATTCTGGCACTGGGTGGCACATCTGTTTACTATTGCATTAATGGAGCTCTCTGTAATGCATTTGGCAGGAGACTGACCCAGCATTACTTTTACTACAACAATAATTGGTATTAATTCATGCTGGCAAGAGTTGTTTCGTTGAGGAGATCCAAAAGCAAGCCCAGAAAAAGGCTGTATCTACAGAAAACTGTTCATTGAATGACACATTATAAGTTATAATACAGCCCTGCTTTTGGATGAAAAACACAAATCCATCCACAAAATTTCTTCTTAAAAGCACCTTCTTAAAAGTAATAACGACAGGTATATTTCCAATAAATTAATCATTGGAGATGGCACTTAAGCACAGGCTTCGACTCAAAAAAGACCATATTGCTTGATTTTAACAATAGGAAACCTCTCACATACCAGCCTCACTGACACATATATGTAATACCTGTCTATGAAAAGCAATACTGTAATGGACCTGTCACATCCAGCGTTAAAAAATGAAACAGAAGCTAACATCAACGATACAGTAACTTTTGTACATTCAGACCATTTTTGAATTTTCAGTCATTTCAATGAGCCACAAACCTAAATATTATCCTGAGGAAATTGTAGATTTTCTCCGGAGCTGTTGCTCTTTTAAAGATCAGAAGGAGATATTATGGTCTGGGTGCTTGGCTAGTGGGGTGTGCTTCTCTTACATAACACTGTCAAAACATTTCTCATGGTCTCCGAGGGTGTCTTACCTTTTGTAATGGCCTCTTCTGTTGTTAGTATCCTCCCCAAATATTTGTCTGTGCTACATAAAAGTGTCAGTTTTGCATGAGAAGTTTTCAGAAGTAGCTCATAAATATCTTAAAATTTAAGATACATCGATATATATCAATATTAATGGGAACAATTACTACCATTGATTCATCAAGACAATTTTCTGATTAAGTTTTTATAGATAAAATAACACACACCTTAAACCAAAAATAATAGGGAATTGGCTTTAAATGATGGTTTACTACAATATTCACAAACTTTCACAAACACAGACTTTTATTTTGGCACTCACTTATATTTGGATATGCAACCAGTTAAATCTTTGCTCCAGTCTCTTATCTGCCAAATCTCTGCCAAATAATCTTCCTGTTTTTTCCTTCTAAGCTCTTGAGCTTCAGAAGCTCTTCAATCTGTATTCATTTCCAAAGTGCAGCTCATCAAAACACATTTGTCATTTGTGAAGAAAAAAGAAACGACACAAAACAATTATCACATTTATTGCACAGAGTTAGAATAGCAGACACAAAGTTTAACATAAACTATCAAGAATGTAAACATCATTAACTAATGGTAATAACCCTGAAAGCAAAGTCATGTCAGTGTGTGTGCAGCAAGGAACAACAATAACTCTGTGTGTGATAAATTGGTGACCAATGCACCATTTTTAGTAATTTATGCCTGTTTGTTGCTAACAAAAACATACCGTTTCCTGTCCAGAGTGGGTTTCCCATGGAGGGGGATCGCAGTTTGAGCATCTGTGAACTAATCATGCAGCTTCAGATGAAACCCACATGCTCAACATTGACATACTTGACTCTGGCCTGAGGGCATTGGGCAAGAACATTCTCCAAACCTGTCACCCCCGGGGTCAGTTGGTCATGACATCATTGAGCCTGTGTTTCCTGATCCTGCCCATATGTCAGCCGAGGGTGGGCGATTGAAGTGGTGGCTAAATCTGAGTCGGGAGATAATGTTTCATTTTGGCCTTTTGAGAGAAAGCAAAATAGTTCAATTGATGATTTGCCTGTTAAAAGTCAAGCGCTGTGGTCCATAGATTTTTGGCAAACCATTAAGGAAGCAGAACACCAGATGCTGCAAGATGTTATCTGAAGATTCATAATACTGGAATGGCAACATGGCTTTTTCCAGTTTGAAAAATGCTCACCACTCACATGCTCACCATTGATTGTAGCTTGGATTGTCAGATGATGATGTCCCCATAGGAGCACAAGTCCCATCTGAAGAAATAAGAGCCGACTGTCTAAACTACAATGAATTTGTTCAGGGCATTGGAAAACATTAAGAGGAGAGCCCATCTAGTGAGGGCAGATGTTATTTTGTGGGTGATTAGAGCTGGGAGAGATGCAGTGAGATGAAATGAGAGGAGACAGGGCGTGAAAGTCTGGAAGTATTTAGGCCGGTCTACCCCGAGCCCATCCAATGATAGGGAACATGTCCTCGCTTTGACACAGGTAGAGAGCGTCTGCTTTTCCTCAGCTGTGTTTGTCAAGCTGTATGAAGTAGTTTTAAGTCTCTAGGACTCGACTCAGACCTAGTCTTCTCACATGAGGCTGCCATCTCAGACTTCACAGGGCCTGGGCTTGTTTGGGGACTATTGAATTGATGGAGTGAGACTGATTTTGTGGCACTTGACATCTCTTTTAAAGAGCTTTTACCCTCTTATGAGAAAGACAGTGATGGATTGAGTGTTGTTGCCCATGTTAACAGGGAGGCAACAGTTCACCTAAACTCCATCATATATAACTCTGATAACGTAGCTACGCTGCAGAGTTAGAGATTTAGCTGTACTTGTACTGTACTGTTTGGCTCTAGGTGCCATGCTTTCCACATGATTTAGCTACCTGTCAGTCTGTTTCTGTTCGCCCTGCATCTGTGCTAGCACGGCCGCTGGTCCACAGATGTGAAGAAATTCCAGTGCGTACGTCAGTGCCTGACGCACTCGTCATCAAAATTACTTCTTCAGTGCCTCTCTGTTCACCTCTAATAGAAAACAACATTCAAAGAGAAAATCCATCCTGGAGTAGGATTTCATTTTTGTCATCCATCCAAACATCAGCAAAGAAATACTTTTATAAAAATCTAGTTTGACTGATTCTCAAACAGTATTTGCTTAGCAGTTTTATAATGACTTGGGTCGACTGGTCTACTGTCTGTCTCATGTTATCTGCCATGGTGTTCTCTCTTTTGTGCTCAGCTCAGTAGAAAATGATGTTTATTCGTGATGTAGGGTTTGATGTTTTGATGAGAGCAGGCACAGGGCTAATGATTTGCACTTGTATAGAAACAAAGTGTCTATCTGTTAATAAGACACACTTTGCAGATATTTTCCTCCCTTCCCTATATTTTCCCATTACCAGAAACAATGCAAAAAGAAAACAACTATGTTATTCTCTCTTTCTTATTTCTGCTGCTTTGCACGTTTTTTCTTTCTTTTTTTTTAAATGCAAGGTCAGGATCCCCCACTTCTCTGAGCTTTTCCATGCTTCTCCGTTTGCAAGCTGTTGTCAAACTGGTTGCTATGACAGATTAGAAAAGCAGCTGCTTAACATTTAGCAGGAAGAGGGAGTTAGACTTGGATGTCCTGTGTCAAAGGTCACTGCTTTATAACTCTACGGCTGGTCTGCTTTTTGTGTTTTTTACGCTCTATAAGGTCATTTGTCATTTTTTTGTCCATCTGCAGCGTAGCGTTCTTCTGAGCACGTTTTCAGTACAATGTTTAGACAAACGGAAAAAACCTGCCTGTTTTGTCATTTCATTTTGACTTATGGTTGCTTGGTGTATCTTTTCTGAGTGGTGTTGATTTAAAAAGGAAACTGTGTTGAGGAAACTGTATATGCCTACTCAACCAGGTGTTTATTTAACTCTTTGGAGATGGCAGAGTCATACTTTGGCATGGAGCGCAGAATATGCTGTTTAGTATTAACCAATCAGATGAACTCTGCAGCTCCTGCAGCTGACAGTCTGTCAGGAACTGCAGAGACAGGAAGGAAATTATTTCCACATCATATAATCGAATGCATCTTGGAATGAATAATATGGCAGAATTTACTTCTTCCAGCTGAAATCCATCAATAGATGTTGTAATTTCAGTCTGAAACAAAACATATCTGTGTTTTACATGTAGATGCGTTTGCATATCTTTGTTTTTGTTGGAATTCGCCCTGTGATTTCTACAGTTCGAAACATCTTGTTGGCTTGTTTAAACTAAAAAATTGCTTGAGTCGCATGCATAAATGCTGGGATTTCACACTGGGTCTGTGCATGGTTAAACAAGTCTGGGTGGCTATTTCAGCCTGGTGGATAAAAGATCTATGACTTTTGACATTCCTCTGCCCCATGACGCCGCTCTTACCAGCTGTTCCCATGTTGACAACATGTGTTGTTTTGACTTCTGTCTTTGAAACCTCCCTGCAACACAAGACCATGAACAGAGAAGCAGCCTGAATGTCCCATGACTCTGTCTTCCTCCTTCAGTCTCTGATCTGCAGTTTAATGTCTGCACCAGAGAACACAGTGATACTGATAAAGCTGTAATAAAAGACATGACATGATTATCTCCAAGTACATTCTGATCCCAACTATCACTCTCTCCTTCATTTACTGTTGTTATTTAGCACAGGCATGGCTGACCATATAGAGCAGAGACACTTTTGTTTGACGATACTGTATCTCACAACCTTGACAACATGTAGCCTAGGGTATAATTCTACACTCCCTTCACGCAGTCTACGCTTGCAAGTTTGTTCTTGCTCCAGGTCAGCACTGAGCTCCTTTGAAGAGTCTATGTAACTACGGTTACCATATGCTTGGTATTACCATCCTCTTGCATTGCAAATGTGCTGCAATGTGATTGGAATTCGACCTTGGCTCTTGCATATAAAGATATGGTCATACATATAACAAGAAAAAAATTGCCTTCAAGCTGTTTTTCTTTTAAATTCAACAATGCATTATTTCTTATGAGATGATTGAAAACTTAAAAACTCTTTAAGGTATATTCATAGCTTGGCTGTAGTCCTGCTCATAGATATTAGTCTTGTATTAATAGTCATTATGTGGTAACACCACATTGTTGCGGGCCTTGTGGCTAAATGAAACAAGCTGAAACTGGTGTTTAAAACAATAAATCCACTATCTGATCTTCCCTTTGGCAAAAGTCACATTATTGTGTAAAGGAGCTTTTTTATTTTAAAGCCTCAACATGAATTATTGTTTTCAAAACACTGAAGTCTGCTCTGATCACCCAACAGAAAAGCTTTTATAGAGTAATTATAGAGTACACGTGTGATCAGTGATCAGTGTGTTAGATCACGTTCACATACAAAGCAGTTTTGATCTGAGCCAAAGAGATCTGCTGGTTTTGTGGAATCCACCTTCTCTCTGTGAGGTACTGAGCTGTATTAGCTGCTGTGATTGCCACATTGGCTGAGTGACAGATATTTAAACTCTGGTTGAGTTTCCCTCAGATGCCTAACAGTTTCCATGTGTCCTCTTGGCTTACCTGTTCACAGTGAAGCAGTGGGTGGGGTCATCTTGAGGTTGCTGCCTGCCAGTCCTAAACAAAGACATAGGTGCTCAGAGAAGGATATCTAATATCAGACTGGTTATCCTGTTAGAAGTGATTTCGATGAAATGTATCTGTAAGAAATCAGCATTTATATATTCATTCAGACTCAGACATCTATTTTTAAAACTCCCCAGGCTGTTTTGTGGTTTCATAGTGTGGCAGAGAGGCATGAATTTATGTTTGGCTTAGCGCTCAATTATGTGGTTTGTTCCAGAGCTGTGAAACTGGCTAACTAGAATAATGAAGAACCATCTGTTCGTCTCATAGTGTCTGAAATATCAGTTTTGTCTTTCTCTGCAGAAGTTCTGTTTTGCTTTTAAAAAAAAGGCTTTTCTGTATTTCACAAAAGCTGTTTTACTTGGCTGCTTTTCAGCTTTGTGCCAAATACAAAGTGAATGAGTCATTCCTTTCTATAGTAATCCATATTATACCCAGATGAACCTCACAGGATTATACTAGATTTAACCCACCTAATCATGTGAAATTAACTGCTGGGACAACGTGGGAGGGCAAGTCTGTCTCAAGAGTCTTTCATTTACCATGTGACCCACAGATATATGTTTTTCTCAAGGTTGTTTTCTGCTTTATGGTGAAGTGATGTGAAGGATTTTAACATACACCTCAAACAGGCGTGAGGATAACACCAGTGAGTCATAAGTGTAGTGGAACATACATGAAGACAAAACACACCGGTCATAAAGGTAAATATGACATCAGTAAAGGTGCTAAACATCATCATAATGCACTGATCTCCAAAGAAAAAGAGCACTTCTTCAAATCTGACTCTTCTCCACTATTTTTGAGTAACAGAGCAGAACAGCTAGATTGTATCTTGTCGCACTTGCATCAGCTGAAACTAAGTGATAAGTGGAAGGGTCTTACCTGAGTGGGTGCTGGTGATTGAAGCAACCCAGCTGTGGATCAGTGAAGCAGAGGTGCATGAGTCCTTGCCCTCGTCTTGCTCTCAGAGGTGAAGCTGTCCTCTGGTCCCACGCGTTGTGCCAGCTCTCTGTGCTCTGTGTTACCAGCCCTGATTAACTAATGGCTGACAGATGAGGCTGGCAGGGTGGAGGGAGGAGCACGTCGACATATAACGTCTTTTTCTCTCACCGTTGAAATGCAGATACAGTTCAGCTGGGGAAGCGTAGCCCGTATGGCTGCGATTTCCTTTCTTCCTCTCTTTTTTTTCCTCTTTCTCTTCTCTTTTTTTTCCTCCTGCTTTTACAGCAGTAAGGAGGGGCTACCCCCCCCCCCCACCCCCCTCCTCCTCACCTCCCCTTGCCCTCCCCCCTCCAACATGTTTGCCTGTCTCTGCTCTTGTCTGAGGTAGAGGGGGTTCTGTTATCATTTTTTTGGAGCGTGCGGCAGGTATGTGGATCTGCCATGCTCAGTACTAGTCACTCAGCTCCGGCCTCAGCTTTGATGTTCCCTCTCAGCTGAGTCTGCCCTGTGTTTAAAATGCCTCGGTAATTACAATGTGTATGATGCATGTGAGTGCAGTGTCAACCACTGCCCGCACCACACTCAGGAAGCAAAAGGCAGGAGGTGGCTTTATTTGAAGGGTTCAAATGGATCTTCAAATCTCGATCAGCTGAATTTTTAAAAGGGGAAAAAACGTCTTTAAGTTTCTAGAAGCTAGACAAAGAAAAGACAAGATCCCCAAGACATGTCAAGACGTGAATTTAGACTCTTCTTCCATGGTGCATCATCTGTTGTATGATCAGTGCCATGAGTGCACTGGGGAAAAAAATCATGTGTTTGCTGTTATGCAACATTCTGAGATCATAATTAGAGGACAATGCAATATTATGTTTATTTTCTGGAGTGGAAAATACGCTAAGACAAAATGTAACTCTCCTCGTCTTGTGTATTTGATTCCAGCACCCCATTTTTGGAGTGGCATTGTATAGGGGCGCTCACTCGTCAAGCAGAAATAGCGGGCACCCTAATTGCTGTCTGGCCTCACGGGGACTGAAGGCTGTAGAATATTTTCATCTACTATCTCGGGCCTTTTTCATGGCTTTCATCAGGGTGTCTGGTTTTTATTCATTACAGGTTTTTGTTTTTTTTTTCCTCCTACTTCTTCTTCGTTGTCGTGTCTCTAGCTTTCCTGAAGAATTTCTGCGTTCCTTATTGGTACCAGATGATTGTCTCGCCATGCGCATGCATCCATGTTTCGCTCTGCATCTTGTCTTCCTCTTGCCCCGGCCTCTGCCATTTGCAGCAGCTCTAAAAGTAATTCCTGTGTTTACAGGTTAAATAGCTGGCTGCATTCCATCAGCGTGTGAGTGTTTGACAAAAGGTTTTCGGCGAAATCCATTTGGGTTGCTGAGCTGAAATTTGTTTGCAGTGAGTTCAGTTGGCCATGAAATGCTACAAGGAAGCTGTCGGGCACATTGTGTCGAGGTCTAAAGCCTGTATATGTATGTGTGTGTATGTATAGAGGTTAAGAGGAACATTCTGCTGTAGCCCATGTTTACATCTGCGGTCCTGGGAGAGCGCTGTGTTTTGTAGTTGACTCAAAATAAAAAGTGTCCCAGCTTAAACACCTGTTAGTGGAACTACTTTCAATTGCACCAAATACCTGCTTTTCAGTTCACTTAATGTGATTTAAGAACTCTAATCACACTGAAATTTAAATAGCCATTAGACACAGAATCACACAGCTTAACTGTGAGTTTACCATGTTTACACATTTGTAACCGTGAGCACCACTAATAAATGTAAAGCTTTGAACTTCAACAACACTTTTTTAATATGCCCTTCTTTTCTCCATCTAACCCCCCCCCCCTCCCCTCTGCTTCCCTCTGCAGTGTTCAGTGACTTGTGGTCGGGGGACCAAGAGGCGGGAGATAGTCTGTGTTCTTCAGAACCAAACCAAAACAGAGGAGGAGCACTGCAGTCATCTGCCTCAGCCGCGAACACAGAAGGCCTGCCGGGCACGGGGATGCCCCAGTTGGAAAGCCAACAGGTGGAGGGAGGTATGTTTGTTCTCTTTGCCGTCTCCTCCAGCTCACCAAATAGCCTCTCAGGGAGCATGATAAGAGTAAGTGCTGCTAGCAGCTGAGACACAAGCACAAACACAGCTGAGGGCTTCCCAGAGGTTGCAGATGTAGGACATGTACACACAGAGCACCTGTCCAATCACCACTCAGTTTGTTCTCATTCAAACGTAATGTGTCATTTCCCCTAAGTGTGGACTAAACACCACAGGCTGGATTTGCGAAACTGTTTATGCAGCGCACAGGACATTTACACGTCATGTTAAAATCTTCAAACAAAATTGTGTGTAATCTACAACTTGTTCATGCAAATCCCATTCCTTACACTAAATCGTATTAAGGGTTTGTTTGGAGCTCAAACACATAATGAGCTATCTGACTGAAACGGTAAACACAGACACTCAGAGGTGCAGCTGATGCTGCCAAGTTTGGCCTCCCATGCAGATGAAAGCACAGTGTTCAGGATGATACAGGTCCTGAAGCGCTGCAGGTTTCTGTACCATAGCAGATGCTGGCACAGTAAAAAGCTGTGCACAGACGAGTCATCAGGGGGCACGCGCAGGGGGGGGGGGTTGTGCGTGCTCAGGTCATGGTAATTATGGAGCCGACCACACAGCCATGGTATCTGCTACCACATGGGCTCAGCAAGCAGCGGTCGCGACACAGTTTTGGCTCAAAGTCATGCTGAGCTCCTGGAGGGAGGAAAATGTCCAAATTTATCACAAGTCATAGGCCAGACAGAGACAGAGAGAAGGAATGCTCTGTCGTGCTGTTTGTCATGCTTTGTCAGATTACCCTGAGGAACGAGCCCACTGTGTGGTCAGAGACAGTACAGACACATCGCATTTGTTGCTTCTTGAGGCATTTCTCATCTGTTAAAATACTTGTACCATATCTTTCTTTTCTCACCCTCTATGGAAGACTCCACTGCTAAAGGACAGTCTGATATTCTAAAATATCCTTTAAGATCCCCCCTTCTCCTGTATGAGGACCTCTCCCTCCTCCTTTCCACGTTGAGTGTAAAATCACAAAAGATCCACGAGGACCCATGTCCGCCTCTCTCCACAAGACCCCTGCCACTCTGAGGGTGTCCTTCTCCCCTCCCACTCTCTCCCTCATCGGTGTCTGGAAGCAATCATCTTCTTCTACATACCACCAGCAACCATGAAATCCTCAACTAGAGCATAAAGACATGTTTTATATCTTAATATCCATGCATGTGACAAGTTTGAAACCTCAGCGTCCACTGTTTGAGTTATTCCACATCTTACCCAGCCCTCTCAGTCACCTCCGATGGGGGCGTGTAATGGGCAGCATGGTGGGGAAGGTGAGGGGATGTGAGATTCCCCTTGAGCCTTTTACCTGTTTCCACGGACACGATAATGGTTCTCCTCTTTTAACTCACTATTGGTGATGCTGTGCACATTTCCAGTCTATTGTGCTAAATTGCAGCTGGAGGGTTGGCTCATCCAACCCTATAATAAAATGAAAAGTCTCTCTTTTTGTCTGTAGCTATCTGGCTTTGATTTGGGGTTTATCTGTCTCAGATAAATTAAATCCTATTAACTTCCATTGTATTAGAGAGACGGTAGAAATCTCATATGTGGATATCTCACAGCACGGGCAAAAACTAAATTTATCTGCATGGCTTCACCCTCAGAGATAAGTGAGAAAATATGTTTTGTAATTTGAGTGAAATGGCCCTTTTAAGTCTGGAGCTGCTCACTCAGCGCTATCATGAAATCATGAAACAGTCTGCTCATTTTTCATCTATAGTTTCATTACGTCCCCACCATCTCTTTCACAGGAACAGAGATTCAGGTTTCTGTAGCTGGAGCAGTTAACAGTGACTAGAATCACTCTGACAGCAGGTTCTATTTTCATGCTTTGGAAGATTTTTAAAAAGCCATTCTTTGATTTGAAGGTCAGATTTCCTACGGGGCTTTTTTTGTTCTCTTTCCAGACTCAGGGACTTGACCCTTCACATTTAACCACACTCTGTGCAATGATAACACGCAATTGCAGTGAGAAACGGAACAACACCAATACATCTGGAAGTTTTCGGGAAATTTGATACTTGCTGTATAATGCGCAGATTTTCTGACTGTGTGAAATTGCTGGAGCCTGGCACTGTTCTTTGAGGTCTAAAGGCTGGGTGAGTGAAGGAAGAGGAGAAGGGGGGGGGGGTTACAGAGAAATCAGCCTGATCAGCTCAAGCCTGACAGAGTGCTTCCTCAGTGTGCCTCAGTATGCAGGTATGCTTCTCAAAGCAACATCAAAGAGATGCTGGAGATAGACCTTTGTGTGACCCAAGATATACCGCTCACAAAGAAGCGACAAACTGGCTTTGGATTAATTAAGTACATTGTACAAGAGAATCCAAATAGCAACAGTCTGTGAAACTTCTGAAAGAAGAAAAGTCTTCCTTGGGGAAGTCACAACTTAAAGGACAGAAGCAAGAAAATATATACTTGCTCGGGTTTTGCCGCTTCAGCTGTACTCAGTCTGGTGTGAGTAGTAACTGTGTATAAAGATGGATGACGCATGTCCACGTCCTAACACTGTACAAAAACCAAGCCAAATGTCACGGATGTGGGAACTGTAATCTGGAACTGGTAATGTCATTAATAGTGTGCGGTGTAGTGATCAGCCGATGGCGCCGTGGTATCGAGGTCCCACCCATACCCCACCCAAGCCAATCAGTCACAGCTGTCAATAACGATGTCACACTCCTGTTTTATAGAATCAAAATATTGATTAAAACCAAACTTATCAGAGTAGCATCTGAACAAACATCAGCATAAGAACCACCTACATGTATTAGCCATGTGCTTTGTGGTGTATGTCACATCATCTAACATAGAAGCGGTGGAGGCTGTGAACATTAGCATAGTCACTAGTTAGCTAGTGTTAGCAATATTCACATAGATATTGGAATACTGATCACTTGAGTCAGTTCACAGGCTTTGCAGCTTTTTCCAGTTGTGCGACTGTGGTTGAACTACTCAGATACATTTCAAAGATTCAGTGACAAAAGTAAACACATTGTATCTCTAACAGGAGGCTCTGTTGTTTGTCATTTTCTGCCTTCACAAATAAGTGCATTAAGGTTTTCTTTCTTTCCTTGGTTGGATTTGTACGGCCCAGTGCATGTCTCTCTCTCTCTCTCTGAGCCCTTCAGAGCCTGACTTTACATTGGCATGACAACATGCATGTAAAAATAGCCTTTGGGAGAAATTACATTGTTATGGTTTATGGACTTAAGATATGATTTGATTTTGTTTGTAGTTTGAGTTGCCCTGTCAACATAAAATGTCTTTGATAATAGTGCTCTGTGAGAAGAAATATTATTCTGGGGTGAACAGGATCTTTTAGTCGCAGTTCAATGGTTGACCACTGGGATAAGTAAGCAAGTCATGCCTCCATGATTTCCAGTCAGTTTCCAGTCAGTCAGATGAGTCCCCTGAATATCCACCTCCTTTTAACTGCACTAGTTTGTACTGCAGACATTTTATTCTAATTCCACACATCTCCAGACATATGTCAGGATTACCCCAATGACACCATAAGGGTTAGTTAATCAAACTCTCAGAAGCCTCTTTTAGAAGCAATCTGAATAGTCCTCCTCCTGACATGTTAATCGAACTGTGTTAAGCTCACCTTCCAGGTCAACTCACTGAAAATAATGACTATAGTCTTAATATATTAGAGCTTTGCAGCTATTCTTGATTGAAAAAGTGATTGAATTTGTCTGTGTCTGTTTCACCAGTGCTCTGTCACCTGTGGAGTTGGAGTTCAGAAGCGGGATGTTTACTGCAGGCTAAAAGGCACTGGATCAGTGCGAGAGGATCTCTGTGATGCTCACCAGCGGCCCGCTGCTGCCCGACCATGTCAAACTGCTGAATGCACACATTACTCTTGGGTAGCAGGTGAATGGGAAGAAGTAAGTAAAGACTCTTCTTTTTTCTTCTCTTGCTGTGTATAACTCCTGCTCTTCCTCTTTCTCAGTGAGAGACAGTTACAGATGTTTAAACATCTTATTAAGGTTTTTATTGGCTGAGATCTTCACTTTCTCTCTATCCCTAACCCTCGCTCTCTCTGTGTACCATTAAATAGACGACCCGCAGGAACTCTAGCTCTCATGCGTCATTCATAAGAGCTTTACTGATAACCATCATATAGTATCAAACCTCAAAGTGGTGATGGCCATCAGCCCTTTGGTCCTGTTGGCTATTACTGCTCTGTGTCATGCTAGCTGGCTGTTTTTTTTTTTTTTTGAACCTCTCTGTAATGTCCTGTGCTTTGTCCTCAAAAGTGAGGCATAAAAAGAGGGGCACCATGTAGGGACATAGCACCGTGTCCTCCTGCTGCAGGAATGTTTGCACTGTTCAGATTCCTGTCTGTGTTGCCTTGAGAACTTACAGACTGCTTCCTTTCACAGTTTGACCCTGAAATCTTTTCTGTTCTCATGCGATACAATAAAATGTTACAGTTGAAAATTCACACACAGAAGTCTTTTCACATGAGTACATTTTAAGATGCTGGTCTGTATCATTAATTTTTAAATATTCCTGTGAACTATCCCCAGGCCTGGGGACACCTTATTTTTCATCTTTAATAGAAAGGTTGTCAGCCACAGCACATGTTTTAGATAGTGTTACCATTGGCAATGGCACATGATGCTCACTTTCATCTGCTTGTGCAAACCCCAACACAATAAGGAGTGTGGCCATATGGGGAGCTAAACAGGCAGGCTGGAGTCTGAGAAGTCACTGATGGTGTTGCTGAAAGTACAACAGTGCCCCCCCTCTGCCAGCTCCTCCATCCCTCCAATGACTTTTTTTTCTTGCAGTGTAATACAACATGTGGAGAAGGCATGAGGAGCAGGAAGGTGGGCTGTATAGGCCCGGGGATGACACCTGTCCAGGATGATTACTGTGAGCCATCGACCCAGCCTCCATCACGGCAACACTGCAAGGCAGCTCCCTGCCGCTACATATGGATCACAGGAGAGTGGTCTCAGGTAGGAATGAAAAATCTGAGCTTTGCCCTCACAACAGATTAAAATTGATATAGTAGTATATATATAGTGGTGTGTGTGTGTGTGTATATATATATATATATATATATATATATATTGTAGAAATCCACCTCTGTAATGTTGCTGTTCTGTGCAAGCATTTACCCATGTCAGTAATAGTAACTATCAGTGTGTGTGTCTTTGTGTGTGGCGGCCCAGTGTTCTGCCAGCTGTGGTGTTGGCTACCAGCAGCGTATTGTCTCCTGCTCCGTGATCCCCTCCTCCCAGGCCGCGCACCCATACGCTGCTGCCCAGTCCTCCTCTGCCAGCACCCACTGCCCTGAGCCTCACCCTCCTGGCACTCAGCCGTGTCTCCTCAGGGACTGCCCGCACACAACTTACTGGAAAGTTGGCCCATGGAGCAAGGTGAAACAGAAAACACTTGTTAGGCAGTGAGAAATCCTCTCTAGCTAATTGCTTTTTTCACAAAACATTTTGATGACCTGCACATATTACACACTCACTGCTAATAAAGCTCATTTGTGGATTTGGATTTGGTTTCAGCTTGCTTGTTAATTGTTTTGTTGGTGTGTGTGGGAATTATTTTGTGTGTGTGTGTATACCAGTGTTCGCAGACCTGTGGTGCAGGAGTGATGGAGCGCAGAGTGGAGTGTGTGACCTCCAAAGGCCAACTGACCAAACACTGCCGTCCATCAGAAAGACCTGAGTCTCAGGCTGCATGTCAAGTCAGAGAATGTGAGTTCTCTCCTCTCCTCTTCTCTTCTCTTCTCTTCTCTTCTCTTCTCTTCTCTTCTCTTCTCTTCTCTTCTCTTCTCTTCTCTTCTCTTCTCTTCTCTTCTCTTCCTCTTCTCTTCTCTTCTCTTCTCTCCTCTCCTCCCCTCCTCTCCTCTCCTCTCCTCTCCTCTCCTCTCCTCTCCTCTCCTCTCCTCTTACCCATGCTCTGCTAGCTGCCAACAAACATAGAATGTGTAGAGTAATGGTATTAAATTGACTGTGCTGTATATAGCAACCAGCCCCATATCTGATTGTGTTTATAGTCACTCAGCTTTTTGCTTTGTTTTAACACATTAGGCAGAGCAGCGACCTCCAGGTTAAAACCTCTTGGAGTGATTACTTAGTGGAACAATAAATAGACACTCAGCACTTTTCTACAAATTGAGATACGGACTGTCTGTCAGAACGCCTCAGGGCTGTGTGTTGGGGGGCCAAGCAGCCTTCATTGTGGACTCACAGGCGCTGTAAAGCCCCGGCAGCAGGCCAAAGTTTGCAGGTTCTCTCCCCCACAATTCAGATGTTTCAGTACTGGCGTGTTGAACTGTTCATTCCCTACTTGGCTTCTGCCAAATCAGGCACTAGTGAAATTAAAATGATATGCTCGAGTGACAGCCAGTTCTGTGCTCAAGTATTAATGCTAATCAGCTTATCAGTACGATAGCAGCTCAACAGCACTCTGGGACAACAGAGGAGGCCGTGCAAAGAATGAGACTTTTACAAGAGCTCTCATTTAAGAAAACAAGCTCTCAATCCTTTCTAACAGTAGTGTTTAGTAGCCTTTGCAATCTTTTTGTTGTTTCTTGGCACATGATTTATGGACTAACTCACAGACACGGGGCAGCTTAATGTCATGGCTTTGGAAAGCAATGGCAATGTCTTCAATGTCAAGGCTCGCTGTCTCCTCACCTCTTTCTTCCTGAAACATATTTCTCCTCCCAGGCCAACTGTTCACTTCCTGCAGAGAGGTCCAGATGAGACAGGGTGTGAGGATAGATGGAGAATACTATCTCAAAGTCAAGTCCCGGATCCTGCAGGTGTGTCTGTTCTGTCACAACTGTTGCCCGGACACATCATGACTCAACCCACAGCCTCCCCACAGGCTCTCATGCGTCGTCTCTTAATTGTGTGTGCCCGTAGATTTACTGTGCTGAGATGCAGACTGATTTCCCCAAGGAGTATGTGACCTTGCGCAGCGGTCAGACCGACAACTTCTCCGAGGTCTATGGACAACGGTGTGTATAATGAAGCGATGAGTGATGAGACTGTGAGCAGCTTTGTATAGGATTTTGTAACATGTGAATCTGAATTATTATGCTGCGTCTGTCACACCTGTCTGAAGTCTGAAATAAAACCTAACGCTCATTGTGCTTGATTTACAGGCTGCTGAATCCATTTGAATGCCCATATAATGGCAGCCGAAGACAAGACTGTGACTGTAGGAATGACTACTCTGCAGCAGGATACACACTGTTCCATAAAGTCCGTTTGGACCTGAGTTCCCTGAGGATAATGAGTGCGTAATTACTGCGTGATTGCTTTACACTGTCTACTGTAATAAGACCACACATCAGAGTTGTTTTAACCCTCACATGCGTCATCCTGTGATGCTCATAAGGCCTCTTCCAAAACTTTTGGTTGTCCAAATGCAAGTATGTGCTGCTTATCCCCACACACTCTCCTCTGAAATCAAAATAATGACCTTTCAGCGCTCAGCATTCACATCACCAGACGAGGACTTGAAACCAGGCCTCTCAGCGCAAGCACGTGAGCGCCGGAATAAAGGAATGTGTGCATGCACATATAGACATGTGTGCCTGCTCTCAAGCACAGACAGACAATATGCAAAGTTCAGCCTTGTTCATGAAGACATGAAGACACAAGAAGCACACACACCCATGCGTGCAGTCGCATCAATGTCAAACGCTTACTCATACTTGCATGCGAAAGACAATCACACTTTATCAGATACACACACACACTCACACACACACATCTCCAGGCCATATTCCTCTGCTCATTATAACAGTCAGCTCCACCTTCCCCGTTGTGTTCAAGTATGCCTTTGATTAGAGTGTGTGGATTAGTGTGTGTGTGCTTAGAGGGGAAGTTGGATTAGAACTTACACAGTCATCCTCCCATCCTCTTCATCCAGTCCAGGTCCTGACAGCACATGTTCCCACCCTCCCTCTGCATGGTACTCATTTGGCTTTCAGGCGGCTTGTAGAGAGCCGAGGGGGGATAATGAGTTCAAGATGAAGGGAAGATTATGAAGAGGCTTCAGTGTTCCTTGTGCGTCTCATGAACTTTATCATCATTTTATACAAGCACTGTGAAAGGAAGGCAGGATGAGGTACTCGTGGCTATCATGTGTGGCAGTGCTGTGTAAATGGAAAAGATAGGTCTGATTTACATAACCAGCTCATTCAGTTATGGGACGCCGTCTGGCTTTTTAGCAGAAGATCATTTTGGATCATTTTGAATCTGATCTGGTTACCTGAATAAAATATTTCAAGTCATAGGTTTAATAAACCCCTCAATCGTTTATTATGAATATGTGTTAACACACAGAAAATTTAAACAGCCTTTAAGTAAACTGTTAGCACAGCATAGTAACCTTGAAGGTCACATTTGGAGTTTCACTTCTTAAAAATGATGCTTTTTGATTTTAAAACAGACTTTACAAAGGATTTAATATCATCTGATAAGTGGATTTGTTGATGATAAGATTCAAACTCCATCTTCACTGTAAGAACCTTTTAGTGGAACACTTTTTTTTTTTACAGAAACACTAAGAACATCTGGCAAAGTGACAGTAAAGTGACATCAACCCCGCAATGAAGTTTAATTGCATAAACTGTAGTTGCTGATCTTCCACGACTATCTGTGTGGTTATTTACTTCTGAGCAGCTGTCTTTACTCTGTGTTTACCTCTGCTGTTGCACTGTGACTCTAGATCTGTATCTTTCTCTGTTTACCAGTCACAGACCTCCAGTTTTCCCAGACTCTTCTTGGTCGACCTGTGCCCTTTGCTACAGCAGGAGATTGTTATAGTGCAGCCAAGTGTCCACAGGTTAGTAAATTACTGTACACCGTGGCCTCATAGCAATGTGTCATGTCCTTTTTTTTTTAGTGAGAGACAGGATTTTTACTAAACATTTCTGCTATAAGTCCCTGATGAGAATATGGACTTGAATGCTGTACACCACACTATATCTGTATTTTCTATATCTAAAGAACATTTCTGCAAATCTGGTTGAAAAGCTGCTCTGACATAACTCTGTATCTACATCACAGGGACAGTTCAGCATCAACCTGATTGGCACTGGCCTCAAAGTGGCAGAGGCCACCAAGTGGACATCTCAGGGCAACTATGTTTCCGTCAAAGTCCACAGATCTGAGGTAAGAAGCTGGAAAGAAAATTTCTGAAATGTGTCTCTTTCGTATATTTGATTCTATGTGGCTCTTTCGTAATAGATTTTGTCATGGATTGTAGTTGTCAATTTACAGGGATAATTAAGCTTCAAGTTGGGTCTTGTGAAGTAGCTGTAGCTGTGAAATGTCATCTCAATTGGCATGTTGTATTTCTGTGTGATTCACTTAGGAGGAATCCCCACTGACATTTATGAAGCTCTTATTCTCTGCGTGAAAAGCTGCCCTTTGCCCACTCTCTCCTCCCTCATCTGTTTCTGTCTGTAGGACGGAACAAGAATCTACGGTCGCTGCGGTGGTTTCTGTGGGAAGTGCATTCCCCAGGCTCACAACGGCCTACTCCTTGAAGTCCACTGAGGGCCATGCAGAGACCAAACCCCTAAATCTACCCTGAAGACAGTAGCGCAGGAACATGCAATAATAGTGATTTGTTTGAGCATGTAGTCATCTGTGAGTGTGATGGTGGAGCATTTAACATTCTATAGCAACATCCCCAGTTCCCCAATGGCAGCTAAACCATACATGAAACTAACCACTGTGCAGTGCTTCAGGACCAGTGTCAGGTCTTTCATCCAAACTGCTGCAGTATATTTGCTTGCCATCAGTGTTGCAATGGCCATCAGATGCTTCTTGGCTTTGAAACCCAAATACCTTTTTGTTCTTTCACTGTTGTGCATTTTTCAGCATGGTACAAAGGGATATAGTTCAACAAAACATTAAGAAAGCAGCCACACAAACAGAAAATACAAACACGTCCTCTCCTCAAGAAGCAAATTGTCATTGAAATAATAAAACAAAAGACAAAAATCTCTTAATGGTAGTCTGTGAAATGAAGTGTATTTAAAAATCTGAATTTCATGATGAAGAACCAGGAACTAATCTTGTTGCATGTGACCATAAATATTTATATCTACAGCTACTGTAGGCATTTTAGTTGACTCTTATTTAACTGAGTTGAATTAGTGAGGCAGTGTAAAAAGCATCATACTGTACATATATTATAATCACTGCAGTCATCTAGTGATGAACAAGTGCTACAGACAGACAATAGAACAGTATGTGAGGGATGGCTGAGTTATTGTTTTATGTTATGAGAGCTACTTGGTCGATAAAGATATATACAAAACCTAATAGATTTTTTTGCATCTGCTAAGATCATCTTGGTCTGAAAGGAGTAGTTCAAGATTTTGGCATTTTATGTTTATTTGCTTTCTAGTTTGATGAGAGGTCACACAAAAATAAAGCTACTACCAGCAGCTAGTTAGCTTAGTTTAGTGCCAAAACAGGCGACAGTAACAGTTTTTTCCCCAAACTGTCTAACTGTTTCTTTCAGGTGCAAGATTATAGAAAGAGTAATGTCGCAAATGTAGTAACTACTGATATCCTTCCAGACATGCCCTCCAGGTCAAACCTTTAGACAACGTTAACATTAATGTTAACGTAAGGATCCATTAGAGCAGTTACAGATAATTTTAGTATTCCTTTTTTTGTGTGTTTTTAGCCTGTCTGCTGTCACTCTGCTGTCAGTCATCTTACAAAACTACTGAAATCTGGATAGACAGTCCACTGACATACAGTAGGCAATATGAGCAGTATGAAATACCTGAAATATATTAATACTTCCTAGTGTTTAAGCAAAGCGTAAAAGTTTTCTGTGGCTTATTGTAATTTAGAAATTTATTAGCGTTACATCACACAGACAAGTTCTCATCTGTTACGCCGTTACACAGTATCGGGTGTGATGTCTCACATCACACCCTCCATTGGGCCTGCTGTAGGTACCTGCAACCCCTACCTCTCACATACACCCATACTCTACTGAGATATGTGTTGTAATATATTTATGTCTGACCATATTTATTCTGTATTGACTTGTAGATGTGTTTTAAGGTACAATGACTACTACCGACAGAGAAGCCATTGTCTGATGTTTTTGTCCTGTGTCTGCTCTGCTTAAAAAAGAAAAAAGAAAGAAAGAAAAAGAAAGAAAGAAAAATAGCCTGCTATTTGTAGCCAATAACCACTAGCCTTAAATAAGGATCTTTTAACTGGTGCTTTTTGAACTACTGGAATTACCTCTGATCTTGAGAAGGAAAACACTGGCTTTGGGTTTCAGTTCATTCTAACTGACAGGGTTTGGCTTTGACGTCTCTTCAGCAGATGTAGCAACTGCCTATAAATGCATGATGTAGTCCTTTTATTAATGTAGCTAGAGAACTAGCTGCTAGGTTGTCAGATTATATCAGACTGCATGAGGAAATCTGGCCTTGACTTAACTCATTATAAATGACAATGACCACTACTACAAGCAACCTAACCTGCTGGTACTCTGATATTAAGCTTTAACCAAAGTTAGAAGATAGATGCAGGTATGTTTTTTTTCTCAGACAATGCAGCTTCTTATGATTGAGAATGGCTGAAAAAATAAATGAAAAAAAAAAAAAGAGTCAATGAGCAGCTAGAAAACCTTTGGCTATCATTCATTTTTATGATGGTCAATTGTTCTACAAGGTCTGTATCAGAAATTTAAAGAATACTTGATGCACTATGTGCCATAAATTTTGTAGAAATGTAATCCTTTTTGTTTGTTTGTTTTGTTTTTTGTAATAACCATTAAGATTTGTAACTTATGATATATGTGTATTTTTAATATTCATACTTGAATTGTAAACAGTTTGCTAAATATTGAATGGGTATTGGTACTGAATAGAGAAACTGTGTGCTTGTTTGCCATGCTTTATCCAAAGATGTTTTTAAGAATCATATGTACCTACAGTATGTATGTAGCCTGTATAAAAGAAATGAATGATTGATTCTGGTGCTATGGTTACTAATCGTACCAATACTGTATATCATGCTACTCTACTAACGCTGTCAAAAAGTAAGTATTAATAAAACATGCTTTGCAGCTGACTCACAGTTTAATTTAAGTTTCTCTTGTTTGCACACAGCATTTATAAAAAGGAAATGTTCAATACTCATTTTGGAATAATGGTTTGAGTTTACTGTGATTTTTCCACTAACAATAAGTTCAAAACTGTAATATAACTGTAACATATCAGGCTTTATAGCTAAAGCCTGATATGTAAGTACTGAGACTCATATAGGAAAAAAAAAAAAAAAAACATGTCCTGTAGAATCCATTCACAGTGAATGGGAATTTAAAGTTCAAGTTTTCCATATGTCACTTCTAAAACATGTATAATGGATACACCATGATTGGCTTACGCCTACTAACTGGTTGTGATGTCATTAAATGAAACATAATGTTTCCCTTAAGCAGATCACTGTCAGATTGTGTTGCATAGTTGGGACTGTTAAACTGTTAAATAGTGCGTAACTTTCTCCACAAATCTCTGCATTTTCAGTATTACTTGTTTTGAATTTCATGTTGACCTGTGATGTTCCTGCGGGAGAGGGGGAGAGGTGATGTCAGTGAAGTCACAGGTAAAATCACTGTGGACAACCTGAAGAAGCTCTCATGACAGAAGTGGATTGTGTGTAAGCGGTGCAGGCGGGGAAGTGTTTACGTCAGGCTAAGTGCTGTTTGCACCAGATAGTGGTGCCTACACTGGTACACTTATGGTAGCAAACTTCTCTCCCTTGATCAAACAGTGGAGAGCTCATCCATGAGGGAGGTCCTCAAGGTAGCATGAGGAACTGCTCTTACCTGGCTGTACAAGAGCAGCACCAAATATACTTTATGACACCACCAAAGCTGCCACCCAGCCATGGGCGGATGGGCGTTGGCCCCATCTGAAATCTAATTGGCCCCCTGAAGTGCCCCTGCCCTGTCACTCATCTGTCGATCAGATTATTAGTGAATGTAATTCCATGCCCAACAGGTGGTGGCAGTAATGCGCCAAATAGGCAGGTTCACCATCAATAAAGCTGACAGAGGAAGACGATTATTACTGTCTTTGATAACAACCAGTGCAGTAGGTGCATGGATGTATAGATCTATGAGTTGGTGGCGACCGTGATGGCGACAAGCCAACCAGTCAAACAAAGAGCACACTCACCCACACACACATACACAGCACAGAGGGAGGGAAGGATTTCTGCCTTTGGACTTTTCATGACAAAACGGCCGCTCCTATCAGAAAACCAACCGGACCATCCGCGGCCAGAGGACTTCCCGAACACGTGAGTGATTGTGGTGATTTCAGAGTAAACATTCTGGACATTAGAGCCCGTTACAAACCGGAGCCTCATCCACATGTCCCTATAGTCTGTGTTGGAGTCAGTGAGCCGCAGCGTCAGAGGCTCCAGGTCAACATTCTGTTAGTCTCTGCTTTTTCTGCCCAAATCCTGAGAGAGGGCAGTTTGTCTGCACTTGTGAGGAACATCATGTGTGTAGAGTGTAATCTGTGGCCG
Source organism: Caranx ignobilis (assembly GCA_021432705.1). NCBI lineage: Eukaryota > Metazoa > Chordata > Actinopteri > Carangiformes > Carangidae > Caranx > Caranx ignobilis. The sequence goes on along the minus strand of MU269990.1, from coordinate 68,761,464 downwards.
TGGTGACTGGTTTAAGAGAAAAGTTTTAGGTGACCGTCTCTCAGCCGAGGCCTGACAGCTCCACAGCCATTATAAACTGGAGATCTCTCCAAAAGTGATCCTGCCCATTGAGAGTGACAGATGTTTTCAAACTGACAGTGTCGGTGATTTCTCTGATCAACCCCCCCCAAATACTATTGTATTTCCTTTGCTCACGTGCTCAAATGTAATGAAATACTAATAATGTGAAATGTATTGACGCCTTATGATAACAGTGACAGGGCTCTACCATTTTTCTCAAGGAGCACATGTGAGTAAAACATGAAAAATGTTGAGTAACACGTTATTGTTTTTAACCCTTAAATAATAAAAAAAAAAAGTTTCTACATTTGAGAACAGTTCAAACACCCTGAACACTTCACCTTTAGCCTGAAATTTGATGACTTCTAATGTGACCCAGAATATACCAACAGGGAAGTGTTTCAACTTTTTTTAAGCAATAACTTGTTCTGTGTTATGACCAACACAATGTTTGATAAATTAAACATAAACTGGTCTTTCCTTCCTGTGGCCACTCCTGTATAATATGATGATATTAAATAGTCATCATGAATGGTGCTTATGATATGAATGGCATCTTTTTATTTCTACTCAAATCACAGTATAATATAATATAATATAATATAACAGGCTTGTTAGCTAGCATGTATTAATTATCACGACAGCATAAAGCACTGACAGTTCAGACTGATGTAAACATTGATAGAAAACTCAGTAATCAGTCACACAGCTGCATGTTGTCCCTGTGTGACGTTCAGGGACAGGTCAGGACAGTCTGAGGACACAGAGCTTTGAGGTTGACGTTTATATCAATGAGATGCACGGTCAGACTGTGGCAGGTCTTTGCTGTCCAGCTGTCCAGTTGTAGCACAGAAAAACTCTGCTGTTTTCAGCTCCACATGGATCCAGTGTATTTATCAAAGCTTGGACACTGTGCTGAGACACTGGGTTGTTTTGAACTGTGTTTATATGAAGTTGTACTTTTGTACTATTTTTGTAGAGACAAATGTGAGTGAAATGCTGACACTGCATGCATATTGGACAAATACTTGGCCCCTCTGTGATAAATGCGGCCCCTTGATGGCCCCTTACGTAGAAAAATCCTAGATCCGACCCAGCTGTAGGAGCTAGTGCTACATCGAGCCGACAGAGTAACTTCACTAGCCAGTGAGCTCACCACTGCTGTTTGCGTATGTTTGTGACCCCAGCCGAAGTCACATTCAGCAATGGATGGCAATTATCCTTCACCTGCTGGTGCGTGCATGAGTGTATGTGTGACTGCAGCCGATACTGCCAGACGTGACACTGAAGCGTCGGCAGTGTTTTTGTAACTACACTGAATTCCTCTAGGGATTGACAGATGTTAGAGGAGGATGCTCCCGCTATGACAGAATTCGATAACTAGACTGTGGTTTGTGTACAGGGAGCGTAATACCAGGTCTGGGCAAGAAAGAGCTGGTTAGTCTGAAAGTAAAGATCATTGATTCTATTCAGACAGCCTTGAGTAGCAAAGTCACATGTGCCCTGTTGGGCTAATTGAAGACCAGACAGCCACATTCAGGACCATTGCAGATGGATGCCCCGGTCAGAGTGGCCTGCAGTAGTGAGGCAGAGATAACAATGACCTGAGCACAGTGAGTGATGTAGTGGGTCATCAAACATGGCACCCAGCCTTGTTTCAACAAGACTCAGTGTATGTTTATCAGTGGAACACTTTTAAATATTATGCAAAGGAAATAAAGACGGTTTACAAGAAAATGCTGAAGGTAAAAAGTCAAGTCTTTCTCATCACCATTACAAAGTTTCTCCTCACCACTAAGGGACCAATTGGTTTATAAAGGAAGGCAGCAGATCAGTGCTAGCTTGGTGCTTGTGCTTGCCAGACTGTGGCTCCATATGGATTCACTTAGTGGTGCAGGTTGCATTGCCACAACATAACATTCTGGAGTTCAGTTCCACTCAAGAGACACATAAACAGAGCTAGTACCCTTAAATCCACTTCTCACTGCAGTACCCTGAAGTTCTGGAAACAGCTGAAAATGTCAACTACCCCGATGACTCATCGAATCGTTCTATCAAGCTAAAGAATGAAGTAAGCGAGCTTTGAAAACTTCACCTAGAGCCGGAGAGTACAATTTTTGAGGAATATGTCACCAAATGACTGTTATAAAAGGTGCAGGTACTTCAGCAAAAGGCAAACTGTTTATGTACACGCCACTTTTCCAGGGCTCATTGCACAGAGATAGCTTTGTACATTAAATGAAAACAGATACTGTGGTCCCTCAAGAGCTGCTTTGATTCTTTGCCAGGAGCCTGCCTTGGTCCCTAAAATCTAATCTAAGGATTTGAAAGAGTCCCGAAGCACGACAACAACTCCCCTCACAAGCAGTTTTCCACATTTTTTTTTCAGTGAAATCAAGCTGCGCTGAGGTCCGTCCAGGTTCTCCAGGCTATGGACAAGTTCAGAAAAAGACTCCCTGGCCTGCTTGCTGTGAGCGTAAACCAGACGTCTTTAATGACTGAACTGAAAAACACAAACATGCACGAGAATCCTCATAAAAGACACTAATGATTGATGTTTACCATGAAGGAGAGTCTGCTTTGAGGTAACAGCACATACATTCCAATGCAATCTGCAGCTGCAACCTGCTCTGAGGAGCTCTTATCCAGAACCATGGGTTGCACTGACTGAGACAATACACCCTGAATGCTGGCACATTTTTAATAGCTGATGCTAAGTTTTATTGGAGTGAATGCAATAACGTGCCATAAGTTATTCTGTGCTTTAGACAGCAGGGTCACAACTAGTAGTATTATACCTATACTACTAATTGCTAATTGTTAATAAAGCACTAAAAGGCAGAGTCCACCTGTGTCCTAATGTGAGCAAACAGTGACTCCTAGTGGATAAAGCAAGACCTTACATCTTCTGTCCCAAACTGACAGGTACTGTCCCTGTGAACTACATGAGCACTGGGGTCCAAGGTAAGGGTATAGGCAAGGTGTTGTGTTATGTTATTTTGTAATGTTTTCAGTGTACAAATTAGGTTGCTGTAGCACCAAGTGACATCTGAATGTATGCTGAGCAATAATGCCTTTCAATAAAACTGTATAAAAGGTCAGTTAAAGGTCATGATACATACTACATATATACTACATTATATGAAAAAGGCCCAGTAAAGACAATGTGAAACTGTTTATTGTTATAGTTTCATTTGATCTCGAACAACAAACAAACAAACAAAAAATAAAACCCTAATCCAGAATGTCAGAAAAAGCACAAACATTAAGAAAAGAAACAACAAAGTAAAGTATGTGTTTGAGAGGGGACAGACAGAGGCAAAGAGCTAGTTAGTCCTGCCCCTTCCTCACAATGTCATATCAGAAAAACAAGATCTCTTAATGAAATTAGATAAATAAAAATAAACAGACACAATGTAGTAGCAGCTGAAAGCAACCGCCAACATGTAAGTGCTGTGTGTCATCTGTGTGGCCTTTTCCAGAGCAGACAGAAAAACACAGGTGTTACTTATAACATTAACGATGGCTTCATGCGTCCCCTGTGAGCCGTGTCCATGAGACGATGAACCAGCAGGATTGATACCAGGACCCTGAAGGCACCACAGCTAACAGAGGTCAGCCATCGTTCACTCTATTCTTTACACCTGTGCTTTCCCTGCTGGCTGCAGCATGTCTGCAGACAGTCCTCTGTGAAAAGGCTCACAGGGTGAGGTTGAGATGACATGAAGGTGTTTTTCTTTTACTTTGTTTTTTAAATGGCTCTTTCTAATGTCAACAGAACAGTTTAAACACTGAGTACATACAGTGAAGTTCACTGTATAACATGTTTATTATTGACCAGTAGATGGAGGTAGAACATTAGGAACCCTGCCTACCTTCATGCTGTTGCTCATAGTAACTCATGCAGGGTTAACCATCACCGGGAGTCAATTTGTTATTTATCAGATTTGATTATCAATAATTCCTACAAATCTATTCAATATATTGTCCATCATGTCTTATATATATATATATTATATATGTGTGGTCCCTGTGGTATTCGTCAGGGTTTGTTTTGCTCACTGTGCGCTGCACGCTGTTCATTGCATCACTGAGTTTTGTGTAGGGAATGAACTACTGTGTAAACGGCAGTAGACACAGACATCCAGTTTCCTATAGCTCATCTGTCCTTGAAATGATTTTCACACTGGCAGTCGTTGCAGCAGGAGGAGGTTGTTTAAGCAAGCTCAAATCCTTGTATACCTCACACATGCTCACATAACTCCCTCCCACCCCTCACTCTCACACACACATTATATCCTATAGTGGAACAGTTGAGTTTGAACAGTATCAGTTTCATCTTTTGATGCACCATGTCTGCTTCAAAATCCATGAAAACCACACACGATTACACAGTTATCTCCACTGCCAACTGGGCTATCAGTAGTTTTGGGGGTAGAAGCTGTTGGCACTTTGCCTCACAGGCATTATGGAGTGTACTGTCAGCATGGCTGCCAGCACTTTTGAAGGAAACAGTGTCAGCTTTGACTTTAACTGGCTGAGACTGAATGAGGTCATTTTTAGGTATTGTGTTACATGTCTAGAGTGTCCATTTTGTAACAGCTGCATGCGATGTGTGGGGGACTACTGCCTGCCTTGGTCCAAAGCTGACCACCTATTCACTGCACATGGCAGGGTGGTATGCTGTCAGAGACGGGCATGGTCCAACTGGACGAGGTATGACGGGGGTGAGGGGTTGGTGTTGGACCCCTGGGGTCTGCAAGTATGTGCCAATAGCCCATATGCACATGTTGTATGGTGAAAAATGGACTCGCATTGTTTGATCTGTGAACGTGAGACTCGGGTGTGAATCACACTTTAAGGGGAGCAGAGAGCAGAACATGCGCATTGGAGGATTTTCATATAATGCTTGTGGATCTTTGCTGAGACAGGCAATACAACAAGGTATTGTATGTTGTTACCATTGTTGAGCTTAAAGTGCCTTATTTGCTGAACAACCAAAGCTACAGCTTTTGTTTTCAAAGTGAAAATAGTCATAAAAGCTTGCTGACACTCATTTAGGAAATACACACATTATGACTAGTGGCAGTGTTTTCATTGCAGAAAATACTTTCCCATTGTAAAACTTAAGGCTGTTAAGCAGCCTGGAAAATGTTGCCCCGTGTCAGCATAGTCAGAATGAATGAGGCAAAGGCCAGACACGGCTATAGCTGCAAGCTGTGGCCGGTATTTTGTGTGTGAAACTAGCAGGACTCTGGATAACAGGAGGGAGGAGGGCGGGCTTATTATTTTTAACAGCTTAACACTCCAATCAAATGAGCTTTCTGGAGATTTTTACACACTGTTGTGGCTCACATCACCTGGGTGTATTAAACCTCTTAACAGAATGTCCCTTTGTTCTCCTGTATTTCACAATAACAAGAGTCCTGCAAGGGACACACAGTAGAGCCCACTCGCACACGCCCTGTCATGTGATGGACACAGACAACAGACCATAAGAGCAGCTGAAATCCCCCCCCCCCAAAAAAAGGCACAGAATGGCAAAACATGGTCTTTCTTGTGGCTTCAGCATTTTTGGGTTTTCATAGTGTGTGTGAAAAAAAAAAGTGACATGTTGTATGTGTTCAGTGGAAAAATTTGCAAAGCTTATGAAAAAGACGTTAGTGGTCATGAGGGAATTCTTGTCAAGGTAGCTCGGAATAGATTATGTCCATGTTTCCATACTCAATTGTTTTCCTGTTGAAGAGGAGTAGATTTTTTTGCTTCATGCTGGATGGGATGCAGGCGCAGCCAAAGACAGAGAAGTCACCTCTTGAAAATCCTTAACCCCAATGTTTTGTTAGGGGCCTGGAGACCCCGCGCTGTCCTTTACAGCTCCAGTACTACTACTTCACACTACTTAACTTTCTTGATCCTTATGACTGTTTTCTAATCTTATTTGCCCATAGAAATGATTTTGAACTGTGGTCTGCCACACAAATTGATGTTTTACTTTTGTTTGTGGAACCAAAAACAACAACAAAAAAAATACGGTACACTGATTGGTGTTGTCATTATTTTTTTCCCACAGTATTAACCCTCCTAAATTCAAATATGAGTATATTTATATTCTCTTGATGCAGTGTATGAACAGTCTCTTTATAAGACATCAGGGAGTGGCCCCTCTCTGGAGTCCTGTTGACCTCAGAATTAACATCACTATGTAGGATGTATCATGGAAAACTTGAAATGTTTCCTTATTATATCAGTGCCTGGTAATTTCAAAGCCCAAATTGCGTTTAACAGGGTTAGCATTTCATGACACCAGGAGATGTGATTGGAGGATTTACACACAGTCAAATGGACATGCATACCTTTGCTGAGATGTCCATCATTAGCCTCAACACATGTAGACTAAGCTAACACCTGCAATTTTACTGCTGGTATCAAAATATCTAAACTTGCTGAATAGAGATGTTCAGAGAAATGGTAAAGAGAGCAAAAAGTGCATCAGTGTGATCTCACAGTGGTAGGTAAAACCATTTGGAAGTGATTTATGTTCCATTTTGCACTGATCCATAACCCTGCATTTGACAGGGTTAACTCACATCAATCACTTCTGAAGGTCCTCTGCTCTCATAAGCCACTTTTTCCTCTGTGCTTGACTAAATAATAGGTTCTGGTTTCTTGTACCCAAGAGACATGTAGACTAGCCCTCCTCTGTCAGGGGAAGATAGGATCTCTGGACAAGAGAAAAATGGGAAATTCCTAGACACTTAAACGTTTGGTTGCACACTCTATCGCCAGGACTCATTGCACATAACCTCTGTTGTGATTTTCAATCATTGTTTCTTTGTATGAGCCTGTGATCATATTAAACCCACAAAAAAGCCACATTATCCCTCAGCCATTCATCCTTCAAAAGGCCCTCAAACCCCAACAACGTCCACCACCCACCCCCACCCCACCTCTCCTCCCCTGCGTCTACCTGCTCTAATTAAGAGCCGGTCTAAGAGCTGCTGTGCATGTCTTTCTGTCTGGGCTCCAGACAGTGAGTGTGTATGTGTGTCTGGGTATGTCTTTGTATCAGTCCATTTTAGTTCTGTGTGTGTGTGTGTGTGTGCTTGCTTGGTCTTTTATGCCCACAACCTCTTTCTCTCTCTTACTCACTCACACACCACTAGCCTATTAGCATGGTAGCGTGGTAAGAGGCACTCATCCCAGTCTGCAGCAGTGCTACTCAAACACAAAGCCACTTCAGTGGGCCAGCACAATAGCCAATGACAGGCTTTTATTGCATTACAGTCTCTTATAGCCTCTATTTGCCATCTTGACATTAATCTCATATTCAAATGAATTTCTGCTCATTTGGAAGTAAAGCGTTTGCCACTTGGAAAATGAGCAATGACGAGAGATTTGATGGAACAGGATATGATCTGTGGAGAGATCCAGATTGCCCAGTGGTTACTGTTATAGGTTTTGACTGTACACACAGTTTTCATGTGCTCACTGACTGTGTGAATTGGAGGTGGGATGACTTCGAGTCTCCCATAGGGCGGAGTGCAAGTGGTTACCAGTCCATGTATGGTATGCAACCTGTCTAGGCTGTGGCCCAGCTCTCACCTAATGTGTGCTAGACTTGGTTTCCACCCGCTGCAAAGGATAATTAGATACACACTGACTGATGGATGAATTTATGGATTTGAAACAGATTGAGACACGTGGGGAAAGGCAACATTCAAACTGATCCAAGTTTTTTTTTTCTGTCGAGACACGATAAAAAAAATTAAACTTCCAAACCCATAATTGTAACTGGGATGTGTTCTACAACTGATTAATTCATGTCTGGATGTGTAAAGGTTCGTCCTAGATTAAATAAAATAAAATGAAATGAAATGTATGGACCAGTGCCCAAAATCCACTTTTGTAGAAAAGCTTCAGGCTCTTCCTGAGTCTAACGACTATGTTTTGAGATCATTACCACTCATGCCTACAGCTAATGTTGTCTGCTACCTGGGAAAGGTATGAAATCTGTCTTTTTACATGAAGGAAGAAGTTGTTAGCTCTGCAGATACTGAATAAACAAAACAGGTGGTCGCTGTGATCTGCTCAGTGTGTGTTATCAGCATGGATTCTTTACTATTATTTCCATAGACCGCTGACTGGCATGTGGTGACTCTCTATACTGAAGCATGCCTGCATTGTTCTCAAAAGCTCGTCAAATTCTTAAGCCTCGTGTCTTCCACCCGCTGCTCCAGTGTAGGCTGAAATATAATGTGCCATGTAAACCCCCACCCCACCAAAAATGAGCTTTTCACATGCCATGCTGGCAGTAGGATTTCTGATTCCATTTTAGCACCCCATATGGTACGCCAGCTCAACAATGTACACCACCCAGCTGCCTGTGACACGTTTATTGGCAGCATCAGTGGCCACTTTGACCAGACTGTCTGTCAGTTGCCATAAGGACTTAAAGATGTGACGCTCATTAATTGGCCCAGAAGACTTGTTAGACACATGATTAAATGTACTCTATTAGACAGTCATGTGTCAGTATTAACCCTTGCAAACTGATTTGTGACAATGGCCAATCATGATCATATCAGTAGCTTTTCTATGTTTCTATACTACTGCTCAAAGTACACCTTAACTTCTTGTTTGTATCCACTGTTTTAATGCTGTTGTTCATATTATTGCAGAATACAAAGATACACAAACAGTGGTGTGTATCTTATACAACAGCAGTTTAGTATTCTACTTCCCACTCAGACATTCTGTATAAAATGTCTACTGTTGGCTTTGCTCAACATTAATGTTTGTGTTTAGTTTTTCCTGAGCATTTCGCTCAACTAGTTTGTCGCCATGGCAGCAATAAATAACCTGTAAACACGCATTTTTAAAGCTCTTATCTATTTTGGTGATAAAGTACTTTTCAAGGCAATTTTCCACTAGGAGGCCACTGCAAAAAGCAGAGTACCTTTGAAAGATGTTTGAAAAAACTGAGGCCACACAGAGAGACCACTGGAGTGTTGTGTTGATGCTTTGTTAGATAGACACGCCATAGTCAAAGCAAAACCTCGTGTTGTAAGCCCCTCTGTCGCACCTTTACACCTCTCTCATCTTGACCTATTGTTGCATGGCTCTTCTCTGACATGCTGTTATCCCTGCATGGATCCACATGCACAATAAGGCTCAAGGGATGGTTTTCTCTGAGATGAGATAGACCTGTGGACCAAGACAAAGGCTTCAAACTATCCAAATTATCTCTTGTTGGGGTTCCTCAAAAGGCATTTTAACTATCTGGGAGAATCATCTTAAATGTTTTTGCCCTGCATGTCAAAGCAAAAAGGCTTATTGTGCAAAATGGTCCTCATAGGCTGCAAGGTGTTGATTTTCCTTCTTTTGTTTTTTTTTTTTTTTTGTCAGGATGTAATTTTATGTTGGCACACACACGCACATACATACACATATACTCCAAATCTCCAAGAATGTTTCAGATATGTTTGATCTCTGTATGAACATTCAGTCTGTGCACACAAGTTGCTTATTAGAAGTGGAGATGGAATTTTTCTTCCATCTGATTTATATCAGGTGCAAGACTCTGGATGGGTAATTTGGCTGATAGAAGCATTTTTATTACAGAGCTGTGGTTGTGGTGGAAATGATAGGTCTGCTTTACAGAATCCGTGGACTGGGGTTTACCGCCTTTCTTTTGTCTACAGCTGATTCTGCTGGAATGTTTGTTTAGACTCATCCCCTGTGTGAGAGCTTCACCTGGAATTCGAAGCAGTGCCTGAGATGGAGACAAGCTGCGAGATACACCTGGTGAGGGATAACAAACAGACAACACAAGATTAACCATACTGTAACACACCCTTTAACTCTCACATGATCTGAACACAATCTCACTAAGTGAAGCAGAAAAACCACTCCAGTAAGCAAAACTACAGACTTTGCCTTTAAAAACTGATGAGATTCTGTTTTCCACAACTTAAACTTGTAAAACAAATGATGGTGAATCCATTTTAAAAGCATTAATTCAACCAGTCGCTGCGCTGACTGACTGTTGGAGCCTGATTTCTGCCCAACTGGTTGCATAAACCCATTTTAAAACTTGTACAAAAGGATATAACTGTGTTTCCAGTTGTTCCACGCTAAAAAAAGAATATAATTAGAGAAGCCAGATTTTATAGTTCAAGAGGATGTCAATTACAACATTATGCACTCAGGAATGAATGGAAAAGTAACACAAACAGGATTTAGATAGGCACGAATAACTGTGGGCATTTCTTCACATTCTCACCCAGCAGTGTGTGAAAGATTTCTAACCAGACAGTGACCTATTCCTTTCATATTTGCAAGCGAAAGATTCAGATACCAGGTTGCCATAGATTTACAGTAGATAAGGATGGCAGTTATCTGGAAGATTTCTGGTTGATCATGTTGTAGGGCTCTTGTTCACATTCAATCCACACACAAGACAGTCTGAAGTAGTTTGCCTTGTGGTCAGAGTTCTCTTAAAATTCACATTAAATTTGATGTACTGTACAGTATTTCATGCACTGTTGTTGTAGTGTGGAGGTAGATGACAAAATGACCAACAAAGATAAGGCTCTTTGGCACACATACCAAAAACGAGTGGTGCACCATCAACCAGACAACCTCGTCTGACTGCCTGCTTTTTGCCACATTCATCCAGAAGTGTGATGGCTGCATCCCGCCTTCTGAATTCATTAATATTTGTTCAAACTTGAACTTTTTGGGAAAGCGACAGCCCTATCAAGTTGCAGCAGCTCTGAGGTTTAGCTGCTTGTTATCTCAACCACTGAATTATGTATAGTTGTGGTACAGACCGAAATGTTACATCTTCCAAAAATGTTTCTTTCAGGAAAAAAAAGAAAGTTATTATTTTACCTCCAGAATAAATTATCTTGAGTTTAGTTGCGTGGGTGGTGGAGAACTCTACAGCTTGATTGTGACTTCCATAATACAATGGCAGGTGGGAAGCATTACTCAGTATTCCCAGTGGATCTGTGCAGAATCTTCAAACATATTATTAGTATTATTGAACCAATGAATACACAATACATCACATTACAGTGGTTCTTTGTCGCACTGAACTATTTTTAAAATCTCCACTGAGAGCAGTGATGTTCTGCATCGTGTCTGCAGACCTTGGTGTTGTCACATTCCTTCATTGGCTTTATATGGCAGCAGTGCTCCTGTCGGAGTCAGGGTCTGACAAAGGGCTGTTGTTTTCCCCAGCCTTTTCTCTTTTCACACGCTAGGCCCTTTGGCTGAGAGCAGCTGCTGAGGCATTAGAATGAAATTATGCGAATATTTGTTCTACTCGCTGCTGATATGGTCTGAACATTGATTCTGTCCATCTCTTGATCCTGTTTGACCTCTGTGTCTCATTTCCTGGGCACATGATAGGGTGTGAATGTGATTCATACATGCATTCCTAACTGCTGCAGTTGCCAAATTTGAGATTCAACCAGTGAATTCTCATTAGACCTCTGAAAAGTTGGTTCTGATGTGATGTGAATATGACTTTGTCCCTCAAAAAAAAAAAAAAAAGAGCACCAAACTGCATCCAATCTGTTCATCTTCTTCTAATGTTCTGTTGAAGACATGTGCCGTTGCAATTTTGGGTTATCCATGAAAAAATTCTCACATTATTAGGCTACAAGTTAGAGACCTGCTGGAAATCTATTGGTCGGAAGATTTCTTGGACTCTGCCTCAGCAGGAGTCTCTTCCACCATGTCGAAGCGGACAACGATGGAGTATTTGGCACGAGTGCAGGGAACAGAATGAGGAACTGCTCTGCTAGGGAAATCCGGTAAAACAAAATCCTTTTATAAACAGACATTCAAAAAGCTATCCCTGTGTAACCATGAAAGAGAACCACACATGACAAAGTTTCCAAGGACAGGATGTGTTGTCATACAGAGAGGATTCTCAGTCTGTGCATGATTAATATGAGCAGCATGTAATACTTTCCTGGTTCTTCCAGGACTCATCAAAGGTTCTGCTGTCGAAAAGTCCTGGTTAAATCTGCCATGCTTCAAGAGCAAAGACATTGCATGGAAAATCCCTGAGTAAGTGTTTATTTCTTTTCCTGGCACTTTTTATTTTCACTGTAATGTCATGAACTATGAACTAAAGCTCCAGTCTTTCTTTCTACCTGTAATATTATTTGGTCATTTGTAAAACAATGCTGAAAAAGCTGCCGCTATATCTTAAAAGTATAACTTGCAACCTGAGAGGTGATGGAATGGATTTGAAAGGGCTAAAAGTAGCAGAAATATGAACATGGAAGAAGAAAATGTTAAATATCCTGCAATCCAAGCTGAACAGTTGATGAGATTGAGAAGTTGCAATACACTGGAAACTGTTTGTTTATTAAGATCCCCATTAGCTTTTGCAAAGCAGCAGCTATTGAAACTGACAGCTGAAGAAAACTGATGAAGCAATGCCAACATAGCTGAAGCTATAGCTATGAATAGATTTAAAGCAGAACTACATGAAATAGTTGAACTGTTGAAGATGATCAATCCCTGCTATCTAGCACACCAGCTCTTTGACTGTTCAGATGTATGTATCTAGACTTTTCTCAATGACTGACGAAGCTAACATGAAGGTATCTCATTTCTAATCTAATGATATCTAATATAATCTAATCAGCCATTTAGCGAGTCTGATGTGACACTTTTAAGTGCTAATTCTTCTAATTAAAAGAATGGAAGCTTTTAAGTTACATTTAATTACAAAGTGTAACATCAAAAGCCTGATGGTAGCTTCGCCACATACCTCCAACTGAAACAAGTCAAGTCAGTTCCTTCTATAGATCCCAAAAACTGAACCCTCGGAATAAAAACAAAGACAGACCAACATTTTCCAAGGTTTGGAACTTAATGTTTGGCCTCAAAAAAACTTGTGGTTTAGCTAGTGATGCTACAAGTGACTTTCTGTCTGCATAGTTGACTATGATTTTGTAACTTGCTGCTAAGAAGGTAACAAGGACTTGGAGTAGTGTAAATCAGCCAAGAGTTTCTGCAGAGCTTGACTGAATTTGTGGTGAAAAATCCTCCAGAGACTTTTTGAACAAATCATATTAGAGTCAGTCAGATGTTAGAAAACTTGTATGTGCTCTGAGCACTGGTCCCAGGCATCCAGTGTCTGTGAGGTGCTAAATCTTGCTGAGGTCTGGAAAGTATTCTGCCCCCATTAAAAATCAGTGCAGCCTGATTCCTCAGCAAATTTGTGAAATTGATTTGGTGTGTTGCAGGCAGCCGCAGACTGTGCCGAGCCAGTCCACAAATTGCCTGCCCTGTCTGAAAAAAGTGTGTAAAAGCCCGTGAGGTGTAGAGAGGGAGGAGAGAAAATAAACAGGAATGGTGTATCGACATCTAGTGTGAATGTGATGCTTCATGAGACATCTGAAAGAGGACTTAACAGCATTTTAATACAATCCTGCAGAGTGTTTAGCAAGACCGCAACCTAAGCTTTCTACTGCCTTTCCACATGGAATTACTTTAAAGGCCCTTGCTTAAAACAACATCGTCAACAAATCTCTGTTTGATTTTCAAGAGTAATTGGCCATATAGCTTTTTCTATAAGTTATGAATTGATTGGAAGATTGTGGCTTCAGCTTACTCGCCGCTTTGTATGCTTCAAGTTTCAGGAAAAGTGACTGAGGTCAAGGAGTGCTGTGTTAGCTCAAGAATGCTAATAGGTCATAATCATCTCTGTATTTTCAGACAAATCTGATGAAAAAGGCCACTGCGCTGGCTGAACCCTGATTTTCTGATTTGGTTTGTGCTTTCCCCAGACTTGGCAGCCCATGACAACTAGAGAACTGTAATAAGAATGATCTGACATGAGTATAAATACTTTCCATGGGTAATTGACCCTTTTCCTGGACACACACACTCCAAGATCAAAAGGGTATATCCTCTAGACTCCAAGAGCCACTGATTAAACACATTTCAGAAGTATTTCCCTTCCATTTCCAGGGCAGATCTGGCAAAGACATACGAGATGTGTTTCATTAAGTTGTATCATGAAATACACTTCACTTGTGTGGATGTGAAGTGTGTGTGTGTGTGTGTGTGTGTGTGTACAATACAGCATGCCTATGTATGTGCATGTGTGTTGCTCTACCCGTCTATGTATATCCTGTACATTTTTAGCTGGTGAGGGGAAGTGACGTGGCGTGTTGCCAGCCAAGTCTCAGTGTTTCTCAAGAAAGACAAATGACATTGTTCCAGGAGCAGATACCAGCTTTACTGCCAAATCCCTGCCGGCTGGACTGAAATTTCAGCCATGTAAAGAGAGCAGGAGTGGAGCAGGGCCTGACAAAAGATGACATTGGCTTGTAAGTTTTAGGCGATGACGCTCAGGGGGATTCCATTATGTGGCTGTCACACAGCATTAGGCGAGACAGCAAACACTTTCATGTGTGGATTACCATTTACCCATTGGAGATAATAGATATTTGCCTTAGCTAATCCATTCCTCTATTGATTTTTTTCCCCTTTAATAACTTCTTGCAAGCAAGCAAATTTTAATAAGTGCAAGAATGCTGACATGTAAGAAGCTGGAACAAAGGGCCGTGTTTGACACAGATAAGCTGCTTAATGTAGTTTTCCATACAAACAAGATATAAAGATTGTTTATTCAAAACTATAAATGTAAACATACAATGTGACTCTGTTTCAGAAAACCCAATTCTTAATTTTAAGATTAAGATGGCCCAGGTATCTCAGACAGGAGAGACAAGGACATGTTTATATTTTTTTCCTATAGTTCTTGTACCGTACCTGTTAATATTTACAAAAAAATGTTTATGGATAAGCCTGCTGGTCCATATTTCTCAATTTCAATGAAAAGGTCAAAACCAAGGATGGAGAGGGACTATGAACAAATGTGGCCTGTGTATCCACATGCTTCTGGAACTTCCTGCTGTGAGTTCAAAAACTATTATAAACACACAAATGAAGCAGACTGCTGCCCTCTGTGACATGTCCCTTCATCACCATGAGGTCACACAAGATTCAGTCAACTAAGGCCTGAGCAACAAAAGTGTCAACAAAAGTGTTAAAAAATGTTTGCGAAACAGTGTCCGTCCATTTTAGAAAAATTATTTGGCTCTTAAGTATTAAAGTTTATGTCTGTGACCTGTTTCTAAAGATTTACATCTTCATTCAGAACTGGTGAGCCGGAGGCTGATTGCCACAGATGGTTCAGAAAACTGGAAATGATACAGAATATACGTGGATGAATATGCACAGGTAAATGCACTGCTGATTTTTGGATTAGTTGAATTCAAAAAATGTATAGAATATCATCAGTTTAACACTTAAATCTATTACAGAAAAATCCATTTTCTCCTATAGAATCAACTCTAATAATATCATCAGTAGCGTTACACACATTATTAGAAAAGTACATGAAAACGGAAATGAATCTATCACAGTGGAGTGTATCATGAGTGGATCAAACAACACCTCCTTTATACCCCAACAAACCCACTATCCTGCCCACTGAAGAGGCTCAAACGTTCAAAAATATCTCTTCAACACAGATAAACAAGACATCACATTTACATTTGCTAAGAAAAATAAGTCTTTGCTGCCACAGGTTCTTCTCCCTGGGCCCACAGCACATCATGACTTAGCCCATTGCTCCTAGACACAAATAATTACATAACTAATTACAATGTTTGTGTTGATGGCAGGACCTTCAGCTGTTCAGTGTCTGGGGACCCTTCGTCCTCGGCTTCGGCACAGGTGAAGGCTGCCGTTCCTCAGCATCGGTGGGAAGCTGCAGGGGCCTGTTTTCCATCTGAGCTTCAGGCTCAGAAACACTGTGGTAACAGGCTCTCTCCGAGGCCTTGGGGTTTGGGGACGGAGAGTCCTCACCTGGATGCATAGTCTCATACACTGGGCCGGTGGAGTCCGGCTCTCGCTTGGTCAGAGAAAGCATTCTGAGTTCCCCTTTTTCCTTTACTCTCAACTGAGATTTGTTGCGTCTGAGGCAGCAACATAATACAATGATAATGATGAGCATAAGAAGAATCACACTTACTCCTCCTGCTGCCGCTGCCACCATAGTTTTGCGTGTCAAACAAACCAAGGCTGGCGGTGATGGTGATGGTGACGGCGGCGGACTTTTACAGGTTAGACGGACAGTCTCGCTCCTCTCCATGCTGGCTTTGTTTGCCACGCCACATGTGAAGCTCCTCTCTCCTTTCAACTGCTCCAGTGAAATGCTCAGTGTTTGTTTTGTTTCGCTCGTTAATGTTTTTCCATCAAGAGTCCACGAGAACACCAAACCCTGAGGTTTGCCTGTGTTGCAGTTTAGATGAACAGCTTTAGACTTGAAGTCACAGTCATAAGTGAGTTGAGGTTTTGGTACCTTCTCGATCACACACAGACGCACGCTCCATGTTTTAGCTAGAGTACCATTGGAGTGCAGCACATCTGCCCGGTAAGCCCCTGCACTCTTGAATTGAAGGTTCCTCAACTGGAAAGATCCATCTGTAGAAAGATCTTCTGTCTTTCCAATCGTCACCTTGCCTTGCTGTCTGAGAAAAATGAGTGTGTTATTGTGTGTCCATCTCAGCACATGTGTGTTTGTCAGCCCCTCATAGAGCAAAGGCAGATTCAGACTCTGTCCAACTGCACCGTAGAGATCACAGGTGTCCTTGTTTGTTGCTGAGAGCAGTTGGATGAATCCTGACAGAATGATGACTCCAAGCGTTGCAGCTAAACACGCCATGATTTACAAAGTGAAGATGAGGAATCCTTTCTGAATATTTGTCAAACAATTAACAAATAATCACACTATCCTCCAGTGCAGTCTATTCAAACCGTGATTGAGAGAGAGACCTGTCAAAATTAGTCCTCTCCTTTGCAGCCCAGAATATAAGTGGCACGCAAATAACAAGAGAAGCGAGTCACCAGTAGGAAGGAAACTATTTGCCAACAGTCTACTTTCAGTTCTCAGACGATAACATACAGTTGTGTCATAGTCATGTGGAGACTAACATTTTCCTCTCCCGTGACAGGACTATATATAGAAATATGCATCTTTTGCATGTAAATCGTTGCAATTATTCCAAGCATGACCAGATGGCAAAACAATTGAGGTTAAAGTGTTTCTAAAAACATCAGGAACCACATGAAATGTCCTTGACCTCTGTTTTTAAAGATGTTAGAATGCATATATCTATATATATATATATAATAATATATAACCCCAGAGCATGAATGTATCAAATTCATACTCTGGGGTTATATTAGACTTTTTAAATACTGCTGGATAGTTGAAGTTTCCTCCAAGGATCAATTTGATTGTATCTATATAATCAAAGACCATAATTTATATTTTCTTTTAGTAATCTGAATCCTAGAAGTAACTTGTCAATAATGATATGAAATTGTTATGGTGAGGTAAATATAATGGACTAACAAGTACAATATTTCCCACTGAAATCAGTCTTGATGTTCTCTGTACTTTGTCCACTGGTGTGGCTGTCATAGAGTCACACGGAGTCCAAGGCCAGACAAAATACTGCCTGCCAGTCAAAGTGTCTAATCCCTGGCACAGTGCTACATGTCCATCTGTTGACTGTACTTTCTCACACATATGCTGAGGGCCAGTACCTGAAACCTATGCACCTCAAACAGCAACTGACACTTATGAAAGTTATGGTGCTACATTTAGATAGAGGGTCAAAACACAGATTATTATTAAAATATCACCACTGAGAATTACTTCTCACAAACAAGTTCAAGCAAGCAGAGAGCGTGACATTTGCCCAGGGTGAAATTAATCTGGAGCGACTGAGTGGCTGATGTAAGTAAGTCAAGGAGCTGACACACAGATATTATTCTTAGTTGTAAATAATTCAAACATGAGCTGAACAAGAACAAAAAAAAAATTACAAACTAAAGCAAAAACTGACACTCAGCTCCACTGACATGCTCATGCTGCTCTCTAACTGCTGGGTATTTAAGGAGGCAACTGTTAGTTCTCTAATGGCATTTAATGCAGCTTTGATTCCTGTTTCATGTTACACAACCCATGCTTTGACTGATCCTTTGTGTGTTACTTCAGCCTTTGCTTCTCTAAACTCTCGTCTTACATGAAACTGCTGAGGTGAACATCTCAGACCTCTCACAAATAAATATGAGTTTGACATACGCTACATGAATAACCCAGGCTGCATGATATGTGTTCTGCAAACACAGTGCACCCAGCCATATACAATACGATGTCTACACAGTACTGTATATTAAGTTAGGCTCCTGATATAATATGAAAGAAGTTCCAAGATTTATTATCAGTCAGATATTTCCCCATTGGCTTTTCCATTATTTATCCTGGTTATTGGTTTTTGTCTGTCAAAGAATACAAATGACTTTTATTTGTCGACTCTAAATTGGTTTAGTCACGGCTGCATTTCCTGATAAAGCGTCTGAATAATGAGAGGCCACCGCCTCATGTGAATATCTATTGCAAATGCTTTTGTTTTGGTGGCTTCAGTTGAGCAGCTGTAGAGTATGTGTATTTTCTCATTAGAGAGGGCAGCGATGCTGTCAATTAAAACTATAATTGAATAATTACTTTTAAAGAAAGTCGCACAACAGCCCCTTACATTTTAGGCACAGTCAGAGGCTCCAGCCAACTGGTATTCTGACCTCCTTTGCATCGGTGGTTTTAATCCAAAAAGACTCCAAGTGACAAATAGCTTCAGCTTATTTCATCTTCCTCAGGTTTTTAATTTAATGGATTTGAAACTGAGTTGGCAGGTTTTCATGTTATTAAATAAATAATTTGCTTTTGCATTTACAGCAAACATAATCAAGTAAATCTCTCTGTAAATCCCCCCACAGCATTCCCAGTCAGCCACTCATTGTTCACTTAGCATCATTCCAATAATTCACCACCATAACTTTGCTGTCTCAAGCTACAATAGAATCATTTTGCTGCCCGAGACTGTAATTTCATGCAATTAGCAGTGATTCACAATCTTTGTGTGACTCTCGACACCTTCAACATTACCCAGAGCAAGAGAAGAACACCTGTTTCTTTTAGTTTCACCATCATTACACATTTTCCTCCCCTGAGGCGCACACATTGATGTAAAATGTTAGCTATTCAGAGTGGGCATACTGAGAGCTGAATGCAATGAATTCCTTGATACAAATGCTGTAAAGATTATGTCCTTGAGAATTTTCCCCGTCAGCTCAAATATGTTCATGTATGTGCTGTGCCTGTGTGTGTGTGTGTGTGTGTGCTGAGTTGATAAGCAGCAGGGTCACAGATACAAGCTGAAGAAGAGGTGAGCAGACATATGGTGCGCTGGTGTTTTATATCATAGCTGACATGAGCCAAAGAAGAGTCTGCAATAGCAGAGCAATCTCACAGTACCTGGCAACGGAAACTTACACACAAATGCAACAAAGGTTGTCAGCCTAGTTTCAATTCCCACTTTTTTTTTTTACATCCCGGGTTTCAGCACCCAGTGCAGTTGTGTCAGCACTGCCAGCAACAGATTCAACCTTTATCTTTTATATGTCTCTTTTTTTTTCTTTTAGTATAGTTCTATATAGTGATTTCATCTGGTTTCTGTTGGTTGCATACCTGAACTCTCCCAAACAATCTTTTTTTTTTTTTTTTTTTGCATCACCCATCTTTATTGATTATAAATCACTTCTCCAGAGTGATTTGGATATATACTTCAAGTCTTCTTTGAAACTTCTTCTCACACCCATGCAGAGTCAGAGCTTTTAACAACAATGATGAACATCCATATTCAACTTCAGGCTATTTACTCTCACATCTGATAAACCATGTAGGATTTGGATCTATTTTCATACAGAGTACCACCCCCTGCCAAAGGTAAAAAGTCCAACACTGATCATCTAATATCTATGTGAACATCCGCAAACACCCTTAAAGTTAAAAGTCAGCACTTTAACCTCATAGAAAGTGTTTCATTTCAAATCCAGTGCAGCGCTGGAGGAGAGCCAGAGCAATGAAAAACATATCACTGTCCTAATACTTACAGCCTCCACAGAATGAAGATAAATCCTAGACATATTATTTGGGGACACTCATGGCACTGTTCCAACCAGCGTCTGCATCCTGTTAACCTACAGTATTTTTTTCCCGGTCCACTGAAACTGGTGTTTACACTCGTAGCTACTCTATAAAAGTCCATTTTAAATTATCCATAACAGATATAACAGATATAATAGGGCTTCTTTAGTGACATGATTTGCTCATTTGTGCCTTCTTTTTTTTTTTTTTTTTTTTTTTACTGTGCAATATACAGCGTTAACAACAGGTCACATCTGTGATCACTTCCATCTGGTACAATGGTAGAAGAAAACAGCCGTCCTCGCTCTGTTCACTTCTGCTCTTGTTGTGCATGCTCTTTCGTGTCCTTGTATCATCTGCAGTATTTCCTCACACTAGACAGATGTCAGACTTGGAGAAGAGGAACTGAGTTGCAGTGAAGACAAACTGGTGTCTGATGAAACAGTGATGTGTCGTACGTCAAGGCAAGATTATCTAGTAATAGTGTTCCACTGCTCAACAAAAAAGGCTTACCTTATTCTCTCATTACTGGAAGCAGATATTATTGGTGCTCTTGGAAAGCTTAGAATTGACCCACTTATTGTTGATGATTATCTTCGGCATTTGTTAACATGTTTACTTTTCTGTTTATAATGACTGCAATCACTGCCAAGGACAAAGAAATCCTCTCAGTCGGTATTATTTCATACAAACAGAACCCGTGTGACTGTCAAATCAAACACAAGCATTTTCATCACCCTTTATAACCCTTTTGATCCCCTTCTGTAATATGCCCTCTTAATTGGCTACAATGTAAGATCTGAATAGACTGGGCATGGGTTAATTGGCCTCAGTTCCTAGTCCCTCAAGCTCTAAGGCAGGGAGCCCGTCTGCCTAGCTGATGTTTAATTCAAGGGCCCAGATGGAGGCGTAACAGCCTGGCTGTGAGACCCTTGACTCACACTTTGGCTTTGGATGGCCTCGAGGGATGAGGGGGTTTTGGTGGCCCCTCCTGCTCCAAAATCAATGTAATCTCAGGGACAGCGACAACACTCTGAGCCAAGAGCTGGTACTTTGAACCGAAGCGACACAGGCTTTGTGTGGGCCTCGTCACACTATCGTTTATAATGGGCCAGAATCAATTCATTACAATAGAAGTGTCGTGATCAGAGAATAAAAATAAATAAATCCACAGGGATCCATTGTGTAATGTTAATGAATTTTGACATGCAAATTAGTGTGGTTATCTTTCAGCCCCTCTAGTGCTGACATCTGGAGCATTTTATGACCAGAGGGTTGGAAAACAGAAGCCATACATCATATGTATCACACCATCCATTTTTAACCTGAGGAGAATTATCTGGTCTTTTTAATTGTGATTCTCCGTCATATTGTCTAGTTAGCTGCCATGCTAATAAACTAGCTTGGCGGACGAGTGTAGCTGGCTGGTGATCACATGTTACCAGCTGGGCAACTCGCTAAAGCAATATGGCCTGCAAGCGGTGTCAACAAGCTTCCAACACCTACTTCAGGATGACACACATAAGGTGCAGGAGGTAGAGCAGGTTTCCTACGATTTGCAAGGCAGGTGGTTTGATCCCCAGCTCACTGAGTAACTCCAGTTATTTATCTATGTATTTGTTTATATGTCACTTTTGGGTGCAACTAGGTGACACAACATCAAAACCTCACCACACAACAGACCAGTACTTTTGCTGGCCAAGTATAAATTAAAAATGTTCTCTCCAGTTCAAAAACCTAAAGCAAGTCCTCTGACTGTGCACATGATGCACATGGGTCTAAGATTTTGAGGAGCTTTTGAAAATAAGCATTAATTAAGAGGCTACAGGTCCAACAGGTCACAAGATAACTGAAATGTCTATGTACATTTACATAATTAACCTTATTCACTATTCAGTGCCAAAAGTAATCTCATCAGCCTACAGCGTGTGCCCACAATAATCATATTAGCCCCTTCATTTACGTAATACTGCATAATACCTTGCACAACTCGCACAACCTTGCAATTTTGTATAATGTTTTATTTTAGTCCTTTAGACAGGAAAGTTCATTTCTAGATTCTAGATGTAAATATGTTTGAGCTACCAAGACTACCGGAATGACTCTACTTCCTGTTTGTTTGAAACCTCTGAACCTAGAGATCCCTGCATGCCCCCTTGTCATTTGGTCCTGCAGCTGCGTAATATGTTAAAGTCTGCACTGCCCTGCTTTTCTTAGTCTGAGCCATTTGAAAAGCACCTTTTGCTGTTGCGGCTGTCACCATGTTGTCCAGAGCTTGGGTCAGTCTTGTTTCAGGAAGTGCACAGTGAGATTTCAGAGTGCTGTTGTGTTTGTGATTGTGATTGAACGCTCCATGTCTTTCATATGAGCAACAGAAGAACAGGGATACAATTTGTCAGACTTCCAACTCGAGAGAGGAACCTTTTCACATGTACATCATGTTAATGTCCAGTTGTATCCTGTGTAACTCCTTTATACTTCCCTCACTCTCCTCTGCTGACATGAAGGCATGTTTGAATGGTTTCGCAGATCACAGTCCCTGAAAGTTAAAGTCACTCCCACTACTTCCCCAAAATGGTTGTAGAGACAAAAGCCAGACCTTTTCTTTTGACAGGGTTCAAGAGATCACAGTTTATATTTCCTCTTGCATTACACGGGTCTCTAAATTGTCTGGTTTTGGTGGTGCTGGTGGTAAGGGGGGTGGGGCAAACTGCACTTCAAACATAATATGGGCTGGGGCTTATCATTGTTGACTGCTCTGGTGCCGCCACTGCGGAGGAAGCCGCTTATATCATCTTTGTTTTGCTCAGTCCCAGCTGTTTTTGCTCACCGGGTTGACCAGCTATCTGCTGGTGCTGAGGATCTTTGATGTGCGCAAGGCGGCACTGCATAGGCAGGAATCACTCTGGCACTGATGACCCCAAAACCAACCTCCCATCAGCCCGCTGGGGTTCAAGTTTAAACAACTGAAAAGGATTGTTTTTGTTCCCCTTTTCCCTGTTTTTTTTTTTTTTTATGTCCACAGGGCATCTGTTCTCTGTTGTCTTCCCGTACTAGCCAATGAAATCTGAGGAGGATTTTTAAGTGAGATGTTTTGTGGCTGACCATAAGCTCTGGACACGGACACGTCCCAATTAAGTTATTGTAGCTGTGTATAGCAAGGTCGAATAGGAAAAGTTACATCCATGCCTGTTTTTATCAATGCAAGATTTGAAGGGTTCAAAGCCAACTCTAGAAATTGCATTAAAGTAAAGTTCGTTGAACAGCTGGAGAGAATGAACAAACACTTGTTTTCTGAGATTTCACCACAAGATTATGTCATTTGTACTTGCCTGACGGTCATGCTGTGGTCTGCATGTTGCTTTTATGACTAATGAACAGTTAATCCTCAACAGATGAAGCATCCCATTTGTTCCAGGGCCTTTCCGTTTTCTTTTCTGTGTGACTGTCAATATCATTACAAAGAGCATGCTTTTGCTCTGTGATTGTGATGCTTGATTCCTTCATCTGTCCTCATTGTCGTCCTCTGTCTTTTTTCTGAGTGGTGTAATTTCCTTAAACCCATGGCCATGTAAAGCCCTTTGTTCCCCCCTAAAAGTTGCTTTTGTTGAGAGCTGATCATTGAAGAGCCTGGGGCTGGAGCGGACTAGCTGAGAAATACTCAATCAAAAGTTTCACTGTGGTTCTTTATACAGTTTATACCAGCATGTTTAAGTTTGGAAACATGATATCATTTGTTGATATTTCAGTAAACAGTAAACGTCCAGGTCTCAGTGCTCTTCAAAATGGAACGGTAATTAAAAGCTGAAGTGATTTAGGGCTCCAGTGTACACACAGTAAAACCTTATTCCTAGGTGACTCATTGTTTGTGGGAATCTCTTTCTTTTCTCTCTGTCCTTGTGACTGTCTCTCTGTTTTTCACTGAGCTAACAGGTGATGGTGAGCAAGCCAGTGTGCTGCCTCATTAGTGAAGATGGTGCAATGAGTTGCACCTGGTGGC
Organism: Caranx ignobilis; assembly: GCA_021432705.1. NCBI lineage: Eukaryota > Metazoa > Chordata > Actinopteri > Carangiformes > Carangidae > Caranx > Caranx ignobilis. The sequence continues at coordinate 68,737,309 of MU269990.1, read as the reverse complement.
TCCATTTCAACAGCTGTCCACTAATTACAAGTTGAGCTGAGGGCAGTTTGCTGGTGTTGTTTCTTTTGTGTGGGATTCTGACGTAAGACTAGTGTCCTCTCTGTAATAATGGTTAGTTTCAAGGTTTTCTGGGGACTTAAGAAATATAAGTATGGTAGGGATCCGTATTTGGTTGTGGTGCCTCACAGTTTGACTCGATTGTCCAAACCTGTTATGAGAAATACCTAAACAAAAGCTGTACAGATCAGCAGTCCAAATCACTAACCCTGTCCCAAAGCTACAGAATCATCAGATTGTGCCATGTTTTCTGTCTTTGATTAGCAAAATTATTGATCTCATAATTTCTGAACTTGGAATTCAATCAGTGGTCATGTTTCATTTGGTCATTTGTACTTCAAAATCCTGGTGGAAACACCAAAAATGTGCATCAACTCTCAAATGCACATCACATTTTTTTGCACAAGGAGGAGGTGGAAAGTTTTCTGTATCGATATGGATAAAAATGTGATTTAGTGCTATTGAAATGGACAAGCGAACAAAGTAAGCGCGTTATCCAATGAGGGCCGTTGCGGCCGTCTGGGCGGCCGTTGCATAGCAACTGTTTGCCATCTCCGTCATTTCCGAACTGCTCATATCACGGCCAAGTAAGCAGACATGGCTGTTGTTATAACTCTTCCAGTACCACAAATCTGGAATATTATTTCTTCAAACGTCTCCTTTATCTTCTGTCTTGCCACCTTCTTTTCCTTTCACCACCAGCTTTCCTGTTTGTCATCCTGCATGTCGTCTTCTTTCTCCTGCAGAATGGCACCTGACATGACAATTAGTGCATAACTTTAGCGGATGGAAACACACACAAATGTGCATTTCCTTTTGCTGCACTAATAAAAATTAGCTTAAGATTTGCACTACAAATTGGATGGAAACATGACTAGTGTAACTGTAAAGTAAAGTAAGAATGACTGAAGACTCCAAATTTGCAGAATTGAAAATATTTATTGAAGCGTCAGGCAGACACAAATCAACAAAAGCCCACTTGGGGCATGAGACAAGCATAAAAGTGGCTGTAATATAGAACCATGACAGATTCTTAAACAAAGGCCCTGAAAGCAGGGCTGGAGTATGCAGGCTTCACGTCTGGCAGTATGAGCTACATTTATATGTTAGGCCATCCATCAGTCTTCATTCCTCTCTTCAGCTTCCGCCTGGCTTGGATTAGCTCACATAAAGACAGGATGCTATATTCTCCACCTTCTTTGAATATCTGAAAGCCTTTGATGTGGGTTCAAATGTGAGAAAAGATCAAGAGATCAAAAATGTGTTCACTGCCAAAGAGATAAAGCTGTCAGTCATGTCTGTCAGCTGAATCTGACAGCGCAACAGAAAGGCTGTGTGCTTGGTGTGATGATACGGTTGCAGGGCTTTCAACGAGTGAGACTAGACACTTTGGCCTGAGTGACGCTTGGGTGTGGTCTGAACTGATCGAATCCACACAAACAGCTATTTACATGCAAGAAATTCCTCTGCAAAGGGGATAAGCCAAAAGGAAACCAGTAATTCTGAAAGTGATTGTTCCCCTCCCAGCTGTTTGAAGTGTTTGGCCAGTGTCTGCTCATATCTTCAGTGTGAGGACAGAGTCGAGCCTCAGCCTTATCAGATTCGACACCATCCAACCTTCTCAATTTTACTGCTGAACCTGTTAAAATATTTTGCCTTTTCATGTAATCTAATATACATGTGGGAGAGGAGGCCGACTTTAAAGGACATTACCTTCAACTTTGGGCGCTGATCTTCACATGGTAAATGAGAAAACTCCCGCTGACTTGATGACACATTATCATTGGTTCCCACAATGGCAGTCATTTAACAAGCTTGAGAAAATCCAAATTACTTTTCATAACTGACTGACTACATGAAAGTTGTGAAATATTTCCAGCATTCAGAACACACAAAGAGATTTCAGGATGATTGAATGTCGTGGCTGGGTTTCAGTTTCTAACCTTGGGAACAAAATATAACTTTTCTCATGTACACACAAAACCTCACAAAAATGGCATATATTCAGGGAAAAGCTAATCTGGCTTTAAATAGAGTTATATTCCATTAAATTTTTTATCACCAAACCCACAAAGAGAGAAGGTCCTCCAAAGGCCTGCAGTGGAGTGAGTCTTATCTTTGTGGGCCAGAGATTCATTTAACACAGCTTAAATTCAAATGATTTTTGTGAAGGATATGGTGACCAGTAAGAAGGGGTCATCTTTTCTATTCAGCTGCAACACTTTCATGTAGGTTAAACAGATTAGAGCACCCTGGTATGGTGCCCTGCCCCTGGCAGCACAGACTTGGCTGGCTGTGGATACAAAGGGGGGACAGAAAGGGGGATTTAATTTAATGCAGGAAGAAGGCCATTCTGTCATTTCCTTGTAATCCTTGTGCTCCTTAACTCATAGGTTGTAATCGGGCTGCAGTGACAAACTTCTGAAGCATTCCTCGAATACTGGAGCTTCTGTATTGTATTTTGATGGTGGGTAAAGTTAAAAGACAGAGGAAGAGCCATTTGGCTGTGTGCATGGCTTGGAAGACGAGAGTTTGTTGGTCCTCAGCCCAGCAGGGAAACAGGAGAATCATTTGCCTCTGACTGTATGAGCAAACTGCCTGAATGACCTGGTGCACTACCCTCAGGGGTGATGGTGCATCACGACAGTCTGTGATCTGTGGTACATGCAGAATGTAAAGCAGACTGCACATGACCTGGTAATTTGATAGACAGACATGAACTCAGCTCTGATTCAGTTATGTTTACTTCAGTTAAAGACCTGAATGCAGCTAAGAACTTGATCTTGAAAATCAGCACACATCAGAAAATAGGAAACAATGGAACTCATTCATGGATCTATATTACAATTGTGTTCTGTGAGTTTGGCTATATACTGTACAGTACTGTAATTGTAGTCTACCTTTGGCCTTTTATTCTGAGGATTATATACATTTAAAGACAGTACACTGTTGCTCTGTGAGGAAACAAGATTACAGTTATCAAGCATCCTAACCCCCCCCAATCACTTATACGACAAAAGTTCACATGCACACAGAGGAGGGCACAGTAATGGATGGTGCTTCACAGCTAGTTAAAACTATGACTAAACTATGATGTGCTCCATTTTATGTTCTTAAGAGTTGCTACTGGTCAAATACCTGATGATAACAATGGCTATGATAATGATGATATTCGTGATTTTGATAATAGTGATGATAGCTTTGATGATAATTTTGTTTACCATGGTGATGATGATGATTGGTGATTCTAGAAAGACATTGTGCCCGTCTGCCGTTTCATGGTTAAAAGTGATGCATACTATTGATATGAATATATGTAGTGGTCCATACCACATCCCCAAAACTGGTACTTTGCTCAAGAACGGTAGGATCTCTGTATCTGTCTCACGTCTAAAAAAAAAAAAAAAAAAAAAAAAAACAACTCATGTACATCAGTTTAATGAGGCAAAAAGAAAAAAAGTTGAAGAGAGGCCAACAACTTTGTCCTTGGTCATCTATAAGACTAATACAGACCAATACATTTCCACAGACAGGGAAGAGCAAACCTGAACACTAAGCATATTCCTCGACATATTTCATCCCCGTGCTGTGCCAGAGGGAGACTGGGAGAATTTCAAGGTGGTTGTACCTACAAATCACAAAGATAGTGGGTGCAATAGTAAATCTTGTCAATGTAGACTTGAAAAATGTGACTCCATCTGCCCCACAGTGGAATGCAGTGTTGTCTCCGATAAGAGTGAGGTCTCGCTGTAAAGCCTGAACATGCCATGAGGGCAGAGGCCTTGGAACCATTGCTGATCTAATGATATGCTACACTTTTACTTTGCACGTCTGCCAAGAGAGAGAGAGAGAGAGAGAGAGAGAGACAGAGAGGGGGAAGTATGAAAGAGAAAGCCCCAATTTAGAGAAGCATTATTTAGAAACATGACTGCAGTAACACTAAGGGTATTTCATCCTAGAATAAATGCCCGTAGGCATCAGAACGATTTTACTGTAGCTTCAGAAACTTCCCAAAAGATTCTCAGTTTATTTTGGAGTAAAATTTGAATTCAGGTCACACGAGCACTGCCATGAATCTCAAATGAAAATCTGGATGAGAACTTTTCCTGCCATTTATAGTGAAAACTAATAAATTACAGAGAATGAATGAAAATCCCACTCTAATCTGGAATAATAATGAAAGAGAGGCCAGCAATGTCTGTGATGCAGCCTCTCATTGTAGTTCATACCAAGCATGGCTTATCAACCACAGGTAATTTAGAGTTCAAGAATAATCTGGGGATACCAGAAGTTTTATAAACTCAGCTTGCTGTGTTTGTGATAACATTCCCAAAGGCCTTGATACAATATCGCATATGGTTCCAAAATCAGCCCTGAGCAATTGGAAGTAAATTGGTGTTTTTCTTTGGACATGTGTAAAAACTCTGAACTCTCAGGTTCTTGAAATGAAGTCATGTCGGGCGTGTTTGTAAAGGCTTGAAAACTGTTGTCTGTTCTGCAAGTAAATGCCTCTGTGCTCAGTATGACTCAGGGTTTTTCCAGGTGATGGTGTCTATGGGAAGTGTAGGAGGTTGTGAGATGCAGCAGTAAGATAACAAATGACAGAGACACCAATCAATCAAATGGCACTGCTGATCACACTGCACCGGAGGACAGTATGCAGCTGTGCACTCAGATCCAAGCACTTCTCAAATCATTTCTTTGTCCTGTTTTCTGCAAGAAATAAATTTATGCCGAGGGGAAACAAAATGTTTTAATATCTTTTCCAGAAGTCTTTTAAAGATCTCTGACTTAGATATGCAGTGTAAAAGTGATACAAGTGCCAATTGTATTCTTATTTATTTATTTATTTGAAACCTGAAAATACCTGAATGCATTAACTCCTCATTTTTAACTGAAGATGTGAGTGTTTTGAAAAAGACAGAGCTTTACCTGGAAGATGTTTTCTTTCTTTCTTTCTATTTTGGAGAAAAGGATAAATAGAATATACATTTAAAAGTAATTTCCCTCGAGATGCAGCAAGGTTTATGCTTTTGGATGCAAGGTTTCTAATTTCCCGTTGACTTAAGACTTAAACAATATAGTTCAGTGACCACACTTAGAGGCAGATCCAGATCTTAGATGAGCATGACTGTACAAATAGGCACTTTCTAACCAAAGCATTTATAGAGAGAGAAAAAAAAAACCTAACAGAGGGTGTTTCAGATGATGCTCAGTGATCTCACACATTATTTGAAACACATCACAGGCTCATCACTGGTCTGTCATAACTAAAATCCCCTTTCTTCCCTGAGACCTGACACATATTGCACAATGTTAACTTATGCAGTTTCTAATAAACTGCTGTCACATGACATTTTATTTATTTACTTCCCATTTTGTCAATATGTCAGCTTTTGTGGCTTCTGTGGAAGATTCGGGTAAAAATAGAGCTATTATTTACATTTTTTCCTGCCAGTCATCTCACAGTCCTGAGTTTAACCAAAACACTGCAGATCTGACCGCTGCCAATTTGTTTCCTGTTGCTATGCACTGTGTAAGCGCTCAGGATGGGGATCAATGAGGCTCAGCCAGCTGAAAGCAATAACTCCAGAGCGAGTGGAAAACATAGTAGGGTCTGAATAATTTTGTGGCATAATCGGACCCAAAGGGAGTGTTGTTGACTATGTCGGCGCTGCTTATTCACTGACAAACACTGCTGAGTTGGAAGTTTGTTAGGGGACTTAAAGATTTATGAGAGAAAACAGATCTTACACCAGCATATTTAGCAGAAGAAGCTTGTTCTATGAGTGGGTTGATTAGCAAGCAAAATTGGCAGGATGTCTGGAGTTGTGCACAGCTGGTGGCTATTTATGATCCCTCCACTTTGTACCAACTAATCTATCTGTGCTGAAGAAATAACAGATAGCAGAGATTTTTCTCTCAGTATTCACTGTCCTCACCCAGTGAATTAAGAGCTGGTGTAACGTTGAACTGATCTTCGCCACTCCAATAAAAGTCAAATATTATCGGCCTCTCAGCAGCAGCTTCACCCCACCATCTTTTCCACTTCTCTGTTTACAGGTACACTGACCCTGCTCTGACCTTGCAGACGTTGGGTGAAATAAGCCTAGTTCAGCACAGGACCGGGGTCAAGAGGGCAACAAAGAGCACGTGGGTCAAAGGTCAGTCTGTTGATTTCATGCTCTAATTTGCGCTGTCACACACACGTTGCAACGGGAGACAGAGTAAACTTAAAGCAACATTGTCTCTTATTCTTTTTTCCCTCAAGGCTTATACAAAATAAAAGAATTACTTGTGACCCACTTAGCAAAGTCATCATGCATGTAACTGAAGCTTACACCCAAACAAAACAATTAGGTAATGAAAATGTGCTGGGGCAAGGTGAAACACTGCTAGCTCTCAGTAGTTGCTTCACTGTTGGCTTTCATCGGCCTGTGTGTCTGAAAGTATTTTGTCTACATCTGATGTAGACATTAAAGAGTGAAAGTGTGACAGAAGCTAAACAATTACGCTATACAAATTATAGACAATGATATTTTTTAAGAAACTACCAAAACTCAGAATTCAACAGCCATTCAGGAGTGTTAAAATGGGATATTTGTGTGTTTATTTTCTGCTGCTGCTGGTGGTTATTGTCATTTGACAAGAGCTTCAGCCTCCATCAAGTCAAGATGTTATGATATGCACTCTAAGCAGAACTATGTCTTCAGGGCAGGTTGGATACAGTGCTGTTAGAGAGGGGTGAGACAGACTGGGGATCAGGAGTTTGCATGCTAACTGAAGGAAGAGACAAGAGTGAACCCTGGAGATGTTTTCTTCAAATGCAGATGATTCTTCATGAGTGAATGTATGAGGTTTGATACTGAACTAGCATTTATTTTTGACAGGTAAAGTAAACAGCTGTGTATGTAAATGGTGGATATGTAATAGTGAACCTTACAAATGGCTCCCTAAGCACTAACTTTGTATTCCACATAGTAAGTTGTTTCTCATAGCTCTGATGTATCTTCTGATGCATCACTTAAGCTCTACTTTTTGATGTTTTACTAGTCAGTATGGTGTTCCATAATGAAGATAAATGCATGCCTTTGTAAAAATAATTGAAATGATTAAATAATTATTTATAATCGCAAAGAGAAAGGGTCCGAGCTGAATCAATGGTTGGGATTACAGTGAAGCAAAGGAACTAAAAGTAACTATTATTGTAGCTAATATGTTCCAGCTCTAAGGTAGCTATTGAGGTTATGTTGATTACATCTAGATGTAATTGGTCAGCTTTGGCAGCCTGTGTTTTCTACTGCACCCTGAGCATATATAAATTAAAATATGGGGGTATTGTGGCAAAATTGCTGTAGAGTATTATTGCAGCTTTGGTAATGTGAATAGGCCTATAAATGCTGACCATGACCAGCTATGCAGTATAGTATATAAAGGGATGCTTATAAATATCAAATTCACTGTAGAATGGCAACTATCACAATAAAAATAAGCAAAACTCAATCTGTTCTCATTTTAAGTCAACTGACTGTCCCCTGAGGAAATCAATAAGAGCAAAAATTCAAGCAAAACACAGCAGAGTGATAGCATCGCATTTGAACCAGATCTGAGCATTTCTCCACGGAACTAACCACCCAGAGGCTTGCAGCCTCCCACTTTGGCCCACCCTGGGCACTTCCTGTTGGGCCACTCCTCTTCTTTAGTTGTGGGGAATGCTGGATCTCGGTGGAGTCTGGCACGGTTGTGTTTAGCTTTAGGTGGCCTTGCTTGCTGTGATTGTGGCAAAACTTGGAGGGTTGGAGTTGGATTTGATGTTATCAAAGATCCTGGTTGGTTGGGGGTTTGGGGGCCGTCTAGATCGTGGGCAGCAGCCCTCTGACTAATGACCCTCTGTCGGCTGGTAATTGTTGCCTTGGCTTATGCTCAAGCCTTTGTGTGTTCCAGGAGCCAGCAGTCATGATCAAAGTTGTTCTTAACCTAGCAATACCTTAATCCCTGCAGTAATAAACAAGGCTCGGTGACAGAGGCTGCTTTGGGCTCACTGTGGATTTAAGCAGTCCCCCCAAGCCCCAGCTCCTTTTATTGATATCCCATGTTGCAACTTTTAGTCAGACTGAACACTGGAATTGAGGATTAAGTTGCTTGGCCTGATCAGCAATCAAGTCCCACCTGGACCTGAGCCTTGTTGTCACTGTTGGTTTCTAACTCAAGTGCCGATGAGCAGTGATGGATGCTCTGGCCAGCGGAGGAAATTCTCAGCTTTACTCAGAGTCCTTCTCAAGTTGAATGGAGCTTTTCTATATCAGATGTGATATGGAAGGACATGTCGTATCTGTGTAGGATTACAGGTAGATCAAGGCAATCTCATAAGAACTTCAACAAGCCATGTAGCCATTCCACAGATTCCTCTGATACCTGGAGGGATATGCTCATGTAAAACAAAGGTACAGTGTATATATAAAGGTACCTCTGCTAGGCACACATTAGAGTGCTGTGGTTGTTTGGGGTTCAGAGTAGACATGTTGCCTTGTAACAGCTAATTTAAAATGAATTAAAGTGAAATGACAAATACAAAGATCTACCATTAAATGTAGCCACTGAAGTTGAAGGGCTGGTTTTGATCATGGTATTGCCTGCTGTGTTGTGGGATATGATTCTTGATAGTATAAGGTTCAACCTGTCTTACACTAGGATTCATAGTCAGGTGGCTAAACACACACAGCCAACATCAAATTGCATGGTCCCAGGGTTGCACTCACACAACTGCACATCTGCATGCAGGCATGTTGTCTTAAATAAGTGTGCTGGCTATGTTTTGGTTAATGTTGGCACCAACTCAGCATGCCTCCAAGTGGATGAGAAAGTATTTTATGAGAACAACTAAAGCTATCTAAGGCTTTAGGCTTAAGTCTCAGCTGTGTAGTGGCTCTTACACAGTAGCTGCTGCCTTACCCAACTGTTGCACCGATAATCACAGTGGCTTGTGTTTAAAATTTGCTGAGCTGGACTCAAACTGTGAAATTTGCAGCACATGGTCATCATCTTAAACCACCAGCTACCAGACCACCCCAGTTATTTCAATCTATATTTTTAAGTCAGGATTGTTGGGATATTATCAGTTGATGAGCCTCTCTTGTGACTTTGTCAAACACTTTGCTCACTTTCAACCTTCACCCAACTTTTCTGTCTTTTCTTTGTAAGCTGATCAATTACACAAACACTTTTCCAATAAAGTACAGAACCAGTGGGCAGTCCAGAGATTAATCCAAAGCTGCTTAAAGAACGACTTAGCTACTGCTCCAAGACTTCTTGTTCCCTGCTAGGCTGTGACTGCCAGTTCTTTATGTAGCGGTGTGTTACCCTGACCCTAACCCTAACCCTCATCATACTGTTTGGTGACACAACCTTCAAATGCTGCAGCAGAGCTGCCCATTGGACAACAGAGGACTAATTCTCCCGCAGCTCCCAGATGGAAATGCTTGTAAAAGTGTGAATGAGGAACACATCAGTGCTGATGAGCAACATTCCCTCACTCATCAGAAAGACATTTTCTTTCTGTTTCTTCCCTGTAAAAACAATCTTTCACTGTGGTTCAGGATACAAGCTTTTTTCCTGTAGAGGTCCAATAGATTTTCCTTCACCACTGTAAACATGTTATTGTGGCAGACAGCACATGCTCATTCAGTGACGATTCAACATGATTGACAATGGCGGTGTAAGCACAGGCGCCAATGGCTCTGAATGTCACAGAAATATGCCACAATACTCTGTGTGTCGCCACAATGTTCCTCTGTGGAACATGTGGTCTGTCTTTGTCCCATAAACCAAATTTAGCTATTGCAAACCTGTTGTAAATCTCCCATCATACCTGTTTTACTGGTAAAGATTACAGATCATCTGACAATTTCAAAGGCATTTTTATTTTTCAAGCAAGCATGTGAGCAATAGATGGAAAGTGTGACCAAGAGATACACGATATGTGAAATACGCCATATGGATAGATACAGACATACTGTAGACAGTGTATGTCTCCATACCAGCCGCAGCACCGAACACCTGTTGTCACTTAGACAACATACCAGTATCTACTTGCTTAAGTCAATAAACAGTTTGAGTGAATTATTGCACTGTAAAAAAAAAAAAAAAAAAAAAATCCTATTTGTAACGTCTCTGTGTAATAGATTCTCAAAGACAAGTATGGCCACATGTGTATGACAATGAGAGGAAACACACTGTGAGTTAGTTCTGTTTAAACTTGTACATCATGATGATAGTGTTCACAGTGGATACACTGCAATACAGAATTAGCAACAATAACATCGTCATCTTCCAGACAATGGGAGACAATGTTCTGCAGCGATAATTCACTGAAGGTCAAAAAGAAGAAGAAAGAATACAGAATCAGCAGATAATTTAGATGGTTTAAAAACGTCATTCCTTTTCGTGCCATGAGTGACACTCTCCCTTCATCTTGCCTTGCCTCACACAGCATGGACAGTCTCCACAGAGCCTGAGGTTCATGGTGGATTTTGTCTCGGTCTCACGAGCCCGCTGTCACAACCATCATCGCTCCAGAACAAAAGGCGTAAACAGCGAGCTCTTTGGTATATTTCTGTGTTAGAGTTCTTATGATTTATTATCCAGCTGCCCTCAAATATGCTCCAGCTTGGCAGCTACTTCTGCTGAGGATTAGCAGCAGCCGTGGCTAACAGGCAATTGAATATTTATATACCGCTGAGCAGCCGCAAACAAACCTCCCATTTGAGGGTCAGCAGTGTGAGCTGTGAAATCGCTCTATTTATGCACTTGTTTACATAGCCTGTACAATATTTTCATGGTGAATTAATGCAAATTCTATCTCAATCACGACCCAGCTCCGGGTTAAGTGGTGACAAAATGCATACGCATAAAGTGCAGGGAGACAAGTCAAACAACCTGCCCTCCCTGCATAAAGGGCTTTGAAATGGGGGTGGTCACTCTCCGGCCAAATTGGCCTCTTGCATTGGCTACAGCCAGTGAGGGCCGTGAGGGCTGCACGGTGGACAGGCTGAGCAGCCACAGAGCAGGGATCCTCCTCTGGTCCCTAACCTGAAGGTGTGCGCATTAACTTTGTCTGGCTAATCCTTATGCCACAGAGAATAGAGGAGGATTAAGACTTTAACCCCTTCAGAGAGAGAGTCCCATTCTGCAGCAGAAAGGGCCCTTGGCCAGCGTCTCTCTGCTGGAGCTCCTCACGGACTCATTGTCCCGTCACGAAGGCCAGCTGTCAGTGTCCTTGGGATGACGAGATGAATGAGGAGCCCTTGAGCGGTACGTCTGCTCCCTCTGTTTACTGAGGGGCCTCTTGCTGTGTAAATCATGACTCTGGGGCTGAGCTGGGATTTAAACCGGAGAACTATCAAATGACTTTCTCATATCTGAACGATTCTAAAACTTACAAGGCAGAGTAATAATTAACTGACTTTAATTTGGATCCTCATCAGCTCTTCCCAGCCAGCTGTGTTTATATATGACTAATTTGCAACAACAAATATATTTTGAGAGCAAAGTAACCCCAGCTGAACTATGACAAGTGGTCGTACTGGATATTTTTGCAAAGTGCCTGATGACAACATAGATCATTTGTTGTCCTCAGAATATCTGCTCTTGCAATACAGTGCTTCTTAGCAGGAACTACATAATGAGACATGAGGGAGAATGTCCATGTGCCATCCGGCCGTTAGTAAAATAGGTTTGGTACAAATACTGCCAAAAAATAAAACACTGGGCAAATCATGGGGGAAATTAGTGGTATGTAAACAAAACAGTGTTCCAGTTCCTCCTCCCCATGTCCAGACAAAATATTACTTTAGCAATTACATCATTACATCTGTTTCTTTTTTTTTTTACCTACATGAACATATCATCCATAAAAACATCTGTATTTTGTCTTTGTTTTTTGTTTTTTTGTTCTAAAGATCTGACCATACATTTGAGTCCTGCTAGTATTACTGCTGTTTGTAGTGGCCTTTTACTTTGGGCCCTTTGCAGTGAAACTGATAAGGATTCACATATCAACTTTAACTTTTTGACTCACTGCTGGATAATAATAACAACAACAATTTGTAAAAATTTACTCATGAATACTCAGACTTGTAAAGTGGGGAAAGTCAAGGGGGTGCTGCATTATTTTCCCTCTTAATAGCTGTAAAACTGATTTAGAAAAGACAAAGAAACCGGTTAAGCTGTGTTTACACACAGTGTCAGGAAAGTGGAAGCAAAAAGGGAAACCTGCCAGTCTTCATACATGATTCCAAGATGATTATCCCTCCACTGGCCTTGAAGGGACACCAGATAAGTAGCCTATAGTCAGTTGTGTTTTGTATTTGTAGCTGTTCATTAACAAGAGAAACCAGATTTTATTACTGTCTGAAGAATGATGTGTGAATACATCATAACAGGTCACAAGGCAGAGAGGGTGGACACACTCCTGTGTATCAATACACTGTAAGAGGAAATCATTTTAGGGCCTCATTAATAATTCACATTCTGGCTCCTGGTCAAGTGCTGGTGTTAAATATAGACGTGTAAATGTAGACAGAACAAATTCACATGACTTGGAGCTGACTGCTGTGTGTTGGCACACCTGCACTCCCGCTCAACAGTGTGTCCTCTCAGCTCAGACTGTAGGTGGTCCAGTCTTCACACCTGCCTCTGCATCCCGGGCCCGCCAGCCACACAGCTGCACCACAGCACTGTCACTCACTTAACACCATGTCTTAACAGCCTTTCTGCATCCCAGGCATTCACCCCCTTGGACTCATGTGATGTGGAACCTGCGGGGGCTCCACTGAGTGATCAGTGATCAAAACACACTCGCTGATAAGGGTGCTGGGTCACCAAACTGAATCACTCCACTACGCTGCTTCAACTTCAGGCCAATCAGTGAACCAACAGAGCTAATGTGTAATGTTTCACTCCACTGCTTTGCAATTGGTGGTCTTCCCTTCCCATACCTCCTACACATTTTGCTTGACTTTTCTTGCTGTTCCACATCCACAGTGCCACCTGAGCCCCCGCATGAGCCTGCATGATCAGACTTCTCATTGTCACTCTCTCGGGTTCAACGTTTGGCCAAGAAAATACCACCAACAGTGAAAGCAGAGGATTTCTCACAAAGGGATGTCCTAAGAAATCCTTCACATGGGCTCTGACACTCACCCTGCAATCATCCAAGCCTGCCAAAGCTCCCATTGATGGCGTAAGCTTGAGATAACAGTAAATCTTCTGGGGTTGTGGTAAGGGGAGTGTCCATTACATGCAGTTGACTCAGCTCTTACTAAGCGGAATGAGTGACATGAGCGAAGTATGGGGGGAAGTTGAGCTCAGAACCAGCTGTTTTACTGACAGTAACCACAAAGGTCTGGACCCTGTGGATGATCCTTACCCATCGTGACCTGGAAGTCAGTGCTGCTGTCAACAGCTCTTGGGAATCAACACATTCATCCCTTTCATGTTGACGTCTCTATGAGATTGGCAGCACCTTGTCTTCCCAGCAGACTTCAGTGAATCAGCAACTGTTGCCCACGGGGCAGAGTCATCTGATCCTGCATGTTACAGCGTCACCTGAGTTCAGTAGAGATTTTCATTCAGCTTTTTTCATGTAAGCATACAAATTCACAACTTAAAAAAAAAAATCCTGGATCATGCTTTGAGAAATGTCACCATGATAAGTCCAGGATGGTTAACCATGATAGCCCCCCCTCCCCCAGAGAGCCTGCCTGCCTGCCCACTGTTTCCAGTGCAAGTGCTCTCCATTTGTCTCCATGGATCAAATGTCCTGGCGACTGCTCCTGTTGATCAGTGAGCCTCCTTATAAGGTCTGAGCAGAGAGAGCAAAGCCTTGAGAGGGCCCTACCAGCCTTTCCCTTTATTTACACAGACAGGGTGCACACAAGCATGGAAAATCCACCCTACCAGGCTTTCTTCATGAGCCCCTAGGAAGCTTTATTGTCCAGTACTCCTAATGCGCCATTGCACTCTTATTTCATTCTCTGCATGTCCCCTCAGCTTTGTACCACGAAGATGGATATGATTTACACAAAGTTATGTTTCACCATTAAACAGGCTGTTAGAAGATTAAATGTTTTCATTGCCATCCCACTAAAAAGGCTGTAAATGTATATTTGCAGTTCAGTATTTCAAGCAGATATATAAAAATAGTAAATGCTTGACATGTTGCCAAATGCCGTCAAAAGTCTGCCATCAGTGAGACTTGAATGACTGGTTTCATTTCACGACCCTTAAACTTAAAGATACATTCAGAGGTTGTTACAGCACAGATCAAAATTCATATTACAGCAAATGCAGAAACGACAGTGTCCCCCATAGCATGTGAAACAGGAATTTCCTGCGCTGGAGGGCTGTTAACCTTAATCTTAGGGTTAATCTGTCTGGAAAACGGTAATATGACTTTTTTTTCGGCATAGATTTGGACATGTGACTGGTTGAGTAAACATCTATTCAGGCAGGGCCTTGTGTGAACAGTACCTGCATTCAGGCCCACTTCTCCTCTAGTCCCTTTAAACCACTGGCTATAACACATGTTAACATGGCTTTGTAGTATATGTACTTTATTCCAAAAAGTGTTTAAGCTGATTTTTAAGTTTCAAACTATTTTTTTTAATACAGAACATGTGAGGAGTTACATTTGAATTGATTTGTTTTCTCTGACAGCTGCTATTGATATTTCTATTTCCCTTTCTCTCTCTCTCTCCTTTTTTTTTTTTTTTAATCAGCCAGACATTTTTCCAAATCCTCCCCAGCTAGTTTAACACACTTAAAGGCTTACACATGCTTAGTTTATTAGTAAACCACTAATGGGACTTAAGGTATCAGGATTGTGGGGCTTTGGCGCAGTAGCAGCTCATTTGCCAGCTTTACATTTTAATTATCACAAGTTCCAGCGCAGCCCGGCCAATTAAAAATGATGTATGGTTTTATGTTGAGACGAGTGCCGGCTCTCAGGAAACTCACATCCATCAAGCTAACAACACATTCATTTACCATTTAGACTGGAGATCGGGTCAGTCTGATTGGTTCATGCCGCTGCTGCGCTGAGGCGACGTAAATTTGAAGGGTGAGAGGAATGTTGATGTTGTTATTGTAATGGGGTCTCAAGTTGTATTCAATTGAAAGGCTCATTTTTTCTTCATGTTTTCCCTTTCTGTCCAGGTTCTTTATGTTTTCATTTACCCTTTGCAACATTTTGTGGTGTATTCATTGCCTTTGAATTTCCTCAGGGCATTTCATTTTGGCCACCCAGACTGTTCCAGCATTGTCTTTTCAGGTTTACTCAGCCTTTGTTTCAGTCCCCAGTGTGAATCACCTGCTCATGGGTTGTCACAATCTTACACACACAGACATGTAGAAGCATCACCAAACATACAGCTGGAGGCAAGGGAAATGTGTGTGTGTGTGTGTGTGTGGGGGGGGGGGCTGCAATCTGAATGGTCATTCTTACAGTGTAAAAGCTTGCACAACAATTTTTGGAAAGACTAACCTCATTACGTCTCCTCCAATGCAACAAATTTGAATTGATAGGGACTTAATCCTCCGTATTCCAGATGAGAGGAAGCTTTCCACCAAATTTAATGAACTTTGGAACAGGACAACATCTTAACTGAATAAGTGAAGGCAGACAAATGTATTCAATGTCCCAAAGGTGAATTATCATGGCTAGGATGTTTGTCTGCATTGTGGAGACTTGGCTTGACTGCTGAGCTAAAGGTCTCAGACATGCAGTTATACAGATAATGAGGGATTGGAGCCGGGCAGAGGACAATCAAACCTGTGTGTTTGTGCGTGTGCATGACGGTGTGTGTGTGTGTGTGTGTGTGTGTGTGTGTGTGTGGGCGCAGTATGCAGCAGAAACAGTTGTCAGTACGTCAGAGCAGCGTCAAGGCTCGCAGACAATAACAACCACTGCAACTGCCAGCAGCCGTCAGTGGTCAACACACCTTAACGAATGCATGCAAGAAGACACAGCAGTTTGTCAACCTCTGCTGCAGAGCACTGAGCTGATACATCTGGGTGGGTTGCATATCTTATGCAAAAACATTTGTGGCTAGTTGACAAGAATGGAAAAATCTGAACACATCCATTAAAACAAGCTGTTTTCCATTACAAAGAATCTCTGCTTTGACTTTTATGAAGGCGAGTTTACAAGCCCCTAGTGAATGGACTTTGATTCGTAATTGTGGGGTAAACCTGTTAGGAAATGCATGCATGTTTCTTTGTATATCTGTTAGCTAGTAAAATCAACCAGCCAGCCAGCCAGTTAGCCAGCCAGCCAGGCAGGCAGTGAGCAAGGCCCTGGGGCAGCCTGGGTAATTACTGGCAAGTCATGAAGGCCAAATGAAATGTTTACTTTACCCCAGGGTCAGCAAGCGTTATGAGAGTGCTCCTTGACAAGATTTGCAATGGGCCACTTTGTTGTTGCTGTCGTGCTTTTAAAGATAATTGGCTTTCCCCCATAGCTCTGTGCAGAAGCTCTTCCTATACTGTATACACACCTTTTTCATGAGAGGATATTAACGTCATTGTGTATTCAAGAAGCTGTTTTTGTTGTGTCTTGGGGAATATTTTCTCACTTTGCTGTGACGTGGCTGTTTGAAGCTTCTTGTCTTTGCTGTTAAATGTCCCATGTGTTGTGGTTTCAGAAAAATGGGCTGTAAATTATATTCCAGGGGCAGGACACAGGTAAACACTCAGGCCATAAACAGCTTTGTTTGACAATTCCGCCCATGCTCTATGTAAACCTCACAAATCAGCTTGCTGAGTATGATCTTTAAGCATACATGTCAGTTGCTGAGGCTGTGGCCTGGCCCTGGGCTCTTGACCCTTGACCCCTAGGCACTGAGTTCACTGAGTGGTGAAGCTTGTGGCTTTGAGGCCAGACCCTCCACAACTGGTCGGGAACCATGCAGACGCCTTAAGGGCCAAGGGGAGACATTATAGCCTCTGTGAGTCAGGACTACGTAGACCTCAGGGCAATGACAACATTGAGCCTTTCACATGTTCAGCACTGCTGAGGCTGTAATCGAAACAGCTCCATGATTTTTATTTTTTTCATCAGAGCCCAAACATAAGCCCTTAAACCCATGCCTATACTTTAGATATGATCCTTTCTAGAGCAGATGCTTATTGACGAAGCTATAGAGAGACTAATATTTTATGGGAGAATATCCCAGGGGTGCTGAAGCTCAACTCTATGTGCGCCTCCCTCCCAGCGACTTACATACTATGTTCATCTAAGTTCCAACAATATAAAACTTGAAATCAATTTATTCTTAATTAAACTTGGTCAGTAAATAGCTTGTTCCACGAGAGCTGGGGACTCATTCGGAGAGTGTCA
Source organism: Caranx ignobilis (assembly GCA_021432705.1). Taxonomy (NCBI): domain Eukaryota; kingdom Metazoa; phylum Chordata; class Actinopteri; order Carangiformes; family Carangidae; genus Caranx; species Caranx ignobilis. The sequence continues at coordinate 68,719,857 of MU269990.1, read as the reverse complement.
GAATGATTTTGTTTCCTCAGCTGAGTTGCTGTTCTTGGCAATAAACAACCCATCATGTCCAAGCCAAAGTCTGTGCGGTCGTAATCATTTTCCCCTTCATTCGGAGCTGGCTCTTTTTCCTTCAGCTTGTTTTTAACAGTTTGTCCAACTTATGGAGCCATGTCAGTGTTTGAGAGGAATTCTTGTTAAATGGAGAAGGAGCTTGTCTTCCACTGCTTGTAGGTGATGTTGTTTATTATGTGCAGGCCCAAAATGTAACGCATGGTGCGTATCCTGGTGTGTGGGAAAGTTTCAGCTTTTATGAGCTAGGTTATCTCCCGTGTATCTTTGTATCTGCTCATATGATGAAATGAGTCACTGTTGCTGCTGCAAACAGCTAAATGATGGAATTAAATAAATAGGGGTTAGGTTACCCCCACAATAAGGACAGATAGGATCTGTTTCCGCTGGGTAAGGTATAGGGGAAGTGTGATGGTACAGTAGCAACTAGTTCGGGGATTTCATGTGAAAGCCTCTCTTGTTGGCTTTCCTGCTGTCCAAAATCCATGTGACAGAGATCTCTGTTGGGATAGCTGCACTGCTTCCCACCACAACAAAGCACCCCGGGGCCTCCTGCTTAAAGGCCAATGCTCCGGCAAAAACTATGCCAGCACATATCCGCTGGAAACTGAGCTGTGAATCATATCAAGATCCTACAAGACAGGAATGTATTTTAGCTGTCCAAACTGGGCGTCTTAATGTTCTATAGAAGGAGTGACCACACTCAAGCTTGGTGGAAACAAAATGAGAATTAGAGACGAGACTAGTGGTAGAAGACGTGTGCAGTTTAATTTTAAGGTCTGGCGGAGTCGTGACCTCTGGTAACCTGCTACTGGAACAGTGGAGACTTGTTCAACCCATCCACAAATCACACCATCAGTGAGAGGAAACGGACCAGGCAGAGTTGTTTTGAAAGCCTGCCCTGTTCAGGGCTTTCTGTGTGGTGCTAGAATCTCAGCTCCTCGTCAGTACAGCGCATCTCTCTGGTATGAGGTCGTCTGTGTGATCCGGGGTGCCATAGGGGCAGCCACCCTACTACAGACAGACAGTCGTGCATGCTCCTGGCAATGAGATATGCAGAGGCGCTTACCTTTTTATCCAAACAGCAATCGCTTAAATCGTTCAGTAAATATGCTCCTGCAACACAAACACATGACAACACAGTCCTGGCGGGGCCATGACTTTGCTTTCAGTACTCATCACTTTCGTTTGTGGTGAGAACCAGTGATTAAACTACTGGATTTTGCGCAGTGTTTTGTCCCACTCCAGGTAGAGTCAAGAAAATAAAAAGTACCTGATTACAAGCTGACAAATGCTCATTGAGTAATTCAAAACTTTTAAAAGGACTGAAAGGTTTCCAATAGCAAGGACTTCAAATCATATTGTGGATTATTTCTAATTCTATCAGCATGAATGAGAAATGTCTAACAGATTTTTAGAAACAATCTGTCAAACAATAGGAAATACACAAAAAGCTCTTGCATGTTGTCAATAATGCAGATGATGCAAAGACATAGATGCAGGCCTTACCGTCTTTTTTCAATTTGGCCTTTATAATCTATGAGACCTAGGAAGGTCACGCCTTCTTAGTATGTGGCCACTGATTTGGGACACAGTTAAATGATAATGGGAGCATGCTGGATTCCTCACTGTGACAAAACTAATGTAGCATGCTGGTGGTAGGGCTACATGGAAAGTCACATCACCAAAGTTATTGAAATTCATCCTGAGGGGGATATGAAGGTCTGTACCAAATTTCAGGGCAGTCCATCCAACAGTTGATGAGACGTATCACACAAAATCATGGTCAACCTCATAGGAAAAGTCAGGAGATCATCATAATCAGTGAGCTTCAACCTCTGGCTGCCATGAATGTCTGTACCAAATCTCACTGCAATTAATCAAGTTGTGGTTCAAATATTTCAGTGGTGGACCCAGTGACTGACAGAGCTGTACCTGGACCGGAGCCACACCACGAGCAGAGTTTAGAACCAGGTCAGTTTGGATGGCCACATCTGTTTTACCAAAACTGACAAAGGGAGTAAAGCCGGGGGCCAAAATGAACACACAGTCCCAAAGGATCAGGCAGTTTCCTCGCGGTTGTTAGCATCCTGTCACATTTGGACACATCAACTGACTAAACACAAACAACCCACAATATTGCTCATACTGTTTAATATTTAAAAACCCCTAAAAGAAGAAACATGGCTCATGATCTTAATCCTGTCTGGATGCTATCCAGAAATGTTGCAATTTAATGTCCATATTCAAGAAATATCTTAGTGTGATTAGAAAACAACATTGGCAACACAGGCAGAATTTTCCCATGAGCAACGTGACCTGATTAAATCCAAATTTAGAATCCGACTTCAAATATCACAAAAGACAAGTGCAGTGGTAAACAGTTAATGAATGGTATTACAGTTTGCTGAGGGCAGGGGGTGTTCAGCCAAGTCTGATTCCGGTAAGAGGGCTGTGAGATGACACAACACGTTCAGCTCAAACCATCTGCACAACTGCTGGCCAGACTCAGGATGTGTCAGAGCATGCCAACTGCTTCCTGTCTGCTGCCCAGTCCCAGAATGTCAAAAAAATGTCATTGGGATCAAAGGATCAAAGGCCAGCAAAGGGTCATTAGCACCAACATGGAATAACAATGGTGTGCCAGGCTTAATGAAACCGTGACTGTATGTGTTTATAGAGCAGTTGCTTATGGCATGCTGGTAAGAAGTCTTGTTAGCTTTGCACTGGAAGCAGAGGTTTAAATCCTGACCCCCAGGTTGTTCATGAAGGAGAAAAAAAACCCTGCTTAGAAAATCTCTGTAGCTTTATTTGAGGAAACTGAGGGCGAAATGCCTAATGAAAAGCTAATAAATGAATGTGTGTACTGGAGGAAGTCTCGAGTATCTTCTATCCAGGCTGCGCTCTGATCAGGAATGTTAGTTCACTTCCTTACCTTCTGTATCTGAGTGTAATTACAGGCCTTGATATTTCCTGTTCCAGTTCACAGTGCTAACAGAGTCATAGGGCCCCTCTGCAAGTGAAACACTCATACAGCTATTTTCAGCACTAATGGCCAAGATAAATGCAGATTTCTCTGATAAATGAAGGATTAGGAAATATGTGTTTCATAAAGTTTCACCTACAGTTTGTTTACTTGTCCTGTGTGCCAGAACGATTTAGTGCAAAAGAAGAAATGGTGCATATTTTTAGGGCTGTGCAGCATAATTGAAAAATGCTGGGTATCAAATGAACAGCCACAATCCAGGTGTGTGTAAAAGTAAATGCTCGCACTTTTTTTGCTGGAATGCAGAGACTTGAGAAAACAACTTTTTTTGTGCACCTAGCAAAGGTGGGGGAATGAAAACAACATGGAATGAATGCAGGGCCTCAGAGCGCCGTGTCCGGCATGTGCTGACGAGAGCCAGAGACCAGACCTAATCCACACTCCTGGCTGGAACGAACACAAGCACATGCATACATGCAGAAAAGTGCCTGCTCATGCACAAACACCAGAGAAAACTTCCAATGCTCCTCAGATCTACTGAAGTAGCATCAGAAGGATGAGATGTGACACCAGGTTTTAAAGCTCATTATATTATCCAATGAGACGGTAAACTTTATCCCATGGGCTACATTTAGTGAAGTCTAACTTTGAGGTTCTTGTGCAAGAGGTTTTCCACTTTCTGATACTTTACTATTACATTTCTCAGAGAAGCTATACTTTGTAATCCACAGTGTACATCCCTGGATCTATTTCATATGCAAAACACGATCAGTGTAGAACATACACTTTGTAATAGAGGGAACTCCAAGTCCTCCAAGCTTAAAAAATACTGTACAGATGGACTAAGTCAGTGGCAGGTGTACCAAACCTTCATCGTCATGGTGACAATAGTAAACATGTAGTTACAACTGTGGAGCGGTCACTGTTTGGCTAGGTTTAGGAGATCATGGTTTGTGGTTGTGGTCAAAGTCCTGCAGTGTGCGGATCCATCCACCACAACCTCGACCTCCATCTGATCACCTGACAATAAAATACTATGGGGTCAAAATCAGCTGCTTGCACAGAAGATTTATGGGCTTGAAATTAGTTCTACCAACATTAAAAGGCTGCTTATTTGTTAATGAACAATACAACCTATAAGGTTTTTTTGCAGGTTTTCTGCTGCATTTACTAGAAGTCCTGCATTCACAATCTTGAAAGGAGGCCGATTTTCCTTGGAACAGATCTGAATACTGCTCCACCACTGGCTGTATCCTGTCCAAAGAATTAAATGAAAGTCGAATTTAAGTATCAGAGATAGTTTGTGGGAAACTAAAAGATGAGTTTAGACATTTATTGTTTATTGTTTAACAGCTGCTGATAGTTTAGTGGTTCAGAAAGCATTCCAGCAAGGTGATGCTCGGCTGCTGACACATGTGAACCAGGAATATACTTTGTCTCTGCAGGATGAAGTCATGAAATCACTCCCTTTCCTTTTTTCTCCTGCATTTCACACCCTTGGGAGACCAGACAAATGTATATCTGCTGTAGGCTACCGTTAAATGCCTCAGGCTCAAAGTAAATTGCCATGTGGTTTGTAGCAAAATCACTCATAAACTGATGTTTCTTTTAATGAGAATGTTTGCTCTGTGTTTTAAATTGTTTCTCCCAGCAGTCTGGCCGGCTGGAATAAGCTACAGTGCTCTGGTGCATGACTAGCCAAGACCCTGTAGGACTAGACGTATAAAGCATTCCCTTTATTCATCATAGAGAACTGTCCTGGGGTATGAGTGGGAGCTCTGGCTGGACTGCAAGTACACTGGCTGCTCTTAACTCATGGACCCTCCTCCCTAAACTTCCACACTTGCTTTTTTTTTTTTTTTTTTTTTTGCACAGATGAAAAACTATTTGGTATGCAGTTTATGATGATAACCTGATGAAGAACTGAGGATGTATGGTTTGGACTTTTCCCCTTAATCTCAGTAACAGTGCATCTTGTGCAGTAATTTTTAACTCTGAACATCGGTGTCTTGATCAGACATGTTAGAGCAGCTCGCTCTGTTTCTTTTCCATAATGTACGTGCTTTTGTTTCCAAAATAAAGTAGCAACAGTCATGCCTTCATGTAAAAGAAACTGATTTGCCCTATTTCAATCATTGAGCAGTTCATTAAAAACCCTCCCGCACATGAATACACAGGGAATTCCTCTCCTCTGAGTTCTGTTGTGACCTAAATAGAAGACCACACCTACAAAAATGGAAACATGAGCTTTACAGAGTACATGTAGGAAAGTATATTCCTCAAAGTGAAACCATATGACTCAATTCCTTGCTATGTTCTGTGCTGCAACATCACCAGTCAGGGGGGAAAAGGTGTTGAGGAACATAGAGCTCTTCTCAGCACGCAGCTGACTGAAAGTTTATTATGGTCTTTGCACATTTAGGCAAGCTGAACATGGCCTTTTGCCTCTTTACCTCCACAATAAAGTCTCCCCAGATCCCAGAGTGAGGACAGATTAGATTCAGACTTCATTTAGTCCATTCACAGCCACTGGTTCCTGCGTTAACATAATTAACAAAGACATTGAAAGATTACTGACAAATGTTGTAGAGTAATGTAAGTTCACTTGCTGCATGGCCAGAGAGAGCCTGTGCTGCATGGTTGTGTGCAAAATCAAAGTATCTGCCCATAGTCTGAACCTATGACCACAGGTGCCTCACCAGCTCCTCTAAGGCTACATCCACAATACTACATTTTAGTTTTAAAACACACTTACGCTACTTGTACTCCTGGCACCCACACTGCTCCAGAGTACTTTAAAAATTCAAAGTTGTGTTGTAGTCTGGACAGGTGAACAAAGAGATTGGGAACAACTAGTGGTTAAAGCAACACGGATAAGGAATTACAAGCGACACTGACTCTGTTGTCTCTGCCTGCACCTGTAGTTCAGTTACACTCTGTAGACAACCTGCCTTCTACTTGCATATGCCCAGTGTACATGAGTGATCATGTGACGTGCATTTCCAGGTGTTGTGTATGGATGGAGATGATTTCTGACTGGTTGTCTGTGCAGACATCATTTTCATTGTAAAGCAGTGACAGTGTGGTTGAAGCTCACTGATTGACAAATTGTATTTAATGTGGTTAATCTCAAGTGTAAAAACACGTTGATGCCCTCAGGCAACCCTGCATCAGACATGGTGCTGGCAAAGGTTAGGAAGTGTAATTCCCACAATGCTGAAGCATTCCTTTAAAAGCCAATACAGCTTTTTGATCTCTCTGATTGGTGATTTGTTGCTTATTGACAGATAATGATTTTGAGCCTGTGCCACCAAAACAGCACTCACTTTATCAAGTATATGCAAACCTCAGAGTAGAACGGGTTTAACATTCGGTATTTTAGGTCCACCCCTCTCTCTTATTGTGCACATGCACCAGTGCATTTGGGAACAATTGAGTCCTCACTTTCCTGTGACAGTCTCTCTTTTGCCATTACTCATCGGTGGCATTCAATTTGTCAACAAAACACTCGTAGTAATCTATTAATGTCTGGCTGCAGATGCTGCACATGCCGCCTGAACAGGGATTGCCTGTTCTCCCTGCTCAAAGTAGACATGGTCCCTTATCACAGCTCGCTGATCTCACATCTATTAAGATGCACCATCTGCACGGCAACATCTCTTATTTCATCCAGGTTTTTCCTCCGAGTCTTTTTGAGGGAGGATTTCTGTGATGAGGAGCGAAGCTTTGATGAGCAAGCCTGTCCACTGAGGACTGTTTTTATTACTGCTCTTTTTTTCCCCCAACTAACATGCAGAGCTTATTTAACTTTAACAGTGAAAGAGTGACTCAACCAAGACTTTAGTTCTGCATATAAACAGTGTCTCTGATGGCATTTTTTGCCTGCATTCTGTTTTGAAACAGATGTACCACTCACCGCTTTAGTTGTAATTTTGGTCTTCAGTTTTATACTATTTGGTCTTCAGTTTTATACTATATCTGAAACTGTCAAACGGAGCAGTTCCTGTGCACTGATGCACCAGATTACACTGGCAAATATGCACAGTAAATGTCTCATTGTCCAGGTATGGGGATCACTACTGAGTAACTGTTATATGAACTGGCAGAGAAAGAAAACAGACATTTCAGTAAATGAAAAAATGTCACAGATTATGAGTTTAAAGCAGAAAGCCTACACCAGATCTGTCTACCTTCTCCTGCCTGCGTGAGCAGCTGAGCTGTCAGGGGAGGATGGATGGGCCCAGGGCCTCTTCGTGTCAAATGCAGAAGTTACTGTAGCGTGGAGAGAGAGAGAAAGAGGGAGCTTTTGGTACACCCTCAACTGACCCACACCCTCAGCCCCCCTCCCCAACACCATCACCCCACCACCCCTCCCAACACCAACAGCTCCAGCCAAAATCCCAGACACAGGCAGAGGGTGTGGATTGTTTGGACACAGCTGGTGGACATGCCGCAGGCTTCGATAAAGATCAGACTGCATCAGGCATCACAGGTCCAGCCACTGAAGCTCTACCTCCATAACACAAAGAAAACAAAACAAGACAAACCCTCATTTTGTTGCATTATGACGGCAGCATAACATGTTTTTCTGCTTAATTATTAGGATTTCCTGCAAGGAAACGACACTTTCTTTGTCTTCTTCATACCGTTATAGCACATAAAAGGAGAATGTTCCATATAACTCAGGCTACTTTCCTGCACCAGTTGAAGTGGCACTGACTGCTTGAGGGTTTGGACCATTCTGGGTTATTTCAGCTGTGGTTTGTGCTCAGGCAAAAGGGTGTAAATCCTCAGAGCGTGAACCCAACATAAATCTGTACAGACTGTCAGACCTTGTCATGTTTCCAATTTGGCTTTATGACACTGTACACTTGATAGTCCATGTGCTTGGTACCTCATGGGTCATTCGAGATTAATCACAGAGCAATAAAATTGCACCTTTTATTATTTTTTTGTGATATGTCTTATTTCCAGAAGATGATACACAGCTGCTTCTGTTTTGGATTTTTTTAAGGCTTAGACTAAACAATATGACTTTTTCATCTTTCTCTTCACACTGTTTGTCTTTTTTTCAGTTCAGCCATTAAGATGATTTTACAGATGTCAGTGGAGCCTGATGCACTCAGTTACCCCCATTGTATATTTATGTACACTGCTTCTCTTTTTTTTGTTCTACACACACACACACACACACACACACCACACACACACACACACAAACTCCTCTCCCATGACTATATTACTGACATCTCCTGCTTGAGCCAGTCAGGTGGCTGTGTGTGGGAACAGTGAGGCAAGAGTCTGCACCATGACTCATGTCTCTTAAGCTGTGTCACTCATGACACTGCTTCAATCCACTCATCATCCCGTGTCTCATTCTCACTGACATCTGTCTGCTGTTGTGCTGTGGTATCACCGTAATAACAGACTGGAACAAGGCTCATTCTCCTCTCATGCTTTATTGCAGTGCTCACCAGAGTTTAGCTGCCCTGAGGGGACGTCATGAATACCCATTCACATTAGCTCGGAGTTAACAATCACCTTTTGTGCGCACTTCAGCAACCATAGAAACATGACTATCACTGCCAAGCACCGCAATGTTTGTTTTTTTATTCAAGCAGTTTGTGATCATTTATTTTGATGGAGTGACACCTCAAATATAACACAAGGATGCAAGATTAGCTCAGACTGTTGTTTCTTTGTAAGCTGAAGAAACACTGAACACCCTGTGTAACAATTTATTAATAATAGATCTATGTGCTGGTCGCACAGACCTGCACAGAGGCCCACCTACTAGTGACCTCAGTGGCAGATGCTTCTGCATGTTCAATCGATAGTTGTCAGCCCTTTGGTCCTGGGCTGTTAGTGACTTTATCAAAGTTTTTTTTTTTGTTTGTTGTCATGTGATTTCTCTTGAAAATGATTCGAGAGAGACTGCAATAAATGATCCAAACCAATGGTCTAAAAGATGTTGTTAAACACTAAAGCTGAAGGGACATGAAGAGCGGGGTGATCAGTCATACCAATAGAGACTCAATTCAGATCACAAACTGTATCTCACACGCCATTTAACCCATTGTTCATATAACAATATTGTTTTCCAACCTGGCAAATGAACAGTTTGTAAGGGATCAGCTGAAACACTGTTTTGTTTTATATTGTGTTCAGAAAGAATAAAGCCAGTTTGCTCAGGACTGAGTCTGAGAACCGTGTTTTCCCTCAAGCAATGAAAAATGGAGTGATAATCTTTAAAACATGCCTTTTCTCCAAAGAATGTGCCTTTTATGAGATGGATATTTTTTGCAGTGTGATCCTCTCCTGGCCTGCGCTCACTCTCTGGAATAAACCATTGCCTAATTTAACCCAGAACAATGTGTATGTCCTGACAGTGAATTATCTTCCTAGTTTATCATGGATTTATATTCTTCATACCTCATACTGGCCAGATTGGTCCCATTGTCCAACTCAATTGCTGTTTCTGAGTCGACTGAAAGAGGATGATTTGTCTTCATCAAAAAGTGCCTGCAGAAAATGTGAGCACTTAACACAAGCCTCCTCCATCTGAGCTACACAAAGCTCTTACTCTCTCTCTCTCTCTCTCTCTCTTACAGGCATATTTTTAAAATCCCATCCCATTATGTTGGTGACAGACTATATCCGCGATGATGGACACAGCTCTGACGCTCCAACCGTCACCTCTCTGACCCGTAAGTGTAGTTTTGTGTGTACCGTGCTGCGTGTCTGCGTGATTGTGTACATGATCCATATCCGAGTGTGTAAAACGCCTGAAGTAGGAAAAAGGAGGGCAATGACACTCTCTGCCGCTCCCGGCTGTTGGCCGCCTGGGTGCTCGGATCACTCCACACCACGCTGATTGTGCAGAGACAGTGAAGGAGTGTTGGGTTAAATTGATGGATAAGCACTTGAACAAGATACAGAGAAGCTGACAGGGGATGTATACACAGACGTTATGCTACACCACCTGAGTGGCAACATCTTTTGTTCCCTTGACAGCTCCTCAGAATTGGCTATAACTGATCTCCAAGTGGCTGTTGTCTCCATTGTCCAAAGACTCAAGGTTGTTGTGCAGCAGGATAAGAGTCTGGTCAGTGGGTTTTAGGAAAGCAGGGTGTGAATTCAATGTGGGAACAGCTAGAAACACAGGGTTATGTCACTCACTTCCATAAGACCATGCAGGAAAACTACAATAGAACTGACCTACTCTACATCCCATTGTACAGATGAGGCCAAGTATAAACTACAAATAGCTGAGATTTGTAGTTTTCAAGCCACTAAAACAAAGACTTTAGGAAAAACTATTGGACTTGTTTTAGTTTGAGAACTCCAGGGTTGTATTGTAGTCTGGATGGACAGAAACAGAGCCCTGTGGAAACAATGACGTTTACACCACAGTCACTCACACCTTATTGAGTCATATCAGTCACGACTGCCAGTGGTGAAAGCATGTGGATAAGGAAATACAAGCATCACAGACCCTGTTGTCTTTGCCAGCAGCTGATGCACAGTTCAAAACTGCATATAATATTTTACTGCCCCTGGTGGGCTCACCTGTAGTATTCTGTAACATGCACCCAGTGTATGTGAACGGTCATGTAGTCTGTGTTTTCAGGTGTGAGTATGGACAGAGATTATCTCTGATACAAAGTTACAATGGTCATCTGGACAGAGGTGGTTTTTCTCCTCTATGGGCGTATGGTAGAAAACTGAACTGACAACAAGTTATACTGATACTGTAGATTATAACAGATCTGAAAAGTTTCAATAAGATTTTAAGAAAAGTTGTGTATTCAGTTTCTGATCACATCACAAACAAACCCATTCTCCAGTTTTGTTGGCCAATGACATTGATCCCAGTTGTGTCGTGCAACTTAACAAATTTAGATTTTTTAAACTCTTTAATACATACTCTAGTTGTTTTATATTGACATTTACTTGGATAAGCAGCATCTCCCTGACTATAATATTCAGTGTGGTGAAACCAGCATTTGTTTGATCCATTTCATCGCAATCCATCAGCGATTCCTGAGTCATTTCCCCAGAAAACATTCATCCAATTTTTCCTGCAAACAGCAGCTTGTGAAAATGAGTCATAAATATTAACAGCGTTTGTCTCTGAACGTCACAGCAGACTGGCAGTTAATGGGCCAGTGTGACCCTTGGTTGTGTGTGTACGTGTGTGTGTGCGCGCACCTACAATACAATAAAACTAACCATTTATATCTTCAAGTAGAGTGTGCACACAGGGACCTTGACATAGAAACACACACATGTACACACAAGCAGGATCAAAGATAATGATTGGATATCACATTCAACTCCCCGTCTGGCCACCTGTGCCAGACGGGGAATTACAGAAGTCGTATTGTTTTCCAAATGGTCAAGTGTGTGTTTTTAGAAGCTGATCTCCAGGGGAAAGTCCTCTTTTGGGCTAATTAGACAGATCCATCCCTCCAAAGACTGCAGGATTGCTTATTTGAGGCTAAAGAAGTAAAATCTCTCCAGTAACAAAGGCTAATGAGAGCTTTGTACAATAGAAATCACACACTGGAAATGGAAATGACGGGCTGTGACAATAGTAATAGCTTGATCATTAAGAGTAGCAGAGAAGCCGTGCACATGGTCCAGCTTTCTTTCATTGTCCCGGCCTCATTAAATTTTGACTAAGTGAGAGACGCAGGTTGTTTTCAAAGCAAAGACGCCCAAATGAAACCAAGCGACATTCACAGATACAGTGTATCTAATTAGGAATGTGTTGATTGACAGGCAAACGGTCTTTGTGAGGAGAAATTCCCAGTCATGCAGTTGATACCACTTTGCGTGTGTGTGTGAGCATATGAAACAGAGAATAAGCCAAAGGGACAAGAGACTGAAAGATGGTGCAATGGGACATGTCACCGCTCTCTATCCTGGGATCTTTTCTTCAGATAACACATGTGGTCATCAGTGTTTGGTTGGCAAAAGCACATCTAGGGCATCGTGTTCACCAACATCATCTATGAGGAAGAAGAGCACTCAAGCATTATGAAAGAACCAGACAGCACAGGGATTTTTCTGTGGCTCTGACATGAAGTCAAGCAGAGGAGACTGCCCTCACCAGAGAAACAACAGCACAGTTTCAGTTTTTCCATATAAGCGACCTGCTGCAGTCGAGCAAATAATGAGATTTCTTTACACAAAGACACACATACACCAAAAAAAAGCAATAATATGCTGTATAAATAAATCTGGTTTATTACAAATGAGGTGTAGTCACCAGAGATCTGAGAGTGTGGTGACAAATTAGACAGAGCCAGAAACACAAACAGTCACGCATGTCACTGTTTACCTCCTGGTTCACTCTTATACCATATTAGTCCATTGTTGTGTATATGTGTGTGTGTGTGTGTGTGTGTGTGCGCGCTCTCTCTTTTTTTTAGTTTTACATCCAAATAAAGTGGTTTAGATCATCTTACTAAATTTACATGGCTGTCTGACCACTTGTGGTTGTTGCCCTGTTGGTTCTCAGCAGTTCGTCTGGACCTTTAAGTGGTTTATTTTGGCCTGTTATGTGCAGACAATGATAGTTACCAGTACACACACACACACACAAGAGTGACTATGTGTGAATGAGTGGAGGACAGGATTTGATGGGAAAAGGACAGAGAAAAGGAAATCAAGAGCAGTTGGCTTCACATATGGTGTCATGTAGTTGCTGCCAATGGAGAGAGCTGGGACGGATTAGCACTTTTTGTCCAACCTTTGCAGAAGCCTGGGTAGCTCTGCTTTCTGGGTAGTGTAGTGTTGTGGATAGGTGGAACTGGTACCCTCCAGAGGGTCATCCAGCCTGTTTGTCCACAGGCCAGTGGGATGAAAGGTGACACTTCTTGCCTATAGCCTTGTGTTTTATATAATGTTCTACATACTTTCCGTACACCATCACTATATAATCACCATGAAGGACGAGCAGCAGTACTGCATGTCTTCTGGATGCTGTCAACAATTAGCTGAGTCTTCTTCTTTGTAACGCCTGTGTCCATCTGTATTTAACTCTTGTTCATTGACGTATTTTTTCTGTCCCTGTCTCTTTCTGCTCTCCCTCTGTCTTTACTTGTCCGAGGGTTGTTTTGACATTTCCGCTGTTTATATCCTCCACAGACACAACCATCTGTGGCTGGCCCTGACCACACTGTGATGTCCCCCAGGCAGGAACCCATGTTATTATCATCCACAGCAACATTTGTAGAGTGGAAAAGGATTGTCAGGACCACAAGTACACCAGTTTTGCATTAGGATTGCAGAGCTGCAGAGGGAAGCACACACAAATCCCTCATCCTGGCTCAGCGCTTGGTCGGTGAAATAAAACAAAGGCGAGCGGCGAGCCCGTGCAGGGATGGGTGTGCTGATAAAGATCTGTCAGTGGCGCATTTCCACAGGACAGAGGGTTGGAAGGAGGGAGGGAGAGAGGAGATGTTGAAGCAATTGTAGTGCAGAGCAGGGGCCCAAAGTTTTCCAGAGTTGCAGAAAAACTCCTGCTGGGCAATGACAAACTAGTGTCTGCAAATGAAACACGTTCCTCAGAAGCAGGTTGCTTAGCAAGGAATTTAGGGAATAGTGCAGATTCCACTGAGGGGCTGCTACCTTCAGACTACCTTTCCAAGACCACCCCCACCCCGCACAAAAAAGAAAAAAAAACATTCCCCCATCAGCCTGTCTTGCATAGGTGCAGACAGAGTGGTTCTGGCGCAGCCCCAGCTTGATGATCCTCAGGATACTGATCTATAACAGCATGAAAAAGCCTTGCATGGAGAGGCACCTTTCATCAGAGCAAATTCCACGATCGTGGTGCCACAAGTTGAGGGAAAATGCAGAAACCCAGGCCTGCAAGTGTCGATAGTGCGAGCGAGGCTGTAAATCTGGTTATCTGGCCCTTTGTCAGCTCTTAACAAGTCTGTAAAAAGTAATGTGTTATACGTGAAGTGCCGCCCAGAAGTGCGGCTGACCTCATTTTGTTAATGTATTTTTTTGTGGCGGAACAAAGCTGTTGATGGTATTTTAGTGAAGCAATATGACCTGGTGCTGAATTCCACAGGCACACATTAAATTACAGCCTAGTGCCGCTGAAAGCTGCACAGGATTGCAGTTGAAGATGTACAGCCCCTGTTATGAGGGAAACAGACACTATCCACTGGGTCGGCCCTTTTGCAAATGGCTCCCATTGCCAAGTAAGAGAGGATGATGCTGAAAAGGGATTATACACAGGCAGGGTAAGAATTTATACAAATAGCTTCCAGGCGACATCTCTCAACCACAGCAATTCTCCAGCTTATATCGAGTATATAAAGGTGGAATTCTTCATCAGATTCTCCTCTCCAGTTGCAATTATGTAATCACACACTCTGCATATATGTATACATGAAAAGTGGCTGCAGTATAATGTCAGTCTTTGTGGGTTCTTTTAACAAGAGGATAACTGCTGGGGGAGAGCTCCCTCAGGAGGTGTTGGTTGCAGTCTGGGGTGTCAAAGAGCCACCAACAGTGATTCAGAAACCAAACACCCGAGCCAGTCAGCTAGGTCTGATCCGACAAAGTCTGGAAACTTAGAAAGGCAGAGAGATGTGGCAAATCCAGTATCAGGGACAGAGTCAGAGGAAGGAAGGGAGACAATATAGACAAAAAGAAAGTTGAGGCAGAGAGAAAGCAAAGGTCCCTCTTATGTTCCTTATCTGGGTAACATAAGGAATCTTAATAGTAGTGCAGGTTGCGTGCTCTGCGCTATCTCACAGGCGACAGAAGACCAGGCTGGGGAATGTGGTATGCCTGAAGGAGCTTCAGTCCAGTGCTGGGGAATTAATAGCAGAAGAACTGCAATGTCTGGGATAAAAATGAAAGGCTGAGGGAGGACGCTGACATGTGGGGAAAAAGCAGCAGAAACCATCAGGGCCTGATCCTCTGACAATTTATGTTTGAGGTGTAACATTTCAAGGGGTGTGAAGAATTCAGTGGGGAAACAAAGATGCAAAGCTCATCAGCCACACTGTGTTAGGCACAGGCCAGATAATGCCTTCAACTCAAATCTGTTTAGAGGCACGACTCAATTGAACCGCTCAGTGTTTGTTGTCCCCCCCTCCCAGCTCCCTGGTTTTCCTGCCTAGAAGCCTCTAAACCTTACTCAGTCAGCAAACCTGGGACTGGGAGAGTATTGTGTACCATCAGCCAGTGCAGACCTTCAGATGTTCTCCCTGCACATTCCCTCCTAAAACTTCCCCAAACCCCACAAATTGGCCAAAGATCAAAGTGACATTATGCAGATGCAGAAGCACCGCCCCTGAGCAGCTTTAATGGAATCTGGATGGTTGTATGACAGCTAACCATCTATGAAAGTGCCCGCTGTATTTTTATATGAAAAACTACTGCTTGAACTTTACTTTTTTCGGCCATGTGGTTTAGTAACAGTTATTCCATCATAATTTGATTATTCCTTATGTTAGGATGGAAATATGACTTGGTTTAACAATATATACTTCAGGGAGCAGGATTATTGCCTCAGTAAACTTCCTATGGGATACACTAAAATCAAAGAGTGGAACCTATACTTGAAAACTTTTCAAGGATGCAGCTCTTTCATAAATGGCTGCTGGGGAGAAAAGCAGAAGTATGATTGCAGATGGTGGATACAATGGCAGGAAAAGACATTAATTTTGAATAACTGCTGAAAGGAGCTTCTCCAACCCAACGGGAACGAACATTTCATGTGTTTTCTTGTGTAACCTGATGAGCATAGCTAAAAGGAACAGTGTGATATGTTGGGAAAGATCGCTACCACTCTTGTACACAAAGTATAAAACTGGAGCTGTAGATGTTAGCCTAGCCTAGCTTGGCATGAAGACTGGA
Organism: Caranx ignobilis; assembly: GCA_021432705.1. Lineage (NCBI taxonomy): Eukaryota > Metazoa > Chordata > Actinopteri > Carangiformes > Carangidae > Caranx > Caranx ignobilis. The sequence continues at coordinate 68,703,920 of MU269990.1, read as the reverse complement.
GACAGGCAGCGTAGCTAGCTTTGCCAGCCAGCACCTGTAGACCTCACTAATTAATCCATTTTACTTTCTTTGTTTAATCAGCACCAAAGCACATGTGTAGAAATAGTTGTGGTTTTTATTTGAGGTGGGCTCTGTGCTAGTATATTTCTTTGGCCAGACTAGCTGTTTTCCTCCAACTATTCTCTTCAGCATCTCTAGCATTAAGTCTTTTGGTTTCTATCCAAGAGGGACTTGGACACAGAATGCACGTGCTCTTAAAACACTTAAAATAACAGCATTCACCAAATGGTCAAAGGATTTTCTTGTATTCCCCCCTGCTTAGCCTGTGGTCCATTAGCAAACACTGATAATACTAGAAAACCCCAGAGATCCAGGGGATGGAGGCCAAGAGATATCATGACATTACTCTGAGCCTTTAGTTAGTGCTTCTACAGTGTAACAGTTTCATAATTAGCATGCTGCCTGTGAGCAACACGCCTTCTTTTGTTTCAGTGGCTGTTTGTAGTTATTCTGCGAGAGCTTTAGTCTGTTAGAGACAACAAAGACTGAAGTGTAACATTTCAATTATAATGCTCTGGTATGTGCAAAATGTACGGCCAACAAGCCAAGCAGAATGCAGATAGCCTGTTGTGACTGCAGCAGTTCCTGCAGACCCTGGAGTCTGTCACTGCCTTTCTTTGTCTGACTCTGCAGAAACAGTGCAGACCTGTGGGTCTGGCTGACTCACTGTATCTGCAGCTCATCCATTAACTTGATTGTTTTAGAAATGTGATCCCATTTGTCAACCTGTGACAGGCCATCCAACAACAAATCGAGTCAACAAGCTGAGTAAAGTTGGGCCTTTTGGGGCTCTGGATGACCAGTGGTCCCTAATTGGTCACCAGTGTTTGAGTATGGACAGCAGCCAGGTGACTGGTCAAGAGGTCCAGCTGCTCCATTGAACCGGTCCCGCCTTTGCCCTCAGCCATCAGCCTCTGTCCCGGTCACTTGTTTGTTTGTTTTCCTGCCTTTGTTTGGACTGGAGATTTCCTGTGTAAACTCAGAGAAACACGATCCCTTTAGCAAAAAAAGACCCCCCTCCCAAATTGTTTGAATGCACATCAATGAGGATTTGTTTTCTCTCTTTGTGAGAGTAATGTACCAGCAACAAGCAATTACCACATATCACGAATGGAATTAGAGGAAAATATGTGCACGGAATATTTTTCTGGGTCAGAGACTGTTTCCATCTGTATCACTGCGTCTGATATATTTCAATATTCACATTTCCCTGTAGGTTACAGGAAGTTGTAATGTGCATTAAAAAAAAAAAATCACTCCATCAGCAAAATTAGTTTACACACAGAGCGCAACTTCGTGTTCACTCAGCCAGCGCTTGAGCAAACATGCAGCTTCACATAAAAAGCAGAGCAAACATGAAAGGCAGAGTGAGCCACTTAATTAAGACCACGCTAACACTCCAGCAAATATCCTCACCCAGCCTGCCAACCACAGTTATAACTACATTACTGTTGGTGGCTTGGAGGTGTTAAATAGAGACATGTATCTCCTAGACAGCCTAATTACTGTAATTTCATGCCAAATATCAAATAACACCGGTGGTAAAACTTTTACACTTTGTGAGTATAAAATATGAATGCACTAAAGCTGAATGTAGAATTCCCACAAGCTTATAAAACTGGGTCTCCAAGTCGGTGGCGTGACTTTGAGAAATCCTCCATTGTCGTTCCTTTTCTTTTTCTTGTGCAGCTGAAAACACAGGGGTTCTCATTGGGAATTTTCTTTCAATAATTAATAGAGGAGCGCTTCCACTGAAGGGCAAACATTCTGCAAGACCCAGACAGAGGAGAGTAAAGAGGGACAAAGAGTTAGTGCAGCCTTACATGGCTCTGTGTGCAAACAGTGAATAGTAGAATATCACATCCTCTCTAATTAAAGCAGATTTGCTGGTGAGTTCCTGGTGGACTGGCCCTGAGGTCCTAATCTTAAAAAGGGGGGTTGATGATTGAACCAACACATTCACCACTGCCCCGTCGCACAGCACAACAAACACAAAACAGCTGTGAGGGGGAAAAAAATAATGCATTGGTTTGTTGACCAGCTGATGCCCAGCAATTCACCAGGATTACATCTGATACACAGCAATCAGAATCAAGTTCTATGTTATTAAAATCAGAAGGGAAAACATCACATGCCACAGTCAGTGAGATATGCTGGAAAGTATGCCGAGCATCTTTATGGTCCAAAGCCTTGCAAGTGATGTTACTCAGAGATTTTTTTTTACAACACCACCATAAATATCCCATTAGATAAGATGGAGATAAGCTCTGAAGAAAGACAAGATAAGTGATTGAGGGGAGCTTTAACATTCAGGTCTAGCCAGTTGAACACTCTGGTCTGAGGCAAAAAAAAGGCTCCTGAAAATAATCAGCAGCCAGAAATGATGTATGTCAGCTTCAGTGTTGTGTTACAGAGACCTAACGTACACACACCACATCACCCCATCATTCCTCTTCACAAATGTTTAGTATGGCTCCACATTTTAGGATTATAGACTCTCAGTTTCATTTTTGGCCTGTGTTATCTAAGTTTGTGCAGTTTTGAACTATGGAGGAGGAAAATACTGCACAGAATTAGGACAAACTTCCCAAAATACAACAAAAACACTTGTGTCTGCTAAAATGAGGCACGTCATAAATGAAGACAAAAGAGAAATATTTAAAAGTCAGTTTAATGTCTGGTCTTTGTAATTGAGCACCTGGATGTGGTGATGGGCTCAGTGAGGTACCACTCATGTGATACTTCATGTAGATAAGCATGAATTCTGTTAATGACTGATAAATGTGCAGCTCTGTCAAAGAATATTCACAGTGAGGTTAAGGTTAGTGTGATACCAAGGAGAAGCTTGTAGCATCTGGTCCGTGTAAGATCTGGCACAATGTTGTGTTCGGTCACATGATGCCAAGGCTGCATAGAGAATGACTGACAGGCTTAAGCTTGCTAAACCTGGTCTCACTTAAGATGCATTCACTGAGTCATATGGATGTTGATGGTCACTGGGTTGTACCTGGGGTCAGCCAAAGATGTAGCGTCTGATTCCAGTGAAAGAGTGAGTCATGAAGGTCAGAGGGTACGCATTAAATGACGCGTTTGTCACATCTGTGTTTCATGTTTCAGCGGTCTAAAGGTTGAGTTTTAGACTGACGGCAGAATTTCAAAGCTGATTTCCAATACTATAATTGATCCAGATTTGGCTGCAGTTGTTTGGGGGGTGAGGTGTCATTCTTGATGTCAAGGAAAAGGCCTTATCGGGCTCAGACCAGGTCAGAGAGCTCTTTAAAGATCCACCAGTCAAAAGTCTCAGCTGTGTTTAGGTTGTCGGCACATGAGTTCATCTGCACTGCTGCACTGCCGATGCCATAGAGTTAATATAAACATTAAAGCTGATTCAGATTTGGTGCCATAAGAGAAAGCAATCCTTTGCATTATATTGGATGCAGCACAACCCTCAGCCTTTATTACTGTATTAAGGTCATGCACTAATTCATGGGTGGTGGCTGTTCTCTTCAAATTCTTTGATCATCACAGCACATTTTGTCCAAGTCAATAGACAGCGAGCCAATAGGCTCTTTTCAGTGTATGCATATAGACTTACCTTTCACGGCCCAGTGTAAATAGGGGTAGAGTTACAGTCTGTGTGGGAGAACATAAAGTACATTGTGAAAATTTCATATTGGTGGCGAGAGGGACACATAGGTTTGCAAAAAAAAAGATCATATTTCAACACCTGATGACAAAAGGTATGATGGGATGGAGGTGCAGGAGAGGGTGATTGTGCACTTTGAGTCTTTGTTATTTATTTGGTTATGTAGTTTATTAGTTTATTAGTTGTATTTATCTAGTTAGCTTTGAGCAAACATGGAATTTCAAAGTTGATAATGTTTTTTCATTTCATCATGTAGCCTGCAGATAAAGTCAAAGGTTCACGTAGAGGTGAAGATAGCCCACAGGCAAAGGCAACAAAGGAAGATCAACTCACTTAGTAGTTTCCAAGCGCTTAAATTACGCAAACAGCTCTCGTCCAACTCCTCCACTGCAGCAGCAGCAGCAGGAGTTAACTCACAGGAGCATTTGTCCGCTGGGCTGCAGACTGGTCCGTCTCTCCAGGATTGGTGGGGGCCGCTTGTTTAAGCCAATAGGCAGGGCGCAGCGCTAATGTCATTTCACTGTGACCGCCGAGAGGAGCACCATAGCGCACCGCGCGCCGCAGGAATGACTGAGATGTGGTGACAGCGGGTGAAGTCGGACCTGGCTCTCTCTCTCTCGCTCTCTCTCTCTCCCATGCAGCCCGTATCTGGGGTTTAAGCTTATCGCTCTGCACAGCTCTGGGTTCGGCTTCGCGGCACAGTGGTGCACCCTCTCTGGACTTTTCATCCGATGCCAATGAGACGCAGCGTGAATCGCCTTTCTCACTTCAGGAATATTGGATCTGGATACCAGTTTCACTGCGACTGAGCGCTTTGGGGGGTGAGTGGACCGAGACAGTTTGTCTTTTCTTTTAATAGCTGTCTTTGGACATGAATCCGGGCAGTTTGTAAACAGAATAATGTTTCTTTTGTTTTTTATTCTTAAGTTTATTTTCAAGTTTCCCACTTTAAAGGACGCCAAATAGACAACATGGTGCAGGACAAAGAAAAATGCGCACACACTGACCTCAACTTTGAGCTTTAGTAAGGAAAACAAACAGCACTCGAAAAACACTCCGTGAGACAACAACCCATATAACAGCCGGCAGTTGACATGCTACTCACAGGCCACTTATATCAGCCTCAAGAAGCCACGAGACTGGCTTTAATCTGCTCATCCAACAATGTTGCTTTGCGCTTTTACGCAGCACAGACACGTTTCACCCACCCCCCCAGCGCGTGTAGCCACAGTAACCCCATTTCTGTGACGCTGAAGAAACTTGAAAAGACGTGGTGCGTGTGGGAGCGTGGAGTCCTCGGGGGCCTCCAGATGTATGGACTCAGCTGTCGCCTGTCACTTTGGTGACAACTGGTCGGCGCTCTGTGACCGCTGCCTGTCCGCCACTGCAGGGCTCCATAGCTGTCAGGAGTGTGTGCTGAGTGAGGGAGAATGCGGTCACACAGACAGCGCGAAGAGTCACTCTCACTTTCTCCACTTCCAACTGATGGATACGATTAGAGTGACTTGACCAACAAATAAAGAAACTGAGCATTAATCGGATCTATAATTTAGACTTAAAACGTTTAAATAAAGTAAACAAGCATATCTCTCTGCTTGTTTTTCTTGAGTCAGTGTTGATCCTCTTGATAGTGTGAGCTGCACAATCCTGCCTTAGAGCAGATAGGCCACTCACTGGCTGGAGTCAATAGTGAGCCATAGTGATTTAGTTAGATGCACACTTTTTCAGTGGAGTCAGCTCTGGTGGAAAGTAAAAGCTGCTTGATTGAGTTCATCACTCCTGGTGGACCTATCACAGAGCTAAACATGTCATAAAGTGTTTCCCTTGGACAACAATGACACACCCTCGTGTTTTAAACATCCCCATTCTCAGCTGTGATAAAGCGTTAAACTTGCGAGGCACAGGAGAGCAGACGCTGTTATATTTAACCAAGGCTGTCTACAATAATAATTTTGCTCTCCACAGAGCACAGTAAACATCACCATAAGCCATTAAAGTCCTGGGCTTGGTCTCGTGGGGGCTGACAGAATGACGGACTCACTTGGATCAGCAGAGTCAGACTGGCCTGAAATCTGTCACTATGGCCACAGCTGACAAAAACAGAGCACTGCTGATCCTGGGACAGTTCTCCACCTAGATGCCTTTAAGTGAGAGCAGCAGATCCAGAACGTACCATGGTCTGTATGTAGATACATCAAATACCTAGATTGTGGAAGTGATTTTCTTGTGGAGTAATTCAAGAAAAGATGGATTTTGGAAAAATGCAGTTACAACTTGGAGCAATTCAACAGCACAAAGGGGGAAGATTAGCTGCAGGTTCTGCTCAGTGTCTGCGACGCCACTTCAAAGTGGAACCCACCAGGTCCAGGAGCTATTTTCAAACACACACGCACACACAGATCCACGATTACAGCACTACACTCTGTCCTGTCCAGACACTGGAAGAGAAGAAGAGTGAAAAAACAAATATTCTGAGTGAGTGTTGGGGTTTAGAGATACTGGGATGAGAGCACAGAGAACAGAACCAAGGTGGTGGTGTCACCTAGTGGCTAGAATGGAGGTAGACGGCTTCACTGCCTTGGTGTCACACAAACTCACCAGTGGCATTGTGTTCAAAACCTGAACTCCTTTCCATGTTCATCCTGATGAGTGTAAAGAGAAAAAGAAAAAAGCTTTGAAGAGACTCTGTAGACAGGTTCAGTTCACCTTAAACCTCTACACTGATATATACAAGTATCTACAGATGCCAGTAAGGCCTACAGCTGAATGAGGGCACATAGGCCGACATGTACAACAAGCTGCCACATCGTTTCTTATAAATGATACACATACATTCACTGTGAATGTTATTTGATGTATTGGCACACTGTATATCCACTAAAACCTGGGTCTCATAATTCACAGCTGTGCTTATTTAATGTTTAGATGATCTACCAGGCCAGGCATGTGAGTTATATGGGAGATGTGAGCCGAGCTTATGTTTTCAACGATCTGCTGCAGGTGAGAATTCTCTGTGATGATTAAAGTTATTTATAGACTAAACGATTTACAAGTGGTGTTTTTGGAGCAGCTCCATGTGTCACATGGTCTCCAAAGCGTTGAAGTGAATCAAAGGTGCCATTAATAGAATCAAACAGCTTTAAAAGAAAAAAAAAAACAACTTGTTCTAGATGTTGTGTGTGAATGTGAGAGTGGAATACAATAGCTGGCCTTATCATCATTTTTCTTGGCCACAGCAATGGAAACAGTTCTGATCCCCCTTGACCAACTTGATGTTTACAAGTGCTCGCTTAGTAAAAGTGGATTATGTTAATGGTTTATTTTAGTACTGGAGCACACAGTTAAAAACTGGGGGATTGAGGACTGGGCAGCAGATAAGCATAGGTCTGCATTTTGTATGAGCTCCTCACCTAATAATGCAGCTTTCATCTAGAGGAGCTAGCTGTAACATTAGCACACTTAGTGCCCAGCAAGAGCAGCGGAGGTGGAGACAAATCACAGACATGAAGCCATGATCAGACATAAACAGTGGGGCATGTTGTGTCTGTTTGTCTGAGATGGACAGAGACAAAGTGTTCACCTATATATGTGTGTATGTCTGTAGGTGTTGGAAAGTGCAAGCGTGTGTGGCAGACGCCCAGCCGAGTGTGAATGAGCAGAATATAAGTCGCAGTGCCTGTCTGTATACGTTTCCTACTGTTGGTTTAAAAGGCCAGTACCGGTGAAATGTACACAGAGCCCTGTTTGTGCAAAGCTAGAATGAATCACCCTCGCGTCCATGTAAATCGCCTGCAAGCCAAACACTCTGGCAGCCTTTTATCCCCAGACGTGGTCCAGCTCACCACAGCAGGGCTAAAAGCAGAGCGGGACAGGGCCGTGTGTTGTGAGGAGCTGTCAGAGGAGGCCAGTCTTTCATGGCTCTGGATGGAGAGATGTGGCAAGGAGTCGGGTTGCCATAGACAAACTCCAGAGAGCAGAGCCCATTGACTGTAAACTGTTTGTGGTAGGTTGGCAGAAGGCTGGATGAAATACGGCTTGTTTGAACGCTGGTGGTCCCAGAATCTGTGGGCACCGGGCCACTGGCTTGAATGGACGGTGGCCTGGATGGTCAAATTTAGGGCACTGTTACATTGTGGTTTATAGAGAGTGAACCACTGCGGATGCTGCTGTCTGTTGGGAGAGATTATAACTTTGTGCTTGCCATGTGGTAGAAGTTCCCTGCCTGTATCTTTCAAACAGCATCATGTATGGGAGTCAGTGGGATTTGCCTGAAGCGGTGGCACACATTGGATCCACATGCTAAGCATTATTCTAAAGTGATTAAAGGTAGTTAGTGATTTAGCGCCTCCAGGCCCAACTCTGTTTATTAGGAGCTGCAGGATGATGTTAGAGGAAAACGGGTTTGGCTCACACACTGGTGTTCAGTGCCCCAGCACAACTCTGGTAACCACACGGCATAATTGCGGGACCAACCTTCAGACCACCGCGATGATGAAAGCCATCCTCGACACACATGTTTCATTATCACCACCATGTATAGGCATGATGCTCAGCTCTGAATGAATACTGGATAATAAGCATGGCGCAGTGCTACAAAGCCAGTTATTATCAGCATGTCTGTCTTTGATAATAAGGGGGAATAACAGATGTGACGATAGCAAAATGTCAGCAGCTTCAGCCACGGAGTTGTTGGAAAGTTGTTCTGACCTGGGCTGACAAACATGGCTGCCCGCAGGAGGCCGTGTTTGTCCGTCTGTCCCCCCACATCTACAGGGGATCCATCCAAGCAATCACAGCATCACTGGGCTAGAAGCAAAAGAAAACATATTACCCTGAGATAGTCGTTAAAAAGCCCAGCTCATTTCCCCAGCACACAACAGGGGATTCAGCCAAAGCTTTCCGGACCCCTGGCTGGAAATATGCTAAACACCCCCACCCCACCGCCCCCCTCCCACTCCTTCCTGTGGCTCTTGTTCCTCCGGCCCTGTTGGCATTGTCACAGGGGTGGAGTCAGTGAGCGTGGATGATATGGAAAAGGTCAGTAGGGTTTAAAAATGGACTCCGCAGGGTAAGGGATTTTTGGACTGACAACAAAGGTATTTCCTGAGACTCTTTGGAAAGGTTACAGTTACAGATGGTGGGGACAGTCACTCTCAAAACATTTACACACCGACGTGTTGATCCTGACATATTTTACTGTGTCATTCATCAGGTTTGGACACACATTTATGTTTTCAAGAGTTTCAGTCTAATTCCCACATCGTAAAATGCTGAATATAATTAAGTCCTTAACAAGATCTTCCATCAATGAATATTCAGCTGTCTGTACTCTACAGTGTTCAGATTTATAATGAGAAGCTGGATCCAACCCCCATCTCAGCACGAGCATTACAGGGGCTTTGCCTTGGAGATGTTGCACATTGACACAAATTAATTAACTGCAATTAGAGGCAGTTATCCTGGTTGTTGATAAGCAGCATCAGGGCTGACTACACAGATTTTGATTATGTTCATCAGTTTCTCCATTCAGAGTGTGACAGTGTTGGTAAAGCAGTGTAGCACTCACGTGTTCACTGACACAGCAAAAATAGTTTGATGCATTTAACTGAATGATGCAGTGCGTTAATACTAAACAGCAAACGTTAAATTCAGAAACATGACAAAAATATCCCACTGTGACACATGATGCATACAGACACCTATATAGGCTCAACATACAATGTTTATTGGTTTTAACAACATTGGTTTTTTGTTAATGTTCATGTGCAAATAATGTGCTGAGACCATGAAGCAGAATTCAATACGAGCTAAATTTGAAACACTGAATTTGCTTTTCATTTGTCTCTTGAAAGAGTGATATCAGAAACATCTGTTTCCAAAACAGAAAAAAAAAATCTGCATAAACCAATTAAAAATCTGAGATTCAGTTTACATTAATGTTTGTATGGATGTACTGGATACATAAACATGTGTGGGTGTTTTGATGACTTCATTCAGCCTGCAAGATAAAATAAATGCTGTAGTTACAACAATTACAAAATATGGAGTATAGTTACTATAAACTATTGAGTTTTCTCTCCCAGTGCCCCTTGGTTCAGTTTATCTGTCAGTATTGATATTTTAGCTCATGACATGAAATTCTTTTACTCCCTCCAACACCCAGACTGAATATGAATATGAATGTTGCACAATTTAAGTTGGTCTCTTAATGCAACTGTATAATTCTTAGATGGAAGTTGGAAAAGAGGTGGAGGACAAAAGCCAGCCTACGGTTGATAGGATAGGTGTGTGAACTGTGAGCTGGGATGTGTGTGTGTGTGTGTGTGTGTGTGTGTGTGTGTTTATGTGTGTGTATTCAAGTCCAGTAAGCTACAATCTGAAGCCCTCAGGAGGCCTCGGCCAGTCTAGCAGATATACAGCCCAGACATAGGGTCATTAGTGCCTGGGATCTGTGTGTGTGTGAGAGTGTGTATGTATGTGTGTATGTGTGTGTGTAAGAGTGTGTGTTGGCACTATGTATGTGTGGAATGGAAAAAAGGACAGACCTGGCTGCCTTATCACCCCCCAAATTAAGGATACCAGTCCTCCAGGGCAATGCTTATTCTTAGAAACCTCACATGTAATACGTCTGTTTGGGTGAGCGTCAGTGTGTTATTTCTGGAGCTGCTAATACTGAGCTCACACTAATGACACCAAACCATTTTCAGCCAGCATAAAGGAACATGTGACAGAGTGGAGCTATACACACTGTGTGTGTTTTGAAAAATAATAATCCTTCTCACGAAATTTGAGCTCCCTTTAAGGTTTTTACTCCTTTTCAACCACATAAAACATTCTGGTCAAGTGTGTGTGTTTGCCTACGGTCGGACAGGACACATGCACAGATGTACACATCTGGTGAGCCACTGCTCTTGTTTTCTTAGGGAGCCCAGCCCCTAACAGGAAGACAGTGCGAGCATGGCAAACAAAAGCGCGGCTCTTTGAACTGGCCTCTCACCAGGAGCTGCCGTCAGGTTGTTGAGGCCAAACGAAGTGTTTCTGTGTCAGCTCAGTGGGCCCATTGTGGGCCTCAGGCTGCTGCTCTGCAAGACATGTCCTCAGCTGGCCTTTGTCAATATTGACCCATCTATATGTCATGCTATGACATCTACTTTCACTGCAATGGGTATTTCCAATTTATAATAATGGATGTCTTCTGTGCAAAGGGCTGAATGATAAGAGATGCCCATGCAGCAAATACTAAACATAACATGACAGTGAATGTAAAAGCACAGTGGACTGAGGGCGAGTGGAGGGAGGCACATCAGATTGTCCCTTGACTGTTGCAGACGAGTTTCAAAGATCTAAACCTACAAACATCTTGAGCCAAATGATTATCAGGCACAAATATTTAGGTCATGCTGCCTGATGTATGCTCTCACCCCAACTGTAAAAAAAAGATGATGTCAACAAATCATCTGCAGATGATATATCAAAATATGAAAATGTGCGCTGAAGGCCACAAAGGACACAGAGAAACCGATTCAGAAACAGATGCACAGATCATCACAGAAAATTTCGCCTCCCAAGATGTAAGGCCTCCATACACGCATGCTCTCTCTGCCCTTTTCAGAAATGTGAATGATCTCACATCCAGATTCAAACTCAAACAATACCTCAACCAGGACTAAACTTCCAGTGGTGCATCTCATCATGAAAGTAAGTTCTTTTTTTCTATACATTCAAATGGGGAGTCACATGAGGAGGTGAAAGGGTCAACAACATCAGAGCAACAGGCATCCTTACAGGGGAGATCATTGGGCCTCTCCTCTGCTCTTTCTACTGTTTTTACTACCACCTTAATGACTTAAATTGTGTCCAATTAAGCGGAGCTGGAAAGAAGCATCCCAGCTCTCGGTGCTCAGAGTTCCCTCTGTGCTGTGGCAGTGGAGCATGTGTTTAATTAGAACGCTCTAAAAAGACTGTAACGGAGTGTTTCTCCAGGAATGTTAATCATTAGTGGGATCCTGACTGAGCAGCTCTTAACTGTTTTAGAGTATTGTTGGATTCCATGGTTTGCCTTTTGAAGCCGTGCAGCCCAGGAAAATGCTTCCACGTGTGGGAATTGCCAACTTTTTCTTCTTCTTATTATTATTTTTTTTTTTTTGACTGCATCCTCCTTGTCTTCAATGACTTGCTCGTAGCACTCTTGCCCAAGTATCGCCTGTTTTGTTACGGCGGGCTCATTCATGTGTCCGTTTGAGCCTGGGGCTGGAAACACACAGGAAATAGTTTTCTTGCCATATGAAGGATATACTGTTGAACTCTGAGGAAAGTTGAGGAGAGAAACCCAGATGTGTGTGACGTGTGAGGTTTAAGTGGTGTGTGAGTTAGACTCTCTGAAAGTGTGAGGTCATAAGCTAAAAATGTAGTCTGAAAGGTTTGCAAGTGTCGAACCTGGACACTGACAGGGTGCTGTTTCTACAGGAGAGATCAAACCTTTTCACACTCCATGGAAAAGAAAGCACGGAAAACTTGACAGATTTCCTGTGCATGGAAAAATTATTAAAGTTTTATTGAAGAAATGTTAAAAATGGTGGTGAAAACAGACACAAGTCACAGGCTTAATGTGTTAAAGGTTGTTTTGTAATTTTATGTCTATATACAACCACTTCAGTTTGTCCATGGAGACCACACATGACAGCCTTTGCCCTGTGCTGATCCAGTGCTTTTGACAGTGCAAGTGTGTAGTGTAAGAGCAGCCCATTCATCCTCAGCCCACTCTGTGTGTAGACAGCCACAGGCTTTTGTTGAGTTATAGTGTCCTCAAATAAAGGGGCTTCCTCTCTTTAACAGCCCCGGGAGCTCTGTCGCTCCACTTCCCATTGTTCCCAATGAGGTCCGGCTTTTACAACTAGGTGAGAGGGTGTCAATTGAGGGTGAAATATGACCTGTCCCTATCATACATCTCTGCAATGTTTGGAAAAGCAGTTAGAGAGCAGTGTACTTATGATCAAGTGAAGAAAGCACCAGTGGGCTGACAACAGGCTGTGTACAGAGGAGATGTGTTATGTCATGTATTACAGGTTAAAACTGGACATTCATGTTGTATCACATGACACACAACAGGGTTACAGCAAATTTAATAAAGCAGAAATAAATGGATAGATATGTTCTTTGATTGTATCCATGAAATCAGGACCATTCAGACTGACATCATCTACTTAATAATGACTGTGTTGGTTTTATATAATACCATTACATGCTGTAATCTAATTGCAAGATATGGACTTTGGAGGTATTATGATCTTTTCTTATTAGAAAATTAGATTTTCAGTCAAGAGTTGAAATGTGCAAATGTCATCATTTCACATTTCCAATTTAGCCCAATACATTTCTTCCCTGTTTTTCAGTTTTGATTTCTTCCTATTCATTGCTCATGCGAGACACATGATCTTTAGTGAGGTCAAAGGTCAAAGTGAGCAGATATTTCCCTTTAATTTTTACAAATGTCTGGTGTCAGAAACTAAGTTCAGATCTAAGCTTTGGCCTCAGCTGCCTCCAATGTGTCAGAGTGAACCAGTAAAAAAAAGGGGGTTATGTGAGGGTTATATGACTAACAAGCCCACAGTCTGACCTGAGTTTGTCAGCGCCAATCTAGCTAAGTCAATATCAATGCACTGACTGCTCCACCAGTTGACCTTTTCCTCTCTCTTTCAAGGCGTAAAAAGGATTGTTGTTACAGTAGAGTGATAGGCTTTTATTGGCCTTATAACTGAGGCCTTTGTTGGGCCTGTGTCCTGATAATACCCATTGGCAAGTCATTTAAACCTTGAGAATGCCTACTTTTTATAAGGAAGCTCACACACCAGTGAGAGCTGTTCTCAACAATGGTCATCAACGACTGCAAGTTAGAGACTGACCTTCCCTTTGCCCCTGTGGTGCCCCAATTTATGACATGTCTTATAGGAGCAAAATTTGACTCATTTAAACCCATTGGAGATTACGTCCTCACTGTGAGGGATACATAGTATTAGGCTTTGTTTATAGGTCCCCTTATTCAAGGACGTGTTTGGACCAGAGAAGAATGCAACTTTATCATCAGGGTGTTGGTTCTGATGATCGTCATCCCTGTCCTGTCATTGTCAGGGCATGCTGGTCATGGCCTACCTCGCCGCTAGCGCAGGGTGTTTTTTTGTTTTTTTACAGCGGTGAGAAGGTGCAGACCAGGTGTGAGGTGCTGTTCAGGTCGTTGTGCCTATGACAGGGGAATGGGGCCGTAAAACCCTGGGGCCATAGATTTATGGGTCATCTGGTGCTCTCTGAGGTCAAGGGTCAGGGATGCATGACTTGTCCATCTTTATATTATTCAAGTATCTGAGGTGAACCTTGAACTGTGCAGCCAGTTACTTCTAACTATAGAGTCACATGTACCAGGAATGGTTTTTAGGACGTCGCGTAGGATGTTTTTCTAATGCAGGTTTCCCAACGGAGAGAATAAAGCTCATCCACTCCTCAGTTCATTGTCAAAGGTCATTGTTTCTCGTTACCAATTTCAGAAGAGCTCACATTTGAACTTCAAAGATGTGATTGTCTCTCTAAACTGTTCAACTTGTCCTTTTGATCTGTGTGTCTAAATTCAATCAAACTGCCACTCAAACATATGTTTTGATCCCATTAGGAACAATTGTGTTTACTCATGATGGTGTTGCCAAGTAAGGTCTGCAACTTTTGTCCAGCATCTTAGCTTTGCATTTCATTAATGCCCCCCCACCCAACCAACCACCCACCCAACCACTCAAAGGCAGGATGCTGTGTTGTCCCTCCCCTCTAAGACTTGCTAATGGAGCAGGCTGCTGAGTCTTTTGGATCAGCACAAAAGCCTGAGGTTTGCTGTGAAAGGGTGCCTCTCCTCCCTGGCCTTGGCTGCTACAATGGCTTTGTCCACACAAACACACACACAAACCTACAGTACATGCACCATCCAGGGGTTAACATGCATTTGCTTTATTCTGGATGATTTTCTTTTTCCTTTTCATTAAAGGTAATGTCTGCAGGTCTAAGTTTAACTTTATATTAGGGAAAAGACAGTAATCATCCACCACCCACAATGTGACATTTCAGCTCTTGAATGGTGTGAATGTGAGGTGTGTGGGCAGGTGTGAGGACAGGGAAACTGACACTTAGTCAGATGCTGTCAGTCATGCACAGGTAAGGTGAACTACAAAAGAGATGACTCAGTTTTTGATAAACATTTTTATTAAAGACCAATCTTGGTAGATAACATGATTAAAGCAGAGTGTGGACTGCACACCAAACCTGCACTGACTCTACTGAATAATTTTAAATAGTTGAAAAGTTGATACTCCTCGCTCCATATGTAAAGTCATTTGAAGACACTTTTGACACACTGCATAACGTGTGACCTCATGAACCCTGTTATATCAGTGCTCATTTAAAAAGCCCACAGTGTAAATGCTTCCTGCATGTGTTCAAGTTCACAGAGTTACATCCTGACGTCACCGCCACAAAATTAACACAGCTGCTAAAATGTTTATAAAGAAAGCAATTTTAGCTGTTTATTGGAATCCTTGCTCCCCAGTAAAATGTTCTACTGCTTTGTTTTACAGTCTTAAAGTATGTTAAAGCTCCACAACAAAACCTCGCACAGAAAAGGATAGAGTTGTAGCTATCTAAGTCACAATTATTAGCCATGTAAAATGTGTCCTTTTGGGGGAAAGTAACACTTTAACATTGCAACCAAACAACTGCAAAGGGATGCAAAAGGTGCAACTGTCCAGGGTTTGACCTGAACTGGTCACTTTTGTTTTCTAAGGCAACAGGAAGAGAAGCACGTCTTGACATTCCTGCAGAGGTGAAGGAGAGGCAGAGGTCAACTGTGTCCTCCTGAGGGAGTTTCAGTAGATGCACAGAATATGATATAAGTATGTCAGTAATTACATGATTAAGGCAGCACAGGAAGCCTGGATATAAACTACTACTTCAATAGACTATGTTTGGGATATTGAAATGAATTGAACTGAATTAGAGACATAAAGTAAACATGTCCCAAACAAGTTTCAGATATTCACTTAATAAAGGTGGCAGTGACATCATCATATTTGAGATGGACATAGCAAATTCTAGCATTAAACAATTACAATTTTTATCTAAAACAGCCATCATATAGTTTCTGCAGCATTTTCATTGAACTCAGTCACAATTATGTTCATCCTCTTACTGCAGTATGACTTCCCTGATTCCCACAGTGTAGTTACATGTTGGCTGTTTGTATGACTTTAAGTTGATCTGTACAGTGTTGGACATTTTTAACCCTCATTCAGACAATGTTAAGCTGATAATAACAGACATGTGGTTGCAATATAGGATTTGTGTGATTTATGTGTCAAAGGTCCGATCGTCTCATTTGGAGTTGCTGACATCATGTTCAGTCACTGGAGGGGTTATGTGAGGATGAGTCAGGATGTTGTCGATGGTAGGAGGCAGGATACATAAAGCGTCTTTTGTTCACTCGAGCCCACAATGACCCTATAAGCATAAAGCTGTAGTCAGCAAACAGCTCTCTGTAACTTAGTGACATTATAGGGCACAAAAAAAACAGAGGAGAGAGACCAACACCAGATAAACCAAAGAATCACTGTGATGTTCACCACTTTCCCCACATGTCTGAGCTGTTGATAGGGAGGGACAAAGAAGAATGTCATGTGAAAGCTGTTGTGGATGCAGGGCGGTCGGTGTGGTAAAGGAGCTCTGCCATCACTGATGTGCCACTTAAAAGCGCAATTCCTGCGAACTGGAGCTCTACCGGTGGTTCTCATTTGGAAGCATATGTTTGAAGTTTGAAGGGGAGGGTCAGCAGAGGAGAGACGCCTTGCTCCTTCCATACCCTGCCATGACTGGCTGCTCGGAGGTTGAGGGGGCTGGGCTGGGGTTAAGAGGGTTGGGTTGGTGGGAAGAGGTGGAGGCGGGGGAGGAGGAGGAGGAGGAGGAGGAGGAGGAATGGTTGGTGAGAGAGACAAGGGAGGGATGACCATCTGGTTGAGCTCCTCCGTGTACACGCACGCGCACACACCCCTCTCAAACACTCTCTCCCACACACTCAGACAGACATCTCCCTGACTTCCTACAGTCTCAGCTCTGATATGGGCTGTTGCTGTGCTGCCAGCTCTGCTAGAGTAGGCTGACTGCTCCTGTCCTGGAATTAGAGCTCTGAGGATCTTGCATAGATATGGAGCCCAGAGGCTTTGGAAGAATCTAGGACCAGATCTGGTGGTAATAAGATCCTTTTTCCTGCTCGCCTCTGGAGAGTTGGCCTACACTGAGGTAAGACCAGCAGGGAAATGACTGAACAAGATGTAATCAGGTTTCTCAACAGATTGTTTTGGTTGAACTGAGGCTGAAGTGGAGATTTTTAAAGTGTTTTTGAGATGAAAGTTACTTTTGTTGTTTAGTTTCATGGGAGGATGCTTTAATCACTAAT
Source organism: Caranx ignobilis (assembly GCA_021432705.1). Classification (NCBI taxonomy): domain Eukaryota; kingdom Metazoa; phylum Chordata; class Actinopteri; order Carangiformes; family Carangidae; genus Caranx; species Caranx ignobilis. The sequence continues at coordinate 68,686,734 of MU269990.1, read as the reverse complement.
CACAGTATTGCATGATTTACAAGACATATGGCTTATTATATAGGTAGTGATGGAGGTCTGTGCAGCTTATACTTAGAGTGATGACCATACTTTATTCCACTTCCAGTGGTCTCCTACTCTGTGCTCAGAATCCACATATGAGATGTAAAAGTATTCAGTGTCTACTATGTGACAGCAGCACGTGTGGTTGTGTGTGTGCGTGTGTGTGGAGTCTTAGTTCAGTCTGGCCAGTGCATGCAGGTGGTCTCCCTAGTGCAGACCTCTGTTGGGATGTCACTCCCATCCATTTGGTCTTGAAAAAACACTCCCCCAGCCACGAAAGGAGGCTTCCATAAGTTGACCGAAATCCAGCCATGCAACACTGCTCTAAACCCAACTCTAGTCTGGTTTTCAAGCAGCACAGATATGTCCTTCCTCTGTCTTTTCCTGGTCAGTTTTTAGTTTAATGATGCTCAGTTGATTTATTGGTTTTTTCAGTTACAGGTTAAACCTTAAATGCTGGTTCACACAATGATTTTATTGTCTAATGAATCTGGTTGAGCCTGCAGTTTGACATTTGTCTTTTTTTTTTTTTTTTCAATGACATTAAAACATATTATTATGTGCCAGAAGTTGACAGGTAACTTGTCATTTAAAGATTTATGTGAACAGGGAGAGCAACAACATGCTACATATTTTTCTGCAATTAAGACACATCTTCTCTTACAAAAGAAGAAACTGATCTGAGTTCAAGCTCAAGTAAGCAGGGACTTTGAACAGAAAATCTTGTTTTCTCTTTGACTAGAGCCTATGTTGCATTGCTGAGCTTGCAGCAGCCAAGTTAAACATGTAGGGCCGGTCCAAACTGACAGAGAGCACTGTGTTGGGTTGTGTGCATGTCCATCATCCACTTCCTAGAGGAATATAGACAGTAATTCAGACCAGAAGCTGCTTATTTTTCCTGTGCACTCTCTCAAGGGTTGTTAATCCAAGGCTCCAGTGTCTGGATTTTGTGGGACTCTGGTTGAGGTGTTGTTGAATACTCTTTTTAAATGTTACTGGAGGCTGAATTTATTGGTCAGTCGCAGTATGAGGTCCTGTGAGAGGTTTATGTACCATAAAGTGATAAATACGATTACACAGCATTGAACACATGATGCTGAATATCTACAGTTGTGTCTTGAGGGTGAATACTAATTTTGTTCCTCGGTGAATCAGGTTTGCACCCACACCTTCACTGAGCTTCTGTCACACAGAGCTCGTTGCAATACAGGCTTTCTCTGTAACAAAATGATTGCTCATTGTGCAGTATCTGTCTAAGACACAGATCTCTTCATTCATTCGACATTCTAGTGGGAGGTTGTGAAACAGTCATTCACTGAAAACCTTTCAAAGCCAGGATGTGTTTGAGCTTCCTTCTTTCACCTGCCTTGACTTAGATTCCCTCCCTTTTGTAGAGCAAGACACATTAACATTTTCATACATGTCAGTCACCCCATTTTAACCCCAGCCTGATGGCACCCCCGTCACCTTCTGGCCCACTGTGGGCAGATCAGTCAGATATGCGGGCCTGCAGCTCCCAAAGCCATGTTAACAAGCACCTTTACAAAAGAGTGAGGGGCTGTTAAACATTTGGGACTGCAGGGGTCTGGTTAGTGTGGGAGGAGGGCAGGGCAGGGGAGAATGGGAGTCTTAAAACTAATCTTGCAAACCATAAGTCTCTTGTTAGACGAGAAAACCCTAAAAGCCAGCACAAGTGATGAGTCAGTGAGTTGGCAAGTCGGCGTGAGCACGGTTAAGTTAGTTGGCTCGGTGCTTCTGTCATTCAAAAAGTTAAGGAAGCGTTCTGGGGGGAGTCAGAGGAAATGAACTGCACGACATCCAAAGGGAAAATTAGCATGCGCGCAGATGTGGTTGTATAAGAAGTGGCTTTGCCTAACACTGAGCCATGTACATCCTGGATTCCTCTTCACGAGCCTGGCTGAAGTTCAAGCCTTGAAATGAGTCAGGTTTGGCTGCGTGAGACATACTCACGGAGACTTGGCCAACATGTGAAAGCAAACATCTTTTTAACAAATGTAGCGCATGAGTGAATCTGTGCCTGATAAAAATGTGAGGCTGTGAAGTGCGAGTCTCTGGGCTCCTGACTGAACCTGCCTATAGTTAGCTATCTCCCATGTGAAACCTTAGCTTCTCTCAAACAAGGCCACATTTTTGCAGGTTATTTTGGTCTCATTTGCAAGTCAATAGATACAAATAGAACAAGAGAGTGTCTTATTTGTCACTCGGCTCACTCATCTAAAGACAGGTTATCTGGGTTTGAGGGCTTTAACTGTCATGTATATGGAGATAACACACCACATCCTCAGGAGGAAAAAAGGAGATAAACAGGCTCCTGATGGAACAAGCCTCCAGTGGATTCCTTCACAAAGGTGCCATTGTTCAGGACATTAGAGGCGTTTTAATGGGACATGTCATAAGCCAATCTGCCTGACTTGACACTTTGTGAAACAATGCAGTCACGAATTCCCTAAAAAAAACAAAACAAAAAGGCAATGGGTCCCATGCCACTTCTATCATCATTGTTTGCTCTGATCGTCTTTGACTGGCCAGCCTGGATGGGATCATGCCAGTAGTTGGCAGTGGTGAGACCACTGGGGACTGACTTGTCCTTGAGTAAGATGAGCTGATATGAATAGCCATTAGCTGCCTGGCTCACTGCAGTGTGTGTGAAGGTGGAGGAGGAGGAGGCATTGGCATGCCACTATCTGAAAGAGAGTCGCTGCTGAACGAGAAGCAGGGTACATGAGTGTACAGCTGATTCTGACAAGGTGTTTATGGTACTGTATGTGAGGACCAGGACAGCCCACACTGGCCTGTGTCCTATGTTAGCTTCAGCATAAAGGTGTGCATACCCTCTTGTCTTGCATGTATGTGGAGGAGCTGCACACTCCATGGGCAGCCAGGCACATATATCAATCCAGGACAGAGTGCAGATTTTCAGGCCCCTTTACTGTCACCCCTGTGTTCAAAGGCTGCATTTGAGTGCGTCTGGTTTTCTCAGCTGTCTCTCAGCAGCCCTCGTTTGCCCTTGCCAGCCATAGGGGGTGGAGGCTGTGGGGGGAGGTGGTGTAAGGGCCAGGCTGCTGGACACTGACTGGGCTCCCATTTGATCTCAGCCAGAGCCCAAAGTCCTGTGAGAAATGACCACAACTGGACACTCATTCATCATCTCCATGTCTGTTAAGGCTTACAGCAGTGCAGGAGATGAAGCTGTCAGTGCTACAGAATGAGGTGGACAGTGACTAATGAAATTTTCTGAACTGGTTTGCCTCACAAACATAAGTGAACTCAGTGCTATGTCACACAGGAAATAATGTTGTCTCCCCACCATGAAAGGATAAGAGCAAATAACACATTCTTCTGCTTAGAAATGAAAACTTTAATGTATAACAACGACATAATATTAGTTAATGTAAGCTTAATATTGCTGTTTATACATTTCTGTATTAGCTTAAGAAAATGCAATTGTCAATTTTGGTTGTACATTCACTTTAAAGTATTTCTTTTTAAAATTAATTTTAATTTCATTTCATCCAGCTACACACTAGTTTATTCAGTCTGTCCTGCAGAACAGTCATGTCTGTGAATGTGTGGACATGTAAACATGCATTAGTGACCATCACCACCACACACGTAGGTCAGCACTGTGGTAGTCTTTGATCTCCTCCAACTATTTTTTTCCCTCCTGTTGAATTGTCAGTGTCCAGCCGAGTATCAGTCGACCCCGACCATTCGTCCCATTCCCCCTCCGTCCATCCCTCCCCATCCAGCTACTTCACCTGTGTGGCATTGCCCTGTCCATCTCACAAGATGAAAGGATGATCAGACACTCACTGCGGCAGGTTGGAAAACAAACACTCCAGAGAAGAAAGAGGAGATGAAGGCACAGACCAGGCTTGTGGGACATTCTCCATATGGTGGCCCTGTCTTAAGGCCAGGCATGTGTTTGTACAGACCTCAGGCTCAAATGATCAAGCCAGCATCCAATTCCATGTGGTGTGGCCCCTCCTGGGGCGTACATGACGTAGCACCACAGCAGGCTAAAATGATGACTCATTCAGACCTAAGCTCCACAGATAAGGTGAAACAGCCAGTGTCTGGTGTTGGTCTTACTTTTGCGTTCACGACAAAACTTAATTACAGTACAAGAAAGGAATGCGAGGTCTGCGCAACATTGGCCGTCACTGGGCGTACATATAACCGGCACAGTGCGTATTTGTATTTATGATGGGCTAAACTGCTTGTTATTGTCACTATAATGAGATCGGACGTCACCTCGTGAAGCACAGGGAATTTCCTAATGGTCTCTATACCCTCAAAAGCCACATGAGGAGGGCACATGTTTAACTGCCACCACAATAGCAGTGAAAGGGTATAGTTCTCTTTATGAGTGTCTTTATGAAGTCAACTCATCACCAGAAGTGAACCAAGAAAAGCTTGCTCATATACCATAATGGGCTTTTGAGCGGTTGTGTGGGCTTCATGAAAGAGACAGTGATAGTGTGATTCAGCCGGCGGTTAGCGTCAGTGGAGTGGCACTGACATGAGAGAAAGCAGATTAGATGGAGTGAGGAGGATAGCATTATGTGGGGCCTGGCTGATGTAATGGTTTGTTAACCAAAATTTCCTCTTTTTGTCCGCTTCAATCCTCCCTCCTCTTCCTGTCCTCACCCCAATTCCCCTCTCTTTCTTTCCCCCTTTTCCCACATTTTCTAGTGAAAAGAGGGTCTGATGAGCCTGGCGGGTGCAGCAGTGTCGGCGGCCGGTTTCCAAGGTGGGGCACGTCAGCGAGACTTGATGATGGAGCAGAAAGTCAGTAAGCTGACCTCTGGTTTCCAACGCAGCTCCACCTCCGATGATGACTCAGGCTGTGCGCTGGAGGAGTACGCCTGGGTACCACCTGGCCTCAGGCCTGAACAGGTGAGCAAAACTCCAGTGGACTATTTTATGGTCCACTGTTGATGGAACTTATGAGGGTGTTTAAGCTCCTGCTTAGTTTGGAAATGGCCCTCTCATCATACAAAGAAGACTTGAAGCACTATATTGTTCTCTTTAACTGTGGCGTCTCTTTCATTGGTTCACAAATCAGTAATTCCACAGTGAATGATGATGTATCCTCCTGACAGAGAATAAAAACAGCTCTGACCTGATTCTAACTCCCTTCTAGCCCATTTGCCTGGCCCAGATAAATGCTATTCAGCACATTACTGAATAACATACCAACTAGCGTCTCTGGATAATGGAACCTGTGGGACACACAACATATTTCCTAAAATTTTTCTTGGTCCCTTTGTTTGAGACAGACTTGTCAGGCTTTAGCAGGCAGCCACTTACAGACAGGATGTGTGTGTTTTTATTTACAAACTGCGGTGTGGCAAGGTCTGCTTGTCATTATCAACTCCTCTGTTAGGGATGAGGACTCGGTGGGTCGAGCCCACTGCTGCTGGCAGGATTAAGAATCAAGGGGCCTTCTTTTAACAAGCCCTCTCCTCCACCAACACAGGCAGGACTGTTAGTTGTGTCCGCAGGGCAGCCAGTGTGATGTGGCACTTTCCCAAATCCTATGTTTTCCTCTTCTCCCCTCACTTCTCTCTCTTTTCTTGCCGTGTTTCTGCCCTCCTCTCCGTCTCTCTCCATCCCACTTCCCTTGTTAAACAACACACATGGAAGCAATGAGGGGTGATGGGCAAGAAGAGATGGGTTTGCAGCAACAGAAAACCCTGAAGCCCAAACATGCAGGGCCTTTTATATGGGAAAATGCTTCAGTCAACTGTAATGCCTTTACTGCAGCTATTGCCCTGAATAAACCGAGCATTGTGGGTCATCATTACAGTGAGGAAACATATAAGCCTGAAGTGATAGCTGACTGTTCCCCTGCCCCTAAGGAGCTGGATGAGGGGTAATAGCAGCATGAAAATGTGCATAATTTATGGTAGTGGGGGGGGGGCATTGGGTTGATTGTCAGGGTAAATTGCTGTTACCCCCCTCTAGACAGTCAAAGCTGCAGGAAGCCCCCCCAACACACAAGACAAGCACATCCCACCTCTTTATCTGGCTGGCTGTAATAGCCCCTCCCTCATAAAGTTTAGTTTTCAGTGGCCAGCCCCAAGGGTCAAAGTGCCACCATGACAGGCTGCTTTGTCCTGTCCCTATAGAGACAAGCATATGACTTTAAAAATACAACCTCTAAACTGATTTGACCTGTTGACCTGTTTGGACTCGTTTTGTAGAGAATAAAATGATTCCTCCAGAGCCGTGACCAAACAGCTCTGCTGCTGTGTCCTTGTCCCTCTGACATGAAGCTGATTCGGGGGTTAAAACTTCAGCAAATGCTTTGATTCCACAAAGTCAGTCTCCCATACATTTTACACGGAGCTGTCCCAGAATGTGTCTCATCACAAATTAATGTCCCGGTACTTTGGTTCCCTGGAACAGATATTTGTCTTCATAAATTTTCTGTCCAAGATAATAATAATAATATACTGGAGCAATTCAGTGGATGTAAATTTGGGTTTAAAAAGCTCAACTTCTGGGGGGAACCAAAAACCAGCTGTATGTTCAGATTGATGACCACGGATTCTTGAAAATATATCATTTGGAGTGAGATTTGTCTTTTTTAGCAAAGTTTTAACAAAACCTAGTTCTTTGTGTCAGTGCTTTCTAATTTGACTCTGTGTCAGATAATGTGTTAAGATGCATAATGGCTTTTTTCTCTGCCATGATTTCCCCCAGGTCCAGCTGTATTTCTCTTGTCTGCCTGAGGATAAGATCCCCTATGTCAACAGTCCAGGGGAGAAGTTCAGAATCAAGCAGCTCCTGTATCAACTGCCACCACATGATAATGAGGTGAGAATTCTTTTGAGTGCATGCAAGTATCAGAAAATTCATCCCAGCAGATCCTCTTTTTTTTTTTAACAAAGATCCACTATCCATTTCATCTGAGTAGCTGCATCTGTTATTGCCTGCTAAACCCACAGTGTTAAAAGTCTCGCCATTTCCATGCCATCCCACTAATGTGAGCCCTTGGCATTCACGTTGACATCACACTAGGGGATTTTTGTTCCACAATCTTGTAGACATGTAGTGAGGGCACAATGTGACTTTTGACTTGATGATTTTATGATGTTTGCCGGGAGCCCCCACCAGTAGGATTCCTGTCATAGCAGTGGTTTTTACGAGGACTGCTCAGCAGGAGAGAGGGATGCTGGCTGAAAGAGGCTTTATGTGATGCCACCACAGCAGTGGCACCACAGTTCGACTTGGCTGTCTCTCATCCTTTGTTGCCCGTCTTCTTGATTTCACTCTAAACACAGGCCTTGTTTGTGTAAACGTCTGCTTTCCCTCTTGTTAAGGCTTTGGGAAACATCAAAAAGGCCTGTTGTAAAAATGAGATTCTCAATCAGGGACTGTGGGTGGAGATATGTGGTGGTGGTGGTGGCGGTGGTGGGGGTGTAGGAAGGGCAAGCTGAGGTCAAGAGTTGCCTTTGTTCAGCATGCTCTGGTATGTACTCTCTTATACTTACCTAAGCTTATAACGTTTATTAGCGGCTGGCAGTCTTTGCCATCACATATTTCAAGGAGCATGATATAAAAATGTCACCTGAACAACTTTTTATGAAAAAAATCATATGCCAACCAGCAAAGAAGAAGGAATCGACCCGTTTCTTGATGTGAAAGTGTGATTGTGACATTGGCCTTCTTAACCGCAACTCTCCACCTTCCCTCCAGGTGCGTTACTGCCAGTCCCTGAGTGAGGAGGAGAAGAAGGAGCTACACATGTTCAGTGTCCAGAGGAAGAAGGAAGCACTGGGGAGGGGCACAATAAAACTGCTGCCCCGCAATCTTCTGAACAGCATTTGTGAGCATGTACGTGACCTGTCTTCTATCTATTACATACAACTGCAAATATGGAGAGGATTGGGAGAGTGACCGTGATATGAACTTGTTTTAAAGTCCAGGACCGAGTGTCTACTCTTTCAAAATCCAAAAGCCTTATTCAAATGAAAAAGATGATTTGCTGCCTGTTCGCTGTGCATCTCCTCCATGGGTATTTGGCTAATCTGTATCCAGTTTTAACTAAAACCCGAAGGGAAGGCGGAAATAACGATCTCAGTGTCATGCATGGTTTTGAAAAAGCAAAAAATCCCCTAACACAAGCTGGATTTGCAGCCCTGCAGACCAACATTTATTCTCTGCTGAGTAGTTTGGAGTGGGTCAGTAATGTTTCACTTAGAATTTACTGTGATCATTGAGCAGCCAGAGGGTGCCCATAAACCTTGTCAAAACATCATCCAACTGATGTAGCTCTCCACAAGACTCCCATACTTTCTGCGTGGTAGTTTTTTTCTCTTGGTTTCCTCTTTTTTAACAGTGTGCTCTATCCAGAGTCACTGTAGCTGATTTGAAAAGTCATGTCCTTATATGATGCATTGGTTGGAAAGAAAAATAAATTGGCCACTATGGGACTGCAGCACAATGGGCTGGAACACATGGATGAGCCAAATATTTGCAAATATAGTTGGAAGGTATATACTGGCAATGATTAGTTGCTATGTGCCTGACTTTGTCTTACACTGGGAACAAATTTGGGCTCAAAGCCAGAGCTATGTCTATGCAGTTGTGTGATGGATTAATTACATATATTAGAAAATAATTTGGAACTAAAGACAATGTACAATTTCAGGATATTATGTATATATATTATTGTTATATATCAACCATGTGATCTTGTCTGCATATTCCAGTGTGGTGAAAGCATCAACGGCGGGGAAATGGCAGTGTTTGCCTCGAGGGCGGGCCCTGGGATGTGCTGGCACCCTGCGTGCTTTGCCTGCTCCACATGTAGCGAACTGCTGGTGGATCTGATCTACTTCTACCATGATGGAAAGATCCACTGCGGAAGGCACCACGCTGAGCTGCTCAAACCACGCTGCTCAGCCTGCGATGAGGTAAAACCACAAGACTGAAATACTGAGAAAAAAACAATATGGCAGAGGGAAAACATCCAGATTCTGACATTTATGGTCTTTTAAATTTCCTCTGGGAGAGCAATAACATTTATTTTATATTCTCCATGATTTCAAAAAGTGAACTTGAAGACAGAGCCTGATGACAGTCAGGAAGGCAAAAGATGTGGGCTGTTTTGTCACACCCAGTGTACATCTTTGTCCACAGATTATTTTTGCAGACGAGTGCACAGAAGCCGAGGGGCGCCACTGGCACATGAAGCACTTCTCCTGTTTCGAATGTGAGACAATCCTCGGGGGTCAGCGCTATATCATGAAGGACGGTAGACCATACTGCTGTGGCTGCTTTGAGTCTCTCTATGCAGAGTACTGTGAGGCCTGTGGAGACCACATCGGTAAGATGATCATTTTCTGAACACTTGCCATGACTATTTACCCTCAAGTGTAGCAGGCAACTGCTAACAATTTCCACTTTTTCAGGTGTTGATTATGCCCAGATGACCTATGACGGGCTTCACTGGCATGCCACGGAGAGCTGCTTCAGCTGTGCTCAGTGTAAGACCTCTCTACTGGGCTGCCCCTTCCTGCCACACCAGGGTCGTATTTACTGCTCCAAGGCCTGTAGTCTTGGGGAAGACGTACATGCCTCTGACTCCTCTGACTCTGCCTTCCAGTCAGCACGCTCACGTGAATCCCGCCGTAGCGTGCGCATGGGTAAGAGCAGTCGCTCAGCTGATCAATGCAGACAGTCGCTCCTCTTCTCACCTTCTGTCAACTATAAGTTCCCTGGCTTCAGTGGCAACGCTGAAGACACCCTGACCAACAAGCTGGCACACATGAACTTATCTGATGAGCATTTCTGGAGAGGACGTGGTGAGGAGACTGAAGCACCTGAGGACCAGGTTGAGGAGTGGGCTGAGCATGAAGACTACATGACTCAGCTGCTGTTAAAGTTTGGGGAACATGGGGTCTTCCAGCAAGCCAATGACTCCAGACCAACAGATTTCTGGATCGCTGAAAAGGATACAAAGTCAAAGCAGGAGTCCTCTAAAGCTGTCAGTGGCAGTGGAGGAGGAAGAGGGAGCCTAGCTAGTAAAAAATACCAGGCTGACATGTACTGGGCCCAGTCACAGGATGGGCTGGGAGACTCGGCCTACGGCAGCCACCCAGGCCCAGCAAGCAGTAGGAAGATCCAGGAGTTGGAGCTGGATCATGGCGCTGGAGGAGGATTCCAGGGAGAGGAGCCACAGTGGTACAATGACTCTTTGGAGTGCATCACAGACGAGTTTAAGAAAACAGATCAGAGTGTCAGAGACTCCATGGACTCACTGGCTCTTTCAAATATTACCGGTGAGTGTCTGTGACATGATCAGGTCTAAGAAAAGAATCTCTTATGTGTGAATGTTGATAATGTTGTTGTCTTTAGTCCATGTGCAAATATCTTACTCAAATATATATTTCTCTGTCCTCTCCAGGAGCTTCCGTAGATGGTGATAGTAAAGACCGAGCTTTGGTATATTCCCTGCAAGGCTTACATGAACTGGAGACAGAGGACTGTGAGAAAACCAGTAACATGGGAACTCTCAACTCCTCTATGTTACACAGAAGTGCAAATTCCCTGAAAAGCCTTGTATCTGAGCAGGAGGAGGAGGTGGAGGAGAACGTTCCAGAAGAGGTGGCTCTGCCAGAGGATCGACCCAAACCTCAGGTCCCTGCCCTAAGGCGGACGCGTTCACAGTCTAGACCTCAGCAAGTCAAATTCTCTGACGACGTGGTGGACAATGGCCATTATGGCAACTTCCCTGTCCGCCAGCCTCCTATGAGCGAACGGACTCGCCGAAGAGCGTACCACTTTGAGGAGCAGGGCCAGGAGCTTAGTTCTGGTCGGCACCATCATCACCACAGGAGGCGCCGCAGTCGAAAGTCTCGCTCTGACAATGCTCTTAACCTTCTGCCCAAGGAGAGGGCCCAAATGTGCTTCAAAATGGACTACAGAGGAAACACACATGGCCCAAAGGGGAACCAAGCCTTCCACGGCCAGCCCAGTCCAGCTGCATTGTCAGACTATGGGCTTCAAGGTCCAGCCATGGGGAGGTTCTTGGGGCTGTATGGGGATGATGACGACTGGTGCTCCACATGCTCTTCTTCTTCCTCTGATTCTGAGGAGGAGGGCTTTTTCTTGGGTCAGCCCATCCCTCAACCTAGGCCCCATAGACTCTACTACGCTGATGACTTGCCCAGCCCTGTGGTTGGCCTGTCTTCCTCTCCTTATGGCCAACGGACTAAGTCCAAAAAGAAGAAAGGTCACAAGGGCAAAAACTGTATAATTTCATAAACTTTCATTATCTCTCTGTTAACTCTTATCCTCAGCTTTGGGTAATGTTGTGCCATACACCTGCCTCTTGTCCACTGTCTGTAACACAATAACAACTGCTTGCTATAAAATACTTCACAGCAATGAATTTACCAAGGTTTTTGTGTGAGACACAAGTCCTTATTCTAAATCCTAATAGGTGAACGCTTCTGTAGCATTACAGACTGCCAGTAAAGTAAGAACGTATGAGAGTAATGCATATTTATGATACACCATCTAAACTGTGTTTATTTAACAGTACAGATATTAATGTATATATTGTAGAATTTAAAAGAAAAAACAAAAACAAAATGGCTATTTTTATACCCTTGAGTTCATGACATGCTTTGTAACAAAATGGCGTAAACATTGGCAACTGGTACAGAGACATTTTTCCACAAGTGTGTCAGGAATGTAATGATAAATTCACTCTGACCCAAGCTCTTCAAATCTGTTCTTCCAGGCTTGTGCACCGATTACATTAGACAAACACTGCGTGAGCTGATAGGCCTGGTTGAGTGGTGTATTTATGGTTCACTGTATTGTAAGCAAATCATTGTAATCTGTATAAATGTACAAACTGGAATATAAGGCTAAGATGATAATTGTAATAAAAATTATCTATATATCATGATTTGTGTTGTTTTCGTGTGCACATGGGTTAAATGGATATAAAGAAACAGGAGGAGTAATCACATTATTCATGGATTTTATTTACAAAAAATCAAAAAGGAAATATTCACAAACTGTTCAGTTAAACTCAGCAACAAAAACAATGATAACAACAAAATGCATAATCTTTACAGAAAAGTGCAGAACTGCCAAACACCATGGACAGTCTGGACCATTTGATACTGGTTTGAGACTACCTGTGTTATAGTGTTAGTTGTGTAATACATAGCATTCGTTGCACTTGCAATCAGTGCTGCAAGAAACACAGAAGCTAGAAGCACAGACCAATACTTGGGATTAAAACCGAGAAAGGCTTTAATCAGAAAGTTGCATTATGTGACTCATTCTGTGTATGAGTGCTCTTATCATTAGGATTCAACCAAAAGCCCATGCCTGTAGCTGCTTGAATGATTAAACTTTCAATTTACAATGCCATCTGCATTTAACAGAATCTAAGAATACTGACAGTTTTTTCCAAATAATTCACAGAAATAGCATGACTGGAACTGAAGAAGTCTCTGCTCCTCTCTCAAAATGCTAACGGTGTATATCAATGTAACACATCAATTTTTAACAATTATTTAATCTAATATTTGTGTGAGCCCCTACTGATTTTGCAGCAAGAAGAAAATTGTTAGCCTCAGATATCTTGTCTTTTATGAAAATAAGCACACTTTTAAAACCAATCACTACTATTATTAGTTGATTAAAGAACGTGATCTAAACAATATAAAACAAATATAAAATCTTTGGTTAAAAATGGTTATAAATTACTCTGGGACAATTTCCTACTCATCTCACAAATATCTGAAGACTCCATTCTCTTACTCTATTGATTTGTGACCTGTGGCTTCTCATGTATCTGGCTGCTCTAATACCTCGTCCAGCTCCTTCACAAAGTGCCTCAGGTCATCTAGGCAGCGCTGTTTGATCTCCAACAGGTTCTCATCCAGCGGAGCCTGCAGGAGATTATCCAGACTGGGCTCCTTGGCCACCAACATCTTCACCACCGTGCGAAATGTCTCACAGTCCTGCCTGTAATGCTGCAACAATCACGTCAGAAATGTTAATATTCATAATGAAGCAATGAACTGTATAGTGTGGAAAAACATTGAAATATCACACCCAGGTCTGCCTAAAAAGTAAAGATTACTGGAATACTGAATCTAGAAATGATCTGTTTTCTCATGAAGCTTAAAATCTTGCTTATCATTCACAAAGAAGTAGCAATTTTTACTTGTTCGTGGTTTTCAAACACGTTCAGATTTGGCTCAGAATTCATCTTTAGAATCTGTAAGTCAACGTACAACTAGACACACCTCAAAATATTACAGACTTTTTTGGTATTTCATCCTCACAGCCTGTATATAAAAAATAAATTGTGTAATAACTTAAAACCTTATGTTTAAAGGGCCCAATGAGCAAAAATGTGAATAGACCTCACAGGCAGGTGAGCAGCCTCTGACAGCTCTTTGGATTCTACAGACCTTGACTCTGATATCAACGCCTAACTGTGAACTTAATGAACCCAGTTCTGGTAAATTGCTGGATTCTGTGAAACAGGTGTGTGGATGTGTGTAAGTGAGCCTATTTGAGTGCATGTCCGCCCATAACAAAAGGAACATGAGGTGTCAGAGTATGTTAGTGGTGCTGTAGCATTCTTTCACACCCCAATCTCCCTCTCACATCCCTCTCGGATTTTACTGCGGACCCAAAACGGCTGTAAAGTTCTTTATTAGAGTCCCAGGTGCAAGCTCACAACATCTTTATCACCTGGGGAGAAACGGCTAAATGTGGGGCCCAACACTGAGGCTGCTGAGAGGTTGAGCAGTTTGGGACAACAGGTCCTCCAGAGTTAAGTTAATACAGATCTGATCACCTTCGCTTTCAAATAACAGTCACATATCGATGTTCATATATCTTAAAAAAAAAACCATTATAATGACATCAAAGTAGCCATTAAGGATATGTGTCAGCAAGAAATGACTTGATCAGTCTGTCTTCATTTTTTCTCAGAGGTCAGGAGATGAGCTACTTCTTAAAACAAGTGGCTTTTATCAAACTGTTGTATCTCCCATAGAGGTGCTGTTTGTCTGCATCATGGTCAGCTCAGTTCAGGCTTTCGCTGTAGAACAAATGTTAGACGACAGTATCTCATCTAACATTAACATTCTGTTAAACGCAATAAAACGTAAGCCATCGGCTTTGGTAATTTTGACAAGAAAAATACTGCCTGTCAACTTAAATCAGTGTCCAGCCTTAAGCAGAATGTGAGGTTAAACGGCTTTAATCCAGGGTTCTGTCAGTTATGGGGAAATTTAAAACCACAACTGCTGTGTCTATGCCTAGATACACATTACATAATGTGTACCTACGCTAACACATGATCATGTATCCATCAAGTTGTCCTGTGATCACAAGAGCTCTTGTAAAGTCGGTCTGTAACAGTCACGTGACTTAAATGTACTGATGAAAATTCCTTGAGGGTTTTTGAGCAAAATAAGAATCCACGATATCACTAGACACCATCCGTGGGAGTTTGTCTGTCATTGCTGAGTGAGGGAGGGGAAACGATCCAGTGCAGGGCTGGGAGAAGCAAGAAATATGCTACAGTCAGCGTGAGGATTGTGTTTTCCATCTGAGCTGAGCTGGGTGGGACTTTGAAAACACAGAAAAGACAGAAAAGGTCAAAGAAATAAAAATACTATGGCATTCAGTTTGGAACAATGCAGCTGGAAACAATTCACCACATGAGAACCACTCACTGTGTTTTCAAGATATGAAAGGTCCTATACAGGAACAGACTGAAAGAGGCTACTGTGTACCTGCTGGGGATTCCAGAGAAACCTAGATGCACAATTTGTTGTGAGTGAAGTGGGACCACAATGGGCTAAAATAAGGTTATGTGAAATTATAAAGTTACTCATACAAAATCTAGTGGGAGAAAATGAAGGGTCTCTATTTTGTGCCCTACCTGATAATTATGATGTTAAAAAAATGCAATGCCTCCAGCTCCTACATGAGTTCAGTTCTTCTTCCCCTGATAATTCCCCTGCTGAACTAGCTACAGCATGTTCAGATGGTTGATTCTCACTTATCTATTCATTCCTGCATCCCTAACCCACATTCTGTGCGACGGTACGTGGCTTCAGAGCCCTGTCTGCACAAGGAGGAAAAATGTATCGAATGTTATGGTAGGGTGGAAAAATTATTATGACTGTGAATATTAAAGCAATACGGGTTATTACTGTGTCACATGTACATATGGGATGGCAAGTCAAGGGACAGAAATATCCCAGACTGTGGGAGATCTTTGGACCCAGGCTGATGCTTAAAGTCTGCAGATCATGTCAAGCGAATTCATGGCCCCACATAATAATAGTCCTCACCGCCGACCACATGGAAGTGAGAGGCTCACGACACGTGTGGCCAGCTGAGCTCAGGGTCAACTTTCAACAATACAGGTTTTCTTCTCTGTCTCTGTACAGTATTAGCTGTCCCATATTAGACTCTGGGCCTTTTCTATTATATAATCTTAATGTAAGAACACACATCCATGATTTCAGGTTGATTTCTACACTCGTACTTCTCAAGTGCAAACTTCTTCTCAGTGAGCGTTATTTGGGAGGAAAAAAAATTGGTTCCAGGTTGTAAGATGTGAGAAGAAACAAGGCCTAAATGAGACACAAACATGTGGTGTATGTCCCACAAACTGATACCCCTCTAATCACTTTGGGTTGATTATGTTTGCCATCTTTCAAAACAAAGCCTTCCTAAGCTTTTCCCAAGCTCAAGCCTTTGTTGACAGTGATTACATTTTCACTTCATTATATCCCCTATGCACACACTTCAAAGCTTTGCAACAGGATGGGGAAAGTGCTGGAAAAAGTGTCCTGATGATGAACTATGAACTCATTAAGAGATTTCCCTTGATGGACAGTGGGCTATCAAGCACATGAATGTGCATGCCAATTCATAAAAGACGGAGAGCATCACATTTATTACGGTACTAAACAATAAGCTGAGTGACTTCGAACAGGCAGCTATTTTTGTACAAGCTGCTCCCCTTTAGCTGAACAAACAGGAAGGGTGCTTTTGACCTGAGCATGCTCTTTATGCTGTGAGAAAAGGTTGCAGGGAGGTTCTGCCTAAGTTCAGTCCCTGGAGTGGGAGCCATGAGCTGATCTTTGAGCCCGATATTAAGGGGCCACACAGGACGGGCTGGAGCCCCAAGAGAAACAGCAACACTAGGGGCCTTAAGGAGGAGCCTTGAAAAGTGGGCTACTGCCCAAATCGGATGTTTGTGGAGGTCCAAATTGTGAACATACCGACAGGAGTGTGCGCCTGGATACTGTGTGGGGGCTGGGGAGTTAAGGGTTTGATTATGTATAAGGCACTCACATAGACATTTAGTGAGGCTCTCCCCAAATGAGGACTGATGCAGGCAGGGGTCCTGCATAATAAGGGAAGTAGAGTAATGACTTGAGGGCTGGTACACATTAGGGGATATTAAAAGAGCCATTTTAATCACTCAAGCTGCAAACCGGACCTCTCAATGGAGGGGCTAATAGTTGAAAGGGATATGTTTCATTTGCACTGATTGAGATGATGAACGGACTTCTCAGAAAATCACTCCCAGGCACTTAGCTATGTTTCCAATGGATATTTTCTGACTGTGTATTGATGGAGCTTTACCTGGTCTCATTTGTTCTGTGGTCACTATAAAAAAACTCCACTGGTGAGTTGTTGTGATTAGAGCTCACAAAACGACACGTTGGTCTTTACGCCTGTAACGAAATGATTTAGCATTGACACATGTTATGACGAGCAGTGTGTCATAAGCATGGATGTTTACTGTGTCAGTGAATGTGTTTGAGGTTTCTGATTTCCTTTATAATCTTGAAGCACCCACAGAGAGTATGCATTACAAGCTCTTGGCTGAAAAAACAATAAGCTCCGCTGGTGTGACAAATCCATTTCCTGTGGAACATGGTTGCATACACAGTATTGAGATCTTACTGAAAAATGGCAAAATGAGGAAAGACAAAAAATAAAACAAGGATATCATAGTTGCATTTTTGTGAACATGACACACTTGTTTTTTTGCATTTCCTTCAAATAAGTTACAGGAGATCTGAGGTGGAGCTCTGCCTACTACCTGATGTGCCCAGCGTCAATCCACAGCAGTGATGGATCGGTGTGTGTTTAACTGAGCCCTGGGCAGATGTTACAGGAAAGACACTGCAGAGGTTTCGGTTCCTCTCACCACGTCTGTAGACGCGGTTGGAAATGGCAGGGTAAGCATGTGTCTGCTTATGCCAGGAGACGTACCACACTGTGGGTGGGCCGCCTGCATCCTGCAGGGCAATTCCTGCCCTGCTTTAACGGGAACAGATAAGTGGTACTGTAGCGGAGAGCGATGGAGGGGAGGGAGAGGAGCGCAACTGCAAATAGCAGGCCACAAGATGCGTCAAAACCTGAAGAGCTGAGGACTCTTCTGCTGACTCATCCTCCTCCTCTACACCAGCAAGTACTTATCAGATACAAAACTCAGCCACATCAGACCACTGGTGAAAATTGGCAGTCTGGATGCATGACCCCCGCCTCGGTATCAGGGTAAAGCTCACACATGTAACAGGGGGCCACCACTCAGTAAGGGTGAACCCAATTAGAGCCTCAGTCCTTTGTGGCTACAACGTTCCAGCTGCAGTGTACAACAGCCCACTGACACCCTCTCTGACCTGTGCCCATGTCCTGTGTAATCACTGTGAGCCTGGGTGTTGGGTTTCATCAGGGCCAAAAAGGAGTCAGCCTCATATTATTACAATAAGGAAAGACAAAATAAATGTCATAAGAAAAAAGTCAAGAGAGTCAGTCCACTGTTTCCCTTGTTGCCTCTTGTTTCAAGATTTCTTTTAAATATGGATTGAAGTATCTTGAAACAAATAAGCAGGTTGTCTGTTTATGGTCAGGATAATAATATGAATATTTTTCATAAAAAGAAGAAAATGAATCACACTACTTCCTCACTGGTTTTAAGTTGTATAACCCATTAATAGTTAAAACTTGACGAAATTTAGATATATCATGACATAAACAATAAAAACTCAAGAGACTACACTGTAGTTTCATGGATTAAAAGTACCTTCTCAATTTCCAGAGCCTTGGCCTTAATGGCCTCCAACCGGCGAGTCTTGATGTCTTCCTCTGGTGTCGGCTTTGGCTCCATGCTGACAGCGGCCACCTCCTCCGACTCCGCTAGAGAGGCAGGAGTTTTTTCCTGGCGGGCCAAAGGTTAAGGGTTAGAGCTGAGGTCACCAGGTTTAGAAACTGGTTCTGATTTCAAAGTGTTTCAAATGGAGACAACTCTGCTCTCTTACTGGTGTTGAGTTCTTGTTTTTGTACATGTCTCATTATGCATGCCACATGTCAACAGTAAACAGACCCAGAGGTGCCAAATACAGCACTCCTCTCTGGTTAAAGGATCCAAACTGGCAAATATCAAAGTGAACCCTGTGGTGCAAATGCATCAGGTTCACTTACAATTAAAAGAAACACAAATAAATTGTCCATGGAAATGTTAGTTTAGTCTTTACAGTTGTTTTGCCTGTTTTGGCCAACTGACCACACATCATTTATTTCACTTTTATATCCTTAAGTAACTTTATCACCACATAATAATGCACTTATAAACAAGGTTTATTCAGTTAAAGAAAATGACAATAAATGTAATAATATCAATGCGTGTGGTGTGATGACTGCATATGTTTTTTATGCTTTTTTTTATATCAGCATTTATAGGACTTCTAGGTATCCTGTTCTACCTGCCTCATTCTTATTGTTTCAGCAGGTGAGTTGTGATTCATCATAGATTACACAAAAAATCTAATGAATATTTCATTGTTAAATGTCCATGTTAAACCACAAGAAATCAGAGACTACAATGAACTATAATGAACAGAATGGCCTTTGTGTAGGCCACAAGAGTTAGGTGACAAACTCTGTCTGCCCTGCTGGGAAGTACATTTGCATGGGAATACGATATTCCATCACACCTCTGCCCAATTACAGAGATCTTTTTCCCTTGCCCTTACATTAGGTGCAAGAAAACAATATGGTAGATGCTACTGTATTTCATTTTATTCATGCAACATGTTTCTTGGCAGAGTGATAGTGGCTCTTTTACCTTTGAAGACCCTGAGCTGTGAGGAGACCCCTCCGCAGAGCTGCTGGGAGTGTTACTTGTCAGCACATTTGGCTTTTCTACAGAAAAAATATCAGGATGGAAACAGAGGGAACAGTGAGCAAACAAGCAGAAAATCATCCTCATTATCACGGAACACACAAAGTTCTGACAAAGGGGAGACATCTGTAAAAGAAGGCAGTCTAAGGAATACATGTGGGTAACCATAGCTCTCTTTGATTTAATTTTGCACAGTACTATAAAAAACCCAGGGGAGCGTCCTGGTGGGTCGGTGGTCTGGGATGATTGCCACGTAAACTGCAGCATCCGTTTCTAATCTGGATGTAGATCTTAGCTGTATTTTATTCCCCTCTCTCTACACACATTCTTAGCTCTCTGCACAAAATGCCATAACATAAGAATTTTAAAAATACAACAGGGATCAATTACTTTCTACTGTTAGACATTTAATAATCAGTCAATTTTAATGTGAACAATCATGACGCCAAAGCATTATGAGGCAGCCGAAAAGTATAAATCATTGTTTTGTTTTGTTTTTAATACTCCCTTGGTGAGGCCCTCCCACACAATAGTGGTTGAGGAGTTCAGCTGTGCCTAAACTGAAATATTGTCCTCTGCTGGCTCCAATGTGTCTAGAACAAAACAAATGTTGTCAAGTTATTTGTTTTTATTGAAAGGCATCTCCCATTGTTTCTAGAGCGAGCCAAGGTAAAGCATCTTATTTGAAGTACCCCAGCAGGACAATGGAACATTCACACAAACAACAGTGAGGCGTGCTTTAAACAAACTATCTAGTATCACACTGTGTCAAAAGGCAGGTTTTTAAAGCTATACTGAATGGACACACTTGGCCTGCTATTAGACATTGGGGAAGATGCATGAATTAACAGTCCAGATGTTCAGACTGTTATTTAATGTGTTTAACTGTAACTGATGAGCTGATGAGCTGAGCAGGACAGTTCTTACCTTCTGCGCAAGCAGCCAACAACAAGACACAAAAGAGTATGTGGCTGGAGCAGATATGCTCAGTGTGCACATTGAGGACACAGGTGAAAACTGTGTGAAACACTGATGATGCACCATTTTCCACAGCATTGTTATACACCCCGCAATTTAAAAAAAAAAACACAATGCATTGTCCTGCTTTTGTTGCTTTTTTTTTTTTTTTTTTTTTTTAACGACCAGTGGATTAGTTTAGGTTTTGTTATCCGTGTCATCATCACAACCATCTCCCTTGCGATATGTCAGCTGACTACTTTGCTTAATGTTCCAAGGGCTCAGAAAAAAAAGAGAGACAAGGAAACGTCAATAAAAAAAATCATTTTTTGAAGTTTATGAATCGATCCAGAATCGTAGAGAGGATCGTGATTCTTACATGAAACGATTTTCCCCCCACCCCTAATAACAAAGCCTGGAACACACACCCTATCACCAAACCCCTATTTTTGTGTACTTTGCTCTGCGGCCCTAATTAGTGTCCCAGATGGATGTGGAGGTGGGAGGTACAACTGTTCTCTCGCTGTTTTATTGCTTCTTCAAAGTGCAGGGCCACATAGAGCGAATATGTTTATGTATCTTAGAAACCAAAGCACTGGAGAAATGGCTGTCATGCTCCTTACCCTCAGACTGAATCCATAAATTTCATTAGCTCAGCATTGTTAATTAAAGTTCTGAAGCCTGTGAAAGTCACAAAAGAAAGCGTGTAAAATGACAAATCCAAAGTGATTCTGGAGACACTGTTAAGCCAGCACATTTTCTCACTGAGGAAAAAGGTCAGGTTCTGAACCCAAAGCCAAACCACCCCAATAAACCGAGGGTATCCTTTTTCCCAGCTCCTAAAAATGTGTGGTGTTAGTGTAATTAACATCTTAACATGTTTCAGCATACCCTGGTCCCCTCACACTACACCTCTAAAAACAGATGCTTCACCTGGAATGGCTAATTCCTTTACACATTATAATTAAACATATGTTTCAGTTTTTTTTAAATCCAACTAGTTCCTAGCTCTTCTACTATCTGTGCTCCTTCAGGTTTTGCATGCTATATCCAATCACAGAGTGTCAGGTAGTGCAGAGTGGTGCTTTGTTACTGGATGTCATACTATCCACTGAGGCAGCAGGTCAAGCAGCTCTTGTGTGCAACACATTTGAAAGCCAAGGTGGGAGACAGAGCAAGAAAATGTCTGATGGAGGTTTGGTAGGGGGTAGAGAGGTTGGTGCACTAGACAGAACCTCTGTGGTTAAATCCCTGTGCTGTCACTGGGCAAGATACTGAACCCTAAATTTCCCCTGTTGGCTATTCCATCAGTGTATGGGTGTCATGTGTATATGTGTGTGAATGGGGTATTTATTGTACTGTGAGATTCTAGCACTAGAAAAGTGCCCTACACTTACCATTCTAAGTGTGCTGAGCCCTGAGGCGCAAAGTTAAGAGCACACAGCACACAGCACAGACACTACATACCACTGAACAACCTGGCAGTGTATTAGTGCTGTATCATTGATATTTGTGTGGAGGTGTGGAGAGAAAAATATTTTGTGAGGTCACTGTCAGCTCAGTTTGGATTTCCCTTCAGTCCTTCCAGCTGATCAAAACACAAGGTTGTAACTGAGACATTATACTCACGCCTCTGCTGGGCCTGCTGGTGGGTGAAGCCTTTGTCCTTTTCAGGGGAGAAACTCTTGCTGCTGGTGTTCGACCCCGATCGTCCAGGTGCAGGTGGCTGGACTTCTCTCCTTCCAGTGGAGTGAGGCGAGCGGTCACGTGCGATTACAACAGGTGGAGAGACTCTGTAGTCCTCACGGTCCTCTCTGTGGAAATAAGCAAAAATCAAGAAGAGTCAAAAGTACCCAACACATTAAATATAACATAAGATCTGTGAGCTTGTGAGGAGCTGTGAGGTTGCCGTCCATTGTGAAAAGATTTCATACTCAACATTTCTATCAGTGCAATGCAAGGTTATAGTTTGTGTGTTTGAATCAATTAATAGTATGTCAACAATGCCTTTAATAAGCTGGTCAATTCTGAATGGGGGCTCATGTCTTTCATCAAGAACTAAGCAAATGATTTCTATTTAATTTACTGTATGGTATTAAACAATATGGATGTGAGGGGACTGACTTAGATTTTCTGTCCAGCGATGGCCTCCGAGGAGGGCCGAACCCTCGACCTCTGCCACGGAAATAGGAACTAGATCTACTGTTGCTCCTGAAACATAAAAAAAAAGACAGGTAAAGAAAAAAGAACAAATAGATCAAGATTGGTTCTTGAGAAGGAGAAACAGGGCAAGTCAGTGGTAGAAAAGAGAAAGGAACAAATAAACTATAACAAACAAATCAAGAGTATTATGAGTAGCAAGTCAGTTTGCATCATTTTCATCATTACTGGTTAAGAGGCAGAAGTATTTGTCTGTGTACGCCTTCGAATGGGTAATGGAAACTGAATAAATAGAAGGCAAAACCACAAAGACTTAAATTCAGACTCAGCAGGCACTGTGGCACACTGATCAATTTGTGGAATGGAGACAATCTTCCACTTTGGCACAAGACACAGCTGGCTGACAGTTGGACCAATTTTGGTCTTCTTTCACTACTATCTGTCTTCAATTGTACGCATAGCCGTAAGTAAGCTGAGTATGGAGCAGCAGTTACAACACACTGCCACCAAAGGTGTTATTCAACCATGTGATGTAATGATCCATTTCTGAGCATTTATCAGAGGTCAGTGGTGAAATTTAACTGCTCACTGGATCTTGTGATTTTCCAGAGTCAAAGAAAAGCCTGTGTCCTCTGAACAGCAACCTTTAGGTCCAGAGGTATAAATGACCCAAAGGCACCTGGTTGTCATGACCTCTGCCTGAACTCGAGCCACGTCTCAAACAAAGAGCAGGTCTAACAAGGCCTAAAACTTTTACGACTCATGGTGTGTTTGAAGTAGCCAAGAGTCAACCTGCCATTTGCCAAACACTGAATTGCCATCCGTGCAGTAAACATCAAAAGGCTTCAGTACAGAAAGTGCTGTTCTTTACTTTGGAAAAAAAAACTTGATAGAAATCAAACTTTAATCAGGTTGACATTCACCCAGAAGTTACTGACGTTTAAAAGTTCAGACTTTATTGCAGAGGCAGAAATTTTCCATGGGTTCAATTCTCTTGACACTGACAGTCATCAGACAAAGAAATGAAAAGGCCAAAGCAATAAACTGCAGAATCATGAAGCCTAAAAATAACTGTGTTTTTACAGATAAAACAAACTAATAATAACAACCACATCTACTAATATTTGCATCTTTCTTCTCTCTTCTTTCTTTGATGACTACATACAGCACAAAACAGCCTACATTCTATTAACTGGGTGGATTTATAAAGGCACTGCACAAACACAAGAAAATGCTCAATTTACCATGGTGGCTTGAGACTGTTTATTAAGACAGTGACTCATGACGCAGGGCTGTACGCCGGCCTGTTAACTCTGTGGGCAAAACCTCCACATGGGTGCAAGAAAAGTGATTCAATTGTATGTGACTAAGCCTTTGCAGTAAACTTTATGACCTTGACGCACTGCCCGTGTTATCCCACAACACATTTGTATTATAAGGCTATGGTGTAGCTACTGAGTCTGTGCATGAAGTCCATGGAAGGTACAGCATTAGTCACCAATAGTGTGTGAGAGAGAGACTTAGAGAGCCTGGAAGGACTGATCCTGTGCTAGAATTTAAAGAGTTGTTTTATGTTTGTCCATGTATTAAAAATGAATCCTGTAGACAGACTTCCTGCTTTGTTGTCTAGGTGACAGACAAATCATCTGCCTCAACAGGAGAAACAGAAGAAACTTTTCTAAACACATGACACAACCTGAGCTTGGAAAGCTGTCACTTAAAGTCACGTACAGTGACAATACCAACATTAATTAGAAATCAAAACTGCCACTCAAACAGGTTGAGCATCCAAAAACTGAAGCAGCAGCACAGTGAAGATCGCTATGATGTTAAAATATTAGTGTCATAAACTTGTAAATTAAATGTGATCACCACGTCAGGATGATCACTCATGCATGTGGTAAACTGTTCACAGGTGCCAGAATATAAATCAGTTTATTCTTGACGATGTGTTTATGGTTCCATAAGAATCCAGGAATTACAGTATTTGGGATATATCATGAGCTGACGTTTTAACTTTAGGCAGATTAATTGCTTTTTGATAGTAAGCAAGTCTTCACGTTGTTAGGGCTGTCTTCAACTAAGGATTTTCATAGTCGAATCTGATTTGTTAGCCTTTAGTCGACTAATCATTGAATCATGCTGTTTTTTTCCCTCATTGGTTCATGATCTCATTCATGTCTTTTTCCGCTCCAGAGGAAATAGGTGAAACACCCAAATAAACTAATTTAATTCTTCAGTTGGCATTAGATAACAATAACAGGACGTTCTTCATCCATCCTTTTCCTTATGTCACATCAGCATCTCTCTTTTGATGGCTGTATAGCAATGACGAGTGTGTGGGCATGATACGCACATCAGTGCTTGTATAGTCGGTTCAGAGCCAGGGGTCGAGTGTCACAGCACCATGGACAGCGCTGTTTTTGTGTGTCGTGTGTGCGTCTGTGGGTAAGTGCTGTGCTGCATGATCGATAGGCAGAGACCGCCTCACTCAGTTTAATAGAAAAAACTTTCAGCCCGAATTTAATTTTCCCTCCATCGAAGGAAAACGATATGAGGTGAGGAGAGAGAGGGAGAGCAAGAGAGTGAGAGAGGGGGAGGGAGAGAGAGAGAGAGGGAGAGAGGGAGACAGAGGGAGGGAGGCGGTGCGAGGTGCCCACTGTGATGTTTGTATCAATATAGGCTATATTATTAGAAAACAATTTGAAAACAAAGAAATTCTAAGTAAAATCAGATGTTCAGCAGCAGTGAGCACCCCTACATATTCAGAATGGTAAGATCATGGTGTCATAGTAACATTTTTGACTATTTGACTATGAGGTTGAAGTTGAATCGGACTCCTCCGATTCGAGTCATCGAATAGGCGACTAATCGAAGTCACCTCTACACCATATAGAAACTAATTTGACCATTATTCACCTCAGCTGCTGTAGAACAGATAGATTTGAAGGTGATTTGGAACTTTGCATGTTCTTATAATTTGTAATCAATTATTTGTAAGATGCACACTGAATTTTAATTTCCTGCAAAAATGATGTTTAAAACTTACGTGCTACTCAGAATATCTGAGATGTGTGTGGGTGTTTGACTGAAGAGGGAGTGGTCCAGCTGTTTTTCCTCTCAGGGTGGGGTAGTAGAGGGTGGGGGGGGTGGGGTTGTTTGGCTGAGTGAGTAGACACTAGTGCCCTTTGTCCCTCTCTCTCTAGCCTGGTATGACTCCTGGAAAAAGGGGGCCTGGGCCCATAAACTGTTGGTATGTTGAAGTGGCCAGGGCAAGAAGAGTGTGTGTTGATGTAGGAGTTACAACTGTTAGACTTAGCTGCTCTGTGCGGGGCTAAGCTCTTAAACTTTTCTACAGCAATGTGGTCACAGACAATTGAGATACGAGTCCAAACTTTTTATTTTTTTTAAAGCAGAACTTTGTTTGCAACAATTGGTAATGATGCATGTAATATTCTTTTGTTGTCTTGGCTGGATTATAAAGGTAAAGACTTTGAAATTTTAAATGCTTTTACGCTTGTTGTACTTCAGTGATATTACATAGAAAAAGACAAATGCTACGAGGGTTGGCACTTCTATCAAACTAATGATATTCACTTATCAAAACACAGAACCCTGCCTCCACCTTCAGGTCAGTTTGATGCATTACACAAAGAATTCACTGAAGCATCTGGTCTTAAATGAACAGGATGGGACAAATGGCGATGAACTCATCATCAAATTAGCAACATTTTAAAACTCAAGACTCTACATGAATTACCTTGAGTCTAACTGATGCCTCAAATCATCTCTGCCGTAACACTGTTGGGAGTACTGGCCCTCCTGAAAATAAAATCACACTTTCAACATTAATTAAGAAATCCTGGTGCATTAATTTATTATAATCTACAAAACACATCTGACGTCTGTATTTAATCAGACTATACACTCTGGCTATGATTCTATGATTTTTTTTTTTTAAACAAACATTTTGATTTAAAAAAACACGCACACCAAGGGTTTCTTACATTTCGTGGGGGTGAAGAATTTCTGCGAAAGTTGCCACCAAAGTTGGGTTTTTCTTCAAAGTATCGACGATCACTGGGTGGGTAACTGCCTTCATCGATACATTCTCTTGAATCCTGGTAATTTCGAGCACCACCGTGCCACTGATCAATCACAAAACCTCTGTCATATTCCTGTCCAGACCGAGGCACATTGCTCCTCCTTTCAACAATATTGACAACTCGATGAACCTTCATCTGCAAGGACACAATGTTATGTTTTACTTTGTAAGCATCACAACAAAGTAAGAGTATATTAGATAGAAATAAGTCTTCTCATAAAAGGTGAAGCTGAAACTCTTCCTCACACAATATTACATTTGTAGACGTAGAATGTTTGGAAATATTATCATTACATTAATTTGACAGTCATCAAATACACATCTTAAAAATGAATCTATACTAAAAATGAAAACATCATTTCCAAAAGCAAAATGTGATACATAAATATACGACAATGCTTATATAATGCTACCATTCCTTACCAGAGATATCCGAACTATACATTTGCATTTACATTACAAAGTCTATACCATAGTGCATCTTTAGTGCTATAGCTCCCTCTCTTGTTGGTGCTACTGACAATCATCTCTTTACAGTCTGAGGTTGCTTCATAGTATTATAGGATAGAAATAATTACCGGTACTCTAAACATATTTTATCAAGACAAAGATAGCAAAACAGTGTGCCCAGAACTCAATATTACATATACATTATAAATAAAGCATTGTATTGTTGTGACACACATCTGATCACAAGATTTAAGAGCCTGAGTCAGACTAACATTTTTACATACCTCTCTTATATCCATTGGCATGAAGTGGTCTTCATATGCTTCTCTAATTGATTTTCGACTATGTCGATAAGCCACTGCAAAAAAACAAAAATTCTATTCAAACACTTGATATGGACAGGAAGTAGACTGAATAGATATGTTTCGAGGAGAAAAGACGCCACAACACTTTTCTTTGGAAAAAAGTCAAGATTTGAGCCATAATCTGTTTTAGTTTTGCCCATAATATTCCCACACTTTTTCAGAGTTTCTCTGACAGTGGGGCAACAAAGACTACTGCATGGCAGTAGACATCCTTGCTGAGATCACTCAGGTGTTGACAGTAGGTTGACACCAGCTCACGACATCAGCTCACTAAAGAGCAGCTCAGTCACAGTGAAACTGTGCTCAATGGTCAATACGTTTGTACTGGGAACAAACATCATCTTTAATAGATGACTGACACTTCACTGCTTCACAAACTGACATGACCACCTCCCAATTCTCCCAGACCTGTTTGGGGAAATGTACCACTTCCTGTCCAGCCTTGTCTTCCTATTTCTAAACTGAAATAACTCTGCAGTAGTTCCCCAAGTAAAAACTGTAAAAACTTAAACTAAAACTAAACTATAATAGTCATCACACTGATTTCTGGTATATTTTGGGAGGAAAAGCCTGTCATCACAAAATCATTTATCACATTTAGTGTACACATTTAGGTCTTTTTTGGTGATAACTGATGTTGGTCAAGCTTCCAGCTGCCCAACGCACATGATTCTCACTGGATGTTTTCCAGGCTGGTCTTACACCAAAACATAAGATATAACAATAAATCAAACAGGAAGTTGCAGAAAGAGGTGGTCTTGAATGCAACAACATTGTCACAATAGAAAATGTGCACAAGACATAAGGTCTACTGATCAGTAGGCAACTCTTAAGCAGAAATAGTTAAATAAATGCAGTTTCAGTCTCTGAAATATTCGGTATTTCCTGATTTTTTTCCTGATTCATATTTTGGATTTAGACTACTGGCGGGACAAACAAAGTTATGTCACGACCACTTGCTTTATTGAGACAATAATCGCGATTGATCAATATTTGAAATAAGCATATAGGTCAGCCACAAGTTGTTCGAGCCCTCGAAATGTAGGTATTTTCACTTACTGTTGAGGGAATGATCTTGGTTCCCTGTCTGGTAAACTCAAGATGTCTCCGCAGAAAACCTAGAATAAGAAACAAAATGAGATGAATCAATCAATTAAAAATCCTTAAGCATAAACATCTTCACCCGACCCCAGATTCACAGACACCTAACATAAGACCCGTGCAACACACACGTTTAGCTATGGAAATGAGCATGACAACGTGAACAGTCGACATGAGTAACCACAATGGGAATTTAGTCAACAGACCCACCGTTTTCAAATGGCGACGAGTAAGTTGAAATTTTACGAAGTTACAACTGCACGAGAAAGCTGCATCGGAATTGTTGTTAGCAAACGTGGCTAGTTAGCATACTAGCACAAGATGAGGGTGTAAGACACTCATTCACCAAACAAATAATGTTAACACTGCTGGTCCAAAGCTGCGTTTTACATATTTCTCCTGAAAAGCACACTTCTCTCGATACTTGAAGACAAGTTACACCGCGGCCCACGGTTTTCTCTTAGCGTACATGGGCAAGCAAAAACAAAACACCCGCAGTTCTCAGGATAGATCCATGCCGCAGGCGCAGTGATTCTTCTTCCTCCTTCTTTGGACTGGTACACTGGCAGGCAGGCGAAACGCAGGGATGGCTGATTGCTGCCCTCCTCCGCCTGACCGACGCCACTGCTGCAAGACTACGTAGGTTAATCTGGTACCAGCAGTCTTACAGTGTCAGTCACACACTTCCCATCAATATCCTTCTTCATCAGAATCAGACGGCTGTTCCGGAGGTTGTGACTCCCCACTGTTGTGCGTTAAATCATCCAATCAATTGCGTGGGGACGCATTAATTTAGTATTAACCTGACAAACGTAGAACTTCCTGCCAACATCATTCACTGTTATGTTGTCTTACAATCTATTTTAAGTTTTGCTCCCATCATCATCAGCTACCATATAGGCCTATCCAAAAGTGTTGGTTCAAAGCTGGTAGTATCTGCAGGAACAAGTCTGCAGTCGTTAATGTTAACAAGCAGCTGGAGTTGATTTTTTCCACAACCTGGCAACCCAAAAATCAGTTACTTTAGTTGATGATGTTTTATCCGAGGCCTGTGTTAATACTTAGATGCATACATTTAGTAATTTCTTCTAACATAAAATACAATACAAACTGAAACAGAAAAATCACTCTATTTTTAACCTGTGCCAAATCACATTTTACATAATATTTCACCAGTTAGGAAAATTCTCACGGTTGATTATTAGTGGTATAAATATAAGTTTAAGAAACAAAAGTAATGCCAATGTTTTCGAAACAAAATTACCGCCAATGTTAAATCACCCACTTCTCATGTTCTACACTTTACTCATGCCGCTGCTGCGTGTTTTACAAAGCGCCTTTCATCAATGTTGTGTCACAGTTATAACTGCCCTCTGTTGTGATTACATTACAAGTGATTGGGTGAGCCCCTGTCACGTGGCCATCCTTCGACAGGAGTTTCCACGACAGCTGAGTAGCAGCTAAATGCGTCTTTTCACCTGTAACATTGAACCTTTTCAACTCCACCGAGTCGAAGTTTCGCAGAATGGGAGACAAGAAGAGTCCCACAAGGTAAAGCCGTCGCCTGTTTCTTTGAATGAAGACTTCACTTGGCCGTTTGAACACAGGGAGCTCGGTCAATGGATGGAGCTGTTTTACTGAAGTGCTCATGGCGGCTCGCTGCTGAGGCTTCAGTACGGGGCAACCGCCTGTGTAAACTGAAAGCTCCCTCCGCGGTGGCTGACTTCTGAGCACGAAATGTGGCCTCTAGTGTCGTTTCTTTGACGTTCGGGTCTTTTTTATCTAACAGGTTGTCTTTGAAATCACTGCTGTCCCTGAAAACGTGCCGCTATCAGCCTGTTTTTGTTTTGTTTTTGTCTGAAGGCCGAAGCGGCAATCCAAGCCATCCTCCGACGATGGGTACTGGGACTGTAGCGTCTGCACTTTCAGGAACAGCGCCGAGGCGTTCAAGTGCATGATGTGTGATGTCAGAAAGGGGACGTCAACACGGTAAGAATGAGCGTAGATGTACTTGTTTTTCCGTCAAACCGGTGTTTCCTCGGCTTCGGTTTCCCGAAACACTACATCAACGAGAACCTTTTTCAGTAAAGAAATGCGAAACGTAACCGTATGATGTTAAAAGTATACTCGGTGAAGACAACTATCTGTTGCAACACGCCTGGAGGAAATCTTATCCTGCAGAAAGCTGTAATGTTTAGCTTGTGTTAAAACTTTATTAGTTTTTGAATTAGCTCCATGAAAACTAAGCTTTGGTCAGGACCATATCTACAGGTGTGGTCACTTTTTTCTGTGAATTATGCAAATACAACAATTTCTTAGAGGTTCAAAGATAAAAGATTCAGTATTTCTACAAGCTTTGGAACTTCAGAAATGTGTGTTGTGAAAAAATACAGAAAATACACCCAGACAGCTGAATAAATAAAATCTGAGGAGATAAGTCTTTGACATTTTTTATTTCTTTTGACTGGCCAAAATTGTTGTGGATACTCAGTCAGTATCTTTGCCCTGTTTGTTGCACTTGCAATTAGGTAGGAATGACCAATTAAACATTTGTATTTAATGCAATGGAGTTCAAGAGCAGCACACCACAGTCTCCAACATGACCATGGACTTGAATCAACACCCCTAAAGTAGGGTTTATTGCAGGTGTCCTGAAAAAGACTGCATTCATTTTAGCTAGGTGAACAAAGGAACTATATACTCAGAGTGTGATGTAGTTGCAAACTTTAGCCAAAGTTGTAACTGGGAGAAAGCTCAGTATCAAACACACTAAATAGCATAATGACAAGAGGAATGAATACATGTTTGTCAATGAGTGATATCTGCCAGTGTATATATACTTGTTGAGTGAGTTGTGTGAAAATGATGAATGCCAGGAAAGAAACCCACGACATTCTTAATCAGTACATAGATTCTATTTAAAGTTAGTGGCCAGATGATTGTTTAGTGAGAGATGTTTTAGTAAAAAGAAAAGAAACCAGTCTGTGAAGGTATCTCCAGTTATGACGAGTCATGATGTACCTTGTTGTGAAATTCTAAAACAGCCCACATACCAGATCACTGTTTTATATGCATCTAAAGTAGCCTTCCATGACGATTGCAATTATCACAATGCAGCACAACCTTACCAACATCATACAGGTTTTTCTAGACTGACCTGCATGCCAAAACAGCAGGTAAAACATGGCCAACCTGAATCTAAGACTTCAGGATTTTTTCAGTTCCATTTTATATGGCTACATTTTCATAATTGATAATTATTGGTTGCCTGCTCCGTCTGTTCATATGAGTTACACAGCTCAGCAGTGTAAACCACATACACCCTACATACAGGAGCCAAAAAGGCCAATAACTTTGTTTTTATGTCTCTTTCAGAAAGCCACGACCTGTTTCTCAACTGGTTACACAGCAAGTGAATCAGCAGTTTGCACCACCCACACACCCCAAAAAGAAAGAAAAATCAGAAAAGGACAAGAGTGAGAGAGAACCAACACTGAAAAAGAAAAGCCATAAAAAGATGAGGTAATTAATTCAATTAATTTTCAACAAAAATAGCAGACTATTGCACCATATTCTGACGTGTACCTGTCAATTTTCAAATCCGGTTTCTATGTGTTTCTCTCCCCTCAAGGCCCAGGTTAAAAAACATAGACAGAAGCAGTGCCCAGCATCTAGAGGTCACCGTTGGAGACTTGACTGTAATAATCACAGACTTTAAGGAAAAAGCCAAACCCACATCCACTTCAACAAGCGCTGCCTCAGCAGACCAACACAGTCAAAGCGGCTCAAGCTCTGACAACACTGAACGAGGAGTCTCCAGATGCTCTTCGCCGCGCGGAGAGGGCTCGTCAGTCAACGGAGAGACCCACTAACCTTCACACTCCCAGTCAACACAGCTCATCCTTCTGCACTCTCAATAGCCTCAACCAGAGATTAAACTACAACATGCACACTTTTTGAAATAATACTATTAATGCTGTTACGATAGCATTCAGTTCCATCTGGGGTTGTATTTTTTTCACTGCCTTCCCATTATTAGTAATTCAGGAATCAGGGCGCCAGAACTGTTACCAGCAGCAGCAACAGTAGCATTAACTCCTGGATGTCAGTTGAACTGTACCACGTTTTGTGGTGACTTGTCTTTCAACACCTCAGTGTTACATCAGCGTCGCACTCAGTTGGTTGTTGCTGCACAGAATAAATGATGCCGTATATAAGAAAATGTGAAGAAGTCATCTCAGAATTGTAGTTTATCATTGAATTTTTGTTACCGTTATTTGCACTTAATGGCATCCTATGTTCATGGTAACATTTTTTTTAGCATTATTTCCACTTTACCATTATCAGTGAAACATAACACTGTTGGTTACTGGCCTTATCCAGCTCTCATTTTATCATTCGATGCAATATATATATATTTTTTTTTTTCACTGTCTTAACATTTGAGTCAAAATATTGAACAGTTATTCTAAGTATGCTTCTCTTTCACTTGGTAGAGTTCAGCATGATTTAATCTATAGAATGGTTTATATTGTACAATAATGTTAAATAAAATGAGATGTAGATACTTGGATATGCCTTTATTTAAAATTTTCATTACAAACTGAGGATGTTTGTAAAATATGGATTTTTTCAGAAGTTTTCCACATGATAAATTGTATGTTGAATTTGTTATCAACCTATTTTCACATCATATGTCATCACCATATGTGTTTTGTTATTACCCTCTATCACATTCTTTACACTTGTTGCACTCAGGGGGAAAAACAAATTGTGTCTTAAGGGTTCAAAAAGCAGTGACAGAAAGTACTTTCATACTGAACACAATTGCAGCTTTCTATTGTAGCATGTTACTTTATTCTTACATCTGACTGCATTTTATGCGGAAATATTGTGCTTTTTAACCAGTTTATTTGACATGGGAATTTTGCATTCTAAGATTTTTCATATAAATCGTGATGAATTTATAAAATGCGATGTATTAATGTGGATTAAACAAGTCAGCTACAACATTAAACACTGCTTAACTATCAATAATTACAACGCATAGATCATTTCCTTTCAAAGTTGACTTATTTTTGTACCTTGATCAGAACATTTACTTGGGGCAAGGTTTGTTTGTTTGTTTTTAACGTTGAGATATTGGTGCGAAAGTAAATGATCTGAGTACTGCACCAATGCATCTGTGAAAGAGTACTTTAGCCATGAATTTACACGGATAAAACTAAACACTTAACTAGTCAAGAGCAAGTCAATAAGCTTATGATCTATCACCTACCACTGTTTGTTCTTTCACCATGGCGGTCCCCATCCTGTGTCAGATGTTGTGGAACACCTATGTTCCACATGTACAATCAATGTAGTACATAAGTGCAGGTCACTAACAAATGTAAAATGCAAAAAACTCTAAACTCTATACACATACTGCACTGACAGATGGTTGATCAAGCAAAACACACGTGTAAGAGTGTGGGTGGGGCGGAAAACAGTAAACAGCAGCTGTGCTCTTTGGTGTACTTCCTGACGTGACTTATGGGATAGCTGGTAGTTCACCGGATGGCAGCAAAGATCAACAAAAATGAATCGATAGCTCACAAAACTTGGAACGCAAAATGCGATGCTATCTTCACGCATTTCTCCTGTGCATGGTCTTCACCTTCTGCTCACTGTTGTATGTGTTCAACCAACTAGCCTCCACCTTGGAGGACAGTGACGAGTGGAGCCTGAGAGAGCAGGGGATACCCGACAGGAGCAGCCATGACACCGGGCACCCCCTCAGGAAAAGGCCGGGTCTGGCAGGCCTCCGAGACGGTGAAGCAGGGCTTTACAGGTAGCTTAGCTTTGTCACCTCACATTTGGCAGAAATAGTGGTTAGCTTAAGATACACTTGCAGTTGCTAGTAAGTTAGTGTAATATGGACAAAAAATGATGTAGATATAGCTAACGTTGCCGCTGAAAGGTTTGTCTCCTTCTTACGGCTAATGTCAACGTTACCTGATTTAGGTTAGCTACCGGGCTAATAATAATTCAAGCAAGCTGGATAACTTAGGACAAATGTATTGTTTTAACTGTGTTGTTTTACATCTATTGTTTATAACGTTGTGTCCTTAATTACAAGTGTTGACTTTTTGTCGAACCTATTAGCTACCTTCTGTTGGCTTGATAATTGATGAACCATTTTAACATTGCTGCTAACTAATACTGTGCCTCATTAGCTCTCGGCTGGATTTCAAACACCGCCATCTGTTGAACAACTAACTCTAGGAAGCAGCTCAGGAGCGATATAATCCCTAAGCATCACGGTCTGATGTCCGACAGATTAATTTAACTCTGAGTATGGCAAAGCTCACGTTTTCATTCTGACAGGTGTAAGTCACTGTCAGTTTCATACTGGAGTCCGTATCGGAGAATGCCTGCTGATGTTTGTGGAGTGAGCTGCTTATTGGAATCTACTCTTAGGTATGACTGATTTTGTGCCTCTCTATAAAAGATACCAGTGACGTTTGAATAGTCCTTTCAACTTTCACTTACTTGTTCTTGGTTCACAGTTCAAAATAAAGGCTGAGCCCAGTGCTGCTATCTCAGTGTTCCTTGTGACTACCCTCGAGTTGTTGAACTCATAAATTCAAGTAGTCAGTGACAACACTTAATTGTCAATGTAAGGATACTGTGGTGGAACTACACTACACTATGTTATAACAACCTCTGTTATATCTGTGTATCTGACATTCTTACATATGCTGCTAAACTTGCCAATAAAGCCCTGACAATACAGTGACAGGAGGGGCGAAGCAACAGTTTTTCTGGATTCAAAGTCACATTGTTACCTCAGGTAGCAAAGAGAATGATAATATAGGTCTTGGGGCATTGTCAAATCTGTCTTGCTATCTCTTGATCTATGCTAGGCTTGCCATATTATGATATATATGATAGAAAATTGGTCCATTTAAATTTATGAGTTCCAATCTTAAAAGTACTAGTTTACAAGGAACACTTGGAGGCAGCACAGCGCATGAGTGCTAGAACATCTCTTCATTACATCTAATGACAGTTCCAACCCTACAGGGCTGTCAGCTGAGCCTGCTGATGTCTTCATTACTTGTATATGTCACTGAAGCCATGCTGTTGAAACAAGGGGAGACGGGGTTCATTACTGAATCATTTAACTTTTGTCTTGGCTCTCAGAGAGAGGTCGGGCTCAGCAGTCAAGGAACATAGAGATGAGAGGAGTCACCTGGCTGTGGTGGCCTGTGGCCCCAGGCTAGAGGAGACTCTCACCATGTTGAAGTCTGCTGTTCTCTTCAGCAAAAAGCCTCTGCACTTTTACATCTTTGCTGAGGATAATCTGCATCATGGCTTCAGAAGTGCAGTAAGTGGTCATTGACACCCCACATGCACTTTTGGTGAGTTATGACAAAATCTGATCTTCTGTCATCTTTGTGCTTTTCTTTTCTTAAAGCTGGACTCCTGGCCAAGGGCAGTCCAGAACAAGTTTAACTTTACCATCTATCCCATCACTTTTCCCAAGGATAATGCGAAAGAGTGGAAGAAGCTCTTTAAACCCTGTGCTTCTCAGAGGCTCTTCCTGCCAGTAAGCCTAAAGTCATCTTCCATAGATGTATGACTTGAAATAGTTACATGTTTGCAACATATTCTTAAAATATTGCTGTCTTTTTTCCAGCTGATCCTGAAGGAGGTGGATTCTTTGCTCTATGTGGACACAGACATCCTTTTCCTGCGGCCAGTAGAGGACATCTGGGCCTTGCTTTCTAAGTTCAGCCCGAGCCACTTAGCTGGCATGGCTCCAGAGCACGAGGAGCCTCGCATCGGCTGGTACAACCGTTTTGCCCGTCACCCTTATTATGGCAAGACGGGCATCAACTCAGGCGTCATGCTCATGAACATGACTCGACTCAGGGACAAAGTTTTTAAGGTAAAGCAGTGTGCAGGAGGTAAACAACTGTGAGGTGGTTTATACTAAACATTACATAAACTAAACAAACTAAATGTCGTCACTTAAAATAGCAGTCTATCATAATTCCTATTCCTATTAAACAAAGGAATATGGATTAGGACTCACTTATGAAGGCGCAGAGTTCCATGACTTACCTAAAATGTAAGAAAACAAGAATATTATTATTTTCATATTTTAATTTTCACATGTTTCCAAAGGAATGTCTCTAAAGCAAGGGCAGCTCAAGGTTGATACAAATGCAACAACATACTAAAGACAGACTATATGAGTGTCAGTGGGCTGTGTCAGTTACTTTTGATATTTGTTTCTATGATGTTGCCTTATCCTGCTTTATTATACATTGTGTTTTTTAATATTACGTTAATTAGGAAATACTTGGAGATGTGTTGAAGTTTGAATCTGGTTGAAAAGAAGTTGTGAGTACTGAAAGGAGGGACTAAGGAACAGCTGTACTACCGATATTGGCCAGTTGAGGTCACTCTTGTAGTTCCTTTCCAAAGCCTCACAGTGACCATATATGTCAGACAGATGAGACAGTTACTTTGAGTTGAAGTGTTGACAGAGAGATTCATTTCCCAGAACTGCAGGCTCATGGTTCCCTCATGTAAAATAATATGGTTAATATAATGGGCTGTGTTTTGTTCTTCCAGAATGACATGACAACAGTTGAACTGCGGTGGGAGGAAATTCTGATGCCTCTTTTCCAGAAGTATAAACTTAATATCACCTGGGGCGACCAGGACCTACTAAATATCATATTTCATCATAACCCAGGTTCATGTAACAACATTTATAGAAACATTTTAAGTCTTGAATGTTATGATTTTCTAGGACACCTGACCGGTTTTGGTTGTTTTAGACATTTACCATCAAATAAACCAACATTTGTTTTTTCAGTAAACCCAATTATTTAGACTTCTCATCAATCCTGTGTTACAGAGAGCCTGTATGTGTTCCCCTGCCAGTGGAACTACCGTCCAGACCACTGTATCTATGGCAGCAACTGTCAAGAGGCTGAACAAGAAGGTGTCTTCATTCTCCATGGTAACAGGGGAGTGTACCATGATGACAAGCAGCCAGCGTTTCGGGCCGTCTACGAAGCCATCCAAAAGGTAGAGAAAGCCTCAGCTAAGCAGAACCAAAAAACACCAGTGTTTCCCGAAGGGGGTCTTGCAAAAGAATAGAATTGAGTATATTCATTCTTCCAAACCACTCTATTGAGAGTACTCGAGACAAGGGGAAGCTGAAAACTTAATGTAGGGGAAGTTATTTTTGTGAAGCTTTGTTTATTTTATTGAGTCTTTATAGACTGTCTTTCTGGTGCCTGTGTTTCTTTAGGGGACAGTTGTGTAAATGGACCAGACTATCTGGAGAGACATTTACTTGTCATTATGTCATCAATAGGCACTCCAGACCATTGCATTTTTCCTATGGATGCCTCCATCCGCCAGTGCTTAATCAATAGACTGTTAAACATTTCCGTCATTCTGTCCTAGCTCTCCCAAACCTGACATATTATCCCCTCCCAGTTTCAACCAGTGCTTAGGTTGCTTGAGATGTTGTTAACTGTAAGGCTAAATATCACAAGGTTTGTTGCAAATGTGATGCAACTTATAATTCAAAGCACTTAACCTGACATTTCTTTGAGCACTAATTGTAGTGTCATGATGGTTCAGGTCAAATGAGGTCTGGATTCTTCTGGATCATTACTGGTAGGTCAGTGGTAAATTATTCATAAAACAGTCAGTGTCACCATTACCAAGAATTATTTGTTAAAGTAATTGTATTTAAAAACAGTTTTTAGGTTCAGTCTTTCCATGTTTCATACGTGGATGTTTATCAGTGTGATAGATAAAACTAAAGTGTAAATGTGACTTAAAGACTGGCCCTATGCGTTTTTTTTGTTTGTTTGTTTGTTTGTTTTTGGTCATAGTTAATTCTCATTACAAGTCTGTCTCTTCAAGCCCTATGACTACTGGTAGTTGCTCCGACTGAAGATGTAAATCTGAAAAAAGGTTCAAAGAATATTTGTCTTTCAATCTTTAAAAACTGAATAACCTATTGCTTTTTGGCACCTTTTGTAAAAGCTAAACATTTTCACAGTTGTAGCAACCTCAATTTAGGCGTGACACCTAACAGCACTGTTAGTGCATGTCTGTAAAACAAAAAAAAGAAAGGAAGTATGACATCTGTCCGATTTACTCGAAATACTTTTTTCAGCTTTTAAAGCTTAAAAGTCCACTACACATCCATCATCAGCGACAAAGCAAGTCAGCCACAGAGCTCTCTCACTGTCACATTGGCGGCTCGCCTTCGATCTGCTCCTTTTGATTCCAGCACACCGGTCAACATGCAGGCAGCACTGAGTAGAGCAAGGGAAGCTTCATTAGCCG
This sequence comes from Caranx ignobilis, assembly GCA_021432705.1. Taxonomy (NCBI): domain Eukaryota; kingdom Metazoa; phylum Chordata; class Actinopteri; order Carangiformes; family Carangidae; genus Caranx; species Caranx ignobilis. Next base: position 68,647,952 of record MU269990.1, on the reverse strand, counting down.
GTCTCCATCCATTACCGCCACAGGGCCCAGCCTGGCCACTATCAGTGCGGGCAATGTTCTCAGCCATTAAGTAAACGAGCAGGCTTCATTATGGTGCACTCGGCCCCCACGCCTCCATCAGTCTCTCTGACAGCACAAACACACATACAGCGTGCAAGACAGCACACAACAGACTTCGAATTATTTTAGGAGGTTGAAGAATGCTGTGGTTTCTCATTAGCTATCATAAAATGTGTGCTGTATTAAGTAGATGAATGTAAGATATTGGGTTTTATAGTACAATTAGATTATTAAAACAGAGCCTGGTCTAAATGAAGAGGGTTTCATCCTTTGTTGTTCTAAGCTATGTTTTGTTGAAGCTTTTATCAACTTCCTGTTGCTCCAGCTCCTCTGGCCCCCTCCCATTTTGTTCCCACTCAGTCCTTTGAGGACGGCATCCTAAAGCCTGGAGCAGGCAATTCTGGAGGAAACTCTCATTTCCATCCCACCAAGAGCCTGGCTCCCATGGCAGACTCTCCCAGCCAGCAGAGGAGCTTGCAATAAAGGGCACTACCATTACCCAGCCAAGCCCACAGAAGAGTTGTAAAATTTTTAGTGCTGATGCTGGTTTGAGACATCATGATGGCTGTGTGGACAACGCACCAGCAGCATCCACATAAAAATCAATAGGAGGCTGTTAATGGTGTTTTATTGCCTGGTGCAGTATATGAATGATAATAAAGAAAGTGTGCTTTGAGTAAGCTAATGCCTGGCAAAGCAGGAGTCAAATGAGATGCTGTTAAATAGTGATTTCTACTTATTTACCAAAAACCTCCACCGTTAATACTAACTGGTTGTAGAGCAGGAAGTTTTATCTTTGCTGTTTACCTGCTGAAACAAAAGGATGCACTAATGCATCCTTTTGTTTCAGCAGGTAAACAGCAAAGGATATCAGGAATTCTGCAGCTGGAGCTTTCAACCACCGCTGTCACACCCTGCTGAACCTATTCTTGTGTCACTGTGGTTCTAGATATTCAGATAGATAAACACGGTGAATTGACAGATATGAATCGAATGCAGTGTTATTGTCTTGAGCTGACAATGTCACAAAAGTAACTCTTAATATATTTGATTTGAATGCAGGTTTTATTGTTGTATCATGAGTGACACGGGAAGAAACAGGTGTTGAAGTATATTTCTGCTTAATTTGATTTTTTATTATTTTATTTTTTCCCTCAGGAGCAGAGCAGCTGAAATTAAAGTAAAAGGCAACTGTAAAATAGCAGCACAACTCTGTAAATAAATCTAATGTATACGGTGTTTGCAGGATCTCTGAAATCAGAAATATAATACCTGCATGTTTCTCTTCCTCTTTTCATCACAGTACCCATTTGGCGAGAACATGGAGGCCTCACTGCTCCGGCCGCTCGAAGCATCACTGCAGGCCACTGCACACTCCTACTGTGGAAGAACCAGCCATCTGTTTACCAAGAGTTTAAAACAGAGTGTCATGTCTGCTTATGGACTTCATACCTGATGAACAGACTTACTGTATTTTAGACAATCAGGTGATATTGTTTTTGTTGTTAGGGAGAACCTGCAATCATGTTTTACAATTGTCCAAGATCTTTGTAAAAAGAAACACAACAGGGTACTTAAATACACCATTCTTATCGAGAGTATTTTATTAGAGTGGTTTTAATATAATTTTGTATACAGGTGTTGTATTGGTGTTTTTGTCAATGCAGTATATCATAGAAAACATGTTCAGTTTTCAGGTACCCATTAGGTACCCCAGAATGTTCATCATTTTTATTATTAATTAAAGTGTTAATTAAGAAACTTTAAACTCATAGATCAGTATTTATTATTGTTTGACCTCTGTGACAGGAAGCACTTTGGATGTTTAACATGTCATCATTTCATATACTCTGGGATGGGAGTTCTCATAGCCTTGTTTGCTGTACATTGTTATAGTATTTAAGTCATTTCTGTAACTTCACCAGTACAAGCACATTTTCTGTAGAACTGGAACAGCGTCATAGACGGCAGTTTGTTTCTAATCAAGCCAGTTTGTGTCATGAAATCTGCTCGAAGACAGGTTTAGCACACATTTGCACTATTTGTTGGATTGTAACAACATAAAATCTGTGGGTTTAATGTTTGACTGTAAAAAAGAAAAACAAAGGTTTGGGAAATAAATATTTTATAAATGTTGAATGCTTTCAGATGATTAAAGACTGTGATACAGTATGTAGAATCTTGATATTTTATACACTCATTATGATGTTGAATGGAAAATGTCAAAGCACTGTAAATGTGATGCATTGCCCAATTAAGTAAATGTACACTACTTGTAGCTGCAAATACACTTTATATTAAAAGAACACCTTAATACTGCATTGCAGAAGTCTGATGGAATTACAGCAATTAAGTATCAGTAAAAAAAAGAAGAACTGAGGTATAATGAAATTATTTTCATGCCTGACTGCAGTTCCTTTCTATCTGGGAAGCTCTGTTCTTCCATTATCTTCCTTTTGATTTTACTACAGTTACTGATCCTTTTTCATCAGCCTTCATAACTGCTTTGCATAAACTGTATTTGTTGCCCACTGACTCCACACAAAGACTGATGCATGAGCCGTGTCCTAGAAGGCGGCAAGCAAGCTGAAAATAAGAAATCAATGTGTGAGTGTGAAGACTTCAGAAAGTGTTGTTAGATGGCCAAAAAGGAGCTGATGTGTCTGGGTCAGTAGCCTCTGGCTCTTCATTTCACAGGCAGATTGACAGACGTGCCAGGAATAGGCAGCAGGTCTGCACGATGAATTTAAAATGGGACTCGGTGCTAAGGAGCCGTTAGATATATCCATTTTTCTTGTCAAGGAATTGCAGTGTGTGCAGTGAGTGTGGGAAACGTTTACAGTGTTTTAGGAAAGAAGGAAATCTAAAGCTCAGTTTCATGATGTGAAGAAACCAATCACAGCTGACTGACTCCATTACATCTGCATATTAGGCAATTAATGCTCATACCACCCTGCAAAATATTGAGCAGTGAGTGTAAGACTTTTTTTTTCCATCTGGAAAGGTTGTGGGCAAAATGATAGATAACTCTAAGCCTCAGGACATTCTGCTCTCGGTGTTAGGTGATGTGCTGCAGATATGTATGGACAGGTTATAAATTGGCTCTACTTTGTCCAATCCCACTTACAAAAGTGTCTTTATTGGTGCACATTGTAGTTTGCTCTGTGGATGCAGTAAAGAAAAAAAGGAAGACGCATAAAAAAGCATGAGGTCAGTCTATTTTTTTACAAAACGGTCATACATTTCCAGTGAAATGCTCAGTGATATCACTCAGCACAACTCTCAGCAAGATGTATGTTTACAACTATAATATGCAAAGCACATCCAGTTTTTAGGTGGAAAGGCTAATGCTGCTACGGCCTGGTTTTACTCCCCCCTGAGTGTAATGGTGATTGAGCTCTCATTCTCCATCGGTCTACCAGGAACTGCCAATGGATTATTCATGTTATTGCTTGCACTTCTTGGCCTCCGTGATGTTCAATAGCGATTTAAAGTCCAGACATAAATTAGAACAGTTGGAGGCAAATGGCCCAAGACAGAGTAAAGATGCTCACAAAATAAGGATTATGCAATTTTAGCCAGTGCAAAGTCATCAACATGCTCTTTACTTGAGGAAAGTGCAGACCTTACATCAACTGCAGTTATGTGCAAAGGACATTTAGAGTTTCAGGCAGACAGGATCTGTTTTTCAGAGTGCTGAGTTCATTACATCTTGGACCAGATGGAAAAATGATATCTACTCACTGAAACGATGCACATGCAATTTCCCTCTCAAAAAGTACAATTTATCAGAATTTCGAGAGAGTTTAAGTGGATCACACACACCAACTGCATAATATGTAAAATATTGGAATACATTGTCTTTAAATGTTAAATGGCCAAAGCTGGTTATGTCATTTATGATTAACTCATGACAGAGAAGAATATATAATGTAGCTTTGTGATTGAAGTCATGACATCATCCAACAAAACTCATAATGCCCCTTCAAAGACCATGGGCCTTAAATAGACTCTGTCTGAACATACAATCTGTACAAAAGGGTTTCTTTCTTATTGGAAACCTAAATGACAGAAGTTAAGAGGATGACTTCAATTAGGTTTTGTTTACGTCTCATCATTCATTCACTCTGTCAGGTCAGATTTAAACTGTACTCAGTGTTTGTTATTTGTTTAAATATGCATCAGGCCATTTTAGTCTTCAGGGGCAGAAACAAAACTTGTCAAATGCTAAAATGTCGGCAGTGACTCATGAGCAAAATCAGTATTCATCTGAAGTTCTTCTAGCCACACTACAGATATCCAGTGTTTACTGGCCTTTTATCTCAGTTCCTGCCTCTGCTAGCTCCATCTGAGGAAGTTGACATGAAATGTAGTTAGATGCTTGAATGTGATCAACCCATAAGGTTTGTCTGACAGAAGATTTAATCAGTCATATTGGTTGAAACTGCTACTGGGGGCTAAACCTCAATCATGCAGAGGAGATCAGTTTGACAATATTCAGTAATAGCAATAAAGAGAGACTTTCTTTCACCCCGTGGATGTAGGAAGAGGATGGTACCTCACACAACATCCTGCTGGTGGTTGTTGTAGAATGGAACGACAGGACATGTCAGGATAGCTTTTATATTAGAAGGACAGAGAAAGACAGACAAATGGCCTACAACATTTGTGAATGACTTGGTGACACTGAAAAGTATCAGTAACTGCTCGTCTTGGATCCGAAAGCTAGTAGGATGTAGGATGAACCCTGAACCTGGTTGATGATCTTCTGTGTTTTCAGGATCCAAGCAAGCACTTTCATTTTAAAGAGTCTTTTCATCTAAAATGAACGTGAAAAATCTTGATGAACGAGTTCAAAGCAGAAATTATGGAAGGCTTTATACATCAGCTTGATGAGATCTGATACCAAGCAGACAATTAAGATAAAGCAAAAGAAGTACAGAGGCCTTGATAGATATATATAGCATATTACACAGTGACACAGTATGACTGTTACTCCACACGGGTACTTCTAAAGAATGCCTGGTCTTCAATCTGCTCATTTTGCAAGACAGCAGTTCTCAGTGGGGATGAGGCTCCAGTTAGTCAAGACATGAACCTGACAGTGAGTCATGTATCTTGTCAGTTTGATAAACCGAATGAAATGATAAAGGAGAGTGGGGATGAGGGGTTATCACAGCTGAATGGACCAGGTAGAAAATCTGTTTTTTCCATGTGCATTCATCTCGCAGGTCCCCACCTTTCCACCTTGCTGAAGACGGATATCATTTAACTAGTGAACATTTTGATCAATAATACATTTGCCTGGCTTGCTGAGACAGATATAATTGTGCTGATATGTCAGGGTTTAAAACAATTAATGTAATTTACCGTTGAGCATTAGCTATGCATGGATCCTTCGGTATCATGCTGGGAAGTGAATTTGCCACTGTAAGCAGAACGGGATGAGAAATATGCATATGCAAATACAATACAAGAGCTAGGTGCTTATAGTCAGATATGGATGTCATCTTGTCAAAAAATGAAGTTCAATTTAGCCAATTTATGAGAAGGTAGCTGTGTACAGTCTGAACGCTGACTAAGCTTTCATCTGCTCTTCATTTGGTAAAATGTCTTGTGTCTGTACAATTATTGATAGGCTTTACTGTAAACTGAGATTCTTTCTAATGTCCGAAATGTTGCAAGAAGATGGACATTCAGTTATTCATTGCAATGCTTTGAGTAAACATGGCTAATGATCAAAATGCTAACATGTATTAGCCTTTATTATCAAGCAAGTGAGCATGCTACAAGCTGTTAACTAGCGCTCAACAGACAGGCTACTGCTAAGACTGGAAATGTCAGCTTGTACTGTTTTGTCTTGTATTGACTGCAGTTTTAACCAATGGTGATGTCAGATGAAAGTAAGAGATCATTCACACTACATTATTTTATTTCACCCAGGGTGGGACATGTGCCAAATTCAGGGCTCTCACGCCACACATGACAATCACATGCTGAGAAGTAATAAAACTCACCACACATAAATTAGTTGGATGGATTTTGCAAAGGCAGATTGCTCTGTTTAGTCCATCCATACAGCTGTCTCAAATTAGCGATCTAGCCAATCAGAAAATAGTATTTCTTGTTGCCGGGTAAAGTCTGGGTCTCTGCAGCGCTGCAAGCACGCATCCCACAAATGCTCTGAATGCGTGCACAGGTTGCAGACAGTGACAGACTGACCATAGGGCAAAATATGGACAAATGCCACAACGGCCACATAATGATGCGGCTGTGTTGATGCGACGACAACAAAAGAAAAAAAAATTGTGAACTGTGAAAAAGAGTGGAAACCTGGATAAAATTGCATGTCGTATAGCTCAGTTGGTACTGCGATCGTAAGTGTTCATGCAAAAATTCATGCAAAGTTTTTGACCATCTATGCAATAGTCATAAAAACTATTCACCTCTTGACAAAGGTATAGCCAACCGACCAACTCGTAGACTGACACTGCCATCCTGAGCAAGCCAAAAAGCTAGCTAATCCCTGGATTTGTGTTTCTAAATGTGCATTTAAAATTCTGTTGTAGCCAATTTCTCAAATTTATTCCTAAAAGAACAGGAGGTGGACTAGATTAATGACACATCACCTTACAGCTACAGCGTGTGTGGATCAATGTTTCAACAAGTAATCCATATGCAGGCTACCTGCGGCCGTGGCTGTTCTATCACTCAGCAGCTATAAACAACAACAGGAACTTGCACATTGAGCCCAGGGGCTCTTGCCGCTGCCATCACGTACATCACAGCGAGGCATGTTTTATAGATGCATAACATTCAAACACAAAAATAAGGATGTTATTACTCAGTCTCTCTATATTGGCCTTTTATGGCCCAACTGGAACAAATGTCATACCATCTGTATTACTACTCATAAAAGGAGATATCAATCACTTCAACTGACCTTTTTTCCCTTTGATAAAGTGTCTCATCAATGAGCTACATCCTAGTGCCTGCGGGCTTAAGGACTATTGCTTGAAATCAATTCAATATTCCACATTTTCTTGACTGCATTGTAGACAACACTGACAAGCTGTATTAATGGACTGAGCATGTGATTCACAGGAACTGATTGACTGCGTGGACTATTATGGGCATCCACTTGCATGCACCAGCATAACAGCAGCATCAGCGGCCATAAATTGGCTGTGACTTGGCCCGATGCCAAGAACGTTTGCATTGTTTCCATGCAAATGAATGTTATGTCTGAGTGTATGATTATTGACTTTTGGGGGGGTTCCCCAAGACCTCAGCCTTTGTTTACAGAGGTTCTCCCAGAGCTCCTGTAGCCACCACGCTGACTTTAATTACAGTGTGTCATTTTGTTTTTGGACCTATGTTGTTTTAATTGCTTCATATTACAGGAAAGTGAGCAAACTTTGTTCCGTGCACGTTTTTCCATGTCACTTGTCTTTTCCCTCTGTCTTTTCAGTCCCTTGTGTCCTCAACCTCATATATTGTAGGTCATTTAATTGTCTTCCACGTGCATCCCTCCTTCACTGGCATTTCTTAATGAATTTATCGTTCCTGAGCCCACACAGAGAGGTTGCCTCATTGACTATTGGAGCAGCTCGACCTGTGTGTGGAGCCTTTAATTGTTTTTTCCCAGATTCTGACAGCTGATGACACATGATGGATTTGCCAGAACATGCATCTCTGACACGGAAAAGGACAATGTGTGTATACCTTGAAAAACATTCATGGTCAAATGAGAACTTCTGCAATGTGTGGCTTAGTCAGACCAAACAAAAAATTTAATGGGTGGATTTCCCAGCTTGGTTTTTGACCAGAGAAGTGCTCTCATTTGGATTTGAAAGTGCATTCAAAAGAAATCCCCCCGGCTAAACGCGCTGTTCCACAAACTCCACAATTTACCACAAATCTCTCTCCACCTCATGAACTGTTGGCTGTGATGGAAGTGTTAAATGAGCTGGGGTTTCTGGAAGAACGTAGGCATGCCCCTCATGTGAAACCTATTATAAAAACCTAATCTCAAACTAATTTAGCATTCTATTTCTTGCACTCTCAGGCATTTGTAACACTGAAATAGATTAATCAGACACATTACAGCAACAATGCAATTTAAGGTTACCTAGCTGCAAAATGCATAATGAGCTGTAAGATTCAACTAAGGAATATTGCACAAATTGCTCCAAGAAAGCCATTTTTCAGATCCCCTTATTATTTTCAAGGGCACTTTGACCACCAAAACACAGAGATGGCTCCTCATCAAAGCTCCTACAAGTCATTATCATTATTTATGCATGCTTGGAGGACCGAAGGGCCTAATTTTTCAGCGATATTACTGATAGTCCTCGAGTGTACGTTACACCAAGCACAGAAAGAATATTTCTAAAGGAAACCTTAATCTGACGGATTTCATTTTGTATGTGAATTATTCCAAATTGACAGGCTGTGGTTAGGTTAGGTGCTTAACTCCTCAAAGGCCTTTTTATTGGAATATGTAGAAGCTTCAGCTAAAGAAGCTGCTGTTCTTTGGTCCCATGAACAAATAGCATTGTTTCAAATATAATCTGTCCTGCAGGCTACAACTCTGACAAAAAAGACAGACTACAACAGCCAGTGCAAAAATCCAGGGATGAAGGATATACTCCAATCCTTGATTCAGGTCAAAAAACCAATGCAGCAGTGTTAAAAACTCAGCACAAAAAAACCATTGATTCACACCAAAAAGTCAGAAATGTAAACATGCAAATATGCACAAAGCATTTTGTTGATGCAGCTGCTCAAGCTGGAGCAAATTATGCCCTTAAGTTTTATATAGTGGGGTAGTTAGTTCCTCCGACTTGGTGGAGACCCAACATGACCGTTTCAGTGCTGCATCAAGGTTGAAGACAGTGACTATGGGCTAGCAGACTGTGGTTGTGGTTCCCATATTCAAAAGGGAGACAAGGGGGTCTTGGAGTATCACACTTTATTTGACCTGCATTACATATGATATATATATATATATATATATATATATATATATATATATATATATATATATATATATATATATATATATATATATATGCATCTCCCCACAACCCTATATGGATATAGGGTATATGGAATATATACCTTATATCCATATAGGGTTGTGGGGAGACTTGAGCCAGTCCCAGCTGACACGGGTCTGGGTGGGATACACCCTGGACATGTCACCAGTCCATCACAGGCTTAAAACATAGGGACAAACCACCAGTCTCATTCATACTTACAGGTAAGAGTCACCAGTTTACCTAAACATGCATGTCTCTGGACTGTGGGTGGAAGCCTGAGGAAAACCACACAAGCGTGGGTAACATACATCACTTAAAGTCTATACCAAATAATAACAGAATTTAAAAAAATACAAAATTTGTCAGACACATCCAGTGGGGAAAGGGAAAAAACATTCCTTTTTGAAATGAAGTGTCAAGTCATATAAAATGGAAATATAAGACTCACACAGATTTGTACTAAAGTACATGGCTGGAGAAAATAAAGTTACTCTCCACTGCTGCTGTAATCTTAGAAACACAAGAAGGCTACACCATCTACCAAGACTCTGTGCCAACTTTGCCTCCCTGAAGGACTCATGGCTAGAGGCATGTAAATTTGTTAGTGCATCATCTTGTTTTGAGCTTGTTTCTGTTTCCCAGACCCACCATAGTCTAGTGCTATAGTGTTATAGTAGCCAAGGCAGATGAACTCACGTGGGCTCGGTAAACTGCAGTTTGGTAATAAAATGGCTGTTTGTGCATTATACACAATATGATTATAATATTTGGAAATAAGCATTCATCTCACAGAGAGGCAGACATTACAGAGAAGTCAGAGGATGGGCTGCTGCAGTGTCAAGGAAATTAACAGGAAGAGAGGAGACACTGACTTTATTTGAGAAGTTGTCCATCATGACTAGAGAATAACCAGATTTCAATTAAAGAGGAAAATCTTTATTGTCATGGGACCCAGAGCGAGTCACTGTTATGTGCCTTAAGGGTCTGACTTCACTCTATTTCATTATCTCTGGCCTGCATGCATGGATTTCCTTTTACCTTTGCCCTGAAGCCATTCAATGTTCCATTCACTCAATATTCCACCTATAGAGGTGTTCAGGAGAAATCAATTGAATGCTGTGATGTGGAGTCAATTCTAAATTGTTACACCGAGTGAAGCATGTACACTTGCTGCTCCAACTTTTCTATTTTAAAAAGGACACTTTATTTCAGTTAACATCCTTGACCTGAATCATCTGGAGTCTGCAAGTGTTGCTTGAAATTAAAATATGATCTAGGAAAGTGTTTGACTTTAAACCTGGAATGATGATTATTAAACTGTGTTTTGTACAAATCCATCATATTAGATTAATTATGATGAATTACTTGGCCTCATTTTAAGCATAAGTGAAGGCACACAGTACGTACAGAATGCAGGTCACATTTGACATTTCTAATAGAGATTCACTTTGCAGCAGGGCTGTAACTTGATATAACATGTGAATGACAATTTAATAAGAAGATTAAGTTCTAATCCTGTTTGAAGATCACTGAGGTCTACAGTATGACATTGTGGGATAATCCAGGAGGCTCCTCCAATGATTATTTTACCAACACACAAACATTGACATAATAATCCTTTGTGTCATTATTGTGGCAGAAAATATATAATTGGTTGTTTAAATACTCATATAATAATATAGTAAGTCATACATATACTGATGGATGTTAAATGGCTTAAGTTCCACAGCCTCACTTTGTAAACACCTAATCGTTTCTAAGGTTGAATGAGTAGGGATGTGGTTGGTGCACCAGGTTTGAAATCCTGCAACAAATAATGAATATAAATACAAAAATGTCCATCATTTGAAATGATGAATCAAATGTTTGAAGAATTTTCTTTAGAAATGAAAGTTTCTCTTGACAAGAAAAATAAATCCCGGTGAGGTCAGTTAGAGAGCAGGACTTGTCTTTCTCCCACTGACACAAGGCCAACTCCAGTACGTACTGCCCTCCTAACTGTCTGAAGTTTGAGGTCTAAAGGTCATGAGGTTATAGGTTTGAGTTCAGTTAGAAAAATTGGGCAGTGCAAGTTTTTAGTGTTTGTTGTCTCCATCTTTGGAAGATCTTTTGGAAGGCCATCTAAATACATCAACAAGTACAAATCTTTATGACATAAGTGTTCAGGAGAGATTATACACACTGAATGAAGTCAGATGCTGATCATCACAGTGCTCTCTTGTTTTTCAGATCTTGTTTACTGTGCATTGCAACTCTGCATGAAAAGTGATATATATATATATATGCAACTCACCAGTCTAATGCTGCTAATTTATGATCTGTGAAGACAACATGTCAGTGTGAGTCCTGATTGTGTTTCACCAAGTGTACTAACAGAGACAATAAAGAAACAATACAGAAACTGACAATGGGTATTTTCTTTTTTTTAAAGAAAGTCTAAGAGCTATTGCACTGATCAACAAATGCAGGTGTCTGGATATAAAGAGGAAACCTGTTGACAGCAGCCTTCTCATAGTGGTGACACTCATGGCACCAAGGCTGCAAAACCAATTCTATCTGCAAGACCTTTCTTATGATCCCCCTCATCCAATTATACTCCTGAGCAGGCTGCAGAGGGGCTGGAATTGCATCATGACCTTAGTTTATATCTCCCTGATTTCATGTGGACACCTCAAACTGGCATTTCTTTTAAAAATCGAGTGGAGGCTTACACTGAACTTACATGGCAAACTATGCTCTGAAAGAGTGGAGTCATTTAGCATCATAGCAGCAATGTGATGCACCCTGCACAAGGGTTTTTAAGTTTGTATGTTTTTTCATACAGTAGACTATGTAGGAATGTGTGTTGTGTTTGGCACGGCTCTCACAGTGACACTGTTGTGTGTTTTGGTGCTACATTCAGAGTTATGAGCAAGAGCAGCGCCTGCCTGCATTGAGCTGAGGTGTAAACAACCAACCTCCCAGGTTTGTAAATACTGCACATCTTAATTTAGCCACATGATCATTTATAGAATAAACCAGTAATGGATATGATCAAGCTTGAAAGTACTTCTCATTTTTAAGAGGACATCTGATTGGGCTTTTATAAATTAAATGCACATTCATTGAAATTTATATCAAAGATGGGGTCAGATGGGCCTGTCAGGCATTATGAAACGTATTGAAATGTCATTATGTATTATAATACATCAGTGTTTTGTGTAATGCTTTTTGCTGCGGTCTTCCTTTCTCTGCTTTCTAATGAACAGCACTTTCGATCACCGGAGCAGAAAGTCATAAAAGCATCATTTGGCTCCATGATACCATTTTGAACACGCTTTCATGCCACTGCACTTTCTTTTAATTTCATTAGGATTTCATTAGGAAATGTGTAAATGCAAGGAGATGGAAATAGAACAACTCAGCAGGACTATATACAGAACATGCTCATGCTTTTGATCAAATTAAAATCAGCATGTGCCCTCCTCAGCAACAGATACAGGTCTAAATCATCCCACATTCATCTCGGGCTATTCAGGGTTCTATCCAAACTCCTAATTCAATTAACATTTCGGGGAGATGCCTTTTCCAAATCATAATTATATGGTCTGGCATTTATATGGCTTGTCCACAAAGAGCGCTGTCCCATTTAATCTTCCACAGCACATTGTCCCTGACTCCAAGTGATAGCTGTAATGGAGCCCCACATGAGTTAAGAGCAATCATTCAGTTGATATAATATGATTGTTCTTCCCATCAGCTAGGCTAAAGGTGTGAAATACAGAGAACACACAGCTGAAGTGAAGCCAGCAATAGATAGGGGATGGATGCTAATCAACAGTGGGGGTTTATTATTATGTTAAACCTTGTGTGACATATATTTCCTTCTTGCATTGCATTTTGATTTCTTACACCTGCATTATTCATGAAACTGCAAATGACAGGCTCATCTTACACAATCTTACACTACAGAGGATGTATAACCAGCAGCAAATGGAGTTTGATTTAAATGTTAAGGTTAGAGTTTGCTGAAAATGATGAGTGGTGGTTTCATGCTGCCTGTCTGTCCATTTACCTCCTGGAATTTTTGTTGTGGAGGAAATGAGGATCCACAAATAAGACCTGTATTCTGCCCATTCTGCCCTGTGGGAATTTACTGGTCTTGCCACGAAAAGCTATAATCCCTTTGACTTAAAATACCATTTCTTTTGTCTCTGTTGTGACAGGGTTGGTTTACAGGAACCACCCCTTTCTTCTCCATTGTCAGACTGTGTCATTATTATTCAGGTGTTGGTGTCCCAGGAGGAATCCTCCTATCAGATGCTGCATCCACTGTTTTCCCACATCCTCTATTATACAGTGAATACAAATAAGAAAAACTATCTCCTTCTGTTTTCTTTCTGGCCACTCATGCAGTGCACGACAACAACGTGCATATTGAATAGAAAACCTCCTCTATTATTATGGGATGACAGCACCTTGGGTAACAAAACAAGTCTTCTTCAGTGCATCATCGTGCAAGTCATCAGATGGGAAGGTGGGGCATTTCCCAGCTGTGTAGAGTCACTGGCCACATTTCCATGCATATTCCACATGATTCAAACTTTGTGAAGCTGCTTCATCACCTCCCCCACAGAAAGTGATCATGATCATTCATGTGAATTTAATATTATAATCCCTGCATAGTATGAACCACAGGCAGATAGAAGGAGTGGCTGATCTCAAACAATAGAAAGAGGAACTGATCATGGCAGCATGCTCTGAGCACAAGATCGATAGTAGAGGCTGGGCTCTACTACACCAGGCAGGACCCCGGGTGCACACTGTGTAAAAACGTCCCTCAGACTATCCAGCACATAACAGCAGGGTGTAAGATGATAGCAGGCAGGGTGTACATGGAACGCCATAACCAAGTGAAGGCCATAGTACACAGGAACATCTGTGTTGAGTAAGGGTTGGAGGTTTAAAGTCAAAATGGGACACACCTCAGATGGTGGGCGAGAATGAATGAGCCATGACACTGTGGGAATTCCAGAAACAGACTGACAAACTGGTGGTGGTGAACCCACTGGACAAAGGAGCAGACAAACACACCCAACACCTGTAGGCTGTCTGTGATGCATCTCATCTGTACTCAGAGTTTAGGATTATCCACATGATAAGGAGACATTTAAACACTGGGAAGTAAGATCAGGTCAAATGCCAGAGGGTTTTATAATAAGGCAAAAACACAGGCAGTACACACATCAGTCTACCAATGCAAACACGATTCACTGCAAATTCACCTTCCATACAATTTGATGTAATCTCAATTACATTTTTTTTTTTTTTAAGTCTATTTTTTGGGCATTTTTGCCTTTACTGGACAGCACAGTGTAGAGTGACAGGAAATGGGGAGGCAGAGAGAGGGGGAATGACATGCAGCAAATGCGCCCGATGCGGGATTCAAACCAGGGGCGACTGCAGCAAGGACTATAGCCTCTACATATGGGGCGCCCGCTTAACCCACTGCGCCACGCGGCACCCCATCTCAATTACATTTTAATGTGGAATTCATTATGGGACAATCTTCAACTCAGATATTCAACATTTTAGGAACAAACATTTGTGCTGTGAAAACATTTTCCTGCTCAACTAGTCTACTATTAACCAGTAAAAGTACTGCCTTGCAGCAGAGACCAAAATCAAGCTCTAAACTTGTGAATTGACTTTCTTCCTCTTCAGATATATTCAGCGAGCACTACAAACATTCGATGTAGGTAACAGGAAACAGCTATCTTTGCACAAATGCCTCCAAACCAGAAAAGCCTTTGTACTTCTTTGGTACTCTGAGTGTAGCGCTCTCTCAGTCATGCTCCAAAGGGGACAGAAGCGTGGTGAATGAATTTTTAAAAAATCGCAACAGGAGACAAAACTGACATATTAAAGACAGAGCCATTTAATGGCTGTGTGGAATATCTGCGCAGAATGTGCATGAAACAACGGAGCTGTGAGCTAATGGCTCTCCTGAAAAATGAGACAGCATGCGGGGTTTGAGCATAATATTCAGTGTGGGACCTCTTCACATACAGCGCTTCTCTCTGCAACGTTTAATACACAACACTGACTTTAAGTGTCCTTGGCAATGAACACTACATCGAACTGAGCTACTGGAAATCCTACAGCCTATAGAGGACAAAGACGGTGTCTGAATGAATGATAATTTTATTATCAGGCTTTAATCCGATTTAAAATTGGCTTCTGAAATATTAATTTTGCTTCTTATGTGGTAGCTTAATAATCACCCTTAATACTTGCTGCAATAGTAAAATATTTACAAGCACGTTGATTTTTTTATGAGTAAAAGGCTAATTAACAGTAAGGTATTTCATTCCTATCCTACATTTTAAAATTAGACTTAAAAAAACACACACGGTGAAACAAAGGTCAGCCTCATTCTGGGACTCCTGCATGCAGTAAACAAATGTGGCCTCTGTTTCAGACAAAACAATACAGGCTATATATAGACCTGTGTGCAACTGTGTATATACAGTAGATATTGTTAAGAAAAAACCCATTCAGGCATCTCATTACCTAACTCATGGCTAAGGAGCATGATGAGCTGAGTTCCATTAGATTGGCTGCATATTCAGGTCTGTAAGTTACATGTCCTGTCATGACCTGTCACAGCTACCTTACTATTCAAACATGGTGGTGACTTTCATTTTAAGAAAAACAAACCAAAAAAAAAGTATTATTTGTGTTCAAAATAACTTGCCCAGTGTTATAACTGAGGTTCCTCAAATGAGCCAAACAGCGCCCCTCTGGGTTGTAATGTCCTGGGGCTGTCAGCCAGTCAGTGGTCAGAAATGGAATTACACCCTCACAATGTCAACTGACGGACCACGAGAGTCAGGGGATCTTCATGGCATGGATTATTGATCTCCATGTAAAAAACAAGAATGAACTATGTCAGTGAGTCAGCTACACCCTCAGTCTCCTTACTGACTGTTTACCAGCCCTGGGTCCTGTACTACGAAGCAGGTTCAACATACCCAGGGTATCTTCCAGTTATCCAGCTTCACTTAACCTAACAATCGTGATCATGGTAAATGGTCACACGATGGTTATCAACTCGTTAAATCAACCCAGGGTTCCCAGTCTGAGTATGAGCATGTTCACATGAAACAGGCAGAGCGTGCAGCATCTGACCAATGACAGACATGGACACGTCTGACAGCAGCTGCAGCAGCAGAGCAGAGTAATTCACTAATGAGGAGCAGACAATAATTCTGCATTTCACTGAAGAGCTGAAGATCAAATCCAGACAGAAAGAAACAGCTGCTGCAGCAAAGTACAGAAAGTGCTGCAGAGAATCACTGACTGTGTAAATGCATGAATTCATAAGATTAAAATTAAATAAAATCACTGCTCCATCATTATGGGATGGCTCTGATTGGAATGACAGGAATCACATGTGTGTATTCCTCTGAACTGGCCTGTTGCTCACATGTAACTTTGTGGAGTGTGTGATGCAGAGCACATGACTCCGGTGTCACTGGACACATACGGTTCTTATCTCTGTTCATATCTGTTCATCTAAAAACTAAAAATACCAGGGGTCTCTGACGGTCCATGAACACTCGCTTCAGAGGGATCTTGTCACTATCCACACTCTGCAGGGGGGGGGGCTTCTAATATTCCCACCCTGACAACAGTAATGCCATTTTCCAAGAGAATTGATTGGTCAGGAGGCGGAGGTTTTCAATCTGGAACATAACCTGCTCTGGACCAGGTTACCTTTCAGCATAGGGGTTAGGCACAGAGTTAACCCTCAAGTTACCTCGCAAACTCAAATCCTGCTTCGTAGTACAGGCGCCTGGTATTTTGTTGGTGGTATGTGTGATTTGTTGTATCTGGTTTGCCACTGAACCCTCTGTGTTAGCTTGCAGCCTTCTTCTAAATCATTTGGAATGTGGCCATTTTGTGCTCGTGACTGTCTGCTGACCTGTCTGAGAGGGGCTCATGAGCTTTTTCTGTCTTTGCTGTTGTGTTGCTTTTAAACAGAGTAACTACGTTATATGACTAAGCCCCCATAAATGTTAGTCATATATTACTGTTATTTCATGCGTAGATAAGCCTGTGTACCTTGTCGTGACTAAACATCAGTTGACTTACAGTTAAGCAACTGAATTTAATGTGCAGTAAACCACAATGAAAACAGAGTAGGAATATTTCTTATTTTTCTTTTCTTTTCCCATCTAATACAGGTTTACAGTGTCCTCTGCTATGGCTCATTTCTCTAAATAACCAGCCTGGCATGTGAACCAGTCCACTGCTCCAATGAGTGCTGAGTTCACTTCATTTTAATGCCCCCTCCGACAGAACAGCAGGGCTAGATGTAGATGCAAATGTTCTTTTTTATTTTAGTTATTAAACCAAAAGTAAGAATACAAAATATTACGCGTCTTCAAGTAGTTTTTTGTGAAGCTTCATCTGACCTCGATGCCATTTCTTTGGTATTTGTTTCTTTATTTAAGGTCCATTTACATTTGCACATGAAGTCAAAATAATCTGTTTTCTGAGAGGGAGAAAATGAGTCAAATGTATCATCACTTTTTTTAACTGAGCCCCAAGGCTCACTCAAATATGCTGCTGCTGTTGCTAATGATGATGATGATGATGATGATAACGATGATGATGTTTTGAGTTTGAGCCACCCCCAAAAAGTTAATGTCATTCATGGAGAAATGAACTGGGATCAATATTAATTTGCCTTGTACGCATAAAATGAATTTGTTTGAGGATACAAACATGATTTAAGATCATTTCCACAGTTTTGTGCATGATCAGGCCTTCATTATTCTATATATACACTATGTATGAAGATTGTGAAAATGGTTGAGCTATTTTTGTTTTTCATTGGTTTCAATATCTGAGAAGGCAGACAGACAGATGAATGTTTTCATCAGTACAATCATTATTGAATATTTAGCCTTTTGCCTTTGTTGTGGATTAATTAGACACTCCAGTGGTGGAGGAAATCAATTTCCTCCATATTGTGAACAGTAATTACCCCCTCTCTTAAATAAGTTTATATTCCCCACAGTTTAACTCGGATGGAATGACAACAGCAGGTCACAAAGGTTAAAGCCTCACATTGATTAGCGAGATAATTAACTTGAGTGAGTCATCACAAGTACCTTAACAGATAGCAGATGTGCGCGTGAGACAGGAAACTCATTTCAAACAGCCATTTTACAAGGAAATAAAACAAAACTGTATAATGGACAGACAGATGGTCAAATATGAAGATCCAGTTATACAAATCAATTTTGGGTGTTTCCCATGGACATTAACTCCTTTTGAACAAATGAGCATCACAGGCTCAAAGTCCCACTCCAACCTCCACACAGCAATTCATCTCAGCACTAAGTCTTTCACCCAGGTGTAACACTTCCATTTTCTGTCCTCAGCAACTCCTCAAATAGCTATTCCCATTCCCTCAATGGCTGCAAATTTGGAATAAAACACTTATAGAGAGAGACTTGACTCTTATCCCACCAGGCAGTTTAATTAACTCCCGTATACTCTGCAGCCAAATTGCAGTTGCTCTTTTTTCTAAAATCACTGACTTGTCCCCTGGTCACCAAAGACTTGCTGCCTGACTCTGGGTTTTGCTGTTTTGTTTTGTGAGGTCTCAGTCAGCATTATCATTAATTTCAGATGATGTTGAAGGTAGCATGTTAAAGACATTCAGATGAGTGTACACATTAGTTAGCAGTTAATTAGCCACACCTAGCTCCTACTAACACAGTCTAATTCAACAGCCCTGCAAAAGATCCTACCTTCATGAAGTTTATAATTTTCACTTTTCACAGATCACAAGCACTAACCCTCAAGATGCAAGTCCCCTGTGTAGAATAACAACAACTATTGTTAAAGATGTAATCAACTTCATAGATGAACCATGGTCAACTTTTGAGTTAAGGTAAGAGAATGATTGTTCTTGAAATAATAAACAGTCTTTCGGGATTTTGCCCAGGTGTACTGTAATGACATAAACTGTGAAGATCTCTGGTATTTACACCATCTCTTCTATCTTCATTTTTTAAAGAGGAAC
Source organism: Caranx ignobilis (assembly GCA_021432705.1). Taxonomy (NCBI): domain Eukaryota; kingdom Metazoa; phylum Chordata; class Actinopteri; order Carangiformes; family Carangidae; genus Caranx; species Caranx ignobilis. The sequence continues at coordinate 68,628,767 of MU269990.1, read as the reverse complement.
TATGCAAGAACTGCACCTTAATTAAACAGCTTTGGAGTAACTGTGATGGTTAAATGACTTGTTACGGGTACAGTGGAGGCTCTCTGTCTTCCACCTAGCGCCTCTTGGCCGAAAACCAACCTTGCAAGGTCAGCGCCTCCGACCCGATGTCCCAGATCTTGTCCTGCCATATTTTTGCCAGTAAAAATGCAGTTATTGTTGGCTGACAGTTAGAATTGTGTGGTAATATGGGCCTGTTTACCCACATGGGCATGTTATTTAAGGATTTGTACCATTTGAGGCAAATCATCAGTCAGCCTACATGTCATATAACACTCTATGTTATGTGATGACATTGTTGGGTCACACCCATGGTCACATAAGGCCTCCTTGATCATTTAGACAGTCTGTCATTGACTTGGCTGACATATCAGAACAACAGGTAGGACTCCAGTTAATCCTCTCAGCAATAAAACGACCTTTAACCTATTAAATTCGCCTCATAATGCCCAAGGACAGAGCTACAGCTACATCAGACAGCAATTTGCATTTAGATTGTGGTCGTGTACTAAAGCATGTGAATGAGCTTGCCATGGAAAAGAAATAATCCAGCCTCTTTGTTTCAAGCCCAACTAAGATCTGTGCAGAAGGCCACAGACGATGACTTCTCTGCTGGCAGACACTCCAGTAGCAAATACTCGTTCACAAGATCCAAGGCCTGGATGAATTGATTGAAATATTTTGCCAGTGGGGTAACAGCCGTGTAGCTTTCTCTTAAATTAATACAATGAATATTTATCAAGGTCTGCTGCTGGATATAAATTAAAAAACAATTTATCCATAATGGCCACGTTTTTACTGCAGTTGAAAGATTAAATTTGGCGAAGCAGGAAATTTTAACTGTGGATTTTGAAGTATCTACCAACTTTGACTCAATCCTCTCTTTATTTCATATTGAGCTGCTTCACCCTCAGTCCCACTCATCATGCTGCTTCAGCCACACTGTGTCTTACAGCAGGAGTGGACTCCAGTTCTGCAGATAACTCTTTCATTGTTTCTCTATCACGGGTCCATTCTGTCCCACTAGGAGGTGTGACTCCTTTATTGGATGTATTGATGAAAGCAGCTCTGGCAATCAAATCCAATGGACCCAGCCATTTATTTTCATTAACTGCTCATATTTCTTTGGGCTTCTCAGGGATGTAGAGGAGCAGGCTATTTGTGGGGCTCGTTGTGAAATCATCAGTGCTACCTTTGGAGGGATTACCACTCAGCTTATAGACCGATGCTCCGCACTGCTCATTTCATCAGATGCATGCCTCCCCCAATACACTCTGATATCAAAGCAGTAAGAGTTTTGTTGTTGTGCAAGTCTCAGATTATCAGAGTCTTCATATTACCATATTTACGCAGGCACCTCTACCTGGATGTCAGATGTGACTTTTTTATTGTCCAGCTTTATTGCGCTGCCTATCTGTCTCATTACATTCTGATATCTGAGTAATTTGACAGAGAACGCATTTGGAAAAGATTTTCTTCTCACAGACTCTGCCGCTCCTGCATATTCTACTTCATACACATGTTCCCTGCTCTCCTCGCCTCCTGGGGCTCCTGAATATGAATAGACAACTTGAATGAAATGATGATATCTGTGAATAGTGCCTGTTTCAGAGGGCTAAGGCTGACAACAAATGATAGCACACCCGCCCAGCCCCATCAACCATCAAAAGGCTCATTATTCCAGACAATTTCAGTACATTTATTATTTGCAGCACTTCTCCCTGCCTCTGCATATTCCTGGTGTAAAAGGTAGTGCACAGTCAGTTAAAACAGTAGAAGATCTATTCATGAAGGCCTTAATATTTCTCTTTCATCCGTAACATCAACAAACCCTGTTCAGAGGCTCACTAATGGAATAATGGGGTTGTAATAAGATTCTGTGGCTTGAATAGAGATTGAATAACAACACGTCAAGTAAGTAACTGAGTAGTACATTTTAAATTCTCAGTGCAATCTCTATTTATCTATAAAAACCAAAGGAGCCCAAATCTGTACAGATGCCCTTGCTGAGCTACGTGGTGCACATAGAGGAGCAAAGCAGTAAATACAGTCATGGAAAAAATTATTAGACCACCCTTGTTTTCTTCAATTTCTTGTTAATTTTAATGCCTGGCTCAACTAAAGGTACATTTGTTTGGACAATTATAATGATAACAACAAAAATAGCTCATGAGAGTTTAATTCAAGAACTAAGAACTATTCATTTTCCATGGTTTTCTTGATAATAACCAAAATTACTGAAATTCTTACATCAATAGCTATGGCATTGTACCGCCAAAAACACTACTTTTAAGCATTCCATGTTTTCTTTTCTGTTTGCTTTAAACACATGATACACACAAGAGTTAATACTTGATTGCATAACCATTGTTTTTGATGACTGCAGCCATGCGTCTTGGCATGCTCTCCACCAGCTTCTGACATTGTTCTGCTATCACAGCAGCCCATTCCTGTTGGACAAATTCAAACAAATTTTCTTTGTTTTTGGGCTTGTGGTTCTCCATCTTGAGTTTGATGATTTTCCACAGGTTTTCAATTGGATTAAGATCTGGTGATTGAGCAGGCCAAGGCATGGTGCGAATGTTGTGGTTCTCCATCCAGGCTTTAACTGACCTTGCCGTGTGGCAAGGGGCATTGTCTTGTTGGAAAATCCAGTCATTCGAGGCAGGAAAGAGTTTTCCAGCTGATGGAAGAAGACTGTTTTCAAGGGTAGTCCTGTACATGACCTGGTTCATTCGGCCTTCACACAATTGCATTTGCCCTGTTCCACTCAGACTGAAACAACCCCAGATCATGACTGATCCACCCCCATGTTTTACTGTAGGGGCAAGACAGTCTGGGTTGTAAGCTTCTCCAGGCTTCCTCCTAACCAGTAAGTTGGCTGGAGTGGGCATCAATTCAAAATTGGATTCATCACTGAAGAGAACCTTAGCCCAATCATCAACAGTCCAATCCTTGTGGTCTCGAGCAAAGAGTAACCGGGCCTTCCTCTGCCTTTCATTGATGAAGGGCTTCTTGCGTGCTCTGTGTGACTTCAAACCAGCTTCAACAAGTCGGTTTCGAACTGTCCTTGCCGAACAGGTCACATTTCTCGACAGTGCCCACTCATTTTTAAGGTCCCTGGAGGTCTGACGACGATTCCTGACACAGGAACGGATGAGTGCACGGTCATCTCGTGGGGTAGAAAGATGTTTCCTGCCACGGCCAGGTAGCACTTTGGTAGTGCCATGTTCAGCTTGTTTTTTTTTGTTGTAATGAACGGCTGTCTTGGAGATCTTCAGTTTTTCGCTACCTGTCTCTCACTCATGCCAATTTCCAGCAGTGCCAAGATGGCTGCCTTTGTGGCTTCACATAATTCTTTTGTTTTAGGCATTATGTGAGAGCTGACAACTTCTGAGTTGTGCTACAGATTGAATGTAAGCAGGAAACCACTCTAGGCCTTTGCATGTGCAGTGCTGCTTGTGACATGAAATGGCCTCTTATATACCCTGGGAATCAATTAAGCTTAAGAATGTCAAATAGGACATAAAGTATTATGTGACCAGCTGCATTTTTGTTGTGTTCATTGTATTATACGTTTAGTGGTACCAGATATTAGAATGAACAAGAAATTGAAGAAAACAAGGGTGGTCTAATAATTTTTTCCATGACTGTATACATGAAAACAGTCTTTTCTGTATCTGGAAAGAAAGTGTGTAACTTTGTGAAAGCATGTCTTTAAGGGGACATATCATAGAAATATCACTTTTTGAAGGCTCTTTAACATATATTTGGATGTTTGTCTTGCCTTCTGGCCCCAAAATGTGAGAACTGACAAAAGAAATCTGTAATTTGCTCCACAGGTTGAAATCCATGTGGTTTTATGAGCTGTTCCCTTGGTTGTCCTATAATGATGTCATTAGTTTTTGAATTTGCATAATACCACCCCTACCTGTGAGTCCAGGTACCAGTAGAAGGGGTGGGGCTAACAGTGGTCATTTGCATTTAAAGGGACAGGGCACTGAAACAGACCATTCTGAACAGGGCTGTTTTGAGTGGATGAAAAGAGCTGTGATGTTTGATCCTTGGGGTATTTTGACCGAAGCATGTCACAGACATGTCTTTAAGACACATGGGAACTATTGTCATTTGTGGAAAAGGGGCAGAATATGTCTCCTTTAATGATAATGGGTTTCATTACACATTCTCTGTACCTACAACCCTTTGGTTAAAGCATGAAAGCATGAAGTGTTGAAGGCAGAATATTTATAGCTAATGCCTCCGACAGCCACCATATAAGACTGGATATTTATGATATAAATATAAACTACAGAGCATCTGCTGTACTTTTAATTACAGCTAACAAATCACAAATTAATTACATTAAGAAGCCTCCAGACACTGCGACAGGTTTATACACTTGTGAATCATTTTGTATAAACTTAGCACAACATGTTATTGTACGCCTACACATATAGTGAAAATATTCAGTTGCAACATTGTGAAAATGAAATGTTGAAATAAGGCAGAAAGGAGTTGGTATGAGCCCTGCCATGTTTCCTCTGAGATGTGATGTTCAAGACCTTTGTCAAGTCTGAACCATCACTCAGATCTGCGTGGTGATGGGAGCACTGATTATTCTTGTGTGCTGTGTCGTACTGACAGTAGCACTTTACATCACAAGGCTTGTCAGCAGGCGATGCCTTAATAAACTCCTCCCCTGAGCTTTTTACCTGAAGTGACGCTTGATTAATAAATCTTGATTCATTATACTTGATTTAATCATGCATGAATTCAACACAATAGCAGGCTAATCATAAACAAAATTAACTGAAGCAATGCAGAAAATTCAGTTATTGACAAGTGGCTGAAATGATTTTTTGAACGTGTCATATAAATCAGGACTGTGCTTCAAAAACATTGTATTAAATGATGGGTATGTGTCAGAAATTATTTTCTACAAATTACAGAGTGAGGAGCTCAAATTGCCAATTTCACTTGATTCATACTTCAAGCCTGATCTGCATATTTGACTGTTTTTACAACGCTGAACCGAATTAACAGAAACTGCCAGTCAGGAGGGGCCCCGTCAAAAGTGTGAATGCTAATCCAGTTTAATTTGATGGCACAGGTTCTGTTCTCTGCGGTGCTCCCAATATTAAACCAAGCAGTGCTCAGGGATTCACTGAAGACTGTGATTGAATTCCCCAGAGATCTTCAGACCCGAACCCTGCAGTCACACGTCATTGAGATATGGAATATACATAGTGCAGAAGAGATGCTGCGATACCATGATTAATAAGAGAGCAGACAGAGGAGGCTGCAGGCTGCTGTTGGAGGGAGAAATAAACTCGGTATAGGGGAGTTGGTGTAAACAGCATGAATAATAACAGCAGTATGTAGCTTTACTGGGTGGAAGCATTAACCTGAGTATACTCATTAAAAGAAATGTAATAATTTCCTAATTAAATGTTGAGGCTGTAAACATAACTGGCACTTGTTTGGGTGAGTTAATGGTCAAGAATGGACTCAGCTACTCTGTACAAAATAAGAAAGTATAAGAAAATCAAGGGCTGACAGACACCAGATTCACTTATTGTTGTTGGAGTAGCTCTGGAGATAAAGCCTCTTCTTCTGCTCTTTTTACCCTGCACTGTTTTATGACCATATTAATACTTCATTTGATGTTGGGAAAGCCTGTCTATGATACTTGCTTTTGCTCATATCACCATATTTCAGTAAAACTGGATGAAAAGAGCAAGAACAAGTGTCACGTTTTTCAGCTTAAGAAGGAAACATGGTGAAGTTTTTTGTTTTTTGTCTTTTTGGTGAACATGTGGAGGAGACTCTTAAAATCATTAATGGCATACTGTAGGATCAGAAAAGCAAAGATGGACCTCATGTCCATAGTCACTTGGGCCACTGTGCAGACTTCATCAGAGGACTGTGTGGCACGTGCCAGTGCTGTGTGTGCAGAACACATTTCAAAGTAAGAGATTCAATACACACAGGCCACATTTTTGGGCATTCTCCATCTGCTATGTGGTTGTTTGTGGAGCTGCGGAGGCCACATGTATAATACTGACAGGTACTTTTCTCCATCCCACATGCAGCTGCCAGTGAGCCTGTCGACAAACAAAGGGGGAGTTGGCATATAAGAAAGAACAGCTGGTGTGTGCTAATATAGAGACCTGCTGATTTGCCAAATCCTCTGTGGTCCACATATGTATCCTCGGAGACATGTTCAACCTCAGACTCCAGCCCCTGCAGGACCTCCAAGCAGCCTTGCTGTCTTAATCCTAAATCTGGGTTCACACTATCTCCTGTGTTGTCATACTTGCATCCAAAGGGTGATTTGGGCAAAACATACAGCCACAGCTAGCATGTGTTGGGCAGCATGAGGCAATTGGTTCCTCCACAGCCACTTTTTTTTTTTTAAACAAATGAGTAAATGGGGTAAGTGTGGTCAATATGGGCTAATGTTTCCCCGTTTGGAGGAGAAGAATGAAAAAATTCTCTAGTTAGCGATGATGATGTGTGCACAAGTTGAATAAACAGCGTTCAAACGGTTTAGTGGCTGACTTGGAAAGAAAAAAGAACATGGGAATGAACCCAATCAATGAAGTCATGGGCAGTTGAAGTGAAACAGTGAGCTGCAACATAGTCAGTCTCTTCACTTGGAGCTCAGAGGAGCATCAGATTGTTTATATTGAATTGTGTGGCTTAAGAAAATACTGTAAACATTAACTGACAAAAATATTCTGGTGATAAGTTCCTGTAAGATATGTGGACATATCCAAATCTATTTCACTTTGCAGCTCAGTGTGGCAGTGCTTGTTTAAACTCTATATCCAGTCGGCTTCTGCTGCAGCTTTTTTTTCTTTTTTCTTTTTTTTTAAAAACCAATCTCAATCCGCAATATCACACAAAAACCACAGACAAACTGCCAAGATCCCTCTGTATTCACTCCAAACGGCGCCCCAGCCAGGTACACAACCCTGTGATGTCACATTAAAGCGGCGAGAGTCTGGGGATCTGGAAAAGAGACGGGGGAGCAGGAAGTAGGACATGCAACAAGATGGTAAAATAAGCTTAGAAAATTCCCTCAAGGGGCTCTGAAGGTATCTTCACATAAACAGTTGCCTCACACTAGCCCACACACACACAAGTTGTAAGGCACAATGGCTGTTGTTATCCATTAGAGAAATGATAAGAGGGGCATGTGGCAGGGAGAGGACGATAGATCTCAGTGCAAATTCTGTGTCTCCTGACAGAATGAAAAGACTATTCTTTGGGGGGGGGGGCACTGCTGTGGCAGTGGAGGGTGGCGTCACTGGGGCGAAAGAGGAAGACTGGTAAACAAGAATTAAATGATGCCGAGTGTTCACCGAGGCTGCCGGCATGACATTTCTGCTCCGTGAGATTAATAATGAAGGAGATTACAGGCACCTCGATGGGGACACACAAATGAGACAAAACCCAGGAAGATTATTAGAAGGCTTACAGCCCACGTCAAATAACCCAGAGCCCCAGACAGCTGTTGTGAAATTAATATTTTATGGCCTTCCATCAAAGACCACAAGGAGGGATCTCCACTTCATATCAGCAAAATCAGGGTGCGTGTGTTTTGAAAGGGTGTGCAGGCAATCAGACGTCCCATACGATTTGGGAGCTTGTGACTATAGTTTAAAGTGAAAGAGAAGTAAATAATTCATGTGAAATACAAAATATCATATTGCTTTTGTCAAGCTCACTGCTCAGAGCTATTGTTCGGCATCATCTGAGGAGACAAGAAGACGTGGGAGGGGGCAAACAGAGGTCAGGAATGACTTTTATGCTAATAAAGATATTTATAATAAGATATCATACAATAAAAAAAGGGTTGGAAGCCATCTGAAATTTGGTTGCATCTTCTTGAAAAAGGATAAAGCTCTTTGCTATTCACAGCTGGCCGAAGGCAGACTAACATGAACACAGTTAGCATGCCTCATTTGAAGGTCTTCAAACATGTTCTGGCGAGGAATCTTTAAGGAGGCTGTCAGTGTGACGGGATCAAACACATGTGGATTGACGGGTGAATTTCATTTGCAAGTTTCACCTCAATGTTGATTTTGATTTCTGACAGACACATCGGCAGTCATTGCCGATCCCAACCCCCACCCACCCACCCACCCTCTGAAAAAAAAAGGAAAAGAAAGGAATTGGGAGGACGCTGTCGATAGACATCTCACAGACCTGTTTTATCTCCTCTCTAAATACAGACAATGCGTATCTTTAAGCAATGCCCAGAGGACTTCACAGCAGAGCAGGATAACATGTTTGTTTTCCCCACCTAATGGGACAGGATGTGCATTTCACTCACACACACACACACACACACACACGCACACTGCACCTTCATAACCAGCAGAGCAGTCACCACAGACAAATAATTGCCTCTTTTACAGATGTGGCAATTCCCTATGATAGGGTTTGGTGAAACGTAAACCATTACAGTTGCATAGCATCCCTGGCATGTGAGTGCGAGGCCAAATGTAAATAACCAGTGATGGGTGGTGATGCAGGGTGATGTCAGGCTGCATCTCCATGTAGCCGAAGGTCATTCTGCTTGGCAAGAATTGTTCATCACCCCCGTGTTCGCGTTGTTGCAATGGCACATAGAATTCATTGCTTTCTATTTGTCAAGTGCATTTCATTTCACCACAGCATGAACCCAATAATGCATACAGCAATGCAGCATACTGTAGATGTGGCATAGCAGAGTTTGAATCATTACTGCACCAAAGATGCTCCGAGAAGTGACAGGAAATTGAAGGCGTCTGCATCTTGTGCTTTAAGACAACGTCACAGTGGAGTTCACTTTAGGTCTTTAAAGTGTTTCTCTATGAGACCAGGACTGCGGGAATATTCTGTTTCAGAGGTGCAAAATTACAGTTAATCAAATTTTGTGGACTTGAAGGATATGGAGTAAACTGGGCCTTGTGGGGCCTCTGCAGGTCTGGGTGATGTCCCTCACACATATTAAAAAGGAATCATCCTTTGTGATTGGCTAGCAGGTGTTTATGAAAATCGTTTAAACACTGCTAACAGCTAACTCAGCATGGGAAGTGTATTAAACTGCTGCATGGAAAATATATGAAACTGCAGGCAATCACAGCCAGAGCACTTTAAATTCTCTTAGTTATTGTACATTTACAAATTGCACTTCCAGGCAACCTCCTGATGTGGATCCTGCCTCAGTGTGACTGTAATGGAACCAAGCCATCACTAGAAAACACCTGTGTGTTTCTTGCTTTGAAAGGTTAATGCCCTCTATTAGAAAACTCTACTTGTAGCCAAACTATCATACAACTTAATTAACCATATCAGAACAATGCTTCTACTTCCATGACGGCCCCCTCTCAACTTTAATTCCATATGTAAAGAAAACACAAGGAAATAAATAAAAATCCCTACGCCTGTATTGATGTCAAACATAATACATGAATATCTATGGACTTTGAATTTTAGATCTATAAACTGCAAACATTTGCAAATTTCTTCTATTTACATTTCATCTCTGTCATATTTTCTATTAACTTAAAAATGTTATCTGACCAAATCCATTACCGATATCTCTATGTGCTGACATCCTTTGTGTGCACTGTTCTGCATACAAAAAGTGCCAAAGAAGTAAGGTTAAACAGGATGTTCGTATTTGAAAGAAATATTAGCCCTTTGGATCAGTGGTAGAATTAATGCAGCGCATTAGTCCAACAATATGACCACACATGAATGGCTATCTGGTCCCTCCGTGTTTCTGATCATCAAAAGAAATATTAGCCAAGCTATTCAGCTTTCACTGTTGAATGGAATCTAATTTACAATATGCCTACAAGACCTTTTTATAGTAATGTAGGGTTAGCATGTGCATGTGCAAGAAAGAGATAGAGGACTATGCAATAGAATAGGAGAGAATATTAGAGGGTTGCCATTCATATGCACACTACTATACTGTGTGCGTTAGTTTATCAAATAATATCACTTGGACTATAGTGAACAATGACTCTGCTGCACAGCCTGTGGTGCCACACACACTTGTCTTTTGTCTTTCAGTAGCTTCATGAGTGGGGCAAAATTAAGCAACCAACTTGTTTCATGTTAGTTCAAGCAACAAAGTGTAGTATCCAGTGCAGTAGTAGATCATGCTTTATAGTACAGAAAAACCAGAGAGGATGAATCATCTTCATATGTAAAAAGTTAAAAACAGGAACAGATGAAATCAGTCACAGTTCAAGTTGTTGTGAACTTGTAGAGACTTGTTGTTTTAAAATCTTAAACCAGGCATCTCCAAACTCTTCCACAAAGGGCCGAGTGGCTGCAGGTTTCTGTTCCAACCAAGCAGCAGCACACCAGGCTTGACTCAGTTAATCAACTGATCTCAGTCTTCAGACAGCTGATTGGTCAAACTGTGTGCTCTTGATTGATTGGAACAAAACCCAGCAGCCACTTGGCCCTTTGTGGAACAGTTTGGAGATGCCTGTCTAAACACTGAACACCAAAAGGGCAAACTGAAAAGGCAATTTTTCAAATCAGCCACAATGATGGATGATAAAACATAGAAAGCTGGCGACCATTCTTCCTAAGCAAATTGGTTCAATGGACAGATATAAAGGAAATCAAGATAGTGCCAAGGTGGTGAAGAACTGGTATTAATGTGAGTGAGACCACTGAATGGACCGTGGCATTGAGCTAACAGCCAATTTTCAGAATTACAGTGTTGAAAATATTCCAATGACGCCACCTGGTTCCTGATCAAATCCATTTGCCACTCAGGATGCTGCATTAAAACAAACACAGCATGATGCTGCTGATAGTCCACTCCTGATACTTTGGGGGTTGTGTCCAATGTGTGATAACAGCAGAGGTTAAATCAATATGTTGTCACCCAGTTTGACATTTACAGGTCTATCAGTATAGATGCTTGTATTTAAAGACACATGCTGGCAGTATGCAATGCAGCCTTTACATGAATATCCTCAGAACAGAATACACAGTCTATTGTTCATCCTAGGCTCTGATTTCTCAGTGAGGCCAGGGAGTGTGTATGACTGAGGTTGAATAATTAACCAAAAATGAACACCACCTCAGGAAAGTACCCAGGGAAAAGAAACAGAAAGATACTCTTTCAGCTTCATAGTCTGGAATCAGAAGATTCACAGGTCTGTTATACTAGAGCCAGGAGACATGGTTCCATCATTGGACAGATATTAAGACAGTGAATTTCAGTTTACTTTTCTATCAATATCGAAACTAAAAATACTCTCTCTTTTTTTTTTTTAAAGAACAGAGTCAACAGAATCTCACATACACACTTAACACTGCTCCAGAGCTGGGGGCTACCAGGTTATGGTGAGTGAGGGGTGGGGGTATCACTGAAGGGTCACTGCTATTCACACTTTGGTCACACGTGCCACACACACAGAGTGAAAGCCAGCAGAAGGAGTGAACAGGGGGCACTGTCACCAAAAGAGCCAAATCACCAGCAGTGGAGGCCCACAGCATCTGAGAAAGAGTTAATGGGGGTTGTAGACAGTTTGCAAAATAACAAAGACAGAAAATAAACACAGCTAATGCATGTGATCAGCAAATCAATTATTATGGTCCACAAGAAAGAAACAGAATAATTCAACACCAAATAAGAATCAATACCAGGTAATGGTCGATTGGGAATGATTTAAGTTACAAATAAGGAAAAAACAATGATAATTGTTAAAAATAACTGAAATGAAATCATTCCCTTCTCACTATCACCTTCACAGATGTATAGGAAGGCTCTGTAATACCACATACAGACTACACTTGCACCTGCATGGAACAAGGCACTATCAGCACCAGAGTGAGCCCAGAGTCCAGCAGTGGCACACCATGCAGGCCAAAATAAAGAAAACACAACAATGAGTAAATCAGGAGCTAAACAAAACCCCCAAATAAAAAATAATCAAATCAATCAAAACTATGTAATAAAGCATACAGAAATAAAGCAATACTGCCATACTGCCAGCCGACAAGGGGAGGTCATCTGCACTGTTGTCCTCGATACAGCCAACTACTTTACTCAGTGACACCAACACTTACGAGTGTCTGAAACATGAACCCACAAACCACTAAAAGAGAAGGTCACAGGCTGCTTACAGCACTTAGTAAAGGGCAAAGCCATCGCCTGATCAACATCCTATCAGCTTTCCCAGGAGGAGCAACATGCTGCATAGATGGTCTAACAAAGATGTAAAGGTGTAGCCCCCTCTCAGACCCACTGTCAGCAGCAAGAATTCAGCCATCTACAACATTGCAAAACACCTCACCACCACCCAAGCTCCACCGGGGGAAAACACTCCTGATCACATTCAAAACTCCACAGACTTCACCATCAAAGTCCAAAAACTCAAACTGGACCAGACGAATCCACGGTTTCCTTCAATGTCACTTCACTCTTCAGATGGATAGCAACTTCAGGAGCAGCGGAGACCATCAGGAGGAGACCACTGCAAGACAGCTCCCTACACCTCAGACCAGACCTGCACCACTCTAGACCTCTGCCCCACTGCCACTTATTTCTAACATAATGAGTTTGTGAGGCTGTGCCTGTGCCATTGGTCCTGGTGTCTCCCATTGTAGCCAACCTCTACATGGAGATGGAAAACAAGGCACTGACCTCCTTCAGAGCAAGGAAGAATAGATGCTTTCACAGAACACATCAACTCAGTGGACTGCAACATCAAGTTCACCTCGGACAGCAGGTTACCACTCGTAGACTGTGCCGTACCTATTGAGGAGGACAGGAGCCTCGCCACACACACGGACCAGTAGGCCTACCTGCTGTCTGACTCCCACCACCAACTGGAGCACAAACTGGGAGTCATTGGGACCTTACACCAGCGAGCAGACAGCATCCCCTCCAAAGCAGAAGGAACATACACATCAAGAAATCACTGAAATCATATCTCAACTGGGCCTTCATTGAGTCAACCAAGGTTCATAAGGAAAAACCTCAAACACTCCTCAGTGGGGAACAGAACAACAAACACATGGTTGTCCCATATGTGGCTGGACAATCAGAAAACACTTTTTCACTCTCACACTCTCAGATAAAAAGTAGTTCATCCCAAGGACAAAACACCAAGAGTCCCATGCAGTGAGGAGTGCTGCGACCTATAGGAGAAACTACAAACAGCCACTCTTCAAGTGCAGGGCACAGCACAGGAGAGCGAGCTCTTAAGGACAGGACTCAGCAGTGTGCCTGCATTTAAAGAAGAAAGGTCACTTCTTTGAAGTTTCCAGTGTTCACATGTTGGTCAGGGAGGACAGATGGAGAGTGTTAAAGCAGTGCAACATAAAGTCCAGGAAAGCAGCTCAAAAATAAATCAGTACATGTTGACTAAAGCAGTAAATAAATCAAGGGTCGCAAAGCAAATTCATGTACACCAAAGCAAAAACAGAGCAGAGCAAAGTAAAGTAGGATACACTGTGGCAGAGCAGAAACAAAGCAAACTCAACAGAGCTGAAACACAGCTGCAGTAGCTTTAGCAGCGGCCCTGTACAGTCTATAAGGCACACAACCAGTGTAGCTTAAACAAAAAGATAAAACAGTGTCCATACTAGAGCCAGAACTCAGGCTTCTACTAGAGGAGAGAGGGGGAGTCGACGTGAGTCTGTCCCCGGCTCCCCTTACTACCAGCCCCTCGTTGTTGCGTGCGCCGCTTAACGAGCGGAGTGAATGAGCGCCAACAAAGAGCAAAGTAAACATACCGTTGTATTTCCACAAGGGGAGCACACCCGCGAAGAAAAGGGAGTGGTATGGAGGACATACAAGTGCAACAAGTGTATATAATGTGCATTTTAACCACAAACAACAAGTAATGAAGAAGCACAGACAGACAGCTAGCTTACCTGTGGCGTCTGGACACAGGTTAGCCGGAAAGAGCTGAGAGCTTCAAGCTCGAGCCCTTCTGCTTTTTATATTGAGCCTCAAATGTTTTGCTGACACTGTCTCAGAGGAAAAGGCAACTCACAGCAACACGGGTCACACATGAGTGTATGATATTAGAACATAATACATCCTGGGGTAAACAGAAAATGCTCAGTAGCGATCAGTTTCAGCCTAAATCCCTGCCCACAAGTCAAATTGTGCCACCGATTCAAATCAAGTGTTGTTCTTAGGAAAATCTGTTTGTGAGTTTGTGACGCTGGTGACGTGACCATCTGTACCAGAGTCAGACTGGATCAGCGTCTTCAACAGTGCCATGTATTCTAAATCACTCCCTGTGATGTATTCAACTTTATCTATCTATTGAATACATACAGTGACCTTTAGTAGGTCATGCAGTAATTGCAGATACTGTCATAGAGAGCCTAGCAGTTTCATAATGTGTGTGCTCCTGTTCACCTGTTTTTCTCACAATCTTTAGTTAAATATCTGTTTAATATGTTTAAATAAAACACACTTGAATAGATTAGTACTGATAATAGCAGGACTAGTGGCAGGAAATGATTTGATTAACTTGTCTTGCAAATAGTCTGGCCATCATTTCCTTGTCCCACAATACGCAGCCTAAATGTTTGGTTAATTGAACACAGCCTCCATTTCTCTTGAAGTGTCCTCTAATTTGTCCAGATAGGGGAAATTTAGTAGCAACTCTGCATTGTAGGCAAGTCTACTCCATCACCGTCCTGCCTCCAGGAAACCACTGAGCATAATCAAAATAACCTATTTAAGAAGCAAACTGTCTTTGCAAAAACAAAAGCCACTGCACACTGTCTACTGGCAAAAGACTACTGCAGACTCTGTAATTTCTTAAAAAAAAACAAACAAACTATTGATTAGGACAAAATTAAATCTTCATCTAACAGACAGCAGCAACACAACACAGCATCAGGCTGAAGAATGGAGTTGTAATGAAACCGACTCTCAGTCTAAATATGAGACTTTATACAAGGACAACAGATTGTTATCTGTGACTGCGTTGTTATTTGGTGAGGAAATTAGGCTATTAGTCACAGTTACAGACCGAATTACCAGTCAAAGATGGCCGAGCAGTGCCTGACTTATCCTCTCAGATGCTCATATTGGCAAATAATACATGTTTCCAGTTTCCTGAAACTGCTGTCCTAAACAAATTCACATGCACTTAAGGTAATGAAAATACCTCACTTTGTAATGGCTGTGTACACCACTCTCTTCAAAACATGACTAATACTGCTCTCCGTAAGCAATTTTAATTGATTACTCTGCAGCACAGCAGTGGGTGCTCATAACTTTACATACTTTATGAGATGTCTTTGTTCTCTGTATGCCCATATAACCCTGTGCCTAAAGAGGAGAGGGCACACCTGAGGACTTTTGAGCTCAAGGGTATCCTAGATAATTATTCTCTGAGTAAAAAAAGAACCACTGCAGCAGAGCTCACCAACAGCTATGATTCAGAGACTTACACACTGAATCCAAAATATCTCCATTGTAGAATGATTACAAAAAATGACAACTCAACCAAGTCCAACTAACAGTTAAACATATATATATGTATATATCTATATATACTAATCCACCAAGAGACAAAACCTTATGAAGATAAGATATTCAACAAAAGAGGACCAGGATGACAGTGATATATCGTCTATTTGAAATGGGGAGCATCATGTTTCTTCCAATGAGTACTCTATTGCTCCACTTTTGGATCTGTACTTTGGGTTTGATAGTAAAAGTACTAACAGCAGCATATCTGTGATGTATGTCAAGCTGTAAATGTGACCTTTGCTTAAATATACCAGGGAATATCTTGATAGTAAGATAGAAGAAATTAAAAACAGGGCCAGGAGAGGACAGGGGTATAATTACAGCATGCTGTGATATGGCAGTATGTCACTGTATGTATGTCGCTGCAAGCTAGTGGTGCTAACTAGTACAAGTTATGTCTAACTTTATTTTTGATACCAAAGGCAGTTTGAAACAAAAGCGGTCAACCTCAGTGACTATAGCCACTCCTCCATCATAGTCTTCCTTTTTCATTAGAAAACTCTGCACTGTCAAATGGTCTGCAAAGCACTATGAAATCAGTAGCCATGAATCATAAATCCTGCACAGACTTCCGTAACCTACTGTAATAAAGTATAATGGTGCACTCCTGCCTCAAGGTCAGTGACTGTGAGAAAGTCTCCGCTGTGCAGTCAACTGCATCAGCCTCCCTTTTTGCATTCACTTAATCCCTCCGTTGTCCACCAACTTCCCTCGGACGGCAGCACACCTGGTCCGGCTCACTCTAAAGGCAATGCAGCTTATCATCAACAGGAGCCAAGGCCACCCTTTTCCCTGTGTGCTCACCCTTGATACTTCAAAGGATTTGAAATAAAAATGATCAAATAGTAAATGCATAACCTAATGCAGGAGAAAGGTTTGTGCACTGATGGCTAAAACAGAATGCATGCTTGAAGTTGCACAACAACATTTCAGTTGTTAATTGTGAAGAGGCACCATTCAGCTATGATATGCACCATTTTCCCCAGTTCATCTGTACAGACAGCACCAGATGAGATGAGGCCATTACCGCTCCACATTAGAAAATCATACAAGGCTATCACTGACAGATTAGTGAAGGTAGGAAGTAATGTTGGAGTGTAATGGCCTTTCCTGAAGACAAAATGTATTCCTAATCTCAAAAACATTCAAATCAAGCTGCACTGGGTATGATGTCTATTCTCTGTAGAAATTAACTCATGATCACAAATTAGGACAACAGCAGATAAGAGCTCAACACTTCCTGTACATGTGACAGTGAAATGATCGAAAACAAATGATCACACACTAGATATGCTAGTAAGAATCAGTGTGCTGTGTGTAATTTATTGCTGTCATGTCATGTCATGTTATGAGCCTGAGGTATACTGAGGTTTTTGCCTCCTCTTGCTGTCATCTGGGGAGCTGTGTGCAACTTTAAATTAACTTATTTGCAGTGTGTCACTGATCCAGAAGAAGCGCGTCTACATTACACTGAGGTCATTACTCACTGGCTTGCTCTCTGCAGATGCTCTGTGG
Organism: Caranx ignobilis; assembly: GCA_021432705.1. NCBI lineage: Eukaryota > Metazoa > Chordata > Actinopteri > Carangiformes > Carangidae > Caranx > Caranx ignobilis. Next base: position 68,611,681 of record MU269990.1, on the reverse strand, counting down.
ATCGTTCCCAACCTGACTCACCTGTGGCAAGACCTGGAAGCAGCAAGGAAGCTGAGCTCTGAGCAGCCAGGCCTCCTGGCAAGATTCTCATTACTCACAGTGCAGGTGTCCCACTACCCAGAATGCATCAGAGAAAGCAAAGTCTCTTGCCACTTGATGGTGCACTGTGTCAGCCCTTACACAGACAGAAGTGCCGAGATACGAGTGTGGCTCACACTCTACATGCTACATTTTCATTGGGATCCACACCAGGAGCCAATTAATCAACATGAAGACAAGTGTGGTTATGAAATGACTTCATGACTGGACTGCGCTTTAAGTTTCTGCCTCTTGATCAACATTTCTGCCTCCTACAGGACTTTCTCTTGCCACTGACACCAAGTCCTCATGTTAGGAATTGTCAGGTCACTGTGATTAATATTACATAGAGAGCTGACCTGCTCTATATGAACAGGGCTCTGAGATAACTTCTGTTGTGATTAGACACCGTACAAATAAAGACTGACTTGACTACACAGTGTAATACATATGAATGTGAAGCAGTGATGAGCTCACCATGACTAATGGAAGCGCCCCTTCCTCAGCAGCTATGCTGATGCTGATGTAACATGGGGGGGGGGGGGGTGTTTACATTGTGTAATAAATGTGAAACAGACCCTGTGCATAGACTGTCACACATTATTTATTAATTCTCAAGCCCAGCGAGGTAATCACAGACAGAATCGTACGAGTAATTCTATTGGATACGGACTCTGACCCACAGCTCATGAATAAGAAACAAGACGAGAAACTTTACAGGAATGATAATGGAATTCATAGAGATGATGAATGTGCAAAGGGGCAAGTTTCACATTTGTATACAGCATAGAGTTTTGCATGGTTGGCCACACATGTCAATCATACTCCTCCTTTGAAGGTTAGTAAAGGCACCAGGGTGGGTTACATCAGGCAGGGGAGGCATCACTGGGGCAGAAGTTTTATATTTTAACTGGATATGTGCTTCTAAGAACCGTGATGTGTATTTTATATGTTTTTAAAGCTATGGACTGAAGTAAAAGCAGCTTGAAGCCTGGCATCATCTTTGCCTCCAAACACTGGGGTAAACTAGTTGTATAATCTGAGTAATGATGTGAGCTGAATGTTTCTACCAGCCAATATTACCCATCTCATAAAATCTGCAATATGTGTCTATGAATAATATACTAGCATATCTCTGTTTAGGGCTGATGGCATTACAGTATGTTTTAGGGAGTATTATACATATTCTAATTGCAATGCAAATAGTAGATGTTTGAGACCTTTGCCGTATGTATTGCAGTTTGGTTCAGCCATTCTATGAATAATGAATTGTAATTAGAGCTCTAATTATGCTCTGAAATATTCACAGGTTTTTTGCTTAATAGGTCCCCTAATGTATTTGGTTGGGGTGAAAATGAAACAACTAATGACACATAAAACAAGGGTGTGAAAGAAAAAAAAAAGTCCAAATGGTTCACAGAAGCAATAAAAGATCTCTGCCAATAATGACATGCAAACATATCCAGCAGAGAGTTTGAATACACAGAGCTAAGATGAAGTAAATAGAACAGAAGATTAGACTCATCATCTAATCCCTAAAACTATTAACTTGTGTAACTTTGGTAATTTATTCACAGTTGGCTGCAAACGTTTGGCTATAAACAAGGTTTTATGCACACTGTTGTGATGCTGGAAACCAACGCCAGTGCAACAACCGCCTTGTTTATTTATTCAGAACAGAACATACAGTTTGTATAAGAGTTTTTCCGCACCACCAACTACTGTATGCATTAGTGAAGGTTTTCTAAGAAGCATCTCTCCATAGTCTGAAGTGATCGGCATGCACCACCACTGTCTGCTGCTCTGTCGCCTGGCGTCAGTCTCCAAAGTTCATAGTTCACATGGAGAATATCTGAGCACAAATATCACCGCTCAGCATTTACTGTATTTAACATTTTAGTTTAAATGTCACGCCCAAGAAAAACACACCAGCAGTTTGGATTTTTATCATTGTCCTTTCTCCCAGGTGTATAGATGGCACTGTCAGACTGCTGGTTAGGTGGTTGGCCCTCAACCTTTGTGCAGACTGATATTTAAAAAACTAAAGGACTTAATATTTTTTATTCCTTTGGAGATAATAGCTACCTTTGTGTTTTCCCTCTGTTGTCACCATTTAGTTGACTTGTCTGGTTTAGTTTTATTCAGTTTGGTTGACATTCATGTGGCTGAATGGAAATCTTTGACACTGATCTTGGCGTTATGACATATGTCATGACATTTCTGCAGACGATATTAAAAACACCTCATAGTGTATGTTAAGAATTTCACAGGAGCTGTTCAGTGATTTCATGCACCATTATCCCCCATCAGCACATTCACTGTTGTCCTCTGCTTGATTAAGGCATATCAATTCAGAACAGCTGGCTCAGCAGTAGCAGTCTGTCCCTAGCACCAGCAGACACACCACTACATCTGGCGTGATAGGGCCAATTACAACAACACAGCGGTTATGATATCAAAGATCAAAGCTGCCATCAGTTTCTAGAATGACATCGAGGGACTCGTGATCCGCCGCAATTACCAGTTTGTTACATGCCTCTGAGATTAGCAGGGAGAGAGGGCACTGTAGACTGCACTCACATCTCATGTCAAGTGGATCTGTATGTCAATAAATACCGGCCTCCTTGGATGAATAATGAGAGAGAATTTGTAGTTTTTGGTGTTCGAGGAATCCTAAAGGTTATCAGCAAACATACATAACAGAGGTGATGGTTGTGTGAATGAGAGAGAGAGAGAGAGAGAGAGAGTAGCAGTGAGGAGATGAACCATTGCTATCTGACATTTCTGTCAGTACTGGTATTTGAACTGCTGGGTAGCTCTGACAAATGCCATGGCTATCATAAGCTCGATTTTAATTACACCTGACTAGGTCTTTCAGGGGCTCAGGGATGAAGTTAATTAGCCGGCAAGCACTCGGGCTAGTTCTGGCATTGGTTGGTACAACCCTCACAGCTTCTTCTTCTGTGGCTTTTCATTGGCATTTTAATGGCCTCTGTCTATACAAACTGAAAGAATGAACAAATGAGGTGAGAGCAAATGAGCTCGAGGGGCGGCAGGAGTCCTATTTTCCAATCTCAACTTTGAAGTTAATGCTTAGTTGTTGTATGAGAGGACGATGACCATGGAGTACAACCTCAAAGTCTCACTGCATGGACCACTGTGGCTTTATAAAACTGCACTGTGTGTAAGACGTGCATTCATAGTGATACACAGAATGAACAATAGCTGTTTTGTTTTGTTAGGATTTGGATGCAGTTTATCACACGCCAGTTTGCACACAAGTGTTTGAAGACAGGAAACTATTAAAAGACTCACAAAAGAAAACCAGACAGTGAAAATATAAGAAAATGCCTGGCAACAAAAACATAGACAACGCAGATGAACAACCAAGAACCATCTCCACTCAAAGAAAAACATGTAAAGTGATATCGTGAAGACTTTATCCTCATATCTGACCAGTTTCAATTTGAGTTTTATGGAAACACAGAGGAACAGAACAGTCTCCAGGCAGCACTGTATCTGTGACAGTTCAATTTCAGCTACAGGCTATCACACTGACTTAAGATAATACAGAGACCAGAGGATCTCGGTAGCTCTCCCCCTGCATATGACAAGGCCAAAGAAATGATTAAGTGGTTGATACATTTTAATGAACACAGAGCCAATCATGTGGAAGTTGATTTTAATTGAAATCTTCTTGTGTTTAATAACTTTCACTGAGGGGGGAGAAAAGTGAGTCTCTAGAGACATCTGAGGTTGTTGGTCTTTACCTTACTATACAACTGTTACTGTTTTAGTTCTGCATTGTTTCCTTGTCTAATATGAAATGTTTCCTCACAACACCCCCTGTGTTCTTTATCCATTGTCCCTCAGCACCAGCCTGACCAGACTGAAAGAACAGCACACACTGTAGTTGCCCACTTTCACACAGTTCACACCAAGCACTTCATAGGAAAGTGAAACTTAAAAATAAATGTGTAAAATCACTAGTAAGAGTAACAAAGTATGAAGTGCACAGGAGCCACGCTGAGTTTAGTATCACGTTGGTCCATCCATATTCAACAGCCAAATTTCCACACTGAACACTTGAAGTGCCTGGCACCAACTGCAAAGTAACAGCAGGTTTTTATTCTTACACCAATGTTTGAATAATAGTAATAATTAAATAAAAACATGATTCAGTGCCATGTTTTACCAAAAACCAATAATTTATTTTCATTTCTTTTGCAAAGTTCACCATTATCACACATTTTACCTGGCTACAAATGTGCCAACTACGCATTACTCGAAATTAGACCATCAGACATTTACTCCAAACAAATACAGGGGTCGGTTTAAAATTTAAATTTACAATATTTCAGTTAAAAATGAGGCATTTGGAATTAGTATACTGTACATGTGACTGATCTATAATGTCTGTTGATAACTGGCAACCCATTCATTTCACCAGTTTAGTTTCTCCATGACCTAGTGTGCTGTGTTCTGAGTCCTGCTCAGTGGCAATCATCCTAACACCAGTTTGTGACTGCAAACTTAATTCAGTAACAAATTTACAATATCTATAAATGCTTCCAGTTACAAAGAAAAAAAATACACAATGGATGAATAAGGCTGGATAATACCTCTCTGCTGCACAGAGATATATAGAGACAGAGTGTAGAGTTTGTGTATGAATCAGGTTGACACACCAACGTGTTACCGATTCAGTTTTTGCTGTTAAGGCTGTGCTGAGTAAAGGTGGATGTGAAGTGTAAAAACTATGTAAAAAATACTGGTATGTGAAAGCTATGAGCAGGTCCATCTGTTGCTGAATATGTGGAAAAAATAAAATAAATTGAGCTGCAAACCAGACAAACAAGGATGCAACCCTGACAATGAGTCCGGACCTATGGAGTCTTGCACCCAGAGGGATTTTGGAAAAGAAAGACAGGAAAAAAGGAATAGCAAATAAAATGACACAGTTGACTCAGTCATTTTTTTCCATTGACCTGTCAGTGTAGCAGCTGGTTGGCTTGTTTGCAGCTTCGCTGGGGAAGAAGCTCAAGTTCACAAACACCAGAGAGAACATATGAACAGTTTCACTGTAAAATGGGGTATCTGCTGATGACAGAACTAATATTGGCAAAAGTTTTCTGATGACAAAAACATGCTCAGGTTCAGTAATCTAAAACCCCTTGCACCCCCTGGCCTCCCCCCCAAGACAGATGACAGCATGGAACACCTCACAGATTTCAAGGGGATTTTCCTTCAGTGGAGAGGAACAGAGTAACTCAGTGGGTCACGATTGTACTGGAATACATGAGTTGTTGCAGTAACAATAAGACAAATCTGTAGTTGTTGGAATAATTAACATTATCATAATTGCATGACCCAAGTTTGAGCACAAAAACACTTCACCAATGAAACGGCATCCCAAATTACCATTTATTTCAAATTCAGTAAGATCTGGGGATTAAACAGTGATACAGTTCTGCTACTGGAATGTGTGTGTATTCAGCTAAGAAACAAACAAACAAACATTGATGCTATCATAATTGTGTGATATTTGCGTGGTTTGTCTCAGGTCGTGTCTGTGCACTGAGACTTATTGATTTCAGTTTTAAAGGATCAATTGATCTGATCCATGGACTCGCTGCGTCTTTCCACCTGCCAAGTGTACATAATACACAAACCAAAATTCGTTTTCTTAAGATGTTCATACAACTATCTTGAGTTATATGGTTACAACATAAATATGAAAATAGACTTGGAAAGCTTGAAAAGATAAACATGTTTAATGTGAAGTAATAAAATAATTATATAGTCATAATTTCATAGAAAAATGTTTTTCCCGCAGAGTGATGTGAAAAAACAATACTGGAAAAAACGAGAAGAAAATGCCATGACACCACTGATAAATTCTTTACAAAATGCTTTTTGGGTTACAAAGTGTGAAAAATATTCCTATTGTCCTCATAAAAACGCCACATTGAACGAGGCAAGTATATTATACCGCATGGGGTAGAATGTGTGTGGGTTTTTTTATACAGTAGTGACTGATAGGAAGGCATTGTTCACCTTGGCTCCCTCAGGGGCCTTAGTACCATGAGTCATCAGCTCCTGGATGGTCATCCAGTTGTCCAGGATCTTCTTGTTGCGTTTCTTCATCATCTTCTTGTGACTGAGCTCTATAATGCTGACTTCCTTGCGACCCTCGCTGCTGCTCTGAGGATTCTCCTTCAGGCTTTCCAGCCGGCTGCGCTGCATGAACTCTCGTCTTTTTCTCTGTTCTTTTGCCCTGACTAGGTGCTGCTTTCTCTCCTCTTTACTCCAGTACCTCCCCATCTTCATTTCACTCATTGCATCATCATCTGTGGTCATTCCTCCACTGCGCTCTTCTTTAATCTTCAGGGCTCGTTCCCTCAGGATCTTGTCTCTCACAGGCCTCTTAGTGATGTAGCGGGTGCCGTCGCTGCGAATCTTGACCTTCCACTCCATCTTGGGCTCATTAATGGGCCTTTGAGGCTCTTTGCAAACACTGAGCAGGCTGAGCTGGCTCTGTGCATACTCCACAGCTGAACGCTGCTGGATCAGCTGCATGTAGCTCTGGTAGTGGCGGGCATGAGCTGGGATGTTGGCCTGCCTGTGCTGGGAACTGTGGGATGGAGAGAAGTAAGGAATCTGGCAGGCATGGGTCTTTAATGTCCCTCTGCTCTCCTCCTCAGCATGAGGTGTCTGGTCTGACTCAGAAGGATTGCTGTGGTCAGGGCTGCTGCTCTTGCCTGGGACTGGAGCACGGCATGATGGGATGGGGCTCAGGCTGAGGGAGTGACCATTGGCAAGACTGCTACAGAGGTTCCTCTGGTTGGTGAGACTCACCATTCTCTGGAGTGAGTGCTCCGGTGAGCGGTCCATTGCCAGAGGGGTACTGCGTGAACTCTCTGCTGTGTTATAGGCACTGGAGCTGTCCTTGTCTGATTTCTCCAGCCTCTCATTAATGTCTGCCAGCTTCCCCCTCATGTGCTCACCACGGTGGAGGCTTTGGTTTTTGGTGAAGGGTGCAGTGCCGCCTGTTGACGAAGACTGCTGGCCCTTACGAAGCTTGTGGGCCTGCATGATGTTCTGACATTCGAGCTCGATGCTGCGCAGCTCCTCGTTGAGCATCCGCAGCTCATGTTGCACGCCGCCCTGCTCCCCCATGCTGCACTCGATGGTGCTGCGACGACTGTAGAACAGGTCGTACTCACCGCTGTTACGAATTTGACACTTCAGCTCCAAGAGCTGCTGGAAACGGTCGCCCTCCGCCTCATCATCGTCCTCATCCTCTTTGTCCTCCAGCCGTGTGGAGCCGGTGGGACAGCGTGTGTCCCGACTGTCTCTTAGGCACTGGGACAGACGTCTCTGGATGTGTGCCAGGACATTATGCTCAGAGCTTTCCATTCTGTCTTTTATAGTCAGTGCACCATCCTTATGATGAGGGAGTGTGGAGCAGGTGGGCTTATCATCTTCTGGTCTCTGAAATGAGTCAGGCAAACAAAACCAACCTGAAATATTCGTATGTAAATACACGGCACAATTGTAAATTTTAATTTTTTATCAGCATATGAATGCGTGGCACTGTTCTTGATTCCTCTTCTATTATTATTCCTCATTATTAACATGAATTATGTATATGTATTTTAACTTATCTGCAGTTTGCAGCCATGCTTGTAAATACGGTTTAGCTAGTTAATCATACAGCATTTGCAAACAGGATAATAAACAAAACTGTAGAACTGTGTACTCTAATTATGTGATGTATTTTTACTGTCCTCGTTATGGAATGAGGACAAAGAGGCAACAAAAAGGTTACCACAAGTATCTAAGGAAGTTTGTGAAGTGCAGTCCTATTCTGCAGTCTCCTGAAGGACTACATATGCTGCTGCTCTGTTACACAGCTCTGTTACTTCAGGGATGGTTTCCTCTCCGCTGTGTCTTTGAAGTCCCATTTATATGGATTTTTGTTGTATGCTTCCTTCCAACAAAACAGAATTTTAAATTATGATTACTAATGTTTGGAATTTAAATGGTTCAATGGTCCCCTGCCATAAATATTCATAATCATCATTTTGTATTCACATTTCAAAGGGCAAAGCTTGTTTTCACTCAGTTTCATGAGGAAAGTCAATGAAGAGTTTGATTCCATCTCTGCCACCGGCTAGATCTGTAGTGATTTCAAGGAAAAGGCTAATATTGACTGTGAGTAATGGCCTAATACTGTCAAAAGCAATTATTGGTCAGTGTGATGTTCACAACACAGCGGGTACGAAGGTTTGTCTGGTTGAGGGATGGATTCCTTTTGCTTTTTGACTCAGTTTTGTTTATTCTTATTAAACAGAGCAAACAAAAAACTAACTAGATCTTCCAGAGCTCCTTCAACCTTATGACTCACTAATTCTCTTGCACAAAGTATATGTTATATTGCTGTCTGACCTGTTCATTCTCCTGCTCCTCCTGTAAGGCAGCTAATTCCATCTCCTCTCTCTGCTGCTCCTCCAGCATTTCCATCTTCAGCTGCTCCAGGAACTCACTGTGCTCATCATCCAGCCAGGCCTCCTCCAGCTAAGGGTGAATGAAGGAGGAGAGCATATAGAGGGAAAGAGGTGAGTGTTATTTGTCAGGGCCTACAAGCTTGTGGCGACACAGTGTCTGAAAATAAACAGTTGGATGTCCCTAATGGGATTTTCTGGGGGAAAAAATGAAAAATAAAACACCCAGCTAGCTCTTAACAAAACACCACCCCTCATCTTTAAAACATGCAGTCTAATCTCAAAATCAAGCCAATACAATTTAATGGACATAAGACTGCCACCTTTGACCTATTTACTGCAGACCATCCATCATCTGTTTGTCTGTTTGATGTAAGCCAAATGGGATCCATATCTGAAGACTTCAGATTTACTACGTAGAGACACATTTAATTACAAAGAGTCCACTATCGCTCCTGGCTCATCTGCACTGCGGCAGAGTAGCTTCCGCTTATTCGCCATCGGCCTCGGGTCTGAACTCACTCCACATTAGCATGCCATTAGCTTTTATGGCTTAGTGTTGGAAGTCAATTACAGTGGAGCTACATAAAAATAAAACATGATGAGGTGTCTCTGTGGTGTCTTCCACAAGGAGTGGTTGTGGTGATAGGGAGGGGAGAGCGTTGGCTACCCCTGACTTTTACTTTGAGCAAACACACTGTAAATGGCAAAACTTCAAGGCTGTAATTTTGTTTTAAACTTGTGTGCTTCCTTTACCAAAGTTAGGCCCACAGAGGATTTTTTAATAAGTGGTTGAAAGATATGTGAGTGTGTGGTAGTTTCTAACCTGCAGCTCAGGTCTGGCAACCAGCAGGACAATGCTTCTACACTTGTCATTGGAGAGAGCAGCCATGGCTTCTTCTCGGTCTTGTACATCTTGGCCATTAATCTGTTGATGAAATACAAACATGATTACCAAACACATACTGTGTACACACATGCAAACATCTCAAGACAGATGTATGCATGCAAACACATCCAGCCGGGTCAGCTTTGTATTCCTCAGTGCAAAAGCCCATGAGAAAAACAAAAACAAATACCACAACGAAAGTGGAACTGCACAATAATGCTGTTTTTCAGCAGAAATTGTAAACACTCTGAGTCGCTCCCTAATATGAAGCAGGACCCAGCAGTGATTATGAATGGGACAGTGGCTGTGGGCCGACGGGGCTGTTGTGTTCACCAAAGTATCCGGCAGCGTACATACATCTAGCTGTACAATTAACTGGCCACTGACAAGGGGCGTCCATCTTTTTGCAGGCAGACTAATGGCCCTGTCACTGGTGGATAATGGTGCCGGAGTACTAGTTTGCCTCACAAACACACACACACCCTCTGCTGCTGTAAATCAGTCACACAACACATGGTCTAATTGTCTGCTGGTGTCTACCAACAGTGCTTATACATCTGCCCCCCACATCTAATAACTGTTTGCAGAGTATTTACTTGACTTTTTTCCTCTTTCCTCTCCCCCACAGTGCGCTGATGTTCAGACTAAACCTTGTTTTCTGCATAGAAAATAAGTCTGTTTACTTTTATCTGCCATTCATGCTGTTGTGTGTAATCCATTATCAGCATTCTGTAATAGTTATCACTACCAATATGTGGAATCACAGTGAGCTCTTGTGATCTCTCTTTGTCAACTTTAAAGCTACATTAAAAATACATTTCATATTATCTATAGATTAAATGACTATATGCCATCTGGAAGGTGTTAGACCAACAAACTCCTTAGCCACTACCATACCAATGGTTTATCATGACAGTCTAATAATGAGATAACATCATTTGTCATTTTGTTATTTTCAGTGTTTTCACTGCCTCTATGTGGTTGAAACAAACCCATCTGTGTAGCTTTAACACTGAAAGTGAGAGCTCTAACTCAAACCCACAAAAACAGTAATCACCCACGTAACCCACAGGAGCAACACTGTCCAGCCCTGGGGCCTAACAAACACTTTTCCTTGTTGGGTGCAGAACTTCTCCAGAGCTCATCTCTGAAGATGAAGCCAGGGGCTAATAACAGCCAGAGCCTTTCAGCTATGCCACAGGAGGCCATGTACTGTGGTGCAGCGCCATCCTGAACCAGAACTCTTAAAAAACCCCTATTGGTGCTGAGTCGGTAACTAAAACAGCCAGGGAGGGCACTTCTCCCCCTCTAACAGTCACAGCGGGGGCGAGTTCCCCCTTTAATGTGCTGCCATTAAAAATGAATGGGCTCTCCTGCTGGGAGACAGTGGTTGTGTGCGACAAACAAAAGGAGACTTTTTTTATATTGAATCAAATGAGAGCTGGAGTAGAGAGAGACAGTGAGAGAGACGGTGCCTCTCTGTACCTGTAAAATGCGATCCCCCTCCCGGATGCGTCCATCTCTGGCAGCGATGCTGTTTGGACTGATCTGTGAAGGTAGAGGGAGCAGAATAATGCCTCTATAAAACTTGACTGTAATTACAGAGAATAAAGAAGAGCCTGAAAAGTGTTGTAACTCATAGTGACATCAGCCAGCTAAACATGTCTAGACTTTTATTAACAGTGTAAGCAGCATACTGCCAAGGAAAGACCATAGATGACGATCTTTCCTTGGCTGTCCAGTCAGTTTTCAAAACCATTTTAGTCCTGAGAAAAAGCCAAAACAAACTGAGTTATCACCTTCATCATTCAAGTATCTATTGTACACACCTCAGTTGTGATATCCTGGCAGGTTGATGGAGTACAAGCCTCTGCATATAGCAACTACAGCCTATCACTCATCCCCAATACATGATGCACCTGCTCCTCCCATAACTAATGTTTGTGAACAAGGGGGCAGAACACTCTTTCATTGGCCAATCAATCGGTGTCTTGGGCCATTCGTTTTGCTCTCTCCTATCAGGTGGGACCTCTGGAGATGCTGAGATGCTGTGGCACTCCATCTTCATGATAGTCCACTCCCACACAGAGGACCACTCATTAAACTGGGAGGGAGGCCACTAGACAGGAATTGGGGCAGCAGGACTGGAGGGGAAATTGAGGGTAATACCTCTGCGATTATGAGGGGAGCACACACACCCTAAACACTAGTCTACCACTGAAATACAGGAAAGTATAGGGATCTGTTTATTGACATCACTGATCATCATTAAAAGGCATCATTGTTAGGGGTGAGGCTGCTGCTGATACAGCTTTGTATCACACAGAACAAGAAGGCTTGAGTCTCACTTTTGAATGGAGTTTGCTCCATTAAACTGTCAGGAGAGAATGGATCTGGATAAAACAAAGAGCTGGTGTGTCAATTGTAAATGAGTAGTTCTGCTACAGACTGGCAACCTGAGGTAGACCCTGCCCTATGAAGAATACTGCTCCAGCCCCTGTCCTCCTGAACAGAAATAACTATACACTACAGGACAAACGAATGAGTTTCTACTCTGCTGTTCATCTGAATTAGTTAAACTACTATGACTGACAGTTAAAACAATGGGAAATCAATTCATACAACACAGAATGGAAACAATGTCACTGGTCAACAGGAGCTGCAAATCTAGGAAATTCATAATTCACTCATTTTAAAATGACCTTGAGTTGTTGCAAACTTCCCGTTGATTTGTTCTCACTTCTTATGCAACACAGCAGAATGTTATTTGGGCACGTAATAACCTGTATATAGTGACATTCAGCTGCCTCATCTAAATGCAGCGTGCTCCTCTTAGCCGGACTTTTTTTTTTCTTTTGGAGCGCAAACACTTAAGGATGCTGCCAGGAGCCACAGACCTCGGTGATTTATATTCCACTCAGCTCTCAAAGCGAACACCTTGCAGGGTCCTAGTCAACTTCAAACGAATTGGAGAGAAAGTTGAGCAGAATGGAGAGCCGTACTTTCTATGCTACCAACAAGTGGGTTAACAGGCTTGTTGATGTCTGCTGTACTGGAAGAAGCAGGTGAACAACCAGATCTGAAATCACTCTTGTTTTTTTTTCTGTCTTGGAAGTCATTCCAGGTTGGCAGCTGAAAGTGTAATCATGCAGTTTGAACATTGCCAAACCGTTCAATAATGTCATTTGTTGTTGATAAAAGAGTTTAATATTAAAATTACTACACCCAGTAGAGAAACGTGCTTTGCCCAGATGAATACTAAAGTGAATCATAAACTGGAAAATGAATATTAAATGTCACAATTGATTTAGTCACAAAAACGTAGTTTTCATTTTTGGGGGTATTTAACTCAGGCACACTGATGATGATGATGATGATGATGATGATGATGATGGTCTGCTGATATGGCAGTGTGTGATATGTAAATGTGAGACATCAAAGAGTTGAAATATAGACTCTATAGCAGGCATGGGCAAACTATTCCTCAAAGGGCCGTGTGGCTGCAGGTTTTTGTTCCAGCCAACCAAGAGCACACAGTTTGACCAATCAGCTGTCTGAAGACTGAGATCAGTTGATTGAATGACTCAAGTCTGGTGTGCTGCTGCTTGGTTGGAACGAAAACCTGCAGCCACACCGGCCCTTTGTGGAATAGTTTGCCCATGCCTGCTCTATAGTGTATGTATTTACCTTTTGCCTCAAGAGTATTAATATTTTCATTTTCTAGCTAGTAACTCTGGTGGTTGGTAAAAAAAAAAAAAATCCAGAAACTAGCAAGAGGAGGATTCATGTATGATGCATATTTCTTTCAGTGTCTCCAGGAGCAAGGCGGAGTGGGAAAAGATAAAAGAGAGATGATTCAATGTTTACCGAGTTCTCGACTGCAAAACTTAAGTTTCCTCGTGGCAAACTAAGTTAGAGGAAGAGGAAAGAGGCGTTAGAGGAGCATGTTATCTTCTCACCTCACTGATGTAGATGGCCACATCATCCTCTTCATCTGTCCTGTAGCACAGAGTTAACCCCAACTTCTCCTGGCTGTTGAGTCGACACAATTCCACTTCCTGTGTGGATGACAGAGGAAAAACAAAATTGTAAAAACAGGATTTAGAGTCCACGGTCATGCGTGGCAAGCACAATGTTGTTTTGAGCTTAATGCCGACATGTTGATGTGTAGCAAGTCTAAAGTTGACCAGGTTCAACATCTTAAGATAGCATTTAGCATATTAGGATACTAAGATTTGTCAATGTGCACCAAACAAAGTGGGGATATCATTAGCTTCAGGCACTGAAGGAACCAGTAGTATCCAACTGGATGACTTTGATCCTCAAATTTCAACCTCTTGGTGGCAACCAAAGTTATTGGGGTTTGTCTTCTGGAGACTGTTACAACAGTGTCTGCAATTCATAAAGAAGTTATTCATTTCATTTATTAACACTGACAGGGGTTGACGCCACAGAGCTGGGGTCTTTGATGATAGACTTCTTAAGGAGATGGAGGCTGATGAATGGATTAGTATCTAAAAGGTCAGTTTCCCATGTTTCTGAACAAGTAAATTCAACACAGCTCCAGAACAGTGTCTAACCTAAATGAAGTCATGGTGAAAGCGCTTTGCCCACAATACGCTCTCTGTGCCTTTGTTGACTTTGATTCAGAAACATTGCGTAACCTTTAAAGAAGAAAACAGACACTGATCTGAGAAGCCAAATAAATTCTATAGACTTCCATAAAACTAAAGCATTGATACATGACAATAGCTACACGAACACAGGGATCTCCCTCACTGAAGATCAAAAAACAAATGTTCTTAAAGTTCCCTCACAAAAACCCAACTTGTATTTGAGTTTGAATTGCCAGCTCTTGTGAGGTTTTTGAGTCTCAAAGTGTTTGATCATGAAAGGCATTCTCAGCTTGCACAGTCTGATCGGTGGAGCTTTGATGACTGTCAGAGGACCTCAAGTGTTTTTTCTTTCAAGTTGTTGCCAAGTTATAGAACGTTAGACTATAAATAAACTGTAATTATGCCAGTGCTACCAGATATACATGTTTGCTGCAGCACTAAAGTATTCCTCGTCTTCCCACGGGGAGAGATAAACAAACTATTGACTTACAAATCAGTGGTCGCCAAATTTCCCACGAGCCTCCTGGAACGTTGCTTAATACCCCGGTGTCTCCACAAACTTGTCATTTAAGTTCATATTTATAAAAACACAAGAAGTAAGATTTGATTGAGTGTCACATCCCCCCCTCATTTAAAATCAAACTCATCCAAACACACCTTCTAATTTCCACATTTCCACATAAAACACTCGGTCTCCCACCACGGAGACACAACCAAACACCAAACAGCACAAGCCTGTGCTCCATCTCCAAATGCTGAAACATATCAAGGGTGTTGGAGGGAATCAAGTGTGAAATGGCCTCTCCTCCCAAGGTCTTCATTAGAGCAGAAACACACAACTCTCAGCAGCAGGAGTGAGGTGGTTGAGTGGAGAGGAGGGTGGAGGAGGCGGTGGGGAGGAGAAATGAGGCAGTGGTGAGGGCTCTGGTGGGGCTCAGAGGGGTCTTGCACAGAAACAGATTCATTTCCTATGTGACAAGTGTGGGTTGGCTGGTTACACGTGTCAGATGTGGCAGGGCTGGGGGAGAGGAAGGGGCGAGGGGGTGAGGTCTGACCATGGTGGGATGAGATGAGCGGAAGGGTGGGAGGAGGGCAATACCACTGCCAGAGAGCCACCACCTGGTGCCTCTGGCTACACCTTCTAAACTGTTTATGACAGCACCCCCTGTCCAATTTGCTGTCACACACACACACCTTTGGGCTCAATTCCCTTTTTTTCTCCTTCATCTCATCCCCTCATTTCCTCATACACTTCTCTAACTTTGCTTTTAACTCACATTGACAGACACACTTTCTGGACTTGGGATGTGCTGCTGCTGCTGGGCTACACACACTTCTATGCAAACTCATACTCCATAGAATAATGCCTGCATCCCTGCACAAACCCTGTACTTAGGCTCGCAAGTACACTGAACAGAGCACATGTTGGCACAGATTTTTAGAAAAAAAAAAAAAAAAAAAAAAAAGCCGGAGAGAAATGACACCATCTGAGCTTTATCGTTTTATCTTTCTCGACAGCCTCCACCTGACGGGGAGCACGGATCTTTAATTGACTGTCTCAGAAGCGATGACAACTTCAAACCCTTGACTGATATGTAAGGATGCAATGTGAAAAGCAGGAAGAAGCTTTGGTGCTGACTACCTGAACAAAGTCAGATGCATTAATCCATCATTAACTATCTTAAAAATGTTACTAATGAGCTATCTCTGTTATTGTTGCTGGCGATGTTATTACAGCGGCATGTCTCCTGATTCAACAGAGCACTCATGGAGGTAATGGGAGCTAGGGAGACGGTGCAACACCTTGCATGCTAATACGATGTGAGAAGTTGTGGGATATCTGTGGGAAATAGTGAAGTCACAAAGAGTGTCTTGCAGACATTTGTCTAAAAATAAACCACGTAAATTAATCGCTGGTGCTGAAGCAGAGCAGAGGTGTGAGCAGGCACTACATCATCCCTATTTAGCTCTGAGAAACAAGCCTAAAGTTACTCCTGACTAATTAATAGCTAGGTGTAGTGCAGGACACCCATGGCTAAATGATCAGAGAGAATAGATTGCTGCAATTACTGCATGTTGGATGAAATGTCAAACCTGCATACATGTGTTTGATGTGCAGTCTGTGACCCTTTTGTCCTCACTCTATGTTCTCTTGGTGTCTTGTTTTAAGACGACTGTGTCCTCTCGTGGTCAGATTCCCCAGTGTCTCCTGATCCATCAGACTCACACTCTCTGATCTCTGTCCCTCCTCTCGTCTTTTTTGATCATTTTTTTTCTCAATTTTCCAGGCAAGCTCTCTGCCTCTCAGGCAGGACAGTGTAGCGTGATAAGGGGACGAGAGGGCTGACAGCAAATTAATGACTGTGATTGCGTGATTAGGAGGAAGATTGGCTCCCACCATCAAAGCACATTGGATGCTGTCATAATTAAACCACCTTTGATTACAAGTAATTGAAAAGGCTGTCACTAATGCATGGATGGCTTCATGTCATCAGAACTCATCCAAACCTTATCACAGGAATGGTTACCAACATGGTGCTGGAGACATATACACATCGAGGAATCCTGGGAAGTGTATGTTTTGAGTGTGAAATTGTAGCTTTGAGGCATGGCCTGTTTGTTTCATTCATCCAAACAAGGCAGACATCAGAGGGGACAGAGACAGAGATCCTTGTGCTGAATCCAGGATTTGATTAGACTCACTATTAGCTGCAGAGATGTTTTCCTTCAGAATGAAACATCACAGTCAATTTGCTGTAATATCACCCCCTTCCCTTCTTTGTGATGCAGATACAACTTTAAGATTTTGTGAAATAGTAGCTGAACAGAGAGGGAGGTGAAATGAAGAATGTCAAAGCTGGATTGGAATACAGGTAAAAAAAAAACTGAATTACTGGTCAGTGTGGAAAAACCACAAACTGGAGAACAGGTTTTCATCAGCTGCAATGACTTGGTCACTGTAAAACTGGCCACTAATCCAATTTCTCCACCCTCACCCCTTGAACATATTCTCAGTCAAAGCTGGTTTAAGTGTGTAAGATACTGCAGTGAGAGCCTTAAACTGAGAATGTGACTGACTTTCACAGATAGTCGAGCGTTCATCTGTGGAAATCGACCTTTACAGAAGTGTAGAAGCTACTATTCTTTATTTCAGGGTGAGTTTTCCTTTTAGTCAGACTGACTCGGCTTTAATTACTTTGGATGCAAATGTGGTGCTTTCTTTCATCCTGCTACAGATAGATAGGACTCCCTGTCTGCAGTCTTTCATGAGCATGTGCTGTTGTAAAAACCTAGATAAGTTTATACATTATATGCACACATGGTGGTTTCTTCTGTATGAATCTAGCTGCATTAACTGAGTTTCTCTAATCTTTTACTTCTCATTGACACGTTTAAGAAACAATTTCGCTGTAAAAATCCCTTAGGAATCTGGTACACGTATTCTTTTTTTTTTTTTGGCCAACTGGGAGAGAAAAACATATAAACTCTTGCATATCTGTTTCTTTAGCTATTAAATTCCCCATTACACTCACCAGCTGCTCACTAACGTAGTCTGGCATTTGGTGCTGGCCATATAGTGAGGAGTGGGCTTATCAGACCTGTCTCATTGAGAGCTGCTGTGGCTGGAAATGGGGTTTAATAACAGCAGCAAGACTGAATTAAAACACACAGGCTGCATTCACACTGACTTCAGCCTTGCATGAAACATTTTCATTTGAATGAGATCAGTGCAGTGTCACAGTGGGGGTGCAGACCAATCAGGTACAAAAACAACAACAAACAAAAAACCCCACAGGTTTATCTTTTGCAACACATGCATCATCAATCAATATGCATATGTTTTCATTCCATTACCACTACTGTACTGTTGTGGTATATATGTCTCATGCTTTTCTGTTCACCCTGCAACTGTCTAAATAAAGAAAATAAGTAATTACATCTGTTTGAGTATCATATACAGCTTTGCAGTGTTTTGGCATCAGATAGGCTGCTTACTCAACCAGCCTGCTTCAGGTCTATTTCATGGCTCACGTGGGGGCTACGTCAAGTAACACACACATGCCACTGCAGGCACTTGACTTGTTTAAACACCAGGCAAAAATAATGAGTAAAAAGCTGCCAACAGGGTAAAAGTTCTCTGTAGGTCCATCAATACCAGTGATACATTTAACATCATGATCATTTGATCCATTAACATGATGAGGGCAGCTTTGTGGATGTGAACGAGCCATCAGTGATGCAGGTTATGAAGTGGAAATAAATGAATGTGCAAACTCTGGAAAGACTCTTTTGATGTTTGACTGAAAACAGGGGTTAGTCCACACAAGCTGACAAACTGTGAGGCTCGGCTTGATTGGATGGAGATGAGCAGTGTGTGCTGTGTGTCCTGTGGCTGTTTATCTACCAAGTCCAGAAACATGAAACTCAAAATTCAGGTCGACTTCTCACACTTACACACACGCATTCTAACAAACACACAATATACAGTGAATATATAGCTCAGGAAAGATGCCAGAAGCCACTGAGGTATATATTCACTGTATATTGTGTGTTTGTTAGCATATTTCCTCCTCACTGTAATCCAGGACTCTCACGTGTTAATTATGCCAACAGAAACATCAATGTCCCGGTGTATCAGAGAGGTGAACTTGAATCAGATGGTTTCTCTGAGAGGTGATGGCGCACTGCTCTCCTCCACTGTGTTTTTTAATCTAACAGAGGCAATTTAAAGAAACGTCTTTCCTTGGTTCTAGGGATCAGGTTGACCCTGGAAGTGGCTTTTCAGCTTTTACCTACACCCCCCCCCACATTGTTTTCAGTTGACATACAGTAAGTGGGCTGGATTAGTGGGTATCTAACCCCCTGAGCATGAAAAAAAAAATGGTGCAGGCTACAAAGCACACAGAGTATAATAGGATTTGTTAATAGCAATGAGGCATAAAGAGAGGCTTTCATATATTTTATTTACTCTGATTTGACACCGCAGCCTCCGTGATCCAAGTGGGTGCACAAATCTCTTTAGGACATGAGGAAACGGCTAAAGCTCAGTGGGTGGAAGCATTCAGAGCAAATTCAAATGAAACAAATACGACAGAGGGAGGGGTGAGCGATCATCATACATCAGTCCTCTCACAGCACTCGCCGGCAATATGCTCGCACTTCATTGACTCAGAAATATAGAATATCGAAGCAAAGCGGAGATCGGAGACAGAATCTGTTTATCTCTCCCCGTCACAGTTGAATCA
Source organism: Caranx ignobilis (assembly GCA_021432705.1). Classification (NCBI taxonomy): domain Eukaryota; kingdom Metazoa; phylum Chordata; class Actinopteri; order Carangiformes; family Carangidae; genus Caranx; species Caranx ignobilis. The sequence goes on along the minus strand of MU269990.1, from coordinate 68,592,345 downwards.
GTGTGTCTGTATGTATATCTGTACGTGTCAGAGATCAACAGCCTCAGAAACACCACCTCTCCAGCTGCTTACAAACACCCCAGGAGAGATTGCTGAAACAGAGAAATGTGTTTTTACCCCTTTTTTACCTTCACCAGAACCTGCCACACACACACAAACACACACCTGTCTTTAATTGGGTTAGATCGAGCTTAGACTCCAGCAATTTGCTAGTGTTTTCTTCCAGAGTTGTGAAAACAATTAGCCAATATCAGGTAACAGTGTCTGGAGCTTTCTCTACTTTTCTCTTTTTGCCAGGAGAAACATGGAGGTGTGTCGCTGCCACCAGGGGAAGTAAAGGGATTTTTGTGCAATGTGGCTGATCATCTGTCACTACTGTCCCCCTGGGATCTGCATGTAGAGTCAATTAGTGTTTGTGCCCTTCCACCAATTCGTAAGCATCATTAAATACAGAGTGCTGAGTGTTCAGGGTGCATCTATTTGTTGCAGGGGTTAGGTGTGTGTTTGTGTCACTGTACTGCATTTTTAGCAATGAGTATGCTGCATGCTCATGCATACACACACACACACACACATACACACACACATGCACGCTCATTCATGCAGCAAAGGCCTTTTCACCATGGTGAGGGACAATTACTAAAGCATTTAGCAGACCTACTGAGTGCACCTATCAGCACCATGAGTGGCAATAATGCAGCACAGTGCCTTTCAAAGGAAGGAGTAAACCTTGTGCAGCTCTTTAGAGAAGACCACCCATCACTTCAGCTTCATACTAACAGGTTCTGTCGGAAAGAGCCACCAACATCATACCCTCTGACTCATAAACAACAGTCTGAATTCATTGTCACACATACGCACATACGGACCAATTAGTGTTGAATTCAGCTGCGTGGTGTTTTTTTGTGCACATTAGAAAATAAATGGGACTGAAAATGATTAATCTATTCATATATGTTTTACAGTCTTTGGGGGTTATTTTTCCTTTATCCTGTACAGAGACAGGAAAGTCAGGGTGATGATGACATACAGCAGGTTGGATTCAAACCCGTGGCCACCACACTTAGCTGACCAGGTGAGCCACCGCAGCCCCCTCATATACCAATCGTTTAATTTTGGTGAACAAAAAGTCAGGTAGTAAATGTTTAACCCTGAGGCCTTTTAGTATTTTACAGGTATTTGTCAGGACTTGGGACACCAAGCATGAAACCAGGACAAACATTCCCAGGTCACATTTTCCTTACTGCAGTAAAGAGTTAAACACTGAGAGTTTTCCTCTGAAGTCACTGCCTGGTCCAAGGTTACAGCTGTACCTCCTCAGATATGAACAAACAACTGTGAGTGACTCATCATTCTAGTCTTTAATCTAAGCAGAGCTTAATATCTCTCACTTCATGCTTAATGGACAGATACCGATTTACTCAACTAACTCTCTGTATAACATCAGTTCTATTACACACTTTATTGCCGCCATGGTGACACTAAATATTTTCTATCATTAGTGCTTGTATACTGCAATTTCTCACATGTCTGCCAACATATGTACTAATATACAATATATCAGCAATTAACTAAGCCAGTAATAATAAATCTGTCAGGCTGAGGTCATCACTGATGTCATGTGACTCTTACCTCATACTCAAACTCCTCTGTCCTTTCTCCCTCGGCGGGAAGAGGGGAGGGGTAGTCTGTCCCTTCGTAGTAATCCTGCTCCATTGTATGAAGAGAATGACAGCTGTCAGGGGAGACAGAGAGAGGAGGAAAGAGGGGGCGGGGGCAGACAGGGAGGGAGGCAGAGAAACAGGGAGAGGTGGAGAACTGGGCGTAAGCAAGATCCTTCTCCTTCATCTTCTGTTAAATGTGTTCAATTCGTCAAGTGACAGGATTCCTTTGCCTTTGTCTTTGTGGGAATCTGAAGAATAAAGGATTTGTCAAGGGCTTTCACTCCCGCTGGAGTGTGTGTGATAAAAGTACAGCCCCTTTTAAATAACAGCATATCCACATAATTTGCTTCCTGCTCTTGACAGACAAACCCCCCACACTGTACAGTGTAATTCTACTATGCTTCCCTCAGTCACTGAACAAAACAGCATTGTGAGGGTCTAACAAGATGAGCAGCTTTGGTGCCACACAAGATAATCACTGTGGACAAAAACTTCAAAAAGACGCTCTGTTAAACATGTTGAGTGATGTGTTCAGGGGCTGTCTGACTCTTAAAATTACCCAGCACTGTAAAACTGTCTCAAAACAATATTCCAGTCACAAAACCAGACAAGTAAATGTCACAGCGCTTTATACTTTGATGCCTTAATGTTACACATAAAACAACATTTGGCAGTGGGTGCAAAGAACACAACTACAGATTTTACAGTCAAGCAGTCAAAAGCATGAGCGACAAACTTGTGTTATATCTATAAAATCTGTTGTATATTGGATTGTGCACCTGATCTCAGATGAAGAGGAGAAAATGGGAGTTTTATGGGACACATTGATCACATTTGGCTTCAGCCCGGGGCAGTAAGTAGCCTGAAAACACACGTTGTTCTGTGTTGCCTAGTTTTTTATGAGCCTATTTGCTTTAATCACCTTGTAAACCTTCCATGAGCCAAAATGGATAAACCAAGCAGCTCCAATTATGGCAAGAAAGCCCTGTGGGGAATTGTATGATGATACTGTGAGATATATACATGTGGCAATGATTTAGATCAGGTTATGTGCAGCACTTTTCACCGCTGACAATAATACACATTTTCAATGATGTTTGTAACGATGAGCAACACAGACGGAGCAGAGTGTCCGAGGGAAATTCCATCCCTGAATGACTAAACAAGTCTCCAGCGACACATGACAACAGATAATCAAAGAACTCAGGATGTTTATCATTGTTGGTATTAATTATCTACTGTACTCAATACACTTGGTTCACCAACATTGTCCTGACTTCCCAGCTCAGTGCTGCACAGCTCTGCGCTATTGTTTCATTCCCAAGAGGAGAACTCCAGATCTTCCTTTATGCTAAACTTCTCTTCCTCACAGTTTACTTCTCCTTTGAGATCAACAGAATATAAATGAAAACGCCAGAGGAAATAATGAATCCTGTTTCTTCTGTTGTTTTCCAGGAAAAACCTCTTGTTGATACTTTAAACTCTCAATATTTTTTGTACATATTTTTACCATGTCTCTGAGATGCTTTTTCTACCCACCACCGATTCGAGATGGGATTGGAGTAGTGGTTGTACCACATGTGTTGTTTTGAGCTATTTTGCATACAAAGTAATCGGGCTACATCTTTTCATCTCTTCTAAATTTATAGTCCTGTGAACTCAACAAACACATTTTATCTTGCAGCTGAGTTATGTCTCCGTGCATGTCTATCTCAGCACATAGGAGCCATGTGAGAGATGGCCCCCTTAGACTCAATCGCTCATATTGATTTATTTGTATGTATGTGTAACAGATAGGAAAAGAAAATCAACTGTTTTTGTATTTTTATTTATTTATTTTATCACTATTATTAATTTCACCAAAATCTGTCACATGTTTTAGTTTCTTTTTATCCTAAATATGGGTGTCTCCTTCATTTTACAAATCTGAGCTTTTATTTTGAAAGTTTGTGGATGTGACGTACGTAGCTCTCATGTCTCGTCAGTCTGTGTGTTCCTGATTGATGAGAGGTACGTTGTCGAGGTTTTGGGATCAGAAAGTTTTATTTTTAACTTTTCATGTCAATTTAATAATAGAATGTTGATGTATTACGGGTTAGAAATGTGTTTATGATGTTTCCTGTTGGGTACATATTTTTTTTTAAGAGTTGTTTTGAGCAAAAGGAGGAGAAATCTTTTGCCGCGATTTCTCCCTGTATGTGTGTGCGCGCGAGCGAGTATGTGTGTGTGTGTGATATGTACATGTGCTGATGCACTCTTCATGTGCTAGCTTATGAGCTAAGTGGATTTCATTTTTAAATTTTTTTGTGCGATAGGAGTGTTTTGGAGAGGATCATTGGCCATTCACTCACTCACGTCCATCTTGTCTCGTGTTGCCATCGTACAGGTATGTCAGCGGCTGCTCAGCGTCCATTGCTGTGTTATATATGTTCAATTGTGTGGTTTGCTATATGAGTCTGTGTGTTCCTGATTGATGAGAGGAGTGTTTTGGAGAGGATCATTGGCCATTCACTCACTCACGTCCATCTTGTCTCGTGTTGCCATCGTACAGGAATAAACCTGCGTGTGGAACAACCCCTGCCTCCTGTATCATTGAGCACAGAACACAACGCAGGGTAGTCGGGCGTTCGGACCGCTCCGGCTACATTGGTGCCGTGACCCGGATTTCTTCTCCACGGATCATCGCCAGAGTGATCACCGGTGGTTGTTTTAACAAGTAGGGACGTTCCGAGGGTTTTATTCCAACACTGAAAAAAATATAGTTGGGACATTAAGGGTAATTGATTTTTTTTTTTTTTTTCCATAGCTTGACTATGTGAAGTGTTTTGCTTGTGTACATGCTAAGTATTACTTACCTGTTTTTGTTATCATTGAATGAAAGTTGACACAATTGCTTAACATGGCTGATGGTAATAGTATAAAGAAGGCACTTAACTATGATGAAGGTGCAGTTGCAATAAGTTTTGGGCGAGGCATGTTTCTGGGAGATTCAACTCCAGCTAAGGGTGTTAGCACAGTAGGTCACCCAGTTTTATCTTCCACTCGCATGCACCATGATACCATTACTCCAGGACAGTCTGTGCCTAACCCAGCCATTAATTCTTCAGGCATAGGGAGAGGGGCTAGGGCAGTACGGCCCCGTACATTACCCTCCACCCACATGCATGCTGATACATTTTCTCCCATGCAACACAAGCCTGAAGAAGGCGTTAATTCTCCAGACATTGGGAATCTTATAACTCAGTTAGCTCACCAAATTGGTGAGAGCATTGCAAACCAGCTACAAAAGACTGCAGACAGTCAGAATGACAGAAGTATCCCCACACCTAGTGCAAACATAGGAGAGGGTCATTCTGAATTAAACATGACAGGGGTGAAGTTTGTGATGCAGGCAGATGTTAAAGAGCCGCCACACTTCAGAGGTGATGGAACCGACAAACACACAGTACATGAATGGGAAGAAGTCATGGATGTCTATCTGAAGAAAAGGGGTATTCCACCTCAAGAACACTCCCAAGAGATAATGTCAAGACTGATGGGAAAGGCTAGAGATGTTGTTAAGGTCACTCTGCGCAGCATTCCGTCCTTAAAACCTGCTGAAGACCCCAAGCTTGTTTTTGACATTCTTAAACAACATTTCAGTGAGGTGGCATATTCATCAATGCCTCTAGCAGATTTTTACAACACTACACCTCTGGCTGGAGAAAACCCAATGGACTATTGGATCCGTCTGAATAAAGCAGTGGATGTAGCAGATGAGTGTTTAAGGAGGCAAGGAAGGTATATTGAGACCCCTGCCCATGAGGTCACAATGATGTTTGTAAAACATTGTCCTGACTCTGCGCTCTCCAGTGTCCTGAAATGCAGAACAGCAGAGAAGTGGACATCACATGAGATACAAGAGCACCTCATCGAACACCAGAGAGAGGCCAGGACAAAGAATCAAGGTAAAACATACCGCCAGTCACAGCACCGGCAGGTTGGTGCCCATGTTCAGATTCCGACCTTGGAAGATGTAACTACTGCCAATATGAGGGAGCTCTCTTGTGAACAGAACGTGACGGGGTCATCATCTACCCCTCCAGTTGAGAACGCTTGCATCCAATCACTCGTCAGTCTGCTGGATCGTGTTTTGGAGCAGAAAGCTCAGTCAGTTGTAGCCATGGGACCAACCAGAGAGCAAACAAACGTTTTCCAGCGAAGATGTAAAGTCTGTCAGGCCACTGACCACTCCACCACCATGCATTGCAGGCAGGAGAACCTCTGCATGAACTGTTTCCGCCCGGGTCACTGGAGGAGAGATTGTCGACAACGTAGGTCGGGACAGAATGCCACCCCCCATCCCATCCGGTCTCAGTCAAGAGAAGAACAAGGTGCAGCATCTTTAAACTAGATGGCTCGCATTTGGAGAGGGGGCATGTGGGCATTAAAGAGACAACCCTCAAAGTTGGAGAGGATTTAAAAGAGGTATATGCTAATGTATGCAAAGCAATGCCAGAAGATTGCACAGTAGTTGTACAAAACATTCATAGAGTTGAACCGATTGGTGAATTATTTCATGCTCCAGTGACAGTTAATGGTTCTGCTCAGCTGCAAGGACTGCTCGACTCTGGATCAATGGCCTGCACGATAAATGAGGTAGCAGAACAGAGACTCTTATCAGAGAACATTCTTACACAACAGCAAGAACAGACGCAACGCATTATCCTTGTCGGCTGTGGAGGAGTACAAGTGAGCCCCAAGTGTATGTATGAGATGGAATTGGGATTGTATGGTGTTAAGTGCATAGCTCCAGTCCTGGTGGTTGCTGGTCAGAGAGATGAGATCATCATAGGCACCAACATGTTGAAGTATGTGGTTCATCAGATGAAGAATGATGATAATTACTGGAAACTTATCTCATGTAGTGCACAGGAGTCTGCAGAATGTGAGCAGTTTCTGGAGATGATGGCTAGCCTCACTAGATGGAGAGGAGTGGATGTACCAAACAAGGTGGGCACAGTCAAGCTGACTCAGGCAGTGACACTCCACCCCAAACAGGAGTACCTGTTGTGGGGGAAGTTACCCGGTACTGTCCCGATGTCACCTGGGAGCACAGTGGTGGTGGAGCCCACTTCATCTAAGTGTGTCCCCCGAGGCATAATGGTTGGTAGAGTGGTCACACCTTTGTGGGGAGATGGCTGGACTCCGATGAGAGTGACCAATGTCACAGAAAAGCCTCTCACTCTAAAGAGAAATTGCAAGCTAGCAGATGTCTCTCCCTGCATTGCGGCCGAAGACTTCACACTGCTTCAAGGCTCCTGTCAAAAAGAGAGCCACACAGATGAGAAAACACATGATCAACATAACACTGTTCATAATACTGATCTGAAGCGGAGACTGAACAGCCTTGGCTTGGAAGATGTTGACATTGAGGGTTGCCAGGTGAGCCCCTCTACCAAGAATCAGCTGGTGGGATTGCTGGAACAATATCAGGATGTGTTCTCAAAACACCATCTTGACTGTGGAGAAGCCAAGGGCTTTGTGCATAGAATTCGGCTCACAGACGACCGTCCCTTCCGCCTCCCATATCGCAGAGTGCCTCCAGCTCACTATCAAAAACTGCGCCAAGTCCTCACTGAGATGGAGGAGCAGGGAATCATTCGAAAATCAGTGAGTGAATTTGCTTCACCTCTCGTGATGGTTTGGAAAAAGAATGGTGACCTCAGGATATGTACAGACTTCCGGTGGTTGAATGCAAGGACTATTAAGGATGCTCACCCTCTGCCTCATCAAGCAGACTGTTTGGCTGCCCTCGGTGGAAACTCTGTCTTTAGTACTATGGATTTAACATCAGGGTTTTATAACCTGCCCATGCATGAAGAAGACAAGAAATATACCGCCTTCACAACACCGCTGGGCTTACATGAATACAACAGAATGCCACAGGGGCTTTGTAATAGTCCTGCATCTTTTATGAGAATGATGCTAAGCATTTTTGGTGACCTAAACTTCAGCAGCCTGCTATGCTATCTTGATGACCTCCTGGTCTTTGCCCCATCAGAACAGGAAGCCCTCACTAGGCTGGAGGTTGTTTTTCAGAGGCTGAGAGAACATAATCTGAAGTTAAGCCCAAAAAAATGCCACCTGCTGCGACGGTCTGTGAAATTCCTCGGTCACGTTATTGATGGTGATGGGGTAGCTGTCGACCCAAGTAAAGTGGAAGTCATAGTCAAAATGACAAAGAAAGACTTGATGGAAGATGACGGCTGCACACCTTCAGTTCGGAGAGTGAAGTCGTTTCTTGGTATGGTATTTTACTATCAACATTTCATACCGAACTGTTCCTCAATCGCAAAGCCTTTGTTCGCCCTCACAGCAGGTCAAAAACGAAGAGGGAGGGTTGGTAAATCAAATCAGAAGCCAGGGGTCTTCAGAAAACTCAAACCTGCAGACTGGACTGATGACTGTGATTCTGCCTTCCTCAGCCTCAAAGAGAAGCTTTTGAACTGTGCAGTCCTAACTCACCCAGACTTCTCCAAACCTCTGATCCTGTCCGTTGACGCCTCTCTCGATGGTCTTGGGGCAGTTTTGTCTCAGATCCCGGAGGGTGAAGCCAAGGCTCGTCCGATCGCTTTTGCAAGCAAGACTCTCACTGGCTCGCAGAAAAGATATCCTGCTCATCGTCTGGAATTTTTAGCACTCAAGTGGAGTGTTTGTGAAAAATTTAGTCATTGGTTAAAGGGCCAGTCTTTTACAGTCTGGACTGATAACAATCCATTGACTTACATAATGACCAAACCAAAACTTGACGCATGTGAACAGCGATGGGTGGCCAGGTTATCTCCATACACATTCGACATCAAGCATATCCCCGGAACAAAAAATATTGTGGCCGATGCTTTGAGTAGGGACCCCTTCACTAGGTCAGTGAGTCAAAGGCTGATGAGTGAGCCGTACAAGGATCTTTTGGCAGAGGCTGAGGGAACAAAGGAGGAAGGAGTACAGGACGTTTTCCGGTGTAAGGTTCAATGTCTTCAGGTGAATGAGGCAGGTCCTGCGACCACAGGTGCGTCTGGTTGCAACCGGACTGGGAGTCAGGGCTCGTCTGATGTCAAGTCCATCTGTGAAGCTCACACTGAGTGGGAAAAAGCCACGGAGTCTCGAGCACTACAGTTTCTCGAAGCTTTTCCTCAGATGGTGCTTCCACAACAAGATACACTCCCCGCTCTTTCTCTTGATGAGCTTCGGCACAGTCAGGAGTCAGATTCAGACATCCAGGAGGTCTTGTCCTTGGTGAAACGGGGAAATCTGCCATCTAGGAGGGAGAGAAACAGTTTAGCTCCTAAAGCACGAGTACTTTGCAAGCAGTGGCATCGTCTGAAAGTTCATGATGGAGTCCTCTACAGGACGTTCAGAGAGCCCTCTACCCGACACACGAGGTACCAGTTCGTTCTACCGGCCATCCTGAAAGCCAAGGCCCTCTCTGGGGTGCATGATCTTGCGGGGCACCAAGGACAGGCCAGGACCCTGCACCTTGCCAGGCAGCGCTTTTTCTGGCCCCAAATGGAGAGAGACATTAAGGACTATGTAAAATGCTGCCAACGATGTATCCTAGCAAAGAGCCCTGAACCAGCTGCCCGGGCTCCCTTGGAGAGCATTTGCACCACCGCACCCATGGAGTTGGTGTGTATCGATTTTTGGAGTGCTGAAGATAAAAAACAGAGGTCAGTGGATGTCTTGGTCATAACAGACCACTTTACAAAGCTGGCTCATGCTTTCCCCTGTGTAAACCAAACGGCAAAACAAGTTGCAAAGAAGCTGTGGGACAATGTATTTTGCATATATGGTTTTCCGGAGCGGATACATTCAGATCAGGGAGCTAATTTTGAAAGCAAACTCATATCAGAACTTCTCAGTCTTGCAGGGGTAGCAAAATCACACACAACGGCATACCATCCCATGGGAAATGGGCAGACTGAAAGATTCAACAGGACGCTTGGCAGTATGTTACGCTCCTTACCATTGGCAGCTAAACAACACTGGGCCCAACAGATACAAACTCTGACCTTCGCCTACAATGCCACTGTGCATGAAACGACTGGATACGCCCCATTCTATCTGATGTTTGGACGAGTCCCTAGACTTCCGGTGGACATGGTTTTCAAACAGGTCTTGAAGGATGCCAACGTGGTTGACTACGACACCTATGCCGGCAAACTGATGACAAGCCTTCATGAAGCTGCTAGCATTGCTCAACAGCATGCAAGAAGAGAGCAGAAACATCAAGCCGATGGCTACAACAAAAAGGTTCGAGGCACCTGTTTAAATGTTGGGGACAGAGTTCTGCTCGCCAACAAAGCAGAGAGAGGAAAGAAGAAGTTGGCAGATAAGTGGGAACCCACAATCTATACAGTCATAGATCGTAATCCCCAGACTCATATCTATAAAATCAAGGATGAGAGTGGAAAGACCAAAGTGGTGCATCGGAACCTGATTTTGGATGTGAGCTTTTTACCAATCCCTGAACGAACCAGTGCGGAACCAGACTCCGAGACCTCAGATGACATTAGTGGGTTTCAGCCTCAGCCACTTGGTGCCTTGAGTGGTCTGACAGAGGAAAATTCAGAGGACCGGACCCGTTCGTGGGTGTGCATGTCATCGGATGTTGACTGTGAGTCATTGGGGGAGGATAGAGAGTCAGAAGAGGGGAATGAGACAACATGTTCTCCAGATTCTGATCGGATGACACCTGGAAATTCCGAAGCTGACTCTGCAGGCAGTGGAAGCTTGGGACAAAGAGAAGAGGACTTACCCTTAAGAGACTCACCTGGACCCAGTATGGTTCTCAAGTCCCCTACAACCAATGATCAGATTGACCCTTTAACCAGTGTTCCTGAGATAACTGAGACAGGACTTTGTGACATTGTGCCCACAACAGTGAATGATAGTCAGACACCAACACAAGATCCAGGGCCTGAGGGACAAGTTGTCAGAACACGTGCAGGCAGGGTTGTTAAAGCAGTTAATAGACTGATAGAGAATATGGTGCAGAAACCACTACCAAGGGGTATCGTACATGGGTTTGGTAGAAAGTCTCAGTCTTTGTTGAATTTGTTTTAAAGTGAGAAATAGCCTGTGTATTTTGTGGTGTTCTTCAGCAAATGCATTATTTTGATTTGATGTGGGAAATGTTCTTATCGGTGGGATTGTGTACCAAGATTTTATGTGGTGTATAAGGCACCATGTTAACTAGGAGAAGCAGTAGCCTGATCAACTTCTGTTTTCTCTGAACTTATCTCATAAGTAGCTTTAAATGCTGGGTTAGGGAATCCGATTCCAGGGAACATCTTGGTTTGAATGAGTGTGAACATTGTATCCCTTTCATCAATATAATTTGTCGAACACAATACACTTTATATGTTCCTGATTTTGGAGAAATTAAGGGGAGGTGAATGTAACAGATAGGAAAAGAAAATCAACTGTTTTTGTATTTTTATTTATTTATTTTATCACTATTATTAATTTCACCAAAATCTGTCACATGTTTTAGTTTCTTTTTATCCTAAATATGGGTGTCTCCTTCATTTTACAAATCTGAGCTTTTATTTTGAAAGTTTGTGGATGTGACGTACGTAGCTCTCATGTCTCGTCAGTCTGTGTGTTCCTGATTGATGAGAGGTACGTTGTCGAGGTTTTGGGATCAGAAAGTTTTATTTTTAACTTTTCATGTCAATTTAATAATAGAATGTTGATGTATTACGGGTTAGAAATGTGTTTATGATGTTTCCTGTTGGGTACATATTTTTTTTTAAGAGTTGTTTTGAGCAAAAGGAGGAGAAATCTTTTGCCGCGATTTCTCCCTGTATGTGTGTGCGCGCGAGCGAGTATGTGTGTGTGTGTGATATGTACATGTGCTGATGCACTCTTCATGTGCTAGCTTATGAGCTAAGTGGATTTCATTTTTAAATTTTTTTGTGCGATAGGAGTGTTTTGGAGAGGATCATTGGCCATTCACTCACTCACGTCCATCTTGTCTCGTGTTGCCATCGTACAGGTATGTCAGCGGCTGCTCAGCGTCCATTGCTGTGTTATATATGTTCAATTGTGTGGTTTGCTATATGAGTCTGTGTGTTCCTGATTGATGAGAGGAGTGTTTTGGAGAGGATCATTGGCCATTCACTCACTCACGTCCATCTTGTCTCGTGTTGCCATCGTACAGGAATAAACCTGCGTGTGGAACAACCCCTGCCTCCTGTATCATTGAGCACAGAACACAACGCAGGGTAGTCGGGCGTTCGGACCGCTCCGGCTACATATGTACAGTGTGTTTTTTACATCTGCCACTCAGCCATAAACTCTCTCCCATGTGGCTCTGTCTGTGTTGTGTTCACGTGATGTAGGAATAACAATCGCTGTGACCTGACACATCCAAACGTGTGTGTATTCAAAGTCACTTGAGACTGTGACTTTTATTAATTGCATAAATGCATCCTCTGATTTTTCATAATTAGCGATAGATGTAAATGAATGCTCAGTGCTACGTATTAAGATGCAAAGTGCAGTCATTCTGTATTAATGGTCGGCATCATTTCCATTCTTTGATTGTTCATTTATATTTTACAGGCGTCTTGTATACTTGTAATGCTAATGCTAATTCTGCAAACACTGATATTTCTGCTTCATAGCTCAATAACACCTCCCACTCATTTTTTTTCTCCTCCTTAATTACCATCAGTCGCAGCCAAAGTCAAAACAAAGACACAACAACAATCTCTGCGACACGCTTTGTGACACTGAACTGAAATAATCTGTAATGACTTCAAATGAAATGAAAACTGATTAAATTACATCAAATCACAGTCCTTTTTAAAATGATCTCTCCTGTTTATTGGGGCCTTACAGGTAGAGTTTACATCCCTCTGTTCTCACCTGTCAGAGAGCAGGAAGGGACAGACGTCAGGCACAGGAGGGGTCGAAGGCCGCAGCTTTGCCAGCGCCATGATGTGTTCAAAGGTGATGTCGGTCTGAGTGCACACATCTACCACATGGATTTCCTGAGGGGGGCCATGGGGGCGGCCGCTGGGGGTCCGCCTGATGACCTGCACCACGACGGGGTCCCTGGCAGTGCGAAAACCCTCCACAGTCTCCTCATGGCTGGACTTGGACAACTCCTTTCCATTCACCTGTGGAGGACGGGGAAACATAGTTTGTGTGAGGAAATCTGTTTTGCTGCAGTAATGTGTAGGTAGAGCTGCTGCGGGGGCCGACATAACCTGACCGGCTCAGATAAACCATATGATTACTGTTATAAATAACAGACTAAAAGCCAACAAAAAAGCCCGAGGGAAGCCGAGGTACACCCAACATTACATCTACTCTTGTGTTACTAAATACCAGAGGATGTTCTGGGTCTAAGATATGCATGTGGACCTCTGTAATCTAAATACTTTAAACTGAAGTGAAATTAATTCCCTCTTTTAGCACTGCAAAAAAAATGAATCCTCATAGACTTCAAGGCCATTTCCCACAACATTACAGCTCTGCTGCTGTGCTCAGGGTAGATGAAATTTAAATTGTACATTATTATTATCCCATGAATTTCTTCTGATGATCAAAAAGAATCTTTTATGAATACAACATTGGAAAACATAAACACAAAATTAGAGAGAGAGTTTGATGCAACATTATCAGAATGTTACATCAAAGCCCAGACGGCCCCTGTTCACTCAGTCCATCTTCAATTTCATCTCCACAAAATGAACTGGGTTTTCAGGCAGATTGAAAACCACTTACACTACAGCTGGCACATGTGAAGAAAATCATTGCTTCATTTAGCACCATTACTTTCTCTGGAAGTGAAACCACGGCAGAGGAGTACCTCTGAATGAAAGAAAGAAAGAAAGAAAGAAAGAAAGAAAGAAAGAAAGAAAGAAAGAAAGGAGACAGACGCTGCAAAATTACACTTGCAGTTTGATTTAAAAATGGCTTTTCTCACATGGCAGACTGAAACGAGTTAAAATGATAAGTAGAAGAGCAAACGGGAGCGTTTATGATCACGTCTCAGCTGGGGAAAAATATGGCAAATGAAACTGGGCAGCAGCAGTGTCTCAGGGCTTGAATCATAACCTTTTTAAAATGCAACAGAGGTAGAAATAAAAAAAAAAAAAAAACATAGCCTGCTTCTGACTAACAAAGTGACCTAAATTCATGAGCAGCTGACAGTTTCAAGTAACTCTGGCTGTGTGTCTGTGGAGCCTCTAAATGAACATTAAAGACAGAGCTTATATTTCCACCCCAGATGTTTCATCACTGATTCTTCACTGTTTCATGTTCCCTCTCACATAAGAGACAATATGACATTGTGTATTTTGAGGTACAGACTCATGACTCATGACATATCTTGAGCAGCAGTAAACTACTGTGAGGTCCCGATGGCATAAAGTAGGCTCAGCATGACTGTAAATGTGTGTATGTATCACTCCTTGTCCCCACTTGAGCTATACATGACTGGTGTCTGATTTCTCCCCATGCTGACAAAGAGCTCTCATAAAGAGTTAGTTTTGGTACCATGATTCATTGTCCTCTGATCACAGGGTCACTGTAAGTTGTGAGCACTTTGTTATTTTACACACTCAATCTTGAATTCAAATCATTTTAAAGACCAGAAAATGTTTAACTTTCCAGTAAAAAGAAGAGCAATGTTCAAGGAAAGGTCAGAATTTAATCATTTATTAGATTTTTTTACTCCTTTCAATTGACCTTGTGACACTTTAGGTTGACCCTGACCTTCAGGTTGGGACCTACTGCATCATGTAAGGAAATGAAAGGAAAAGACAAGGAAATGACTTGTTCTCCATTTCCATTTGGGCCTCTATCTCTGACACACACACAGATACACACATTATCTGCATATTTGTTCGACAGCAGGTGCTCTAATTTCTGTACTTCCCTGTTGTTTTGTTTCTCACAAGGAACAGAGGCAGAGCATAGATTCCAAATTCAAAAAACACTGGAGCTTAGATTTCGTGTAATAGCCTCCTTGATACCCCTCCCTATCCTGATGACATCATCAGGGGGGTTATTTTCTAACTGTGTAAAGCTCCCCCATGAAGTGCCACAGAGGACATTGAACGACTATTAAGTAAATTGATCTGACATCTGTGGATGGCCCTTTTAATTTATTCTTCTCATTTAAGAGATTTCCACCCAGATAACATCATTAGCTGCTACAGGAAAATACTACAAAAATATTTATAATCTAATAACATTATTGCCCAGTGATAGTGTGTTATTCTCATTTTGGCTTCATTCCTCTGTGTGTGTGTGTGTGTGTGTGTGTGTGTGTGTGTGTGTGTGTGCCTCCAGAGACTGAGTGATGCCCTACAAAACAAGAAACTACTTATTTTCTCAGCCATAACAGTAGCCATATATAACTCCCTTAGCTCCTGTTGTTCTCTGGCCTGCTCCCCTGCCTCCTGATGTGACCTTTGTTTGTAGTGATGGTGCATTAATCACCTGAGTGGGAGATAAACTGGGTCAACACCACTCCTGTGGAACTGCGGGGCAATTTGCAGCTTCCCTCATTCCTCCTTCCCTCACACCTGCTTTCATTGTTTTTTTGGCCAGTCAGCAGTTATTACACACTGCAGCGTGTATATTAGACTTTAAGCACTGAATTAAAGAATCATGGAGCAGTGTAATAATTAGCACATATAGGACCTTTAACTCTTTCTTTGTATCTCCCCCCTCTCTCCCTCTGTTATTTCCCTGCCTGTCTCCTGCTCTGCAGCCTAATCCTGGAACAGGGAGACTGGTGGAGACAAAGGAGTTGCAGCAGACAAATGAGGCAGCCTATGGTGTATGACAGTCCTGGAGAAAAATGATCAAATTTCCCAGCTCTCCCTCTGGTACAGCCTGTCCAGCACCAGCTCCTCCTCCTCCAAGCCTCTCCGCTTTGCTATAGCAATGCTCCATGATCATAATGAAACAAGAGGAAACACGTCAGGAAAAGAGGAGGGAGTGTTGTTTTTCCATTCTCATCACCAGTTTTCATGAGAGCCAGATGGAACAATTAATTCCCAATCAACACAGGAATATTAAGTAGCCTTAGCTCCCACATGGGGGACTCTGCCATCCCTTTTGTGTCCCTTTGGCTGATGTCTATCCAGCTAAACACACTGCTTCAGCTACTTGTGTGGTCTGACAGATGGGAAGGGCTTCTATAAGCCTGGCTGAAGCTTCCTATGAAGATCTGCCTTCAGCCCAGTCCTTGAGATGTCTTGCAACAGCTTTACACTCGGCAAAGTGCATTATAAACTGGCGTGATGGTGACTTTACAGTGGAATGACTTTTTTTTTTTTAATTGGCGAGCTTCCTAAGTAGCCTTAAAAATGACAAAATTCAACATAATTTCACTGCCTCGGCTCAGAACAAGCTGTAGCCTCTCAAAGTTTGATCACACATATTTCAGTGTAGTTATACTAGCATAAACTATCCTCCTCAAGTGTGCATGCAAAGTATGCAAATACATATTCACTCATAAACACATGCTGGTAAACAAAATCTGTTTGCAACAAATTATTTAGCAGTCTGCAGTGTGTGCCGAGTCCAAGGCAGCTCGGCACACACTTCATGGCCAAAACGGCTCCATATGCACTGAGTCAACATGAATTATCTTATTGGTCTGGAACAGAACAATGCTGATTATTCATGAGAGATCATTTGTTAGACAATTGGGCCAGGAGACGATCAGGTAAATATGAAGTTGGAAGAAAATGGGGTGCCGGGATGGAGTAGCTGGACCAAGACACATCTGCTGACTGTTTGCACATGGATATGCTGCAGCTGTAGCCAGAGGAGAAATGTGTTTTCATTCAAAGCCCCTGTGACAACCACCAGCTTTCTCACAACAAACGCAGTAAACCTGCTTAGTGGAGTGTAACGAAAAGGATGAAACCTCCTCCTTTTTTCCCTTCATTTTCTCTGTGGCAGAATCCCATATTGACAAAGACATTCAGAAATTGTGTTCTTGTGGTGCAGCTGAGTGCATTAACTCTCCACTTCAGTAAATATCTCACGTCACTTTAAGCTGTTGTGAGTCATTTCAAGCAAACAAACAGACTTACTTGAAAACTTCGGCGAAAAGTCACTGCTTTTACAACACCGAGCCTACAGCAAAGCACAATCTCGAAGGTTCTCTCATCTGTGTCCCATCTTATCGTTTATCCTCCAGGTATGAGGACAAGCAAAGAAAGTACAAACATGCAGCAGCTTAGCCAGACTCCTCAGGCGTCTCCTCTGTCACCGCTCTTGTCTCATTGACTGCTGCCTCTCATCAATATCTCCAAAGACTGAGGGCAGAGTGTAGTGACAGTGGTAGTAAAGTGGGGCCAGTTTATCTGTTAAGACGTCAGCAACAGCCACATGTGATGCTGCGTCTGCTGAGGGACCTCGTCTGTGGCAGGAGGCAAAGACACTGCTGGCAGCTTGCAGGGGATTACTGATAGTGATTGATGTACCTCTTCTGCAAAGAAAAAAGACAGCCTGAGGCAGTAGACTCTAATAGTCCATTAGCTTTTTTATGCTTTGGAATTGACTGCACACATTGCTTTATGGCTCGCATGTAGCAGTTTGAATCTTAATGAAATGTTGTTGTTTTTGATTTCATACAGTTTATGCCGTGCACAAGGCTGAAGCACTGGTCTTTACTCATATCCTAACTGAGCTGGAAATGTGGTGTGATTTGAATGAAGCAAGGTCATCGTTTCTACTTCAGCTACAGTGACAAGCAAACAAGGCCTTCAGCAGAGAGAGCAGCAGAAAGAGCATCAGTGATGATATTTAAACAGTGTGTCTAACCTTGGATTGTTGTGCTTAACATCTGTACCTCTGTACCACTCAAGCCTCTGTTGCACACCATCTACATCTGTGTGCCATCACCTGCTGGTTTGAGTGGCAGCCTGTGGGGTGTTAAGTGTATGCAGGCAGATGGAGAAGGTGTAACATGTAGGTCACCTAGCCTCAGGAGTGTAGCGCTCACAGCCGTCGATTACACGCCTGCTCCATCCTCTCATCTTTTGGGAAAAAAAGCAGAGATATGATCCACTCAGCTCATAGAAACTGGAGGACTGAAGACGATGACTAGGCTGGACTAGGCGGAGGAATTTTGGCTACTACAGCTGTGGTCTGGGCTTAGATAGAGGAGGGAGCTACTACTTGTCATCCATCACTGGGTTCACACAGAATTGAAAATATATTTTTCTAACACGATGAGACATGATCAGGCACTGTGTGAAGAGGAAAGCAGTATTTTAACCACTGTAGCCAAGTTTTTCACTTCAACAGATCATCAGTGTTCCTTAAAATAGAGACAAAGAAGTCTCACTGTAAAGTTACAGTTTATACACAGATCCAATGAGGTTTAAGACTCTAAGGGTCTAGATTTTGTTACCTTTAAACAGTCACCAGTTTCTAATCTTCATGCTGAGCTATAGTACTGCCATTGGCAGCCTGATGTACTTCAAGTTTAGCATAGAGAGAAGAGTGGCACCCATAGTCTCATCTAACTCTTGACAATGAAGAAAATGACTCTGAAATTGCTGATTTTTCCCCATGATTTCACTGTAGATGTGACTGAATTATACATTAATGACTGGATGTTTCAGACCAAAAACGCCTCTGGGGAGTTTCAGGTTTTGGGGGAAATGTCTGTTTTTATCAGCATAACAGAGATACAGTACAGAGAAGAGAGGATGGTTTGGTCCCTGGCTGGGCACACTGCAGTTGATGTTCCTCATAAGCCACCAAAGCAACACTGGAAGTCATACAGTAGCTTGCTCAATTCCTTAAGCCTTAATAGGGAATGTTGTTCACACAAAGAATGAACTAGACTACGACATCCAGGACCCAGAATGACGACAGCAGAGCGATTGACAGTGAGACAGGAGTGCTGCCCACCTCTGACTGACTGCTGCACTCTGCCTGCTCTACAGCTCCATGGAAATGATCAGCAGCCACCACACTGCAGCTCCAACATCATCTATGCGTTGCGATTCCGTATTTCAGCATGTGAAATTCAATTTGCATTTTCATAAATAAAAAACTATATACAAGTGAGAACGCAAACATTCAGTAGAGAAGTGGAATTAAACACTCCCTGAGGTAATTCCAAATGCTGGAAGGATATGGGTTCCTTTTAACGCCCAAATGTCTCATTTCAATAATAAGTGACAGAATAAAATACGGGCCAAGGTCCGCTACACTACAGCCCTTATGACTGCATAAATCACTCCCAGACAGTCAGCGCTACTGTCTGAGCGACTCAAGCAATACTCCAGTGACAGGATACCGAGAGAGAGCAAGAGGGCGAGAGAGTGAGAGAGAGAGAGACAGAGAGAGAGAGAGTGAGAGAGAGATGGAGACAGAGAGAGAGAGAGAGCGGATGCCACTGGGGAAATCTGACAATCCCTTCAACATCTCTACATGAACCCATGTATAGGCCTCCTTTAACCCCTCCAACCACATAAAACACACCTCACAAGGCCCCTGGGCTATTTTTCACATTAAAGGCCCTACACACCGCTGCTGAGGTTTTATGCCTGCGGAACATTTGATGAATTCTGCCTATTTTCCTCTCTGAGCACCAATCTTGTGTGGAGTACTCCCTTTATTGCGCAACTCCTTCAAAGTGTATCACCTCTTTTTCATTCGGCCCTAAAATTCATCGTCTGCCTTTTGCATGCATTTATTATCCAATCTCTCGGCATAATCGCTCAGCACAAGGACAACTGTTATAAAAGGGACGCAGGGAGAAGAGAGCTTTACCCAACACTCAATGTCAAACCTGTGAAGTAGCAGAGCAGGTGGAGGGACATCCAGCTCATGCACAGCTTTTGTTGTGTCACCATTTACAACTAAGGCTGCAGCTATCAATTATTCTCATAATCGATTATTCTATCAATTATTTAATCCAGTAATCTAATACAGTGTTTTGCCTTATTAAATTGCTATATTAAAAGGACGTGTTTGCAAATGTACAATCAATAATTGTGATGCACTGACATGCTTACTAAATCTAATATCTGTATAATGTTTGTGCATCTTAATGTCAGGCACGTCATAACCAGCCGTCATCGACTCACGTTCTTTACTAGTCGTTACAAATCACTAATCACTGTACGTTCTCACTAGTGTTCATCTTGATTAGTGAACACATTAAATGTTTACATTATGTTACGTTGCCTTAAATTGTGTTGTATCCGCTCAGTGGACTTGACTGGATGCTTTCGGTTTCACTGCTGCATCACTGAGGACGAGCTGTTACGCTATGAAACTTCAGTCTCACAGTGAACACAGCTTGGAGTGGTCCTACACCTTTGATATCGTCTTCCTTTCCTGATTTTCTGTCTCTTTTTAGATCGCTACGCTGAAGTCTTAACAACACTGTGTGTCAGTAATAAAAGTCCATGTCCATGAATGTATTTAATTAAACGAAGCTGAATCATTTTATTTAATCGAATTATTTAAATTACTTGAGTAATCGTTTCAGCCCTCTTTACATCCACCGCCCCCTCCACTTCCTCCTGTACTGGGCCTGCTGAGTTGTGGCCACTAAATAAGACTTTCATTTATATAATAATCCCTGTCAGAAACATCAGTGTTCAGTAACAACATTGCATTACAGTAACTCTTTGTTAGATCAACAGCTTGGACTGACATTGCTGTCTGGTTTCACTGTGTTTACTGAAGAGATTTGTTTGAAGCATGCAGATTCAAGAGTAGAAAATAACTCCCAGTAACCCCACAGCTGTTTTATTTACATGTTTTGCTCATTAGCTGGTTCCCTAAGTTAGCCTGCACTCAAGAACAACCAGGTTCAGGGTTAGGGGTCAGATGGTGTGCTGAGCAGCTCTGTGCTGTGACTGGAATTATACATGAAGCTGTCACCAGTAAGTAGATAGGTCCAAAATGTAGGTGGCTGCCTGTTAAATTATGATGCGTCATTTTCTATTTCTACACATGTGAAATGCAGAACATGTGAGAGGCGGGGGGTGCACACTTTTAATGTTTGCTGGGTTGAGTAATGAAAGGGAGGTAACGAGCAATGTTACTAATTACTGTTACCTTTCGGTTGTTACTAATGTGATGTAATTAGTTTTTCAATGAGTAATTGATCACGTTTTATCAGGTAACTTTCCCCAACACCCATCGTGGGTCACTGTTGTTGCATTAATGAAATGCTGCTGCTGCTGCTGCAACCTGAAACAGCTTTTGGTTCAGTGATAAATGGGCAATCAGCCATTACCTACATCATGACCGAGACACAAGTGTGTGCAAAGATAAGGTGGGTAGAGTCACACACACATGCACAGTTCTTACAGCGTGCTGCATATGAATGATTGTTGAGTAAACATTTCATCTGATTTCTCACTGGGCTCATCCAGATTTGTCAGATGTGGGGGTAATAATATCCACACCATCCTCTTGTTCTGCTTTTGATCACTTTCCCATGAAATTAGATCAATATAGCATTCCATCTTCATCACTAACACATTACAGCTGAACACCAGATAATTGTACTATTCTATTTTGGCTGGATTATGAAATTCTGCGATGGATTCTGAATATAATTTGGGACTGGTGAGAGAAACGCAGTGCAAAGTTAATCAGCTTGTTCAAGGTTAATGGTACATGCAGGGTATATTTGTTAAAGAGATTTAGAGATGCTCAGTTAATCTCTGTGCTTAACTTTAAGATCTTTCCATCTTGGAGCGAGTTTTAATGTAAAATGGAGGGAGAAATCGAATTAGAGTAAAAGCGGCACTTGGGTGGATGAATAACTAATGGATGAACGGCCTCCTCCTTGGTGATAACTGGTAATTGGTTTGGGGGATGGCAGAGGAGCGGGAGACGGGGAGTAGCTGGATGATGCTACGTGCTGCGCAGATCAGCAAAATGGCCTGGCTGGCGTGAAAAGAGGTTGTAAGGAGTAATGGTGCCATCCATATGCTGACTGAAGAAAATAAAGTGGGTGCTGTCATGGAACACCTCTTTATGTGCTGACAGTGAGCCAGAAAGGAGGGATGACACATGAAGGTGTCTGGAAGGAGGAATTTCAACGTTAAAAATGAACAAAATACCGAGCAAAACACAGAAAAATACAAACACGGCCCTTCCCTCACTTTGTCTGCTTGTCTGCAGCCCATACTCAGGTTGTAAACAAGCTATTTTTAAGGGAACCTGGCAGTTGCCTTTGAGAATATTGATATAATTTCTCATATATGTTAGCTATTCATGGCAAGTGCCTGGTAGTTCAGCCACCTGCATCACAGACACTGTTGTTTTTACACTGCTTTGTGCACAGACATGTTCACAGGTGAGCTATAGGTTAGCTAGCAGGGCTATATCATTTTCTCCTCCAGGCTGTTCCCCTCTGTATCAAGTCTTAATGCTAAGCTAAGCTAATTAGCTGTTAGCTGTAGTTGACTGTTAGCTTTAGTGTGCAGACCTCAGAGTGGTATAAATCCTCTAACGCTCAGCAAGAAAGCTAATAAGTGTGTTTCCCAAAATGTGTGACTTTTCCTTTGACCGTGTAATTCGGAGATAAAAGACCGGACATGTCAGTAATGATCTCTTACAGACTGTGTGTGCTTACGACTACCAACACATTCCCAGATCCTGGCAGTTAACTTGTCAGTACAATGTTCTCATTATAGAGACAAATAATAGAAAGATTAGAAAAATAACACCCAAGCTGTAATGAACCACATGTATCCTTTATTATCTGCTATTCCCCATAAAGTTTTAGAGTTGCAGATGAGGTGACACAGGAAGCAGATGGCACCAGTGATGCCACTGAATACCAGGCTTGGTCTTATTCATGGTGGCCTGGGGAGACTTTGAAAGTGGCAAATTGTTTCCTTCACATTTAATATGCTCATCCTAGCAGCAGAGGCAATTAACACCGGATAAGCACTATTTACATAATTCGAGACGCACTCGTGATCACAACAAAGGCGTCATGCCCGACTCTCCGACTGGCTCTTTGTCTGCGAGGCTGTCGCATGGTCACTGGTTTGGGAATGAGAGTGGAGGTCACACAGTGGCACGTGGCGGTTTGACAGTCCAAATAATAAACTAGGAGGGTTTGAAAGGTCAGTGAGGACCCCTGTGGTTGGCCACTGATCTGCCTGTTAGCCACTAACTTGGAGCCAGTTCAGGTGGGGTGTCAAGGAGAGAACGGAGGGAAGAAAAGGGCAATGAAAGAAAGTGAGAGAAGAATGGAGGGAAAATAAAAAGCTACAGTTTTGCACAGAATGTGTGTGCTTGCAGGTATCTTGTGCCTGAGGCTGCTGGTTTTAACACTTCCCTCAGAGGCAGAGTAATTAATGTCCCATCACAAATGGCAGCCTTCACAAAGGGACATGACAAGAGAGCAGACAGGTGAAATCAGGGCTGCCTCGGCGAGCAGGTTTGGTCAATTCTGCTGACGTCAAAGCGAACAAAGGGGCAGTGTTACTGATGATAGCCTGAGGCTGAGAGGGCTGGACTCTTATTAAAGCTTCTTTGCAGCATACTCATCTTCAAATCTTACCTCAAACACGTAAAATGTTCCAGGGGAAGCAATGCTGAGTGGAGATGTGGGATGTGGAAGGTAAACGTTTTTTCCTTCTTCTCTTTTTTTATGATGAAATGTCAGGTTTATGGAGTCACAGGATTACAAGGTCTCTCCCTCTCCAGTGCACAATGAGTAAATATTGAGGTTATTGACTCCAGAGCACTCTGCGAAGCTCAACACCGCAGGAACCAAGCTAACATGCTGCAAATACTGACAACTTACAAAGAGCACTTTTAGGAGTGGGGCAGGCTAATTATATTCATGTGGCAGCTGAATCTCCATTCGAACTGTAAAAAAGCAAAAAGCTCTGACACAGTGAAGATGACACATTTGACTTCTCTGTGTAAAGGGGCCGACAGCTCTCCAGACCAGACAGCAGATTTAAAAAAAAAAAAAAAAAAAAAAAGAAAGAAAAAAGCAGAGAATCGCTGAAGTGGCACCAGCTGAAGGACACACAGCAGTAAATAAGATCAAAACTTCCAATGAAAGGCAGAGCTGTCCAATTAGAACAGCATTTACGATGAGACAGTGATGAAGTTGCTGATGATAATCTTATCCTTGTAAAGAGCAGAGGCACAATGCATGATTAAAAGGAAGGACATTATCTTAGAAGAGTGATCACAAGTGTAATCAATCTCCTCCAAGGCTCCCCACGGTGCTGTTCATGGCACAGCAAAAGTGCCAGCAAGAGGCTAGGAGAGTGGATGTATGTGGGTTTTCTCTCATCCCACTCGAGTCTCACTCCTCGTCAGGTCCCCGAGTCAATAAACAAAGGGAAGTGAGAGGAAATTGGATGAGATCCGGTGCTTCCCACTGTGTCCTGATTACACAGTTGGAACAGAAATGACACTCAGAAGAGCTACTGTATGCTTAATGAAAAATACAGTGCATGTATACATCAACAGGAGATAGAGGGAAGGCCCTGAAACCCTGAGACTGGCCTAGTTAACACTTTGCAGAAAGATTAAAATTCAAATTTATGCCTCACTGGAGAAAAGTTGCCTAAAATGTTGCAGTTTGTTTATGGTTACTGTCAGAATTTCCTACATGTTTGGATGAGGACACTTCTTATTTCTAGGACTTCTATCGCACATTAAAAAAATATGAGCTCCAAGCCGGCTCGAGCCTGATGGGACCCCCTCAGGCTCACATTCACATGCATGTAAATGTAATGTATTATAATGCATAATTATTACAATGCCTTTTTTTCTTTTGCACAACATTACTTTATTCTGCAAAATCAGTGTTCACCCTCCTGCTACACATGCACACAGTTACCAAGTGCAACAGGTCATGATAAGAAAGTCAGATCAGTGTGTTTGCCAAGATGAACTAGAACTGTTGGTAGTTGACAAGGTGTCAAGTTGTAGAAATGGTTTTAAATTGTCCCTTTTGAAAATTTGCTGCTTTGATATCTTTCCTAAGGTTCGTTTTCTGGAATCACTTTTTTGGAGCTGTGCCGGCCAAGTTCATCACATCTCTGCTGCCATCAGGAATCAGCGCATGTAAACACTGTGAGAAAGCTTCAGTTCCAGAGACAAGTGCTGGTCAGTATTTATAATCAATTAAACGGCGTTGGAGGACAACTGCTGTCCACAACTTTCCAGTGCCACAGGAGAAAGCAAACATGGATCAGCGAGACCCTACGCTGTGTATCAGCAGGGATTAGGTAACCCCTAATAGAAATTACAACAGTGTCAGCCAGTCTGTTGTGAGAGTAATGAAACACCTGTCAAAACATGTTTATATGACCTGAAGCTTTGCACAGTAAATGAGCTGTAACATTACGTTGCTCTTGATGGAGAATACATTAATGAAGAAGTAGTCCACCTGGCAATTGTAATGTATGCAAAAAACAAGCAAACAAACCAATCTTGATTAAGGACACCTGGCGCTGCTGTTGTTCAAAGAGCGCATCCAGGAATGAGTGGAATGATTTACAGGCAACACACAGCAAACTTCCTGAATAATGAGTCTTTCTTCTATTAAGTTTCTCCCAAAAAAAAGAAAAATGTGTTGATGAACATATTGAGCTGGTGGAGGCACACCAGAGCCGCGCTTCAGCTGGCACTTCAGAAATATTTTTGACATTACAAGGAGTTTGCAGATGACTGTTGCATCCACTGATTGTGTAAATATGAATAGGAGAATGAGGGGAGGCTGGTAATGTGGTAATGGTATGCGTGTGAGGTGGTGGTGATGGTGGGGGCCGAGGAGGGGGGCCCTCACGGTGTCACGGGAACCATAAGTAGGCCACCTATGTGACGACCGTGCTGCGTGTTTGGTGTCCCCGGTTTCATAAGGCTGGCGCTCCTCTGGCTAATGGGTGTAATAAAGGATTGTTCATGCCAGCATCCGCTCATTTATTCTCATTCCTTAGAGTGCGAGGGGACCGCTACAGCAATCAGCCTCTGCTCACTGGTTAATTCTGAGGCAGATTTATAGTCTGACTGTGTAACCGATGCTCAGTGCTCAGACACACACACACACACTCACACACAAGCAGCAACAAACACATCCTACCTACCATTTTTTACAAGGCTTTATCCCCACAACTGTGAGGCTAAGATTAAAATTTAATTGGCTATTAAGTGCAATCACAGCTATGGTTTGGATCCCAGTGAAGATTACACCCAGAGCCCACACCTGGACCAGACAGGCTGCAGCGGGGTTGTCATCTGTCCTGGCTTGGAAGCAGGAACAGGTCACTTGTGGCTGTGGTGGAGAGCAGAGACACTCCTGCCAGACAGAAATGACAGCTGCTCTGCCTCCCCAGCACAGAGTACGTGGTATGAGGGGTAATGAAGCCAGGAGAAGAATGTGAACACTGGAGGAGGAAGAAGAGGAGGAGGAGGAGGAGGAGGAGGAGGAGGACAGAGTGGTGTCCAAAATCACACTTTTCCACCACAGGAACTTGGTGAATGGCATCATGGAGCCATGTCTGTGGGTTCTGCTTTTATTTCTATTGTTCTATTGTTCTCTGCAAATCTCAATGGTCCTGGAAGCCAATTCTGGCTCTACTTTGAAGTTCATACTCTGTCGATGGTCCAGGTACATGGAGGCAGTGCTAGCATTGCTGCTCATCATGAATGTTTGAACAAATATACAAACTACAACAAATGACGACCATGTCAAATGAATTTGGCAGGAGAGGGGAGATGGAATCAGATGTTAAAAAAAAAAGCTCAGTTCTTGAATACGCTCAAATATCATTTGAGCCATGTGACAAAACAATGCAGTGACAAGATGAATCAAATTAAATGTGATCATAGGAAATTCAATAACCAGCACAAAGACTATATCAAATGACAAGACCACTTGAAGCACTGGAGGCCTTTTCTGGCGACTGGGAGCTTTGCTTCAACATCCAGGTCACGGGTTTCTACATTAACTGGTAAATGTCCCCCCTCCTCCCCGTTGTCTATTCTCCTTATCTTTCTCCCTCCACTAACAGATGCCTAATTGTGGCAAAGCCCTGCCAAGTGTAAGGTGCAAGGACACTGAAGCTATTAGTCATGAGAAGGTGATGGCATATCCTCTGACACCATCGCACTAACCACAGACTCAAGCTCCACAACCGGAGCGGAGGAAGGCAGAGACGTCAGGCTCCGCAGTGGGGTGCGGCACTCCACTTTAGCTGAAGTGGAAGTTCTTCTTTTGTTCTCATCTACCGGACGGTGTGTCGAGTTGGCGAGTGATTAGGTTCATTTATACCATGGCAGCCGTTTGGCAAGGATCGTCACTCCATGTGGAGCCAATGTAACACTAGAATGAGACCAAATGGCTCTCTCAATTGGAAGGCAGCAAGAGGGAAGGGGGGGGGGAGTATTGGCGGAGGGCATCTGCTCAACATTTACCTAGTGTTTTATAATTAGATGAGTGCAACTGCTTAGGAGCAAAGCGTCTGTTCTGCTGTGATTTTCTGATAACAATTCTATGACTTGGAAACAGGCGGAGGAGGCCTGTGGATGGAGACAATTAGTGAGCTAATAAAATATGAACCATATTGCAGATGAAAATGAAATCTGTACTCAAAACATAGAAACTGGTGGCGACGAGAAAGTTGGTCATGACAAATGCTAATTGGTCCCAAGCAGCAGTGGGGCAACCTGTTAAAGCCTGCACACATCTGGCACTTTGGGGTTTCCCATCGCACTGCCTCACGCATTTAATTTTCTGCTAAGCAGCAACATTTAGCGCAGGAGGGGAACAGCTCAGCGGGTGCTGAAACAGGGTCCATGCCCCACACCCCCACCCCCATCCCTACTCCAACTGTTTAAATACCTTCAATCTCACAAAATGTCGAGGATAAGCAGTTCATTTGACTTGAAAACACAGACACTAAATATTAACATTTATTTATGATGCTGTGTTTATTTCTAGAGTCATTAAACTCCAGGACCACGAGGCCTTCAACACCTAAATGGAGTATGGCCATTTGTTTAATGTTATTGATCTGTTTTTTTTTTTTTTATTAATCCATCTGTTGTAAATGAGGTCAGCTGCACTGACTTGCACACACAGTGAATTAGGTTTGTACTTGAAAACAAGTATGCATGATATCTATAAAGTTGCAATCGTAAACATTTAACAAGCGACACCAACTCCACACAGGCAACACAAAATGGCCCATATGAGAGTTTTCTAAACCTGCTGCCTCTATAGCTGAGCTGTGGCTAACACTACACTCTCTACAGTACACACACCTGATTTATATCAAGGAAAGTTTGTTGTCATGGTTAAAAAAGTCCTTGATCTGAGTCAAAATGTGAAGCCCAGCTGAAATCAGACACTGCAGCTGCAAGTTGAACACTTTCTTTTTGATTTATCTACAATATATGTAAACTAATGGTCTGTGGCTCTGACTCAATAGTAGAGACCGGTACTGTAGCTCTAATCAAACATATTTGGCAAAAGAAAAGGAACTGCACTTATTCTTATGATGATACTTTATAAATGACAGTGCAGTTCACTTTCTGGAGAGTTTGTTTCTCTTAAGCCATCTGTAAACACGCAGCTTGTATTACAGCTAACTAATGGAAAACAGCAAACAGCCACGTAGGGTCTGTCTTTCAGCTAATGTTTCTTAGAACATACGAGTTTACATATTAAAAAGAGGAAGTGACTGTAATTGACTTGCAAATGAACCCACCTGTTTAAGCAGCAGATACAGTATTCATTAGTAAATATGCTGCTTTAGCAAGTTTGCTAAGACATGCTACATCCAGGATTTGTAGAGCTCCCAGTCCTCATCCACCCTCTCTAAAGTCACCTCGAGTACGAGCCACGTGTTACAGTTATACAGATGGTCGGCCGTCACCATTCATCCCAGGCGTGTTCAATAAAATAGTTGAACATGAAGACTGGCCGCACCTCAGGCTTATTTACAGCCAGTGACCTGCATGTTGAGCATAAATTCCAGCTTTATCCCAGACACCACTGAGTATTAATATTAAACATATACCTTGTGTTCAGTATAAATATATTTTTGTTGCTTTGATTGCTCTCAGTAAATCACATCTGTAGTCAGTGAGGTTTTATGTACAAAACAAAGGAGTTGGCTGCAGGCTCCAGCCTTGAGTGGCCATTTTCAGGCATGAGAAGAACCTATATATTTTAGATTCACCTGGGGCTGTCACTGAGGTGTGGGCTGCAGACTTGTCAGACAAAGACAGAGAGGAAAATGGAACTCCCTCAGTTGTGTGACTGCCAAATTCATTCCTGCACAAAGAACAAATAAGTGTGATAGATTTTCCCCAAGCAACTGGGATATTTCCAGACTCTGTGTTTCCTGAAATACAACTCCCTCCCCAGAGCAGGGAAATCTAGTGGAGAGCGGAAAAAGCATGATATGATGTTTTGCTGTGCAAAGACAGACAGACAGACACACACACACACACTCGCACAGGACTATACAACACATAAACACACACAAATGTCAAGCGGGAGCTGTCTCTTTGCTCCTTGTCCTGTTTTTTAAACAGTAGTCTGTCAGCTCCCTGATGAATGAAAGCCCTCAGGTGGAGGAGGTTACCATCCCCTTTTCTGTCTATCTCAAAACAGATTCTGCTATTGATTAATTCACAAACAGTCTAAAAAGCACTCAGTGTCTAAAAACAGACATTCCTGTATTGATTACTTGTGTACTATTCCCTCAGGCTGCTTCAGTTCTGGGGCACGCCTCTGAGGAAAACACCGTTTTCAAATCAAATTCGCTTTGTTTAACTGTTACTACGATAAAGTGGAAGTCAATATCAAGCCCTTTTGTGAAACTGCACACACTGTATATAAGTGGCATATATCACAAAGCTTGTTTATGGTTAAATAAAGCATCATGTGCTGCTGAGCTGAAGCTTTAAGAATTCAGAGCGCTCTCCCACCACTGAACAGTCACTGTGTTACTTATTCATTTAGTTTTAGGGAGCGTATCTCAGCCTGTCTGTGTGATGACAGCAGCCACTCCCACTTCACATTTGACAAGTGACGGGGAGAAACTGACATGGACCGATGACACTCACAAGCTGCTGATGAGCCAGTGACACTAATGGACAACCACTCAGCTCTCCCCTCACATTATCCAGTTACTGTCTCACACACACACACACACACACACACAGTCTGTATAGTATAGTATATGTCAGCATGTACATGCATCCATACTCCACTGTTCCCTGTTCTGCATCACGGTGGGAGGACATCTGTCTCATCCTGTAACTCCAGAGCTCAAAGTTTTACACAGGATATAAACAACTTGTAACATGTTCTGAGCCCGGTCACTGTCCCCACCCAGATGGACGTGCCTGGAATACTTCCACAGCAACAGCTTTCAGGGGGCGCCCGGGTCACATGCCTAAACCACCGTAACTAGTTCCTAGTTCCATGCAAGTGAGCTGGGGGGCTTTTTGAAGCCCATTTTGGAAATCCAAATTCCTTATCCAGTCACTATGTTGGAGCCAGACCACCCTCAGAGGAATTCGGCAGAATTGAATTTCACTTTTCAGTTTTCTCTTCACCTCAACAGTCCAGTGCAGTCGACCTCATCCTAGACTCACTTCTGAACAGACCCAAAATTTCTCCTCACTTGGAACAGATGAACATTATGAACTTCTATACATGGTGGAGGGTACTGAATAACAAATCAATTATTTGGCCATGATTGCCTTGGATTGGAGTGTCCTAGAGGAGGTGGACCCCTCAGCGGCCCACCATGATCAGTTTTTACGAAAGTCAAAAACAGTATCATCTCAGCGAGGGGTCAAATAGGAAAGGATCTGTAAAAACATCTATTGAGTCAAAGACATCTGGTACCAGAGTATGAAATATTCTCAAAGTATTAACCTTGAGTCTTCAGCCCAAATAGTAAATCTGGATTCACACATAAACTCAGAACAATGGTGAAAGTAAAATGTCTTATAATGAGTCAAATGCAACACACTTCACAAGCTTTTACCCACTGAATCTCTGAATGTAACTTTGTGTTTCTGCAGAGCTGGGAGCTGCATAAGGCAGGTGGCCCCCTCCTCAGTGTGTCAATCTGCCTGCGAGTGTTGCGGCTGTGAGGAAGGAGGCCTGACTGTGAGAGGATCTGGGCTGTGTAGGAGGTGCTGGGTTGACTGCAGTGCTGCGGGGGAGAAAACGCGGTCACCATTCCAACCTCGCAAAGATCGCATCTACTTCCTACTGTGAACTTCTGCGAGCTGCTGTTTCACAACAATGTGTTGTGTTGCAAAAATATTTTTTTTCCATTCTCTCACACAAAAAAGAGAGAGATGTGGTTGAATTTTTTTTCTGCTGCAACAAAAACACGACTGGTAAACACTGGCTCTGAGTGAGCTCCTCCAGGAAAAACATTCCTTGCAAATCAATTAACCCGTCACCCGTTTACTTGGATTTCTAATGCGACCGGACTTTTAAATGGACTTTATAATCCAATTAAATTACATTTGCACTGATGTGTCAACTGAAGCTCGCTATACATTGATGAGGCATTGATTTCATTCACAGAGTTTTTTTAAAAGCCATTGTGAGGCTCTCATTGCAGATGCAGCTCATTAAAAGCGAGGCCTTTGAAACTGTGTCAGTGTGTCAGTGTGACAGCGGCAGCAACAACAAAGCCACGGCTCCGCTCGCCAGAATTGGACTTCAACACTTAGCTGAACTGTGATCTGAAAACACAGACCCAAGCTTTATTTAAAGGAATAACTAACACAGCTATAGGGCTTGGAGTGTTGAGACTGCGCTGTGGCCACTGATGAATGTTTCCTTGTGTTTTGAGTCTGCTTTGAGCCTGAGCCCTCATGAGTGAATGTCAGATAGTGACTGTAACTGCAGCTTCCACATTCATAGAGCCGCTTATCACTTCCCTCCCCAGGGTTTGACCATGTGAGCTACGGAGCAGGGAGGTGTGAGCGTGTGTCGCCCTCCCCATCAAACGGCTGTCAGGCCAGGCTTATTATGGGAGCTGCAGGGGGTGGCCGCTGACCTGTGGAGTGACGCCCAGCGTGGCGGCCACACCCAGGGGGCTTTGTGTCACCCTGACACCCACCCTCCCTTCTCTGCCCCCGCCAAAAGACACACACACACTGATCTCCTGACCTATGCCAGCATCATTCATCCCCTCACACAGACGTGCATTACATTTATACGCACACGCACAGAAACACACCTGTCAGAGACTATCCACACCTTCCGAGGACCCAGGCAGAGGTTAAAGTATAAAAGTGAGAGCGACATAAGAGAAGGAGAGCGGGAGGGTAACAGACAGACAGACAAAGGGGGGAGGCAGTGAAAGCATCTTCCACCATACCTCCAGGCTTTGTCACCTGTTTTTATCAGCTATGGATCACGCAGGCAGCCCCTGCCCTGACACCATCCTATTTCTCCAAATGTCAGCGGCGATGTCGGAGCTGATATCCCACAGCTGAGGGGGGAACTGGACGGTGAACACATTGTGTGGTACTGATAAGAAGAAGCTTGTGTATTCTGTCAGGTCCTCTCTCATTTCACCAGCAATGAAGAGGGAGAGCTTGTTTTTGTCACCATCCTGCAGCGCGCATCCCGACATCTCTGATTCATGAATAAATGAAGACAATGTATATTGTCACTGCCACTCAGAGGTGAGAAATGGGATTTTTCTTTGTTTATCTATGCAGGTTGTTTGGTGAAGCTGGCTTCGACTTGGACTTTATTCAATAATGCAATGTCTGATTTTCAGTCACATCACAGTGGGAACATAGTATATTCCGATTCTACACAATGTCGTCCAAATTAACTAGCAATTAAAATCTAAATGGGTTATTGAGGCTTTTGTTTCACACATAATGAAAAACAGTGGGACATTGTGCTGAATGTCAGTTTGATGTTGTGTATGATGTTTTGCTTTCATTTACAATATTGTCATGTATATTCATACAGGAGAAACTAATACTGATACTGATATCACACAAGTACCTTAAAGCCCAGTTGTCAGCTGTCAGTGAGAACTGAGCACTTACATTTACATCGGTAAACGAGTGATATGATGTTTTCCTCTCAAACTTTAAACATTCCTGACTAAAAGAGCAACAGTTCAAAGGTATAAAAGTAAGTTATGTAAGTTGAAGTATGAAAACTTGGACTGTGTCTTTGGTCAGTAGCGCTCCCCTGAAGGTTAACATTTTGTACAGTTGTTGGGCTGTAGCATCACCAAATGTACGGTAGTTATAGCTGCATTAGCTACATTTTGTAGCAGTAACATTGCTGCTTCCTGAATCCAACTGATTTTCAGTGGAAAAGATCTCTTATTGTGTTGAAGCATCAAGATAAGAAACATTTCCCAAGTGTCTCTGAAGGACATACTGCTTTCTGCTGTGGTCCGAATAAAACTAAGAATCAGTAGGTGACGACGAGTAATCGTGAACATCCACACACCTGTAACTGAAACTCTATGATTTTTCCTGTGGCCAAAGTGTTTTGTGGCTGTGAGGTGAACAATGACAACAACATGTTGTTAAATAAGCAATTGAACTGAGCATTTTGTGAAACTGCGTGACTGTGTGACTGACAGTTATTGATCACTGAGACAGCGCTGACTTAGCATGAGGTCCAGCTTAGGCTAGGACATTTCTCTGGGGGTTACTTCATTGTAGTGAGGCTTCATTTAATGAAGGGTAAGTGGTAGCTTAGCTCAGTACTCTTTTCATGTATCTCACTCAACGCTGCTTCTTAATTGGCTGTCGAATGCCAAGGGGGAGGGTCTTATCTAATATGAGCCTGTCAGAAAATAATTGAAGGGAATCAGTAAGCTGCAGTGAGATAAGACAGACTTCTGGGACACTGGCAAAACAAAAATAATCCCACAACTGTCAAAATTCTGTTTTTAATTCATGGCTTGTTATAATTTCTAATTTATTTCCCTCCATCAGTGCCCTGACCCTCCTCAAATCACGGAGATGAACAACAAACACAGAAATCCCCAATCTGACATAACCAGAAGAGCTCTAGCGTCACACAGGATCACATTAACCAGTAAAGGCTTCCAGGGAAAAATAAGTTTTCAAGGTCTTTGAATTACAGAGGTCCATTATTTTTCCATAATTGTTATGGCTGCTGCACAGAAAATATTTTTTCCCACCAAAATCCCCTCCCTCTGTCCTTCCTTCCTCCATTCCTTCCATCCCTCCTTCCTTCCTTCCTTCCCTCCTTCCTAGCGTTCTATCCTCACTAACTGGGAGGAGAGGGGAAGATGCGTTCTCATGAATGCCAATAAATTAATGAGGGCCCTTCTGTCTGCTTAAACACAGATAATCAGCTAAGAGGCACCCTGGATGCAGATGCACAGCCCCATGTGTGTATCCCATAGTTCTTTGTTTTCATCAGTGTTTGTAGTGAAAAGCACAAGCTGTTGGGACTGTTTGCACTCCACACATGACGCACACACACACACACACACACACACACATGCAGAAATCAGGCACAGAGACAAAGCAATTTAGACAAGGACACAAATAATTCTGTGCACATGCACATATTTCCATAAACAGTCAGGCAAGCTCACACCAGAGTTGCATGTGTATAAAGGGGGTCAAAACTGCTTTCAAATGCATAATGCCATGTTTTAAGTTACACTGAGGGCAACAAGTCACGCTAATGATAATAGAGCAGAAAAATATGCCTCCTTTGTCCTTAGTTAACTTGCAGATATATGGCAACAACCAAAAAGATGAGGACATTTCATATCCCCCAAACCACAGTAACATGTTGTTTCCTAGCTCTTCACACATACACACACACATACACAAACAACCAAGCCATCCAACACATTCAATTCATTAAATAGACACTCAGGTTCACTAGGGATTGGCAGTGATATACTCAGGCATGTAGTTCATTTTCTCCATCGTTCCTCTGGTCTGATTGAAGTTGACGGCCTTTGATCTCGATGAGCATGCCAAAGTAAAACATGCACTGAGACAAGGCTCAGTATTACTCATGGATGACACCATGCTGATGTCATCCTCATTTACCATGAGACTTAACCCACACTGAGATTACTTTTATCCCAATGAATTAATGAGGTGGTAGAAGTGAGAATAAGGAAGGTGAAGGAGTATAATGACCTCCAGGACTTTGTTTGCTTCTACAATTGCTTTCTTGTTGTTTCTGTGCACGTACATTAGATGATAACCTCCTATCACAGCCCTCACCTCTGAACAGCAAACAGCCAAACAAATATACTTCCCCGTCTGACACCTAGCAGCGAGCTGTGGAGAAATTTGTTCTGTGATGAACAAGCTTTGGTTCCTTAGGGAAAATGGTATGTCATGGTTTGTTTGTGAGGCTCCTCCTTGGTGAGAGCTGAGATGAAAGAAATCAGTGCAGATGGGCACATACGGGAGATAAAAGTAATTTTGAAGAGCTCTGCTCACGTTGGGTTGGGAAGGTGTAAGGAAACGAGGATGGTGGGGGCTCTTCAATTGATATGTGGCTGAAAAGGTCAGCTGGGTTCTTACTGAGATAAGAAACAGATGAAAAGGAAAAGGTCAATTCATCAGCTCCCTCTTAAATCCCCTCTTCTCCTCCATGGTGAGATTTAGTGAACTGGCTGATAAAACCCATTGACTTCATGTCTTGTGGCAAATGTGGCATCATTTGTATCTGTGGAGAACAGTGCATGTCTCTGGCCAAAACGTATGATCCCATCTTTACTTCCTTTTTCATTTCTCCATATCTAAAACACAGGTGTGGTTAAAAACAAACTACTGCAATCCATTATAGAGAAGCTGTCAAGTGACTGAATGTGGCATTCACACCAAATTTTACTATGAAATCTCCAATCATTCAGTCAGAGTGCAGTGGTTATGCAATACACTCCAATCTGCACCTCCAACCTGAGGAGTATAGGAGGAGCATTAGATGAGGAGATGGGAGCCATAGAGTAAAGAGGAATATACAGCTCCTTGTAAACAGTCAAAATTGAAAAAGATCATCATAGCAAACTCAGATCTCTATATCATCCACTGGAAATCCAGAGACAGCAGCCAAGCTCACAGACGTCCATTTGTACTGTAATCAAACATGGTTGGCTGACAGATCAGGCGTCTGCTTAGAAGCACAGAAAGAGCATTGGAAATGATGATGGGAATGGGGCTGACTCAGAAATATGGTTCTTTCAAATACAATGGCACAGAGAGAATTTGTGAGTGTATGTATTTATCCATCTGTCTGTCCACGTACCTAATGAGAGTTTCAGCAGTCTGGACCTTTGTATTGCTTGAAAAAAGCAGTGCAGAAAACCAGGATTATATTTCATACTAATCTTTCCTGGGTGGACATGAGATCAATCAAGCTGCGTGTTTTTTCTCTCCCTCTCCTCCGCCTCTTTCTTCACTGCTATCAATTTTAATGGTTGAGGGACATCCTTCAAAAACACATAATGGGACAAGAGGATGGATGAGAACATTTGTAGGTAGCTGTCTGGACCATGGTGCTGAAGATGTGGTGGGGGCTGAGAGTAAGGTTCAGCAGCTTAATGTACCATCAAAGCTGTCATGTGCACATGAATACATGAAGTGGGAGGTCTGCTGGTCTCACAAGTATTTCCTCTGATGTAATTTTCCATTTAGGCCTGCAACTTCTTCTCATTACTAAAGAGTTTGCAGAATATTTTCAAATTTGTCAATGCATCACTTATGTTGGGATGCACAGTAATAAAAAAAAGCAGGAGTCCTCTGAAACCAGAAAATTAGGCAAAAGTTCATGATGAATTTTTTGTCAATGCACTAAGAAGTCACAGAGGACGACCATTAAAGGTATATATCAACTTCAGAGAACCTTCTTGTTCAGACAGTATCATTAGGGAAAAGCAAAAAATCCAAATGTTAAGTGATGTTGCTGAATTTTTATCAATCATAATAGTGTTTTACACAATTACTAATATAACAATGTTGAGCAGAGGAAAAATGTAAAAGAAAAATAGAACATAGCCAAAGTCAAGTCAATTTTATAAATATAGTGCCAGTTCACAATCTCAAGGCCCAGAATGCTTCCTTGAGGAACTCCACTAACAGTTTCATAGGATTTTCTGTCTCACACATTTTACTCCTCCTCTAAATAAACTTCCTGATGAGTCAGAATGAAAACACAAAAGTAACTTTTTTGTCAGTAAAAACCTCTGTTAGAGGTCCAACAGGAGTCATATAACATTTTCTCAGCAGAAAATAAACTTTAACTTTCAAAGCTCTGGTGGACTAAAATAGTTCCTCTCCCACTTTGAAACTCTACACGCTACATGCAAGACTAATGCCCCTGCTTACACAAATGTGGCCTGGAATGTGGTGCAGGCTTTCTGTATGTGATGATCCATGAAGCCCAGTGCAGTTTGCCAACTCTTTTCTCAGAGCGCCTGCTTCTTGTGATAGCTGCTCAACCTTTTTTATTGAATGCGTATCCATTACACACATGGCCAGTGGTGTCCCAGAAACAGCAGCAAGTCAGCTGTGTCCTCCCTGGACCGTCTGCGGTCCACAGGTTTTCACATCTGGTGCTCCTACACAGAGAAGACTACAAGGCCCACAGCAGGACCAAACTCCTGGGAATCTCCCTCAATCCAGGAACAAATGAATTCCAGATTTGCTTCATTTCACATGTGTCTGTCCCGTCCTGGCAACCTGGTGACACGGCTCGACATGACATGGCTAAACTCCCAGCTTCCATTGCAGGTGGCCACATGAGCTCTGTCACACTCGAAAATTCATGAACACAGCTTTCTGGTTTTTCTAGTTAGCATATTCACTATGTTTTTGTTTCCTGTAGACATATACTTCATGTGTGTGTGTGTGTGTGTGAGCTGTGGGTGCTTCATTCTCATTCATATGCATCAGCAAGTTATCAGGGAGTGCTGTGCCTCATTGAGCCAAGAAGCCGCTTTCCATTTATTTCTCAAATGCAGCAGAGAGAGAGTCTGCTCCTGTCTAATAAAACTTATAAAAATGGCGAAGCCACTTTAAAAACTTCTGGTTACAAAAAAGAAAGCCTGGTTCATTGGGAAATTACAAAACAGGATAATGAAATATGGAGGCTCTATACTCTCCACTGTGAAGGATGAAATTCATTACCCAGCAACATTTAGATCAGCCGTCTGCTACTGTAGCCGAGCAGCGGCTTAAGGTCGTCGCTAACTACCCAGTCCTGACAACCTTTTGTTGTGACTATCATTTCAATACAAAAATGACTGTATCAAAAGACATCGCCGACCATCAATGCGTTGACACACTTGCAGGCTGCAAAAATCTCATCCTACCCGCATGACTCTGAGCTACGCTGCGTCGCTTCTCTCATCAACATCTGCCATCCTGCTAATTAGCCCAAAAAAGCCACACATCACTGGGTTTCAGCAGTGCACAAACAATGTGTGACACTCACGAGGGGGCTCACGGACACAATGGGAATTAAAAAGCGCTGCCAGATCACAGAATGAATCAACTACAGCATGTTATTGTCTACACACAAAAAATCACTTGCAGCCTGGTGGAGAAGCTGTGAAGAGTCTGGCTGACGGCAGTGTAAGAGCTGCTGAACTTCAGGTCAGAAGGTTCAACGAGGTTTCATCCTTGTTGACCAGAGATTAGGTAAAGATACAACTACTACTTCTCCTTGGCACAGAGGACAATCATTACAAGGTTAAGCAGAGTGGAATCCAGCAGAGAGCAGCCTGGAGCAAAGACTGAAACAAATGTAATCAAGGATGATGAGACATCAGAGGAATCAAGAAAAGAGAAAGAAAGACAAAGAAACCAAAGGGATGATCAGCCACAGGCAGGTGTAAAAATAAAAGTAGGACTTTGGAAAGTGAGAAAAATAGCACGGCTGCAGAATGATGCGCATGTCCTCTTGTCTGGGCAAGAAAGCTGATTCAATAAATAAAAAATGTCAGCCCTTTGAGGCGAGCGTTGCAGGTCAGCTGAGAAAGGTGGCCACATTTCCATGCAGAACACCCGCAGCCGTGAGAACAGAGAGAAAGGGGGACTGGAGAGAGAGCGAGGGAGCCAGCTAGTCATAAATCTCCCACAGCTACTGGGGTCAGGCAGAGGGAGAGAGTGTCAAAATTGTTTCTGGGTGTGAAGGGAAGGGGAGGAAGGTGTCTAACCAACCACTGTGACTGACTCCTGCTCCTCGAATCAACCTGCTGCAAGGCCGGTCAGTCACGCTGTGACTCTACCAAACCACTTCTGCCTCATTTGCATACACACACTCATCGACTCTGCATAATCACAGGAGCAGAGCAGCGAGCGAGCATGTAATATGTCGAGGTGTGTGCATTTCAGACGGACAGGACAAAAAGACAAAATAAAGAACTGAGCGAGGAGGAGCTGAGCAAGCAGACAGATGAGACGATATGTAAGAGAGAGAGAGAGGATTAGGCTGGCGGTGTTCTGAGCGGTGAGCGGTCCCGCTGTCACAACACACTTCTCCTGACCACAAAGACACGGTGACACACTTCTGTAGCTGCAGGGAGAAAAGCGCCACTTTCTGGAGGAGACTCTTTTTTCCCTGTCTGTCTCTGTCTCCCTCTCTCCACCAGCAGTGTTGTTTTTACATATTTACTGGGCTGTTGAGGGTGTGCTCCCGATTTTTTTGGTCATGGAGGACATGTTTGAGAGTGTGCATGAACGTCTGTGAGACCGCAAGACTGTGAGGTTTGTGTACAGGGAAAGGTAGTTTTTCCACTGGTGAATTACCTGTCAAAGCCAAAAATCCCCGTCTCCCTTCCCTCTCTCCTCTCTTGTCCTCTGCTTGTATTAATGCTGCTGTCCTTCCCTTAATTTCCCTTTCGACCCCCACCCCCCTTCCCTCCAAGCACTTTCTCCACCAACAGCATCTTTAACAGCTTAGTCTCTATTCCCATTCCAGTCTTTATCCTCTATGCTCTATATCCTCCCGCCTCGCCTCCCACAGTGGTGATCAGAAAGTAGGTGCTGATGTTGCAGCTCCTGCCTGAACCAGCTCACAATATCAGTGGGTGGACAGACATGCCAGAGAGCTCCTGTCAACAGCGAGTGTGCCCTGGAGACTAGCCCACATGGTGGATACTGATCCCCTCTGCTACACCACAAGTAAAGGAGTCTACGATGTTTCTTAACAACTGGTGCGAAGAGAGCCACAAGCCAAGATAAGCACCAGACAGCACTATTTTTATGGTCCTCCCGAGGCTGCAGTGGCTACCTACTCATCCGTCATGGGCTCTTAACAACCCTGTTTGTTTGCTAATATTAAAACAGACCATTAGTGGATGCAGCCTCCTCCTGGAGGCTTGCAGCACAGCTCTCTCCGGTCATTCTAGCAGTTTTAAAATCTGACCAGGACCGTCCGTCAACAGAGTTTGAGAGCGTCTCAAGTGGCCCACGAGCTGAAAGCTACAGGCGGTGGTTAACCCCGACAGGTTTACCTCCCCCCGCTGCTTCGTCTCATCCCGTCGCCTCACATGGGCAGAGAGAGACATTCCACGTCTAATTAATGCACAGGATGGTTGTATAAAACAGCTAATGAGGCTGTGATCACAGTGGTGTGAAGGCAGGCGCTATCCGAAGGGGGGGTTGAGCACTACTCCACTTCCACGAGACACTGAGCCTCACAGTCATTAGCCTGTCACAGGAAGAGAGTGGATGGGGAGACTGGAGGTACTTAGGTGAATGCTTGTTTATCTGTGATGCTTCCTCTCAGTCTATGAGACCTATTGTTAACTGAGACCCGGTGTTCACCCACTAAACACCCAGAATTACCTGCTTATAAAAAGCAGGTCATAGATCTCTCATGAAAACACTACATTTTCCTGCAGTTGCGTCAGCGGTCTTGCAAAGCATGACTGAGTCTGGAGCTGTAGGAGCTGCAGAAATGCATTGTGTTTGCGTGCTGAGATCAATATCATTAAGACCGAGGTGTTCTCCATGAAGGGAAGAAAAAATCCACCAACACACCACTTAAGTCTGTCAAAGTCACACCACAGGACAGAGAGAAAACTTTTAATGACTGCGGTGCGTTCAATGACACATTTTGATCATCTTTCAAGGACACAAGAAATTAGCACAGATACAGACTACCATGTGACCATGTGACTACCATGCTTGTCATCTGCTCAGATGCTTGTTTTCTATTAAAAAGAAAAGAAAAACTTGCTCCCTCAGCACAGTCCCTTCAGCTGGATGAATGGGCTGCACACAAGATGCTCTCTAAGCAACTGCTCATTACTCAAAACACATCTGCTGGCGAGTGGGAAGCCTCTCTCTCCAATTTGCCACCTCACTTTCATTTTGTGTCTTAATTCAGTCACTCATATCTTTGCCCATCTCCTCCATAAAACACTCCCAACAAGGCTCCTGTCTTGTTTTGGAACACCTTTCCAAAACCAGGCAGCAGCAACAGCAGCAGCATCAGCAGCCTCGAACTGCTCTCAGCACAACACACATAATCACACACACACAACACACACAGCAACTGCTCACCTGTGCAATCTCATACAGCAGCTTGTAGTGTTCCTCTCGCTTCTGTAAAGTGCACAGATTGCAGCCCATTATAGTAGTCGTGGAAACGCCAGGCGTCCAATTCTCCCCGAGTAGTGGTGGCACGGACACAGGGGGTCACCCTCCACACCGGTGCGCCGGTTCTCATCAGTCACTCCATAGCAAGCATCTCTTTCAGGCATCCCATTCACACATTCAGACAGTCAGACAGGCTCAGCTCAGAGGGACAGAGAGCTCCAGCTGACTCTCACGGATGAAGGTTCAGATGTGAACGGCGTGGCAGCAGTGGTTCAACTAGCAACCGCTGTTTCAGCATCAGCCTGTGCTGTCTCCTCTCTCCTCTCCTGCTCCCTCTATTTCACAGACTCACACACATGCACACACTCGCACGCCGGAGTTGAGACTCTCGCTCACTGAGACACTCCCCCCTCTTTTCTTCCCCTCCTCAGCCCTGGCGCACATGACTACGCTGATACCAGATCATGAATAATGAGGGAGAGGGCTGTGATATTCATGAGGGAGGCGGAAGTAAGGGAGGGGACTGGAGAAGAGGGAGGAGTGTGAGAGAGCAGGAGCGCTGGTTCATTAAAAGTGAGGCACAGTTATACAATAGGCTCCTTTGTGTGAGCAGCTCCTGTGATGAGCTTGGGCAGGGCTGGCTGCACCGAGACGGCACACTGCGGACAGAGGGCTCCTGCAGCTGATGGGTGACCTGCCTGCATCTGATGCTGTTCACTGAGTGTTGATGCACTTCATGGGTGGAGGAGGATGTGTCGCCATGTGCTGCTTATTTCTGATCAACATGATCAAAGTGGAGAAGCTGGAACTACCACTAAAATCATCCACTGAAGTCATTAATTAATCAATTAGCT
The DNA here is from genome assembly GCA_021432705.1 of Caranx ignobilis. Lineage (NCBI taxonomy): Eukaryota > Metazoa > Chordata > Actinopteri > Carangiformes > Carangidae > Caranx > Caranx ignobilis. The sequence continues at coordinate 68,550,215 of MU269990.1, read as the reverse complement.
GATACCAGATAATCAGAAATATCAGGTAGGATGACGAACTGCTTATGCATTTTCTGGTTCCAGTTTCTTAGAAAAGACAAGTTCCTGCTTTACTATGTTTCATATCACTGTATAAGAAATATCTTCAGTTCCTTCAGTTCAGGACCACTGGACAGACAAAACAAGCAACTTAAAGATTTCAACTCAGGCATGCATCATTATTAAAAAAAATAATGATTTACTAAATAAATCAAATTATTAATTGTTACTATACAGTTTTTTTTTAGTTTGGTTTAGTCTACTCTAGTTTTTTAGCATCTGATCTAATGCTCTTCAAATGTCTTTAGTTTGATGTTGGTCAGACTACAAGTGTACATTTGATGACATCGTCCTGGGCTTTAGGAAATTTAGGCACTTTTCATTTTTTTCAAACAATTTATGAACTAAACAATTAATCAATTACGACTGAGAAAATAACCTGCAGTTCAAGTGATAATGATCATTAGCTGCAGTTCTACTCACTTATTATGAAGAGAGTCTTTCTACATCATCCTAATACAAATCTATTGCACTTCAGGAGCACATACAGTTAATGGACCTCTACTCTGCACTGTCTAACTATCTTAAGGGTGAAATATGAACTGACTGCTTGGGATGAGAAGTGGTTTAATATAAGAGAAAAAAAACAGTTACATATTTATAACTCAGCAGGCACTACAGGTGTCACTGGTAATGGGGCATCCTCACAGCAAATTGGCAATCAACAAAGCCAGGGACTTCAGAGACGATATATCAACCACTGCCTTTCTTCAAACTGAGATAATTACAAGACAATAGACCTTGGCTATTGTCTCAGTCAAGAAGCCCCCTTTCGCTAGCAGGAAGCAACACTAACGAGCAATAATTGTTAATAAATTGGCCTCCGAGCCAACAGCAGGGCTCTCTGTGCAAAATACAGCTAAGAGTAGATGAGCGCTCATCAGCTGGCTACTGGGCATCCCACCCCCAGGGACTCCATAATCCGATTTTGTGGGCTTTAATTTTGCTCCGCTGCCTGGAGGCAAGCCAAACACAGACCTACATCATACAGCACCATTATGGTTAATACATCCTCCATCCTTCCCCTTCGTCTCCAGCACCCAAACCATCCTCGCTGCCATCCGCTGCTCCCCCTGAAGAAGCCAAGAGGAGTGGGTTTTCTGCAGTTGCCAGGCAATATCAAATCCATGAAGTGCTGTTCACTAAAGTGTCAATTTGACATCAAAGGGTCTTGTTGGGAGACTGGGGAGTGGGGTTATAATACTGCATTTGATGAACAGGGGTGCTATGTTTGCTTGCGGTAAAATGGACTATGAAGAAAATGTGAGTCAGGCAGTCCTCTGAAATTGTATATCAAGGACTGAAAGCTGTGAAGTGTTTGGACATGAGGAGCGCTGCCTGTCTGGTTGTCTCTAGTCAGCGCAGATGTGAAATGTAAAACACTCAGGGTCAAACACAACGTCCCCTCGGCACAGACAGACAAATATTAGATTGAGAATCTGCTGACCGCATCCAATATTAGAACACGTAAAGAAGTGTACCCAGGGTTCAGGTCTGAATGACCATCGCTCTGTGATGTTGCGCTCGCTGACCCCTAAAGGTTAAGATGTTCATCGGTCACCCAAATGGTCTTTCTCATCATCTGTGAAGCGAGACTGATACAGTAGCCTCTGCCTGCGGTCAAGCAGTAGCTCTTGGTGGGACATGCAGAGTGAAGGATGCTCTTTGAAGAGAGCATTAAGACTGATAAAAGCTCTCCTGAGGTGCTTTATGGCCACGGGTTTTACTTTGTGACAGGGTGAATTTACCTGAGACTGCATTTCAGATGCGGCCTGAGGGCAGCGTTGGCACATTATAGTTAACAGTTAGTGAAACCATTCACTTTGTGACAAGGTGAAGCTTCACTGGACGAACAATTTGTCTCTCCACCTGTCCCTGCTGGATGCTTTATGTAAAAGTTATGACCAGTGTTAAGAATATGAGCAACTTGCTCAATGTGATTTATTGTTTTAACATTTATATGGAAAATGAAAGTAGCCATTGTGTATGAGGTCTGTATTTCATGTTGACGACCACTGATTCTCCGTCCTCCTCTTGTCCTTTCGACTTCCCTGCTGTCCTTTCCCACTGTCCAGCGGTTGTTTATCATCCAGTCTGCCCTTTGCCTGCTCGGGTAGAAACGCGCCCTCAATCGTGTTCGTTCTCTCAGTTAATGGGCCTCACATCGCCGGGGCATAGAGAACCGATTTGTCCTCACCATGATGGGTGTATTTTGAGCTTTCTTCAATTGCATTTCTGACAAACCGATATTTGAGCTCACCTTAAACCTGGAGCTATAACCTTCAGCCAAGTGTGTAATGCAGGTGCTTTGTACTGCCCAGTCCCACATTTCCACATTATGCTCAGACACACACACAGTATCTCTCTGTCTGTCTGGTCACATTATACAGAGTACAGGCTCAGATGAAACAGCAAAATGAGCAATGGAATCACAGCTGATCTGAATGCTGCCACTGTAGGATATGAAATAACACTCAGTACCCACAAACTGATTTGGATCGATTTCTTGCCCAGGGATAAACATTGCCAACTGTCACTCACCACAGCACAAAAGTTGGATCCCTTCAATATTTCACTGCTGCTGGGTCAACAGACTGATATGCTTTGCATCTGAATGCCTGCGACAGCAGGTAAAACATGGTGTGTGTTTTTATTCTTCCATTCTGGCAGCAACTTTTCCAGACATCTGTGGCTGCCAGTCACTGCTATTGTCAGGAGAGCTTTTGTTAGCAGCTCAGGTGACAGGAGGCGACGCTCAGGCTGATATTTAACATTTTGCAAATATGAGATGAAATCTAATTGACAAAAAGCTTCAGTATGGGTAGTGTAGATCATCCCGGACTAGTGGAGATGTATTTCAACACCTTACGGTAACCTTGACAACAAACAAGAGAGCATCTTAAAGAGCTGCAGATTTAATAAGAAGCAGTTATAGCTGTGATTACTCGTCTGTGGCAGTGTCTGTCAGGAATATCAAGTGTCCCTGCAGTGTTTAATACATAAACAGGTTTATTAGGTCGGCTCTGACACACCAGGTGGATGCAAATCTCTTTGTTGTGAGCACTTGAAGCTTGTAAAGATTGAAATCCTGTTCACGTGAATGGAGAGCCGTGGGGACTGAAGAGTGGTTTGTGATGGGACGTGCGGCTCAGATGCGACGGCTGCCATGGAGCAGCCGCTCCTCCTGGGTATCCATGTGACCTGATTTGGGAGTAATTAAATGAGGCTCTTTTATGAATGAATCATTGTCACACAGCCAGCGCCTGCCATGACAGCTTTGAAGGGGACTTGGTGTATTGCGCACATGCAAACACACAGGTGGGCGCTTAAGAGCCGACATGGCCAGACTTTGGGGGGGGGCGACCGAAACATCTCCCTCAGTGACAATAAATTATTAAAAAGGCTTGAATCTTTAATTCATGTGGGAACCTGACCATGGATAAAAATAACACAGCAGGATAACACATGTAAGGTTGCCTTCCAGATGACCAACATATTGGCCAGTCTCAAAAGCTGTTTATATTCATATATCTGGGCGCCCATGCCCTGTTTCTTCCTCAATAGTGTGAATGCATTTAGACACAGTATCTACCTCACCAAAATCTGTTGGGTAATATAAGACACCTGAGTATTAAATCTTGACAACAAAGGTCTTTGTTGTAAATTAACAATGATATTTATAAAGGTAATGTTTGTCAAAAACTTTGAAAGAAAGAAAGAAAGAAAGAAAGAAAGAAAGAAAGAAAGAAAGACTGTTCTGCTATTTTGCTTGACACTCTTCCAAAGTGAATGTTTACTTCGCTGCTAATGAGCTCTTCACTGGGACGTCATATCACCCCCGATGAGTTTTCCCTCCACTTCTACAAAAAGCAGCACATGACACGAACACGCCACAACACAGGCGTCCTACATGAAGTCTGGTTAACCCTGCTGGCCCCCTGTGTGCCTGAAGATTAAACAAAGTGCACATCAGACAGGAAGCTCCTGCTTCTTTTCTCTACCTGACCTGGGAACTGCTGAGAAGGTGACATGTTCGGTTAAGACTGTTGAAGAATAGTAAAATCAAAGAGTCTGTAGGATCAAGGTGAGATACCTGTCTGTGTGGAGCTGCTGCACTGTGACTGCTGCCCAAACCTGCTGTATCTGAGATGGGAGATCTTTTTGATCTTGGTATAATATGCATGACTCAAATTAGGATGAGGCAATATGATGACACACTGTGATTACCGTACTTTTAATCGCCTGGGTGTTATTGGACAATGTTACAGATCAATAAGCAGAACTGTTACATGGTAACAGTAGATTTAGAGTGTGCTTACATCAGTGTGATAAAGGACATTTGAGGATCTGACATTATCCATCCAGAGATTCTTAAAGCATACTGCAGCACTGCTGTATGACACGTTCATTAAGTTTCACAAGGAACAAGTTTTAGAGAAAAAAATGATAAAAGTCGAATCATCACAGGCCAAAATATCCCATAATGCAACAATCTCATACGCTACTAGTACAACCACAATCTTTCAACATTAAATCTTCATTATGTACTGTAACTCTCAGTGTGTGACTTCACCTCAGTCCTGTGAATCCCAGGTTGAGCCAATTAATTACCTTAATAATTACACACTAAATGATTTACAATATTTACATAATGAAACTCAGCTACATTCATTTCCTTTAAGTCACTGGAGCGCAATCAAATTCTCAACTCCCTGAGAGATGTCCTCAATATCGTCATGTTGCCAGTACATACACACAAACAACACATAATGATTATGGTAGACTACTTTGAGATATCATACAAAGAGAGGACCCATCACAGCTCCATTAACGATAAAATAAGGGATATGAACAAACTGTAAGTTCTCTAAAGCTTATTCTTCCCTTTTCACCTATGCACCTGTGCATGTCATACCTTAAAGCACCATAATGTAATAGATCAGTCTTTTTTTTGGACGCTCTCTGCCAGCAAAGTTCATGTGCTGTGCGCTGGTCCCAGTTCCTCCAGCATGTCAAAATGTCCTTCATGTGTGAACCAGCTGCAAATGACCTAAAAAAAAAAAAAAAAAAAGTGCTACAGCACTTTAACACATGTAAGACTAGTGACCTTTTCAGAGAGGAAACAGTCAGTTTGACACTTTAAGCTGCAGGAAGAGAGGGGATGATGGGATGGGGGAGAGGCAGTGGGGGAGTGAAAGGCAAACTCCCTCTACCTTCTCTGCTGGATGCTCCTGTCTGCTTTCATATTCACTCAACACAGGACTGCAGAATGTGTGGCCTGCGCTAACTGCTGCTCGGAAAACACTCACAACCCCATGACAGCATGATCCCGACACCACCCGGGCAGCACGACGCCCTCAGGACATCCTGCACTAATGCTGCACCAGTCTCCCTGCAGCACTGGACCAACAGGGGTGAAAATGTTATATGTAGTGAAGTTTCCCCCTCCACCCTCGTCAGGAAGTGATATGGAGCATAAACAAAGCTCGGCTGTAAAGCATGCGAGGCGTATCTGTAGATCTATCAGAGACGTGTCTGAGGTCCACAGCACTGCCTGCTTGTTGCCTGGGGTGTTAAATGATGTTTGTGGCCAGATACAAGCTCTCTGTGTGTGTTGGGCGCCACCCATTTTTATTATATTATCTGACATAATGATCAAGTACATATTGTGATAAATTCATGGTTCCCAGGTGCTTCTGAGTCTCAGATAGACCTGCCAAGATAGGAAATGTAATATTGTGTTTCTATGTTCAAGGAGGGCAGCAGTGTAGCAGACACTGGGTGCAGGGAGTCAGAGAAAAATGTTTTTGGTTTCATCAATGAACAAGTATTCCATCATATCATGTGATGCAGATTTGAGATAACCTCAGCTGATTGTCTTTTCTGTATCCACGAGTTTCCATAATCACAAGTGGAATTGAAGACACACAATAGTTTTAATCTTTTTATTAAGTTTTACTATTTGAGACATGCATTAAAAGAAAACAAATCAATTTGTCACAGAAGCTCAAGGTGGCAAATTGCATTGACAACAAGCAGCAAACATGTACAACAGGCAGGTCATTGATTTAAGACTCTGCCCACTGCTGCCTGAGTACTTGTCGATACGCAGTCAATACACTTTTGATTGTGGATGAGAGTTTTGTGCTCCTGAAGAGAGGAAGCAAATCTATAGAGACAATGAGCTCAGAGGGCAAACAGGTTAGACTCCACGCCTGAACCTGTTCCGCTCTGTCTATTCAAGCCTTATGCTGATTCCAGCATAAACACAAAACCTGTAACCTCTCATTGTGTCCCATCCAAGGCCTTTTCAGGCTAAGTCAGCCACAGGTCATCTCATTTCATGGACACAATGGCAGCGTCCTCGAGGTCTTTCCCAATATCACATTGAGTCAAAGTCACGACTTGCATGTGTTGATGAAACCGCATGCTCACGTAAAAATACTGCACAAGAGAATGAGCAAACATTTTCATTGTGCATCAGCAGAGAAGCACTTATCACTATTTTTAATGATAGCAAATCAAAACGTTGTGATGTTAATGGGATGCACTGTGCTCACACCTGTTTAACACACAATGACACAAATATCTAATCAGTCAATCATATGATAGTATTGCATGTAGACATGTTGACATGGTCAAGACAATGTGCTAATGTTCAAACTGATCAGAATGGGGTAAGAAGGGTGATTCAAAGGGGACATATTATGGAAATATCACTTTTTGAAGGCTCTTTAACATGTATTTGGGTGTGTGTCTTGCCTTCTGGCCCCAAAATGTGAGAATAGACAAAAGAAATGTGTAATTTGCTCCACAGGTTGAAATCCATGTGGTTTTATGATCTGTTCCCTCGGTTCTCAAATAATGATGTCATTAGTTTTCAAATTTGCATTATACCACCCCTACCTGGTACTGGTAGATGGGGTGGGGTGGGGCTAACAGTGGTTCATTTGCATTTAAAGGGACAGGGCACTGAAACAGACTGTTCTGAACAGGGCTGTTTTGAGCGGTTGAAAAGAGCTGTGATGTTTTAAGGGCTAATATGAGTATTTCAGAATCTGTTGATATACTGCAATTTTCATTCATTTAACATGTTTATAGTCTTTAGAAAACATTTCTTACATCACTATGTGTATGGTTCTCAGGGAGTGGTCCAAAAAAGAGAAAATCCCCAGTGAACTACAGTTCTCTGGGTGCCTTGTTGATGCCAGAGGTCAGAGGAGAATGATCAGACCAGAGCTGATAGAAAGACGACAGCTTAACAACTCAACAAGTCAAACAACCACTCATTTCCACTGAGGTCTGCAGAAAAATATCTCTGAAGGAACAAGATGTGGGACCTTGACACAGAGGAGCTACAGCTGCAGAAAATCACATCAGATTCACCAAAATTTGGTGTAACATGAAACAATGATTCAGCAGTTCAGGCTGATGATGGTGGGATAGTGTGGTCAATATTATTTGTATATATTTGTGACCACAGTGTACCATCATCTGATGAGCTACTTCTAGCAGGACAATGCTCCATCTCACAAAGCTCAAATCGTCTCAAACTGGACTCTTGAACATGACAATGACTTCACTGGACTCAATCCGCCAGTAACCAGATCTCAGTCCAATCCCTTTGGAGGTGTTGGAGGAGATTCACGTCATGGATGTGCAGCTAACAGATCTGCAGCAGCTGTGTGATGTTCTCAGGTCAATGGACCAAACTTGTCAGGAATGTTTCCAGCACCTTGAATTGACGCTAACTAACAAGGTTTACCTAATAGAGGGGCCAGTGAGTGTATGGTGCTTTTCTAGCCTCAACCACTAGGAGCACTTTACAATGGAAGCCTCATTCATCCATTCGCACACGCACATTAACAGCACTTTTCTACCGTACACATACACTCACACTCCCATGAGACACTGAGGGCAAATTGAGGTTCAGTGTTTTGCCCAAAGACACATCAAGATGTGGACCAGAGGAGCCAGGAATCCAAACACTGACCTTCTGATTGGTGGTTGACCTGCTCTACCTCCTGGGCCACTTGTGAAAGGTATCGTCCAGAGTGAGAAACTTCACACACTTGGCTGTTTGTTGGTTTGATTTTTTCTGGACAGTAAAAGTTCAGCCTTCTTTCCATTCACAGCTCAGGCAGCTTTTTAAGGCTGGCACCTGCTTGTAAAGGAAGTTTCAAAAGTATGAAATATGCAATAAGTTGTGTTTGTGCTTTTCCTCCAAGTGGTAGAAATATTATAAACGCATACCTCCAAGTAGATGTGTGTATGGTGCATTTAATTTCAATCTGCAGGTCACTGAGGACTCTTGCATGTCTGCCCCTCGAGTAACTCTACAGCTTGATTTAAGCTACATTTTCATGGCAACTATCAAAGTGCAAATAAATAAATAAATATATGTGTGTGTGTTTTGTGAGCTTCTGGCAGCAAGATTGAATCATAAAAAGCTGATGGAAAAGATTTAACACAGGAAAATGATACGGGTATTTTCTTCTGAACCCTTTGCCAATTAATTGTCAATCTGTAGTTTTTAGGTGACAGCGCAATCTTTCGCTGCACCGGTAGTGTGACCTTGGCATTAAGGTTGTGTAAAAATCAACTGATGTAATTTTCCTGTTGTTCCAAAGCAGTGAGGCAAAGATAATGAGATTTAGAAACATTGGAAAACAAAGTATATTTCAATCTAGTTAGACTTTGGCAGCAGCATAGTAATTTGTGTTTGCTCTACATCAGTGCAGCAGCAGGCCTTCACCAGCACCTTCATGTGCTCTATAATTTGTGCTGTGATGGGCTTGTTCATTGTGCTCTTCCAAGCGCTTCAGCTGGACTAGTCGGTGCACAAACACACCTCCATTTCCTATATTCTTTTTTTTTTATCCCATTTCTTTTCCAGTGACTTCTATTCCTTGCCGTGCCGGTTGGAAGAAAGTCTTTGGTGCGCCTGAGGATCAGCTGAAAACCGTCCCCTAAACTGCAATGCTCCAGAATGAGAATGGCTACAGATCTGGTGGTAATAACAGACCTGCAGATGGATCACACGCTTGTTTTTCAGCGCAAAGATTAGTCTGGAATTATGATGATACCCAGGGGGCAGGAATCTTATTTTCTTCCCTCCTGATAAGAAAACAAGAGCAGACGACAACCAAAAGGAAAGAGAGGGAGAGGGAGATGTGTGTGTGATTTAACATGCTGTGCTGCATGCTGGTGTGTTGGCACTCCAATTTAGGGGACTGGATCAGATAGTGTCCGACTGGAATTGTTTCAGTGTTGGCGATGACAAATACAGCTTCATGTCCCACAGAACAATGGAGTTTACATCCATTCTGCACCACATAAAACCACCTTTAATTACATGTGTGGTTATCACAGAAGCTCTTCTCATACATAACCCGTGGATAATGGGAGTGTGGAGTTAGCAAAGAGGTGAATAAGGTGAATGTAGAAATATCACCTGGAGAAAACAAGCAAGTGCTCAAATAACTATTCAGTCAACAGAACATCATCCTTTCAGCTGAATATCGCATCAAGAAAAATAAAATGATTATTTGATGAACAGAAATAATATCTTCTGCTACAGCCATGCTACTGTATCATTTACTGATCAGCACAAAACAAAAGAACAGCTGAAGTGAATGAGGAATGCCAGGATTTAATTCAGGTATTTGGTCATAAACCAAAGCAGTGAAGACATTTGATCTGATCTTATTCAGACATTTTAAAGGATCAATGAAGATTTTTAATGCTAAGGACCGTAATCATCATTAGGATTCATCCTCTGGACATAACATTTCATGGCAGTCTCTGTGAAGCCTGTTGTGATATTTCAGTCTGAGGAAAAGAGCTGAACCAACAAAGCATCTCCTCTGTTTTAGTGGCTTAAATTGACAAATATTTTTTTTGTTTCATTGACTTAGTTAAGCTGCTTTACTCTGTTTAACATCTCAACTGTGGACCTTTCATGGTATTTACACAATGTATTTTCACAGACTAAACGCTTCATAGATTACAGAAAATGAATCAATAGAAAACAATGTACTTTCCCCACCCTGTCATTTTATACGCTAACGGTGAGGGTGTTTGTGAGTGCAGACACACACTCCTGGATGTGCCTCCACTGTAGTGATTTGAATTCACTGGGATCCATGTGTTTGAGGATAATGACAATCATGTTGATCATTAAAAGCATTTGCCAGATGCTTAAATAAGGAAAAACAGAACAGAGTAATGTCTGAAAGTCTAATTAGATCAAATGGAACCACATGAGGTAAAGACACCACACAGATATAAGATTCACAATGAGATCATCAAGTCAAAACTTTTGGCGTTGAGCAGTGAGCATCCTAAACTGCACCTCATCATGGATGGTAAAAAGCAAAACATTAACGTCCCTGTTGATTTGCACACTTGAACGCACAACACAGGAACAAATTAAATATCACAGCTGACTCCTCACTGTCGCTGAGTGTCGTTCTCCGCTGCTTCATATCCCCGGGGACAGCCATTGATTTTCCAGTTATAATCAACACCAAATTATTGAATGTCAGATGATAAAGTGTTGGGGTCCGTAGGCATTTCCCCATGATGGGTTTTTCTGAACCCGGTCACGTCACCATGGAAACCCGGGCTGTTTGACAGAGCTCATGACAAAGAACTCTTCTGCAGAGATCCATCGTGAAAACAGGGTCCTTTCTACAGGAGGTAGAGGCAGGTAACACCCTCCCCCCTGATCACACACACACTTCAGTATTCTACTGCAATGCTCTGAGATCTGTTAATGACAAAGCTGGAAATTTCATCTGAAGGACTTGAGAAGTTTCATATCGAAACAAAATCTATGGAGATGATTTGCTGTTACACATTTGGTACAACAGCTGAAACATCAGAACACCGTACAGAAACAGAGCATCGATCAGGACACGCAAACCACGGCCAACAAGCAATAAAATCACAGCTCTAAATCTACACCGCAGGAAAAAAACCTACTGCATAATCATATGAGGCCGTATTTCTTTGTAGCAGCCATCTAATGAAATTATACATCTTGGATGTAGTGTTTCATTGATTTGTCTTTTGTTATGCTTGATGGACCTCGAGTAGCTGCAGGGCGTCCTCACCACCAAACAAATCTGCTGTGATCCTGAACTGAAGCCAGTGGCACGGCCCCCAGGAATTGGCTCAGCGTGCTGATCAGATATAGCTGTGTTGAACCTACGAGGGTGACCCCATCAGCACACGCCTGCAGCGACACGTAAGGGGATATAAGTGACTGTATCGCTAGAGTGCACGTATTTCTGGGCCAAGGAAATGTGTGGAAAAAAAAAAAAAACTAAAAACTAAACATGCCCTCAGAGCCTGGCTCGTCATTTAATGGAGACAATTTCAAGGTTTTGGGTCAACACAGGTCAACATTCTCTGTTTACTTTGGCGAGGAGAGTGTCGGGGTCGCTCTCCTGCCAAGACACCGTTAATACACCGGAGATAAATTAAGAACCCCTCCTGGAAGCCTTGTGGGAATAGTTTCCGCCTCACAGCACACGGCAGATTAAACTAAAGGGGGGCAATATTCACAAATCAGCCAATGGTTATGAGGAAAGAGGCAACACTATTTGTCAGCGAGCTCTCCGTCCCCTCTAACCCCCTCCTCAACAAGCTCACAGCAAACCATGCGATTCTTCGAAACCACCACCATCTTAGATTTTGCCCTGTGAAAGTCCTCTTTCAAGGGACATCATGCATTTCCCCTCCATTTCCAGTTTCATTTTTAAGGGTTCCTGTGGAAATGTACTGTCCCTATATATAGTGTCTATGCAGCATATTGATCATTAGTGCATGATTTGAGTTTCAAAATGTTTCCTTCTATGTGAGGGTCATATTTTATTCAAGAACATACATTAACATATTACAAAGGGCAGAGAGGTCTTTAGGCAGTACAGAGTTAGATTGTTTCATTAAGGTCATGATTTGTTTTTCTAACTTAAATGTTACTCATTGGTCCATCTGCAATGTGCTGGTATAACCTCATAAATGCCAATAAGCTCTGCTGAACTCATAGGAGTTTTCTGTTGGCTCATGTTCTCATGCTCTCTGCAGACAGAGACCACCAGAGAACAGCACAGACAGAGATTCCAAAAAATATGATCACTGAATAATGTTAGAAGGCAGTGACAACCCCCCCCCCCCCAAAAAAAAAAAAAAAAAAAAAAACTGAAATGGTCAGAAAACCTCCTGACAGTGTCCAAGACACTGACAGGAGAGTGACTGTGACTGAAACAAGAGACAGAATCTAAGAGTTCTTGTTACAAGTGCCACTCAAACTGTGTTCAAGCTAAGATTTATTTCTTAATGGAAGCTCCATAACAGCCGACCAGTGTATCTTGATTATATATCCTCACCTCGAACAGCAAATCCACACCAAATCTGTAACGTTAAAGGGACTTGGGGCAGGATCAAGAAATCAGACTCAACACTGACATGACGGCTGTTGCGGGTAATTGCGTTTTGATTGACGAAATGCCGCTGATAAAACTTTCATTTTCTTCTTTGTGGGACTTTTCAGTGGCCTTTGTGTGGTGGTGGGTGGTTTGTTTACCGCAGCAGAGTCCATTACTACCGCGCTTGTCTTTTTCCCCTATCCAAGTCGAAAGCCGTCGAGAAAGCCGTCATCTGACGTCAGATGATGCTGATGTTTTAGGCAGCAGAGATTTCAGCCGCAGTTTTTTTGGATGCAAACAAAGTAAATTCCATTGAAGATCAAACTTGAAGGTCAGGAATGTTTCAGCTCCTAACAGCTGGTGCTGTAGTGGGTGTGTTTTTCTTTTAAGAAAGATAGAGTAAAGAGAGGAAATGCTGAATGAGGCCTGCACTGAGTTACAGAAGTGAATTACATCAGGACTTTGGCTCTGTATGTTTGAAGACGTACTTTTAACAACTCTCTCGTTGAAATATATATATAAATAAAAAGATATTAAATATCTTATTCTTGCCTGATTCATTTCATTCAAAGCATTTCTCATGTTGAAAACAAATGTGTTATCTTACTACACTACAGTGAATAACGTCAATGATCCTGTTTGTGTGTGTATCTGTGTAAAGTGAAATGAAACATGGGTAAATAAAGCAGGTATGTCAGATGTAATATTCATTCCACTAGTGAGCCACACTGTATTTTCACATTACATATAAATAGTTCATGTGGTTTTTTACTTGTGTTAACTCACCATGGCTCAGTAAGTCTCACCCAGCTCTGTGCTGTGTGACGAACCTCGTTGCGTTCTCTGTTTACAACACAGAGACCCTGATCCTGAGGATCACCACGGCAGCACATTAAACGGCTCCCCACCCTGATTGTGTGGAGGTGCATCCTTGCCCCCTTCCTCACCCTGCTCTGCTCCTCACATCATAAAACTGCTGTTAGCTAATACTGTGTGTTTAATTCCTCGTTGTGGAGCTCACCTCGGTGTGGCCCTGCCAAACCCTTCCCACAGGAGATTTACAGTCAGCCATTTTGTGGACTAATTGCCCAGTCCTAGTGCAGGGAGGTCAGCCATAGAAAACACAGGGAGTCGGCTCACACACCTGCTACGAGCCAAACCAGGCAGAGGACGAACTCCTCAAACAGCAGGACGCAGCACACACCACACACCACACCAGGAGTCTCCTTGAGTTGTCTAGAATAAAGTCAGTGAGACGTCATCACTCACACTCCATTGTTTGGAGATAAACACGTGCCAAATCTTTTTTTTTTTCTTTCCACCACTGACTGTATGTTTCTATGACATGAGTCAAAGTCAGATAAGAGCAGCTGTGTGATACTGGAGATAGCTGCACTGCATGCTCTCCATGATACGGATCTAATCTATTCACCTTGGATCATATTTGTGATTCATCTCCGCCTCCTCCTCCACCTATATCATCAGCCTCCTGTCTTTCTACATAACCTCCTACAAATCTCCCTTTTGATTGGATGAATTAGACCGACGTGCGCCCCATGAAAACACCAGAAACCATGTCTGTCTAAGCTGTGCTGAACATCAGTCAGTGGTGCTGCTCTATCCTCCTCTCACATTAACATTTCCAGCACATCACATAGGTATTATTAGATGTAGCTGTCCACTTCACTGACTCCTCTTATTGATGCTGAGGAGTTGACAGATCAGTCGGCTCCTCAGCGTTTACTATAAGGGCCATGAGTGGTTTTGTTAAACTGACAGCTAAGCACAGTTTCGCCTTTGTCTGGATATTTTTAATAGCTCCTAATGACCATCTATTAAAGGCTACTACTCCATGCTATTCTGAGCACTCTCCTTTTATTAGCATGAGCTGACACCCCCATCATTCAGTGGTTCCCTTGACTTTTTCACCGCTGCTGACCCTTCCATCCATCTAATTAACCACAATTTACTAATCACACAGGCCACTTTCCCAGAGCAGCGTGTCCTCCATCACTGAGCAGGGACAAAGGCTTGTTAACGGGGGCCTCCCCACCATTACGCCTGAGAGGGAGAAAATAGAGATTCCTCAGGTCAATTTGGGATCAAGGGCCATAAGATATGCAGCGTTACTGCCAGCGTGCAATGCAGGCAGGTAGAATGGCAGCGAGCCAAAGATACAACAACATAAAAATAAGAATGCACAGTGAAAATAGACCCTCTGTTTTCCCAAGGCACGAAAAGAGAAGCATTATATAAATCACAGGCAGCAAAGTTTGTCGAAAGCTACAACCTGCAAAGTGAGAAAGGAAGGGGTGGGGTGGGATGGGGGGGCTATTTCAGGTTTCATTTTACAAGAGGAGGTGGAGAAAATCGATACGCTGAATGTTGGCTTATTGCCAACTTGCTGAGGGAAAAATGAGAAGATAACCAAAAGCAGCAGGTTGTTTTTTTCCCCTCTAACACACCGCACTCGCAGCCCAGGATATTACATCACAAACACAACAACGTGGTAAAGCAGCGCTGCAACACACACACACACACACACACATTTATAACCAGTGGAGAGAGAGGCTCATATCAGAGATGCGAGATCCGGCAAATAGCATTTTTTTTTTCTCTTCGTGTTTTAGAGAATCGCCGGCCGTATCACAGGTGTTAGTTCCAATCATCCTGCAATATCCTCCGTTGCTCTTCTCAAGGTGCAGAGCCATCCAATTTCCAAAGGAAGCTCTGCTTTTGTTCATGATCAAGAAAATTCTAACTTTGATTATAAGTAATCAAAAAAAAACATGTTCACTGCTTGAAGTTTTTCATATTTGAGGATTTTCTGCTTTTTAGTGTTATTTTAACCTGAATGTTGCAGCTTCGTGTCTGTTGGCTGGAAAAAACAAGCTCTTTAACCAGACACCTTTGGCTCCAGGAAACTGTGATGGCCAATTTACTTGGCAAATGCACCTGAGCCAAGAATCTGGGTTTAATTTAGATACATCAGCGTGTGTCCGGTGTGTGAGCCTATGAAGGAGCATGTGGTGCAAATGCAAAAAGCCATGTTGAATTTGTTGATTTAAATGATGTTTGTAAAAACTATGCACTGCACAGACAACAGCGGTGCACATCTGATGTCAGGATTGGGGGGGGACACAAAAGTGTTTTTTTTTTTTTGCCTCTATGCAACTCATACGATGCCACCATAAATCACAACTTCGTAGAGGCTCACCCAGAGAATCATTTATTGTGCTTAGCTTTCTTGTTTATTTGTCCTAAACAGCCAGCAGTGCGTATCACTGCTTACTGAACTGTTATATTAGTAAATCATAATTTTAAGAAATTTGGCCAATTTTGAATAATTTAGAGTATTTTTATTGGGGGGGGGGCAATTCATGTTTTTCAAAAATTGGGGGCCACCTCGGGATCTGCACCCATGACAGACAAACAAAACACCATGTGGAATAAATGAAAAACCTATATTAGAGCTGCTGTAAATAATCAAACAACAACAACAATTTCATCATCAACTGGTCAAACTCAAATCAACTCAATAATAAAAAAAAATCTACTGAATATTGGCAGGTTTTGGACTTTTTGGTCTAAGAACAAACATTCAGACACGTCACCCATCACGTCACCAGGCACTTTTTACCTTTTACCCCCTGTAAAATTCTCAATGAAATTTCATGAAAGAGTCTATTTTTCATCACAGAATAATGCACTAGGAGGTGGGTGGTATTACACACAATGAAACAGGAAAACTCATTTATGAATTGTGAGACTGTCAGAGTGAATGAGGCTAAGCCTAGGCAGAAACTATTATGTTCTTTTTTTAAATATTGTATTTATAATGCTGTTACAGAGAATAAGGGGCAGAGTGGTGGAGGGGGAGCAGGAGAAGATGCAGGAGAAAAGAGTTTGTTGGATGGACAGTCAAGTCAGAGTGAGGAAGTGGAGGAGAGAGACAGACGCAAGACAGGCGAAAGACATGAGGGGCCATCACTTCATCACACTGAGGGAACAGATTCCACAGAAACAGATAAGTCTGTTGAGGTCTGCTGTCTGCTGCCACAGGTCAGACTCAGGGGGCAAGAGGCAAAACTGTCCAGATTTAGAATGTGGTTAGTGAAATCTCTGATTTGGGACAGAGTGATGGTCCGAAACAGATAAAACTGCCTGAATATCCCCAGCAAAGGTTGGGGTTGAGAAAGCGATCCTTCAGTGCCAACTGGTTTAGCAATTTTCCATGGTTAGAATATTCTGTGAGTAAAGACGCTCCATTTTGCTGTTCTTGTAGAATGTTTGGGAGTAATATTAGGCATGATAATTTGGTCAGCACTGGTGTGTCTAATTGGAAAAAGGCACTGGACATTTTCAGAGAGCATGAGAAAACACCTGCCCATGGGAGCAGTATGATAGGATGGTAGAAGTCCTGCACTTCCCATGGCCATGTAGCTGAACAGTTGCACTCAGCACGAGGCTGAAATAATAGAGAGACGCGAGTACTTGACACGCATTGTTGCCGTCACAAAATTTTTAGTGAAACAAGGCATTCCATTACGTGGCCACAATGAAGGTATATCCAGCAGCAATCAAGGAAATATCCTTGAATGTGTCAACCTGGTAAAGGTGTTTGACCCTTTCCTGCAGTCTTACTCAGCCCCATCACACAGCACATATTTGTCACCCTCATCTCAAAATGAAATCATAGAGTGCTGGGCTGAGGAGGTGTCAGTGTCTATAGTTAGCGAAATCAAACGTGTTGGAATGTTTGCAATTACAGCAGAGATGGCAACAGAGAACAACTGGCCATATGTGTCTGCTTTTAAATGAAAGTGGCATTAAAGCGTGCCTGCTGGCCCTGACAGGACTTAGAGAATCTGATGCAGGAAACATAACTTCAGCAATGAAAATCAGCTGTCATTCAGTGGCATCAACAATGTCATGTGTGTTGCACAGTCATATGATGGGGCTTCTGTTATGAGTGGTGCTGTTGGTGGTGTGCAGGCATGGTTCAGAGTTAATAATCCAGAGGCAATATGTGTCCATTGTGATGCCCATCAATTAAATCAAGTGCTTTGTCACACTTGCCATGCTGTACCAGAGGCCAATCAGTTGTTTGACTTGCTGCAGTGTTTACACACGACTTTCAACACATCAGTAGTAAGCCATCATAAGTTCAAAGATGTTCAGACCAAGTTGGGCTTGCAACCAAAGTGAACTGGTGCAGCTATCAAAAACGCACTGGTCATGCCAGCTGCGCTCGGTCAGTGCAAGTCAGAAAACTTTCTCTGTGAGGAGCGCCTCTCTGGCCTGGCAGGTCATTACAAGGCTGAGCTGAAATCAGAGGAGGTTCTTGTCGCAAAAAACTACTTAAACCGCCAAAGAGAGACGCTCTAATTAAATGACATTCAGTCAGTTTAAACATCACTAGATCCAGTGATGTTTCCATCCCTCACTCACATCGTTCAGATCGCTCTCACAATACCTATCAATAGTTGTAGCTGTGAGAGATCGTTCAGCGTTTTGAGGCGGCTGCATACGTGGCTTAAGTCCACAATGACCCAAGATAGGCTGTAACACCTCACTGTCTCCGCTGAGAGGGATCAGCTTGATAAAAGTAAGTTTATTTTGTCAAATTAAATTGACATCATTTTAAATAACCTTAATGAGGGAGCCTTGTTCAAATATATTACTGTCTAGGAAACAAAAACAAATATTGACTAATCTACTGTTATCAGTTTTTAATGATTCCATATTGATCTTGTTATTGTCCTCATGCATCCAGTAAATGTCTGGCTTTACAACATTTTTAACAACTTTCATTATAAACTGTGTCTCCATTTTACAAAAGCATTTGGAGACAGAATCCAAATCAATGAGTCACACAGGATGTATACGCCTGTTTTCCTTTTTAATGTGCGTTTCCATAGTTCAGTGGGTCTGACACAGTGCGGCTCACATTAGTGAGCGAGACCGTAACCCTGTGCAGCTGCTCATGTCAGTGATGGGCATCAATAACTGGCGCCAGGCCTGTGGTTCGTAATTGTGTTGGAGGGGTCAGTGTTGGGTCAACAGGGCATTCCCCCGGCCCATCTAATGAAGGGAACACAACTCTCCCTCACACCAATACTCTGCACAGCCATCTCCAATCCCAGGCCCCATTGCCCGTGTCAATCACACCATCAGTAATAGATATGCGACCCAGCCCATCTCTGCCGGGAGGCCTACAAGCCATCACAAGCCATCACAATATACAGTGCTCTGGCCAGTTAAATAATGATTCAGCTAATGTACTGCACCATGTTTGTTTACCTGGCTATCACACTACAGATATTAGTCTTGATATCACAAAGTGGTGGTAGACATTGAACAGAATTCATCGAAGTACAATGTCACTTCTTGTTATACACTACAATAAACAAACAGCTTGAATTCCACATTAAAAACTGCTACCAAAACCAAAAATCCAGAGATCCATCCTACCAATCAGGCAAAGGTCATATTAAAATAAATTCAGCAGACACAGATGTAATGTGATGTTTACTTTGCTCATTGTTTTAGTTTAGCATGCTAACGTTTGCTAAGTCAACATCCAAATGAAGGCAACATCAAAGCACCAAAAATTTGCCTTCACCAGCTACTTGACTCCCCACAGAGTGCCAGGTTAAAATGTTGGTCAGTTTTGGTTTCCCCCCTTTAACACAAGTGCACAGGGTGCACATGGTCCTCCTAGACCATGGACCGTGGCAATGCCACTGTGAAAATTGTGAAGCAGCAATGGCATAGGTATAGACAGGTATAGACACGTGCCATTGCACTGGGGCCCAGGATATTCAGGGGCCCGTGTAAGCCCTTGATAAAAATATGTTTTCACCGATGTGACTGATAAGGGTGTTTTCACACATACATGTGAAAACGATACTTTGTTTCATTTTTCAGCTAGTAGCCTACAGTCCATGTTCATACGTTTCACTCCAAACACTGCACCACTGGTGGAGGGTCATGTCTCCTTGGCAACTCACCGGAAAAAGATGCAAAGTACATCGTGTTTACATGGCTCCTGATTGTACACTGGGCAGTTGGGGTGGATCAGGCTCCAGCCATGTTCACATAACAAACAGTCCACACCAGGGCAGTCTCAGCGCAGCCGTTTTGGTGTGCAGTGTCTGTTGTGCTCACGTTGACCCAAACACGCCGCACTTGGGCCCAAAGTTCAACTGGGCCAACCTAAACACTGCCTGTGTGAATGGAAGATGGTAAGACTTAGGAGAGCACTCATGAGTTGTAAGAAAAATGATTTTGTGGTCATTTCAGCACCACCATGGACTTAACAGCTCCTCCCCTGCTGTCTGATCCGATTCTGATTGACCTGCAAGCTGTTGTTCACGTGCGAGTCTTGACTAGTATTCTTCACCTCCTTATTTTTCCAATACAAAAGGCCAAGTCATTTATTTGATTGTAAAATCCAACACACTGTTGATAAAATCTATATAGACCTCTACTGTGTGTGCAGGCGGGCGCATCATAACTAGTAGCGTGCATGTAGGGTCCATCATTATTATATCTTGCAGTGGGGCCCGTGATTTGGTTGCTATGCTGCTGCTCTCAGCTTCAAAACAACTATTCAGAAACCTATGGGCGACATCACAGAGCCATTGTCTGGATTTATTTACAATTAATCTAGTTATAAAATGAATATTTTATGAATATTCTTATTGTAGTTCAGTAGCCTTAGGTTGATGCATCAGGACTCGTTTCTTTTAACTCCATTTTACTTATCTTATGAACAGGCCACTACCTGAAAGCAGCACTTGACAATCAGGTCCACCACCCAAGCACAATGAGGTCCACCACCCCATACATCACTGCACCTCCAGCTCCAGTGATGTATTACAAGTCATCCATCACCATTGGCTGGTAAGAGGCAGGGGAGGGCCTGATACACCCACGTGTCAGACATACGCCAAGGGCAGGCGAGGGTCCTCTTTGAAACCTTAAGTGGAGCTAACTGAGCTCATATTGGCACGATTCGATTAGACTTGAAATGCCTTCAGGATTTTGTGCACATGGGAAATGAAGTTAAAAAGCTTATTTTGTTGAAAGCACATCTGAGTCTGCCTCATTAAGACCCAGGAGATAATGAGATGAAGAGAAACAAGAGAAAAACTGTGATGCTGAGATATTCCCCGTAATGAGTTTGTCTGATGACGAATTAATTGCAAGACAATCTAGAAATCCAAGGAAAAGTTGCATTATATCCATGTCCAGATTCAATTTTCTTTTGCCTTCCATTGAAGCACCAATAGATTTGGGTGGGAGTCTGGCTGGAATTGAATTAGCACAAAGTGAATGGCTTTGGTTACATGGAGAACAAGCTGTGTCCAATCAGTGTCTCTTTTCAGAGTAAGATGCTCCAAAACATCAGTCAATTACGCTTTGTTTGAACAGAGAGTGAAAAGCGCTATGAGGAGAAACAATAGATGAGGGTGAACTGGAGGGAAGACGAAGGGAGAGTAAAAGTAAATGAAAGAGAGTGTGGGGATGAATGGGGGAGGAGATGGAGATGCAGGGAGGGCAGAGAGCGCGTGAGGAAGGGAGATGGAGGTGGCGAGGAGAGACAGTGAAAGAGAATTAGAGGGAATATTTGAGAGAAATATGGCTACACGTGTCAGCAAGCAGCCCAAGACGTCAGCATTGTGTAAAAATAACCTGTCCAATTATGAAGAGAGACTGCATGCCTTTCTATCTGGGATGCTTTACTGTGGAGGGATCCTCCTTATCTGATTCCCCCCTCTCTCTCTCTCTCCTCAGATATACATCTCCTGTATATATTTAGATGCCGTCATATATTGCTTCTGATAATGTGATTCCAGAAAATAGATTGGAATTGTTCACTGTCTTTTATAAAGATGGATCGTTCTGTCAATATCCTATGGCTGGCTAGCATTAGCTCGCCACGCGGTGTACCACTTTCCATTCCCCGGCAAAAATGGTGTTTAATGCTTCCCTGGGAATGTATAGCTGCAGCTGTTTCCATTATCCATTTAACAGCCTCTAAAAGGAGGATTTATTTCTGTAAATTAGCTCCTGTATAACATGACAGTATCATGGATCATAAACTTTGAGTCAATACAGCATGGGAGCACCGTGGTTAGAGGAGAGAAAACACCTAAGTGACCCAATCTTCTCCTCCATGTACAGTACTCAGCAGGGCCCAGCTGGGACGGTGGCAGGTGTTCCCGCTAGAACTTTATCTTATTCTTCCTCCCGCTACAAGCTTCCCCCGACGTCCCACAGTAGCCATTTCCTCATCAGCCTATTACTTTCAATAGGCGTCGGAGTAATTGGCTATTTCACACATGTAAGGGTTGAGCTGGCAGAGGGTAAAGGGCAGGCAACCAGGCTGTCAGCGTCCTGCACCACAGTCATCCATCAATTATTATCAGGCACAAGGAAAGCCACCACAGCCCTGAGCCGGCACTTTGTCAGACCTCATCCAGGGCTCCCTGGTTAATCCATTAACATGTGCGAGCTTTAGCAATGTGGATGTTCTTCACCCGCAAGAGATTCTCTTCACTTACAAGATTTTTATTACATAGCAAAATGAGATCAATATTCTAGGAATTTATTCAGCAGATTTCTTGTCTTAATTGATTTGGAGTGTGATGACATGTTTCACACAATGTTAACAACTTTTTCCACAGTATAAAAACATCCTTAGTTTTGGTTTCAAGGGATCAGCATCACACTCAGTACGTTTACAGGACAGCTGAAAAAAACGAATTACTGCCTTAATCCGTCTATAACTGGACAACTGAAGTGCATGTTAGAGTTGTTAGTGCGTTAGTCCAGCTAAAACTGGACTTTTCCAAATTTGACTAAGACACCCAGATAATGCAATTGGAAATCAATTTTCTTCTGCATGTATACGCCTTAGTCCGACTAAAACTGGAAAATGCATGTGCACATCCTTCACAACGGTAGAGACGGTACAAAGTGTAGCACAGAAGCCGGCCCAAACCCAGCCAAGAAAAGGAAAAAAAAGCAGTGTCAGCACTGATTGACTGCATTTCACACAGTGCCACCAGTGAGAAGTGTGTTTTTTTTAATATATATATATATATATACACACACACACACACACACACACACACACACACATATAAAAAAGGAAGCCCGTGGACCAACACGACCCGAGTCATTTGTATAGGCTATAGCCTATTTTCAGCCTGAACCCGCCTCTGACAGGCGCGTCCGGTCAGGAACTGTAGTTGAGAACTTTAAGGTATTTATATCCAGGTGACAGAAAGGTCGACTGGAAAGGAGTCCGTATTAACCCACTGAAATGACGCATATCGCCACCTATGTTGAGGAGGCGGACACGTCAGTTCCCTGTTGCATGTAAACTTGGACACGGACGGGACTCCGACAAGATGCTTAAATAGAGCTATGAGCATAGCTCAGCTTAGCTGTGCATGCAAACGCACTGACTGTGAAAATCACCTGCAGCTGTTCTGATCTATTTATTCTGGTGGAGAGATACACTGTAAATTGTAGCTGTCAGCTGCTGAAGACCAGAGCAGGATAAGTTTACCCACCACTTCTAATGAGAT
Source organism: Caranx ignobilis (assembly GCA_021432705.1). Classification (NCBI taxonomy): domain Eukaryota; kingdom Metazoa; phylum Chordata; class Actinopteri; order Carangiformes; family Carangidae; genus Caranx; species Caranx ignobilis. The sequence goes on along the minus strand of MU269990.1, from coordinate 68,527,099 downwards.
GTAATAAGTAGTTACATAGAGTAAGCTACATACAAATTAACAGTTGTAATTAAAGGGTGGAAGTGTGGACAGGGTGCGTGAGTGTAGAGATATCCCACCACCACATGGCTCCACTGTAGAAACGATTCATCACTCAGCTTCGGATTTCACTTGTTGACACATATGATGCATGTGTCGCACATTATCGGACTGTGTAATGATATTTGCACTTTTAAGTGGCCATGTTGATGTTATTTCAGTCACGTGTTGATGTAAAGCAATGAGAGACATGCTGCTGGGTCTGACTGCTGAACAAGAGACTGTTGCTGTGCAGTTGCAAGAGCTGGCATATGCAGTGGAGACAACTTCTTGAGTCATGAGTATTTTTTCATCTTGCTTGATGATGCATTTGCTTTTAACAATCTCTAATAGCAGTGAAAACACACACACACATATGTATAGCAGTTACATTTTACAAGAGCTGCCAGTCAGCTTTGTTGTCAATAAGGCAGTTGTTTCACCCTAAACACATAACTACAAATCCATACTATAAAAAATCATCATCACAATCAAAAAATCAAGATATTTGGCAGAGAATGACATCAAAAGGAGGGAGATCATGGCACAAAGCAGCCTGATTCCTGTCCTGTGTTACCAGCATCTCTGATAATGTTGGAGTGAAGAAATGAAAGGGAGAAAGCAGCAGAGCAGATGGGTTTTGACTGTCTCAGGCTATAGAAACAGGAGAGAAGCTGGTTGGCAGGTTTTCTGACTGTGCTAAAACACAGCCTGTTCCTGGACACCAATAAAACACCTCATCTACGGCAGGGAGACTGTTCTTTATGTGGATTCCTCATTCACATTCACTGTGATGCTGATTTACATGTTGCAGCTTCAGACCAAAAGCCGCTCAGTCCACTGCTGAAAACTGACGACTCTCTAATATCTGAAATGATTTCCTCAACTTATACACATCATAATTTTCTGACGTCCTACTTGAGAGCAAAGTATTTTTAATGTGATGTCAGGGTCTTAATGTTGCACAACGCCGCGTGCATCTTTGTATTCATAAAAGGCAATGAGTCGCTCTCTGTGCTCCCTCCATCTCTCCATCTCCGTGCAGTAAAAAAACTGGGGGTGAAGATAAAGGAGGGCAGGCTGCTGGTTGGTTGGCGAGTTGGCTGGCTGGGTCCCTGCTGACAGGTTGTGATAGGCGTCATCTATCACCTGTGAAAAGGCCTGAGGGCTCGCCACACCAATCACACTAGTGCCAGATGTTACAGCCGAGGCACCGCACACATGCACTCACAACATACAACGACGCGCACGCCAACATAAATCACACAAACAAACAACCAGACACTCAAACACATGCAGAGAGATGCAAATGTTATTCACAATGAAACCAACTGGATACAGAGCAGCATGAGCAACCTCATATATATTATGATTTTCCTTTCACAAAGACACTGACGACCTTTCAAACTTTTTTGAAGAAATGTATCAATTCAAGACATTGATAGCGCAACAACAGGTGCTGCTGGAGCCGTTTTTCTGCGCACTAAATCTAACGTACAGAGGAAGCACAATGACTTCACAATCAAGTCATCACCGCAGACAAAGAAGCTCCTCCACTGTCTTTGATAGACCCGAGCAGACAAAGGGGGAAGGCCACCTCGCTGCATGAGCAATTACAGCAACAACTTCACATGTCTCTCTATTCCCCCAGAGGCCACACATTATGAGCCCACCTGTCAAGTACCCACATGCTTTTCCACCATTTTCAGTGAATGCACAGTGGAACAGTAACTCTCTCAATTAATCAGAGGAAAAAGACCACTTTGAGCGAACACTGATGTTGGACTTTAAAAAAAAACAAAAAAAAAAAACAGCTCTAATTAAAGGGCGGGGATGAAAACAGAATCTGAAATTTAAATTGTAACGTGCAAAAGCTGTCATGAGGTTAACAGGGTCTAAACAATTTTAATAAGCTGGATAATACAAGTACACACACACACACGCACAAACACAAACACATCCATATACACAAATAAGATTGCTTTCACGAGTCCTCTCCCTCATGCTATGCTTGCTAACGAAGTCATCCAATTACTGATTGGAAATGGCCATATTAGAATATGTAATAACCCCTCTGAAATATGTCTCACCCCTAATTTGATTGATCGCCTTTGCTTAACCACCCTGCACTCCAAATATGATTCAGTCACTTTTTAATCTGCAGCATAATTCAAACGCAGCGCTGTGAGTCTGGTTTTAGCGAGGCTGAACGCTCGTCAGGTTTCCCCATGTTATTTCTACTGGTGCGTTTCTGAGCTGGGAGAAGGGGGAGCGGAGGAGGGGAAGGGACGGTGTAGAGGTAATGGACCTCTTCATGCTCTGCGTTCCCAGCATGGCTGAGAGGTATGAAGGGCGATTCTATGGCTGCCTTTACATCACACTCCAGGGTCCATACAGAGTACGGCAGTGGTGGGAAGGCTAATGTTGATTTATCAAGTTGGACTGATGGTTGTATTAAACTGAGCTCTGAACCTTTTGGCTTTGGTTTCCACAACAATATATGACTATCAAGTAAAGATTATGTTTCCAGTTCAAGATCTAAAAACCTCTGAGTTTCATTATGGCTCCTTTATTCTAAAATATAAATAATTCATGATAAAACGCTAAAAGAAATTTTTTTGTTTGACCATTTATGAACACAAGTTAGAGCTTCAATGCTGTAGAGGTGTGAGTCATATCCCCAGGCACAGGAAAGACAGAGCTCAATAAATGATGTCGACTCGCCATTGTGGTGACAAAATAAATTTCAATTACAGCCATGTGAAATTGGATTTCCTTGGAGCATTAGGGGATTGAGAATCGTTGAAAGGTTTCACGCTTCTGCTCAGGTCCTTTTCTTCTAGACGACGGCTCGTCTCGGTCACGGGACCTCCAGCTTGTTGCTGCTCCAGCAGCACCACTGGCTTTACTGGCAGGCTTATGAAATCAATAAGTCACATTGGACAGATGTGTTTTCTCTGGTAACAGCTCACACAGAATTAATACAGATGATTACAGGCTGCAGCCATTCTGGGTCATTTTCCCCCACCTGGTGACCTTCCACGGTGAATGGGTCCTCTCCTGACGACCATTTTGCACCCATTCTGTCACATTCCCTGATCAATAACATGCAGAGCTGTATATTACGGCTGTAAATAAAATTTGAGAGCTCAATAAAGATGTTGTAGATCTATTGAAGATCTGATAATTTGTAGATGATGGCGCACTCCTCGGGAATTCTGATGTCCACCAACCTATAATTTCTAACCAACACAATACATTTGATTCACACAGATACAAGCTGAAACAACAACCAAGATGTGGCATGCTCTACTGTTGGCTGCCACGTGTAACTCTTCAAACACAATCAAAACAGATGGCTCTCATAGAGCGCTACAAGTATTAGTTGATTAATCCACATAAATAGCAGGCAAACAAAATAAAACAATTAAGTCATTTAATAAAACGCTAAACATGAAGGTTTTGTTGGTAGGAGAAAAAACAATCTGACCAAATCAGTTTGACCTCTTGGAAATGCGAGAGGCATTTTTCACAAGGTGGCCCCAGTCCTCCTCTGACATTTTATAGATTAAACAATTAAGCAAAAATTATAAGTGACAGATTATTTGACAACAACGATCGTTAGGTGCAGCCCAGCTGTTAATCCATTTAAAAAAAAGTACATTAGATTTGTTGAGCCGACGTCTGGACTCAATCGGTGAGGATGGACGTTCTATAAGCCTCCATCAGACTTGTCTTTAGGGTGGTCACTGAAGTGTTGATGCCAGCTAATTGATACACAAGGTAAAGAGGAGTTTTAGGGCAGTCCATCTGGACCATTTCACCCCAGGGTTAACTTCAACTACACATGACCCTCTTATCTAGTGAAGCATGACCCTGGTCTCGGGGTCCTTGGGGCACCAAGTAATGCAAGAATCCCAGACAGCAGTTACAATGTTCAAACAAAACCTTTGTATACTTTTATTCTTTCCCTGTCAATCTCCCTCTCTCTCTCTCCCGCCCTGTCTCTCTTTCTCGTCTGGGGAGAACATTTCAGATGGCATTTCCCTCTATAGATTTGTCTTCTTCAGTCTGCTGCACCGTTTCACTGTTGAATGCTTTCCCTGAATGGACCTAAATGTGCCAGGCTTCAGTGAGAGACTCATTTTCACAATGGGCAATAACGATGAGAAATTCACCCTTTGAGTCCTGCTGAAACCCGATGTTACAGTTACTACCATCCTGCTCGAGGTAAAACTCTTCACAACGCCCGGCATTACTGTCAGTGAAGACACTCTCAGTGCTGTTCAAACATTCATCTGCACTTACACTTCCAGACGAGTGAACGCCGACAAGGAAGTGAATCACAGATTGGGTTTGTAAGGCTTTTGGTGCATTGAGTACACATTTCTGGGAGCCATTCTTTATCACAAAGGTAAAAGTCTAAGTCTTCATGTTTCTTTATGAATGTGCAGTAAGTCTTGAAGCTGACAGTTATTTAGTCGTTTGGCCGATGATTTTATCCAAAGCAGCCTGCAGGTGAAGGACCTGAGTAAGCTTCAATGTAATAGGAATGTCAGCGTAAATATTAAGTGCCATATTTGTTAAGTGCAAAGAGATTACTGTATATTAATGGAGTGCACCGCAAAAGCACAGTAAGTGCTAGTTGAACATGTTAGGGTTTTAGAAAAGGAAGAGATGAGTTTGGTCCCTGCTTTGATTTGTTAGTTTGTTCCACCACCAGGGAACCACAGATAAGAACAGTCTGGGCTGAGATTGACAAACAGCTCTCTTGGATGTTGAGATAAGGTTTCCAATACTCAACAGTAAAGTCCTCTTCCATGTTGGCATGCACAGGGGGTGACACTGGAGCTCCACCACAGAGATAAAGTGATGTCCCTGCTCCACATTGAATAATGCATACTAATCTGTATGGTAACTGGTAAAGTTAGTAGACTCCACTCAACATAGTTTTAACATCTAATACTAACAGGACACAATAGTCCATGTAACAACCAGCATCAGTCAAGCTGTGCTGGAGAACGTCACAGAGACCAGTATGTCCATGTAAGGCTGTGACTTTGTTGGGTCAGAGAGTAACTGGTTTCCATTTGAAACACAAAACTCAACTATTGTACTATGGATGCAGATTTCTAACAACATTTCCCACAATGTAGATGCTCACAACCTACAGCTCAGGTTTATATCTCCAGCAGTGACCCATTGCACACTTATCTTTGAGGGTGAACAGTTAGTATCAAGGTACTAGCAACCTCTAAAGAAAATGAGACTGGGAGGTGAGTATTGTTGCAGCCCAGCCTAACAGCTGCAGGATATATATATATATATATATATATATATATATATATATATATATATATATATATATATATATAGGTAAATGTTCAGGAGAGCTTAAGACAGTGGCCTTTGAATACTGTATATTCAGACCCCGTGCCTTTTTACATCTTCATGATATTGTAGATTTAAACCTGAATGGATCAAGTGAAACATTTCTTTTGATATTTTGTAATAGACTGTGCATGCCAGAATGAAAACCAAGCCATGAAGTCCAAGGAACTCTCTGTGGACTTCAGTGATAAAACTGTGGCAAGGCATAGATTAGGTAACCATTTCTGCAGCTTTGAGTGTTCCCACAAGCACATCAGTTACTCGAACAGAGCTCCTGAAGTCCTCTGCTGAGATGGGAGAACCTGTTGGAAAGATGACCATCAGCAGCACTCCATCAATCAGGCCTTTATGGAAGAGTAGCTACTGTAGATGGAAGCCACTTTGAGTAAAAGCTATATGACGGCCTGCTTGGAGTTTGAAAAACGGCATTGAGAGGCATCGGAGCCTGAGGAAAGAGATTCTCTGCTCTGATGTAGGCTTGAATGATGTGAGGAAAAGCTGCAATGAGCAGTAACGCTTTTCAATATCATGACATGATATGCGATACAGAAGCAAAAATTGAGGTGTGCCATATAGAGTAATGTTGTGTTGAACAGAAAAGAATACAGACAAAGGTCATGTCTCCTCCGTCCTCCTCCCTTTGCTGCAGTGGGCAGCTGACATCTCAGGTTTAGGGTGTATTCAGACCTGTGGCTCATTTGCTCTGTTCCAATTCAGGAGCTAAAATAATACAATTATTGCATTTCTCTTTTGGGTCTTTTGTGTTCAAACGGTAACAGTCCCAAGCGGTCCATAGTTGTAAACAAATGCTAAACAGCTGTTCTCTCACTGGTCAGAAATCTTACCCCAAAGAAGGTGGAGGTTACCCAGGAAAAACAAACACCATGAACTAGAGGTCTCAACGGGCCTGAAAATTAAAGAGCATATTGCAGGTTATACTTTTTTACAAAATGCAATGTAATGTTGTCTAAAAATTACCATTTGAAAAGGTGAGTGAGGATTTAAAATGTTTTTCAAAACACAAAGGCACAAATTTAACCAAAAATTGACCATTTTGAGCAAAGCATCTAAAAACGCCTTTTTTTTTTTAAACATCGTGTCATATTACGTCACGAGAGGGAGTTGTATGCTAGATGCAGCCATAGCTCAGTGAGGAGAGTAGGTAGCTATCACTCAGAGCGGTCGTGTTATAGTGAGTCAGTGCATCTGCAGTAGGGTGACCAGATGAGAATTCAGAGGCCGAAGATCACACAACATGTCTGTTCTGATGATTCAAGTCAGCGGTCCTGAAATGTGTGTTTCTCTTCTGTAACACACATTCTACATCTTGCAGGCGACGTCTTTCCACATAGGTACACCTGCATGCAGCCTGCCGTCCGACTTCCCTCCGTGCAAAATGCCAAATTCTTTCCTACTTTGCAAGACGCTTTGTTTGTGTGATCTTGTAAGGCCACAGTGATCCACGGGTACTTCCCTCCCCACTCCTCTCAACACCTGCAGAGACGTTTGTGCTTTTTAGCTGCGTGTTCATCAGGTCCGGGGACACCAGCCTCTGTGTCAATAATAAATGAAGATTATGCTTCTATCAATTTGCTCCATTGCTGTACACATTTTAAAAAGATGCAACAGCCATAATTAACATAGGAGCAGCTGGCAGGAGCTGCTGCAGGGCCACCATGATAAGTTAAGTAACTACTCCAGAATCCAGTGTTGCCAGACTGGACAGGTTTCCGCCCAGTTGGGCTACTTTTGATTATATCAGGCAGGAAAAAAACACATTGGGCGGATGGATGAAATTTGGGCTGGTTTAGTCCACATTTGGCGGGTTTTTAATATTGTGAAACCAACACGCTCTCAGGTTGTTGTGCGTCTTTCAGCACCACAGGTGTGGAAAGCGGCGAGGAGAAAGAGGGAGGGAGGGAGGGAGAGGTGCTGTGTATGTCCATAATTTGTTTGTTTGTATTTTGCTTACCTTTTCTTGTTGAGTATAAATTATTTATTTCACTAGTAAGCCTGAATGAAACCCCGAAGCTTTGCATCGGGGTGCCATCCATCCTGCTCACTATACATTATCATGCTTATTACACGGCTTATGGCAAAATACGGTGTTTACTGATGTATAAACTGCATCATTAAGGCCTAGTCTATATACCAAACACCAAAGGACCAAAGGATGGTACTATTTTTCCAGGTCATTTGGCTGAGATGCTGTGTCTTGAAAACCCAGTGTGTGAATGGTACATGTAAATATGTTTTTTCTCTCAGTCACTATGTCTTAGTTGTGTGCAATGTGTTTATGGCACATGTTTATATTACAATGATAATGAAAATACAATGTATCGTCATACCTGATCTGATGAAATGAAATTCTTACTGAGCAGTTGTTGAACATGGGTACAGTGGTGCAATGTTGCTAAGATGAAGCATGGGGGTGGAAGCATCATGCTATGGAGATTCGTCTCGGCCTCAGGGACAAAGGAACTGGTTAGAAGTGGTGTTGGACAAAACCTCCTTCAGAGAGCACATGACCTGAGACAGGAGCAACAGTTCACCTCTCAGGATTTACCTCGAAGTAAACAAGCCAAGACCATGTTGCAGTCTGAGCCTCCCAGTGAAAGTCTGGACTTGAACCCTATAGAACATTTGAAGATAACAGTTTAGAGAGGCCAGTGGAGCTTGAGACAATCTGCTAGGATGAAAGGATAAACTGTCCAAATCCAGGTGTGCAAACCTCGGAGAGAGCAAGAAGACTCGAAGCTGTGAAGGAGTCTTATACAACACCTTGAACTGAATGGAAGTTTTTAATTTCCAATAAATTTGATCTTAATTCTTCACACTGGATAAGCAACATTATTTCATTTCTGGTGGACCAGCTTATTTTCAGAATCAGTGTAGCTCAAATAAGAAGAAAAGCAAATGACATCAGTGTTTCCCATACACATATGTCAACACATGCAATTACAGTAGTGCGGGCATATTGTTACACTTGATTAACTATTCCTAATCATCCTGTTGCCCCTGTGTTCACAAGCTGCAAGATTGACTAGATATCACTGCATGTGTGATACGTCAGCCTGGTTATGAATTCCTGTCTGTGACTAGACCTCATTTCCATATCACGCTCAGGCAGCTTTGATTTGAATATCACTCTTCCCAGTTCACCACTTCAGCCTTTAGAAGCAGAATTGGAGGTTGAGAGCTCTCAGTGGGGGGTACTCAGAATGTGGAGATGGAAACTGAGTGTGTAAATTTTTTACACTCAGGAAATTCCAAAATTTTGGCCGATAATGTGAATGTCTTATGGGAAAAAAAAGATACCTCACTGAATTTTTTTTTCTAAATACAGACAAAAATATTTAATTGGCTGAGCTTGTGTAACAAAACATATGAGTCATAGAATGAAATTCTTCCAGGCTGTGTATGTTTGTAATTTGTATGTACTCATGTACACATGAATATGTAACAGCAAGTGGTGTGATGGTTGAGTGCTGGTAAAGGTGCAGATAATTCCTGGAGCAGCCCATCAAAGCAAAGCAGCTCCTAATGTTCCTGAGTGTCTGGTCACTTTGTCAGGTACAACCAGCCAATAACAGGTAGGACCAATTTATTGCCTTCATGGTTGAATTCTTCGAGGTACATATATTCAACAAAGCATATTAAAGTACAACATGCTGACATGCTAATTCCCTCACATTTTTTTTTCCTGGTGGCACATTCAAATGACATGCTGCATCACCTTGTTTAAAACCAGCTTCACTGGGCCGGCTCTGTATGTACCAGGCAAGCAGTAGGAAAAACAAAACTCAAATATACAGCAACAATGCCGTGATTGTGATGCTGCAGTGGCGCACCATTTTCACCGGTGAGTGTACTGGCGTACAGCTGTGTGTTAGACAATACAATACAGAGGTGCTGCAGGGGCACTCAGGTAAGGCTTTCACAGCAGCAGGGCTCCGTGCCGGTTCTGTTCCCGAACCCAATTTTGAACCAGCCGGCATGTTCAGACTGAAAAAAATGACAGGTTCAGAAACTGAGAAGACGGCCCTCAGGGGAACCAAGAAATAGTTGGTCCTTCCCTGTGAACCGTGACATCATCAGTGGGCGTGTCATTCTGGGCTGTGACAATAAGCAGTAAGGAGGAGGAGAAGGCAGCGACTGACAACCTGAAGAAAAATAATTTGTCGTGGTCTGCTAAAGAAACAAAATGTTTCAGAAACAGAAACAGCAGCAAAAGAAAGAACAAGTTGTATGGATTTCCCTTTGGGGTTTAATAAAGTAAAGAAATTCTTATCTTTGAACTTGGAGAAGAGGTGGTCCAGGCTGGGTCCACTCACAACATACACTTCCCTGGCCCTCTGATCTGTCCCTCCACTAAGTTCACTACAAATTGGTCAAGTGACAACATAACCTCCTATAGGCAGCGGATAATTCTGAGTACCGTGATTTAGGAACAGAGAGTGTTGAGAGTATAGTGTTTCTCAACTGTAAAACATACAACCAAATGCACAGCTTAGTCACAATTATCAGCAGATGTTATTCATATCAGCAACTGTAGTTACTGCTTTATTCAAGTGAACCAGTATGGCAGTACGGTGGAATGTGCACTGTGTTTATTCAAACACCCAATTCCATCGGTGGCCAAATTCTGTGATCGATGATCTGATGTTACTGGTTAGTCTAAAGGTTTAGCATCCACACAGGTGTTTTCACTTTTCTGTCTAATTAGACTGTGCAGGGGCGGAGCTATGATGTAATTACATGAAGGCACCACACTCCATTAACCAATGAGAATGACAAAGAAAGACGTCAGCCAAGCACAGTGTTCAGAAGAGGGCTAATTTGGCACATCCAGTGACAACACCTGTGTGGCTGAGCCAAAGCTGCTTCAATAGTCCAGCTACTCATCACCAATGTCTTTTTTGTGCTTCTGTTTAAAAAAAAATGAGCCATGAGACCACCAGTGGCACCATCACTTCTTCAGTTCTAAATTCTCACCTCCCATTAGTGCACCACAACAGAAAGCAGACATTCGTTAGACCAGCCAAAACGTGTTCATCCTTCAGTGATCCAATGCAATTTAGGTAATAATGTCAACAAGCAGACCTTCCTTCTGGTCCTGTTTAAATAAAGCAGAGCAGACACAACACTGTCAAGCTCAAGCACATCCACGTGTTCTGTGTTAGAAAATTAACGTGTTACTTGAAATGGTTGTTGGCATGCTTATTAACAGTTTCTCTCCTCAGTTATGTTTTTCCTCTTCAGGTTAGCTCACCGCTTTGTGTTTTGAAATTCTACCGCAGGAAATGTCAGCCCATGGCCTCACTAAATGGGTCTTGAATTGCAATGCTGGATTCTCCTCTTTGTTTTTAACACAGAAAATAGTACCAGACACCAAACAGCTTCATATCAATCTGAAAAATATGTCAGTGGTGTCACATTTAGTTCCATATGTTCCATCAGTGGCATTTGGTCAAACAACCTGTTGACCATATCTTTGCGTTTCAGTTGCGTATGGCTGACTGTTCAGTGGGTGTGTGATCACAGTGTGTGTGCACGCCACACGTGTGTAATTCTGTGTGTGCCTCCACCCAGTGTCGGGGTTACTACCCATGTATTATGCATACCTCACAGCTGGCTCTGATAACACCCTCCAATGCCTTCATCTATCAGAGGTTGGGTAATGGCAGCATTAGCCTGCAATGATAGTCAGTCTCTATTACCATTCACACTTTCTCCCCCTCAGACAAAAGGTGAAGAGGGCTCCAAACAGACAGAGGAGGAAACCAAAAAGGCAGGGCAGGTTTACGTGACATTAACCTGCTCAACCTTCCAAGTCTGCCTTTGAAAGTCAAGCGTGATTCTCCAACACGAGCCAGTTGAAACTTTGAGGCAAAATAGAAAACATAACACCTCTATGTCATAAACTGAGGGACGTTAACAAACAAAACTTCATGAAAAATGCATGTGAAAAATCAAACACGGCTCTATTTTATCTGTTTTATGTGGCAAAAGAGACAAGATGGAGCTAATTAGCATATGAGCACAGCTTTTATGTGGTTTAGTTAATTAGAACACATTATCATAGCATTATAAAGCTGATACTTAAGGAGTTAATTTATGCCAAAAGGAAGCTAAAAACAAAAACACTGGAGGACAGGATGTGCCTAAATATCTCCCACACACAATTGCCTTTATAAGTCAGTTGGAGTAAATGTCATTTTGGAAATGAATACACTTTATGAATGAGATGTGGCATCACAGAGAACTGGGGCATAGAAAAAAAGGAAGCCGGTTGAGCATGAAATCTGGAGATTGCAAACTGTCTGTCAAAAATAACACAGGTTAAGATGGCACCACAGCTTTGTGCAACATAGCATCAAACCAGAAAGGTGACCCTCTCTGAGTAAGCAGTCGAGTACATTATTCACAGCTTCTTCTACTTCTGTGTTTGTATGCGTCTCCTGCCACCTGGGAAATTTAAAAAGTGTCTGTTCAGAAATTGACAGTGTCCTGGTAACGCAGCACTCTGAATGCCTCTGCAGACCTCATGCAGCAATGATAACAAAATAAGTCCTCACCAGGTGTTTGTTTTCCTTTTACTACTTAAATCGCTGAATCCCATCAAGGCAACACTTTCCCTGAATAGTGATCAGGTTTTAATTCCCAAAGACGCAAATCAAATTCAAGCAAACTCATCCACAAGGATAACTGCCTGTCATCGTTTCATGAGACGCGTCTCACCTCAGTTAACCACTGCGCAGGTAGATATGCTCTCAGCAGGAATGAGCAACCACAGCGTGAGGTGATCCTGTGCCTCTGTTTAGATGCTCAGTGCTGTGGGGTACCAATGCAAAGATGCAGTGTCGTCCTGCAAAAAAAAGCTGAGCCCAGCTCAACCCGTGTCCTCTGGCAACGTTACACACCAATCAATGTGCAAATACAGATTTCTGACTTACAGTGTTTTGTTTTCTCTAGTACTCAAACTCTCCTTCGTGCGTATCATTTCCCACTTACTTTTTGAGCTTCTACTTATATTTTGGGAAAATCACTTCCCCTCAGAGTTAAATGAGAAGATCAGTGTAGAATATCTCTGTCTCTATGGAGGTCCTGAGCTGAGAGGCAATTAGCTTTCCTTAACATAAAGACTGGAGGCAGAGGGAAACATCCAGCTTGGCTCTACATTATGGTAATCAGTGCGCCTTAGAGGTGTTTGCAGGTGTATTTTTGAAATTGGAGGGAGCCAGTCCAGCATTTTTCTCCTGCTGTAAGTCTTTATGCAAAGCAACGCTAATCGCCTCCTGGCAGCAGCTTCATGTTTTACTCACAGACATGAGAGAAGCATCAATCTTCTCATCTGCCTCTCCGCAAGAAAGCAAATAAAGCACACACCCCATGATATCAATCTTTGTCCTGAAGTTTAGAGAAGATGTTTTTGGGTCAGTTTTAAGTTTGTTGAAGTTTTTGCCCTTAACTGGATTACAACAGTGAGAGTGACAGGCACAGAGAGAGGGAATGAACGCAGACACACAGCCACTGTGATAAAGGATTTCTAACTTTTTGCAGGTGGATGATTTTCACTTTAAAGACCATCCTACAACTGTTTATCTAATGGCCTGACTTGGACGACTTGGCTCTACTTGTTTTTTTTTTTGCTTTTCCACAAGGATGTACCTGGTACTTCTTTAGTAACGCCTCCACCCGGGTTCCAAGCGAGATGAGGCAATACTAAAATGTGACGTCAACTGACTGCCTAATGTACAACTGCCTTCCACTGATTGGCCAGAGCATCATCAGTGGAAGAGTCACGAGCGTGACGTGTGACAGAGAATCAAACCTGCAAATTTTAAAAACACACCGGTGACAGCGCCCACTGAGCTGTACTGAGACGGTGTTATTGGAGTTAAAGGACTACTGAAAAACACACCGAGGTCTGTAATCGAGTGCAGACGAGTGTGTCTGGAGGAACGAAAAAGACAGAAAGATGGAGCGACCGAAGCAGCCGTGCTATGACAACCCTGCCCATGTTGAGGAGGTACTATGAAGTACTCAGCTGTATGGAAAAGAACCTAAACTGAGCCGAGCCAAGACGAGTTGAGCCGAGTCAAGCTGTCAACACATATGCCCCTAGATAAATAACAACTCCATATACATTCAAGGTCAGTGAGAAACAGTGATGCCAACACTTACAAGTTTATTATTCAAATGTAAAACATCTGGCTCTGCGCAGTGTCTCTATAGATCTTGTTGACAGCAAGAAAATCAAAGAAAAAAAGGCAGATGTTGTTATAACACATGTGAAACTCTCATACATCAACAACTCAACAGCTAGGCTGTTCTTTATTTCCAAAAATAAAGGGTGATGAATCTTAACATGTCTGTGAGACAGGAGAGATTTATCTGACTGCACTGCTCAACTTCAATTTGCATTTATCTAAAATGGTAATCAACATGTCTGTTACGTGTATTGTGGGAGAGTTCCCTTGCCAGGCAGTATTCAGATGTTGTCTAATGTACACACACACATAGCAACTGCATTACTTAGGCATCCATCAGAGCTCCTCAAAAGCCCAACGTGTCATTACAGTGTCTGGTTGAGTAAAAGCAGTACCACAAATCAAAGCTAGGACACTGAGTGACGCCCTCTATCTGCCCGCCCTCCCCCCCCTCCCTCCTCAGAATGCATTGATAAAGGGCATGGGCGGCATAAATTTAGTGCTAAATGGCCAACTGTCATGTAGAAGGTGAAGGATCACATCACGTCGGAGGCATGAGCAGATGCCTGTGAAGGTCTAATGACGGTGACCGTGTCACCCCTATGTGCACGTGTGTGTGTGTGTGTATATGCCTATATGCACATGCATGATGCGTGCATGTGCCACAAAACATCTCGGACACACAACCCGCACATACGCCCACATGAGGTGCACACCAGACTGTGAAAGAGCGCCCACGGTGTAAAAGCTTTACATACGAGTCGTCTCATCCATTGATCTGAGACTTTACAATGAGTCGTTGTCACGTAGCAGAGAGAGGAACAAAGGAAAAAAGTAGAGGGGACAGAGCCTGTGATAAAAAATCCCATTTGTCATTGAGGAGACATGTGAAGGGCTGGTGATGTAAGCCAGATGTGCTGATGTCATGCATCTGTAGATCCATCCGAGTTAATTCAATGGAACTTAGCTCACCATCAAGGTAACAACAAGGTAACACAAACACATCAAGCCTATTAGTGATATTAGCACGAGCGATGTGACGCGGGGACAACGTGTGAATGTGAATGTGTGTGTTTGTGTGTGTGTGTGTGTGTGTGTGGGAGGTGCTCGAGTGGAGGGGGGTTGTCCATTTGTTTACCCTAATTTGTGTAATGCACAGTGACAATAGAAAGGGACTGAGAGGATTAATACACCATCCATCATCAAGCTGGCTCTTGACTCCCTCAGACCTTAGATAGACCTTCTCCCTAATGTGAAGCAGACCTGGTACATCCAAACAGTGTGTGTGTCAGCTGGCTCTGACTCAAATTAAAGACAAACACACACACACGCACACACATACACACACAAACTTTATTGTCCTTGAAGAGTTTGAGTCATGATGGAATAAAGCACATTGTATTTATAGATCTTATTTGTTGGCTGGTCCAAACAGACCCCTCACTACATTGTATTTTTATTACATTTTAATTGCGTACTTTTCGCTATGTTTGGACGGACTATTATTTTGTTTTTTATTTTTCAGGTATATGTTCCAGGGCTTCTTGCCATCTCAGGCTTCAACTTATACATTTAACTTTTGGGGAACTTTCTAAACTCATCAAAATGGCAAATACCTGTTTATTTCACTCAAGCGTGCAGCCACATTCTGCAGCCCACAAATAGGTGCGCAGAACAACTCTTTGAGCTGCCCCAGCTCTGCTCCGTCTTGGTGTAAAATATATTTCTGAATGAGAAAATATCTTCAATCCAATAAATCTCCAGGCAGACAAAGGCGGCAGAGGAGACTACAGGATTCTGCAAATAATGGCTTGGGGCTTTAGCATATGAGATCATCTGATACAACTTTGTACATAAACAGAGCAGCAGCTTCAGCAAAACAAACTGTTTAACCTTGCTGTGAATAGATTTGCATCCATTACAGTCAGACACAGTATTGTGAGAGGAGGACAAAGAAAAAGACGGCTTTCTATTTTTCTTCCCCAAGCAGAGCAAGGCGCACCAGTATCTGGGAGGATAAGCAAATTCATTAACGGCTTCTGGCAGCACGGGAGACAGGATTAACAATCCCTTTATGCTGAAATGTAATTGAAAATATGGCCTGTCTCATTTTTCACACAAATGTGATTGGATATGCTCCTGTTGTGTTGAGGTTAGCTGCAGTTAAGCCATAATTTGATTTTGAAACTATCACAGATGTGGAGCGTTACAGTCACCCAGTTAAGATAATGTGAAGTGATAACATTAGGATAAACTGGTGAACAATCCTATTGTAGGAAACACAACTCTTCGTTTGCTTTCTAATAAAAAGATGAATGGTTAGTTAGAATTCACAGCCTGATGTAGACATACACAGTATGTACATGTATATGAGTGTAGCAGGTCCAATAAAACAAGAATTTATGCAATAATTAAACAAACAGTGCATTTGTATTAATATATACACAACCTCACAGCTAAATGTGATCGGCTGCTCCGTGAAAAGTGCCACTGTATCTTCAATAACAACAAATCACGAGCAGTACACACAGACGAATCACAAATTAGAGAAACATATTCCGCCCCGTCAGGCACATTTGAATCACCGACAAGCTGGCTCAAGGTTGAAGGAAATGACACCTGTGATATTTCTCACTCAGCTGCCCCAGCGGGTTATGAATCGGCCAAGAACATATTTTAGCTTAACATGCTTCCGTCCTTTTACCGCAAAACTGCAAGAGCACTAATCATGACAGACGGCTGCCCCTGTCAGTGGCACTGCCTTATTTCACCAGGACGGAGCACTGAGCAAAACATGCTAAGCAACACCATCCAATCCCTAATCAATGTGACATTCAGGTACAGCCACTCTCAGCTACCGTGTTAGCAATCAAAGGTCACTATAAGGACACGTGAAATGTAATGTATGACACGCCAAGTGTATTTTATTATTTGATGAGAAATGCTCTAGAAATCAATAGAGTGTCTGGGACCATGGTGCTATTAAAGCTCCCTGAGACTCCATCGGCCATTTCAGAACGAGATTGTACACTAACCAGTAATATGCAAGCCCAATGCACATTCCACTGGAAAATCCAATTTTCCATCATTCTGTTTGGTTATAAGGCATCTGGACTGTAAACTGTGTAAAATGTTCCAAATCAAGATTTATGATATTTAAAAAAACATGGATGATGAAAACCTTGTCCCCACCTAATTCACTTGATTTGATTGTCAGATCTGATGTTCAGGTGCAGCTGTACACCCTAAATTTCATTCTCTTGCATGGCTGACCAACTGTAAGCCCACTGGGTGCTATGGTAATGGAATATGTGTCCATACTTGTACTAACTGGTGAAGTGCCTGGGACCAAACAGGCCTGTCCCGTGGCTCTTCTAATGTAACACTGACTCACACACAATCCATCAGGCTGTTCAATTACAATATTCTGACAGAGATGAACATTTTTTCTAACAAATACGTCCACATGTAAACTTGTAAATAGCAAAAAGTTTACACAACATCTGGAATCAGATAATGTAGATCACTGACTGACCAGGAAAACAACCAATCCAGGCTGACAGGAAGTGACTGTTTCAAGAAGGTACATGCAGCTACATACAGAACTGAAGCTGAGCAACCTCTTGTGCATTATTATTTCTCTCTTAATATTTTGATGATTTCTGTATTCTGGTCAAAACCAGACGTACAAAAACAGGCAGACTGAATCATATTTACTGTATCAAAGTAATTCAGAATGTGCATCTGCATTCTGTCATAGTGGATCATTCGCCTTCACCAACCACTACCTTCTTTCCTGTTTCCCTGTTATTGTCTCACTTCCACTTGTATCACATTTTTGGGTTTTGATGAGTTTGAGGTCAGACTGTTTAAAGACTGTAATAAATACGATGGTATGTGCATATGACTACTTCGCCATGACCTACAGATTACAAATAAAAGGCAGTCTTAAAGCTACAGGAAGTCAGGTGGCCTACAGGTCAAACAGATATAAGTTTCATACAAATGTGAAGTGACCATCCTTCACACAGGAGAGACTTCTATAACGACACAGAGAGAGAGTAATAACTCAATTTTCAGGACTGTTATGATCGATAATCCATGGAGCAGAGGGAGCCTTCAGGACGGAGGAGCCCAGTTGTCTGGTTATCTCTGAAACACAAGGCTGAGGCCATTCTGTCTGTGGGTGGTCTGGAAACCCACTGATTGGCAGCCACTGATAGAGCACACTATAATAAGACCGCTGCACCCGGTGGCCCGATGCACCGCCTCCCACTGACCCTTCATTGTCTCTGCCATCAAGCTTGGCACAACGCTGATGCTCTGATAAGGACGAGAACTTTCCTGATGGCTTTCTCACTGTGTGGACAAAACAGAAAAAAAAAAACACGAGAGAAGAGGAAGCACCAAACCAGAGGGGGAGGAATAGCTGAGGCAAAACCGCTTGTGTGTATATTTATTGGCTCATGAATCAATATGGCTTTTCTTATACAAAAAGACCCGGCTGTCATGGAGAGTGAGTATCTATCACTTCCACCTGGAGCCTCGGTGTGGTGGCAAGGTCGTCACTGATAGCCTTGTGCTGGTTTGTTGGGGGGGGACCTGAATGAAGGGGATGACAGCAAAGCGATATGAAGAATATAACTCATATAACTCATCTTATACACGACCAATGGCAATGGCCCTGATTATAAGAGGTGATTTACTGTATCCTCAGCACAGGGCTCATAAACATCCAGGCCCAGGACACTGCATATGGTGCCTGCTTTATGTTGATTTTTTGCACCATTAGGTCTATTTGCTGACCTGCAGATCCAACGACTGGTAATAAAACATGGCGTCCATGCTTTATAAAGCATACAATGCACTTTTTTTATCAAAATGCACAGAATAAACTGTGAGAGGATTAGAGAAGGATTCCTCACTCAGCTGCGACTCATTCAGGTCCAACACTTTATTCTTTATTCTTTTGGGAAAAAAACAAAACACAACAAAGATGGTTTGTTTTTTTATTCTTGAAGACATCAATGCATCCCACTGGGCCCCAAATGTACAAGTCTATGACTCTGAATGTAAGTCGGGACACTTTCATGGCCTAATGATTAGAATATTTCCTGGTTGCTTCCGTCTCAGAAAAGTCTCAGAGGGGATTAAATGTCTGGTTTTTCATTAACAGAGCCCCGATGTGCACCACTGTTCAGACGCCATAGTATAAAAGCACATCACTGTAAATGTGACACAAGCTTAGAGTTGGTATGAAAATAATCAATTGATCCAAAAGACTTATTTTTATTATTTTTTTAATTGTAGCAAACTAACTGTATATGGCAACATTAACTACATTAGTGTTCAAATAGGTCTTTGTTTGCAATGTGTACATTTTGTTATGGACTGCAAAAGAAGAGATCCCCTGACATGCAGACCTGGAGAACAAACCAGACGGCTTCATGCAGACAGACCCAATTACACGAATAAGAGTCACAATTAAAGATAAATGTGGTGGTGACATTAAGCAGCTAATGTCCTATAATGACATTAGCTCCTGAAGGTCACCCTATCATTGTTGTAGAGCACTATAAATGAACTACAATTAGGAGTGTGATTTCAAACTCAACACTGATCTGCATACAAAACATTTAATGTGGTCGAAGGTGAAAAATCCTGCTATTTCTGCAGTCTAAAGGACTTTAATGTGAAACCTATGTGTTCTCGTTTATAGCTTTGAAAGCCATCCAACCAACAACGATAAAACTGGTGTCACAGTAAAATTTGCTCCTCAAACCTTGACAGAAGGTGAATTTGCACAAGAGAAATAAAACTATATAACAGGAAAAGAAACAGAAACCCACTGATTTTACAGCATTTCCACAATGAAAGCTCCTACGCCAAGCTAAATGAGACCGTATATAGAACATACCATGCAGCATTTCTATAGTGACCCATTTATTGAATTACCTGCAATGTTCTAACTTCTGTAGATAGCCTATTTTAAATTCTCTGACTTTGCTTCCTGGAATGTACCTCAGGGAATTCTGTAATATCCCAGCACTTCCCCAGGGAAACCTGTACTATGGCAAAGAACTGTGGGAGGAGAAGCATAGAAGAGCCATGCAAAAGAAAGAAGAAAGAAGAGAGGCTCCTGCAGGATTTCATCTCAGGCCAGTGTGGGCACACGTCTGCAGCTCTGAGCTTTATCCCTCTCTCTCTGAAAAATACAAAAAAAAAGGTCTTACAGTGCAGATGGCTCATATTTCAGAGCAAGAAACAAGGACACTAAAGCAAAGAGGACACTGTAGTTTTGCATATCAATTAATCAATTGCTGATTAATAAAATTATCTGTTTAGATTGGTCAAAGTAGATGTGGTGACAGACTCCCAGATTGTCTGATCATATTTATTCAAACAGGACAAAGAAATCCTCAAAATGTTGGCATGTAGAAATATGAGGATAACTTTCAGTTTGAATTTGTGAGATGTGATGGTCCAACAAGCGTATCACTGGTCGAGTCATGACATGCCGAGTCAAACTGCGCACCAACAACCAATCAGAGAAAACCTGCCTGATTCTAAATACAGTAAGCATGATGAATCCAGATTTGCCTTTGACCCAGCAGACAGTGCCTACGCAGCAGAAACTTAAAAAAAGTGGTTTTACTTCAAAAATCCAAATAAGAGAAAACAGTGATGAGGAGTTGTGCTGCTGCAGGATATTGAACTGTGTGGAGACATAT
Source organism: Caranx ignobilis (assembly GCA_021432705.1). NCBI lineage: Eukaryota > Metazoa > Chordata > Actinopteri > Carangiformes > Carangidae > Caranx > Caranx ignobilis. Next base: position 68,506,707 of record MU269990.1, on the reverse strand, counting down.
TCTCATATTCTGCTTGTAAGACCTCTCCACAGTTCATCAAAGAGGGAGAGAACAAACAACATTGCTGGCTGCTACACTGTTTCCCCTTTTTTCTTGTCCTCCATACTTTTGCGGGTGTGTTATCAGATCAGGTCGATGCCAGTGCAGTACCACCTCCTCCCAGACACTTCCCTCCCTCAGACTGTAATTAACTGTCAAGGCCGATCTGGAGGAGAGGACCCATGTCAGAGTGTCAGGACGGTTAATTAAGAACCTTAAAAGGTGTTTGCAGGGAACAAAGACCAATCCACCCCGGCACCAACTGCGACATGCGGAAACACTGCCTCTGATTAACTTCAATTAACTGAGCCCTAGAAGGTAACCCTGTGTGTGTGTGTGTGTGTGTGTGTATGTGTGTGTGTCCTTTCTTCACGTCACTGTGCTCAGCATGATGGATCATAAAGAGTTCTATCTCTCCTTCTTTTCTGTGATGGGGCTGCAGCTGATCAGAAGAGAGGAGAGGAAATCAAACGGATGGCTGATGTTTGTTTCTCTTCCTCTGTGCACCGGGGGAAATGAAGCCTCAGCCTTTGATGGCATTAGTAACATTATTATATGCATATCTGTCAGTGATATCACTTAATTACACAGCTGTGACATGAGACACTATCATCTGTGTTTTGTTGCGCCTGGCTGGCAGCTATTATCTCACTGGACATCAGTGAGGTAGGATATTATTCAAAGGACGGGGTGATATTTCATATTCCTGTATTGCACACACACACACACACACACACACACACACACTCTCCCCATTTCCTTTTATGTTTCTCATTTTAAACTATTCTCTTTTTTCCCCACTGTCAAACTCTATCTTTTCTGTGTTATTAAATTCTACTGAAGTGCTTGTTTACGATTTCTTCTTCTGCCTGTCTCACTCTGTCTGACTCTTCACTCCTTGTTCTCTCTTTTCACCTCAATCCCTCCTTTTCTGTGTATTTGAGCACAACAATAATGAAAGACTGTGTGTGTGTATGTGCGTATTTGTGGGCTCTTAAAGAGCAGTGAGTAACTGAGGCACCGTCTCATCCTGCTTGCTTGATTGCAGCCTACTGTGACACAGTGAGGTGGGACAGCTCAGTGCCAGATCTTCTGACCCCACCCCAGAGACCATCGTCAGCCAATCAACACTCTCATCAACCGCTGGGAGAGACAATCAGAGAGAAGAGCACCACAGGTAAACATGAAGCAGCAGAGGGAACAGGCTTGCAGGAAGGGAGGTGGGGGGTGGGGGGTTACAGACAGCAAGAAGTTGAGTATCTGACAGAGATAACAATAGAGGGATAATCAAAAAAAAAACAGAAAATTAGAGACCAGGAGATAATCTCATTTAGCAGGATAAATTACTATACAAATGCACACCTATCAGGGGTCAAATGAAAAATCAAGGAGGCAAACAAAAACAGATGAAAGGAGCTCTTGTTAACTGCTTGCAGATGGCTTTGCACTACTGGAAAATGAAGCCACTCTAATCCTCCTTTTAAAATCCTCATCACCCCCCTATTCATGGAGTACTGTCTGCAGCCAAGGAAAACCAGCTGGATATTGCTGTATTAGTCTCCTCCACCATGGCAACCCAAAGCAATCAACTCCATATCTTCTAACCTTCCTGCTCATCCACCCACTCCTCCCACCCGGCACCATCACACACTGCTTCGCCTGCCTGGTAACCCCACAGACAGGTCTCCTCCATGGCAACCCATGGCAACCCACAGCAATCTAATTTATATCTAATGATACCCACCCTCAAAGCTGGCCTCCCCACTCATGAAAATGAGATTTGAAATTAAATGAATAACAGGCAGGTGAACTGTGAATGCAAATTTGGCAATTTTGCATGAAGAGAGTGTTTAGATATTATTATCATAGACTGTGAGAAGGTCTCAGTAAAAGGCTGGTGGGGGGATTTTTGTTGTTTTCTGCCAGGAATGCATTGATAGTTTGGCATCACCTCACCAGGAAACAATGACCAGCCACACAATAAGTCCCCTTGGATGCAACTGTTGTGTATCACTTCAATGAGCAATTTTATGTGACAAAACCTGATATTCCCTCACTTCTGTAACAAAGCACCTGTGATAGTCTAATAAATCGTTTCCACCAGAGCTCGCTCCAAATCCTTGCTTCACTGGTGACCTGCTAAAAATAAATGCGTTCCAAAGCTAATGTGAATTGTATAGTTGTTTGTGCTATGCAACGAATGTTTAATGGACTCATCTTGCCATCTGTTCAGCAAACAGGTTTCCTTTAGATTCTCAATGACTCGACCTACACCGTGTTGCTGCGAGATATAAAACATGTTTGAAATTGTACGGACCAGAAATTTCTCAAGCAAATGAGAGGATACTGTCTCTTTATTGCCATCTAGGCTATAGAGAGTAGAGAGAGAGAGACGGGAGAAGTAGTGATGGTATCAGCAGTTAACTCAAGCACAGGCCCCATGCAGGAAGCTGTAGCAGCGTCCATCTAAGATGTTCTTGTTCCAGCAGTTTGCTGTAAATCCAAAAAGGCTTTTCACTCGGCAGAAGACGAGCAGACAGACAGTTGGCTCAACAAAGTCGAACCTCAATGCAGCAACACATGGGAAGTTAATACACCTGGGCTGCAGGGTGCGTGGTGGTTGAGTGGTTAGAGCGCATCCCATGTTGGCAGCGCCTGAAGCAGTGATCGCATCCCCAACCCTCACACTCTTTACTGTATGTCATTACCCCAGTCTCTCTTCTGCTTTCCTGTCTCTGTCCACTGTCCTATCAAGTCCACCACAGGAACAACAGTGTTGATCTTCTCCTACGCCTCCTTTACAAGCAAATCCATTTACCACACATACTGAAATCAACTGAAATGACTTATTTTACTCAAATGAACTATTATTAATGCTAGTCCAACAATGACATTGCAAGTTTTACAGCCATGCCCGAAAGCTGAGACAAGTTCAACTTCATCAGAGGATGTATCAATAAACCCACATTGTGACAGTGTCTTGTCATTCAAATCAATAAGGACACAATTTTCATTGTTTGGCTATTGACCCTCTAAATGCAGCCTTGTCTACCTGTGGTGTCGGCAGAGTACTTTGAGTTCAAGTGCTGGAAATAGTGTAGTACAGAGTACAGGAACAAAGCTCCATGTCCATGTAATAAAAGCAAATATATTGAATATGGTAACAATTTAGATCCATATTGATTTCTGTCCTTTAAAGTGCACTGTCAAAAATATTTTAAAGGACCATTCAAACTAAATAATGGTGCATATTTCCTGTGTACCCTCTGGAGGACAATGCACTTGTTATTTGCAGTCTCCCCCATCTAATAACTCCAAGTATCCCTGTTACAGACCTTCACAACATGGCATCCCATCCATAAACATAAAGGGCAAGCCAATGACATTTCCATTGTAGACAAGTGTTATTTCTCCAAGGACTTCAAAATAATACGATCCCGTCTTAAATTAAATCTAACGTTTCCTTGTGACACTTCTGTCAGCGCAGTAAGAGGAGGGGTATCCTCGTACACATCAGGGTCTGCTGAAACAATGGTCAAGCACCGTCTGTTTGCTATCTCGGGTTAAGCCCCAGACTCCTGATAACAGAGCTAAATTAGGCAGAGTTTGCGCGTGAGAGGAGAAAGATCTGACGGCGAGGAAATGAAGTGACGGGATATGTGCATCTGTAACGAGGCCAAAGTGGAATGTTTTCAAGGAAAATTGGATCATTTTAAAAACGGCAAGGTGATACAGAGTTGTCCTTTACTTCCACTTTTTCCTGTCGTGGAAGGAGATGGAGAAGGCTTGACAGAATCATTCTTTACATTGATCTTAGAGGACATGAAAAAGGAATAACTTCAATCAGCAGCACTGAGGGCGAACAAAGACTTTTCAGCGGCGGTGTCTACAATCAGAGATAAATGTTTGACTGAAGGCTATTCTCCCAGCCGTGGGATCCTAATGATCTGCAGCCGTCACACTCCCATATCTCTTGTGGTACATGAGGCCCTGTGACATACTCGATGCTCCGGTCCATCGGTCAGAGCACAGCCGTATGTGGTGACTTCACCATTTTTCTGCAGGTCACAATTACAGTGCCTTACAAAAAAAAAAAATAGCAAATCTATTTCAAGATGTTTTTACAAGAAACTCTTTATAACACATTGATCATGCAGCAGCTCAGACTCAGCAATGACAGTGATTGTTGTGGCCTCCGACTGGGTGAGATACTATCAACATTAATTTTGCAATTTATCGAACCAAAGAGGATTAATTATGTTTATCTTTTAATCCTCAAATGGAGCGGTGCCCCTAAATAAGCAGGAGCAATACTCCTGGGCTTTTCATTCTGTCAATAGTCAGAAGGGTTAGCTCTGTCAAACACTGTACAGTAACATTAGCTCCTGATGTCACGGCTTCCCAGCTACAAATACCCTTGTCCTCCCTTCGCTCTACAAATGAGCTGTGAGTTCCTGCTGCTGAGCCAACTAGCAGCAGAGTGAATCTCCAATAGGCTCGCAATTACTGCCATCCCCATTAAAAAGAAGAAAAAAAACCTGGGCCGCAGAAATCAAATGAAATACAAATATGAGCTTTAATGGTAACCTTTGGCCACAGCATCCTTATTAGTGCTGCATGTTCTGCCCTCTCTCTCTCTCTCGCCGCATAATATCACTTGAGCCGTCAGCTAAATGATGCCGGTCATTAAAAACAGATCCATCTCAATTAGGAAGTGCATTTAGACTAGGCCACGAGATGGAATTTAGTACGGCTTCGTCTCCATTCAGACTTATGACAGAACCTGGCACGGTAAGGTAATGATCCACACACTCCACAGATGGTGAATGGACACACGCTGCCACTGATTGTCTAATTAAAAAGAATTCCAACATTGCATACATATTATTTTCCATTATTTTGCGGCCATGAATTTAAGCATGCACACAACAGCGTCTGTAAAATCATAATAATCCACTCGCTTGATTCTTAAGCAGTGAGAGGAGGAGGATTTGTTTTTTTTTTTGGTAAACTTGCCTATATTGACAAGCTCTCTGCAGTGAGCAAGTACAACTTCGGCTGCAAACTTTAGAGTAACTTCCGGGCGTATCAAGGGTAACTCCAGCTCCTGTCTGCACAGCTTCTCTCTGGCCACCCGCTTCCATTGATTTTAATTAGCCACTGTCCCCCTTCCCTGCCCTCCCAGTTGGCTACAAGGGAACGTTGGTAATGACAGCCCCTCAGATGTCTTCATGACAGCAGCAGAGTCATCCGTCAGCCTGCAGTGCTGTGTAAAAGTGGCTGACGTGCCACCTCTGTGTCTGATGGATGGAGCCTGTCTCTGAGCCGCCAACCTCTTTTATCTGCTGAGGCAGGCCAATCCCTCTGGATAGGCCTACAATCGGCTAGACCCCTTCTGATCCTTGACGAGAGCCCCAACACCACATCTATTCATGCTTAACGTCAGATAAGAAATTGTTTGTGTAATATATAGCCCAGTATATGAGGAGCTCCTTTGAGAAATTACAGGTCTCTGAGCAGGGTGAGTGTATTCTTTTCTGCCATTTGTTATTTGATAGATAGCTTTTTGATTGATTTGATAGCTTATTTAACCTTGGCAGAGACAGCGTAGCAATAATGAGCTGAAGGAGACTAAAAATAGACTTGCTACTGTTGGTGGCTAACATGACATACTGAATAGAAGCAGGTATAATCTCACATTTCCTCCACACTCCCTGTGCCTCTCGTCTTTCATTTTTGTGTCTAAATCCACTTGAAGAGCAATGTGACCTTAAAATGCTCCTCGTGCAGGACCGAGCTTTATTTATCTGAAATGCGCACTTTGCTCAACACATTTCAGCATCTACCACTGAGCATTTACACTTAGAGATTCTACCTTCCCCACTGTGTTTCTGATTACCTTTGCCTGATTCTCCTGTGATAACATGGCGTGGTCACGTATCTGCAGACGTCGCTAGTTGTCAGAAGTGGCAATTGAAAGCCACACATGCATTTCCCTGCAGGATCTTATCTAATTTTACATCCAGCAGGATCTTATCGTTTGGTCTTTGCTGATCTAACTCTCCAGCACCTCAAGGAACAGCAGGAGGCCTCTGCTGCTAGCAGCTGAAATTGGCCACAATTACCGCTGCTGATACTGAAATTAGACGCTTATGTATGGGAGAAAGACTACACTCGCAGGAGCTGTGAAATCCTTTTCATCTTTGTCTTCTGTTTTTTTATTCATATTCGTGTTATTTTCTGAAGCTCGTGTTGTGGCTCCAGGGATGACAGTCGATCCACCGCTGACATTCAGACTGAAAGTACTGGGTGGATGCAAATGTAGTTCAGACATTCTTGGGTCCCACGGGACGGATCGTCACAACTTTGCAGATCCTCTGAATTCTCCTCTAGTACCTCCATGAGGTTGACCTTTGTGGTCTCGTATGAACTGTCAAGTCAAGTACTGGATGAACTTAACACCATGTTACCAACAGGATGATGTGTAAAAGCCCTGATGATACCTTCACTTTCCATCGAGCACTGTCATCAAGTCTAAAGTTAAATTTTGCAGGGATCTGGTCATAAACCAAAAACATTCCCACCAGCCTCTGTTATACATGTACTCAGTGTTTAGTGCTAAGCAGCAACTATCAGTTTGTTAGCACACCAAATTACAATGGTGAACATAGTAAACGTCTCTGCTTCACATCACCATGGTGTTAGCACACTGATGTTAGCAATTAGATCAAAACTCTGCAGTGCCTAGTGCAATGTCAGGGAGCCCTCGACATGACTGGTTGATTGATTCTTGATTGATTGTTTAAAGGGGAACTATGCAAGTCCAGTCGCTTTTCTGCTGTTTTGCTGACCCTCCTCCCAGCCATGTTCATTTGTTTTCAATGAAGCTGGCGAGAGAGCAATCAACAGAGGGGATAATGTTATTTACCATATCCGACGTTATGACATGTATATTTATGTAGTCTTATCTGTCATAAACAAGAGATTACAGGTTACGGGGCATGTTTGTCTCATGGTATCACTGAGGCAAGAGCTGGGACACCAGGGCGGAGCTGATCTTGCAAGGTTGTTTTTTGGCCAAGAGACACCAGGTGGAAGGCAAAGAGCCTCCATTCTCCCTGTAACAAGTTACAGGACATTTATTTAACCATCAGAATTACTCCCAAGCTGTTTAATTAAAATAAAAATGTAACATAGTTCGGCTAAAAATTCTGCATAGTTCCTCTTTAAGTTTGGATAGTTGAAAACAGGATCGAAAACAGGGTCAGTTGCGATTGAGGATCTTTATTTCTAATGTTCAATGATACAAATAGTGTTGAAAGTGTTGAAAAAGTCAGAAAAATACTCTTTAAAGTGTCAAATAACTTCTTAAAAATGACAGGGATGGACGGAGTTCGGTGCAGTAGAGTTTACATCTAAAAAATGGACATAAACCTGAGCCTGTTCCAGCCCAGACTAAACCTCTTATCTCTAACTTTTTATTTATTTTTATCTGCTATAAAAACCCTACCTTGAAAGGTGACAATGACCCATTTTCCCCAGTTTACTCTTTTGGATTTCTCCAGATATAATGGTGTAATCTTACATCAGCATAATCTCTGCCTTGATAAAGGGGGTTGTATCACATTTCACCAAGTTCATTGTCTTTGGCGCCACTGTATCTTTCAGGTGGCCGTTATCTGCTCTACCTGACCTTGACTCCCCCTGCAGGTGGCTCCACACACAAACACTGTAGTTTCTGACGCTAGCGCGCACATTCACCCCTCCCTTCTCACTTTCTCTGCTTTCTCAGAGCTCAGTGCTTTTCTTTTTTTTTTTTTTACCCAACAATAGTTTTGCTTATTTTCCTGAAATCTTGAACTTTGCTGAGCATCATTAGCTTCAGTGTACCCATAAACATCAATCTCAGTGAACCATCTGCAAACATGTTGTTTCCAGCTAGAAAATCTTAGTCCAAACATGGCGGCAATGCCAGCTGAAATGTCAGCGGTAAGTTTTGGCACGACAGGGATTGATGTTTCTGTGAGGATGTAAGCTCTTCTTCTCAGAAAAACGGTCTAATTTATCCTCTTGACAGCTCTTGAACTCTTAATGACTTCCTCAGCTCCAGTTCACAGCCCTGCGTGGATGTGTAAGCCAGTCTCTGACTTTCTGTAGTCTAATAAAACCTTAAGTGAGCAAAAATGTCTTTCATAAAATGTGTCGGTTCAACAGCTTTATCATCCCGGCTGTAAGCAAATGTCAAACGGGAGAGTTTCATGGGCACTCTATCAAAGTCTCTCATAAAATGGCCAATAAAACTTTACATGGTCCATGAAATCATCTGTTTATTATGAATGTAGGTACACTAGTCAAATATGTGTTGATTTCTTAAAACCTTCATGACTTACTGAGAGAAGCCATACTTCACTTTACCTCCAGTTCAAGACACGTGATAATCATTTCTCATTAGCTCAGTCTTGTTGCTGGAGGTCACCAGGATAAACAGTATCCCCAAAACATGAGCTCCAGTACAGAATGGGAAGTTTTTCAGTTAGCAACTCAAGTTTGTTGCTCAGTGCTTATACAAAAAAAAAAAAAAGTAAAAGTTGTTTTTTCCATTTTTAATTCCCAACACCTGTCTACTCCCCCTCTCTCAGATTACCAAAAGGACACATTAATTAGCTGCTCAACAATCAGGACAGCTGTTAACCTGGGCAATCTCAGCGACCAGGCCTCATGACATGAAAAATAAAAACCCACACCAGTGCAGCCAGGACAATAGATCATAGGAGGCATCAATAAATAATTACATTTAAATGTCTCTTAATGAGAGGAGTTTGCTGACTGGGCCGATGTTTATGGCCTCTGGTGAAACTGCACGCACAAGGCATTCATAATACAGAATGTCATAAAAGACTGGTCCGTTAATGGCTCTCAGTGCTCTGACTGCCATGATAACAGCATCCTCAATTACACACTGACGACATGCTACAACTAGATATGCAAACACACTGATATTTCCTTTGAAATGTTTGCTGCCTCAGCACCCCACCGCTTTGTATTTATTAGTTATCGCAATTATGCATTTTATGGTATGGGATTTGGGGAAATAGCATTTTGATTTAATGAAAAGAAATGAAAAGTTAAAGGGCTGGTTCACGCAAAATACGAATGAGATATCCCGCCCTGCAGGTACTCTATTGTGGCCACTATGGCAGGCCCATCAGCTGTTTGGGTCAGACTCTTTAGCAGGGTGTGGAACAGGCGGAGTGATATAGCGCATCACGCAGCCTGCCTGCGTGGAGGAATACTGAGTGAGTTGGTTAGTTCTAGATAAACTGTTTTTTTCCCGACGAGTTGATGCAATGTAAAAAAAGATTGTATAGAGCACACATTTAAACGGGTGTATTATTTTGTGATTGGACTTCTTGTAGGCAGCGAAATAACATGCAGTTGGTCTGGGTCTGCTCACAGCCATTTATCACCTGTATCTGTGTGCTGGTATGGATAGCTGGGGGACAGCAGAGAGCTGTCTACTGCAGATATTATACTTGGGGGCCATTTGTACATCATACAACCCAACTTCAAAAATCTGCATCTCTTTAATGTAACATCATTTGTATTTTTCATAAAAGACAAGACAACTGAAAAAAAAGAACAGCTTGTTTTTCAGAACCAATGTCAACAGAGAGTGTTTCTTAAGAGTATTTCCTAAGAAAGAGAAGTTCACCTCCACTGCACTTGGCTGAAAAAGGAAATCTCAAATCTCAGGCAAATGAAGCAGAATTAACTGTACATACTGTAACAGAACCAAATCCTTTAAAGTGCACCGTTTCCTGCAAACAACCTACCCCTCTCAATGTACAGTATGTAGTCAATCATGTCATCTTAACTTATTTAGATTTGAATCCCCTGCCATCTGACTGTCAAATATTGTGTTAAAATGGGGTGCAGTGTGTGCGTGTGTGAGAATGAAAAAAAAAAGTCACTTCCTAAGCCTTGACACGACTGACAGACTTGAAGCCAAACATATGACTAAAGAGACAAAGAACGTTTAATCCACGCGTGTTCGACATGAAAGCTGTGGGTGAGACGCTCCTTCAGGTACACTGGCCTCTTATCTCCATGGCTGCCTTCTTAATTATTCATCAAGGTGTGTGAGTGGGTGTGAGCCTGCGTGTGTGTGTTTATGTCTGGGGCGATGGGACCTCTAAGGCTTCATGAAATGATGAGCACGTTAAGACACATGAAACAGGTGCAGCAGTGCCACAGCACAGCATGTGACCACACACACAGACACAATCAGGCACATATACATACACACACACACACACACACACATTCATGAAAGTATCATATGCACATGCCACTGATCACATGAAAACTGTGTGTTACCCAGCACAAGAGAGCATATCAGTTTGATGGTGTCATGCTGAGAATGGGTGTGAGGAAACGAGATGACAATAAGGTGACTGCTGTTTGAGTGCTGTGGCTCATTTTTACACTGTTATTGTGTGTGCCACAACATACACACACACACACGTTTGTGGCATCAGCCAGGGTCTCTGGTGATCACATTTGACAAGCCAAGAACATCCCCTCGCACACACACACAAACACGCACACACACACACAAACCCACAGATATACTCAAACGCACATGCACTCCTCTCTTCCAACATCATGGATATTTATCATCATAAATAATGAATGCAGTGTTCTGGGACTGTGCAGTTACCAAAGCACTACCATGCTGGAGATGAGAGGGCAGAGCAGCAGCATGTTTTGCAGAAGTCTCGCTGAGGAAAAACAACAAGCGATTGCAAATGACTATTCAACCAACAACACTCTTTACTTCTGCACATGTACTGTAGACCTTTAGTCAGTACAGGTGGTCAGAGGGCAGAGGGCAGAGGGAGGGGACAAACTGTCCGCTTTGTGGACTTACCTTGTGACTAGGACTGACCCTTTTGGAAATCAGTCTGATGGTTGAATCAGACCACAGTGAATATATATATTTTAAAAGCAAGATTAATATGTGAAATTTTCTGTGTAAGAAAAACAAATATGCCGGTGGCAGAAACCTGCCATTAAAAACAATACAGCTGGGTTCATGGTGCCAAAATCAATACCATTGCATTTTTACAGTATTCGTTCATATTATTTATCGAGAACACAGTGGAGAGTAGGAAACATGATAACAGCCTCATGGTAAGATAACAAGACTGTATAGCTTGTGAGATTATTTCAGCTTTATACTTTCATACATAGCTTTTATCTCAAGTGGGCGAGGAGCTAACACAGTCTCTTCTTTTTCCTCTTCCCCTTCCCAGACAGCCAACATACTCTCACCAAGATCAGCCTCACTACGTCACATCAACCTCTTATTCATAACATCTGACAAGCATCAGTCATCCAGGCAGATATCTTGTGACTTTTGCGATGGGTAGCATCTCACTTAGGTCAGCTTTGGGTTGGCCCACGACCAGAAGCTGCAACTGCTTTGCAATCAGTTGGTTCTTTGTAACACACAAGTGGGAGAGATGCCTACTCCTGCAGTGGTTTTCAGGAAGGATAAGCTGTCACTTGAAGAGAAGTGGCAGAAAATAACTTGTTATTGTTAATTCTGTGATACGTTATCAGTTAGATATAGTTAAACTAAAAATAATTTTAACCACTTAATGTTTCCTTACACAACATAAAGCAGTGTGACGACCCACACAGGACAAACTGGCTAGCACGGCTCACAAAGCAATCACAAAGCATATATGTGTTCTTCTATAGCTTAAGTAAACTCCACACATCCAAGGACTTAAGCCCTTCATTAAAACCATGAATATGACTGCATGGAAGTAATTTAGGATTTGTTTCTTAAAGTAATGTGCTCATTGTTCTGTCTTGCCAGCTGCCAGGAGGAGAATCCAGACTGCTGTCTCAGTCTTTAGACTGTGATGTTGGTGTTGTCTCTTACTTCTAACTGCTGGAGTTCTGACTTTAAAGTTTCTTCACTTTCTTCACTTCACTTGTCTCCTCATAAAATTAGGCAGCTCTTTCAGTATGGATGTCAGTATTGTTTTTCACATTAGATAGCAGAATATTGGCAGTCTAAAAGGTCTGACTGTGGCTGAAGCACTAGACCGTTGGTTCATCATCACAGGCATTTTCATTTCACTGACATCTTGCCAATTAAACTCTCTCTGTGCAGCATCCAGGCGATGTAACTTAACAGTATACTGTAGGTTGACATCAGCAAAGCATCTCTGCTGTTTGGGTTGATACGTTATTTTAAATCTAAACATCTGCTCAGCATCTTCTCAACATCAAGTACAAAGTTTTCCAAAAATATCTGAGGACTTTCTGAATTTTTCTTTACGACATATTTGACAACTCACAGCTGTCTCTGATGAAACAACATCAGTTGTGGTATAAAAGTTATTTTGTGGGTTTGCCTGTCTTTTGCAATAACAGGCTGGTGTGACAGATACTTTTCTGCCCCCATGAGTCAGCTCCCAAAAATAAAACTAGAGAACACTGCTGGACATTTCACATTTCTTTCTCTGCAAAATTTGAATTTAGACAGTATCTGACAGACTGATGATTCACAAATTCATACAAACAAAAGCGCAGACTGAGAAAGTGTCATCCCATGGAGCTGTGGTGAACACTGTCTCTGAACCCTTCTGTTCATGGACGAAGGTTTGAGCTGAGAATTTCAAACATTTTATGACTTCATTTAGCTCTTTGAGTATTAGCTTTGTGGTCATCTGCTTATAGGTTGGTTTTGGACCAGGCCACAGTCTTCTTCACCATCACTGCAGTCATTCAGTCACACCGTAGATGATGATGAGCTTCTAGTTGGATCATGTGACCAGCTGTGGGCCCTGGTGCTTCATCTGGAGCTGGAACACTCTAACTGGCAGTAAGAAAGGAGATTAAAGGAAACATGAGATAATAACTTGGCTCACTTCTGAGACTTAATGTGTGGGAGTCATGGTTCTATCTACATTTGAAGACGAGCTCTTATCACATCATCACACTTAAACTTCAAACGGGGAAACACAAAGCTAATTCTGCCATGGCTCATTGGCTTAAAAGACATGTCGCAATTTTCACCACAGACGCAGATTATGTTTAATGGTGTCTCATCTGATGAAGATGTTTCCTTACGCAGCAGGTCAAAACTGAGCCTATAAATTACTACAACACACCAAGACAGTGTGTACGTACATCGCCGTGGGTTGTACAAGATTTGCATTGTGGCAGAAATATGTGCTCTGCCAGAACAGACTACAAGCTTGTGTGGTTAAAGACAAGAAAAGAGGTTACTTACACTTGACTCACTCCACCAGGGTGATTCACTTCCAAGGCAGGGAGGTAAGCCCCTCCCCCACACCCTTGCCGTTGTATGGAAATGTATGAAAAATAGCCCTGGATTGGCCTAGACAGCAGTCATCCATCAGCACCGTGACAGAGGAGAGTCTCCCACTCTATTGTCTCCCAGTCTGAGCGTGTGAATGAAGATGGTCAGATTCGGGCTCCGATAGCTCCAACCACCCCTGGCTTTAGCCCTAGGCACATCAATCAGTAGGCGATACAGTATCTGATCATTAGACACTCTCCCCCTATGCAGACCTAAGCTGAAGGTATATCAACCATTGGGCCCTTAGGAGAGCATCGCATCCCAGAGACAAGTACTCCTCGCAGAGTAAACAGACTCATAAAATCCCCATAGAAGAGCCAATTATGCCAGGAACCTGACATCTCCTTGTCGTAAAAGCTACAGGAGGCCGTAACTATCGGACAGAACGTGAAATACAGCCAGTTGTTATTGCTGCCCATTTGTGGCGATTAAAAGCCACCCTGGAGACCTGTGGTACCGGGTAAGGAGGGCATTCTGAATGTCTTGCCTCACCGTATGGCACAGCTCCGCAAGACCTCCGGAGGGAGCTCCCTGTGCCAAGCAATCCTCTCTGTGAATGCCTGATTTATCACCAGCCGTCCACAGCTAATGTACCAGGCTCTCTGGCTCTTTTGGTTGGCCCACGTTGATAGAAGCCTGCTTTATTATTATCTGCACTGGCATCAAAGACTGAGCAGCTTGTATTATTCATAAGATCACCCACATTTCCTCATCCAAACACCAGATACATTATGCAGAGTGCAAATGCAGGTCTGATTTATGACCTTTTGTTGTGTACAAACATACGCATTGATAAGATGGAAAGATCGGTGAAATAACATGGCTTTGTATAATGCAGAGAAAGAGAGAGGTAGCGGGTGAAACCGGAATAAAAATTCTATGAGCACGCTACCAAAGTGATGAATCACGTTGCCTCTGCCTCACAAGACACGGCAACTTCTCCATCCACAAGCAGCTGACTCAAGACAAAGAGAATAGCAAATTATAGTATCACTCAATATCATACACTGAATGAGGATGAGAAATAAAGTCTGTTTCTCTCCACTGACATCCTCATCTGCTGCTGGCCCAGTGAATTTTATGTACCACAAAGCAAGGCTGAATTATGGACAAAGAAAAGCATTGTCTCTCCTTCTTTTCCAACTTCTATCAGCTCGAGCCAATTACACAGCCTTAAAAACAATAAGGAGTAAAGCTGCTATCTGCAACAGGGGGCCAACTATTCACTTTGATTAGCCACAGACTCTGAGCTGACATCGATTTTGACCCGCGCTCTGTTGGGAAGAGGAAATTTCTATCATTTGTCGAGAAGGAGATTTTTAACGAGGAGCCAGAGCTTTCTCTTGGAGGAAACCATTATACATGTAAACAATAAGCATGCAGAAAAATACATAAAAATCATTATTCCTCTTTCTTTCTCGTGCACACAAACCCATTATCTGTCTTTCTTCATTTCCCTCTCTCACACTCTCTCCCCCACACATGTAGAGCCAACACACACACATTCACAGCTAAACACCTAAAATCACTCTCATCAGTAATCCGTGAGTGTTTGAGACTCTGATAGTCCAAGGCTATTGATTTCACAGTGCAGCAGCACTCAGTGGTCATTTGCAGTGATGAGGGAAGACAATCGCAGCCAAATCATCCCTGGCATTCATTAGCAGGCTAAGCGGAAGACACCAACTAGTGAGAGTCTATTGAAACTTAATCAACAACTGGTGCAGGCTAATGGGGAGGACAACAGGAGGGTTTGTCTTGGTTCTCCCAGGAGGTCAATCAGGCTGGTAGAAGCCTAAAGTTAAACAACTGAACATGAAACTAAACGTCTTCTATCGATCGTTTGTAATTTAGTTCCTCAGAAAAGTTACAAGCTTATATAGGAGCTAGCCTGCTTTCTGACATACACACACACACACATATATATATACGTAAGGCTTGACACTTCTGTTATGTGAGCACCTATATGATCCACTTCATGCACATGCATTGAACAGAGTGTGGAGCTTATGAGTCATAGAGGGGAAGAAGGTATGAGATGGTGGAGAGCAGAGCAGCACATCACCACAGAATCCTTTCAAGTGGTTCTTATAGAGAGTACATTTCACCAACGCACACACATACAGGTTTGTTTCTGTGTGTATGTACAGTTTGTCTTCATATTTTTACCAGAGTTGAGAGTAAACAATGAGTTTATGACAAGCAGCATGGGAAAGAAAATCCTTTAATTCATAGAGAAAATGCAACTGTAATGTTTAGAAGCACCAAAAAAAAAAAGCACACACACACACACACACAAACACACGCACATGCACACATGCACCATAAAAAGCAATGACAGATCATTCTTGTTCTTGGAAACAGGGTTTGACAAACTGTCTCAACTTAAAAGTCCACTTACATGGTCTGGAGCTTTCAACCATATCACACAGTGCTTATTAGCAGACTGAGCTTTTTCAGGGACCACGGAGATGATGGAACATGTAGCGTTGTGGAAACGTCCAAAACAATCAAAAGAGTGAGCTTTGACTGGAAACTGTTTCATAAACAGAAAGCCTTGGACTACACACAGTCTTGAAAACGGCATTTAAAAAAATATATCAGTTAAAGAAAAGTATTATTTTTAAATTCTAAAAATGACCCAAAATACAAATCCCCATGACTCACTGAAGAGCAGAGGAGAAGCGATAGAACAGAGCCTCATTCATGAGAATCAGACGCACACAGCTGTCAGATGTACAGCCAAACATCTAAACAAGTTCTCATAAAGCAATCTATTCCCATCTACACTAATTAGTTAAATAACCACACATCAAGAGCTCTGCCAACATCTGTAGCAGGCTGCAAATAAATCAGGACCTGCACACGTGTGTTCTTTCTGCCATCTGCTGGCCAGACACAGCTGTTACTCTTCCTCCACGCGTGCAGCTCCAGTACCACCCAGCTTTGAATCTGAGCAAAGTCACAGGAGACACCACTGTTGCAGCTTTGCGTGGATTCTACCTAATCTGCCAAATAAACAGCAGTTAATGAGAAACACATGATGTGCAAAAACAATGTGCTTTCAATGTGGGGAAGCTGCAGTGGAGCCAAATCCAAATTATGGAGCGTGGAGATAGAGGAGATGTTGTAAGAGATTGGTGTTGCTCTCTGTTGGCACAACCACAAGGAGGTCTGGTACCAACACCAGTGCTGTGACCTCAACATGCTGACTCAACACCACCAGCTGTACTGTGGTCCAACAGATCTGGCTCACATGGTGGTAGTTACACACACACACACACACACAGGCAGAAACACACATGCAGATTGCAATCGGCCTCCTGTTCTACATGGCGGACATCAATTAGCAGGAAATGAAGCAGAGAAACACTGAGGTATGTGCACTGCCCTATGAACACACACTGTGAACTGAAACTCAAACACACTTTTCAGTTCAACACACCCTCATGTGCTCCTTTACTGATGAACAAGTGTGTGATATTCACAGTTCAGTATTTCCAAGTCTTTCCAAGACACTTAATCACCAAATGTGGTGCTCATGGGGAGCGAGTCATCAGCATTTCAAAACTACTCCTCCTTTACGGTCCATGGACTCTCTCTGCTGCTTTTGCTGGTTTCCAAACATGAATTTGAAAATTGTCATTGCAACGTGAACATACAAGGAAGGGATGGATTTGTCAACAGTTTTCTTAGAACTATGCACCACTGTTGCTCCTCACATTTCCACAAAACTCCTTGTATCCTTGAGGCCCTATGATATTTTCTACCAGTTAAAATGATGTGTAAGGTAGAAACAGACAGAAAATGTCTTGACATAAACTTGAGAAGAAGCCTGCTGTGAATAACTGACAGTTCGTCCTATGATTATTATTCTACCTTGTGTTTCAGCTCTGTTTGCCTTTCCTACTCTCTGTGCTGTCGTCACTCACATTGTTTTTATCTTTCTGTTGTCTGACAGTGGATCCGTTTGAAATGAAATGTGCTCTATTAAGACTACGTGTTAACTTTGCAAGCTGCTGCTCGCCTGCTGCTCAGGTCCAGATTTTATAACCAAGACATCATATGACAAAAATCACCAAACACATATCATCCATCTGGGCACAGCCTCCGTCTGGGCAACAACCAGCTGCTCTGCCACTCACTGAACAGAGTGGACACAGGAGAGAGCACTCTGTTGATGACTCTCTCCCAAGTCGCCTAGACTGGTCCAAGAAGTCGCTATGATGGGTGGTGAGTGACTATGAATCCAGCTACAAATGAGCTGTGTTGGAAACACTGCAGGCAGTTCACACCCCAAAGGACACTGTTTGTGCCAGTTTATTTTGAAAGAGCAAAAACCAATGGGGAAACGCCAATTCTGTGACGTGGCATTCAACTGAATACTGTTGGGACTCTATCACCCAGTCAGTCAGTCAGTCTGCTGTCTAATAATGCAGTTAACTGACAAAACAATCTCAGCCTCAGTAACTTGCAGAACTTTCAACATTATCTCATGATCCTCATCAGCAGATGATATGGAACTGTGGATGTTCAAATTTAACGTGATTTGCGTGACAGACGTCATCATTAGGGTTTGTTAGCGGCTTTTAAGGGAGAACACTCACATGACCTGTGAGTGTTTCACTATATGCACTAAAGTTTCCAAAGAGACTTCCTCACAGTAAGTGAAGAGTCCCATCAACAATCCAACGCACTGGTCTTTTTGAGGCCATGATACTGTAGTTAATGTAGTCATCGGCTGAAACAACTGCATAATGTTTAAGATTTCAATTATCCATGTTGCTGGAAAAAAGAACATTTAATAAGTCCACTTGAAACAATTGCTTTCCATTCAAGATGCCTAAATTATTATGATTAAAACTAAGCACTATCTGTAGGACAACAGTGATCATAATGAATATTCATGCTCAATTTCTCCGCAAGCCCATTCAGCTAATTAAAAACACATCCATCAGCGCTTCCCGTCTCAATCCCTGCAATAACACGAAGGCACTGATTGGAATGGAATTAAACAGCTTGACTAACACACCGAGCATGTCACCAACTAGTTCCCCAGAGGTCAAATCCTGGCAAACACCACTCTCTGGCTAATGGAGGTAGAAGCTAACTAAATTCAAGGTGATGAGGGGGACTAAAGTTCTGATGTTGCTTGCTGAGCTCCCTCTGTTGCAGCTCACAAAGCCCTGGTTTTTGGGTGTAATGGGATGAGTTGAGACTTTGAGTTGGAAACAACAGAGCACTTGATATTCATGGTGTTTCTGGAAGAGGAGGCCTGCT
Organism: Caranx ignobilis; assembly: GCA_021432705.1. Classification (NCBI taxonomy): domain Eukaryota; kingdom Metazoa; phylum Chordata; class Actinopteri; order Carangiformes; family Carangidae; genus Caranx; species Caranx ignobilis. Next base: position 68,487,986 of record MU269990.1, on the reverse strand, counting down.
AGCCGGTTCCTCCTGTTCCCAGTCTTTGTGCAAGCAGATTTCCATTTGAATTATCTTCATCTCTTTACTTGAAACCTTACATAAATGCAAGAACATGTTCTCCCAAATCTGAAAAACACATTCTCTCAGTTAATTCCAGTCGTGTATAGACACAGTGACAGCTTTTAATCTGTCCAGGTATCATCTCACAGTCAGGCTTCACAAGAGTCTTTGGTAGAAAGAAGTTTTTCACATTGGGATCTGACTTCTCCAAAGTAATAAGGGACACAAGGAGGTGCTTGGTGTTGAAGTGGTTAGAGCACACCCCATGTTGGCTTTGCCTAAAGCAGTGGTCGCCTGTTCAGATCCTGACCATGATGATCCTTACTGCATGTCACTCCCCCAGTCTCTCTCCCTGCTTTCCTGTCTCTTTTCACTACCCTGTCTAATACAGACAAAATGAAACCAAAACTGGCTCGATACCATTACAGAAAATGTGAACCAGACTGCCTCTGTGTGTGTGTGTGTGTGTGTGTGTGTGTGTGTTTGCGTGTGTGTGTTGTTTGCCGACTTTCTGCTGTGTGTGGATTGAAGACAAAATGTCCTACTGTTTTCTTCCACTCAGTGACACAGCTGAGTGTTGGCCTTTAGGATGAAATGAGAGACACGATTCAAAGAGGTAGGTTTGTTTTGATCCCTCGTCTTGGCAGGCAAATAGTACCATGCCAGTGTTTGCTAATACCCTGGACACACCTGGCATATTACACAGGCTTATCCCTCTCCTCAACACCTCCCTAATGTACTGTGCCGGTCTCCCACCACACAGTTGTTTCTCTGACTAGATGGCAGCCTTTACCCAGATGTAATTAAGCCCTAATCCTCCTGTCGACAAAGGCAGAGGCAGCCTTAATTCAGTTTGCAGATGAATGTGCAGAAAATACAGTCTGCAGCACGGCGCTTTGATAATGCTGCACCTCCACTGAAAGGCCAAAGGTAATGTCACAGTCTCCTCTGACAAAGGTCATCCTGTGTAGCCCAACATGATCCACAGAGGCCTTTCAAAAACATCTACTACTATCTGTAATGGATTCAACAGGCTAGGGTTTTTTATTGGCAGTGGACATCCAAACAGCACAGCTTTGTTTCGGCAGTGGACAAGTGCAACGGTGTGCAACTTGGTGACCCAAGGTACTGACTGCATCTTCTTACTTTGTCTAGGTCGTATGTTGCATGCATCCATTGTCACACTTGCTATTTTAAAACATTGAGTGCCTCTACCTAAACAAATATGCAATCATACAATACAATGTAAGTACATGGATGGTGCAACATGAACGCTCAAAATATTGAGCATAAAATCAAAAATTCCAACCGATGTATTTTGAAACTGCGACTGAAGACAGAGGCTTCTTTTCCAGGTAGTATGACACAGGAGGCACACACTGGACATGTAGTGATTTCAGTGAATGCACCATGGTAGTGTTTGATTTAGGCCAACACAACCTGTTGCACACCATGCCAGTTGAGTACACAGTGTACACAGTGGACTGTGAGCAAGAGTACTGACTCGAGTATCCAATTTGAGACAAAGCAACTGAAGGCAACAGTTGGACAGAAACGATCTTTCACTTTGATCACTTATTGTTTAAGAAACAAAAGCTAATGCCAACATAATTATTTAAAAGCTGTCGTGGTCATAGTTAATATATGAAAGACTTGGTTTACCTTGTATTCTCACTCTCACCGACTATGGTGCTTTAGAATGCAGACTTATTCTATGTCTCATCTAACTACTAATGATTCCCATTAAACTCATTAAGTTAAAGAATAATAAGATGTAGTGTCATGACCCTGGCACTGTCCATTTGGATTCATCATGGGACGAGAGCAGCTTGTCCCACGAAGGTCTCACCACAACTTTATCTCTTTACACACTCATTACAAGCTGCTCAGAGAGCCCTGATGATAGAGTGGCCGCTGCTGTTTGCATTTGCATATATGTGTGTGTATGCACAAATGCAGCTGCTTGCATACACGTGTGTATTTGCTGACTCGGGGCTTTCACTGTAATCTCCCTGCAACAGCTGTAGGCGAAGCCACATGTTTATCAAGACCAGAGGAAATCAGTGGGTCTGGGTGAGTTCAAAAGGCATCAGGTCACTGACTAACCAAATCCCCCAGTGTTGGTAAAGATGGGAACAGAGGGGGCGACTGGCTTTAGATCTGACCACAGACATTTAGCTGGTGAATCAGCTTCAAAACAAGCCATTTTCTCATCACACCAAGAGACAGAAGAAAGAGCTCTGTTGCACGAGAGTTCTTGTGTGTGGAGCTTTCCACTACATCAATTATAACAGGACTGGAGGCATGTACAGCATCATCCGTGCCAGCTGTACATACAGTAAGTGTGTCTCTGTGTTAGAATAGTGCACATGTGCCGCAAGCTTCTGTCTGTGCACAAATGTATGATTCTATGTTTATGCCCAAGTAAAAGTGCACAGAAAGTTAAAAGTCCCACACTCGGAAGTGACCTGCAAAGTTCATCAGTTTCTACTGGTCCTTTGAGTTTACAGCCTCTTTGACAGTGGCTTCTTTTCCAGATGCTGGTTGTTGAATCTGTTCATAGAGACGCAGGAGAGAGCAGCAGGCTACAAGTCATTAAGGTGTGAATAAAGCCGAGCGCTCTCCTCCTGGGTGACTGAAATGATGAATCACTCCAGTCACTGAATGTTTCCCGCAGTACACCTGAGAGCAGAGCCAGAGGACAGGACTGAGCTGCAGTCAACATCTGCTACACTCAAACCTTGTTCCTTAAAAAAAACAGTACAGCAGAAGTCTGCAGACAGAGCTCATACCACAAACTCAGGGAAAAGTTGATGATAACAATGTACACTAAGTTTGTCAAGTGCAAACACATACGAAAGCTTCACTGGAGCCTTAATATACTCACTGCTATTTATTGATAGTCAGGATTACAGGATTTATGTACTGTACTGGGGCAGCAACTATTATTTTTTAGCAATCAATCTGCTGATCAGGTTGATCAGCAGATTGACTTAGAAAATACAAACATAGAACAAGCATAGCATTTAATGATAAACACAGAATGTAAGAGCATAAAGCAACAGGCAATTTTGCATTAAAAAAAAAAGGCCCCAAATATTTTGACGGGTGAAAAAATAAGTTTCATTGTTTGTTGAATTGTGGGTTAGGAAAAAAATACAAGAAGCACCAAACAAAAGTGACCATTACTGTGACTGAGGATGTGGTGGAGAGATACACGCTGGTGGAGGCCATTCTGAACAACTCAGATCATCCTCTTCATGACACCTTGATGGACCAAGAAAAGAGCAGTGGTGGACGGCTCCTCTCTTCACTGCAGGACAGAGAAGTATAGAAGATCCTTTGTACCTTCAGCCATCAGGCTTCTTCATTCTTCTGCAAATGATTGATGAGCTGACAGACAAATGAATTTCCTCTTGGGGATTAATCAAGTAATTCGTATTCGTATTCACAAAGGAAGGACTGATTGCTGTATTACTTTTCATTAACATTAACAAGTAGGAGTGTAAGAAAATACTGACACACTGGAATATAGCGATATTTCATTTTGCAATACTGTATCGATATATGAAGCACTGTATCTATTTTTTTTTATTAACAATTTACATGTAAACATTCACAAGGGTGGTTCATTTTGTGTTGCATTTAAAACTCTGACTGCTGACTGGCACCACTCATTCAGCCACTGACTTCTCTGCTCTAATAGAACAATAAAATCTGGCGAGAGTACAGGTCTGAGGCTCATCGCACGCTCAGGCGTTAGCTGACATTTTTAACAAAAAAGGGGGAAAAAAAATCACAATATATTGTCTTGCTTATAGTATCGTTATATATTGCATCGTTTCCCCTGTATCACGATACATATCGTATCGCCAGATTCTTGCCAATACATACCCCTATTAACAAGAAGTAACTCATAGACTGGTAACTTTACGTACATGCGCACAGAGCTGCTGTCCTGTAAGCTGCTGTCCTGTAAGCTGCCTGTATATTTCAGGTTGCAGATGTTTTCAATGCATCTCATTCTGAATAGACTTTGTCATCAAAGTCACTCTGGTTCACTCTCCAACATCCTGCAGAGCAAACTGACAAACATCCCATTGACTTTTAAAAAGAGGCCTTTCAGCAGGAAGGGATGTAATTTTTTTTTTTTTTTTTTTTTTTTTACAAGCACGGAGGTCTTTAGCAGAACAGTTTTCTTTTTCACACCTTGTGCTAAAACAACAGACCTGGGCAGCTTAAGTAAACTCATGCACGCACACACAAACAGACGCACACACACAGCAATGGACCAAACCCACTAAAAAGGAGGCATGATGTATTCTACAGCCGCAGCTCACGGTTTGGTCCAAATCCACAACCCTGGAATCGGGAGTATCCTAATCTCAATATCAGCCTTATTAACTAACACGCCACTTGCCAAGGGCTTTGGAAAAATATGTTGTTTGCCAAACCAGCACCTATAAAAATATTGCAAATTCCTTTAGCTAATGAAATTCCTATAAATATGCATGGAGATAAGCAGGAGTGAGACATTACACAAGAAGCCTAAATGCTGCTAAAGAGGCAGTAAATAATTAAGTGTTTAAATCTAATTTATCTTAACTGATACATCTAAATTAATGCAAGCTGAAGTTTGTTTTAGCAGCCTGGTGTGTCTGAGTGTGCGTGTCTGTGTGTGTCTGTGTGTGTCAAATTGGAGAGGAAATAGGAAATGGTAAGCAGGGCGGTCCCTCTCTCACAGGCACAGGATAAACAGCTGCCATGTAAATTCTGATTAAATGACGTCCCAAACAGAGCAGAACAGGTACAGAAAACACCTCCAGGAGGCTCGGCAGCACAGAACGTGACGACCTCATATTTACACCTCCACATTAACCACACGGTGGCTGAAAGGGGCTGTTTCATCGACCCGATTTTCATATCTACCAGTCCCATTTTCCTCTTCTGAGGGAAACAGACAGTAAGCTGTAAACCAACGACTTTGTGCCATTTTCTCTGAATACAAGCGTTTACTTCCATTTTCCAAGTGCTTTGGAGAGTCTGAGCACAGAGAGAGACTATAAAACTGTCTAGACAAGCAGTAAAAGGACGTGCACAACTGTGCGCCCAACTGATGTGACCATTATACATTTGTCTCTGTTTGTGGCAACACAAAGAAATCCTTTTTTCCCCTGTTTCTCAGGTATTAAAATTAGATACTTTTTTTCCAATTCAATCCAACCAGGCCAGGCTCCAACATCGATAGGCATCATTTTGTTGCGGGGCTCAGTCTGGGCAAGAAAAATCAAATCAACAGACATAAAAGCAGGAGGTCATAAATCTATCTTTTCTCCTGTCGCGAAGCAATCTTTTCTTGTCATCTTTTGTTATGGAAGCAAACAAACTGGCCTGCTTTCGTCCCCGCCTGTCATGCAAGATTGGATTTTGATGACACCGATACTCAAGTTGTGTACTCTCCACTCCGTCCCTCCCTCTTCCCTAACCCTTTCTTTTCTCTTGATCTTAACCAAAAAAAAAAAAAGAGTAGGAGTAGCTGGAGCAGCTGTACTCCTGCTCGCAGACAGGTGAAAAGGCCTCCGTGTGTCTGCCCGAAGCCCATCGCTGAGGTGTCACTGGTATAGCATGGGTGAAAAAAAAGGGATTTTCACTCCACCGTGCGGTTCGGACTGTCAACAGCTTTAGTGATAGATGATGTAAAGAGCTGTCTATTCTCAGCTACATGAAAATATTTCCTTAGTTTCCACAGTTTCGCTGACTCCCAGCTGGAGTGTAGATTTGGGGGATGTTGGCTTCAAGAGAGAAGATGTGTGGGACTGTTCTACCTCAGCTGTGGTTTCATTTCTGCATTCATCTGGGTTTAAACAAACACACGGGCAAATTACATGGGCAGATGAGGAGGGTATATTTTCGCGATGGTGACTAATCCTATAGCCATTTCAGTGCTGTGTTTTGCTTCCATTATCCATTCTCAATAGCAGAACTGGCTGACTCACCCACAATCCCCGTCTGCATTCACTGTCAGGCCAGTGAACACACAATCAGCTGGATCTAGATCAGTACATCTCTGAGGTACAGTGCATGGAAAAATATGTTGCGACTCGCCATCAGTCAGTCTTTATGGCAGTCCAGCTCCATCCCATCCCACAATAGTTTTCTGTCTCTCTCTTTACAAACACAGGGGCGAGCTCTGAGCTGTTTCCTACGGCAACCAGCAGGATCAGCAAAGAACAACTGGAACCACTTCAACAGTAGACTCAGATGCTTTATGGTGTTGTTTTTACAATACTGTCATTGTCCACAAGCCACTGGGATGAAATCCTCAATTAAGAAAATTTAGTCCATGACACACTCCATGAACAGTGATCCAATCAGTCTGAAGGATCCTGACATGTTGGTCTCTGCTTTTTCAAAAAAAAAAAAAAAAAGCATCAGCATCACAGCATCAGCTGTATAGAAAGGATTAAATTGTGTGTTTCACTAACACTTGTTCCCAGGTACAGTAGTCTTTCATGACATGTCCCCGTTTGCTTACAAGGACGTGAATAAAACTTACAAAAGACAATGCATAGACCAAGATGTGACACTGTTTGAACTGTTCCAGGTGAGACGTTTAGTGGATATAAAGTTTATATTTAGTGAAAATGGTCTGGAACTGCAAATCAACGAGCAACATAGCATGCAAAACAGCACTCTTGCTGCAGCTTGCCAACCATCTACACCAGAGCTTCCACAAACGTCACCAGTGTCCTCCACAGAGCAGACAGAGCAAGTCTTTTCCACTGAACACACAACCAGAGCAACGCTGGCAGCTCTGTCCTGTCACTCAGTAACCTCATTAGTAAAGTTACCTTCACATTTGCCAAACACACCAAGTAAAAAGATAACAATTCAGCATAAATCTAACCTCTAAAGTTAGACAAACAAAATTACATTAAATAACAGGCTGCTGATGTTCTACGACTTGATTTGTAGCCTCAGCCTTTTTGCATTTGATCACATATTTAAACCCTGTTTTTTAAATTCCTCAGTTAGTTGGAGACTTTTATTTTCAAAGTTAAGGCTAATTTAAATTTATTAGCTCAAGATGAAATCTGCCAGCCACAGTGGTGATTTCAGTCATTTCATTAGGAGCCTGGTTTTATCAATGTCTGAAATCAAGGAATCCCACAAATGATTAAGTTCTTGTCTGATCGTTATTGAAATATTCAAAAGAAATTGATTCTAGCAGCACAAATGCCCCGTGCTTGCACACACTGCTTCAGAGAAATAATAACAGTAACAAAATGGGCTTTAGGGTCAATTAGATTTGTTTTCCAACCACACACAGGGGCATGGATGTGATGATCCATAACTGCTACTAAAATGTTTACTTGCCATCCAACCCTATTGTCCATCCAGACAAAAAACACCATCGCTTTACAAAGTGGATTTCCACTTCACTGTAAAACTTTGATGAACTGCAACCCTGCTCTTTCAAGTATTGGAAAATCCATTTGGAAAGCCAAAGCAAAAAACACACAGTGAGAAAACTATTAAAGACGCATTAGAGAGGAGTTTTTAGATGAGAGGGGAAAAAAAGAGCTGAAAATAGAAGCTGTGTCGCTGCCCAACACTGGCAGAGGAGAGTGAACAGTTTTCCACATTAATCAAAAGTGAGTCTGTTGCACTCACAGCATGTTGCAGGCAATTAGAGAGATACTTCATGTGACCATTACCACGATTAAACCCAGCCACCCTCACCAGCAACCCAAACACAACACGCACTCTCTGGCCCGAGGGTTAATAACACAAACTTTTAGGATACCTTGTGAGCTTACGAAAACAAGAGCTTTTATTACATCTGGCAGAGACTTTCAGAGGTCTAACAAATTATTTCCTGTAGCAAAGACTCAGGGCCAGTTAGAAACCATGTCCTTATACTTTAGCCTATCAATTACATTTTGACATAGATGAGGTTGAAAGCAATTACTAGAAAATTGCCAGCTGCGTTAAGAAAACACATTATGCAAACGCTCAGGCAGTGATTAACATTTGATCTGAGCAGTTAACACCAGTGGTGAGAATATTCTGTTATTCTGTTAATAACTGGTCACTCCCCAGAATACTGTTACACAAACACTTGAATGAGTCAATAGTGATATTCTGTCATGTTTAAGTAAAAAAAAATGCTCTAGTCCAAACAGATCAGATGTGAGTGAATGAGTCAAAAAAAAAAGACAATTACATAATGAGAGGATCGTGGGAACTGATAAACACTTATCACCATTTCCTGTGTTTCCTGTAATCTTAATATCCAGGTAATCAATGAAGAAAATAACTGTCAGATTGATCAAAGTAATAACTTGTTGAAGCGCCACTCTCTAGTGTCACTCCATCTTCTACCAAGTGTGTAACAGGTATGTGCGATGTGCCCGTTCCCACTCACTCACTTTTTGTTTCGGTATTTCATAATCTGCACTTCATACAGTGCACTCAAACAGTCACTGAAAGTGCCATTAAATCACTCGCTTTGCACTCAACTTGTTGGAGCTGGAATATCTTTGGCCTCCTTCCCTCTCTGTCATGATGAAGTGATTCTACATGCAACAAGTTGTTCTGACTGCAAACTCTCCTAAAAGGTCACCCACACAGTGACATTAGATCAGCTTGTACACAAAGAAAGAACAAAGACCGCCTTATAAGCATCTCTCCACTCACACAGGATGGACAGGACAGAGTGAAATGCCATGGCTTTAACAGAAAGCTTTAAAGAGCTCAGAGGGCCAATATCAAGACCGGAGAGTGATACTCCACCTTGTATTTAGAAAACGAATTCCTTAGTCAACAAACATGCACTTTGGCTCAAAGTAACAAACACCCACACCTCACAATATAACAAACAGGATGTGAGGAGAGATTAACTCCTATAAGCAGTCTGGTCTGTAGTTCAGAGATTGAAACCACTCCATAGCATTCCCTGTGATCCCCAGGTCAACATTTACTCAGTGAAATGTGTGGCAGCGAGGTTAAAACCTGAGCTCAAGCAGCAGGTGAAACAGTAAAGGAAAAACCTAAGTCCTGGCTCTGCAGTGCTTTTAAGACACTCACCCCAAATCCTAATATCAACAACACTGAAGTGTGTCAGTGGGTGCGCACATCAAAAAGCATAAGTGCTGCTGCCTTTGGATATTTTTCGAGAAACAAAGTCCAACTTATGTTCTCAGATATTTCTGAATGAGACATAAATGTCAGTGTTTCAGCAGCCGGGCTACAGACTGAAGAGGCACAGTGAGTGTGTTTCTCTTACCTCAGGTGCTGTAACTTGTTCCTGTGATTCTCCATCTGCTTCCTGTGATATGTGGCTCTGCATGTCAGCAGTTGTCTTCACATCACCCTAAAAATCAGCAGAGAAATAACAAGAGAGAGAGTCAGGTTTTTCAGTCTGTCAAGTTTTGCTTGGATGGACATACAAAGTTCAGTGTATAATCTCAGCCCTCTCACCTTGCAGTACCCAATGACCTGCTCTGCAATGCTGCTGATGTGCAGCATGTACTGGTGCAGCCTCCGCTGGTACTGCAGAGCAGCGAGCTGAGCCTCGCTCTGCAGAGTGGACACCTGGGCCAACAGGACCTGCTCCCTCCTGTTCCACCTGAGTCTCGCCATCCGGGCTTCATGCTCCAGAGCTGCGCGTCTTTCTTCCAGCTCGTCGGTGACCGTGCGGAGCGCGTCCACGCAGCAGTGCTCCCCTCTGTCTCCGTCCTCACCGGACAACAGGAGCCCGCATCCCCTCTGACAAACACCCCCAACACGATGACCCGTGCCCGGCTTCGTCTGCGACGCCATCCCGTCGCCAGAGTTTAAAAGTTGGCAGATAGGTTTCTCCTCCTCGCGAGAAGTTGAGCAATCAGCGCACATAGTTTGCGCAGAGAACTTTTCTACGCAGCACAATGAGTTAGGACAAAGTTTCTGCACAAGTCTGGACACATGAGAGCGCGAGCGCAGAAAAAGTTTGAGCGGCGTGCGCAGCTCCCGCTGAGGCTGAGCTGAGGGGCTGCGTCACCTAACAACATGAGCTCAGATGATGGGGCTGATGGGAGAGAGAGAGAGAGAGTGTGTGTGTGTGTGTGTGTGTGTGTGTGAGCACTGCACTTCAGCCTGCTGACTCACCTCTGCTCAGGGTCACCGTGCCCCTGGAGTTTTTTCCTCTGATCACACAACATCATTTTGAATTTCGACTCCAATCAACTCAACGTCACATGTGTCGCCATCTTTACAACATGGTGTTCCCCCTCCAGTCTTACTTCAGTTGAGGTGCCCTGTGAACTTGCTATGTGGTGTAAACCCTCTCCAGCAGAGGTCGCTCACTCCCTCACACACAGATGGTTCACTTGGCAGCAGATCTAATTAAAAACCTTCAATGGTCCACATCAGGGCTGGCATTATCAGTGGGTTTTATGGCACCTCCTCTTAACCCTATTAAAATAATTGAGTCTGCGTTTTGCACAGTGATGATATGTCAGCGAAACTTGTCTCAAAGGGTCGCTGCTCTTTCAGAGGCTAAAGCCCAGCTGTAACACAATATGTGCACAGAGACCTTCGCATAAAAAGCCTTCCTGCATGAGTCCAGGGCAGTCTTACCGGCTGACACAGCATGACATATTGCAGGCATCTCTGAGAGGGCGTCACGTTTCAGGTCTCTCAGCAAAGCAGTCTGTTTCTAGTCCACTGTGCACCACTTTAAAGTATGTTTTGTGTTGTCTGAGCTGTCGAGGAACAGGTGTAGATTTACAAAGACAATACCACAATCTGTCTGGGGACTGCACACCTGTCTGCACAAAACACATGCACTTGGGGGTCAGAAGAAAGCATTTCTTTCACCTGTCAATCACTGGAAATGAAATAGTTGCTCCAATATTGCCATGTGATGTGGTACTGATTTGTTTTATACCATCGTTGGCAAACATTTCAGAGCTGGATAGCCAGGAGGATGTGATCTAGGAGGAAGCAGACGGACTCAAGCTGCAGCCCAGGTAACAATGGCCCGTCAGTGTTTTTTGGAGAAAGTGTTCCTCAGCCACCTGGGACCAGACCTATCACACAGGCCATATGCTCGGACTGATAAGCCACTGAATCGGGAGCGAAATCATACTATCAGAGGACAAAAAAACACAGTTATCTCTGTCTTTTGTTCTCCCTGTGAGCTGATTTCAGCGAATAACCGTAAAGACCCCGCAAGAAACGGAGAGGTGACGTAAAGCTCAATAACAATCTCAGATCTGATTCATTTGGTCCGACCTAATCCACAAAGAGAAGTGATATCAATCTACTTTTCATCAGCTGGATACTTGATAGGAGACAAAAGTCCAACAGCTGTTTCTGCCTGAAAAACCAGACATTGACCGAGTCCATGGCCTTATCTGTAATGGAGAACAGATTGAAACACTATCTCTGATATATTAGGTACTATAGCTTCAGTAAAGAATAGCTTTCCCCAAGAAGTCAAGAGGGAAAAAAAATCCAGTGGAGTTGATAATAAAAGGAAGTCATAAATCATCCATGATGCTCTAGTTTCTCTTATTTGATATGTGAGAGCTGAAACACTGCTATGAATATTTCACATATAACCAGTCTTAAGTTCCACTCAAATCCCAAGGCAGCGATGACGAAGGACACAAGTGATTTTTTATTTAAATCCACCTCAGGAGTGTCAGCACTTTATCACAGCTCAAAGCTAAGTGGAGAGCACCTGATGCCTCCAGCTGTGCGACCCCTTTGGACGATCTGTCTTAATTTGATAACCCTGCTTTAAACTTCTGACACATTTGCTTATAGTGTGAGTTTTTAAAGTGAAACTAACTGGACAGCCCGAGGAGAAAATATTCTGTTGTGGTCTCAGCTTTCATCTTGAAGTAACATCAGCTTCAGACTGGGGTCGTGTAATCCCTTCTGGACTCCATTCATTCATGATTCAGTCACTGGTGAACTCAGACTGACTCACTGTGGGCTAAAACTTTAAACAGGGATCTCTGTGGATCCCTGGTTTCTGCTTAAATAGGGCATTCATGAATAATGATGATCATCAAGTGATATCAGAAGCTCCAAACAGCTACTACATGGACTCTGTGGTGAGATTAGTCTCTCATCTGCTGCATCCAAGGTCAAGAGGGGACCTCATCTTTGAAATCCAACATGAAACAGAAGCTGTTAAAGCACTAAAAGACAAGTATATTTTGAGGTCTACAATTCTACCACTCTTCCTGTTGATAAGGATTATTTGATATGCTCCAAAATAGCTACTCAATGGAACTTATGGTGAGGTTGTTTTCCCCTTGTGTGCGAGGGCCCAGATGTTCCCTTATTGCAAGTTTCATTTCTTGAAGATTACAGACATAAAAATGACTGTAACCCTATGGGCAGCATAACATATAATATGTATATGTTAGCCACTAATACTCAAACATGTTTGAAAACCCCAAGATGAACTTTTACTCCCAAATGAAGTCAGACTCAAAGTTTGAGTCCAGTTCTAAGGTACCTGCACTTCAATATGTCCATATGTTACTCTATACTTTTATTCTACAACAGTTCAGAGGAAGATATTGTACTTTTTAGCCTGACAGATTATGTCAAACAGTTTGGGTTACGTTGTTTAATATAGTTTGATATACAATATATTTGGATCCTACATACAGTTAGCTAAACTTGGAAACAAAAAGTTGTTCTACCTCGAGGAGTGTAATTAACAGTGTCATCAATTATTCAGGTATTTATTGAATCCTTTGTAGAGACAGATTAGACTGAAGCTAGTCTGAAAAATTTTGCAGTTGTAAAGTTGTAAAATCTATTTGAGACACCAAACTTAACTACATTTCACTGTTACCTGTGAGCAGTCACTTTGTTCTTGTAACAAAGAACTCATATGTGAAACTGACTTAAGTAGAGAATACTTCTTCCACCTCTGAACTGTAAAGCTGACTCACCACTGCTCTCAGACTCTCACACTCCACAAGCACTTGTTCTTCAGTAAACTCAAAATGTTGAATATTCCCAAAGACTCACATCAGAGGAGTGACTGTGAAAGAGACAAAAGGAAAAAACAAGACCAATTTAATAGTTAACTACACTTTTATTGTTCCTTGTCCAGCCAATGAGAGGTTCCAGTTTCAGCCCTCACATGTGCCGCTCACGTCCAGCGAAGCAGTGAACTGAGCCAAACATGTTGCCACTGCCACCAGTGATGCCACCAAATCATGTGCACGAGACTGCAGGACCATTTCTGAACTCTAATGAGTGAGATTCCTTTAGTCATGTAAGAATTTCTCTCTAAAAACTCTTCCCAAGACTTTCTATGACTGGCTTAATGAAGCGTAACAGCTAATGCACATATTAGGCTTAGGTCTATACTGTCTCTGACAGGGATGTCACTCAATAATGGAATGTATTTGATATGAAGCACAGAGGTTGAGGAGTTGCTATGATACTGATTTGTTGCAAAGTAATGTACACTTTGTCTCCAATGTCATGCATGTTAGAATGTAGAGCCACTGCTTTTGGCCAAAATGTCAGAGTTCAAGGCATTCATGCATTTGGCAACTCTTCTTATGATTTGTCGCATGAAGGAAAACTGGCAAAAGCACTTTGTGGTGGATGTTGATATCGTAACAATGTAGAAGCATGGCCAGCGTCAGTCACTCAAGAAGTGAATCAGAGGAATTCAAAACGCAGCATTCGTTGTTGAGGGAAATAAACTTTTAAACTGTCCAACCAGAGGTGGATCAAGACATACAAATATAATAATCATAAACAAAAATGGCAACAGTTGATAATGTTTATATATCTCTGATCACATGTTAATAAAAAGGACAAAAATAATGCAGTGGAAACAACGTCTTGAGCTTTGGATGGGCTCTTCCCGCCAACATGGATGGCTTTGCTTATCTTCTGTTAATACAAGATCATGAAAAAATGAAATGTACTAGATTACTGTTATAGGAGCTAGCCAAGTTGTCGTATTAGAAAATATAAAGTAGCCACAGATGAATCAAACATTGCACAATTATTGTAGGGCATGAGCGTCGCTACCGTTCACTGTTACTGTTAATAATAGTGACTCTCACACAAAGCCATAAAACAATGAAATGAAATGTTTACACGGAAAAAATAAAATGCCAACATTCTTTACAAAGCACCAGCTGGTACCACTGAGGTCCTGACGATACAGTCAAAACAAAAGTACTCACTAACCTGGAGCAGGTTTCTGCATCAGCTCCAGCAATGGCCCAGATGTTGTAGCAAAGCCATGACCATTGCACAGATGTACAAATACAAGCGATCGAAATAACCACTGTTGCATGTTTGCTGCGTTGCTATGTTTATAACTGCATGTTTGATATGATATGTTCACTTCCTGCTCGCCTGCTTTGCTTTACATTCAGCAAATATGGATCCACGAGCCTAAACTCCCAAATACCTGTCAAACCCACTTTTATATCAATGTCAACATGCACACAATTATAAAGTGGTGCCCTACTAATAACAGAGCTCAGGTTATGACTTGATAATAAGCCCTGATTGCAGGTGAAACCAATTGTTTTTTCTTTATAACATCCATTGTATATTAGATAGGAAAACAATATCAGTTACTGGATATATTATTTCAGCATAACATAATTGCTCTTTTCTCAATTATACTTGTTATAAAATCAGTTATGTGCGAGGTTGAGGTTTGCTTTGACTGTATCTCTGTAACAGAGGATGTGCTTCATTTAGAAAACATAAGAAAATGTCACTGAACTGCAAGTAAAGAAAGACATAAAGACATTTTTATAAACTCATACACTTATCCTTCACAGCTACTTGTTGACCTTAAACTATGGAATGCACTGTAGGTTAGATTTTTTTTTCAAAATGTCACAGATCAAATGAAGCCTACATTTTAAAAACAGTAAACAGCCAACCTGTGCGACGTGTTAACGTTCACACTTTCAGTCATGATCCATTTTAGAACAAGTCACTGTAAAAGGTAAGTGCAGTCATTTATATAAGGCATATTTAAAAAGTTGACAGAACTCCTTTGACACTCCTCCAAAGAGGCTTTTTGTGGATAAATAAGGGATGTCTTTGTCCATTTCCAATTTTTTTCCATTCCTGTCTTTTTCCACAGACATATTCCAGAGGGGAAGAGTTGGAATACGACGTCCCGGGTTACAGGGTGGAACTGAAAGATTGTGGAAAATCCCAAAGTCCTTACAGGCATCAACCAGTCAGTCTTCTTCATGGGAAGACAAAGATGGCGCTACATTCAGAGGTTCAGGCAGAGGAGAGCCACCAGGAGCAGAGAGAGGACACTGAGAGATTGGGCAGTCATCACACCTCCACCTGAGAGAAAAGCAGCCATGTCAAGTTTTTGCTCAGAAATTCACTCAACTCAAATTTGCAGCTAATTTGGAAAAAAAAAATGCAATGTCCCATGAGTTTCCCGCTCTCATCCATCAAACTAAAGACCATATTTGGTGTGTGAAGTCTGATATTACACCCCATCTGGGTGGAGATCACCTCAATTGCCCTTCCATTTGTCAATGCCCTGCATCTGAAATCCTCCACGGCTTAAATTCCCAGGTCTGTGAAATCAAGCTGTCAGGTCTGGACTGAACGATAAGGGATAAGGAAAACCACAGGAGGGGTTTCCTCTACTCATCAAGATCAATTACAGAGGCTTAAGGTCTCCTCTATCCAGTCAGCCCGCCTGTCAGTCCATCAGCCAGCCAGAGGATCCAGTCACTGGGCTATCAAGGCTTTAGTCATGAACCGTTAAGTTTCCCATCTCTAGCCCTCCAATCTAAGGTATGAAACCTGAACTGACAGCTCTGCCTGGGCCCATGAGAACCCTCTAACTGTGACAAATGATAACCTACCGCCAACTTTGGACCTGGAATAATCCCACTAGCAAACGGCAGACCAGTCACAGTGTGTCACCTCAGCACCATGGATTTAAAATGTGATTAGATATCTGAAGGCTTTCTTTATTCTTATTCCACTGATGTGAAACTAAACCTGGCTGAATGTGGCATAATATTTTTTCACAAGTGATTACTCTGAGTCACTCTGAGACTTTATTTAGGTGCTCATCTAACAGAAAACACCAATGAATGGAAATGATGGCTCATTCTTCTAACTTAGAGCCTTTGTCACATTACATCACAAGCACACATGTTGTATAAAAACACCTAACACGTGACTTTTACCTTGTCCCCATGGATTTGATTTGATTTTATCTTATATACTCTATACCTGATATTTCTGTGGATATATTGCATATATAATCACCTGGTAAATTAAACTGATTATGTCATTACTCATCATACACCTCAGAAGAAAAAAAAACAAAATAAGAATATAATTAAAAAAATCCATTTGCCAATTTTATTTTGTATATTTTATATCATTTCATGCAGCAAGGTAAAAACAGAAAGTTAACCCTTTGACGCCTGCAGTATGAGATACATACAGTTTTTGAGGCCTCTATATGGCCAGTACAAAACATAAAATTTTGACACATAAATTTTGAGCAATACATTTTAAAAATGCTGTATATATGTATATGTATATATATATTATGCAAATTAGTATTTTTCAGTTAATTTTTTTTTTGTTTGTTTGTCAGAAGGCCCTATGAAGACTTTTTCTGTCAATGATTTGATAATTCAGGCACCAAAGGGTTAAATTAGAAACCACAAATATATGCTTTAAATAAGCATTTCAATTGCACTGTTTAAAATGCAAGCTCCCTTGGGCTTCAACCAACATGCCCATCCTCTCTTGTTGTTGACAATTCCACTGTCGGCATTTTATTTTAATATTGTTTTCATACTTTACCTCCTCAACCTCTATAATCTCTATTATCTGTAATAAAGACTCACTGTAGTAATCACTTATCAAAATGTTTTTTTTTCTTCAAAGTAAGATCAGTCAGGAGAGTAGCTCAAATTCAAATCTTTATTAATTAAACATGAATCAGATTTGCTGACAACCACGGGTCATGAATGTTCCCACCGCACTATAAATAATTCAGGAAGGTGAATGAAGGGGACAAGTTCACACTGAGGCGTGCGTTTGTTACCTGTGATGTGGATTCGCGCCACGGCACCATCTCCTCCTTCTGAGTGCGCCCGGACCTCCACCACATAGTTCCCATCTGTGTGCAGGGGAAGGTCTATGTACCGTCTACCTGTTGTGTACAGGATTCCTGTGGAGTGGCCCTGCTGCCTGTACAGCACCTAGACACAGGCACATATGAGGTTTAAAGGTGAAGTTCCCAGCAGCTGCCATTTCACAGCAGCTTATTATCCACACTAAAGTAAATGTTGAACTGTACTCACTTTGTACCCATCTATTGATGCCTCATTAGCCAGCGGCTCCACATGCTCCCAGGCAATATTTACTGACTGGCCCTTTAATTTTTTACTTATTATTTTGGGGGGGCGACTTGGAGCTAGTAAAAGACACAAACAGGGAGGAAAAACAATTGAAACAATTTTACCAAAGAGACTGATTTCCAGGCACATCCTGCTGGTTGGTGAAATGCTTTAAACATTACATACGAGGTTTCTTGGTGTGGATCCGGAGGTGCTCACTGGGTGGCCCGTATCCTGCAGAGTTATAGCCCCTGACTTCAATAAGGTAATGGGAGTCTGGCTTCATACCCTCCAGCCTGGTGTGGTTCTCCTTGCCGGGTACCACCACTCTCTGAGCCCCTCCCTCACCGTCTTCCTGATTCCTCCAGAACTTCACCTGAGACACAGAGGCTCAGAGGTGAGATGATTTATACAGTAGCACAAGGGAAGGTTTGAAAAAAATTCTGGTTAAAAAGAAAAACTTAAATGGATTTAAAAAGGCAAATTGATAGAAACTAGCAGGTGCTGTGTGATGCTATATGACCTGAACCATAGTTTATCTTTTGGTTTTTCCCAGCATGCCACAGTTAAACTTTCTGCTGACCTGGTATCCATCAATATTGCTCTGTAAGAGGGGCAACCAGCACACGATGGCCTCTGTAGCAGAGAGAGCTTTTCCGTCAACACTTACAGGAGCTTCAGATGGAGCTGAGGGGAGACACAGCACACACTGTGATAAATAGGTTACAGCACAGCAGGAGAACCATTTCAAGGACATGCCCTTCAGCAGTAATTTCTACATTGCATACACAAAACTCCAACGCAGCGTATTTAATGTGTGTGAATATGCACCACACAAACTAATGGATCCATTACTCTGACCATAAACCATCTATCGCTTCCTGATTTCAGTCTATTGGATTTACTAATGCCATTTTTCACTCAGTGGTGCTTATGCATCGTTTTAGTAAAGTGAATTAATCATTGTGAGCACCACAAAAAGTGAGAGAGATCCCTCTTGGCCCTCATTCCTTCACTAGGTCATCACACACTCTGTGACTTATGGGCCAGTCAGTGTGTCTAAGTGGCCCCTGCCAGGAATCTGTCCTTGAATGTTAAATTGTCCCACTGGGCCTTGAACCAACAGCCCATCACATACTGTCACTGTGTTAAACACAGAATGATGTAGAAAAACAATACTGCACAACAAGCATGCACACAGTTACTAACAGCTGCCTGTACAGACGAGTGACAGAAGGAGAGATGCTTTCAAGACTTGGCTAGAAAAGCACAGACTCTCTACAACATGCATTTTTCCCAGAGTGTGTTACCATGACAATGGGGGAATCTCTGTAACCTATCGTGCCTGGGTTGCCAGTGGTTATCTCAACTGTCTGTCAGTGAAAGTTAATAACAAGGCTAAATGCTTTGCATCCTTGGGCGAATTATCAGCTTTATGGTTCATGCTACGTAGATCATGATAATCCCCCCGCAAGGAAAGAGAGAGAGGAGAAGATGGGTTCACTTTCAAGGGGTATTAAAATTCCTCACAACTATACATGAGAACTCCTAATAAATGGGTCCTACTCCACTGAAAACATTGGTGCTGATAAGTAGCTGACACTGACAGACTGAAATAGCAGAGTGTCGGCATATTGAAGGATTCCCTGTTGCCTGAGATGCTGTGGAAAGAGGACGGGGTCGATCTGTGACACTGCTCTGAGATCAGTTTGGCACATTCCCACACCCGTGCTTCAGTGTTGAGGAGGAGCTGTGAGTGCTTACCATCCTGTGCTGAGTAAATGATGGCTGTCAGGCTGTAGGGTCCCTCTCCTTCACTGTTAAATGCTTTAACTTTGACTTCAAACTCCGTTGAGGGACGGATGGACGACTCTTTGTGGACATAGCGGTTGGCCTGCGGGTTGGATACTATCACCCTCTTCCACTCAAATTTGTCTTGAGGTTTGAAGGCCACAATATATCCAAAATTTGGACCATAGTAATACTGTGGCTGTACAGGCTGTTGACCCAAGAAAACATAAAGTTATTGTTAATTACTTCAGTTTTTTCCCAGTACATAATAATTCAAGCTGGAATTAAAGTCTTAATCCTGTCACATTTCACACCATAAATCATATTATTGAATCACCCACTTATGCCTGTCCAATGTAGCAGGATTAATGACAATACTCAGAAAGGTTTAACTCAAGTAACCAGATGATGTTTACATGTTGCACAGTGACATGGCAGAATACAGTGATTTATAAAGAGTTGTGACCGGTTGCTTGCTCGTACCTCTTAATCTGTCCTTACGCCTCATTTCCTCTGCTGGCACCCTTGCTTTATCATCACACCATATGTCCAGCAAGACAAGCCTGCATCACTAACCCCTAAACACATCGCCTCATCCTCCAGCTGCTCTGGAATTGAATGGCCATGCCTCAGCTGAGCAAAGGGCAATTTACACATGAGAGTTAATTTATCAACAGCTGCAGCAGGGAAAGGAAGGATAATAATTCAGTTCAGCCATTGATTTCTGTTGATAGTGTTTGTTTTGTTTTGCCCAGTGCTTCTTCTTCAGTTCCTCTACATGTTATGTGGTGTGCTGTGCTCAGGTTAGACAGTTCTCATTCACATTTTTAATTTGCTCTTGTTCAGTAATACACCGTACCTCCTCCTAAACTGTCATCACTGCCTTCCTATCAAAGTCTATTCAAATTAGACTTGCATTGCATTAACTTGAATTCTGCACTGAGTGGTTTCTCTGTATTTACATTTTAATTTGTTTGAATAAGTTACCTGAACCACTTTGTCATTTGTATTGACAGGTAACTTAATTTGGTTGGCATGTAAAAGCAGCCGACTGTTTTTACATGAACTTGTAAACTTCTCAACCCCGTGTCCAGTGGAAAGTCCAAACCTACCGTCCATGTAATGGTCAGTTCTCTGCTGGTTCCTCCGCCCCCGCCAACGTCCGAGGGCGCCACCACAGGAACTACAATGAGACAGCAAGAACAAAACTCAGAGCCCGCATGCTAAAAAACCCACACAAACAACGCCAACCCACACAGGCTGCAAGCTATCCCTGGCAGCACTACTGAAACATCCTTCCCCTGCAAATACAATATCAATGTCTTCTTCAGAGCCAAACGCAACACCTTAATGTCCATGTGGGAACCCCGCCACTGGGGGAAACAGAGGGGCAAAACTTCTCTTGTTTTGCTTTGAGCCTAATAGCTCACTCTCAAATGATGATTATTTTTTTAAGCGAGGTTACTGTAGGCCTGTGATTTCCATTTTATAATTGAATTTCAGTATACAGTTTCAGCAAAGTGCTCATTTGTAGAGGTTTGTGTGGTGAGTTTGGCAGCATGTTTCTGCTGTAGGAAGCGTAGCATGATGGGATATGTGCTGACTCATTCCTACAGCAATACTTAACATAAGTAAACAGTGCTATAATAAAATGATGATGAATAAATATCAGAATGGAAAGCTGGACTGTCGCACCACATTTCCATGACCTTTAAAGTTACTCTGACTCTATAACCTATAAATCTTATGCACTCTCTCTTAGCCTGGAGTCAGGACACAATCTTACCTGCTTCCAGGGTTCTGTCTTTAGGTGACGGGCTGCTTGGCTCTCCTGTTCCAAGAGTGTTGGTGGCAATCACCCTGAACTCATATTCTGTCCAGGGGACTAAATCCACCACTGTTGCTGTCTCAGCATTGCCCTCTACATCTGCAGGAGCTACAGAGAAATGCGCACATGTCAACATTATGCAGTGCAGGTTGTACTGTCCTGCAATTTAACAAAAATATCCTTAAAACAATAATGAACTTCCGTTCTGGGATCCCATTCCTATATTTAAGTGTCTGCGGCATGGCTACATTATAATTTGGGCATTTTTACGAGACATTAACTACCATATAGGCCAACAATCTCTCTATGTGGCATGTCCCAAATTATTATATCAACAGTGTCAGCTCAGAATCAAGGTAACAGTGTTTATTTGACCGACTATGAAGTACTCACATGTAGTGGCATTCTTCCAGACATCCTTTGAGAGGGAGTCCCTGTACTGGACAGTATATTTGGAGATGGGGCTGTGGTTGTCTGCTCCACGGCTCCACTGCAACGTTACACTCTTGTCAGTTTTGTTTATCAGTCGCACCCCACCAGGGGAGCCAGGAGGGCCTGGGGTAAAGAAAGGAACAAGAGACGAGTTAAAGGTGTTGTTTGATGGCTGAGCAAAGCTGTGGCTGCAGAGGTGTGTAGTTTGAATTCTCCTTTCTGACTTGTCCCTCAGGCAGACAGTGACCTTCTTCGTCCTTCAGACTCATGTAGTAATTCTTGTCAAAAGTCCTGAGCCCTTTAACAACTTTTTTATTTCTTCTTTTCCTTGATTCATATGAAACACAGCACATCACAGCCCTTCCATTTTCTCTTGGTCGTGTCTTTTTAAGAGACACCAGCAAAGACCGATGGATTAAGGCATTAGAGCTTAGAGCCATTGACACATATGAAGTGAAGCTTAAGCAAAAGCTTTTGAATCCAGTATTTCTCTTGGTCCTCCTGCTCCTCCTGATTCTTCATTTGAAACATAAAAATTGTCTAATAGAAAACCCAGACTGTGTCAGTGTTAGCCTCCCAACCCACAGCATCTGAAATCAGCCAGGATTTACTTTTTCCAAGTCATGAATATGAGCAGAGACAAGTTAGGCGATTAAACCGCCAAATCTGGACAGCCCTTAAGCTTCGTCTGTCCTCTAAAAGAGAGAGGGAGGGAAATGTAGTTCGTCATAATTCAATGTAGGGATGATATATTGCCCTGTTTTTTTTCTGCCTGTAAAATATTGAGTCACAGTGGGTATTTGAAGTGATAAGCATCAATGGCATACTGTATCCCAACAACTGAATTTAATAAAGTTTTTAGTTCTTGTAATTCACAGACAGTTGAGTTAACATGGCCACATTTCAACACTGTTCCAGGCAGCACTGTAACATTACGCTACAAAAACACACACCCATCGTATGAAAACAACTCCTCTCACTATCTCAAATCCCCACTAATAACAAGCTACAGGTGCAGAGCTGTGTTTTTAGCTAGGACAATCTCCTGAAGCAGATCTGCTTCCTCATCTGCTGTGATAAATGGTCGTCTTTCATCTCTCCCTTGCTGCACCCCGGACTGCTGGCATTTGGCACTCCATTAGGAGCGGCCCTGTGTTTTGGTTCCACTCGGGGAAACGTCATAGTCAGACGCTGTGCATTCACCTGGCCATCTGTCAACACCTGCTCTGAAAGCAGCAGCAGTGGCAGCACACCCAGGGCACAGCAGGGATCACTGGCAACCAGATCACTGCTAGAGTTCTTGGTTTCCTATCTGAAGAGACCCTTTGTCCGCCAACGCTGGGCCTGTTGCAAGACCTGAGCGGAGGGCTGTAAGGCAGGCTCTCACTCATCAGGAAGTGGAGGGTGAAAACAAACCCTGGTGAATCATCCAGGAGGTGAAATACAGTAAATGACAGACAGAATACCACGGAAGTGTGGCAGGGTTCATTTTGTGCATGATTATATCTGTGTATGGCTGAAAGAACAAGTGTTGAAATCAGCAGCATACTGTAACAAAAATAATGTGTTGACGGAAAGAAATCTTTGATGTTCGACAGTCAAGCCACCAACCTCTGATCACCATGCATTACACAATCATTAGGTAGAAACACACTAGTTGCAGTGATTCTCTCTTAACTCTATAAAACACATGCTACTTTATTCTACTGTAATGAAGGCAAGTGGGAGTTGCCACTCTATTCACAACACTAGTTAATGGTACAGAAACATTGCTTGTTCTGTTCAGTTTAATTAGGTCTTGTGCTGTGTGTAATAATGCAACCACAACAACAGCTTGTTATTAGGACCCCTGGCAAAAAACACCATTGAAACAAAAAGTGCAAGTGCAGTTTATCTTCTTAGTTGGCTAACTGGATGCTTTTAATGACTGTGAACTAATTTGCAATGTGCCAGCATTCAGCCTAACGATGTGATCGAGAGGCACACACTATACTGTGTACTTTTTCACTCTTCCTGGAGATGCTGGAGACAGTTTGTGTCTGCATCTTCTTTTCTGTCTGGTAGTGGCAGATTGTGTTCTCTCTGTGTCTCTGTCTCCTGCATGAGGACACAAATCACTTCCTCCCAGATCTCTCTCTCTGTCTTTCACATGGAGTCTTCAGGTTGACAGATTATCCAGCAAACCAGGCTACAGTCTGGTAACGCTAGAGAGATTTACCTCTCTTCAAACATGCTCTGGAGAACATACGTCTCTCTCTGCCGCTTGCTGTCTTGTTTCACACACACGCACTCTGCAGTTGTGTATTTGTTTCCTGACAATGACAGCTGGAGTAAGTTGTAATGAGGAATTTAGAAATGTGTCTGATGAACTGTGATATTTTTTTTCTGTTCAGTTAAACAGAGTCAATAGAGTTAAAGCGTCTAAAAACTGCAAAAATATTTTCTATAGCATGAATGACAATTAGGGTTTAATAAACATCTTACAATATTTTACCTTTTAGAATTTAGCACCCAAGAAGGAATCTGTTTCTTTCGGATTGTGTGTTTGCCCTTTCATTAGATTTGATTTACTGTTCCCAAAAAACCATCAACTCTCCTCACATTTTGACACAAATACTACTTAATCCTGATCAGTGACATCGCCACCATCCTGCAGACTTCAGACCAGTCAGGAGGCCACAGGCCAAAACATAGAATCCTCTAAAGTAAAAAAAAAAAAAAAAAAAAAAATATATATATATATATATTTCAGGCAGAGAATAGCCTGTGGGCTTTTCAGAAATTTTGGACGTGACCATATGAATATGCATAATTACACCAATCGTGACTCACCCCTGACAACTAGGTGGGCAGAGGCTGTGATGTTGTCAACTGGGGTCTGTGCGGTGCAGCTGTAGCGCCCGGCATGCTTCAGCTGGACGTTTTTAATCAGCAGCTCACCATTCGAGCTCCCATTCTGCATAAAACAACAAAGCAGACAACAGCTCATTTAGTAGTGAACAAAACGTGATTCATCATGAGGCAAAATGCTCCTACTGCGTGCCTGTCAAAGGAAATGATCGTGTTAGATGTTTTCTCACTCAGCCTGAAGCTCATCTGGGAATGAGCAGATAATTATTTCAGTCACCTGCAAGAGGGACTGAAATATCAACCAATTAGGTGAAATGGACATGAGCTTCAGCAAAAGGGCTCTCGCCTCTTTCCCTGTCGAGAAATGCCAAGTTCCACACAGTGTTTGCTTCAGACAGCGGTCTCACTGTGAAAAGGTAAAACCACAGACATCTACTTTAATTTACTTAAATGCATGACTGCTTTGGTTTTGTTAATACCACACAGCCAGTATGAGGTGGAACTGGGCCCCATCTTTACGAGGGGAAAATCCTCCGTGTACACAAAAATGGGATATCATCAATCATAATCATACTGTGGCGTTTGCCTACCGGGCAGAGTGACAAATGAGAAATGCTAACCACTGGCTTATGGTTAGAGCTGCACTAAGAGAGAGAGAGTAGGTCATGTTGACAATAATGAATGTTGGTCAAAATTGCTATTCAGCTGATACACAATGCACTATTCCACTTAGAGATGGAAATGGCTTTTAGAGTCATATTCATATAAGACAGGCAGTACTTTTCCATTTCAGGTATTCCAGTGAAAATACTATCGATATCAGTCCAACCTCAAATATGATGACATGGATAAACCCCAGGCTAACTCTGAGAATTTGAGTGAGTCAGTGAAAAGATGGCGTTACCATACTAAATTCTGATTACTAATGTTAATTTCTCTTTAAATACATCAAATAATTATTACAACGTCTTACCGGGGTGCGTTCATAATGTTGGCCATCCTTGTGTGGGTCAATGACTCTGCCGTCCAGGGACCAGATGAAGGTGATGTCCAAAGAGGAGTCATGTGATGCAGCGCATTGCATCCTCGCATTCTCACCCACTTTAACATCAGCATTGGCCGGTGCCAAGGTGATCTTTGTGGACTCTGAAGAAAAAAAACACAGGATGTTGAGGAGGTCAGTGTTGACTGATGATTGATTGTTGATGCCTGTTGACGATCAGTCCAGTCTCTGAATACATCAGATATGGATTATTATCAGGAAAATGGATTCAGTGGAGGAAAGTTACAGGCATGAAAAGTGGAATGAAAAATCTTGAGGAATCTTGAGCAGTGACATGGTGGACAGATCTTCAGCTGTTCAATGAAATCAGTACCTGCAGATGTCCAGGAGAGGGCAGAAAAGAGCTTTAAGTGCACTAAAATGTCTGACAGATAAAATTGCATGTCTAAAAAAAAAAAAAAAAGAACCATCCTTACCAGTGTAATTATTTTCTCTTCAGTCTAACCATCTCTACATGGCCATAACACAAGTCCTCATTTTTCATTGAGCAGTGGTGAAGACTCAGCCCTTGTCTTATCACATCTGATCTAAAGAAATCCAATCTCGCCTTTGCCCTTGGGGTAAACTGTGAATATCTACCAATAGCCTGTATACTGTCACTCTGTTCAAAGGGACATAATTCAACGCCCGTAGACATTTGGAGGTCAGGGAGGTTTGGTGGGACAGAGAGTGACTGAGAGAGTGATTGCCAGCCAGGCTGACATCAGTCAAACCAACACCAACTGTCCTGGGAGAATTAGAAAAGAAAAAGAGGCATAAAGGTAGTTATTAATTACATGTTGTTCATTTGCTGGAACTTGCCTGTAACCAACAGAGACCCTGTGCTGTTGGCTTTGCCCCGGTCATTCTCGGCGAAGCAGGTATACCTGCCCTTATCTGCTTGCGTCACGTTGAGGATCTCCAGGCTCCCGTCCTCCCAGATGAACATCCTGAGGAGAAAAAAATAATAATTCTTCCCACACTGAGGAGAACTGAGAGCTATATGGTATAAAATATTCAGCACAATATGAAGGTCAAAAGTCCAGGGAATGTTATTCCATTGTAATGTGGGTGATGAAAAATGATGAAATAGCTCTGAATGTTTGCCAGTATCCTAATGGATATAGGGTATGTTTCTCTGAGAAAGAAAACAGTGAGTGAACCTGAAACTACTTAGCAAGAAGCAACATTAAGTTGTGCTAAAGGCAAAGGCAACAATGTTTGATTCATTTTCCCTGCATATTTCATATTCATGCATGACAAACAGCATCGTGCCAAGCTGCCCCGTCACCACTCCACACCCTCGCTCACGCAGACGGCAGCCATAGAGAGAGAATGAGGAGGCATATGCTGCATAATAATTTGGCTGCTGCTCCTCCTCTCTGTGAGTCCCGCTGTGGTGAATGGGAGTGTGTAGGCTGGGGGAAAGAGTTCTGGGGTCTCAGAGCTTCCAGATGAGGCTTTTTTTGTCAGAGAGGAGTGGAAGGTGGGGGTGTACACATCCAGTCTGACCGGGCTGATGAGCTTAATGTCAACCAGTGAGAGACAGCAAAGCAGTGCACACCCATCACTGACAACAAAACCCCCAAGATTTTGCTGGCGTTCAGTATATAGTATATCCACAGCTTATTTTGATCCACTAAATCGCTATATTCTAAGTGTCTCGGTGGTACTGAGACATTACATTCTCAGATTATGATATCCAAGATTGTGCTAATGTGGCCCAGATGTGTCTCATGTGCATCACAGACTAAATATGCTATTTGCATTAAAAACTACAAAAAAAACAACAACTAGTCTTTCATGAATAACCAACCACTGTGAATGAAGACCGACCACTGTATATTTACAGATCAGAGGACAAAGAGCACGGTGCAGTCTCTTATCAAGAGGTCGCTCACCTGCTGGAGTTGGACAACAGCTCTGTGTCTTTGCTCCAGGAGAAGACTGGCTTCGGGGCAGCTTTGGGACGACATGCAATCACCACCCGGCCGTTTTTAGCTGCCAGGACTCTCTTCACTGGGTTGTGTTCAAACGTGGGAGCACAGGCTGAGGAGGGACAGTATGGATTATTCATCACAAATGTAGTAGAATATGCATTAACTGCAGGCATGCATACATTTATGACCCATTTTCAATTCATAAAAGTGAGTAGTGGACTGATAATAACATATTGTGCATGCTACTTTTAATGACAAATATTCAGAAGATAATTTCATGTATGTGTTTTTTTTCATCAGTATAAAAGTTGTTTTTCTTGATAAAATCTGACATAGCACTGCATAAGGCTTAATGAGCTCCAGCAAATGACCTTTAAATCTCTGATGGAGCCATTTGTGCTGGAGCCACAGCCAAAGTTTGACTCACCAAAGACACGCAACTCTGCATTGGCATAGATGACTCCGTGGTGATTCTCTGCTATGCACTGATACATCCCTGAATCATCAAACGTCAAGCTGCTGAACCTCATCTCTCTCCTGTCAAGCTGTGTAAAATAACAACGTTTTAATATCATCACTCCACATTTCACCATTTTCATACAGTTCAATTAGATTAACAAGCACAGGATTAACTGTTGATTGTTGACATCCACTGAGCTATAGATGACAATCAGTTAATTTGACTGGGAGGAGATTTCATTAATACATAATGATGTATCCAGCAGCATGTATCAAACAACCTCCCCCACTCTGCTGTCATTAGCTGCAACTCTCCTGGGTATTTCTTTTTTTTTTTTTTAGACCCAATGACAGTTGTTTCTATGGAGGGTTACACAACCTGTGCTGGCTGGCACCCACTCAACAACAACAGATACTTTCCCCTGACATGATGTGCACCAGCGGTGCCAGCTTCCTGTCACTGCTGTGCTACTGTAACAACCCTGGGATGCACAGCAAACAGCTTCTGAGACCAAACAGAGCTCCGACTAATATACAGCCACAGTTAAGTTGTTCAGTTACAGGACGATAAAGACTTGTGAGTTTGAAGATTACCGGTTCTCCATTTTTCAACCAGCGAATGTGTGGTTTAGGTTTGCCACTGGCTACACAAGACATAGTGTACTCGCTGCCTAGGTCTTTCTCTGTGCTGGTGATGTGCTCCACCCACTCAGGATTAGCTGCAAATGAGAAGAATCGCAGTTAAAGTGTTTACAGAAAAAAACTGAGAAAACTACAAAGCTAGTGAATAACCCTTGAGCTGATATGGGGTGATACTTAAGGCATTAAGGTAAGTGTCAGTTCTAAAAAAAGAAAGACCTGAGAAAGTGTGCTAGGTAGTGATAAGAACAGAGCAGTGAATCTATGCCTCAGAGTGCCTCGCAGAGAATTAATGAAGCTGATAAAGACTTTGTCTAAAACTCTCATTCATAGAACTTGAGTATTCACTGAAATGTTTTAGAAGAACAAGGCTGTCATGATAAACTTGTTACCTTCTACAGAAACACGGGCAGTGTGGTAGTCCTTTCCTCTGGAGTTCACTGCCTCACAGCGGTAGGTGCCGCTGTCTTCAAACTGTACGTTGTACAGGTGCAGGTGAGACCCTGCCATCTCATGATTGGGTGAAATCTGTCCGTCTAACTTCTTCCAGTGGATCTCAGGGACGGGGCTGAGAGGAGCAGTGAGAGAAATAAAATACATGAAACAAGCTTTGATTCATGATATCAGTGCAGCATTGCACTCAAATCACCACTATTCTGAGACATGCTTTCAGCCCAGTGAGCAGGCAGTGATTCAAAGACCTTCCTAAGCTGCTGTGTATCATTTTAACATCTGTGAAGGGTCAACTAACATGGTGTTTTGAGAGACCAATACTGAATCATCAATAGTCAGTATGTATGTACTCATATGCTGCACCAGTTACATTACTTCATACCCCAGCATTAACAGAACCTTCCCTCCCAATTTTAAAAAGAGGAGACTTATTGATTTCACTTACTTCCCCAAAGCAAAACACTCCAAGGTGATATTCTGCCCCACCAGAGCAGTGGTGTCTGGGAACTTGACATTGAGGTCAGCAGGGTATTTTCTTATGGGACCTGAGAGGAATAACAACAGGACAGATTTATGATTCAGGTGCTAAACATACTCCTAGCTGCTGATCTTGAAAGTCATTGCAAAATGACATTTAGTGTCATTTGGACGGATATTACTGGGGCAACTTTAAAAGGCAACTTTCTGAATTGTTTGTTCCTACAAGAAACAAGTCTTGAATTTCTTGGTATTTCAGCCTTGTTCTGAATCGACTGAGTTACTGCAGCTGGGGAATGGGCTGAATACACTTTAGGTCATCTACCAGAGCAGTTCTTCGTCTGATGGTTTGAGGTTAATCAGGAGACAGAAGCAATGATAAAACATGTTGTCTGTGTTGCCCACTTGATAGAGCACAAGTCAAGTACTCAACATACTCAAATACATAGTGTGCTGCAAAAAACAGATCACAAACAGGCAACTCATACACGAGGCATACAAAAAGCCTGGCAAAATTCAGATATTCACTCCCACACACACACGGACACAAAAACTAGTTAAATACAGGCCACATCATACCCAGAAGCCATATCATAATACAAATATGCATGAGAGAGCCCAAACAACTACTCGGCTCAGTTCCTAACCTCTCTGGTGGAGCACAGCATTCCAGTTGTGCTGCACTATTCAAGATGCATTTGCCACAGGTGAAGTTGGCTTAAAGTTTGATGACTATGAAAGTAAACATATGATGGTTTCTGGGAAAGTCCCTTAGGATATTGTTGAGGAAAAAAAAGATGTCCTTTTTGTGTAACTCTTACATTAGTCTCTGCAAATACACAGAGCATTAACACACATAAGCACATTGCTTTAGTTTCTTTAGTCTCCATCCCTGTGGCTGTTCATGTTCCTTCTTCATAACATGGTGCTTCTATCTTAAAGCAAGTGTCAGTTTACTACTGACTTAATTTTCCCCTGTAACTCTCATTTAAAGAATCAGTGGAAGGACCTTATCACATTTAACACCATTGTTTTGTGAATCCATGAGGAAAAGATCAATGCAGTATTTTGGTGCAACCAGGCAGAGCCACTTCCTGTCTTCCAGCTCATCTTTGAAACTCATCTCTTTAAGAAACAGACACTAGATACTGTTGCATCCTCTAACCTCCTTTTACTGATAAAACAGTTCCAGCTCGGATATCATTTCTGCATCAAATACTTGTAGTGCAGTGCAATGTTATTGTGGCCCAAGTATCACTCAGATATCTGTCATGGTATGCAACAATTAACTCTTTATGTGCATCATATAGGATGAGGTTGCAAAGCTGAAGAAACCTCAAAGCACTGCTTCAACATAATCATCATTCATGGAAAGGTCAGAAACACTGGTACAATATGTGGTAGGAAGTGAAGTACTAACGTTCAGCCTGAGGCACCAGGGGGATATAGTTGGAGAAAACGCTCTTGGAAATGGACGGGCTGGATGCAATGCAGGAGTAGTTGCCGGTGTCTGAAGAGTCCACCTTGGAGATATAAAGGTTACCATTTGACTGGGAGACAAAGCGTCTCTTGTCCAGCGGGATGAAGGTGGGGAATTCATTGAGGATCCATCGGAATGACAGCTCAGCTGCAGAGAAAGAGACACAACAAAACACCACCTGTCAATCATGACTCTGGACACATAGCAACAGCTCCGGAAAGAGCCGAGGGGATTAGATGTGTGAGCTGGCTCACTTTGAATAATCTGCACACATACAAAATAAAAATAGCACCGTTCTTTAGCGCTTAGGGAAATTTATTATTCAAGCATCTATTGACCTTTCAGATGAAATCTTATAATTCTTTTAGCTGAGAGGCAAAATGGAGAGAGACTGTAAGCACATTGTTTTGTTGAGGTAAATTTGATGCTGTGGAGAGAGAGTGAACAATGCTTTCAGACTGTTGTGCTTAACAGATTTGCATTATCATGAATATTAAAAATGTGTGTACAGTTTTCTGGGGCGAGGGCTGTGGCTAAATTACAGCAAAATACAAAAACATTTTTTCTCAGTCATGCTCAACGCACATGCAATGAAAATGCAGGAAAGATAATCAAACAAGG
Source organism: Caranx ignobilis (assembly GCA_021432705.1). Classification (NCBI taxonomy): domain Eukaryota; kingdom Metazoa; phylum Chordata; class Actinopteri; order Carangiformes; family Carangidae; genus Caranx; species Caranx ignobilis. The sequence continues at coordinate 68,456,536 of MU269990.1, read as the reverse complement.
CCACGTACAGACCAGCGCTAGAGAGGAAAACAAACAACCTTTTTGATGACAAAGGTTGATTAATATGAGACTGATGAAAACATTCTGTATTCTTTATATTTTAATCAATCCAGCAGGTGGAAATAAATCCAGTGTGGGGGGTGGTTGCAAACAGACAGGCCTTGAAACTGACACTGTGAAAGAATCGGTTATATCATTATTTTTATCCCTAGGGGGACATTAAGAAGAGCAACTCAATAACAAGCCAACAGGGGACAAAAATCCTACTCTAGTCTAATCACTAATTTAGTTCATTAGTCTAGGAAATGTACAATCTTCAGTTCACCTGAATTACATGGCTGTGAGCTGCAGCACCTAAGAGGAAACCCACATAACCACTGTGCCACTGTCCCATCTGTCTATCTGTCCCATATTAATGACTATGATTGTACAAGACATGGGAGGTGGAGCACTTCAGCAGGTGCACACTCAGCCAACGCATGCTGTACCTGGATGATGTGGTGGGGGAGCACAGAGCAGCACTGCCCCCTGCCCCTCTTTGACCTTCACTGTCTCCCTCTCCTCTGACGAGAAAAGATCAAGGTCTAAAAGAGAAGAAGAACAAAATCAATGGTAAGGCAGTTTCAGCACCTGCTGTCTTTTATTTACATTTCTCCTGTGGCTGAATTATATAAAGTCTGAGCTAAAGTTTCAGGGAACATATAAAGTTTTGATTGTGAATTGAGCTGCGGTCTCAAATAGAAAAGCACATTAGCCACAGTGGCATTATGAAGTTAGACCATTGACAAATTGCACTTTCCACGCCACTTATGATTTGTCCCAGCTGCCCTCGCAATTTCAGTGCACTTAATAAGCATGAAAGCGCAGCTCCAGGGCAGTTCTGTGTTAAGTCTGCATGGGACTGTACATCAGTGCAGCCTGAATGAGGGTTCACATTCAGACCACTTACAGCCAAACTGGACCGAGCCCACTCGGCTGATGACTGTGCCGAACATGTTGGAGGCCATGCAAGAGTAGTCTCCTTCATGTGTGGTTTTGATGGGGTTGTTGATGACCAAGCTGCCTCCTACTAAGCTGTAGTGGCTTCCCTCTTCATCCAGATCAATCATCATGTTGTTCAGCTTCCACCTACAGGGAAAACAACTGGAGTCAGTACAATAGTGCATTCTTAAAGCATCCAGTGTCAGTGATAGAGGAGGAAAAAACAACTATTTGTTTTAAATTGCAGTTGTTGATAAATAGATTATTTCACATGCAGCACCATAAAGGAGGATATTGACAGGTAAGAGTCTTCCAATGCACCTCTGCACATACTGAAGGAATTTATCCATATCCACAAACTGGGAGCTGTTCTATATAAAGGCAATTATAAATTTCATGTTTCAAAATGCATAACGGACAGTACAGTGGTTGAACCCTCTTAAATACTTAATACCAGCTGTGGTCAAAGCTAATTCCATTCCCTCTGACATCTAATTCTGGGCTCTCTGACAGTAAAACTGATTTGGGGGATGCTGAGCAGTATCATTTACATACATTTACATCTAAATTGAAATGGATCATGAAAAACGCTGCAATTTTGAGCAGCAAAATGAGGTGAAGACATGATGGCCACCTTGTTTATGCCACAGCTGCAGGAACATCTTATTTGTTATTGGGTTTTTCTAGGGGTTGCCATATTTTGGTATGAGGAAAACACAAACATCTGTGTTAACAAAATTATTTCTACAGATTGTTTGACCATAGTAAAATCCATGGTGTGTTTCTGGATGGCCAAGAGACACACAAACATACATACGCACACTAAACCTTGATGTTGATTCAAGGTCAAGATAATCATCCTTGTGACCTTGCTATTTAAACGCAGACCCTCAAACTATGGGGGCTGCAACTATAAAACCAGCCTGAGAGATGGCGAACCATAGGAGGCACACAGAGTGCACAGTGGGCAGTAATGAGCCTGGGTTTATGGGGAACATATGTTACTTGTATTTAGCAGGTGGATTGGCTCGAGCCCGGCAGTTCAGGGTGATTTTGGCCTCCGGCGACTCCTCAGGGTAGATGGTATCCACTGGCTGCTCCTCAAACACTGGCCCAAAACCTGCGGTTTCATCTGCAGACAACAAACAAACAAGATCAGGGTAAGTAACAACAAGCAGGGTCAGGCTTACAAACAGGAAATATCAAGGTGTTTGAGCTTGATACCTGTCTGGCAGTTCTGGGGCAGTTTCATCAAAAAGAGGACAGTTCAGATGTAACACCAACTAAAAACACAGTGACTACATGGTGATATTGCCCATCTAAGGGACCTGTCTTTTAACATTGCAGCACAGTTTGTGGGTTTCACAGATGCAGACACATCCAACTCTTAATGACTGATTTCAGATAGATCCTGGTTATATCTTTAACTAATCTGATCCTTGCATGCATACAAACTCTCCTTCAAGCACTGATGCAGAATAACAAGCCCCTGTTTATTTCAAATCGCAACATCACACTAATTATGACAGAGCTGTGCTCACTCAGGTGCCAAACCACACCGACACATTCATCTGTTGCCAGTGGATATGATATTACTGCAAGCTAATACAAATCCTGGAACTGGAAATGCTAACTTGACTTAGCATAATCCAGTGACCTTTCCCTCTGCCTTTGTCATTATTGGTGCTGTGAAACAGTTGCATAGGAAAATCCAGACAGTGGATTCTTCTTGATGAAAATGCCTGTCTTGGTTCAATCTGTCTGTTGCACCATCCAAGTGAACATACAATTAGCCCCAATTACACATTAAAAACAGGGGGAAATTAGGAGCTGTGGCATGAATAAGACATAAACACAATGCCAACCTATGAATAAGCAATGAGGCAAAAATGTTCCCAAATGTTGATTATTCTCTCAGATCAAGAATGTGTGTAGGTGACTGCAGGAATACAAATGTGAGGCGTGCATGCACAGCATGTGCACATGTGTGTTATTCTCCTGTGTCTCTTGAGTTCTAAGAGAGCACAGCTGACACCTCAATGGGGAGAAGCTCGCTCTTTCAGACAGAAACATCCTGTTCCTGTTCGATCCTTCCAGCATCAGTGCTTAGGATTCACTCACTCTGGAAATGTCAAATTGACAGACAGAGAGCAACCTTTAGAAACCTGAACAAAAGTCACAATATCCTGCCGGTTGAAACTGTATTCACACTACTATTATTCAGCAAAATATATTCTACAGAATACTAAAAGACTAAAAGAGGAATCATTTGAGATACTCTCCAGCAGCTAAATGTGTGAGGGCTTGACATCAATGTGCAGTAATCTGCAAAAGTGACGAGTTTATCGTGCAATTGTATCTGCCTCTGCTGTCAGGAAGCAAAGGAATTAGAAGTTTAGTAATCCTTACAGTACCAAAAACAGCTTTATAGCCACACTGGCATGCTAACTGTACCCCGTATAGCCAGAGTGGGGCAGCAATTAAGATGTTAGGAGACAGGATCCACTCCCACACACTCCAGCAACCAACCATGTGCAAGTGCTTGACATTGATGCAAATCCCAAGGACTCTGCATTACTGCTGGCTGAGTGGGAATTAAACATATTATAAACGGGGCATTGTGGGACTGATGGAAGGGAAATTAAGTGAGAAACTATGTTCTGGAAACAACGGAGAAGGGGAAAAAGAGCAAAGAGGAACTAAAAGAAACAGGCACACAAGGGTGTGTAAAGGGAATATATACTGACTCTACTCTACTGCTGGACTTAAGGTGTTCTGCATGGGTGTCAGAAAGTGCTTCAGATGTCAAATATGAAATATAAATGTGGGATGAGCTGGAGGAGGAGAGTCACTGAGGCTCTGTAGCAGTGCTGAAATAGCAGTTGGACTTTAACTCGGAGGGATGAGCGCTGGTACTGTTCCTATCTTTTCTCTGTAATGTGGGATGTGACAGATGGTGGAGGGAGTGTTAAAGTGGACCACATAAGGCCCACTGCCTGCAGACACACACAGGCCTCTAACATTCCCTCCGTCTCCTTTCACTTTCTCACTCTGTCTCCAACCCTCTCTGGTTTTCCTGTGTCCCCGCTCCATCTCTCTGACCTACATCCTGCAGTCACTCCTCCTTTATGTTTCCTTTCAGACCCTCTTCTCCTCTAAGGTTCTCATACCTCTATAACACCACCAGATGCTCAGACAATAGTGATTCACTTGAGACTGGAATGTTTAAACAGTTATCTGATCGATTCCCATGAACCTATGTTCAGACATTCAGGATGATTCCCTGACCCCTTTTTCTAAATGCCACCATTGCCATGCCAGTTGGGTTTTGGTGAAATGTCTCAACAAGCAGCCTGTTGGAGGGGATGTCATGAATTTGCATTGATATATTGGTACTGTATGATGGTACAGTATGATGTACTGTAATAAGTTAAATGATCCCCATGTTTATTTGTCATTCTTCCCACAGGAAATGAGAACAGGGCGGCAGGTATGTCATGCAACAAGTCCCATCAGCACCTGTTCTACTTTGTGTTTAGTGCCTCTTAGCAAACCTTAGCAGGTTAACATACAGAGTTAGGATGGCGAACAGTGGTCAACATTGCATCTCCTACATGTCAACATGTTAGTACTGTCATGTGGAGATATTAGTCTGATGACTTGCATTTAGCTCAAAGTACTGCTGTGCACAAGGACAGCCTCAGAGAGCTGCTTGCACAGCTACAGTGGACTTTTGTCTCTTGTTTTTCTCTAATTCTTGAATCATCACTCTCTCTCTCATAGCTTGCCAGTGGACCCTCTCATAAACTCTTTCAACCCTCTTTCCAAACATGACTGATGTATTTTGTCCAAACCACAGAGAGTCTCTGTGCAGCTTTTAAACTCTACAATGTTTTATTATCTCTCGTAATCTGTGTGTCTCTCTCTCGGGTTCCCTCTTTTTAATCAAATCCTCCCACTGTTTCTTCTTTTTGCTCTACAATGTACATGACTATGGATACACTGTTGCCTTGATCAGCAGGCAAGTAGTTATTTACACAATTCAATAATGTAACGGTGTCCCCTCCCATACACATGTACAAACACAAAGGAAGAAAGACATACACATGCACTAGTCTAGAGGCCACCTGCCTGCAGGGCCTGCTGGAAGTGATCTTCCTCAGGGCAGACTTCATTATCAAACACAGACTATTTAGAGCTTAAGACCAGCTAGTTTACTGTCATCTTAATGTGAAATACCACCCAGCCTGATATTATAGAAGTATGTGCTCTCCTCCACCATCGTTTCTACAGAGAAATCAATAATTCATTGAGGTAGTTTGTATAACTTTAGGTGCATGACAGCGACTTGTTAATGTGAAACATTATACCAGTAAACATAACTGCAATCTGTTCCCGTTCGCCATTTCTTTCTCTGAAATGGCGTTCTTTTAAGTTTCCAGCTGTTTCACAAGCTGCAGTTTCCAATATGTTTAGCACGTGTATTTGTGTCACATCTAAATAGTCACATAATTGCTCAAACTCCCAGAGGAACTTTAATTCTGTGATGAATTCAACATCGCACACAGCTGTGTGGGTTAGCTACATCTGCAGCATGGTTTGTTTGCATGACCAAGAGAGTGTCCAAGTGGGACAGATAACATATTGTTTCCTGAAGGCGCCAAACACAGTGTTGCAATAAATACCCATAAGCCCCTGAGTCACACAATGAGGCATGATGACAGACAAATTGTCCCTTGAGTGAAAAAATCTAATGTTTTTAATTTTCTGTATTAAATAAATAATGTGTAATTATTATGTTTCACTGCAAACCAGTTATTTGCAGAAGTATGGGCTGTGTATGTCAGTATATGCTCAGTGCGGTGCCAGTTATCACAAGGACTATTAAACTGAATTATTCTCTGAAATGGAGGCTGGAGCAGAGCTATTCAAACATCATGATGAGGTCTTCTTCACAGTCCATGTACATAACAAAACTGAGTCCAACATTAGGACGTTATACAAAGTCACCCTTAAAAGCATAGCATCCAAGAGGAGAACCATCACTCGCAAAGCAGTGTTAAAATGCAAGAATCGCCAAAGAACATGAAAAGAAGCATTACAAATATTGGCAGCACATTCTTTGGTCAGATGAAACCAGATGGGGTTCAGCATGTTAGGCAATGACCTGGCCAGGACTACCACAGAGACTGCGCAGTGGCAACTGTGAAACATGAGGAGGGGCTGCATGAGTACAAGAGGTGTGGGGGACAAGACATTTATAGATAGCATGATGACTGCGGGTTTGTACCCAAATACACAGGAAGCTTTTTTTCCCCAGCACGTCCATGAACCCAAATGCACTATACAAGAGTGTAAAAGAGTTTTAAAGTGGAAACTATGACCTGAACAAGGACGTTGAATTGTCTGATTCAACCGAATCCGAGTTTCACCACCTCCAAAGCATCAAAAATGTTCAAAGAAATTTCTCAGAGCACTTCTGCAGCATTATTCATTTCTGTGCTATGCAAGGCAAGTTCTCAGACCAACACACACCAGCTCACGGCTGAGAAACATGGTGTCTATTGACATTTCTTTACTTATTTAATCCAGTGAAAACTAAAACCATTTCACAGGCATTAAAGGCTACAGGGACTGACTGGTACTAAAAAGACAGATAGTGGGTGGCATATCAGAGCAGACTGATGGATATTAACATTGCTATGGGCTGAATGATAAGCTGTGCACTTGTAACAAAAAAGAGGGCTTCTGCAGTGTGTCCCAGCTGGAAGGCAGCCTACACAATGTTCTGACCTTTGAGGAGCGTGGTATTGACTCTGCCTCCTCCGATGACTATGCCTTCATCGGTGTTCAAGTTTGACAAAGAGTACAAAATTATAAAGCTTGAGCAGCACAGTCTTACACATTTCAGCATTGAGTGACCTTAAACACTGAAGTCTAGTGGATGTGTGCATCATCAGAAACAATCAGCAGAGGCAGAGCCACATGCTGCTGTGGTATTCCTGGAGACAAGTAGAGATTATGTCAACATGTCCAGGAGGTGTCAGTCCACATGGGTGTACAGGGAATGTGTCAAAATCATCTATTACTGATGCTCCCAGGAGAAGAAAAGTGAATGAATGGGGGAAAAAAAGAGGAGACAACAAAAATAAAAAGAAGAAGAAAATAACAACGATTCCTGTTGCTTCCACCAACAGTTCAGCCTGGATGCAGCTTGTTCCCAGGCAACAAATCAGCAAGCGCTCTTTTTTTCCTCCCATTTACCCCTTGCTGACAGTTGCCTTCATGGGACAAACACTATGGAGATAATGCAAATGCCCGATTGGATGTGAGCTTGAGCTCGGAGCATTTCATTCCCCTTTTGCCAAGACACTTGACTTAAAAGGAACAGTGGGACATTTTGGGAAATACGTTTATTCACGTTCTTGCCAGTGGTGGGATGAAAAGATCAATATAGACTATTTCTGGACTACTACTTGGCCTGGCACAAAGACCTCCTTGAATATCAGCTGGTCGCCTGGCAACCTTAAAGTGATGCCATGCCAAAGAATAGTTTGGCACAAAATCCACTGTACAGTAAACCCCCCCAACTTGTTGTTTATACACCACAGATACAGTACAGCTCTTTAGAAAGAGACAGAACTTATTAATTACTGATCTTTAGAGACTGTGGTGAATGGATTGTGTGGACCATGGAACAGACACACACACACACACACACACACACACACACACACACAGACTCAGTGTATGATTCAATCATACAGCCATTCAGGGCATTATTTTCCCTCATCAACCCCACAATGAAGCATAGCAACTGTAATTCTGGGTTTAATGACCATCCTGGATCCCTCTCCCAGTACAGTGCACTGTCTTGGACTGCCCCCATTAATGTACATTCCCAAGTAGGAGAAATCCAGAAATAGCAACAGTAGAAAGAAACATGACCTCCAGATAGATTTTCATTTGTCCTATTGTGGACCATGGGAAAAGGAGGCTCCTTCTGTCACTGCATGTCCCCTAACGAATCTTGACAAGCGGATACTATTGTAGTTTCACCACCTCAGGGGCTGGAGTGGGCAGAGATGGGCAACTGGAGCCCGTTTGGAGCTCATACACTTCTTTTCTTTGGTTTTCAGTGTAGTTCAGTAAATGAGTTTACCAACAGAGTGGAAAGGCTTAAATAATGGAGAAGGTGGACATTTTAATACTGTATTATCGTTGATAATTTTCAACTGTACTACATTTGTTCATTAGTTGAACTTGCACTTGAGGGTTGTGTTTTCTTTAAAAGGACATTCCTGTGTGAGCCATGATGCCTGAAATTATGGAAACAACCAGAGATACAGATAATAGTTTAAACAAATAACACAAGGAAGTTGTGCAACAGACTGTCCCAGACTGTAGGGCTGTAATGTGTCTTCCTGGAAACTATAACTCAGTGATGGCCATGAATGAACAACTAAGTTGCACAAGAGATGTTTTCCAGAACAAATGAAATTAAATACACATGCCAGTTAAAGGTCACGTGCAAAAAATGCTCTGAGCAAGGCTGTCACACATTTTTATCTGTTCAAAATATATCTTCAATTGATATTTTCAACTGTTTATACAGTAAGTGTACCATTTTGTTGCTTTTTGCAAATGTAACTTTATTATAACCAAGGGCAATATCTGCAGACAAACATACTGTCCACAAGCGCTCAACGGTGTGTGTACACGCAAGTGTGTGTGTGTGTGTGTGTGCGTGCGTGCATGTGTATGTCTTTCCTCAATTGTGTGTTTATATATGCATATATTATACATTATACAATAATTACTTGCTGACTGACCAAGGCCATAAAATGACAGCATCATCTGAGTGGTAAATGTTAGCAGAGATGGTTTAGTTCGTGACTGCAACTCATTCATTCGCTCAGCCATGGTGGACACTGAAATAATCAGAGTCAATTTTACTATGAAACAAACAAAGAAAACCATGAACATCCCCAGCCATATAGCAGACAGACTGAGCATCTACAGGACAGTCCTCTGATATTAACACAACTGAAGTCTGTAGCTTCTCTCCATTGTCCTTCAGACAGCTGCCTTCATCCGCCAGGACTGAATTAACAAACAGGATGGAGACAGTTCCAGGTCAGTTTTCATGTGCCACCAACATGACGACCTGACTTGGAGTATTTTATGCCATTTGCACGCACGCACGCACGCACGCACGCACGCACACACGCACGCATGCACTCTTCTTCTGGTTCACTGTCGACCAAGCAAATGTCAAAAATGTACAACAGCCTCTGTGGTCACAAAATGTGATTTCACAGATTTCACTCTGGCAAATTATGAGTGAGGCCAAAGGCTAATATGACAGGACTTGGTGTTTTAAAGGGAATCAGCATCAACACATCATTATTGTGTTGACTTTGACAGCTCGAATTTTGACACAAAAATGCAATCAACAAGCAAACCCACTGGCTTTATTCTTCTAAAAAACACCTAGTGTAGCTTCAACTATGAATCATTGCTTCCACCTCTGACCTCCAAGGCCACGGCCTTATCAACCTGCCAGTGAATAGGTGCAGCTTGTTTGTCTCTGCTATGGAGACGATAAATCAAACAGAGTCTTGGAATTTTATTGCAATGCTGTTTTTCACATTTTGTGGTCGTGGTTTGTATTAAATGCTAGAAATCTCATGAACTCCAAAAGGGTGCTTCAACAGAATAAATATGTTCATAAAAATAAATAGCTTGTCCGCCCGTTGACCTTTCTGCCTATTAACTCTCTGTAACCTCCTGGTCAGCCTCAAGTTTGAAACCATACCACCAATTGAACACTTATGCATATTGTATGAATATCAATAGTATGATAATAAAAACAAAAAATAACTGTGACTCGTAAAAAGTGTATGAATGTAAGGTGGAAGTTCTTTATGGTTCCAGTTTCTTACCTCTGTAAAAGTCCGGTACCTCCCCATGAAATGATGCATCTGTAGCAGAGGACAATATGTCAGCATTTTGAACCATAACACAGATTTCGATTAATTCCTCTGTTCTCCACTACGAGTGTATTTCTCTTACTCCTCACAGGATACAACAAGAAAATTGATCAAACCCTATTACACCCCATCATCAAAGTCTTTTCATCAGGGTGAGGGTGTTTGATAGGATCCCCTTTTGCTGCTGAGAATGTGATGAATGGCTGGAAAGCCAGTTTTTTGGAATGAAAGAGTACCTTTGGCTGATGGCCATCTCTGTGAAATCTGCTACATCTTGTCCTTCATAATAAATACTACACTTTTGTGAGTGGAGAACACAGTTATACCCAATCATTAAACATGACTAAACAATGATAGATAAAGAAAGAAAGAAGAAGGACGGACGGACAGACAGACGGACAGATAGATAGACAGATAGACAGACAGATAGACAGGTAGACAGACAGATAGACAGATAGACAGATAGACAGACAGACAGATAGACAGATAGACAGATAGACAGATAGACAGATAGACAGATAGACAGATAGACAGATAGACAGATAGATAGATAGATAGATAGATAGATAGATTTAGGCTAGACTAGAATTAGGCTGTCTGAACCATACAAAGCACAAACACTCCACCCTTGAGTTGTAGTGTGGTGTGTGCTTGAATATTGCTCTGCTGTCATAATATTAATGTCACATTTGCCAGCAAACTTTATTCTAGTTGGGGCTAAACAAAAATGTCAAGCCAATGTTCTCTACCCACAATAACAACCTGAGTCTGCTGGTTGGCTGCTGTCTGTTTAGATAGAGCAGCAGTACAGTTCAGCCCTGTGTGGCTGAACTCTGTACACCACTGGGGTGCCACAGTGTGAACTGTTGATGTATGTTTATCTGTCTATTGCTTTTCTGTATCTGTATGTGTGAGCATTTTCAACAGGATATTCTAAGCTTTCACTGTATTGCTGCCAAAACCTTTGGTGAACCCAACTGCAATGCAAGGACTTTCCCATATAACAAAAAGAGGGGAAAGAAAGATAGATCTCCTCCATCTCAATGCCTGTCTGAGTAGGATGTGATGTGAAGCCAGAATTCCCAAACCCAGCCCCCATTTTTTTTTTTTTTTTTTTTTTTGGTTCATGTGAAATCCAGCCTGAAACAAGTGAGAAAAGCCCCAGGTGTGGGTGTACAGAGGAGGGTTGTATCTTTTTTAGACAGGTCATTTTCAGGCCTGCTGTTTTCTGTCCACATTCCCTTGTTTCCAACACAGATGATTGCACAGCAGGAGCACAAAAGAGGAAAGAAAGCCTGCAAACTCGAGGTCCTCCAGGCGCACAGTTGTCCAGCCCATGTAATCTTTGTAGCTCTTCCTTTTACAACTGGCCTCAGCTTGTACCTCATATCTTTCATCAAGTTAATTTAGTTCATTTGTGTTTACTCCTGACATTAATAACACATAATTACTGAAGTCAATAAAAACAGATTTGTTGTTTCATCTTTGAGGCGCACATCATTTCCACTGTCATTATATACAGTATATTCTTGAAAGCTAGTCATTAACAGCTTGTTCACACCTTGTCTTTATTATTTCCCATTCATGAGTCCATTTGCAGTCCAGTTTTGATGAATGTGTTACCGTGCAAGTTCTGCACCTGTTTGTTTTTCATGTAGTTGGATGAAAATGTCCCTCTCTCTCTCTTTAGCTGCTGTTTTGCAGCCACATCGCAGACAGACTGTTAATCTTTGAGACTGGATATTAGAAAGGTTGCATTTGATGAAGATAAAGGGCATAGAAATAAAACAGAGTGAAGCTAAATGAGCAGCGTCCTTGATTTCTCAGTGCTGTTCACTGCCAATGTTTGAGAAGCAAATTCTCAGCGAGCAAAGTGCTCCCACTGCTGAACCATTACAGCACTTTATGTGGCACTGATGCCAAATGAGTTCAAATTTTATGATTTACATGTTTTTATTTCAAGCGCTGAGCTGAGAAATGAAATGACTTGTGCGGTCATAAAAACATTCAACAGTGATATCTAAGTAGCTTGATGGTCACATTAAAAAGGCTGTGTGTAAAGACATGTGATGCTTCCATCCAACAGCAGTGATACAGCTCCTCAGAATATCTCTTCACACATTCTGTGGATTCATTTAGCTGGTGCTACTGACCTGCAGGGGAGAGTGAGAGGACCAGGAGATGGAGGAGGAGCAAGGTGTGGTGCAGCATGATGTTGAAGTAAGAACCACCTGGTGGGGTTACAGCTAGAAGCTCAGCTGATGGAACATTAGCAGGACATTAGCCTGGATTTCCTGAAAGAGACATAAGAAAAGAGGAAGAGATGGTCAAATGACAGAAAATAAAATGTGCACAGAATATATAAACTGACAGTGCAAAAAAAGGCTGATAACCTGTTAAATCCAAAAAATCAATATTTACCGTTCATAAATTCATTTTAACCACACTCAGGCAGAACATGTTTGCCTCATACATGCCTTAAACAATGTGGATGGAATGAATATGGAAGCCTCTCTGTGCACATCATGTGGAAACTGATCAACTGCGTCATTGCACACAACCAACCAATCCCTGTCTCCAAAAGGACCACAAAAGCACAGCAGTGCAGCAACTTAGCCATGTCTCTGCTTCCTGTCAGCCTCGCAGGCACAAGCTCCTTGATTGGTGGCCACCTGATGATTGACATTTGGACAGTTGCCAGAAGAAATCCTGAGCATTGGTTTAGTGGAGGATGCAATCCTGCTGCTCGCTCACTGCTCCCATGATGTTAACGCCACACCAGGAATCATCAGGGCCACAGTGGCTATCAGCCTCACGCCCAGTAACACAATATGAAAAGCACCAGCTGTCTCAGTGTGGACACACACTGTGCTGACAGAGACGAGAAGAGGGCACAAAGCTCGCTTCTCCATAATGGTGGAGAATATTTTAATTGATATTCCAAATCAGATCAGGCTGAAAATCTTTCATGTGTTCAGAGCAGTCTGCTTTACAGAACAAAGAACATCACAGAGACAAAGATCCTCAGACTGAGACCAGTCTAGAGGAAAACTGTGTTACAATTTCAGCTTACTGTCTAACAGGACAATCTGAAACAATTTCCCCACCAAAACTGTGACAGAATATTAATGTGGCCAGATGAAGGTCTTGTAGATGGACCAAGGACTTTCGAGTGATGCTCAAAACTAATTTATTCCCCAGTAAATCATTTAATTAAGTATTAGGCCAAAAGAAAGCCTGAGGGAAAATCATATGGGAAATCTGTCATCTTGCAGGTACTGTAACAATCCAAGTGTGCAAATTCTGCAGGAACAACATCGAGTTGAAAAATAAATCATGAAAAAAAAAACTAAATGAAAAAAAAACAAACTCTCATTTGCATGATATTTTTGTCAGAATGAGTTTTTTCAGTGCATGTTCACCAGCACACTGTCAAACTCACAAACAAATCTAACACCTCATATACTGGAGCAAACCTGTCCATTCATTCCCAGGTTGTGCTGGCCTGGTGTGTTGATTAGAGAATAATTGAACATGAGGCAGATGCTATTGATTCTTTGTGCACAGCCTGAGGTGTCAGCTGGCAGAGACTCAGAGGTGCAACAGCAGGATTGAGATCTCACAGGTCTCCAGACAAATGGAGTCTGAATGGATGATAGAAGATGGTATAATATTTCAGCTTTGCATGGCTCAAACAAAATCACATTCACCACTAAACATTCAAACAGTGCCAGACAAACCCAGATTAAGAAAAACAGGGCAGACATACTGTACAACTATACCACACACACAAGTTAGACATAATGTCCGAGCTGTACAGCTGCAGGGAAGCAGTACAGAGGAGATTTCATTTTCACGCTGGCCTGTATCCTAGCAACACCTTTCAAAAGGAGCAGTTTGTGTGCTGCGGGGGGCCTTTTGTGACCAGCAATGAAACTATGCAAACACTCATTTTAATCTGGAACAACACTGCTGCTGTGGAACGGAGACCTAGGCTGCTGTGCTCATCTATTAAAGACATTCATCTCTCGCTGTCTTCAGATGAAGAGATGATAAAATAAGTTTATTAAAACTCTGTCACTATCAGTCTCTACATCACTCTACGGCTACATTTTACTCTGAGTATAACTTCTGTAACTCATAAATCATTAATGATCTTAATAGATGCACTTAGGAGATTAGGGGAGACGACAAGAAGCCTCATTACAGTGTCACAGCACATTGTGAAAGAACCAATACCATCTATCCCATTAAGAAGTGTCATTGAATTGATATACTGTAAAAACCCATCAGAGCGGCACCACACAGAAAGGCAGCATGCTCTTATAATCAGTATTAATGGGGCCTCCTACCTCTCCTGTCCTATCTAAGCAGCCTGAAATGCACGTGATGAGAGTGCTCCAGTCATCACAGTAAATCACAAGGCCCAGACGTGACAGCCCTCAAACAAGGCCATTTCTTCTCCCCCATAAATCACACCCTGGATGTTGCCAGAGCTATTACTGCTCGTGGTTTGAATTTGGTGGTTTTTCTTGTCAAGGTTTTTTTTTTTCACCCTCTCCCTGCCTCGCTTCGCAGGCTGAATTTCAATCTCTTTCTCTCTCCTATTACTCCCCTTAGAATTCTCAACCTCATTACTCTGAAATCAGAAATCATATTACAGTGAGCGGAGGCTGCTGGGGGCAGATTTGAGGTTTTTACCGCTGCACTCTGATGACCAATACTGTCATCTGCACTTTTTATCATGACCCCATGAGCCCCAAGGGCATTATGTGCTGAGTGAAAGTGAGTGAAAACCCCTCCTTTTCCTTGCTTGGCCTGATGAGAGCTGCATAATCAAGGAGGGGAACTTTGCAGAAATGTCCTCCCCAATCAGCTGGGGCAGATCCATCAATGTGGGGGGAGGAGAAGCCAAGGGAAGAGAGGGTAGGGTGGAGGAGGGGAGGACGGAGGGGTCAGAGTCGTGCCAAGCTTCAAAAACAAGAGGTTGCTCTAACAACCCCACCCCCTACCACCACCATCACCCTTTACACACACAAACACAATCAACGGCACCACAGTCAGTCATTAGCAACAGATTTGCTGTAATCCTTCAAGGGGAAGCCAAGAAGGGGTTAACACTGGATTGGTCTTAATCAGTTAGAGAAGGAAAAAGATGAGCACTGCTTCAACACAGTGGCAGCTACTGCAGCACCCACCAGTTGTTTTTTGAATTCAAGGAAGACATTTGTAGCGTGCAGTAGAGACAGGCAGTCTTGTTATAGCTGAAACAATAAGTCCTCTATTGATTAGGTGATCGACTGAAAATCTATCTACATCTGTCTTGATAATCAATGTGTTGCTTCCAGTCATTTATTGAGTAAATGCCAAACATCTGCCTCCAGTTACTGTGAAGATTTTCTGCCTCCTGCTGTTTTCTACTGTTCAGTGAATAGCTTTAGATTTCAGACTGCTGCTAGAATAAAATAAGCAACTTGAACCTCTTGAGCACTTGGAGAGGGTTTTAACCATGCTCCCACATTAAACAGAGTTAGACGTAACAATTGATTAATCAAGACTTGAATTAATGCTTTACAGCTGCTCACAATCGCCCACTTCCAGCCTTACCACATTTAATAAGTCCATAGGTGATTTTGCAGAGCTCTGTGAGAGTGAAGTAAAATGTCATTGCTTCATTTTATCGTATTTGGCAATTGTATGAAAGGGCTTAAAATGTGTTTGGTGAGGTTATGATCTTGACCTTTGACCTCTAACCACCAAATTCTAATCAGTTCAGTCCAAGTGGAGGTTTGTGCCAGATGTAATGAAATTCCCTCTGGGCGTTCCTGGTGGATCATGTTCTTCACTGTGACCTTGACCTTCAACTTTGACGACCACAATCCAATCAGAGTTTGAGTGAATATTTGAGCAATATCAGAAGAAATTCCCTCGTGGCAGTCCTAGGATACCACATTCAAGAGGCCATAAATGTGTTTGTAAGATCACAGTGACCTCGACCTTTAACCCAAGTCCAAGAACAGAGAGACTTTACTGAGATATTGCATTCATGGTATGGTAATGGGAGAGAACCTGAAATCCTAATGCCTCTGGCCATGGTTGTCACTGGAGCAGAGGTGTGAAAAGAAGAATCGATAATGACACAGAATAATCAATAATGAAAATAAATGTTAGTATCAACCGTGTGCTGCTGGCTCCTTATTTTATGTGAAATACGGTCTCATCTGTACTTAACAGTGGGCCAGGGCAATACTGTATGTTAATGTTTAATCCCTGACTGTTGTTGTTATTTTCATTTTGTGGGCTTTAAATAACATCATGAAATGTCATGAATTGTTTTATCTTCTGACATTAAATAATCAACACATTTAATTTCTGCCAGAATATTTTCTGTAACAATAGTAGAAACAACTCATTTTCAATACTTGAACATCATACTGTGATCTGGAATAAACAATAAGAGATGCTTATTCGTTGTCTTCCCAAGAGCTGGAGGAGAAGATTGATATTACTCTCATAACTATATGGTACTGTAAATATATTGGCAGATCGGATCTTGTTACCTTTGGGGAGAGTCTGGCTGACTGTCTCTCTGTGTTGCCAGCCTTTGTTCTGCTGCAGCTGCCTCGACCTTCAAATTTAACAGTGTATTTCCCAAATCTCCCCCAAACTCTTCTTTTTATTTCATCCTATTTATCTCACCTTGCCTCGTCTCTGCTGATGAGTCACCACTTAGACCAAGACCTATGATGTGGTATCCGGTGTCAATAAAGAATCAGATGACAGTTCCATCCTAAATAACTCATTTAGTGATATAGCAGATAAGATTTAGTGACACCACCTAATAGTGATGTGAGAAAAACAAGCAGACGGGGAGAGGGGTATCGATCCAGATTAAATCAAGATGAAACAGTGAGACATTGCATCTGACATCATCCGTAGGAGGCACACAGTGACTTAGTCTGGTTTAAGGGGCATTACTCTTCAATCCCTTTAGCATTAGTTATCCAAGGGCCTGCTGAGAGTTGCTGTCCCTCTGATTCCCATGCATGAAACTATAGACAAACATGCCTCACAGCTCTCCAGCAAAAACCACTTCCACTAGCAGGGGGGGAGTTTGATCTCTTAATATTTCCAACAGGAATTCAGACAGTAAGCACATTTGAAGCCAGTTTACCAGACACATTTCTCTGTCTCTCATGCTGCCAAGGTCTATTTTTAGAAGTTGATACCAGCCACGGTGTCACATATACTTTCTCTAGTTTTATAACATGTTACTTTATAACAGGTTCTGCTCAGCGGCGTATGAGGTTTGCTATCAAATGCACTCACTTCAGAAATGTAGTTTGACGTGATTCTCTCTTAAATGGAAAGCAGGAAATAGAAGCAGCAGAAACCTCTTCACATCTGTTGAGATCAGACAGCTGATATGACTACATATTGTATTTTTACATAAATCAGGATGACACACAAGCTTGTGATCTGTTTCATTTTTATGCTGAATCAGTGTTATTTTACCACAGAGCAGTAGTGGTGCTCTTAGTCTAACTTATGAATTATTTATGATAAAATCATTGATTTGGGTTTTGAAATGAGCTGTAGACAGCCCGGTTTGTCTCTTCAGCCTCAGCTCTGACAGAGGCGCTCCTCCTGTTCTGTGTCTGTGTGGAAAATAAGACTGCAGTGGCTCCATCTACACAGGTTTACATCTCCCGCAAGACCACCAGAATGATTCAATTAAATAAAAGGACACAGACATAGGCCATTCAAGCCTATTACACAGCAGAATAACCCCAAGACACACACAACACGGGCAGGAGGAGATGCTCTCTACAGCCTTATGCTGCACAAGCCCCCTGTTGCTAAGCAGGAACTGGTTCAGCACTTGATAGAAAAAATAACTTTTTCACAGTGAGAGAGTGCAACTTCTTCTGCAGTCCAATTTATTTCCCATTTTTTCATGTCAACAAAAAGCCTCTGAAGAATTTTTGGAAAATTTCAGTATAACTGCATTATCATCTGATTCCAACTTTCAACTGATGCATTAATATTTCAGGTTATCACTTGTTGGGGGCGATGTAGCACAGATTGCTTTCAACTGCAGTTATTTTGGTCCCTCCCTGGTGACAGCATCTCAGTACCTCCTGAACCCAGACAGCAGACAGACTCAGTATGAAGTACTATTCATGATGTAATCCAGCAGCAGAAGATCCAGTCATGGTGCGTTCACTGTGTCAATCTGTCTCCCTCCTCCTCTCTCCCTCCCACCTTTTCTCTCTCTCTCTCTGTTTCTCTGTCTCTCATCCAATAGACGCCACCATGCTAATGTAAGCTATTTATCCCAAACCCTGCAGTCAACACAATGCCCCCCAGGGCCACACAGGCTCAGTAACCTCAGCTGACCTGAATATCAATGGCACCAGTCATTCAATCCATGAAAACTGGATCTGGACGGCTCTATGAATTACATTAACCTCCACTCATCACGTCTATAAAATGATGCAGAAGTGCAATAGCAAACAAATTATTTTAAACAACTTTTTCCTTTGATGTCACAGTTTGTTCACAAGGAAGCTGACATCTAATGTGCTTGCTGAACTGTGAGTGACAAGCTAAGAACAGGCAATGACAGCTGATAATTTTGCTATCATGAGTAAGTACACCCTGACGCTTCTGCAGAGACAATTTAAGCCGTGCTTTTCCCTTTTTCTGTAACGGTTTATAACCTCGAAACACACCACAGAGACAGGCTTCTTGAGTCATCTGCCCCTCATCTCACTTGCAGGATGTGTTAAATGTGTATCAAATAAGGTGCATGTGCACACATAGGGATCCAAAGTTTACAGCAAAAAAAAAATATCATAAAAAATCTTATTAAAGCAAAACAGCAAACAAGATCAGATTCTCATTAAGATGGTCTGACAGCTTTGTTATAAGACGATTAAATAAGACCAATATTATCAAACATATACTTCTCTATGAATAAGAGAAGAGTGGCTGCGTGTGCACCTAAATGTTACCATTGTTATTAACACTCAAGATGTAAAATAGATGTGCAGTTTCTCATGGTAACAACAACCATGACACATTCTTTGGCTGCATAATGGTGCTCAAGACACATCCAGATCTGATATAGTATATGCACTGCGCAGTATGGAAAGCATGCTACATTGTGTCTGATATATTGTGCCAGCAACAATCAAAGGTCAGAGGAGACGTGCTCTCTATAAAGAAAGAGCATTCAGCTTAATGACTTCATGCTACATCTGTGCAATAAAGATACTGGTTGAGAGGTTTCTATAGCAGAGCAGCGATGTGCTTCACAGGCTGCATATCTTGGTCTCCATACATTGATAGCCATACACTCTGCTCTAAATAACTGTAATTACTATGTGACAGAGTGCTGCTTCTGTGCTGATGGCACTGCTATACAGACAAGGGAGAAGAGTCCATATATAGCAATTAGTGGATCCTGAAGGATAGTGAGTGAAACAATCACAACTTTCACACTACACAAAGAAAAGTCTTATGGGAAGAGTGCGAATAAAGTGTGTTTATTCCGCAGTGGCTACCTACAATACATGGCAAACAATGGAAAGATTAATCTATTATTCATCCCCTTATTGGATTAGGGGGTGCGAATCCAACATTAGGCCACATATTAACAAAGGGAATGTTTATATGTAATCATAAAATAAGCCACAAATATCCTGCTTAATTGCATTATGGTCAAGAAGAGGGGGCGGTTACCTACTAAATTGTCAACACACAACCTAGAAGACACAAAGGGAAACAACCAGGGCATGGGGTGTGTGGTGTGACTCTGCTCTGTGCTTACCTTGCTGTGGAGAGCTATGATGCCAGTGGCTATGTGACAAGATGAGCTACTTAGCAGCCCGTGTCCCCATCCCCTCCAACATGCACACCCTGCCAAGTGTCCTAAATACTCCTCTCCATTGTCTGCAACGAGCAGCGCTGCTGGATTGAAGCAATCTCTCCAAGGTGGAAAGGAGGAGAGAGCGAGGACGGGAAAAGAAAAGACTAATTCCCCGAACAGGACAGGGAGCCATGCAAATGGGACGCCACTGAAGAAGCCTCCCTGCAGTGAGAGCGCTCCATGGAGGGGTCTTCTCCCGTCACTGTGGCTAGGCTGGGGTTTAATCTTTTAAGCCCCCTGTCCCGCACACACCCACACACATACACTCCACCTCAGAAAATACAAATTGAAAACATATACACAGACGCACACATTTTCATTCACCCCCTCCCCTCCCTGCACCCTAACTTCAACACTATCCTCCATCCACCCGACTTCACTCCCACCATTAGCCTGGCGGTGGGCCAGACGTATCATCAGCACTGTCATAATCATCCCCACTGCTGTCGCAGTGAAAGCTATTTCCTCTGCAAAAGAAGCTCATTGCTGAGACGCAGAAAAGGCCCAGAAAACACATGCTTTGCAAAAATATTGGGCAACTCTGTAGGAGACCAATGAAGTGCCGATAAGATATGAAGGACGGTTGCTGTGATATGGATTGCTCACTTAAGTGATATAATTCTGCCAGTGCTAAGCACAATCTGCAGTTCATTTTCCTCCATCTTTTCTCCTGCTCTCATCTCCGACTATTTATCTTTGAAAGCCTGCAATATTTGAGCTCTTCTTAAAACTTCATTTACCGTATCTCCTCTCCTTGAACAGAGGTAGGATTAAGTCTATTTACACTTTTTTATCAATGAATGTGCTTTCTGAATATCTGATAGCTTCCTGTTGTTGAAGGCACCATCTGGAAGAAAATAGTTAATGTGCTATCACTATTGAACTGAAAAAAGACTTACAACAATGTATCTAAGTATTATATCAGGCTCCTATCTCCAGTTTAGAAACACAAAATATTTGTTTTTTCAATTTAGAACTCAAAGCCCCCAGTCATATGTCAGTGTATGTGTACTCTAGTCAAAAGGCAGACAGACTGTGACCATACATCAGCCCTGTGAAGTGTGTGAGGTACAGTGTCTCCATTACATTGTTTATCCACCAAAGAGCAATGTTAGCACCATCACCTCACAGCAAGAAGGTTGTGGGTTTGGACCCTTTGTGGAGTTTGCATGTTCTCCACCTCCCTCCAAAGTCCAGGGACATGCATGATAGGTTCAGAGGTTCACTGGCAACTCGAAATTAGGTGTGAATGTGAGCATGTGAGGTCGTTCGTCTCTATATATCTGCTCTGTGACACTCTGGTGACCTGTCCAGGGTTTACCCTGCCCTCATCCTATGTCATCTCGGATTAGCTCCACCCCACATGACCCTAAAAGCGGTGCAGCTAATGGACAGACAGACTGGTGGAAAATCAACCTTTTAAAAAGGTACTATTGGTCAGATACAATCGCTGCTGACACTGAAAGTACCAGAGTTTATTTTTTTTAGACATACAGTAAGGGTCATGAGTACCACTTTCCAGAGAAAAAAGAACATGGAGTGGTGAGGAAAAGATTCAAAAGCCAGGAAGCAAGACACTGGACCCTGGACCTCTCTAGTGGAGCTACTCATGGTCACACAGCAGAAGGAAGACTTATTATATTACGTGAAAGTGTGTGTGCTCCGTGGCGTGGACAGGAGGGAGCCACCATTACAGAAGCTTTCACATATAGTGCCTGTGGGTTCTATTAACTGAGAAAATGCTGAGCAAGTGTTGCAGTGTTTTAGTGGAGGAGACACTACAACACATTTAGGAGAGTTAGAGCCTTGTAATGCCCACACAACAGATGTGTCTGGGTTTCAGGATGACCCAGGTCTGTACGGCCATGTACAGCAGCATTTGGTGGAGCTTGGGAGGCTGGACTCCACCCAGCCAGATCTGACAACATGATTAAGTGTGTGATCAGGCTAAAAAGAAACAAAAAAGGCTCTGTGCCAGGACTACACAACACCGAACAATACATTGATTAAACTTATTGGATTTCATGGTGTTTAAGCATGCAGAGGTCAGATACTCTCCTACCATCTATCTTAGTGGGCAGTTTATGTCCAGCTGATGCTTTAAAGAAAAGAAATGCATCTTAATTGATCATGATTCACTCTTAAGTCTTAAATTGTGTCTGGAATGACACAGACAAGACTGGGGAAGCAACAGCAAAAAGAAGATCCACTTGTCTTATCTGAGGCTTTCAGTATCATTAACTTTGTGGGTCACTCAACTTACATAAGTGATTACAGAAAGTAAACGGTTGTGTAAGGACTGAGGAGGGCAAATGGTGAGAGCAGTGTGGTCGAGTGTGACTGCATTCGTACTGAATGTGCTCAGTAAAATCAAAATTCAAACGTCTTCACTTAACCTTCATATCATTAAGGCAAATAGATCAGGTCAAGAGAGCGACAGATGATACTTGAGACCAAATCCAGTCTGGCTTCCATTTACATCAAACACACAGCACTTAAAAGAGGCATGAGATACTATTCCTTCCTTTTAGCAGACACTTGGCTGCTATTCATTATCCATGAGTTTCGCTTGCTAATCAAAACCACCGCAAATCTCTCAGCAGCATACATGAGGAGCAGGCCACAGACAGCAGTGGAAGAGCAGAAGGCTGGAGTCTGGCTGGATTCACTGCTCCAGCTTTTTCTCCTCCAGTGTGATTTATCCAGTACATGTGACTCAGCACAATCCCACCACATACAGGAATAAAGGAGGATCGTTTCCCTCCTCCTTCTGCGTTGTGTTACCGTAGCTACAGGACATTGAGAATGGGTGAATAAGACTTTGTGCTGTTTCACAACATCACTCTGATGGATAACAACAGCGCGAGCATACAGGTGAATGTTGGTGTTTGTTTCAGCAAGATAGAGTTGCTGGATGTCTACCAGACTGTGGTAACAGATGGATACGGTTTGCTTTACTACTGGAAAGTCAACAACTCCCAGCTTACACGACGTGAGTTGCATTATAGAGTGAATAAATAATTAAAAAACAAAAACTGTCTTCTAACAGCAGCACATTTTGTGAAAGTGCACTGAAAGCATAAACAGGAAAAGTCTGATATCGTTTTTGATATGCATGAAGACTGTTCCATTGCCATCTGGGCTTTTTGTTCGATATATTAAACTGGCTTTAATTTGTAATCATAAGCAGTGAAATTAAAAACCATCCACCATTCCCTCCACCAATTATCTATTTAGAAGATCTCTCTGCAAATTATGATCAGCAGTTGATTGATCATGCGTCTAATTGTGCAAATTGGTTAATCACCCAACTCTACCCACTGCTTTGCTCCAACTGCTTAAAACAAACATTAAACATTTATTGCAACTAGAGTTCAAACCCGATTCTGTGACAACACGTGCCAGAAACTGTGCGACACTGACGGCAGACATGTGAACCACATTTGTGATGAGTCTTTTAGCTGTCTGAAATCAGCCGTGCCCTGGTTTCTGCTCCCTGTGATCACATTTGATGTGGTGTTGCATGTCAGCAATATAATGAGGAGACTGGATGCATGAAAGGAAGAACAGAAATGCATATTCAGTGACAGTGTTTATAGCTCTTATGAAGCATATCATACCCTCAAACAGACTTTCTACAGAGAATTAGGGATCTACAATCTGTCCTTTCACTGCCTTCTTACATCACTTGTTCTTCCCTTCTAACACTCGCCTGTTGACTGTTTAAATGGTTTTATTCCCGCAAACACTCTCTTGGGCTTTTTTGCTTTTAAACTGGTATTTATGGGTTTCATCAATGCATCCAAAGCCTTGGGCAGAAAATGATTTCTATTGTTTGCTAGAGGTGCCCCAAAGTAGCAGTTAGACATCAAGGCTTCGAGGTGTGTGTCAAACACAACTCTGCTTCTTCAGTCAAGAACATTGCAAGGTGTTCAGCACTTTAGATGTATGACTGGTATCTGAAGCCTTCCTTCTCATCTCCATGGAACTTCTACTGGTTGAGGAATCATGGAGCAACACCCCTCAGAGAAATGATATTTCATAGTTTGAGGGTTATGACGCTGACCTCTTTCATGAACCAGTTCATGTGCTGTAAGAAGCTTCATCTCACCATCACTAAAATTTGGAAGACTAGTCCTCTGTTTCAGTTCTGGGTTAGATGGAGCACCATTGTATCTGCTGCATTTTAGGTAAATAATGTTGTCTGTCAAGGTAGAACTCACTGTGCATATGGATATATCTTATCAAAAAAGTCTATGGTTATAAGACTAGCTGATAGTAGAGACATGACTTGCTGATGACCTGGTGATTTTTAGTCCACACAGTGCTGGGCTGTAGCAGTAAGTGAAGGTGTGTTTTCAGGGCAGCAGACATTACGACACTAAACTTAATGCAAAACAAGGTTAAGTGTCACATGGTTTGAGAATGAGTTTTCCTCAAAGTGTTTCCCTTGTGTGATATTCCTCCGGACATACGAGGACATCAAACATCTTGATCGTATTCAGATGATTTCTGATGATTTAAATGATATTTATCGACATTTATGTAATCTCTGAACTCAGATCAGTGATCTGTTGCTTTACAAGTTTAATATGTGCTCTGTCAGGATTAAATATTCATTACTGAGAGCTTTTTTGCACACCTAACCCCTGAATGCAGCTTATCTGTGGTGGAGCAACATAGCAATATATGGGTCACAATGATCTGATGAGGTTGCTGCTTCAGGTTCCCAGATGACACAGTGCCACTTAGGTTACTTGTGCTGGTGTTCCTACATGTGAGGCACTTCAAAGACATCTGACGCACTGTACAATTACATGTCTCTCTTGGATGCATCAGAGAAGAGATGGTTTAACTACTCATCCAGGCTCAGAACACACTGCAGAGGCAGCCCACATACCAGCTGTTTTTTTTAATTACGGGTGAGTTGGGAAGGAAGGGAGAATGAAATTGAATTAAACTGAATTGAATTGAACTGAAAACTGAATTGAATTGAATGTGTAGACGACTGAGTGTGTGTCCTGCTCAATAAGTAGTGAACTGTCATGTACTATAGGTTAAGACACAGGTCAGTGAATCAGAATTTATTCATGTGGCACACATGAATAAATCAACTTGCAGGATGCTAACCAGGCTTTACTGCGGCCGTTTATGGTTGACAGGTTGATGGAAGGACAGGCACAGCGAGTCTCTCAAAGACTTGAATTTAAGCCAAAGTAAATTGCCCCTGATTGCCCAGATCTGATCCTTTCTCCAAAGTCTTTTATTGCTGCTCAGTGAGTTGGTCAGAGAGAATAGAGGCAGGATGAGCCACCCAACTCGTGACAGAGGAGAGGAACCCAATTGGACCCAAAGTTCCCAAAAGGGCTTTTGTGTGCATGTTAATATGAGAAGTGCTGGGAGATTTGGGAGAATGAGAGTACCCTGAAAGGCAGTCAGCTCTCGTTGCAAGGGTGTGTGTTTTTTAAGGGTGTCAGCTAGTGAAAGAGGAACAGACTATGTTGCAACTGGATTAATTAATGGGAGAGAAAATAACACTCAAACACTAATCGATTTTTACCAGCTGTGATCCATGTGTGTCAACATCTATTTTACCACCGGAAACCTTGGCTTTCTAGAAGATGAAAGGGGATGAAAATGATCAAAGTGAAAGTTACAACTAATCCCCAGTTATGACTTTACAATTTACCAGTAAAAAATCTGCTTCACCAGAGCTGTATCTGTGTTTGATCAGGTCTGGTCAACGCTGGCCTGGGTAGATAAGCAAAAATCCAAAAAATAGTTACCAAAATTAACCTTATTCCTTATCGGTGCAGAGCATGAAATGTCAGTATGTTTTCTCCTTCAATATCTCTTTTTGAAACAACCAAAAACCTTGGCAGAAGATTTTTTGTTACAAACCGATTTCTCAAACAAGCAGCTGATGGGTCACTAATGGACTCACAAGTCCGTAGGTTATCATTGAATTCTCTGCTTTGGGGCAGTAAGTTGGTCAATGTTCAGTTCGCATAATTAGTGGAGAATAAATCATCCAACTCAGAGCTCTAATGAAAAAAAAACTTTTGCATATGTAGAGTTAGTTTTCATATGACAGCAGAGAGAGAGAGAGAGAGTTCTGAGGAATGTGTCACGCTGCTGCTGATTGTACAAGCCCACTGACATAAAATTATGCATAGGAAGTCATTACATAAAGGTCATAGTGACTCACATCATATGGTGTTACAGTTGTCAAGTTGCTTCTGAGCTGGAAAAACACCCACCACAAGCTTCGTTTCCAGCATTGTTCACACACTTAAGGCCCCACAACATACACACAACACACATGGATGAACAATGCACATATAGGGCAAAACATTATCACAGCATATGCAATGATGAAGACAGACAATTTGTGCCAATAGGCTATACTGAGTGTTGAGGACACATGCCTCAGAGCTGAGTGTTGATATAAATGGAAGTGTAAATGGAAATGTATTACACCAAAAAAGTGAAATAACCAATGACTATTTAATGAATGACAGCCTTGCAAAAGCAGCGCCTCAAGTAAGAAAAGTATAAACATGGCAAGAAAAGCACTTGCATCATGCACACGCACGCGCGTGCACACACAAAAGGAGGAGATACCACAAGAGACAGAGACACTGTAATCCCAATCACCTCTTTTTCTTTAAACAAACTGAAAGAGATGTGTACAGTAACACACACACAATGCTTCAGTAGGCTCATCCTTTCAGTGTGCAGCACTGCAGTGTTGAGGTAGGACGGCAGATAATGAGCTATTCCCTCTGCGGAGGACAGAATCCCACAGCCAGCATTGTTGAGCTGTGCTGGAAAACACACACACACGCACACACATGCAAGCAAACTTCCAAACTCTCCACTCTGCTCTGGCACCCTCCTGCACATCAGCACAAACACACAGACTAAACAGTGAGCCCGCACCACCCACCTCTGTCCCCAGCACACACCCTGAGGTGCACACAGACGCACGCCTGCAGCTAAGGTCCCGTTAGCGTTGGGTTGGCAGCAGCAAGGCCAGCTGTATATCTTTCTCCAACAGTACGCCCCAGGATAAAGTCTGCTGGTTAGCAACCACTGTCATGGCATCCTGCCCCCTTCTGCCACAGACACTCATTGACACAGAGGCCCCCTCCATGACAAACACACAAACACTTAGCTGTCAAATCATAGGGCTCCCCAGCTGTGACCTCACATCACAGTGCAGTGGAGGAGGAGGAGGAAAGAGAGGGGGGGGGGTTGCATATGTGCGTTTTGCAGAGAGATGAAGCCTATGGCCAGAAAGCATGGCAGCCACAGTGGGGAGGAAGACGTAGGAGGGCTGCTGCTGAAGAAGCAGAAGAAGGAAAGAAGGAGAAGAAGACCAAGACACAGATAAGGCTTGCAAGTTGCATGCATGAGATCAAACTGTGGGAGGGAAAGAAGAAGACTATTTAATATTTATTTATATTTAATAGACGGCTGGAAATTAACATAACAACCACATGCAGGGACCCAGCTGAGCTACAACAAAACAGCTACAAGTCGCACTGCCCTGCTGCTATCCTCACCTTCACTTATTCTCCATCCACTCATCTTCTGAATCAGTTCTTCCACCAATCCTTTGCTTTGCCTTCTTTCATCCCTCCCTCCTGGTTTTCCACCCTCTTATATCTTTCCTGTGGCCCCGTCTTCCTTTCTTTCTTTCTCTTCCTCTTTCATCCATCCTTACACTCCACCTCTCATCCATAATGGATAGTTTGGAGATATCTGCTTCCTGTAGTGGGCCCTGTGCCCCTGGAGCCAATCAGACTGTATTGATTCCTGCATCAGAGTAGTCATCAAGGCATAGGTAATAAGGTTTAAAGTCGCACTGAATTTTCTGCATGCATCCCTCCCCCCTTCAGGGCATCCGTCCATCTTCTTCCGTCCTCCACTGTCTGTCCTGTCCAACATAGCATGTCTACGAATCCAATTAGCCAGTGGATCCACCAATTTAGGAATGGGAATTATCCAATCTGGGTGTGTATTTCCAGACATCTATGTGTGAAATAACAGAGGCCAAGAGCAAGAGTGAGTAGGGAGAGGAGTGAGAAAGAGATATTCCCTGTTGTGTCAGAGAAGCTTCAGAGTCTCCATTAAATGTGTGCATGCATGTGTGAAGGGTTTCTTGCGTGATATTTTCATCCTGAAGACAGTGGTCTACATGACACAACAATAGACACAGTGAAAACACAGGCACAGCTGCTTCTGTTTAAAGAACTCACCAAAGTACAACATAAACCCCGTCTTCCTCTTGGCTGTATCTGTGAGAGCTACAGTGTGTCGCATGTCGTGTCACTGGGTGCTACATTAGGCCTCATTAGATTAGATATTTGCCCTATGCTCTGGCTAGCCTGCCCCTCCTTTGACCTCGGCCTTCACATATAGGTCAACACTGGCATTCAAGGGACTGATATATGTCACATACACAATGCTGCTCTTTTTGGGACTGGAGAAACAGTGACTTGTGCCCTGCAGCTCTAACACACAACAATACCCGCTACAATAGGCATACAGCAGAAATACAAAGTGTAATCTGTTGTTCACTTAGAGCAGCACCTTCTATGGAGCTTCAGCAGGAGCCTAGATGAAGGGTCAATGAGGTTTTTTCTCGGTGCTTCAAGAGGCACTGCATCTTGAGAAGCATGGGAGGGCATCATTAAATAGGGCAATTTTCATGCTTGCTGAGCAAAACGCATACAATGTAAAGTGGGCAACTAAATGCAAAGAGACAGGAGGAAATATGTCAAGAGAACAACTTTACAGGCCAGTATGATGAGCCTTGAATATGATATCAAGGCAACAGCAAATAACACTATAAGCTCTTAGTCCATCTCTCCATAGTTAGACTGTGTGAGTAAGGGGTCATCTGGACACAATCCTCCATCATGGGATTTACATTGTCACATCAGTGATATAATCAACACAGAGAAACCATTTAGTAATGATCAGATCAGCTCATTAGCAAACTAATACTATACTGAGAACCAAGAAGAGGGACGCTTGAGGCATTATTGTTAAAAAATGGCAGTTATCAGAGTTCAGATTAAAACTGTTTGGTCAACCTACTGATTTCTCAGCTAACCTACTGACT
Organism: Caranx ignobilis; assembly: GCA_021432705.1. Taxonomy (NCBI): domain Eukaryota; kingdom Metazoa; phylum Chordata; class Actinopteri; order Carangiformes; family Carangidae; genus Caranx; species Caranx ignobilis. The sequence continues at coordinate 68,427,495 of MU269990.1, read as the reverse complement.
GGCCAACTTCTTCATTTCATTGTTCTAGAAGAATCAGGTAACCTCAAATACTTTAATATCTAAATCTAATTTACCAGTAAATGAAATGCTTCCATTAAAGAGTCTGTATGTTCATTTCCTCTGCCGAAGAGTTTCTTGCTGGGAATGGGTGGTTGTTGTGATAATGGTCTCTTGGCAAGAACTTCAGCCACCGTGTCTACAAGACAAGAGATTAGACAACAACCTCTGAGCAGCACTACAGTGACTCACTTTCACAAAGTAATATTGCTGGAAGTGATGGGTCCGGGCTGGCTGCTTCGCATGCTAACATCAGTAGAAGAGAAGCAGCAATAAGTTGCATTTTGAGTGTTCACTTATTTACTCATTCACTCATTCTGCACCAGACATTCAGAACCATCATCTCTGTCACATGTGAGAGAAATTCAATTAAAATACATGTACATGTACTTTGTTTTTGTCAGTTTTTACTATTATGCGGTGTTTTCAGATATGGTCCAGATAGACATTTTAATTACAAATTTGAAAATCCTGCTGCTCAGGCAAAGGAGGGGACAAGCTGCTGGAGGCTCAGAGCAGCAGAGTAATACAATAACAATACATTTAAATTTGAAATTTTCACCAGCACTACAAGATTCCTGATTCTCTAATTAGTGGGTGAGGGGATGTCCTGAACAGAGTCAAATGAAGCACATTGGTGTTGTTTTCCACTGGAGTATCTGGTGCGTAAAAGAATGAACTTTGATGCTGAACTAACAACATTTCTTCTAGACTGGTGAGAACATGGCTGTCAGTGCCAACGTTGGCTACAGTATGTAGCAATAAATAATATTTTCAAATAGCATCTTTCAAGACCCAAGACAAGAGTCAGTGTTTAGAGTGTGATTACATATTGCCATAACTAAAGTGATATTGAACCCTACCAATTATTTTAAATCAGTGCATTTCCTGAATCTTCTTATGAGTCATGTTCCATGTGATAAACGCTCTGTTGTGTTGAGGGATTTGCACTGACGCTCGAGTCCTGTGCCTGTGTGATCACCGAAGCCAATACTTGTGACAGCAACAGTGACATATTTGCAGTATTACACTGTGTTGTTACATCTGTGTTCATGGCTTTATGCAGTATTCATAAGAAAGGGCTACGCAGCAGCATCTAATGATAGTCCTGTCTTTTATTCACATAGACACTCACACACCCACACACAAAGACAAAGACCCCGAGGAGCAAGCCAGTGGTAGCAAAATGAGTGTTCCAATCGCCTTCTGGCAATCTAAGCCCTAAGATAAGAGCTTTTTTTTCTGGAGTGGAAAAATAGGTCTGACACTTAATTAGCAAACAAGGTCACAGCACAGGAACTCGGGTCCCGTGTTTATATCTCGCACTGTCCTGGAGTTTTGACACACTCGTCCTCTCTGTGACTCTCCCTGTAAAAAATAATGAGCAGAAACAAACGGACATGATCTTCCTCCCAGAGTGGGGAACTGAACACAAAACATCAAGCTGCCTGTAATCAATACTGAATGTCAAAACATTACTCACAGAGAACAGTGTCCATCAGCAGCAAACTGCCCACCCACTCATTCTCATCCCCACAAGCAACATCTCACCACCAGTGGGCTGTTCTGTCGTCATTACCCATGTCTGCTCAGACAACTGTTTGAACAAACTGCAGGTGAGGAGGTTTGAGTGGAGGAGTCTGGGGACTATTAACAGACACAGATCTGTGTGATGGCTTGAATCTTTACCTTCCTCCTCAGTTGTATCAAATCAAAGGGCCCTCTCCTCCACACTGCTTCATTTCAGCATTTTTCCCCCGCAACTTATTAAACTGTGAGAGTGTAGGTGGATGTGGGCTAATCAGTAGTATATGTGCACTACACTATAAGTGCATGTCAGCTGAAGAGGCCAGCGTTCTTGTGCCTCAACACTTAAGTGGTCTGTTTCACCAGCAGTTAGAGCAATTATAAAATGGCAGAGAAAGTGTACAGTCCCAGCACATGAGGATATAATGACCGCTGAGATACAATGTAAGTCAGTGTCAGTCACACTCAAACAAGATGCTTTTCACTGCAGATACAGCAGTGTCTGTATCGTGGATGTGAGTGGGACACCAGTCAGTCATCGCCATTCATTAATCAGTTCACTCCTGTATTTCAATACAGAGCAATGGAGTAGAAACCATCAGGAGATTAATCAAAGTCTGTTATTACACCTCAGGCAGCTCTTTGTCAGAGATGTTGGATCAGTTGCACGGTATTGATTTGTCCATACAACTGATATACCTTGGTATCATAGCAGCAATCAATCGACACCATAATTAGGATGATTACAGAAGTGGCTTTGCTCTCAGTGTCGTTGACTTGACCCACTTAAAGAATTATTCTGATGTTCCTCTGTATTTTGTCTTTTTGTCAGCAAAGACCAAAACGAACGGTGTTCTGAGTGTCTCTATTTTCTTACTCGTCTGTTTGTGGCTCTCAGCACCAGGCCCACTCCTTCCCACTCAGGAAATACGTTTCAGAACTGGTCACAAATATATACTTAAAAAAAATGCTAAACAGTTTCATGAATCAGAGGCACTGCTGTTTTTGGCAGTCATCATTTTTTCAGCTGTGAAGCTGATGTACTATTGTGAGTATTTATGGCACCAGGACAGTAAACATGGCCTTGACTCCAAAATAGGCTAGATATGTAGCTGATAATTAAGAAACATCCAGCCAGTGCAGTGTGTCTAGTCAATTTATTTTTGGTTTTGGAGATATACTGTGACTAATAAACTAAATACTGTAAGTTAAATAAAAAAAAACTAGAGTGCAACACCAGACTCATTTAACCTCTTTAGCTTCTGTAATAATGGCTGTTGCTATTTTTCCCCTGTTCTCGTGCCAGTGTGCTTCTTCTTCTCCTTCAGTGAGCAGGAAATCACCTTAGACATTTACCATCAGCTCTTGCCTCATTTCACCATTGTAAGAGGCTCTCTGTTTGCATAGGTTTTATTCATCTTGTTTATTCACTGTAATGACACAGAGGTCTCTATACAATACAGAAAACCCCCATATGATGGCTGAGATTAAAGCATATACAATACACACACGTGTCAAGTCTCCAGCCAGTCAGTGGTGGGTTGTAGGGCGCTTGCATGGTTGAGCTGAGAACAATGTGTCTGCTTCTATTTATCTATTCTGTTCTGTCTCATCCCACATGTTTTTTTTTTATTTTTCTCTGCAGAGTCAGTCCAGGCCACTTTCTTAAGAAACCTGTGGCTTCCCTCACATCCTGTCAAGCCACAGAGCTACATACAGTATGGGCTGAAGAGGAAAACAGAGGCAGGGGAGAGCAGACGGACGCAGCAGAGTGATGCAGGGACTGGATGTGCTGAAGCTTTGGGAATGATAATTTGATTTGGTGGCTGTTAACTCCCAACGCTGCTGTAGCTTTGATGCAACAGCAGCCCTACTGCCAAGGGCAGCGTTGTGCAATTTGTAGCTTTAAGAACTTGACAGCGAGCCCTGCATACTGTGTTTGTTTACTTCTGATATTCCCAGATTTCTCTCAGAGGCAGATGTGGATGGATGACAGATTATTCCAGGAAACGAGAGGGGGAGAAACAATCTCCCTGCTACAGAACAGTGCAGCCTGTCTGGAGTATGTGTGGACCGCAGGAAAAGCCTGGAGAACAGATTAAACGGCCTTTTTAATGATCTCTAGTGCACTTTACACATGCTGGGTTGTTTACATTGGTAACCCACTACTTAATGATTCATTAGATTAACTCAAACCCAATGAATCCCAAATGAAATATCATAATTCCAAGTTAGGCAAGAATATCAACATCCCATGCTCTTGCTGATAAATAAGTAATGAGTGGTGAAAGAGAAAATATAATTAACAACAAACTACGGCTCCTCATATTATATTACATTTAGAAGATTTAAAGATTTTCCAAAGCAAGATTAGAGATTGGTCCTTCTGAGATTTCTATAGTGACACTTAAGGGTTGAACAGTTCAAACGAGAGGCTCAGACACCTCCTCCAGACTTGAAAGTAGACGAGACAAAGCCGGCTCTGTGAATTCATTGACTGCCATACTGTATTAGTCTGTGCCAGTGCTTTAAGCAGCACCATGCATATTCATGCCTACCATCAGGACGTCTTCCTCTACTACTATTTGTGCCACTGCAGGCTACACAATCTCTCAATGGGCACATTTTTGTATATAATCATATTCCCCTGTTGTTTGGCACTCAAACAATCCTTCCTTGAGAAGCAGCATATACTGTTTAAAAGGCTCACTGTGAAGTTACTCAAATTGCCAGAAAGCTGAATATGACAGCTGGGACAAGCTAAAATTTGCTGATATATTAATCCATGTGAACACATCATCCTATTTGCTGTTCCTCCTTTATTTTACCCCTTTGTAATGATGAAATGATTCTGTTAAGCCCCAGGACCTGATGGAGTACTTGGGGAAGTACTTAAGGCCTGTGCAGTCCAGCTCTCAGGGGTCCTTACCAAGATCTTCACCCACTCCCTGTCAAAAGCCATCGTTCCCTCCTGTCTGAAATCAGCTACCATCATTCCCATCCCCACGAAATCATCTGTCAGCAGCCCCGATGACTATAGGCCTATTGCACTGACGTCCGTAGTTATGAAATGCTTCGAGAGACTGGTGGCTGACCACATCAAAGCCTGCCTCCCCCCCTCCTTTGATCCCTATCAGTTCGCCTACAGGGCAAAAAGATCAACTGAGGACACCATCACCACAGCCCTGTCCCACCTCGAACTCCCAGGAAACTATGTCAGAATGCTTTTTGTTGATTTTAGCTCAGCATTTAATACCATCATCCCTGGCATACTCATCCATAAACTGTCAAACCTGGATCCCCCCCCCCCCCGTGGTTCTGTGGCTGTTCGGCTGCAAACAAAAAAGCCCTACAGAGGGTGATAAAGATGGCAGAGAAAACCACTGGCCGCAGTTTGCCCATCTCGGAAGACATTTCTACCTCCCATTGCCTCCGCAGAGCTCGGAAAATATTAAAAGACCACTCGCACCCAGGCCATAGGCTGTTCTCCCTCCTGCCTTCTGGCAGGAGATACAGAAGCCTCCAATTGAACACCAACAGACACAAAAACAGTTTCTATCCCTGTGCCATCAGACTCGTTAACCAGAGCATCTGCACATAAAACTCTGCACTACTGCACATAAACCCAACTCCTTACCAATGACAATGTGGAATTTTTATTTATAGTCTCCTTTTAAGATATCTATTTCCACTAATCCTTTCTGTTTTGTTTTGTTTTGTTTGCGTATTCCTAATGATGTGCTTTTAGCACTGAAATAGATGTAGCACTGAAAATTTTGTTGCATTTTGTTGTTTTGCAATGACATGAAGGCTGTACTGTTACTATACGACTTCATTTGTGGATATTCACAAAGAAAAAGCACTTCACCTGGATGAGGCCCTCCACCATCATATACGTTCATGCCCGGAACTGTGTGCTCATGTCAACAAACCCAGTCACCTGTGTTTACTGCAGAGCACATGGCCACAGTCAGATGGCCCGTTGGAAAGCAGCGTGTGTGCCGACTGACAATGAGAACAGCCTGGGCAAAGACCTGAGTCATCTGGTGCCTCTCGGCCAAGTCACACCATGTGATCATGGCTCATAACACGGAACAGGTGCCCACTTAAACAACAGACGATAACATAGGGAAATGCATGAGAGCTGCGATCACCCTGCCAGACCACCATCAACCAAGCAGGTAAACGATTCTGCAGCTATGACCGACTGTGCTGTCTCTCCTCAAAAACAAAACATGACATCACTTATCCTCCATAGTGCATGTAATTCAAATCTAGGTATTGATATTGTTTGTTTTAGTCTCTACTAATGGCATACGTGCTGCCCCTTCTTTCCTACATGAAAACAAACTTGACCCTCCAGATCATGACGCAGTACACGTTGTAATGGTGCATGTTCATGCACTCCTCTCTATTGCAGAGAAAAAAATATACATGTTGCTATTTATTGCCAATACTTTAAACATTGTATCTCCAGCAACTGCAGCTGTAGATGTTAAAGTCAGTTCCTGTTAAATATCCCCAGGGTGCACTTACAGCTTAGTAAGACTGCTCACTTTTTATGCACCCTGAGCAAGGAATGAACTGAAAAACAGTGTTACCTCAGAAGCACTTCCTTCTTTTAATACTTCTGAAGATCTTTTACAAACTGCCCTGAAGGAGGCGTGTTGTTGTTTTACATAACCAATCATTTTATTTGACTAGTGTGCCTCTTTTTTTTTTTTTTTTGCTATTTCCAAATCACTGTGTTTATATTGTATGTGTTTTAATATGAACTTTATATTTTTTAATGTGCAACTGCTCATTGTTCCGTCCTCACCAGTATTTGAATGGGACCTTCCAGGTTGAATAAAAGGATAAATAAAGTCAGATCACAAGATTATCACAGTACATAAGGAAATGATCTCTTCATTGTTTTGAAGCTGTTTGCACACAGCCTGACTGCTGTTGAGGACAAAGCTCAGATGACAATCCATGCAGCTACAAGGGTAACAGCATTTCCAATCAGGCTCACCTTCCCTCCAGAAGCAGCGAGAAAGCCAAACTAGGTTAAGCTGCTTTTCGTATGTTATGCTTCAAATAGAGCTTTTGCTCGACTGCCCTAACAGTACTCATGGGACACTTTCACCTACATTCTGCTCGGTTTATTTATCAAACCTCAGAACTGAAAGACTTGATAAAAAGACAAATATTGTTGAATTAATTGTGACATTTCAGATAATTTCAGTTTTGCTTTGAAATGCTCACTCTGACACTTTGAGAGAATGGGTTATTTGCTTCCTTGCTAGAGATGAGATGAATGTAGGGCTGACCCGAATCACTTGAGGCTTCAAAGCATCTACCAGACTTCAAGTATTCTGCTTGAGTGCTTTACTGCATTTATTCTGCTCTACTATATGGATAGAGCAGCACACACCCCATGTTTAAGTTGATAAGAGGAGTGGTTGTTGAGAAAATCACACAGACAGAAGAGCGTCCAAATTTGCTGAGATGGCTCCAGACATGACCAAACTGGCATGACCATATATCTTTGCGTTTTGGCTGAGCATTTCCATATTACCAAAGTATATTGTTTCTCTCTCTGGTAACTGTTCAGTAGTAGCTGGGGTTCCTCTGGTTATCGTGATAAGATAATAGATATGCTGTACAATGCCATGTTAAGATCACCACCTCCCTGGCCCCAGCATCACACTTTTAATTACAGTTTTTGTTAATTTCTTGTGGAAAATGTGATTCATCAATTATTCAGTCTGATACTTCATACATACACTTGATGCAGTCATGCTTTTTTGCAGCCTTTTCATTTCATTGTACACGGGTCCAATCCTAATCTGGTTGGTCATGGGTCAATGTGAATCACATTATATACTCCAGCACTCTCTATGAACACAGTTGTTTCCATCCCCCTTCAGTCATATATAGAGGACCAGTGTTTTGCTTTGTCTGGTCGTCCTGTGTTGCAGGGGAATTAAGACAAGTACAACCCCTCCTCTTTCTATCCATTGTGCATATGAGTGTGGGTTTGTGAGTGTGTTTAGGGGGTGGTATGTGTACTTGCCTGACTGTGACGCTGTGCCCTTCACTCCGTCTGTCCTCCACACACTGTGGCCCTGTGTGTAGCATGAGTGGAACTGTGTGTTGCAGATAAGAGTCAGGGTATTGCTAAAAAGGGGAGGAGGGGTGACAAGAGCTCAGGAAAAAAAAAGGATTCAATGCTCTTTCTCAGTCAGATTCACCTCTGGATGCCCTTTCCTCTGCTCACTGCCATTACACCTTCCTCATGAATAATCCATCCAGGGACACTGACCACTATAGCATACTACTGACACATTTCACCTCTAGGCCCACACGTACAGTATGGAAGCTGTCCACCACGATGCCCTACTGAACTGTGAAGAAATACTCTATTAATATGCATGCATGGCGTGTTTTCCTCCACAGAGTGATCAGAGAAATTTTCAGGCGGGTGGTGAATTGATGTTGTGAATGTCGGCATCTCTCTCAGTCTAGACAACCAGTAAAGAGAATTTCAATGCTGGTATCTTTGCTTACATCTTCATTATCTGCGTGTTTACTGCCCATGTGAATTATTCTACAGTTAGGCTGAAATGTGCAATGGTACAATAAACATTTCTGATATTAGGAAGATGGCTTCCTCTGCTCCCTCTTTCCTTCCTCTTCTCCCCTTTGTTTCATTCCCTTGGCATCAACATAACCTGCTAAACTAATACTATGACTCATGATAATTAAAGTCACAGAGATGGAGCACACCGAGATCACATGTGTTATTTTCCATGGGGTAATATTAGCTGCTTCTTCTTGGGGGCAATTTGCTGTTGCTAAGTTAAACTGTGAGAATAATGTCAGCATCATGAATTAGCAGATTGCAACAGAAACTCCTGCAGCTACAAACTATGCCAAGGAAACAAATCCGGAGCATAATTAGCACACAAGTCTCATGAATAAGTCAGCCAGAATCACCCTGAATGCTGGATTCAGATCTTAATAATGATACAGCAACTGAAAAGAACAACTTTAGTTCAGGGACATCTTAGGGTAGTTTGTCGGAAGCTATTAGTGCTGGTGTATTGTCTCACTAACACTTACAGAAAACTCACAGAAAACATGACGCAGGTGGTTACATCACACCTTGGGAGTTTGTGGGCCAGATGTGACAGTGTCACACCAGCTGAAAAGTGCTGGCCTGACATGTCAGTTGGCAAGTCGAGGCTTTGTACAAAGAGTACACTGCCTGGACTGAAGAGGGCTACATAAGCATTCTTTGACCTCTTTTATCCACGTTCATTAGCTATGCAACAAGAGGGTTGATTTGAGACCCTTTGAGAGGATCCAGAGAGAACAGGTTTGTTAGTGTGAAACGGAAAACCAACCTGTTTGTCGTGCTCGCCTACATCGAATGCTAATGTTGCCCACATCAATGGGCTCTTCATGCAGAGATGCAGCAGAGGGCCCAGCAGCTCGGAGGCTGACCAGCAAAACACTAACACACAGGCAGCACAACAAGAGAGCCAGGAGAGGACAGCGGCAGCCCACAGCCCAGAGCCTGCACCAGCCACAGCTTTTATTTCTGGTTACACTGATCTAAGGAATGAAGGGAGAGCTCCAAATGTTTTGTTCCTCAGTATACCCCCAAACCCCCTTCCTTCTCCCTCTACCCCTTTTCTCTCTCTGCCTGTTACGTAGCCAAAGAGCTGGACTGAAGAACAGGCATTCTAAATAAGTGAATACATGCAGACAGGCTGCAGCCAGGCTGTGGTCGTAATAAGCAAGGTTAATATACAATAAGGCGGTCTGTAGGGGAGCACAACACAACCTTAAAACTTTCAAATCGACCCTGTCAGTGAGGATCTCTCAGGGGACAGTAATGCTCCGGAAATGGCGGCATCCAAAGAGTGATTTAAAAAAATGGTTCCTAAATCATTATCTTCAAAAACTACCATCAAATGGGAATCATGGGGAATCACAGCGTATTTATGGAAGAAACTGTGTGGCAAAAGAAAATGGAAATCAAAAATAATTTGATAACATGAGCGTAACATGACAATGGGTGGTCTCAGTAGAAGCACTGCAGGTAAACAGTCAGGATGAATAATGGGCATAGCAATAGCACTTGCTGAGGCCTCTAGTGCTATGCTTCCCATCTCTGCCAAGCGTAATGGGATTTCTTGGGTTTAAATGCACTTCACTCACTCTGTGGAGCCAGTAGGAAGCTAAACTATTGATCCACAAACAATTTAGCTGTCCAGCTGTCCAGAGAAAGGGAAAACAGGACGCCCCTAAATGTATAATGAGGCTTCCCAAGGGCTTGGCTTCCTCAGTATTCACTCCACGTGCCAGGAGACCTTCGCCTTTGGGCTCTCTCCACGATTAGCCTTCAATTCACTATCTACACTTCTCATACATGCAGTCCCTCCCACAGAAAACTAGAGGTCAGGCAGCTAAAGAACTAGTGCCTCTCACCAAGGACATTTTTGATTAGTGTAAGAATCCCCTCTGATCCCTCTGTCTTTCATTATTTCAACATACATCTGGTGGAGAGTTTACAACTCCAGTTCATCATGATCTTTAGCTTAGCATTTCTGAAACAGGGCTGGGCGGTCAGCTATACAGCATGCATCATCGCTATCAGGCAACAAATACTCAGTTATAATGAAAACAACAATCATACAGTCAACATGAAAGGTGATATGAGGAGTGTGGTTGTGCATGGGAGGCATGTGGGGTGAACTAGCATGTAGATGAAGTTGTATTTTTGTCTTCCACATGCTCCCGGCACCATAGCAACAGGCCTTGCTCAAAGGCCCCAAGAGTGGCCCTGCCCCAATGAGGAGGACGCTTTAATACCTAATTGGATAGTTCCCGGTGCCATCGGGCTTGTTCTTTATCCCCAGCACAGTAAGATAACAGCTCAAACGGTTGAAACTACAGGAAGCTTTCACACCCCCATGATGAACACAGATTAAATGGGATTAAATCCAAAACAATGAAGCTCATTACTGAGAATATCAATGATGAAGAATATAAGGACAGGGTGGTAATATAATCTTCAAAACGATGTTAAATATCAGCCTTTATGTGTAGATTATGGAGTAAATAACTACATGTCAGAGGGCATGTAGTTGTAAATGGTGATTATTTCTGTTCTAATGTTTCCTTTATTCAAAACATCTCCAACTGGCCACACAAGAACTGACCGCTTCACAAACAACCTGTCATTACATTACAACCTGGACTTTAGAGCATGCTTTGTAACAACATGTAAACTATCAAAATATCTCAAAAGATGAGGGGTTACCTTGTGAAGAAGTTCTGCAGTGTTCTGTCTGAAATCCCAGGGAATAAATCAGACATACTCCACTGATTTTCAAATTGCAGGAAACTGAAAGTGATGTCTTACAGGACCAAAATAGCGTGTGGTGTTGTGTGGCTGCCCAGCTTCTCAAGCCCTGTAAACAATGTATGTGACTGCACCTACAAAGGTGCAAAAACAGATGGCTCAAGACTCCCATGTGAGAAATCAGCCCACTGTGTGTAACACAGCATTTCTGCTCAGTGGAATGTAAAACAAATTCGCAAGAGGTAATCTGACACTTTGAGGAGTACTTTAATTAAGACCCATTCACATTAAGATGCTTTAAGTGACTACTTAATTAGGGTAAAATGTCATCTGAACTTGTTAACCTTGCAGTCCTGCCACTTTTATTTCTTATCATCATTAAATGCAAACCTCTTTAATACTGACTAACAACAACCAAAATGCAATTAGCTATTTGATGAGCAAATAACTCTTGAATGAATGTATGCTTGAAAAGCTAGATAAGGTTTGTTCTGGTAATAAGCAAACAAACAATTTTCTGTGCTGACACTGTAATGAACAAAATCAAATATTGTCATGAAAAATTAAAACTGGCTGATTATGTTGTTAACAGAAATTAAGAGGCGAAGGGCACCCATTCGTAATCTCCTTCTAATTGAGTCCGTAAATCCCAGGAGATTTTCTTTGATTGTAAATTCTAAAATTATCTCAGAGCAAACTGAGCGACGAATCAGAGAAAGGACAGGAAATCTTGTCAGATGTAACCTAGTTACAGAATTCAACTCTTCCTAAATAAAGCAGAAAATGATCAGATCAAAATCTCTGAACATGCAGATGGCCCGAATCCAAGTGTTCAATTCCAAAATAAGACATGTTGTTTCAAAATAAGAGTTGGAACAATATAACCTCTGCAGTGAAGAATGCCTCTTCATTAGTGTTGTTTTGAGGAAATGATCCTCTGTTGCTCCAACAAGCCAATGACAAATCCTTGTCACTTAACCTGAAAACATCCACCCACTGTGTGATAACACTCTTGTGACATTGATCAAAGTCATTCAATAGATACGAGGCAATTTCCAAACACTACCTGCTTGTCCAGTCCAAATTATCTTAATGGAAATGCACTAATCAGATTCTGAATGAGACACTTGGACAGATAGACAAACTGGAGGAACCACATGGGTCACTGAGGATGCTCAACACTTTATCAACCCACAGAATCACCCTGATAAAGAAAAGGGGACCAGATTAAATGTTCTATCATAAAAGATGCTTTTAGGTTTTATCTTGAACAGTCATTTCTTCCATTTTTTTTTACCTTGTCAGTAAAGTATAAAAGAAACTTCTCTAGTCACTTTAATGCTATAAATAGACTAAAAGGCCAGCAGTTGATATCAAATCTATTTTTTAACTTCAGCTGCATGTGCAGCATTTGTGGAGATCGACAAAATACCTTTTATGCAGGTTACTGTGCCATAGACATGGCATTTTGACATTACAGACTGCAGAAGAGCTGGATGAGTCACACTGACACATGTGCATTAAAGTGAAAGCCATGCTAAAACACTCAGTGTGGCTTAATTATTATTCATATGGGATCTGGAATTGAAAGTAAAAAGCCCCCTGAGGTGGTGGCAGCAACAATTCAAGATCATTAGTTTCTAATAGCCCAGTATTGGCCCAGACAAAACCTCATTCAATCAAACAAAGTGAATGATTTAAGAAGAAGTGCTTAAAGGATGCAGCGAGCAGCCAATGTTGGCACCTCCATCGATGTTGCAACGAAAGATTGTTTTGATCATTAGTTATTTTTCATCCAATGAACAGCAAAAATTCTGAAAAATACCCATCACATTTTCCGTGCCAGTTGACATCGTCAAATGGTTACTTTAGCTATAGTTAACTCCTGCATTGTTGGCATGATACCATTTTTTTGGAAAATGGTATCATCTACATTGACAAAGCTTTTTGATGTTGTAATTCCATACTGTCCTGAACTGCTTTTACTGAACGACACTTGTACTTTACCTCGCTAAAAGCTAAAAAGATGCTAGCACTTCGCTGGCAACCCCCTCACTCTCTCTCTCAGTCACATTGGTTAAATTCTCTGTTAGATATGGAACTGTCAGTATAAGATTGCACATTGCCAAGGAAGCCACTATTATGTCCTCGTCCTCCTCAACAGAGAAAAATCTAAAATCTTTTGTGTCCACAAATTGGTCCCACGAGCCCTGTGTTGCTTTTTTTTTATTATTCAGTGATGTTGTCTTAGTACCCAAGTGAAATCTAATATTTAGATCTGTTTGTATGTGTTACATCCTTGTCTGCCTGCGGATGTAGGCGGGGGGGGGGGGGTTTTGTCTGTCCTGTTTTGTGTTTTATCTTTTCTTTTGATGGAAACTCTGATAAAAAAATAAAAAAATAAATAAAATCCTGCATTGTTAACAGAATGATGAGGAGAAAACTGTCAGAAAAATATCTGAAACTTCAACAAAAACTACTATACATTAGCATCAGTGTCAAGTTAAAACTGCTGCACAAATTACATGTGGGATACAACAGCTCACTGTGCCTGAGAATTTCTCCACTTATCTCCGTCTCGCTAAGATAACTCTGGGCCACGTGCACGCAGCTAGGGCAGAGAGCAGTGCACAGAGGGAGAATCAATGGCAGGCCTAGTGCAAACTGTATTCGGATAGCCAGGGACGGCAGATGGGGACTGAGGCCCTTTCTCCTCCTCAGGCATGAACAGAGGAGTGGTCTGTCTCCAGGCAAACACAGAAGACGTCATGTCTCTGCCTCACTGCCGTACCATTAGTGGATCTCGCTATTGATCACCGGTGTGTAAATTGCTGAGCAATCTCAAGGAAGAGCCTCACATGTTTTGTCAGCAGGACAGCGAGGTGCACTTGTGCACACTGTGAAGACAAGTGCAGCAGTAAAAGCAGGTTGTGGATAGGTTGTCTTGTCTTGCTACATCCTCTTCTGGCGCATTCACTGTAACAATGAAACAAGTCTACAGGACACATTCCCTCCAGCGTAACCGACACTGCATTCAGTGTGACAGGACAAACAGCGTCTAACAAACTAGCCCCGCTGAGACCAAAAGCCAACGCTGCCAATCAGTTTAGAGTCTTTTCAAAATCTCACGCAAAATCTATCCTCCTCTGTTCAGCTACTACTTTGACTCCATGCCCAAGACTTTGTCGCTCCTTGTTTAGAAGGACATCTGGAACCAAATCTCATCTCCTAAAACAACTCCAAAATTACCTTGATCTTAAACGGCAAACATCCAGGACTCTGCTTTGAGCACCAAAGGCAAGCTGCTTCAATTAAGACTGTAATGTTTGAAGGAGATGAGGAAATGGATAATTCATTGTCTTGCTAAATATATTTTCAAAAATTCCTCAAGCACTGAACAGATCCACAGTAAAAATTCATACCCCAGATGTGAAAAACCAATCATTGTCACTCTATTCTCATGTTCGTCAGTTACATGCTGACTGAAGTGAAGATGCAAGGGCTGGAGAGAGGATCTGAAGTGTGCCTCAGGTGAGGTCACTCTGTCTCCCTCAATTCTTCAATAACTGACTGACTGAAGTGTGCGACTGAAGCTCCAGAGCGCAGCACAAGTCAGTGTATGGTTATGTTGAATCATTTGAGTGTGACACTAATGGGGGCTGTAGCCTTGGATTGCATCACTCTAAAGCCACATCTTACAGACTACTGCGTTATGTAAAAGGTTCAGCCAATATGTTGGCAAGGGACATGATATTACAACATTCAAAACTGTATATTCAGACGTATTTCGTTTCAGAGCAAGGGGATAAAACGCGAGATTCTGCTCTGCATGCAGCAGGTTAGCCTACTTCTGAGCAGAGTGAATTCATTCACCTAGCATGAAGGAGAGGGTCTGTCCTCGGGGTGCACACAGGCCAGCACTGGATGCATTAACAGCAGTCAAGCTTACAAGATTCACAAAGTGCTCCACCTGACAGGAGGCAGTGAAATCCCACTGACATTTTGTGCCACATTGATGGCTCTGATTCAGTCAGGATAAACACAGTGGGAAATCTGACACATGGCACTGGATAGCAAAAACATACAACCAAAAAAAAAAAAGCTAACATAAAAGATCAAGTTGAATTTGAGTGCAAAGTCTCCAGAGGCATAATAGTTCAAGCAGGTAAAGTGATCATCTTAACATACAAATAGTTATGGTAATAGTAAGTAACAGGTGTGAGGCCACCAGTCTTATAGCAAGCTCTTAATGGAACAAGATATTATTCATAAACTGACATTACGTGTTAATCTGAGACCAATAATCCAAAAAAAGATCTGCTCCTCACAAGAACAGAACTACTCTAGAATTGTAAATAGCAAACAAAGAGGCCCAAGAGATGTGATTTCCTGTGTAGTTAAGCAGTGTTGATCACATCATGAATCACTATTACAAGCTCATTAGGCTACAACTGAAAGCTTTGGTGGCTTGATTGATACTGTTCTGAGAGCCAAGCACTCATTCCATATAGTACAACTACAGTAAACTACTACAGTAAGCCCCCTGTGTGATAAGAGTAAATATATGTCTGTGTCTGTAAAGACAGATAGATAGATAGATAGATAGATAGATAGACAGACAGATAGATAGATAGATAGATAGATAGATAGATAGATAGATAGATAGATAGATAGATAGATAGATAGATAGATAGATAGATAGATAGATCCAACCTTACTCTGTTCCATAAATCAACCTAGAAAAAAAATCTCTACAAAAAAATATCCACCCTACTGACAAAATGAAGACTCCCTCGGAAATCTCCCTGGGAGGCTTGAAAGTGGCATCAACAGTTTCTCTTCAATGAAGCCTGATCTGGTGTGTCAGGACGCGCCCATGACACCTTCTCCAGCACCTGACACATGCTGATAGAATAACCCAGCGGTGAGCCATTACTAAGCACTACGGCTCAATCTGCCAGTAAAGATGACAGAGCCGAACCACATGCCTCAATCAATCGCAGCACCAACACCGGGACGAGCCGTTTAGTCCCACCCCAGATCAAAGTGTTTACAGTCGTCGGGTGCTTCCTCGTCTTGGCTTTAAGGCAGGCGGCAGTTTGAATCGTCGGTGTGCGTGGCGCTATTAGGCTACGGCCTCTGGCGTGGTCTAATTAATGCCGAATGCAATACTCACACATACTTCAAGCAGATGTGCAACGTAGGGTTGAAACATCATAAGATCATCCAGTCTACTCTGTGCACCAATATTTTAGGGGGAGGTAAGTGCATGCCAGGATGTGCTGCAGATCATGTAACAGCATCACCCCCACCACGCCACGATAAGTCATGGGTTGCACACACAGTATCTCCTTGCATCTGTCATTACGACACAAAAATGCAAAAATGCAGTTTCTTCCTACCAAATCGTTAACAATTCTGCATTGCGGAGGGCTGCATGAGCTCCTCTCCATCTGCACATCCCACTCAGCCTCTTGTAAACAACACTGATTTCCTGGCTGTCAAAAATGCAGCGCCCGGCTTCCTTAGAAATAAAATAAGAAATAAAAAATTAGTTTTCACTGTGTCCGCCCAGTGTCTCCGTGTCCTTACCTTGCGTGGCGGGCAAACGCGTCTGTCCGTGTGTCCTTCACGATGCTTACACCTGCTCAGCACCGCATTGCCGGGCGCTCAAGAGCGGGGGAAGGAACTGACAGAGCCGCGGTCCTGTCCCCGTAGAGTGGATGAAGGGTTACGATTGTCAGCTTAGGGGGGCGCTAGACCTGCTTGTTCCATGGAGCAGGCTCCCACAGTGATGTCCCCCCCCCCCCCCCCCCGCCCCCGAGCCCCATCACAGGCTCCCCTGAAACCTGACAAACATTTTTAAAAAGTTAATGGTTATCGTAGGTTATGTTTCATTCTTCCAATATAAAGAGTCTCTAAGCTGATTTTGCCCTCTGTGAATTCACAATTTACTGTAATCTATCACAAATAAGTCGTTTTACTCTAGAATGAGCAGATTGTCTCTGTGTCCTATAGATCAGATGATGTCTATGCTGAAAAGAAACAAAAGCACTCATAACTCTGTGAATATTATTTCTATAGATTATTCCTGTTGTCTTATCTTTGCAAAGAACTGCTTCTGGTGTAGCCTACTGGGGACAGATTAGTGGACTGAGGGTGCTTGGGTGGGTGTGGGGGTGTTTATATATCTTCTGCCTCCTTTGCATTTTGCTTCTCTCCATTTCTGTCCTTTTCTCTTCTTAGTTATTACTGACCAATGATGACCTATTTGTATGTATACTGTAGTCTTATCTGTATGCCTACAGGGACATATGTAGCCTATACTGTACTCATATGTCGACATGCTAGAAAAAACATCTGGCAGATAGCTTGAGCTCTGTTTATGCTTTTGATGTTGGGGCAGTGAGCTTTAATGTGGATTAATAATCCCTTTGCTAATACAATACCCCCCACTGTCTCAAAAGGGTTGATTATGTTAGTTGACTCCTTCTTTCAGTCTTCTCATGAAACAGAGCTCCTCTCTGTTGTAAACATGTCTGTTCAGAGGCTGCTATTCACATTACCTCATGTGAATGATGTAAATCTGTCCTCTTACATTGCTTGTGTCTGAAAACATTCACTCACTATCCATAAATAGCTTACTATGTACTGTAAAGGACTCTTTTCTGAGCTCATTGATGAAATGAAAAAAATACTTTTAGGTAGGCTACCACAGTCATTATCTCTTTTAGTGCAAAAAACAATACACAATGGTGTTGCTTAGTGACCATTTGTTGTACTTTCCATGAAACATTGTTAGATGCTATGAGTCCACCATAGTAGCCTGTAATAACTTCCAATACATTCAAAGAGCTCTACAAAATAGTTTCTAATGAAATGTGTTGGGAGTAGACCTAGTGGATGACTTCAGATAAAGCCACTGTGTCTTAGTTAGCTAACATACCCCGCTAATACTTAACTCAGCTATGGACTTGCTAGGAGCTAATAGCTAGGCTATTTGTTTGTGTTGCTAGCTAACTACTGTTAGCTGCTAACTTTTACATTTCTAATGACATATTATGCAACTCACAAATCACTGCAGGCAACTGAAATAGTTTGGGTTGTTAACTTTATACTTCTTTTAAACATTAGCACAGAAAAAACAGCAACATAAAAACAAGCTTACTTACACAGCCTCAGTACAAGTTGGCAACAGTCCTCCCTGTCTGTCCATCACTTTTCAATCCATCAGTGGTTAAACTCTGCTATCTCTCTCGTCTGCTTTATGTTGTTGGGCAGGGAGTATTCACTCTATCAGAGCTCTGCTGCTGGAAACACCCTGGTAGTGATAAGAGCCGCAGAAACTCAACTTTATAGTGAATGTACTTTCATGTAAAGGAAACTAAAAACCTACTCAGAGTTGCTGAGCAAAATTGTTCTTAGGGACAATATTACATTTAAATCTAAATTAACCTCAGTAAATGTAGCCTACTTGAATGTACTTGATTGTCTTCATTTAAGTTCTTTTTTATTTTTAATTTACCTCCATTTCTTCTAAGCACTTTGGTCTTTCTTGATGATTGCTCACCTGCCTGAGGTTGATGCAGTGTCTCGGCCAGGCCAGGCCTGCCTTCACACCTGCTTTCAATTAGTCATCAGGCCCAATTTGCTCCTCAACAAGTACTCACCTTCTTGCCAGACTGTCTGTTGCCTCAGCTTTTGACCGGCCCTATAAGGGCAGATGTCACTGGCTCAGTGAATGATAATTTCCCCCATTGATCAGCCAGCAGCACCCAACCACTCTTGTTTCCTGGCTGCTCTGACAGCAGGGAAGTAGAATTGGCTTCCTGTTCACAAAGCCTCCATTATAGAAAAATACACTACTTTCATTTGGCTAGCATAATCAGGGCTTGTAGGGGGGAAGTGCAGGTACTCATTGTCATATATGATTATCACTAGGCCTATGTGTGATCTTCTACTCCTCTTTTAACATGTATTTACTCAGAGACATTTAATTGAATTACTTTATTTGCAGTTAGCGTTAGCTCTCTCTCTACTGTTTTGCAACCTTTAGAGGATTGTGATGTTAAGTGAGGACCTATAGCTCCACTTTTTACATAACAAAGTGCAAGTTGTTGCTCTTAGTGGGTGCATAGCGTAGGAGCAGATCTGGCAGCTAGTGACAACTGCTGGCCTGGAACAGAAGAAACAGTTAGGCCTACACTAGTCCATGCCAAGTCATAACAAGAAGTGCCTGTACTACTACTAGCCTACTACTACTACTGTATAGGAATTAGTGTACCATGTAGGCCAATCTGCCACAGCGAACAAGAGAGAGCAGGAGGGTGGGATGGAGAGAATAACTGCTAAACTCAAAATCTGGCAGATACTGTATGATTAGCATGTAACCTACATGACAGAAACCATAGTAACAGTAAATTAGATAATTGGCTATAACTGCAGCACAGCCATGAAGGCCACAAAAGCATTTCAATTAGAGCATGATGCTAAAATGTATGTCATAGAGGGCTTTTTAGTGTAGGCTAAGTTTATTATGATAGTGTTTATATTAGTGACTAGACATTTAGTGCAAACTAGTGTTTGCACTAAAACACCTCCAATGAACAATGATATTACACAGAGATAAAGAACTGCCTCTGATACAAGCCTTGCTCATACATGTAGGGTCACCAATCACTTTCCGAGGAACCTGTTATAGATTCCAGATAGAGACAGAGAGAGAAGAGGTGCACAATCTTAGAGACCAAAGATATTCTTTCTCTTCTAACTTCTAACTTTTTTGTCCTTGTCTGATGTATGTCAGTGGTTTTGTTTGAGAACATTGTGGTTATAAAAACAGCATTTTAGCAGCAGCAGCTTAGAAATGGAAGTATGTATTCATAGTGAGCTGTTTTCTGGATTTCAGTGCATGAGACTCCTGATGCAATATGTGTAAGGGATGTCACAAAATGCTTATTTTAAGGGGCAAAACCTGATGAACAGGCACATACAAAACTGTACTCCCAGGTGGCTCATTCAAATCAATTTATTTTACACTGCTAATGCAACTGCAACTAATCAGCGGCTAAAGCTAGAAGACAACAACACCCAACCTATCCAGAGTAACATGTCTTGAGATACAAAATTTCCTCCCTTTTTTGTTGTTGCAGCAAAAGTTTCAGACTGAGATCTCATAACACGAGCTTGATCTAACTCAATCTGAATGACTAGACACCACAAGGACTAGATGAGAGCTGTGTCTACAGTCTGCACATTAAGTGTCAGACAGTTTTTCATCAGTCAGATATCAAAAGGGCACCTCTACTAATTACAACGCCTTGGCCATGTGTCGATCCAAATATGAGACCGTCTGAATCCCCTGGGATTAGATTTAAATCTCGGATGTAAACACCACACAGCAAATAATAATCTGCTGTGGCAGAGCCCCATAAATAATGCAGGAATCTTTGAGAAAGAGCAGGGTAGAATTAATTGAAGGACTTAGCCCCCTTGGATGAATTTGGAACAACATATCAAAGAAGTTCTTCTTAATGTGATCAGAAGCAGGCTTCAGGTTATTGCTTTATATCAAGTTTAGTGTTACTGCTTTGTTCCTCCATGCTGTTGTTATTACTCTGACTTTTCATCAAAAAGTATTGTTTCCTCTGATGGGAACTGTTGTTAACATACAAGAAAACATTATCTCCACCCCGGGGTGATGTTTTGGAAAAATATGTCCCTTGTCAAAAAAAAAGCAAGGTGAAAGGAATTCAGTAACAGTGAGTGAATTCATGACATCCTAATAGAGCAGCATGATACAGGGCCCAAAAAGGATATTATTTTGTGTGTGGTTTATCTGAGATCTAGGTGTATTCAACCCACAGACAAACACTTTTGTTCCTTTTACAACATGGCAGTGCAAATAGACATAGATCCCACTGGTGACTAACACTGTTACGAGGCCGGTCTCTGGGGTGGGTAAGAGGAACAGCAAACATACTGCTGTCTGGAGGAAAGAATAGGTGGCTGTCATCTATCTGCCATGCAGAGAATGAGGGAGATGAAGGAGGAGAGGATGGGAGGGGGAAGGAAGGAGGGTAAATGTGATTTAGCCCCAGTGAGCTCCACTGGGGCTCATGTAAAGGTAAACCCCCCTACACCCCCCATGCACCACCCATCCAGCTCAAATACGCATGGGACCTCAGGGGCATGGGGGTGGGGTGGGATGGGGGGTGCATGGGGAATATGTATTTAGGTGTGGAGAGGGTTATAATCCTGGTGGCATCATGATAAAAAGGGGGAGGTGGTTTGGTAGAGTGTCAGATCGATGGAACAAAGCTGTCTCACTTTATATTCCATCCATCCAAGAGGAGTGCAGTGATATCTGCCACCACATCAGCCACTCAATCCTGCCCCCCTCCCTCTCCAAAAGCCTTCTTGGGTTGATAAACTGGTGAAGAAATGATAACCCTGTGCTGGAAGAAGTGATTCCCCCCACTATAGGTGGTGTTTCCAAATAAACCAAACCTACCATTCAGGCTCCAAACAGCTTGGTCTTGACAGAATGTGTGTATGTGTGCAAGTGTGTGTGCATGTTGGCAAACCGTTCGTAAGCCATATGGAAATGTCACAGAGTAATCATACACAATTATCCTCCCCAGCTCTCTGAGCATCAGAAAAGGGCAAATTTACATAAAGGCACAAAGGCTCTGCCACTTACATCTAAGGAACAGACGCCCTGAAGCTCAGCACACACTTAAAAAAATACCAGAAAGTAAATGATGGTGTTTTTGTAATACCTGCCTTTGATATTCTTTATTCTGCATCATGTCTTATTGGGAAGCTTGTAAACACTGAAAGATCACATCCCTCACTTTGGGCGTGTGGGATACAAATGATACACTTTAAAGCTGCCAGGTTGTTTAGAAACAGGACATGGCAAAGAGACCATGTAATGATCTTTTTACCCCTTGAAAGCAGACTGCAGGTAGACATAAAAACCAGCTGTAGATCAATTCAAAACAGGCTTTCCGCCCAGCAGTAAATCAAGGAGCTGGAGACAGAGGGAATGGGAATGGTTAATGGATGCCGTGGCAGACGTACAGCTGACACAGAATGACTCCACTGAGGATTGGATGAGGAATTAGGGGATGGTGGGAAGGGTCAGAGCAGTGTGCCTCGAAGGTGGGTGGATGGGTGTCAGAGGGGTAATGGTGCAGCTGCTTGTTTGGTGGCAATGATCACCAATCAACGGACAAATAATGTGATTCTGTTGCCATGAAACTGAATAGCTAAGCCTCTTACAGGAAGCCTTTGTGTTAGAGGACAGGGGATGTCAACAGAAGGCCAAACAACTCACAGGCTTAATACAGACAGTCAGCAACAATGTAAGTCAATTGAGCATATTGTGATTTGAATAGAATATTGTATGTAATAAAGTATATTTTCATCAAATCTTTAAAAAAATATTTAACAATACAATTGTCAACTATCAATTTTATTGACAATGTGAATCATGGTCTCTGCATTTCAGGTTCAATGTTTGTTTTTGTTTTTAAGCCTGTTGCTTATTTCAATCAGCAGTGTAATTGCCTATCACTAGGTGGCAGTAAAGTCAAGAAGGTAATCTGTCAAAAACAAACTGATGAATCATCATCCAGTAGCTGAAGGTCATCAGGTCTTTGAGATCATGGCTGCAGAGGGTGAGAGTCATTTGTTTTAGTTGAAGTAAATGTAGACATTATTCCAGCCAGCTGCAGAGCCCTCATCCTTCAAAAAAAAAAAATATTCTTCATTATGGAAAAGAAAAAGAATAATTAATCTCCAATTCATAAATATGTGGATCAGCAATCAGTTTTTTCACTGCTGTTATAAACTGCAAAGTATTCTGAAATAAACCCTACACAAGTTTACACTGGAGAAGGAATCAGTGTACCTGGAAGAACAGAAGGAAGAGTTCTTGCCAGGGGGAGAGAGGGAGAGCATTTCCAAGACACCAGATACCAGATTCCTCACTTCATGACACCATTGCTGTGTGATAATGCACCAGATGGCGGGCTGCTCTCTCGCTATTACCCTGACAATATGACTGTAATGGAAGTGGAAGTGCCACAAGTGAACGCCAAAAAAGACGGAGCCCAACTGTTGTGTTGCATAAGGCCTTTCTATAGCTGCTTCACACTAAAGAGACTGAGGCAGACGAATGCATCATGTTCACAGCCCCCCTCTCCAGCCTCTGTATAAGGTGCTCTCATTGGACTGAAGGGGGTAGGTGTATGTGTAGTGCTCATTTGGATATCAATTTTAAGATGCTCTTTTAATTTTCAGAGGTTCTGGAGGACAGTTGGTTATGTCAGCTCCAAACACACAAAACAGGTGGAAAATTAGTAAAGTATGTTCTGAGCTGAAGTACATTTTCAAAGTATTTTAATTTATGCCCCTTATACATTTCTGTTAATGTTTAATCCACTGGTTCCATTTGTGTAGCAGAAACGTATCAATGAACCACCAGATTTATCATGTAAGCCTTTGGAGTGGACCTGACCCCAAGGTTAGGAACTAAACTATCAAATAATGTAATAAACCATGGACTTGCTGACACACAAAAGTGCACACACACACATAGACACACACACACACACACGTGCACACACACACACACGATAAAGCACAAACACACTAGGCGTGCACTCAACATTTCTTTTTGTAGCACTGAGCATACCAGTAACAGGGTTTTCACAAGCCGCTGAATGTAAGTCTCTAATTCACAGCTCTATCATTTAGGTAGTCAGCATTAAAAGAAGAGACTGAAAGCTGAAATTAAAGCAGATAATTATTTATTCATTCATTATATTTCCAGTAGCTTGAATATCATACTTGCACTAAAAGGATAAACTTAAATAGAGACAAAGAAAGCATCTGTTAGTAGAAATCTCTTTCTTAAATACAAAACCCTTTGCAATACTGTCGGAAAAAGAGCATCATTTTGGCAGTACAATGGGACTGCGTCGAACCAATGCAAATCAAAGTAATATCATCCTGTGCATCAATTTATATTGTCCCTACCCCCTCTAGGTTGTTTTACAATACCAAAGTTATAGAACTCGCTGACAAGCAAATCAGAATACAATCAGAATCCAAATTCATATGCACTTCTCTGTGCAGTTGGTTACAGTACAATGTACATTTTGCACAGCAAGGAAAAAATGAATATAGATATTCTCTACGGTAATCTATATTTAATACAGTCCTATCAACAAGTTAAACAATATCATGCACAATATTGCCTCTCTGGCTGCCTCAGAGGCTGCTTGTCCCTGTACAGTCAATTAAAGTATTTACAAATTCAACAAATACACGTCCTTAAAAAAAAAATAAAACTTGATGCAAGTTAAGAGAAAAGAAATCTTGATCCCATCCAAAGGCCCTCAAGTGTAGTTAGTACAAGTGAACATTTTTTTTCCTAATGGGAATTGAATTATGTACCATATCTGCACACACACGCACACACACAACCTATACACTCAGATAATCATACATTCATACACTGCAGAAATACAATCAGGTACTGTACATACTGACTGCAGAGTTTGTGTACCAGAAATGGTTTTAATATTTTAGCCCGATCCAGGGTGGCTACGTTTAGCTTCTTGGAAGAATCAAAGCCAATCCAGTGTCTCAAGGCATTTGGAGAAGAGAGATTTGAGAGATTTGAGGAGAAGGGTGTATGAATTGAATGAATTGTTCCTCCCTCCACAGGGTCTTCTTCTCAAGCTTATGTTATCCATCCTTGGATATGACTTCTGCAGTCCAACTATTGTCTCTGTTCCAGTCACTGAACTCACTTCAGAATTGAGTTGTGATTTTGAAGGAAAGGCACTACCTGCTGAAGGAGCACTGCAGGGACTGACACCAGAAGCTGTGATACCCTCAGTGTTTCCACCCAGCCCTCAGATCAAGCTCAATAAGAGGATGTCACATGCAGGGCAAAGGTCATTTGACATGCCATGCAGCATTTCAGCTTACTCCTCCATAGGTGCAGATGGATCATTCAACAGAGTGGTGACAGATGAAGATGTGTCAATGCAGCAATCTAAGGCGTGCTGTGTGCACTGCTCCCAAAATTCAGTTTACAGATAGTTCATTTATATATATATAAGTATATATACACTCACTGTACATGATCTGCACTGTGCATTGTAAATGCATGTTGGAAATACATGAATTAATTACATTATTAAATACAGATTCCTGTACAAGCCTCTGTGTTGGAAAAAAAAAATAAATGGAATAATAGTGATTTAGTGTAGACACTGATTACTATTTGAACATAGTAGATAATATAATAACTGATAACAAAAACATGTATAGTTCAGACGAGCACTGCATAGTCCATAAGAGAGTCCTGGTACAGCAAGAATGCAACACTAGTTAATATCAAAGTGTTAATTTATATATATGGATTTAGGTAATATTGGGTGTTTCATGCACTGTTAAATTTATATGACTGGTTGAGCTATTTCCTATATAATGAGCTATGGGTTTCCACACACCACTTCATAGAGAGAGAAGATTTTCAAGTGAAAACGGAAATGTCTTTGATGAGTTGTGTATTCAGCGCGGCATGTGTGGCACTGGGGATGGACGTGTGATCATAAAGCCATGCAGTGTTGGGACAGAGAGATGTAGGGATTTAGCAGTCAGTGTAGTGCCTCATGCTGGTCTGTGAGGACTGATCAGCTACACAAACGAGTTCAAGGAGTTCATGGCATTAATAGGAGACGGGGCCTCTGAGCTCTCGTGGCCCTCAGCAGTGTCCCTGCTGGCACTCTTTCCGCTATACTGGCCGATAAATGAGCCATCCTCGTTGAACTGTCCGTCTCCTCCTTCCCCGTAGTCAACTAAACTGTCGTCACTGTCTTCTCTCTTAACCGTCCCATTAGACGGTGTGCGGCTCCCTTTTAACGGTTTATGGTCCTCATTGTCACTGAAGGAGAAAATAACATGCAGGTGTTACAGGTGAGATGATGTGACAGATGCAACAAGGAGATTAGTGGTTTACTTTTTTAGATGGAGCCCCAAACAGCCAATGGTTACTTTTACCGCCATCTGCTGTGAGTTCAGTTTTTTTCTTGTTCAAAGTAAGTCAACTTATTATTTAACTTCTCTAAAACTAAACTCAGCAGCTTTCATTAGTATTCAACAGTGAACACTTCTGCCCACTGCACAGGAAGCAAATTTGAATTTGGCTTGCTCCATGTCTAAAAAACTGTAGCTATGAGTGATTAGTTGGTTTCCATCAGGCAACAGGGGAATAAAGCTCAAGCAATCATACCCTGTTCAAATTCCCCCTGAAACCAAAAAAAAGAATGAGGTGGTAAATGTGTTGTTTGACAAAAGCATTACTCCCCTCCCCCAACCACTCGAAGACAGAGGTTGTGATGGAAAACAGAAAAATCCACAGCGATGGCATGAGTAACACTTGAAAAGCAAAGTTTCAGCCAAACATCCCCCAAAGCAAGCATGATAATAATCACAAATTGGCAAAATGCATGGAAAATCTGCAAAGAAAGTTTTCTTTGGATATCAGATAGTTGACAACATTCCACATCCATGAGTTGAATATCAATGGGATAAGATCACAAAGCCATCATGATGCTGGAATAATCTTAACCAATATAAATATAACCAATAGTAATCAAATATGCAAAAGCATTTTCAAGGATCAAAAAAGCACAAAAAAACTGCAGATTGAGTTGAGAGGGCTTCTCTGTGCACCGTACATGATGAAGGCTTTATGACCAAATATTAAACTTGATGACAGAGCTGTGAAAACCTGGGATGTGTATACAGCGAGCATTTTTCTCC
This sequence comes from Caranx ignobilis, assembly GCA_021432705.1. NCBI lineage: Eukaryota > Metazoa > Chordata > Actinopteri > Carangiformes > Carangidae > Caranx > Caranx ignobilis. The sequence continues at coordinate 68,400,704 of MU269990.1, read as the reverse complement.
ACAGTGACTCAGCTACCCACTTAACCCTGCTTGCATGCTAGGCTTGCAGAATGATGACCCTCACACCCCCCCTCACACACCACTGTCACCCTTACCTTTCCTGAGACTACACCCCTGGGTTCGGAAGAGGAGATCCAGCTGACATCCCACACAACACAACAGTCACTCCTAGACATGATTGCACTATGCACACACTTAAAAAAAGTTGGATGTAAGTGTGGCACCTGGACAGGTACATGTGCCATGTACATGCACAGTCTGAACTGACAGTATGCTCTCCTGCAGTCACACAAGAACAGCTCAGTTGAGTTTAGTTATGCCTTTATTGACATACTGTAAGGTTCCAGCTGAGCCTAATGAAACAGCATGGATATAAATTATACTCTCACAAAGGCACTATAATATTTGTACACTTTGCCTTGTGATTTATTGTCTACTGTGTTCTCTGATGTCCACTGGAGAAGTTTTCTGTGGTGTAATAGGCTCTTCTTCATATATTCCAGGACTATCATAAGTTTAATGATTCTACGGTTTTCTTATTGGCTAAAATCCCATGAAAAGACAAAAACAAACAAACAATGAATGAATTATTCTAACAAGTGTCATATATTTCATTCCCCTGTCGCACAGAGCTCCATTATTGTTCTAAATCTGCTAATAACATATGGCTAAACCACACTGTTGCACAGGGAAACATGCTCCTTAATTATGGGTACTGTGGTCTATTTTTAGTCACTCCCTCATCACTCTGCTGCATTAAATGTGTAAAAAGTGTAACACATCAAGCTGAAAATAGCCCCCCCCCCCCCCCAGTTAATACATGTGCACCCTTTTATTACAAAAAGCTACAGTACCCAGCTGTGATAGGAAATTGTTCAGCTTTTAAAACACAAAAGTATATTTTGTATGTTCTTAAAGGTTTAAATGTTCAGTACATGTATTGAGAGAGAATGACTCATTGTGGGTTTTGGTCTTTTCACTGAATTTTTTTGACAATAAAAAAGTAGAATATGTCCAGCCTCATCCTTTCATATGATTTCTTCTGGCCTGTTATTAACAGCATTAATTAGCTCTTGCATACTCGGTGATGTCTGCTTCTCTCAAACATGCTGATAATTTCATAGTAGATCCATATGCATCTATATTTTGTATATCTATATATATATATATATATGACCAGGAATTCCATTCAACACATTATTGCCTAGAGCAGATTTTTTCAGATCTTTACACCATGCACATCACATATTATATATGTATATACTGTATATATCGATATGTATTTATCACAGCAGAAAATCCATAGAATAGATTTATGTATACATAATACAAAAAGGAATAGAAAATATAAAAGCAAGACATCTTATAAATCGACTTATATAAAAACAATATTCAAAAATGCTAGCTATACAGAAGTAAAGTGCTTCATTTTTCTTTATTCTGCGTGCGATTGGAGAAGCAGCCTAAAAAGAGGATGCTAACAGGCATAGCTTGATAACTGCTGAAGTGAGCAGGAATGATCGTTTCAGTGATTTTCAATTCTCTGGGTGTCAGTAGCAATACACTAGGCAAAGTGTTAATACTATATACTTTACACACAATGTATTATGAGTAGCTTATTAGTTGAAATGGGTTTTGATGATTGGGATCATTTTTTGTGTGTGATGAAAATGAATCTAGCTTATTTTTTTTCCTGACTGTCTGATTTGAAGTTTTAGAACACCCAAACCCCTAAATCCCTTGAACCTGAAGAATCCTGCTTCTCAAATGACACCACAATGTCATATCAAGCACATACAATACAGAGTCCAACATTAGTAGCATCCAGGACGTCCCAAAACCCAGGAGAGAAAAACAAAATCTTGTGCTTCACGGTGGTAGAGGCTGAATTGTGAGGGGGCACTTCTTCTTGTTTTGAATTTCTGTTACTGGTGATCCTGGATCATTTATTGGTCAGCTGTAAGGGTTGAGAGGAGGGAGGGAGTGCAGAGCTCCAACCCTGCCAGAGAGAGGAGATCTGGGCACAAATGAGGGACGGGGCAAGGGTTGATGGGTAAAATTGGCTCTGGGGACTCCAGAGGCCGGAGCACTTTCTCTCACCTGTATTCCCCAAAAGTGCAGTCATCTTCTTTCATGGGCTGGAACTCCGGGTCTGTGTGCGCGTCCTCCTTCTCTTTGACTGATGAGAAAAGAGGAGAGAATTTAAACAATGCTTATGAAGCAGAGTAACCTGTGACGGTGTACACTCAGTGTTAACACACAACAGTATTTCTACCACACTGACACAATTTCTTTTCTTATAAAAATCTTACTCTTACAACATAAGTGTTTTACTAAGAAACCTGACAACATGTCACAGATTAACTTTTCATATATTGTTTAGAAAAAACGTCCCTGTTTTAATGTTTATGTGGAAAACATTTTTCCATCTACAGATAACAAGTGACAACAATAATCATTTTGTGGTATAAAATAAAGACATTTTCTTAACAGAGAAACTTTTCATGCATTTGTGGTGAGGATGGAAAAAATATGTCAGGAAACACAATGACATCTCAATGTAACTGACTAGAGTTTATATATGAGCGGGTCTACAGTATGATGATATGACTGCTCACCTGGGTATTTCCCTCCCTTATTCCTCTGGATAAAGCAGATAATGAGGAGGATGAGGATCAGCAGAGCGATGGCACACATGAGGCCAATGAACCATCCCTGAGTGGCGATGTCCACCTGTCTGCTCGCCACAGCTGGCCAGAGGAGGAGAGGAACACTTCATTTAAGGCTGGACTATATTTTCTCCATTTGAAAGGAAATACCAAGGAACTATGATCCATAATTATGTGTTACAACAAATATATAGCATGTGTAATATGGTAAGTTAGCATTAAATGTGTTTTAGCATTGTCCTAGCTCAAGTTAGAGATTTCAGTTTATGAGTGAACCATGATTGTTTGTAGTTACAAATACAGGTTAGGTTTAGGTTTAACCCAAATATAACTTTCATGTTAGACAAGTTAGAAATCTCTTAGATCGAGTTAATGGTGACTTGAGGTCATTGAAACCACATTAGCGCTGAATGTAGATCAATCTTTGTCTCACAAGCGCACACAAAGACCGCCACGGACACACAAACATAGACGTACAATCACAATTACACACCATCGGGTAGGTTTACTGGGTTATATTAGATTGGATATTATAGCACTAAACATATATTTCACTTTTATATTAGAGCGATATCCGATTATCTAATTACCAAATCTACAGGACTGACTTTGTTATGCCGACATTGAACCAAACAATCATGCACGCTGTCTCTACATCACTACAGTACATGCCTTGGATACGGAGTGAACCCATGCTCGATCGGGCTGTAGTTACTCAACAACACAAACTAATACACACTCTACACACGTCACAGTGCAAGGCCAGGCCAAGGTGGAGGCGACCGCCCAGGAACTGCCTCACCTGGTACCGTAACCAATAGCTCCTCAGAGTGGTGGAGCGGCTGGTCGTGGTGACCTTTGGCCACCAAACGCACCCTATAGGCATGGCCCCCCTTTAGACCCTTCAGCACAACGTTTTGAGAGCCGTTCACAAGCTCTTTCTGCCATTCCTCTTCCCCTTCACCTGCAGGGAGGACGGTCATGAAGAGAGGATTGATGGAACGAGCACAACTTCAAATGAGCCACAGAGGTCAGGACATCACTAGCTGGTTGATTAAAAAAACATCTACAAGCATATCTCTGGGCAACAAACTGAATCGAAGGCAACTGGACTTGTATTTGTCTAGGAAGACATTAGGGGCTTCATCAGTTCAGTTCAGACTAGTGAGGACTAGTCAGACCAATGCGTTGCGAACTGATGAACTGAAGCCCCTTGAATAAGAGGCGAAACGTCTTCCTAGACAAATACAAGTCCAGTTGACTTCGATTTAATCTGTTTCCCAGAAATAATGATGACCTGGATGAATGAGAATATCCATAGGTATCTACAAGCATAAAATTACGCTATGGCCTTTACTAACTGTTTTAACTGACTTAAACAGCTCAATCCTTAATTTAATATATGAATGAATGATCACAGAGGCCCTGGGAGCACAACAAACTATAACTTCACCCACTTCACAGCACATGTGTAGGATTAAAAAAAAAAACAGTGCCAAGTAAGAACCTGCCACCAATTACTTGGTCCGAACTGAAATATCATCCACTGGATGGACCGTCATGAAACTGGGTATGACTCAGTTATCATCTGACTCTTTGCTTGTAAAGCCATTAGGTGATTTTCAGTGAAATTTTTTGACAACTGTGGGATCGACTGTGATAAATTCTAGTGCACACATTCATGTCCACTTCATAATGAAATAATAACTTTAGTGCACCTGTTTCCATCTAACACCACTGTCAGATCAAAATCTCAGTCTGTCCGAAACTCTACCAACAATCCCACAGTGCCAGATCTACTTTCTGTCTTTAGCAAATATTAGCATGCCAGCACACTAGACTAGGATGGTGAACATAATGCCTATTAACAAGCTAACATGGTCATTGTGAATGTGCTAATGTTTCCCTCAATTTCCCTCAAAGTACTGTATCCATCAGTGGCTGTTATTACAGCCTCACAGTCTCTGGCACGGCGGTACACCTGTTTTCTGAATGCTGCACATGTGTTGTCAAATGGCTGATGCTGTTTTCTTCATTTGCTTTTGTTTGGTCTGTTTGCATGTGTTTGCCTTGTGAGAGAGGGTTGAGCTCTCAGGGCCGCTCATCATGTGATCAGGTGAGGAGGAGCCAAATGTGAAATGTGTCTGACTAATGATGTTTTCTGGGATCTATAACCATGATATCTCCCTAATCTAATTAATTAGCAGTAGGTGTGAGAGAGCCATACTACAACAACATGGTGCTTGTCATCCTCACTGCAGGTGGATAAAAACAATGGAGAGCTCTTCAGTCAAAATCAATTGGCATAACCAGAATGTTTGTGCTGCTTTTTATGTAGCTTCTCTACATAAACTCCAGCAAGATTATCACGGGAAATGCACGCAACTCTAGTCAATAACAGCACTGGGTAATTAGCAATCCAATCACAGGCAGCTTTGTTTATCACATCTGGGTCCACATTGGCAGAAGCCAGCAGCAATATGACTGCCAATATTTCTATTCACCTGCACAAGCCAATAATGAAGTAGGGATCTCTTGCCACCTATGTGTAGAGCTAACACAAACAAAGACGCTGTGCTTACTGTTTTGCACTATGTATTCTACATAAATGTTTTTTCCTGGGCCCCAGTACTCCCAACTGATCATGGCCCCGTCCTCTCCAACCGAGGAGCTAACGTTCCCAAACGGACTCACAGGCTGTGCTGAGTACACAAGAGAGAAGACAACCATCAAGATAGGTCTGTTGATCAAAGGACAATCCAATAACTGGCAGTTACATGCTTTCATTAAATTATAGTCTCACTATATGCTATTAGCATAACTGAATCCAGACAATCACAGCCTTGTACAAAAACAATTTCAAGTCAGGAGGAAACATGAGATGGGATGAGAGGTTTAAGTATTTCCTATATACTTAGAGGGGTAAAAATGCATAAAACGCAAGACACACACAAAAACACAAACACTTTCCACAGGCAGGGGCGCGACAGACACTGAAGTCATGATACACACTGCACACAGATCACTGGCACGCCAAGCAAAGCCTTGCCATGCAGCGGGAAGCATCACCAGCAACACAGAAGAAGTGAAAAGAGGTCCAAGTTGCTAAAGGCACTTACAAAAAATGTAGCCAAGTGCTTTGAAAAGACTTGTGTAATTTTATCACATGACATTAAAAAAGCACACATCACATGACATCTTATCTACGTGGCTTTGAACTTTTCCAGCTTTGAACTCACTGGAGCATTTTGGGGGGCAGTAGAATTTAAAAGAGGTACAAATTGCACAAATCATACAGAGTGCATGCTTGTGGTGGGTTTCTGAGGCTGGGGTTTGAACACAGAGAAACAACAGGACGTTCAACATTCAGCTGGTCATGCTGTGTCATGCAAGAGTGAATGCAATGTAAAATGATCGGTCTGAGGTTTCATAACAGCATGGGTCACCTTTTACAGCAGTGTAACTGGGTCACACACATGTTCTACAGAGACATGTTCTACAGGAAGATGTGTGTGATCACTGAATGAAAAAACTATGTACAGTATGACATGTTTATAATACATTACAAATATATATAGTGCTGTGGAATGATGTGCATTAAACTAACATTGAACATTTCACATACACAAGCAACATTACAACAATCTGACTCAACTTTACAATCACAACTAACATTTTCATCAATTCTTTTTCCAATTTTCACTAAATTGTCTAGTCTAGAAAGTGTCAGAAAATTGCTTGCTGTCTGCTGACCATTTCTTAAGTACAACATAGCCAGTAGAAAAGATAAAAGGGGTTTCTGAGTTGTCATCATCTTGTCAATTGATTTTTGGTTTAGTTCATAAATTAAGTGATCTGCACTACTTTAGAAAGAACACTCAACATCAGAACACCATGCTTTACAACAAACTGCATTTTGGGTTTTGGAGGACAGTTTGTCAATGTGAGCCAATAAATCAAGGCAGAGGGGCTGTTGTGTGTGAGTGTCCTTCCAAAATTTCAACACAAGCCACAGCTCTCCTCCATAACACCACACTTGATTTATGTAATGTTTTGACTCTCTGGCCTCCATTAGGTTTTACCAACAAGTTCTTAATTTGAAATTTAAAAAATGTGATTTTTTTAATGAGAAATGTGAAAAGCCATGAGTAAAAAAAAAAAATGAAAAAAACAATATTAAAGCCAACTTTCCCAAAGTATTTTTCTTTTGACTTATTAACTGCCCTGGTGAAGGTCAGAGAGATGAAAACAGTAAAGTATGGTGAACTGAAGAGCTCTGTGACGCACTTTCATTTTGCTGGACTTTGTTTGGATGTTGTTATCTTAATTGTATAAAAAAAAAATCACATTTATCACCTTAAATAGTAGTGTATGTTTCCAGCTGCAGAAACAAGAACACTGTTTCGATCATTTTCCTTTAGTTGTCTACTTTTGTTGACTTACCTTCATCCATGATGGTGGACGCTTCCTGAGAAATGGCTGGGCCTTCTCCCCTGCCTGTTTTCGCATTCAAATAAAACTTGTAGCGTGTGCTGTACTTGAGGTTGGGCAAAGTGACTGAGGTCTCATTGGCAAGCAGGGCCAGCTGCTCCACTGGGCCCAGCTCATTGGAGTTATTGACTACAGGGCGGAGGGAGGTCAGGTGACAAGAAAAACGGGATGGAAGGAGTTGGAAGTAGTAAAGGTAAGTTGAATGGAAGGGGAGGAGGGGGTTGTAGATGGGGTTGGAGTGTCAACGTTGAGGAAGGTGGAAATGAAAGCATTTGGAGCACAGAGGTATAGGGTTCAGAAGGTGTAGAAGGTGGGAATGACAAAAGTTGACTTGTTAATTTGTGTTGTAATTTAAGCAAAATTACTTGTTTGAAATGATTTTAGGCTATTCTAACCCCTCATCGTTATTCCTTTCTGTCTCATTATCTGACTTTGAACAGAATGGCAGTACAAGACGTGAAAAAGAATGACAAAACTACAAACTACATGACAGAAGGTGACATTAAACACTGGGCTCACTGAGGCCTGCAGCTAGGATTCATTACGTTAAAAGCCTCACCTGGCTGATACTTGAGGGTGTAGCCAGTGATGCGTCCATTGCGCTCATGAGGAGGACTCCACTCAAGGGTTAAAGAGTCTGGGTTTGAGTTGGTGACCACCAGAGAAGTAGGAGCCCCTGGCGCTGTGGGGAAAAATAAACACAAGATCATGAAAGCAAGGCTAGGACTGCACAATAATAAATATCTGAATCAATGACTGTGGAGGATTTTTAACCTTCACATAATAAAGTATAATGAAGAGAAACCTGCAGCACACACAGTGAGAACCAACCTCCAGCAATTCAACTTTTTTTTCATATATCATTAATGGTTTGCAGAGGGAATATTTCATTTATTGATCAAATGCATTTTAAACTGAATTCACTTGTCTAGTATTTAAAGATAACATGAGCTGTCATAAGATGGTGTGCTGTGTTAAAAATGTAACCTACTTATCTAAGGGAAGCTCAGTTTTGTGATTTTCATCATAGATGGAAAAATAATCATTTTGAATTTCTTTACAGTTCATAATAATAACATAAGTCATAAGACTTTTTATTGATCCCACGAATGAGAAATTCACTTTCAACAGTAGCAGAGAAGTATAGAATATGTAGAGAGGTATAATAAAAATATGAAGAATATAAAGAATTTACAACATCAGACAGGTTATACATTTCAGTAGTCATCTCAAGAGTAATGAAGAGGTATAAAAGACAGAAAAACAGAGTGCATTTCTTCTCTTACCTCCCTCAGGTGTCTCGAACTGCTGGGTGGGGCTTTGGGGACCTTCTCCTTTGCCATTATAAACTCTTACATTAAATGAGTAGAGACTGAAGGGGTGCAGACCAGGCAGCAGGCCATGGCTGTGGTTCCCACTGAAGGTCAGGATCAACTTTTCCATATGGTTGGGGTTGTGTTTGTGGAGGCTGCGCTCTCTCCAGTAGTACACCTACAAGATGCAGTTCAATTGCAGTGAGCATTGTTGTGCCTGGTGGTGGGATTGTTGTACATGGTACATTGCATGTGGGTTATTATACTGGACCTTATATCCTTTGAGATGTCCCCGGATTAATCTGTGAGGCACAGGCTCCCAGTGCACCTTTGCCAGAGTGCTGTTCAGCACCACAGCCTGGACATTTTCTGGAGCTGCTGCAGGCACTGTACAACAGACAGGAAACACAACAAGAGTTAAATCTACCAGCCAAAACACTGAGTAAATGTTACATGTTAGACAGCCAAATGCATCAACTCAGGCTCTTGCACACAGTTCAGAGAGTCGGCCTAACTCACAGTCCTCTCCAGAGTAGCCGTGGGCAATAGCAGGCTCAGGTCCAGCTCCGTGGTCGTTCACAGCCTGAACTTTCAGCTCATATGGAACAAATGTGGGCGTTCCAGAAACAACAAACTTGGAGTTGTTGGCCACAGTCACTGATGTCCAGTCGCTTTCCATTCCCTTCTGCCTCCACATTACTCTATAATGAAGCCCTGGTGCATTAGACTGCAGGCCTGTCAGTGGCTGCAGAAGAGAAAGTTTTCAGTGCTTTCAACTTAATTTTCAACAGAAAACTCAGAGTCTTAAATCGTGTAATATATGATTGTGCTGGCAGATTAGAAAGTAGAAATTTCGAACAATGAACAAAGGAAAGTAGTGGTAGTAGTATTAGAAGTTGTCCCTGGACACCAGTAAATGCCTCAGGATTAAAATGGATAGACTTGTACAACTTTATTACCTTCCATGAGATTACAAGATTGTCATGTTCTGTTCCAAATCCCTGCACACCTGTTGGGTTCTCGTCTGGAGCTGAACAAATTATTAAAACAGACAAAATGAAACATTGTCCAACAGAAATCCTTCAAACCATTCCCTGAGGGTCACTTCAGCATATTCATTTGTTTCTGAAATGAAGCATCCATCTTGTATTAATATGTTTACTCACAAAATTGCTTTAATTGTCAAGGTGGATTTACGAGAGGTGAGTCTTTACCTGCAGGCTCTGTCTTGTACATCCTGGAGGGTAAGCTGGGGTGGCTGAAACCTACACCATTGTAGGCCACCACTCTGAAGGTGTAGTGGACATAGGGGGACAGTTTGAGGTGAGCTGTTGTCCTGGTTCCAGGGACCTCAGTAAGATTATGCCAGTGACCTCGGTGGTGCAGCGAGTCTTCGTACAGGATCAGAAATTCTGTTTAAATTTGAAAGAAAAGAAAAAGAAAACCACTGTGCATGACTGAACATTTGATACACAGTCTGATGTCATGATCACAACACTGGAATGAATGCCCTCAGGGTTTATTTGGCATCTGTTTCTCAAAAAGCAAAAGCTTTTGATAAAATGTCTATGTCTAAATGTGCTACTTCCAGCAGTGCGATGATGAGTGTTCACAACATGTTGACAACACTAATAGACAGTGGGGAGGTAACACATGCTGCACTGGTGGAACGAGACTCTTCTATGAATAGCTTGTTGTTTTTATACCAGTAAAACTTGTCATCACTGAAATGTATCATTACCTCTAACATCTTCCTGTGGTCTTTCCTATGGCCCTTTTTCTGAAACACAGATTGGGTGTTTTCTTTCTTTCTTTCTTTCTTTCTTTCTTTCTTTCTTTCTTTCTTTCTGACTGTGAAATTGAATTATGATTTTGTTCACATGTCTCCACGTTCTGCCTGGGGCAGTCATCTAAATACAGAAAATGTAATTAATTGTGTCCATAATGTTGTGAGTCATCATGATATGAATCTGAAAACACTGGATTTACTGTTAGAAGACATAATAAAACTGTTCTCACGTTACATGCCTCATGACTGAGCTGTGAAAATCAGTTGAGTGGCCCTTTTAAAACTGCTTCACTCTTAATGGGTTAATGGGTTTGTGTACACCCAAACACAAACCTTCAGATACAAAGAAGCTCCTACACACACACACACACACACTTAAGACATACTCTGAATAGGACTGTTATGTTCATCCCCAGGGGTCCAAGTGAGCTGAACACTCCTCTTTTCCTGGTCCGTCAGCTCTAGGTCAGTTGGAGGGTCAGGTTTCTCTGGGGGGAGATGCATCACAAGGAGCAACATTAACACATTACACTGGGACAATATTCACAGTGATGTCCTATCACAGTTAAGGGGATGGAGGATCCATGCCATGACAAGATGAAGCAAAAACAAAACAGGTCACATTCATTTGTCTCCATAATATTATAACATTGTATGTTGTTAGAGCCAAGCACACCTTTCAGTTACTCCTCTGTTTCTTTACATGTTCTATTTGACAAAGTTATTTGATCTTCGATACACATGCAGACACCATGTCATGCATATGAAACGACTGATGCTCAATCTGAGCATCTTCCATAATCACACTGCATGAAATCGAGTCTCAGCCTCACCAGAGAAGCTAAACTGATGCTCATGTTTTGAAATTGCAGTGATAAAGTGAAATGCATGCTTTGAATAAATGAGAGACGAGCAAATGGTGCATCTGAAAATATCCCAAGTGGTGGAATGGAGAGATGTTTGCTTTCTAAATTGTCTTACTATTGAAGTGTGAGAGGAAATTGCTTCCCCTTTTGCCTAAATGCTTAAGTTTTGCATCAGTGATTTAATGGATTCAAAATTGCAAAAATGAAAAAAAAAAAAAAAAAGGACTGTGGGGGGGGGGGGGGTGTAAAAACAGACAAACAAATCAACACTGGTAGATCACGACGTACAAAAAAACTGAAAAATGATCAGTGATTGTCAAAAACAAACAGTATCTTCAGGCCACAACATGCTCCACTAAACAGAAACATGAAAACAAGGCCAATGTCAGCAGAGCACATCTGGATGCCCATGTGTGCAGCAGGTTTACCGTATACAACAGCTGGTGTTGGTGTGGCCTCTGCCGGGTGGGAGGGCAGGAGTGAAATGAGGAGTTTAGTGGTCAGTCAGCCAGAAGAAAACAAAGAAGATTATCTGGCTCGCTAAGAAGGCAACAGTTAAATATTTATGCCGCTGACAGGATAGCTGATTAAATCCGCTCCAAACATCTTAAGTAAACTCTCAGGCAATTAACCTTGGAGGACTGAAATTCAATCTGCTGTGTTGGTTAAGTCACTGGACAGATTCACTTTTCTGTGAAGACCTGAGATGGAGAGGTTACACTTTAATCATTCCTGAGGTTGTTTTACCAGTCAGTGAAAAATAGCTCCTGCAAAGCGATACATACCAACAACAGTGAGTTCAGCACTAGCTGAGTCATGGTCCAGAGTGGTGTTCATGATGCAGGTGTATTTTCCCGCGTCGCTCTCCGTCACATCATTGATGGTGAGGCTGTCAGAGTCTACAGTCAATCTGTCAAGAGGAGCAGTTCATACAGACAGATCAGCACCTCCAGATTAAATATAATGATAAAACTACTTCACTTGTTTTGCTATCAGGTGGTCAAGCTGATAATAAGCAAGCCAGTACAAGAAAGGGAACAAAAGGCTGTTTAGGAGGTTGGGACTTCAAGCAGAACCAGGCTCAGGGTGGGTGGCCATATGCCTCAACTGGAAAAACGTCATAAACAAATACTAACTGGAACATCTGATGTAAAATGACAGCAAACACAAGGTTAATGGTCTGGAACGTTAGAAACCACCTGACCTTTCATCATCAGGCAGCTCTCCATCATCTTTGAGCCAGGTCATGGTGGGGATGAGTGAGGGATCGTGTTTCACTTTACACTCAAACACCACAGACCTGCCCCTCTGGACCTCTTTGTACTCCGGCTGCCTCAGGATACGGGTGGGTTCTGGTGGGACAGGAGGAAGGAGGTCAGGGACAGTCAGAACTGACTCTATAACCCCCTATTCTATCCTATTCTTCACACCATGTGTTTGGTATTGAGGTAGACTTAAATAGATTGTACTGTGATTTAACTAAAGGTCATTTATCTCAATCAAAATCGATAGGATTGTTTTGATTAATGAATGAATCACACACTCAATAAATTATTAAAAATGACTGACGGGTGTCTATTTAGCTATTTACAGTTCATGGTATTTTTGGTATTTATGGTATTATATGGCATTATGGCTTGCTTGCTGAAAGTTAAATGAGAAGCATGCACTCCTTTCCTAACTACAAAAACAAAACACGCAGGACTGAGTGCTGAAACAACATAACAATATAACTATAATAGACAATGTAATACTTAAATAAAAAGAAGGGAAGGACCAGAATGAATTATTCTTGGTATAGCTGCTTTTGACGGCTTTATACATTTGTTAAATAAATTAAAAATCATTTGAGTGCCTCACATTAAACAACATTGAAATAAAAGACATTGTATTACTCAGTCATTATGAAATGAACTAGAAATTCAATGTACTTGTTCTTCAAGCTGACTTGATGACAAGATGAAAAAAATCTATAATTATGGAATTTGGAGCTCAGCCAATCATATAGGGAATCTCATAGAGGCATTGTTTTATTGTTTATGTGAGGCTGCCCAAGTTAAAATACAACGGCGCATTGTTTTAAATGTTGCAGTCACAAGCAGTTGTGGGATGACATTATCTCTTATCCTTTCACAAGTGAATCCTTTGTTACAGGAGATAAGACAGTGAGCACTGAAACTCCTTCCTCAGCATTTAGAGAACTGGACCAGCTCTCGTCATGGCTGCCACTTACATACAAAGCAAAAAAAATGAAGATTTTTTTGACTGTAGTGTAACATTTTTGGTTGATAGGTTATGTGCTTTATTGAAGAGGGAGAACGTGATTCACCCCATGTCTAAGTGATTCTTTTGTCAGTTATTTTTATGCTAAGCATCACACTTAGAGTATTTCTGACCTTTGACCTCCAGGTAGACGTGATTCTCATAGATACCAAGAGTATTTCTGGCCACACAGATGTATTTGCCACTGTTTCGAGTCTGAGCTATGTGGATTTCTAAAGTCCCGTTGTCATGAAGGATGTAGGGGTCTCCACCAAGGGTGCTGGACCGACTGTCTTTGAACCTGAGAGAGAAAGAGAGAGGAGAAACCACTCTGAGTGTTTGAAGCAACATAATTCCAGCGTCCCTCTATAAAAGGTCATTAACTCACCATGTAATTTCAGGGATGGGTGACCCAAAGGAAGCACAGTCTATCAGTGCCCGATGGTTTTTGATGACCTGGTAGACTTTGTTGGCTGGTGTCAGCACTCTGGGCGGCTCCACTGCAGTGAGGCAGCAGCAATTATTGACATGTTATTACACTCCACAAATCAATGTAAATGGAAAACAGCATTCAAACACCAATGGATCCAGTGTAGTGAACTTACAGAGGACGTTGACAAAGGCGTTGGCCAGGAGGTAACCGTAGTCATTGGACACATTACACTGGTAGACGCCGCTGGATCCAGTCTGTACATCAGTGAAGATGATGGTGTCATCCTCCACCTTTCTGCTGAGGTCTCTGGGGGAATCTGTTTGTGGATAACAGAGGGCAGTGAGATGTTACTCTGGTCTTGTGATTTTTAGTTCAAGTCAATGCACGTACAAAAGAGGCCACTATTGAGGTGTGCTCTCATTCCTTCATCACACATCACCTGTATTTCAAACTTCAGTTCTTTTTCAGTAGCAACATTCAGTACTGAAGGAAATAATCGGGTACAGACGGATTCTGCGAGGGACACCACTTCTTATCCTTGTTTGTGTATTCATTGATTATACAAATTATAATTCTTTTAAGCTGTGTTTAATTCTATTGAAGTTCTGGGAAATATACAGTGTACTTGCACTGAATATATTGTTTATTTAATCTTTAGAAAAACAAAATGTGGAAATACCAAGTTGTGGATTTAAAGCTGGTTGTGTGTGGGGACTAATTTTTTTAAGGTGGTTGCTGATAAGACAGGAAAATAAGAGTCATTTCACAAAATGTTGAACTAATCCTTTAAATAAAATAAGACACTGACGCAGCTTTGTCTAACTTTATGATACAGAAAAAAACATCTTGCTCTTCCACTGAGTTGCTTTAGTGGCAGTATAAAACTAAAAAAAAGGTAATGAGTGAATAAATAAATAAAATCTTATCTCAGGTAATAGAATTTGATATTATACCCAACTCATATGAAAAATGAAAAAGACCACATATATTGGAAATTCATTTTCCAAGCTGGTTGAGCTTTAGTCAGATGGAGCAGGTTGCACTCACTCTCTATGGGGATGCCATTCATTGCCCAGGTGACAGAGGGTTTGGGCGTGCCACTGGCCCTGCAGGTCAAAACACCATTCTCTCCTGGAGCTAGGACAAGGTTCCTGGGAGGGCCGCTGATCCAATATGGAGCAGCTGAAAATAGAACAGGAGGCTAGAGAATTAATCACTGAACACACTGCCCTGTTGGCATCTGTGCATAAATCAATTATGAGACGGAGGGAGAGGGAGAGTGAAGTGACAGAAAGAAAGAGCGACTGTGCCTCCAACAGGGAGGTCTGGCCTGATTGGACAGTATGTGTTTTATCACTGACACACCTTTGACACTGACATGGATGGTGTGGTGCACCGAGCCATGCCGATTCCTGGCGGTGCATCGGTATTCTCCTGCATCTGACTCCGACACATTCACGATACGCAGCGTCTTCTGGTAGTGCAGGAAGAACGTGCGCTTGGCGGGGAAGTCGCTGCTCACTTTGGTCCAGGAGAGGTCAGGGGTGGGCCTGGATTCAAAGTGGAATAGAGAGGGAAAAGGCAGAGAGATGATGACACTTGAGCAGGTGGCCACTTGAGGCTCTTGGGAATGAAGTAATGGCCGATGCTTTCACTTACAGTCCCTCTGCAATGCACTCGACCTCCAGCACCTGTCCTCTCAACACCATCTTGGAACTGGAGGGGCCAGATGGGATGAGGAAGGTTGGCTTCCTCTCATCCACTGGGTCTTCTGTAGTCACACACACACACAAATGCACAAAGAAAGCTGTCACCATCTCTTCTGCATGAGTTCATCAGAGTGTGAGGATTTCAATCCTTTG
Source organism: Caranx ignobilis (assembly GCA_021432705.1). Taxonomy (NCBI): domain Eukaryota; kingdom Metazoa; phylum Chordata; class Actinopteri; order Carangiformes; family Carangidae; genus Caranx; species Caranx ignobilis. Next base: position 68,385,019 of record MU269990.1, on the reverse strand, counting down.
TGGCTCTACTAAGGTTTTTTTTTTTTTTTTTTTTAAAAAAAAGCTCTGCTCACAATTTTCAAATGTTATAGTTACATGTTGTGTTCGTCTGTGCTGCTTCTTGTAGGTATTTTTTGCCACTAATAACAAAGACTAAAATGAACTTATCCTAACATTGAGAATTAATAAAGATACAAAGATCTGCTTTCTGTAACTGTGACTTATCAAAGAAGTAATCTGTGAAACTAAAAATACTAAATCTAGGTAGATCTTTATGATAATGTTTAAACAACAAAAGAAACTGAGCCATGACAAAATGAAGTGAGATGAAAACAGCAGGTGACAGGAAGATAAACAGCTGGGCGTGCTCTAAAATTAGGCAGAGCAGGAGGAAAGAGTGATTTAGAGATGAGGACGGCAGCGTTTGTTTGACAGGTAAGGAAAACAAATGGGAAGAATTTTAACTAATCCTCACTTTATGGAGTCATGTTAGTGTCACATGTATTGTTTATCGTTGTTATTGTGTTCAAATTACCACCTTAACTAATTTGTTTTTGTAGATATGTAGTTTGTTTTTTCACAGGTTCTCTGATTGTCAAAACTGTCCAGATGTCTCAGTTATGTAATGAGCTCAGGCGGTGCTGGAATCATCATGCAGTGCTAGTTGAAGCAGTTCATAGGAGGAAGTGAATAGATATCAAAGGGGGTTCTGACTGGATAGAGCAGGAATGATGGAGGGATACACAATTACCTCAGAATTACCTTGAGATCTTAGGTTGAATGGTTATAGTGTCAGAAGGTAACAGCTACAGGTTGGACCTCTATGTTGGGGGTAAACACTAGAGGGTGCCAAATCCCACCCCGAAATACAGTGTGATTATACAAAGCCTCAGGGGTTGTCAGGATGAAGGGTTAGTGTTAGTGGGTAAAGAGCTTGAGTTTGGAGCACTAGGTTGGGAGGAGTAAACAATAGCACTAGGGGATGCCAAAACTCACCACTAAATAAATCAGTGTCATTGTAAAAAGCTGCCATTGTGTCATTGATTGCATCCACTGTAACATAACAGAAAAATCACACACGCCACAAGTTGAAATTGTTAGAACAAAAACACAAACAACATGAAATTAAAACTGACAGAACTGAACTTGAAATCATTTTTAAAATGAGGAGCCACTGTCACAAGACTCTTGTGGGAACAGCCCGTCGTCACGTCAACAACAAATACAGGACTGAATGAGAGTGGTCTTTGTTGTGAGCGCAGACTTTTCACACAAGAAATAAAATGAGCGCCGGCTTGGCAGAGTGTGCAGGGCTTCGTGAGAGAGCTCTGACAATATGTCTTTTCAGTGGGATGATGACCACTGGCGTCTCTCAGGATGGGTTTAGAGATAGGAAACGCTGTCTCCCTCCTACACAGTCCGGCTTGAACATACTACTGTAATTGAACGGTCTCACACAAACACTCACACACTCGCACACCATACACACACATACACTAGCACTCTATTCGTCTCAGTCATGGTACCTCATTACAACTTCAGTGGATTTGGGTGCTTTCTTCTGCAGACTTACGGTTAAGGACCTTGACAGTGATGGGTTGTTTCTGCTGGATGGTTTGTGTGTGTGGGAAGCGGGCGTAGCAGATGTAGTCGTTCCTGGAGTCCTCCCGGAGCACATTAGCAAAGTAAAGGTCTCCGTTCAGGGACTGGGACACCCTGGCGCTCTGAGGCAGCCTCTGGAAGTCTGAAATGTACAGCAATTTTAAATATTCTCATGTGTCCGGTAGTTTAAATAAGTACTTGTTAAAGCTGCATGTCCTGCCTTCTTTTAAAGACCAGTTCATCCAATTTAGAGAAAGAAATCTACAGTTTTTGAGTTCTCATTTGGAGAATTTCTGCCACAAGAAATAGCCCCTGTCGTCAAAGTATCCTCAGGACTATCTTAGGTAAGAGACACTATTTCATGAAAGAAATGTTGTGGTTAAATTGATGAGTGAAAAAACCACAAATGCAACTTTAATAACTTCCATTTGTCTTCAGGCATAAATCTCAGAGACAGAAATGTTAAAAGCTAAAGACTGGAACCAAACTGCTGCTGACTAAACAATCTCATCACCAGGTCCACGCAGTGTCTTTCATCTATGCACAATCTTTGTCAGCAGGTGCAGCCGCACAGGTCTGATGAAGAAGTGGATATGATACAACGAAAAGCTACTTAGTGAAGCAGCTATTGAGGTCAACTCTGCAGCTGCAGTGTCAGGAAGAAGTTGAGTAAAAGTGGAAAGAAGTTTTAATTGCTAATAAAAATTAAAGTTAGGAGATCTAGTTTTCTGTGTGATGGATCAAAAGCTGTAGAACAGACACTGAATTGTCTGAACTATGGCATGGTGTTGTCAACTAAAGATCAGTCTGTATCACTACATTTAGATATCAATTTTTTTTGATAATTGAAGTCTTAAGTTATCATGTGCATGTTCAAAAACAACAACAACAACAACAACAACAACAACAACAACAAAAATCAATGAAGATCATGAATGAAGTGCTTACTATTGTCCATCCAGAATATTATGGGAGGGGGCAACCCAGCAGGGGGTCGGCACGGCAGCACCAAGGACACACCCTCCTGAACGACGATTGGCTTGATTTTCTCCTTTGACCACAAGGGAGACCCTGGATTGGTTGGAAAAAAAAGAAACACACATCAGTGGAAGAGGAGTGTCATAATGTGAAGGCTGCTAATGGACTGTCACTGACATGATGACAGAGGTGACGAGGCGAGGTACGAGGGATGGTGCCTAACTGACTAACAATATGCTGGAGGAAAAATACAAAGGGATGTTCAGCTCTGTCCACAACCGGAGTCTGCACACTTAAACATGCTGCTTTCTACATACACCTTTACCTTTCAGGAGCACGCTTAAGATGGAAAATGCAACTTAATTGTTGGAAAAAGAAAAGAAATGAGTTGGTTTAACATGTTGTGAGATATGAATGGTATCAAAACGGAGGAGGAAAAGAAAAAATGTTATATAATGCCAGACTGTGCTTCACTCACTGGACTGTCGGACGACTATGTTGTGGGAAACCGCAGTTCCATGTTTGTTTCTTGCAGTGCACTGGTAAACCCCCTCGTAATACTCAGCCTTCTCCCTGCTGATGTCCACCACCAGGGTTCCAGAGTGGGGCCTCATGTTCACATTGGAGTCTTGCTCGATGTCAAAGTGGACCCCATTTCTAGTCCAGGAGAAACTGAGCAAAAAAAAAGGGTCATTAGCTGATAATCACTGAATAGTGGTTGATCTTCAAATTTTACCAGAGTCCCGTTGAATCTAATCGAACTGCATCCACACGTTCTTGAAGCAGATTAGTTTTAACCTCATAATGAGCAGTAGGAAGTTTCACCTTCAGCTTTTCAAGGATTTTAAAACAGCTTTTAAAAAGAGTTCCTCAGCTCCTTTATCTACAACTTGGTTTTACAGTAAGTGCAGGTTAAGAGCTATGAGATGTATTTTGCCGATGAGCTGAATACAAACACTTATGTGTGGGCTAGTGTTGGTGCCAGCTAATTAATGAGGTGTTACACTCAGATAAATAAAGAAAGGATGGTGGGATAATTTGGAGTAAAGGAATCAAATTAGCTCACACTGGCTCTGGCAAGGATAGTGTGTACTGGAAAGGAAATATTCTTTATTTATTAGAAAGTTTGTATAAACCAAACCTATATCCATCACACTTTAGAGTGAATTTCTGCCGAGCTGCTGCCAGCTGAGGCCTCTAACTGAAAATTTGATAGGTGCGTGTTGAATCCACACCTGGAATATTTTTGCTTCTTCTAACAGCATCACAAATGCGAAATCACAGTCCACAGATTCCTACCTGGGATGAGGCTTCCCCTTCGCCTCGCAGTGGATTATAATGTTCTCCCGTGGGTCTACGATGTAATCCTTGGGGGATTGGTGAGTTATGGTCGGCGGCTGTGGCACTAAAGGCGATCAGAAAGAGAACGATATTTAATCATGACCTCCACTGCATCGCTAAGCTTTTTTCTGTGTTGCAGTATTGACCACACAAGCAGTCGCTGATACCTGCCACATGCAGACTTACCACACTGACTCAAACACACGGCAGTTTGCTGACAGATACAAAAAAACCTCTGAGAACACGTACAGCAGCAAAAAAGGCATGCAGACTGCTCAGGTACATTTTACTTTATTGTAATGACCTGATGCTTTAATGTATTCCTGCCAGCACTGGGGAGATAACTAATGGACTATGACAGAACAAATGACATAAGAACTCATGCTGTCTGCAATATGGCTCTATGAAAAAGGCTCTACCACTGCAGGAGCACACAACAAAAACGGCAAAAAAAAAACAACCAACTTAGCGATCAATGCATGCAATATACAGTAGTCCACTCCAAATCACACTCAGCATTTCATAACATAAAACAGATCCAATCTAATACAAAATATAGTCAAAAAGCAAAATATAACCCTTAGTGCACAAAAAAAAAAAACTGCTAGCACAACCTCTGCAGTGAATTCACACGGTTTGACACTTACATCCTTCCAGAACTTTTGTGATTTCCCCAAGAATCAGCAAACAAGAAAGAAAAATTGTGACAGTAAAGAGAACCAGACATTAGTGGGGAAAAATCTCTTCCTGCATTATTTATGCTTCAGAACAAGCTCTGGACAAGGCCAGTTCCCACATGAGCAATGTGTGCCTCCGATGATGAACAGCTCCAACCAACAAATAGAAGCTGTAGCACAGAGACTTCAGGCTGTAGGGCTGGAGGTCAGACACAGCCAGAAATATGGTGTCTAACTGTTGCTTTATGAAACCAGTTCAACAACATGTACACTCTATGTTTATGTTGATTCCTGAGAAATCAGGAATATGAGATTTACTTATAGATATACAGAAAAATGAGAACATGTACTGTTGATCTGTCAATTTCAGTCCATTTCAAGCTAAAACAAATTGCTGGTTCAATCTTCCCAAATGCACCAATTTGTCATACACAATGTTAAATTGAATATGCTCAAGTTACAATGAAACAGATAAAAACATAATCTCTGTGAATGTTTATTTTCATTGATAAACGTGATGCTGACACAAAGTGTAGAAGAGGTAAAACAATGTGAGGGGAAATAAAAATTGGCTGAATCCTGACATCAGTCCAGGTTCACTGGCTTGGATTTGAATGTGCTGTGTCGTGTGTTCATCTGTTGCCTTACGGTCTAGTGGGACCTCCAGTGCCGTGGCGAGGTGTCCCATTAACAGCACCAGCAGTGCTATGTCCATCCTCCTCCTCTCCATCATCGGCGTGTGATGCGTAGGTCTGCCCCCAAATGCAGTGACGTCCCGCCTCTCCACTCAGTCACACAGTCTGAGGACACGTGCACACTCTACAACTATGAAAGACAGAAGGAGAGAGAGACAGAAGTGTCAGAGATGAGAGGGTAGAAGCAGCAGCACAGATTACTGGGCTGAAGAGCACATACAGTTACTGAGACCATCAGTCATAATACTGAGTTTGTTCCATTTTGTATCCATCAGCTGCTGAGAGGGAGACAAAGGGAGAATGAGCGAGACAGACACATATAGCTCTGGCCACAGATCGATGTTAGTTGCCATGCAGTGCAGTTTGCTGGAAGCTATCTTTTTGATCTAGTGCACTCCAACGGGGGCCGACGTGGCCCACATGGGCTCATTTTGCTCAGCTAATCACTGCCGCAGCCATGATGCCATTAGGCTTCTCTGCCATATCGATCACATCAGCCGGCAGATGACAAGCCAAGGGACAAGACAGGGGGGACACACACTTCACTTTCTATTGGCCTCTCAGCTTTATCTGACTGACTGAATGACTGACTCACTGAGCCAGAAGCAAACTGACCTGCAATTAGGTCACATTTCAGACCATGAACCATCATGCTTTCATGAGATGTCATGTTGCAGTGGGATCCATCATAAGTGATGGACCACATCTTCCATCTCTGATGTCTGGTCAGTGGAGACAGATGGTAAAAGTTCAACAGGGTGTTCAGGTTCAAGTAGTAAGACTTTTTTGCAGGTTAGATCAGCCTGTTGAAAGGCTAACTGACCACTGATTAACTGTTAATAAAGTGTGGACTTTATTATGTTCCACACTGTAAACTCAATACGCCTCCTTCACAACTCTGGTGTTGCACAGTAGACACACAGGGGAGCAGACAGGAAACCAAAGCTGAAATATGAGTATAATATGAAACATTGTGATTTTTTTCTCTTGTTTCCAGGCAGCTTTAGTGCTGCCTTATCACACCTTCATCCAACCAGAAGCAATTAAACCAACTGTTTGGAATAATCACCGTCATGGTCATCAGAACCAGACGATAATTCAAGCTTCAGAGAATAATACCAACCGCTGAGTTAAAATGACTTTGCTCACTGAATTTATATTCAGCTGCATAATTCAGCGCTGCCATAATGAAATGATCGGTATTATTCATCATGTTTATGTGCATGTGGATGGATAAAAAAGGAGGAGGAAACAGAAACAAGAGAAGATATGTTCTGTCTTATAACACCGGCAGTCTGACCTGCTTTTATCTCGCTCTCCTGCCTGTCTCACCCAAGGCATCCTCTGGCACAGTATTAAAATGTCACAGCTTAATTTAGAGCTCAGGCAGACTAATTTGCTGCGTTATCACAAAACCACACAATCAAATTTGGGACATTACTGCTGGTTACTGTATGAAAGAATCAAATCAAGCCCATTTCAATAGGTGGAGCTGCATGTACCGCTCTCTTGCATTTGGGTGTGGGCTGGGTCAGATGAGGTGGTGGGACTATGGGCCAGACCGCGAGGCAGTCAGACCCTAACCCGGTCCTCTCTGGGGAAGTGATAGATTTGTTAGTGTTGCCCTGCAGTCATGATTCAGTACCGGCCCCAGAGCTGGAGTCTGGTAGCATGGGAAGAGACCTTAAGCTAAGGTCTGCTGCCCCAAGCCTCCACTATGTCTCTCCAGGGAGAGTCTGTATTATTCGCCTAGGGCATCCAATCACACTGCTGTGTACACCATCAGGCAGCTCCATCTCGGGGTCTGACATACAAAGATGCAGGGTTGGGGGGGGGGGTGAGCAGTGGGATTTCATCAAGTTAATTTGCAGGCTGCAGGCTGAGGCAGAGATGCTGAAGCTGACTCTGAGCAGAAAAGCTGCATCAGACTCTCACCTTCAATTTGTTATATCAAAAAATTCATCATCAGCTCTCACTTATCCAAAACCCATCCATAATGAGTAACATTATGCTGTGATAATTTCTCACCTTCAATCCTCCATTCAAAACTTTGTCCCTGTGAACAAATCCAACGAAAAACTATAATAATGTGGAAATTAATATTTATATAAATAGACAAAGTACAGCCTGAACTTGGCAATGCAGAGTCTCAGGCCTGTGACAGTGAGAGAATAAATGTGTTAATTATACATTTTACAGTGAATCCCCAAAAGCCTGATGATTCTTATCTGGAAAGGAGCCAGGGCTTCATTCAGGATTCATTTCCCAATTTAATGAGGTGTAGCAGCTCAGCTCCAGCCGGTCAGCATGTGTGTGTCTTTGTGTGCGTACTGTATATGTGCACTGGTATTTGTTTGTTTGTGGGCACTATAATTATCCCTCTGAGCTGCAGTGATACAGACCAAGCCCTCACATCCCTCTCAAGTGGAGGCTCTAAAGACGATGAACCAGCCACCAGGGTTTTAAACTCCTCACATCCTGAGTAAATGGTGAACATAAAAATGATGAGAAATAGCTCGACTTCACCATATTCATGTAAAGACGTGGATAATTCATGTTCTGAATTCTAAGACCTTCGCTTTAGCTATAAGGCAACAGCTTGCATAATGAACAGACTTAAAGCTAAAAGTTAAAGTAGCCCTGCATCTTAAAGAAGAAGCTGCTATTCAAAGCCCACATCTTAGTCAGAATACAATTCTTCAAAGGGACACACAATCAGAAGATATTCATCACTATTGTTGGACCCTCCTATGCATCTTGTGCTGACAGAACTGGAAAAGCCAAAGTCAATAAAGCTCATTTCAGTGCAGGCTGCTGAGGCCAAGATAAAACCAAGGCACTGTTTGGGGTGCTGTGCCAGGAGCTGTCAGATGGCAGATAAAAATCGAACAGTAAATGGTCTCTTAGAGAGAAACACGACAGGTTGGGAAGGACACTTCCAGTCAGGATTTTTAGCTGTTTTTCAAAACAGATGTGGCCAAAAGGATAATAAACTGTGGTGCTGTCTCACGCAGAAAACTCAATACAATAGTTACTAAAGACACTGCCTCATGAAGACAACTTCAAGTGCACTCAGTGGGCCGTATAGTGATTTTACCAAGGAAGGTTCGAGCTCCTTAAACCTCCATCAACTGTTTTTTTGGCCACATGGGGGCAGCGGATACAAGTTGTACAAACATACATTGCATTCTCACCCCCTGCTGGTGATACGCAAAATATGTTGTGATTTCATTGTCGCCTTTCTTCTCAGTTGAGCCATGACTGGGCTGATGGTGGAAATGAAATCTATAAAACCAGCAGGGATCCCAGCCTAGAGACTCTGTCCGCAGTTTTCCAGCCACAGCTGCGGTAGCTTTGGTTTCTTTGTTTTGACTGATGGATCATTTGATCTCTGGTTAGAGCTGGATTTAGAGGGATGACACCAAATCCTATGAGCCATTGTGGGTGGGTCCTGTATCTTCCCTTCTTGTGTTACTTTCTCTTTTAGTTGTTGTGTTGTAGGGGAGAGTCACTCAAACCTATTGTTTGGGAAAATAAATAATTTCTTTTTCATTACAAGGTTCTGGATCAGTTTCTTATGTTTAGAGACTTTGATTCCAGTTAAGAATCTCTCAGAACACACATCCCCATGACTGAAGTAGATAAGTAGAACATGTTAGCCAATACTGACTCAACTTTTAGCTCTGTTTTTGGTCTCCACCAACTCCTGAGGGACGCATCTGGCTCTTTACTGATCCAACATATTCTCCAGCTAGTTGCCAACTGTCTCCGCCATGACCCACAGTGATGTGTTTTGGCTTTCATTGAATCAACCCTTGATTGAACTGCATTAGCATGACACAATAATTTCACTTACCATATGTTCCTACTGATTTTCCTATGGTTCAGAAACTAATGAAGGTTAATGGCTGTTTGAAATGGATGGAAAACACAAACCTGAAACACAATAGTGAAGTTAGTTATGATGCTAATGAATTGTATTAGAAGAGGCTGACATGAGCAAAATCACTGTTAAGGACCTTTAAATGCCAGTACACAAGCTGACTAGTTGTATTTCTGCAGAGGAAAACAATGTCAGCACAGTGAAAGGCTGTAATGTTAATTACTGTCTACAACTACATGAGACCACCTTCACTCAGGACTTGCCGCTATTCTCTCCGCTCATTTTGTCCGTGGAGAAAACACTCGGCGCTTGTGTAAAAGCTGCATTGAGCTGTCTGGCCTCTCATTCAGCCAGCCTCTTCAATTACTCCATTGTCATTTTCCCATGGCCAGCTCCTTCACCATCCCAAAACTAATTGGTTTTGTGCACATGTCGGAGACGTAACACATAGGCAAGGACACATTCATGCACACTGGCTACAGAACGTGTGGGTCAGGACACGTCTCAGCACACAGATGGAGCTGACAGGGGCACGAGCACTAAGCATTGAGGCACTCCAGTAGCAGTCAGCAGGAGGAAAAAAGCCCAACTGAATCTCCCTTAGAGCATCAGATAATACTACACCATATGCTTTATGCTAACCACTACAAAAGATATTGTCTCTGCCAAACAATAGTGATGCAACACTGCAACACGAACAGAATCGCTGCTGTTGCATCAGTAGCTTACAGTTTTCACATCTATGATGAAAGACAAGTCTCTCATGCAGGCACCCTAATTAACTCCTATAATCAGTGCTATTGATGGCTTAGGCAATCAGGGGTTTGTGAGCCTCGGTATGGCCTTAATGGAGCAGCAGGGATCCCCTACAGACGGTTGAAAGTAGGGGTATAATGATGAGAATGGCTCAGCACTCAGGAAGGTGGTGATGAGAAAACGGATACGGTTGGAGGGGTTTATTTTTCAGAGGCTGCTGGCTTCTCTCACTGCAGCTCAGGATGTCTCTGCCTGCCATTCACACCCTGGGCTGCATCCCATTTCTCTGTGCCATTAAACAGCTATGGGGGAGTGTGAGGTTGCTTCCGAAGGCCCTGCTGTAGGAGACAGAGGAGCAGTCCTTCAGCCAAAGTTTCAAAAGTCACAATCATACAGGATTTGAGCACTAAACAGATTTATCACTAATAGTCCTCCAGTGTCCTCCGCTTAAAACAAAAGCTGAAAGAAACATCCAGCAGCTGTCTTTAATTGCTTTATGGATTCACAGCTAATGTAGTGGACAGGCATTAGCAGCGAACTACAGCTATTCTGTATGAGGTTGAATGTTCACTGGCTTTGACTAATACCTCTCACAGGCCTATTATCTGCAGCTACAGGATCACAATGGAAATTCTGCGCGCCAGCATCAGCGTGCATTTCCCATAATCTTCTCATTAGCTTTTATAATTGGGGATCGTATGCAAATAATTGGTGTGGTTAACATATGAATTGGGGTCCTGTTGTTCGGAGAGACCCTGCAGTTCAAAAACACTTTGTGTCCTTTTTATCTACCAGACAACAAAGTGAGGACCTTTGATTCATCTCCTCCACTGTAAATGTGTTGTTGTTTATATCCTCTTTTCTCTTGTCTGATGAATACTGCAAGCTCCAATTACTAGATACATAACTCATATTATTATTCATACATCTAAGCTTTGTCTATTGACATTTACTGAAAATAAACCCTCATCTATGACGTACTCAATTATTTACATGTAGTAAACCTAAAATCTAAATTGGGCGTAGGCATGACATGTATTTGGTCAGAGTTACAAACAAGCAGTGTGGATTAAAAAAAAAAAAGGGAATTCACCAGGCAGAAGAGTCTTATGAATAAGTGTTAACAAGTTGCACTGGGAAATGTAGGCTCCGGTGTTGTTGGATCTTGATCCATAATAGGAAATACAAGTCACGATGTGTCTTCTCTCTGCTCAACCAGTTTTAACAGATGTTTTTCAAAACTGTCTGAGCTAAGTCGGCAAACTTTATGAAAGTTCAGTATCACAGCTCCCTTTATAGATCCGTCACTCTGCTTCCAATTCTTCTACCCAGCTATCATTCCACCACAGCTCTTAATGCAAATAGGCATCAGCTACTAATGCAACGTGTCCGGCAATTTGTTTGGTCCTCCTCCTTTCACAGGGCGCCGCACATTGGCATTCAATAAGCTTCCTCCCCGTGCACACCAAAAACACTCTGGGATTTTGCTTTCTGTCCCCTCCGCCCAAATGCTAATCACTGCCGGCGCCGACACTTCTAAAGGAGGGGAGGTCTTTTTACCATGCAGATGGAAGCAGCAAATCTAGATGGGATAGAAGTGTTAAGGAGGAAACCCCAGCCCTGTTCAATCTAAATGGAACTGAAAGGTGTTTTACTTTCATCTCATCACTGCAGCCAGCTAAATATAACATACAGTCGGTGAGACACATCTTCACCGCAACCTTTGAGAGGCTTCTCATGATTGGTATGGGTGCATGAAAGCATTTCTCTCTCCTTAGGATAATTGCTGGTGGCAAATTGGAGGTCTTTCAATTTCTCCACAGCCTCACAATGTGGTAAATGCTTCAAATCATTAATTAATAAAGTAGCAATGGCAGCGAGGTTGCAGAAAGTTAAGTCTCCAAAGTACATTTCTGACACCTGACTTGTACAGTAGCTCATTACTGGAGAATTAAGGGAGCTGGGAGGAGCATGTTTAAAAAGCATTCATTAAAATGAGATCAGGAGAGGAAGCACAGGGCTGAATGAGCAACTGTAGATATGAACTTGACCTTTATTTGATAGCTGATCCCCACACTGTAATTACTGCTTAAGAGAGGATGCTTCAATATCCTCTAGCAGTGCTGTTCATGTGTGTGCATGAATTCATACTCCATTACTTTCATTTGCATATGCATCTTCCTTGTTTATATGAGTTCACATTGGATGGGTCAGTGTAGGATGTCACACACTGAGGATGGATCTTGAGTGCACTCGCCCCGGCCACATGAGAGTGCTATGGGTGAGGCCATTCATATGCTGAGCAGAGGTTCATTATCATGAGCAAATGCAGGAGAGTGGGAGGAATGCATGCCGACTGGCTTTCTGAATAGCTAAAAGGACTCTCAAAATCCTTGGCATACAACATCACAAGACACACTTTAGCTACAGAAACATAACAGCTTTGAGAAAGTAATCAACATAAAACCAATCTGTTGTGGGAGGACAAGCAAATCCTTTGAGACAGCAGACAGAAACCTTCATGCATGTGTGGAAACAGAGACAAATGCTCTTCTTATAGTTATACAATATAAGCCATCAGCCTCATAGTTCAGCAAATGAAAGAAAATGTTTTATTGCTAAATATAGGGACTCTCCGTAGTCTTTTAAGCAGAGCGGACCCACTCAAAATTGCTCCCTAAAAGGGCACTCTGTATCCATGGCAATCTCCCTGGAGCTTTCAGATCTCCATGCTGACAAAAAGATGTCAACCCTCTCATCAAACACCGGCACATAGAAAAAAAAGGAGGGGCAAAGAGGCCCAGACCCATTTGTCATCTCATAAGTAATCTTGGAGAGAAACTGTACGCTTGACATCTGCTCAGCTCTAAAAAAACATCTCAACCTCCTACAAGCTCAACAAAAGAGGTATGATTACAATCTCAGTTTGCCACCGTGTCTGCACCGGATGGCTTATTCCACGTGTGAAGGGTCTCTCAAGATGGGGCCAATATGTGGAGTTTACTTTAAGCTTAGTGGCACAACAAAAAGAGTCTGCGTGAGACAGGCAGTGCAGCAAATGTTCACCTCAAGCTCACAAAAACCAGCAGCCGCAGTGTTTTGCACCAAATGAATCCCCGTGGGCCATGTGAGCCAAGGTAGCACACAGAAACAGTGTTTATATGTGATCGCTCCCAGTCAACAGTTTATGCAACCAGGTCTTTCTAGAAAAGTGCTTCTGTATAATACACACTCTACTGGTGGAATTTGAATTGTGCTGATACAGTACAGGCAGGCACGGAGCGATGGGTCATTTAGAGCTATGTGCACTTTGTATGGTACCATTCAGTCCAGCAAAATCTGCCGACAACATCAGATAACAAAGCGTGAACACTGACTGTGCAGTGGAACAATCTGTTACCACTGTGTGTTACCAGAACGTGTCATTTGCCAGTGATAAAGTAGCAGGTGGATGGAGGCACTGAGGTCGAGTCCATGTCAGAGCTCCCAATCATGGCATTCATTCACAGAGTGAAAGAGGATTCAGAAATATTACATGAATCAAACTAGACAACCTCTTACACACTGTGATTAAAAGCTACCTGTGTCAATATATAGACAACATGCTAAGACAAGACTTTCAGTCTACAGCCAAACTAGTGCTACTGTGAAGCCATGAACTAGATGCTGACATCAGCATGCTACAAATGAGATCAAACTTTATCCTCCATTTGCATTCAATGGAAATTTGTCTTTGACATTTGTTGATATTTAGCAGGTATGTTTGTTTGCTCACTACCTTTGTTTTGCATGAATGCTAAAATGAACTCTACATCTAGGTGAGGCTCAAGGGGATGTTATCAGTTTTGCATTTGGATACACTCAGGTGGTACTTTGAAACATTTCACAGCAAAACCATATGAACCTCAGTGGTGAAAGTGAGAAAAGTTAGAGGATCACTTCTGATCAGTCTTGGGAGGTAATAATAAAAGTAATGATAAAAAAAACATGGCCATTGCTGTTTCAGATTTTTCAGTCTGGACAAAAACATCCACAGACCAACATTTCCATTTCCAAAAGAGCAAATTGTACTGCTGAAGCAACGTCAGATAAGAAGGCCTGCAGACCGAGTGTGTGGCGCAACAATTTGTTACCACTGTGTTACTAGAACATGTAATTCAGCAGTGAGAAAGTAGTGGTGAGAAAATCCCCGGCAGGTGGACAGAGGCAGTGAGGTCTAGTGTTATTGAGTGCCACCTCTACATTCACAACGTACCACAATAGCCCTCTCCTGCCGCTCCCCTCCTCCTCCTCCAGCCCCTTCCACTCCACCCCACCTGTGTCTGTGAAAGGTCAGCGCAGAGGAGGGTCCTCACCCCCTCCCTGAACCCACAGCTCCCACTCCACAATCATCCCCAACACTGGAGCCCAGTGCCAGGAAACGCAATCAAAGAGGGGCTTCAGAGGGCTCCAGACCTCTCAAAACCCTCCATTGTCTCCAGAAGGCTTCCCCACACCGTGGCCGGTCTATATGTAACACTGTAAGAGGAGTTGCTCATTACTGCCCGTCCCCGGTTCCACTTTGTCTCTTTTGTGGAGCTGACAGAAGAATCTAGTTGCCTAGCCTGGCCAATAAGAGAGAGTGCAGTTACGTGAAAAAAAAAAGAAAGAAAATGAGAAAAAGGATTCATTTGTAGGAGTGGATGATGTGAAGACACATACCGGTAGTTACGTGTTGTGTTGGTGGAGTTGTTGTAAATTGCCATAAAGGCGACACATAATGCATAACTGTCACCTGAGAAATGGGTCTTTAATGGCATCTGTTTAAAATTTGCCATTCATCCCACGAGTTAGTGAGTACTGACTGATAGACACACCGCACCACAATGTGTGTGAATGTCAGAGCAATCCATTATCACATAAAGGAAGCACTATGTAGTAGCCCTCTCTCTCTCCCTCAGCCCCTCCTCAGCTCTATTCACATACTGCAGGTGAATACAAATCATTTCCCCTCCGCTGCTCTCCAAAAGGACTCACCATCCAATTTCAGACATAGAGGACACAAACAATAGTCCTTTCAAAGTGTGAGAAAATCAAATCAAGGCCTTTTTTTTTTAATGGAAGACGCAATCAGGAGTTAACCCTTCCAAGATGTTAAACTTGGAAAACAGAAAATGTGTTTTTATCTCTCTCTCACAAAGACTCAAAGGATCTATTTTTAACTTGAGTTTACACAATTGAAGTTCAATATTGATTAATGTGTTCTTTTGATCAGGACAATGATGGCAGTAAATCCTGTGTATGAGTGCCACAGGTTGAGAAGCCTGTAAGGAGGAGATATTTCTGTTCCCTGTCAGGGTCATACCTGTGGGACTGTGCCGGTGCATGCAGACTGCATCGTTATAGTAATTAATTCACACATCCAATAATCAATTTTTCACACCATGCAAACTGTCTTACATCTTACTTGTCATTGCTTTCTACTCAGTTGCAGTCTTGTCTAAGAGAAGCTTGATAAACAACTCAAAATTACTGAGGCGTTTCCATTCTGATGACTGACGAATTGATTTACTGACTAATCATCCTGGCACTTGATTGAAGTTTTTAAGTTATTTCCATCATTTGCATTTTCACTTTTATACAAGCAAAAGCAATCAGTTGTTGCTAAATTGGACACATGACGCCATTTACTTTTGCTCCTCATATGAAAGCTGTCTCAGCTTTTATTATAGCTTTGGTTTTCTGCGATGACATTTTCCATTAGTCATAACATTGTCTGTCATTTTTTTGTGGTTGACAAATGAAAAATAAAAGCAACACATTTTTGTGAAGCCAGCAGATGCTCCATAAATGATTTGCAACAATTCATTTACTCATTTAAATTGTTGAGATTTATAATGACTATACACAGATTCATGAATGACTTCACTGACTGATTTCAGCCGTACTTTGAAGTGACGTTTTCTTTCCGGCCGAGGATTTGAGGAGTGTTATATTCACTCTTGTGTACATACAGAGGAGGTGACAGCAGCTGATTTATTTTACATCATATCAGTTTTGATGTAAAAGACAAATTTAACACTAAAGCAGAGGAAAACTCAAAAAGTGACTATGGATGATTAATCTATGATCAAATTTGATATCAAGTAAGTTGACTAATAAATTGACTAATTTTTTCTGACTTGTTTCTATCATTCACTTCATGTAACATCTCTGACAGTGAGTGACACAGTACAAGTTGCAGTTAATAACTGCACACACTCACTGGCAAATATGAAAACTGAGTCTTACAGAATATAATTAATATATGAAAACTAAAATACACAACACATGCAGAAAATATGCTGAATGTGAAAATAACCTGTGTGCCACCCGGGCTGATCAAACACTCTCTCTTAGCCGGGTCTCAATGAGCTTTGATTACACTGGCCTGAGCTATGGCCACTCTTTTCCTCGACTCAGGTTTTCATATGCTAAACTCAACAAACAACTCATGGGGAAGTGAACAATTCATCAAAGATGGCCCTGAGCAAACCCCTCTGACTGCATCCTAATCAAAGAGTGGCGCTCTGGATTTTCATTATAAATCTCTGTCGTCCAGAGACTTTTGATGGAATTTGATCTAATTAAGTTCTGCGGCTGAGAGTCGTGTAATATTTTACCAAAAAAAACATGAAAAAACAGAGAGAGACAACATCTCTCTCAAGCAAATGGAAATATTTTTCGTTGAGAAGTAATTGGATGACCCCGTTTTATTTGAAGCACTGTTTTTTATGAAGTGAAAATGGGGGATTTCTAAGATTAAAGAATACAATGAAAAGCCTCTGGTGGTGACTGACTGATAGTGTGCTGGCACTTCATCAAGGCTTAGAGTGAACATGTTTCTATCTGTCTCATGGGTCCAGATGACTGAAATGTAATCTAATGAGTATTAATGATACTAATGAAGGACTTAGCTTACTCATAAAGGAAGACCCTTTATGAGCTGGAAGACTCTCCTCACAAGTTCAGTTGAAGACGTGATGTAAAACGCCGCAGAGACTCAACACAGACAAACATAAGGTTTTCTGCTGCTACAGTTCAGAGATTCTCCCGAATCCATCCATCATTTGGAGAGTTTGAGTATGTTTGGAGTGGGTTTGGTACTTTTACCCAGAGGGCGACGCAGCTCAGACAAACAGTGCTCCATCCTTACACATCGTCTGGCCCCATCAGAAATAATGGCCCAGACAAGAACTGCTCCATCAGCCCTCATTTGTCAAACGGTGATTCCGGAGGAAACATCGCTCCCATTTAACACTAACAGTGAGTCCACCCCGCTTCCGCTAACAGCCTCTGTCCTGTGTCTGAGTTTGACGGGATGAGACTGGTCGCTAATGTAGGAGAAGTGTTGGCTGAGTGCAGGATAATGCCTGTGTAGTGGAGCTG
The DNA here is from genome assembly GCA_021432705.1 of Caranx ignobilis. Lineage (NCBI taxonomy): Eukaryota > Metazoa > Chordata > Actinopteri > Carangiformes > Carangidae > Caranx > Caranx ignobilis. The sequence continues at coordinate 68,367,701 of MU269990.1, read as the reverse complement.
GTGGGCTTTCTTTTTTCTAACCGCGTCAGTCTCTCAGTGCAGGTACAGAAAAGGTCAGCACCGGGACGTGATAACAATCTGGCTAGACCAGGAGAGTGTGACTCGCCTCTGGGGAAGGAGACCAGCGGTGTTTCTGTTTGTTTGTGTCCCTCAGGGTCGAACATGACAGAGGAATGAATTACTACTTTAACAGATAATGGGCTACTATCTGAGCAGGGACCACCTCGCCCTCCACTGTCTGTATATGAAGTATGGATATGTGCATTTTATGGTCTCTTGTACATGTAGCATAAATGTTAAACAGTGTTTCAGTTAATACTTGTTCTGGTAACACTTGACCTTCCTGATTCTACAGCTGATGCAGTACCTGAGTTTCTGCATCACAGAGCCACACCTCTGGATACCAACAACACACCACATGGAATATAAAGACATAACCAAACCTCTCTTACTGTTAAATGTTACTGCTTTTAATCAAAATAAAAGCTGGTAATAAAAATCTAAGCCCCCTAGTTGTAACTGTATATTAGCATCTGTAACTTGGAACTCACAGGCTACAGGTCTCAATAATGGCATTAATAATGACTCCTTTCAATTTAAGCATCTAAATTTTCCAAGATAGGGAGTCATCAAGCACAATAATGAAGACATGGACTTGACAGAGATAACTGGAATTAAACTATACAAATGTTATGAACTACACTCGTGTCTTTCTCCTATGAAATGTTAAAATGAAAAGAAATAGCCTTCAGGAATGATAACGATGGACATTCCCGTGCTTACAAGTGCAACAGTAGTAAGAGGAAAAGGTCAATAAAAGCACAGTCTACATGCCCACACATTCCTGTAGAGTGGTCTAAACAGGCAGAATAAATTAAAACACTTGTGGAGGTGTACCATCGTGACAAAGAGGCTTTCAATTATTCTGAACTTTAAAATTCATGAAGGCCAAATCTAAAGATATTCAATGTGGGACTGGAAAGGATTTGGATCCAGTGCTGTCATTCTGCTTTCAGACTCCAAGTGCAATCCAACACCAACCACATGAATGAATAAAGTTGGATAAGTTTGTCATTAGATTCAGGAAGCCAATGGTGTGGAAATAAAATCTAGAAACAGAACAAACAGATTGGTGCTGTAGATGGAGGCTTGATGTCATTTACCCAGCAGGAGAAATCCACCGACAGAAGCCTGTCTACAGCAGGCTGCTCCAGTCTGCTCTCACCTTTCATATTTAGTCATCCCTTTGCTCTCTCTATCTCCCTATCTTTCTCAGAGGGTACACAGATTTCTCATTAGAATTGGCTGAGATGCAGGTGAGCGAGGGGTTACATCTAAATTCAGCCATTTGTATTCCACCACAACACCCGGGGAGTAGGCTGTTTATATTGATGAGCAGATAGACTTGGCCTTGGACCAGGACCTGCACCTAACAGCCACATAAATCATTTGGTTTCTTAGAGGCCCTTCCAAACAGACAGATCCCACCAGCTTATGACGGTGCGAGGACAATCTTCTGTGTCCTGAGGCCGCATCAATACTCTGAATCAGACTAAACACACCTTTGGAAACAATCCACAGTGTGAAAATGGATTAGCTTTTTTCAAAGTCAAAAGGATTAAACAAAAATACCTTCAAACACACTGAATTTCTCAGATACAACTAAGGTATGCTGGAAAAAAAGAACATATTTTCCCTTAAGGTGGTAACATGGTCTGGATGTTAATCGCATGTGTGGCCACTGTGAGCATATTTCCTTTACTTGCTCACTGCAATAGCCTGAAGAGTAAAACCAGTCAGGGCAAGTGGACTACAAGGTCTTATCTTGTTCTTGTTTTGGAAAATATTACAGTCCTGTCAGGGCGGTCAAGGATTCTGCCTGAACATCTTTATTTCTTCAGCTGAAGTGAGAAACAGCTATTTAAGCATTATGTGGGGGGGGGGGGGGGGGGGTATGAGCAACATCTTGGGAACAAGCAGTGAACCATTATATTAGGAACAGCTTGACATTTTGTAAAATATGTTTTTTTTAAACTGGATCACAAAGTGAAGCTATAGAGCTAGGAAACTAGTAACAGAAACACTAGTTTATTTTACTGTAGTTGATACCAGCTTAGCTTAGGTCTTGGAACTGGTAGATCTTCATACAGTTGGGTAGTTATCATCAATACACAGTTAAATGTGCTAACATAGATTTAGTTGAGCTTCGGCATGGAGTTATGTACTAGAGCTTTTTCTTGGACAGAGCCAAGCTAGTCATTTCCCTCTGCCTCCAGTCCATGTTAAAACAGCCACTGGCCTTGGGTTGTATTGTGTCTAATGCATCCTGGGCCCGCTGGCCTGGCCAGTGGGTTTTAAGTGCTTAAGCTAATTTGACATTTGGCATCTAGCCATATACCAAAACAACAAAAGGAATAAGGGTGTTCCTCAAAATGTCAAACTATTTCTCACTAAGAACAAGGACTTTACTCTTTACAAAGGCAGAGGACAGTAGCCATACAGCAATGGTGAACATGAGATAGTTAACCCAGTAATTGCTATATAAGTTGTAAAAGCTTTATTAACTGACCTTTTAGGGTCACTGTACAAAGACGCTGGTTAAAATGTTTGAATAACATTGAATCCATGTTTAGCTTAAGTTAGCTTTAATTAGCATGAACTGCAAAAATCTTGTCATGTAACATCAGGTTCTGCTCTGACTCAGTCACTGTGATATGGTGCTGTGGAGCAGCACTGAAATGAGGTGACTGCAGTGCAAACGGCTGTATAAAAATGAAATCATCATATAAATTTAGTCATTGCAAAGAGAAACAGATACATACAGGGCAACTGCATTCAGCTGCACAAATGAGAAAAAATATCGAGGCTGGGCCAGATAATTGCACAGACAGGACAAGTGGCGAAGGTAGAACGAGGCCTAGAGGAAGGTTGTCCAGGTGAGGAAAGGAGGGAGGCGATGGGGAGAGACAGAGACGCCAGATATATAAGAGTGTCTCCTCTTTTCAGGCTGTCTGCTAAACAGCTAGTGAGTCAGATTTGCATGAAGCCGACTTTCCTCCACAACCCTGGGATATGGAGCAGGAGAGCAGAAGCCCCTCAGGAGTGGCCTCACAACCTCTTTCACATCACTCAGACTCTTTCTCTCTCTCTGTGTCTTTGTATCCATCTATTCATCTGTTTGTTTATTCATGTCTTTCTTTCTGACACTTAGCAGCTTCTCCTGGCACCTCCATGTCTCTGCGTGCTATAGAACCACAGAGACGCTGAAAAACACACACACATGCGCCCAGTCACATCCACGCACGGCCTCTTTCTCACATACAGCAGCTCTTAAACATAACGTGCACAGGCAGGAGTGTTGACACAGGGAACCGTTGGAGAATTGTCAGACACGTATCAAAGAGACACCTAAGAAATATCCCGACGCACTCATCTGAGACGACGTGCACAGCCCAGGGCCCTGCTGTGTGTGTACGAATCCCTCCACTCATCTGCAGCTCGTCTGATCTCAGAACTGCTGCTGCGCGATATCACTACATTATATGCATGTATAAGAGAAGCCTCTGTTTCACTCCTAGCAGAAACGTTCAGGTGCTTTCACATGAATGGAATGGAGGTACTTATTGAGAGTGAGTGCAGTATTCAGTGCACAAGTTACAACCATTTAAACTCATGACCATGAAATGTAACTGGACAAATTCATAGAGAAATTCTGGTTTGTGAAAAATATTTGGACATGAAATGGACAGGAAATGAGGAAATGATATTCTGGTCTACACAGGCAGACACAGTCCAACTGCAGACTTTTGCCTCATCATGCTAAATATTTGGTTGCAAATCCTTTGACTGGCTGAAATCTAAGACTCACAGACATCAGTAGAGGGCTGGCGTCAACCCTGGTTCTGTTCTGCCAGGACTCTGCTGCAGCCATCTGCACTTCTTGTATGTGTCAGGGGATTTTCATCTTTAGCCTGGACTTCAGCAAGTGAAACACACGAGCAGTTGGTCTGAAGCCAGGTGATTGAATTTGACAATAAAGAGTTTGGTACTAAAACGCCTTTGTAGCTGTTTCTGTGTTGTGTACTATTTGGGCAATAAAAGGAGATGAGAGCCCCACTGATCATGCTGTTTGCTATATGCACAAAACAGGAGAAAACACAAACAGCTGCCATTAAAATCAGCACTTTAACCTCACAGTTTTCACTTCATGTGTCAGAGTGGAGACAAAGAGAGAGAAAATGCTTCCACAAATACTCTGTGACTGCACTGTATATAAAGATCAGATTATGTAATTCTGTCTTAAAGACTTACAGTCAAATGCCACACACATTTCTGGAGAGGCAGAGCTCAGATTGGGTGATACTCTATATTTTTTTCATCCTCCCCCACCAGGCATCAAAACACACAAACAATAATAGCACACTCCCTGACGGCCACGTGAGAGAAACCAGTCAAAGACAACAGTGTGGAGGTAAACAGAAACCTCTGTGGAGCTTCTATTGAAGGGCCTGGGATCTGAATGCTGCTGCTCACAATGGAAGCTTCACGCTTCAGTGTGTTTCAAACCACGAATGCAGTCTGCAGCTCCTAAGTGTGGCCCTCTATGACTCGGCCATTGAAAACTGTGGACTCAGCCTCTCTGGCGGACAGCACACATTCACAACAACAACCCACTGCCACGGCGCTATGACAAGAGAGGAACGGGAAGAATGAAGCAAACAGACTGACAGATGGGCAGAGGCAAAGCGAAAGATTGAAGCAGGCACACAAATGGAGAAAGTGAGAGAGACACAGAGAGAGTGAGAGAAAGAGAAATCCCCCCCATCGCCTAAAATAAAACAAGCGTAGCATCGACAGCAGAGGCAGATGAGCTCCGAGCCGTCAGAGTCCCTTAACTCTCCTCTCTGCTGTGAGAGCAGCCTCCCCGCCCGGCCCGGCGCGCAGCAGAGCCGGGGTGGGATCCTTTCTTCACACTCCACTGGGCGGTGGACACACATCACACCGTGTCACCTCCACTCACAGGGCATTAGATCAACTCCCCGCTGAATCACAGACACACTCTCAGCCCCACAGAATGAGGGGATGAGCTAAAGGTGACGGAGGGTCATTTTCAAAAACCCTGTGTTAGCTGCGAGTCAATTCTCTGGGCTCTAATGCACATGGAGACCTGGAGCTGAAGGGAGACCTACTTCAGCTCTTAATTGTACAACCGCCATTAGGGAACTTTTCTGTCTCTGCGAGCTCCATTACAACACATTATGTGTCAATAAGAGGAGCACCAGGCACAATTTAGGCTTTGAGTGCTGTTTTGTGATTTCTGAGTATTGACGCCCACTGTCACAGCAGTGGGTAAGGCGAGAGTGTGTTACCTTGACAACCATACGCATCAAACAGATAGTTGGACACCAGCGTACAGTGTTCTGTTTTTTACTCCCTGCCAAAGCTCACTGCCAAGATGGATGCCATTGCTGACACAAAAACACACTTTGCCAGAGGAACAAATGCCAGTCAAGCAAGTGGTGACCTTTGCCTTCCAGACAGAACAAAAGTAGAGACACCACAATAGAGACAGAAAGAGAAAGAAGTCGCAGCGGCGGAAAGGTTTGGTTGTTGTTGAGGGACTTAGGAGGTCTGCAGAGACTGTTAACATTAATACATTCACACTCTGGCTGTATCACAGATGAAGATATTTGGACTGGAGAGATTTGCCAAGCATGGCAAACAGACTGACACTTGTGTGCGTTCACATCCTAGGGGAGGAAAATTCCTTGTCTGATTCTGAAAGGCCCGGAAGTTCATACTGTTTTGGAAAATCGTGTTGCTGGTGCAGATGATCTGAAGAGAGGGAGAAAAAAGGAATCAGACTGGAGCAGAAATGTTTCTAACTTACCAGAGAAACCCCTCTTTCCTCCTCCTCCCTGGCTGCCCGTCTTGTTGCTTCTGCTCTGCGGTTGTCTTCAGTCTGGTTAAACAAAAATGGAAGAGAATAACAAATTTCAGTCTTCATAATTTAGATTTCCTCTCCTCTCCCTTTGTGGAAACCACCAGGACTTTAAAACCAAGATAGGAAAATCCAGTGGTTCTTAATAAGGTTTCTGGGGAGAAAGTTTTGCAAAGCGATGCATATTTTCCAACATCCAGTGCATCAATTTAACTACACAATGGGCCCACTGCTCTGTGTTTGGGTTTATTATAAGCTGCTGAAATCCTCTTCATACAGGAGGTCTCCTGCTCTGCCACAGCCACACCACAGGTTAGCTGCCTGCACATCAGGATACTCCCACATTAAACCTCTTCTCCTCATCAAATGACGAGATTCACGAAGGCAGGGACTCCTTTCTTTCTAAAGTGTGATCATCATCTGTGAGCGTGTTTATTCTGTGGAAATACACTTTAAACACTTCCAACAGTGACAAGTCTTGGTGGTGAAAGGAAAGTAAACACCCAGGCTGTGTAAACCAGAGTGTGGACAAGGATTTTCAGAGGCAGGAGTGTGTAATCCAAACTGATAGACACTAAAGCCTGTGGCTGAAAACTCATGAGAGAGACACATCTCCTCCCATGTCTCTCCTCTTGTCTTGTCTTATCTCCTTTATCTCTCTCTCTCTCTCATCCTCTCCTTTTCTGTCCTTTCCTCCCTCTCCTCCTACCTGCAGCCATCCTTGCTCCTGTCCTCTGCTCTCACCCTCTTCCCTTTCACCTCGTCTCCTCTTTTGTCTTTCCTCTGATCTTCAGTCATCTTCATTTCCCTCTTCTCTCCTCATTCGTTCTGTGTTATCTGCTGCATTCTAACCTGCCAGGACCAATCCCCTTTTCTCCTCTTCTCCTCTCTCATTTCATCTCCTCCTTTCCTCCTATCTCAGAATTTTTCCAGCATTAAGGTCAGAACCTCATGTGAGTGGCGAAAATATGCAGAAAGTCACGGTACATTTCACCAGCTGTTTGTCTTGACATTGTTTCACAGTCGCATTGTAAATTCCCTCTCTGTTCTCTCACATGACAGCTTTGAATACAGCGACAAAAAAGTCTGAGATACACTGTCCTGCCCTCTCCTTTTATCTCCTCTCATCATCACCTCACACCAGCTCCCTTCTCTTTATTACCCTCCTGTTCTTTCCTATCTGTGCTTTGCTCTTCTCCCTGTTGAAGGCATTTTCAGCTTTAAGGTGAGGACCCTCCACGAAGATCTCAAAGTCTCAATAATGCAATGAGACAAATCTTTGCATAAATCAGGAGGCTCCAGGATTGAAACTTAGCACCATGAGTCTGAAAAAGAATGAGAAGTCCTACAACTATTCTGTCTTTGTCTTCTCTCTCCCCTTCTCCAACCACCTCCTGCCAAATGTCATCCTCTACTCCCTCACATTCTTCATCCTTTAGATCAAAAGCCAATGCAGATGTGGGCTATGCTATCACACACAGTCATGCATGTAGAATTAAAGGTTTATAGCCTACTAACCTACTACCCTGATGCCAAAGAGCACTCTTTTACTTTATGTCAGTCTTTTTTTTCATTACCCGAGGCACGCGTATTCATACTGACATATTTTATCTAATTTCACTTGACAACTGGTGACAACTCCTGGCTCTGATCATGTAAATTTGTTGGATAGCTGCCCTGTTCTAATCTCTCACACCCTTTTCTTTAATCCCCTCCTCTCTAATCACATCCTCTCCTAACATCACCTTTCCTCCTCCTGCCTACGTCTTTAACTGCCAAATGTCTTTGTTTTGCTCATTTCTTTGTTTTCTTCCTACCCAGTCCTCTCTTCTAATCTCCTCCCTTCCCTTTCATCGCAGAGTTTCTCAGCTTTAAGGTGGAGAGCCCCCCTGCAGACAGCTGTACACAGTTTATACACAGTATTTTAAATTGGAAAATGATCTCTGAGATTCATCTCCCAACATCTTTCAAGATGATAAAAAATGTTTTATGTGACTTTACTCCTTAATCAGAAAAGCCTCAGCTGTTTGTTTCTCTTTGCATTTATTCTTTTTCCTTCCTCTTCTCTCCAGCTCTTCTTTATTTAATACCCAAACTAACTCACTTCTCCTCAGACACTGTCACAATGAACACAGACACACCAATCGGCACTGATGGACAAAATGATTGAAGAAGCCAATCCAATTTACTCCTAGCCAAGGCTTATCGACTTCAGTCTGCTGCTGTAAATAATAGTGTGGAAGCCCCATTGAGAGAGGCCACTGTTTCAATTCAGATAAATATGAACACAGCTGTCACTGCACAGGCACAATGGTGAACTATTGGTTGACATTAATTTTGTTTCACACAATTACATGTTTCTTTGATTGTTGTTGTTGAGTCTATTATCACAAATGATTCACTTATCCTGAGGTTATTTCTGGGGAAATCAACGCTATTTACGTCTAATTCACAGATGTGGAAAACCTTGACACCTGTATCTTCAGTAGCTTATTGCTTCTTACATACTTACAACCAAATCTGATGTTCGCACGCCTCTGAATTTGAAAAGGAACCTGACCCAGATTTGGAAAACCACTGAAATACAGCATTGCATTATATTACTGCTGACACCTTACCTGAGCACAGGCAGCACAGCTCTCATCTTGTTCAGCTCTTGCAGTTCAACCTTATATAATTCCTGCCTCACTGTGCACTTACTAGATAGCTGCGAAATAGCTGATTACAGCCGAGATCTATGAATAAAACACAACAAAATGACCTTTCCACATCCTGTTTGAATGGGCTGAAGGCTGATCCCATCAAACGCAGCCTCACCCCGTGACATTGAGCCAGACGTCCCACCACCCCACCTCTGCCCTTAGACACCACAGAGTCGGGCTGAGCTCAGTCCAGCTCGGCTGCCATGGTGATAAGCAAAGGAACGGAGGGCCAAGACTGAAAATAGCCGGAGATGGGATGCCTGCAGTCGGCAGTGAGCAGAGGTACAAAACGCCTCACAGCAAGAGACCCGCGATGCCCTCAATACCTCAGGGAGCTCTCTCGTGTCATGAGTGCTGCTAAACAAAAAAGACAGCTGAATCTTTGACGGACACATAGCAACATTTCACCACAGACCAAAGAGCCAAAGGCAAATACATAAAGCAAATATGACACAATGATGCTGAAACATGAAACTGCTCCTATTAATAATTTCAGGTACAATAAATCAGTTACATCATAACTGTGTGAAAAAAGGATAAAACCACAGGTAACTCTGCTACCCTGCTGAGTTTTTAGTATCATTTTAGTGCTTTTGTTTTGGTGTACTGTTGGTTAACTTCACAGTTGGAAAACATATGTGGAAAGGCACTGACAAACCTTCTGTGCACTAATCAGTTGGTACAAACAGAGCTAAAAGAGAGAGAAATTCATCAGGTGCACAAGGCCCCAAATGAGCGCTGATACAGCTCCATGTTTGCACGTGTGTTAGTTGTAGATATATAGTTCATATCTGTGTTTACAGCTCATTGTGCCAAAAATTACTATGGAGGACTCTTGGATGAGTAATTTTTACCAAACAAGCTGAATATCAAAATAAATACAATGTATAAACATTTAATATTGAGCACTATGAATATGCTAATTAAACTCAAACATGCCTTTATGTTGTCTGTATTTCTGAGGCGTACACTAACAAACACTTCATGTCACTTAATTGTAAGGCAGCAGCCTCCAAGGACATTGTGTATGTTTCTGTTTGTCACATCATGACAAGTATGACACGTGTGCCTCCACGCTGAGCAAAGTAAGATGTCCACAGGCTGAATAAGCACTGCTCACTGCACATGATACCAGGTAGTGAGGTGTCACACGTTTCTCTAATGACAGTCTGTTGGTTTTCTCCTCCAGGCTCTGTTGTTTTGATGTGTGTGCCCACCCGTGTGTGTGTGTGCGTGCGTGCATGTGTGTGTGTCATCAGACAGGGGAAGGGGGCTCAGCCTGTGGGTTTAATTTTAGACTCTTTGCTAATGAGAGGCAGAGTGTGGCTGAGGACGATACCACTTTCCCGATGAAGCATCATTACCACCAAAGATGGGAGAAATAATTAGAGCTGCAACTCTTTTTTTTCCTCCCTATGATGGATTTACATAAGGGGACGCGGCTCGCACAGACAGAGATCAGCCATTAAACTGTAGACAAGCTGCGATTCAGCAGAATAAACAGCAGAGTAAAGATGATATGTTGATGTGTCGATGTTGCAAGTGATGGAAAAGTGCAAACTATCCATGAAAATGTTCACAGCAAAGCTTAATGTCTCACTGGAGGAAAAGTCTGCTCAGGAAATTTTGAACCACTGCAAAGAACATCCCTACACCTTCACCTTCACAGACGAAAGCCAGTCAAAACCACATGGATTCACTCTTAAAGAGAAATTCTGATGATCTGAGGATGTGATGTTAAGTGATAATTATATACTTCATCAATAAATCTTTTTTTTATTATTTCCTAAAAGAATTTATCTATCAGTCGATGTTTAATGGTGAAAAATATATGTAACAACAACAGCCCAACCTAAAGAAATTCAAGTAAGTAGTAAATCTTCACAACTGAGAAGCTTCAATTTGGTGAAAATTTAAATATCAGAACAGTTGTTGGATCAATTTACTTCTGATCAACTCATCAACAACTGCATGACAATTGTTCAGCCAATAATCGATGGGGTATTATATTTGACAAGCAGGCAATAGCTCAAACTTACAATGTTAAAAACCAGAACAAGAGCAAAACCTGTGTTTTTTTTCAGCTTTTACATCAACAGGAGGTTTCATCAGTTTAGGAGTTACAGAAATCCTCCTGCACCATCACCTGCAGATCTACAGGAGCATCCCAGGCTTTACGTTCTACACAACAGGTGATTATATGCTTCATGATCCCTGTGAACAAAGTGGAATATACATCACCTCTATCTCTGCACATGTCAGTGAGAATAAATCCCCTCAGTGTGTGAGTCCGCTGCCTCAGAGTATAGTTCAGTTTGTCTTAATCCCGGCGGTTGCGTATTCCTCGATGTGTCTGCTGTGAATGAGTGACAGTAAAGAGAGAGGAGTCGATTCCCTCACAAAATCACCCCCCCACCCTCCCGCCCCTGCAACACACCCACAACCCCTCCTCCCACGTCCCTCCCCTGACCCTCCCTCCCCTCTCACAGTGGGATTAAAACAACCTTTTGTCTCTCTACAATAGGGGTTAAACATTTCCTGGTGTCACATGGACCACAAAGTTACTGGGTAGTTTTTTTTTTTTTCTTTTTTTTTTCAAAACATGTTTGCACATGAACGTTAAATATTCAAAAAGTTATTTGTTTTGCATCAGACGCTACTGTCAGCAGGATGAGGAGATGACAGAGCATAACATCCTGCAACATGAATTTGGCAGAGCATAAAAGCAAAATTGACACTATAATTGTGGGTTAAATCAAATGGAGCCCGGTGTACACCACAATAACTGTCAGCTGCACTGATTGTGCTCAAGTCAATACAGCTCTCTGGATGTTCAAAAGAGGGTGGAGGTGCAGCAGAGGCAGCACAGCAGCTCAAATAAAGGCAAAAAGCCTTGAGGCACATCCTAAGGACTTCCTTTCCCATACAGTGAGAAGCCAGAGAAAGTGCACACCTACACTCAACAGATGTCCCCATGCAATCTAATCTAGTTGACTCGGTGAGGGGAAGCGTATTTATTGCCGACTCCTCGCCGGTATTATTGCAGCCTGGTTTAAAAGAATAGATGTGAAAAAGGTCTTTTGGTGTCCGTTAGCTATGGTTGCAGAGGACAACAAAGGTTTGAAAGAGTCACTATTCTCTGGCCTCGGCCCTAAATAATGGACCTCTCAACACAAAAGCACAGAAAATGTAACATAATCTGTCTCAAAGAACATTGTCCATCACAGAGAACAATGATTTAGACTCCAGTACCCAAAAAACACAAAAACATTATTTTACACCTCGGCCATGCTCAGTTACAGCGCTGGAATGTAACTAAATACACTCGTGTACTGTACAACAACAAACTTGCGTTCTTTCACTTTGGGTATTTCCATTACATGTTTCTTTATGATAGTACTCAGATATTACTGTGTGTCAAACTGTTAAAGAGATGTAATTAGCAACTGGTTTGGCCCTGTTGCCATGTTTCATGTTCAGGTACATCAAAGATGTATTTCCCTCTCTCTTTTTTGAAATCAAAGTAAGAAAAGAAGAAGAATAAATAAAGATGGGTTTGTTTTCCTCTCCCTCATCTCACGACCCCACAGATTAGTGGCCCTTCTGAGGGCCCCTAGCCTTAGGTTGGGAACCACTGAACCAAACTGTCAAACAGTGTGTGTACCACAGTGGTTAGGACTCGCTCCGACTTGATCAGCTAGCAGTGCACTGATGCTGACACACCCACGCATCTGTTGTAACAATATAATAATGTCTTGATTCATAATGTATCAGCCCCAGGAAAGCACTGCACTGCTGAACCAGTTCATTTACTTTTCATTGTTGATGAGACATGTGTGTTCACAATCCTACTGTATGTCAGCAAAACCAGGACAGGACTTTTACTTGTTATTTTTCCATTGTTGTTTTGGAACTTTTATTTATTTAGTTTCCACTGGTGTGTCGTGCTGCTTTCACTTTGGCAAATAACCACTTAATAATCCCACAAAGACATATGACTTCTGTCTGCACCAGGAGGACGGGCTCAATAGCTGCACAACATGCTCATTGTTGCATGGTGCCGCGACTATATAATGTCCACCCACGTACCGCGGTGAAACCATCAGAGCCACATTGGTGGTCGAGAAGAGACCTGAAACCTCTGTGCTGAAACTTCCACCTTAATTCACTAATTAAACTCCCTCAGTCAATTGATTTCTATGTAAACATAACTCAGCACATTAAGCTTTCTCAGCATCCAATGTCACCGCATGAGAAGCCATTAATTTAAAAAATGTTTCATAAATAAAAGCATTCATCGTGGCAGAAATCTTTCAGAGATGATGGATGGCGGCGAGGTGTATGGATTATGGTATGAAATGAGTGAAAGGGACATAATTCATTGAGTGAGGGGCGTGATTGACCAAGTTTAATGGGCATTATTTCTGCACAGTGACTCCGTTGAGAAGAGACACTGGGCGATCCCCGCCGACCCATTGCTCCCTCAGACTCACACTGAGATAGGAGCAGCACCCTCCCCGCTCTTTGTCACGACACCAATAGAAGAACGATATTTCAATAGCAACTGCATATTTCAATGGCAACTTTTAGCAGAACAAAGTTCATGCTGTGGTCTAGACCAAGCCCTCCTAACTAGACGTGCACACTGTCTGCATGTGTGTGTGTGTGGCTGTGTGTCCTTATGTGTGTGTGTGTCCATGGATTCGCCTATCAGTGGGTGTTCGTGGTGAGGACTCCTTTTGAGTTTCCTATTCAGAAATGTGAATGGAAGTGAAATATGATTGGCTCGGGAAGAGAATAAGGGGCTGGGTTCACAAGGCTATCGAGGAAGGGTGGGGTGGGGGGGCACTTGTGAAATACTTCACCGCTGTCAGAGACACACTGAAAGGACAAGTATGGATGATTTAGTCCTCTTAAGATTGCTGCGAACGCATTCCTACAAGTGATTGTCAACGCTTGTTTGTGTGAGCTCTCTCAACAGTATTGTTTTGGAGGTCACATCACATCAGTAATTTGAGTAATAAACCATGACAATGCCTTGATAAGACAGAACAGCACTGTCCTCTGGCACTCGCTCCACTTTGTCCTCGTCCATGTCTGTGTCAGTTTTCTCCTCGCTAACTCTGGCTGAACTCTTCACAGCACAACAACACAGAGGAGTCTGGTGTCAAACGCACATGCAACACTATCATGATAAAGTATCGTGTTCACTATCAAAGAGGCAACGTGAAGGAATCTCACACTGCAGAAAATCTGCATCAATCAAAAGGTTTGCACCAATCTGCATCAATCTGCAGCATCACATTCAGGTTGTGTTGGACAATGAAGAAAACAAAGTGGTCGGGGTCTTAAGGGAATTTACATGAATTACAGCATGAGGCCTATAGGGACGGCTGCGACCTCTCCTCTGCTTTTTGAAACTAAACAAGACCGTGATCCCGCCCAGTCTCACACACACACACACACACACACACGTATCCACAAAGACACACTGATAGAGAATGGTGTGACTGGTTTCCATGGTGCCATGAGGCTCACTGACAGGGCTGGAGTGTTAACATGCTCACAGACAACAGAGAGGATGATGGAGAGAAAAAGAAAAGGACAGAGGGAGAGAGAGAGGCAGAGAGAGCGCAGTAAACAAAACAAAGAAAGAGTAGAATGGGAGAGATTTACCACACACAGGCAGCAGACCATCCCTGAGGTTAAGGGCCTGTAGTGTCATGTATCGTATTTCTTTTTAACTCAAAGACCCTCACAAACTGAAACAGTTCAACTTAACAGAAGCCAGAGAGGTGGCAGCCTTCTTCTTCTCTGACCCATCACTATACAGCATTAATTCTGTTTCTGTGTTGCACATTATTGAAGGATCACTCTGCTTTGATTCAATTTGGCTCTCATTTTTGTAGTTTTTGGCCAGCTTTCCCATCATTAACACTGCGCTCACTGAGTCCATTGCTTAGATCTGGAAACGCAGCAGATATGACGGCTGACAGGACATGAAACGAGCAGCCGGACGATTAGACCCGTTTTACATTTGAAGAAAGCATCTCAAAATCCTGGATTTCTGCTGATACATGTGTGCAATCACTTTAAAAAAGATAATCTGCTTAATATAATGCAACAGCAGGACTAAATAATTCTCAGTCATCTCTACAGTCAAAGGAAAACTGCACTTTATTATGACTTTTAATTTTGTAGCTCAGCCGCTTGGTTCCCAAGCTGATAACAGCTGATCCCCAGCAGAGGAAGCTAAAAGCTGGTGACTTACTGTTTTTAAACTGCTCAAATGAATATGCTGATGTACAGCTGTAGCCAAAAGTTTTGAGAATGACTCAAGTATTGGTTTTCAGAAAGTTTGCTGCTTCACTGTTTTTAGATGTTTTGTCAGATGTTACTATGGTAACTGAAGCATAATTACAGGCAAGCGCCAAAGGCTTTTATAGACAATTATGTCAAGTTTATCAAGTTCCTTGGAAGGCTTGGAGAAGTTGCTTTCGTAAGATGTTTTGGTACCATTCTTTGTTAATAGCTGTACTCTTAGGCATAATTGTGATTGAGGCCACTCCCTTGGCTGAGAACCTCCCCCACACATGAATGGTCTCTGGATGATTTACTGTTGGTCTGACACAGGACTGATGGTGCGCTCACCTTTTCTTCTCCAGATAAGCTTTTTTTCTGGATGCACCAAACAATGGGAAAGGAGATTGATCAGAGAAAACCACTTTACTCCAGTCCTCAGCAGGCTGGTCTGCCCCTGATGATTTTCCTAGAGAGGTGGCTTTGCTGCCCTTCTTGATGCCGAGCCATCCTCCAAAAGTCTTCACCTCACTGTGCGTGCAGATGCGCTCACACCTGCCTGCTGCCACCCCTGAACCAGTTCTGCACTGGTGGTGCCCCGATCCCACAACTGAATCAACGGGTCCTGGTGCCTGCTGGACTTTCACATATCAATTTTCACATTCTCAAAACTTTTAGCCAGTATGTAGTAAGTGGTAGTAGAAGTAGCAGACTTACAACTCCTACAGCTGAGCTCATCTCATTCAAATGTCTTGCCATTTTCTGCCAGGATTTCTCATGAACGTAGTCAGGTAGCTAGATTCCCCAACCTTACTCCCATCCACTGACTGGTTTGTCCAGTGGTGCATCTAATAGAAGAGTTCAACAAAGCTGAAATGTAAGAGGTGATTCAGAAGTCTGGGACCAGGTTAGTCAGTTCCATGAGTCAAGGGATCGTTGTACTCAACATCTCCTGTCCTGCTTTTTAATACAAGATGCAATGTACTCAATAGATTTATGGCCAAAATATTGAAATAAGCAGCAAAACCACTGAAAATAGGCCCAATAATAGAAGCAGGAGAGGTCAGACGGTCAGATGGGCTGTAAACAAGCAAATATGTCAATAATAATCCCTCTCAGCTGAGGCAAACTGTGAATGCACAAGACTATAGGAAGTACAGTGGGTCAGAGCTCAACCAGTAAAGCCATCTGTCAGTAACAGATGTTTCTATCAGACACTTTAGGTTATAGTTTCACTGTCTCCTTTCATTTTCTCTTCTACAGTAAGTTTGTCTGACCTGAGGTCTGTTTATTACTTTCAGTACATGACGGACTGAGTACTTGTGTTTGTCATCCTGTTGTTCCAATTTGGAGAACCACCACTGTGCTTACATCTCAGTAATTACTTTGGTGAATATAATGCACTATCACGAGCTCTAAAGACTGAGAGGCCAGAGATTCAAAATGAAAACACTAGTTGCAATTAACCAGAGTTTTCTTCATCATACGCTCTGTATCTCAAAAGAACTAAAAAGCAAACAGACTTGTCAAGAAGAATAATGTACTTGTTATCCACATTACTTCTGTTTGACTGCACTGTTCTCTGAGGTTCCTTTACTTTTGTTTGTATTGTCTGCTTGCACTTTGTTGTCTTGTGCAGCTTCCCAGTGCAATATGGAATTATTAATGATATTTCCCCTGTGGTTGAGAGGAGGTTAAAACTGTTGGCTTGTACACGGTGTGTTTGATGATCTGACTCTGAGACTGTATTATATCAATGTTGTTGTGAATACCATGCAAAGCTACAAAAAACCCAGCAGAAGTTGTAATGAACCATCCCTCCTTGTTTTTGCTATTGTTAGCTCACCGTGAACGAGCCAGTGACTTTGAGTGACTTGCCAACAATAGTCATACAGTATATGGCAACATGGCAACCATTCATGTGGTAATGAATCAGGAGAGGAAACTCTGCAGCCTGGTTTGATACGGTATGTATGGGGCAGGCCTCCAACTGCAGAGAGCACCAGCTGAGGACATGACGGGAGGTGGAAGAGATCCAAGTGTTTTCTGCAGGAAAGAGGGGGAAAGACCCACAGAGCGGCTCCTCTACTCTATATGCACCATACTGCCACCAATAAGAAGATCATCCACGGTCCAGTGAGCATTGACAGACGTCAATAAACACACCCTGCCACACACACATGCACACACATACATGCATGGACACACGCCCTGCTCCTCTCTCAGTATGTACATGTGTGCTGATCCCTGCTCCCATATGTGTCTACAGAAGGTGTAGGCATTTGTGCACCTCCTTCGCTTCCCCACCAGGACCAATTTCCCTCCACCGTCTGTGTGGGAGTGTGCGATCGATGCTGCAAGGAGCGCGTCATCCTGGCTGTTCATTACTGCTGGCAACACTGCAGCCATGAGCACAAACAACGCACCCCGCTGACGTATCGCACGCTGTCCACAGCCGGACGGATGGACGGCAGCTTCATTTAACGCTGGGCAATAACATTACAGGCAGCTACGAGTAAAAAAAGCAGAACTGCTCGACTGTCATTCCTGATTAACATTTCATTACTTTTCATTAGTTTCATTAGCGAACCACAACAACAGCTGAGGGAGCCTCGAGTCGTCAGAAGCCATCTTTGAAGTGCATGTTTGTGGCAGCAGGAGGGGAATGAGATTTCTCTTCTTCTCCTCTTCTTCATCCTCACCCACGCTGTGTCCATCTCTCACACCACCTGTCTCCTCAAAACCACCTTAACCTCTCTAGAGCTCACAGTCATATATACAGCAACATCCACACTAATCCAAACAAGGTATGATAGAAGTAATGTCAAGTAAGAGTTAAATACGACTAAAGCTTTGTCCAGACTACTTTTCATTTAAAACATTACAAATCATTTACATTCTTTCCTGACGACTGTTTTCAATCCACAGCCTGAGACACGTTTCACACAAACGTCCACGTACACCAGACACACATGTAAACAGGAAGCAGATCGTCTACTCTGCAGTAAATGATATGGGCAAGGAACAGAGAAGCAGCTGTATCATTAAAATGGAGAATTCATCTACATGACAACTTCTAGAAAAGACAACAAGGTGAGTAACACTTGTGTATGTTATGTTTCATTTACAAATGGTAGTCGTGACTGATAAGACCTAACCTAGACCTTCATCAATGCCAGAGCGTTCTCTCCATCCACACTACAACACAACTGAAACAGGACCAGCCTGAGATGAAGTTTAAGCTTATAGGATCAGGGTTAGCTCATCCTCTTTTAACTCTAAAACATAGAAATCCTGATGTTCAGGTGTTAACACGCTCGGTCATACTAATGATATTTATCAGGTGCATTGCTCACCATCTTACTAACATGAGAACATGTTAATTTGGACTACACAAAAAGTACAGTTGTAGTTAATTAAGTCATAAACCAAGAAAAAACTAAACTCAAAATCTAGACCTGGTTGGTGCAAGTGTAGGGATGACATTCAACACAGATGTGTGAACCAAATTCTGCGGCACTAGTTGTCAGGATATTTCTCTTAAAACCACAAACGTGACACTAGACTAGAGTTTTAGGAGAATATTCAAAGTCAGTAGGATTAACGCTCTGGGGACAGAAACTCACTGCATGAAATTTCAAAATCCATCAAATAGCTGCTGAGACTTTTTAGTCTGGACAGAGCAGCAGTGACCAGCAGCACCCTGGAAACCTAACATCACAGTACAACCACCAACATGTCAAAAAGAACAATGCCGAAGAGAAGGCCTCTTGTGCAGACTAACATACATGTATCAATGATGTTTTGCATCAGCACTTGAACCTGCAGTGTAGTGAATGAGCAGAAGAAGGTGATAAAGATAATGCTTTCACAGGCTAAATAAAAGCATCGCCTCAAACACACGGCTAGATGCAGCTTCAAAGATAAAACAGATGGCAAAGCAAAAGCCAGGAGAGACACCTTGAAGCACCTGCATAATAGGAAATACATTATCATGCAGTGCTTCTCTTTTTTCATTAGCACAAACATGAAATTATGGGCTTTTTAGTGAGTCCAAAAACTGACAAGCTGATCTTTCACCTCCTCCTCATCCTCTGACGTAAATTCCATATGGCTCCAAATGAGTCAAGGCTGAGAAAAGGAGCATTTCTGTTCTCTCCCTCCGTCCAGATATTCCTGATACTAGTGAACCCAACTGGAGACAGCTGGAAGGATGGGAGTGTCAGTGACGTGGGTTTGTGTGGAGGTGCGCTGAGCCAGTGGTGGAGGAGACAGAGCTGAAGGGTTTAATCAGCCTGTCTACAGCGGACTGATGCATGTATGCGCGTGCACGCACACACGCACATACACATACACATCAGGTTGCTACAGGTGCTGAGATAAAAATGCAGAGGAATGGAGACAGAGATGTGAAATATAGCAAAGAAAGGAGATATGCCAAAGGCAGGAGCAAATGAGCAGAGCAGCAGAGAAAAAGACAGGAAGGTGTGGAGGTGTTTGCTTGTTAGCCACTGTCTGTGTGTACCCAGTGGACAGTACATATATTTATACGTGTGTGTGTGTGTGTGTGTGTGCAGTGGAAAGGGAGAAGTGTGTGTACATTCCTGCAACATGAATCTGAAAGTGTTTGTGCTTGTAAGTGCGCAAGTGTGAGCTTGTGTGTCTGTTTGACACAGGAGTACACAACACTGAAACATGAATCCCCTGTGAGTGTTTGTGTGTGTGTGTTATGGCCAGCAGCTGGCTACAGTAAGTTAGCTTTGAACAAAGACTGGAAACAGGGTGAAACAGCTGAAACCTGCCCACCTAGGCCTCTGAAGCTCACTGACTTCTATGATGTGTGTTGTTTGTTGAACACAAGTGATAAGGGACGGTTGTGTGTACTTGACCACATCTTGGCCACTATTTGAGAATCTAAAGTATGTGCACTACAGTAAATAACAACTGCCTGGTCATCTCTGAGTGTCCACCTGACCCAGTGGAGGGAGACCACACAGTCCTCTATCCTCCCTCTGCCTCTTTTCTCCCCCCCCCTCTCTTTCCCTCCCCTCTTTTCCCAGACTCCATGCTCTTTGGTGCAGGTGACAGCGCGGGGACAATGGGATGATATCACTGGTCAGCTCCTCAGCAGCTTGCCTGCATGCTGCACAATAACAGACTGCTGCAGCTCTAGTGTGGCACATTGTGAAGTTTGTGGGAGAGAGCGAGAGGAAAGGCTTACAAAGAGGGTGGGAGGCAGAGGGAGGCAGAGAGACAGAAAGAGGGAGAGAGACAAACAGTACTGCTCAACAGAGACTGAAGGAGGATGGAGGGTGGAGGGAGAGTGAGGAGCAGAGATACTGAGTTTTCTGTGTAGCATTATGTGAACACTCTGGTGGTCGTGCGTGTGTATGCAGAGTACACTGAGCCTATAGCCTGTGTGCCTATAGCTGAGTCTGTGTGGGCAGGACTGCAGTCTGTGCTGCCTTTTAATTACACCACCGCTCCTTCCTCCTCACCGACAATGTCTCACACACACAAAGACACACACACAGGCACGCACAGCAAACAGCACACGGCACACCTGCCATGAGCCAGATTGGATTTACACTGCATCAATAATTCACCCTCACATATATCCCCAAACACACACGAAAAACACTCACATACACACATACACTTGACACAGGCTGTCTTTGAGTAACCGACAGCGTTTAGAGGAGGCAGTGGTCACAGGCTGCAGGAGCACACAGTGACACAGAGCAGATAACTGTGGTTAGAGGCTAAACATGTTCCACTCACTGATCCTGCATCAGTGCAGCTCACATTACCTCAGCTATTAAACCTGAGTGAAAACAACATCCCTGGGCCTCCTGCTCCTGAGCTCCGTCATTAGGCTTCATCTGAGACAGGCTGAGCAGCAGCCACTCTGTTGGAGGAAGCCTTTCATCTCCAGCCCTGCCCTGCTCTCTAGTACCAGATGCAAAATGGCTTCTCTTTCAGTCCACTGCTTTTACTTAGCCAGTGTGGTGTCTATGATGAACCAGTAACCAATGACAAGAAGAACTGATTAATGGGTGCTGCTGACTGTCAAACGGTTAAATATCCAGGTCATCAGGAGCAGGTACTCTCTTCAGCAGGTCTCACAGTTAACACATCAAACACGGGAAGGTAACGTGTTGTTTCCGAATAAAAAACAGTGGACAAGCTGTTCTCTGTGTGGAGCACTGACCTGTATATTTCATTTTGAGATCTGAAAAATGCCACGGCAGGTTTCTGTTCTGTTGACCTATTGCTGTGTCTGATCATTAATCAGCTGAGAGGGAAGACGAAGCCGAAGAGGAGGACTGGGTCTCGGTACAGTGCTCTCAGTGCTGGAGGGCTCAATGTGTTTTTGTTTTATTCATCTGTTTGTATATTAGAAAGGCTGGGAACTATTTGCTATATATTTGAATAAGTTATTCAATATTCTCCTACATGGGAGAGGACATTATGCTGGTTATACACGGCAGACAAGGTGCCAGAGGCTTATGTGTTTTGTTTACAGACACTCATCTTTTCTAAACATCACACCTTAGTTAATGCTGTTGACTAAAGAGAACATGCCAAAAGAGAAAAATCTAAATACCTTGTTATATCTCTGCTGTGTGATTAGATGTAGATCATCAGATGTGATTACTGAAGATCTAACCTGTGTTTAGAGTCAGTTTTCATCTCTTTGAATGTTATACATGCTACAAACAATGACTAATTATCAATTACTCTTTCATCTCTGTTAAATGTCATTCCTCAGGGCTCCAGGTCATGTTTTCATAACAGCCTGTTTGGATTACAACAGTCTTAGCAAAAGATATTCAATTTGCATTAATATAAAACAACAACTAAGCAATTTAGGAAGTGGAATAAACTAGTGTCCGTTGCTGATTATCAAAAACACTGCAAGTTCATTTTGATTTGTTGGGTAATTAGTTTCCATCAGCAGTAAATCTATAAAGGCACAAATATGTACCAAAGCACAAGAGAGCCATTTGGTTCCTGTCACAGGGAGATATGTGCTGCTGAGTTACTGTATCAGCTACTTCATATTGTAGACCGATATTTATTCAAGTGACAATAAGCAAAGAATTTAACAAGGACGTGACTTTCTTAATCATTTCTAAAAACTGTGACGTCCTCATGTGGAAATGTCTTTGTAATTTAACACAAAATGTCACCTGTCATTTAGAAGATGAAAAAGATTTCCAGGTAAATAGCTGGAAAATACAGACTTTTAAAATAAAATATCCACGGGGCACCTTACAGTCAGGCAGTTCAGCATGCTTTCAGAAAGTCTCGGAGATATAACAAAGTTATCAGACTAAAAAAAACTTCTTTATCCCCTTATTTAAAATTGTGCGTATAAACATAAACTTAATAACTGTTTTAAAAGACATTACAATTCAGGTTTTTCTTTTGGGTTTATGTTTATAATACTGCAAACTACCTTGTTGTAGTATATTTTTGATGTCTGATGTACAGAAATGATAGGCCAAAACTTTGGACCAACAACAGGAATAAGTATCTCTGAGTATCAGGGTGGCACATGAGACGAGCCCAAACTATAACATCCATGAATGTCCTGCAGCTCAGATGGCGCCTGGATTAAAGTGAACTCTTACAGTGCCCTCCTTTGTTATTTACAGTGGAAATGCTCATGTATTGATCAAACCACCCATTAGCACTGTCCAACAGGACTGCATTGGAAACACATTAAGTGCCTTCCTTTAAAATGTTTTGAGAAAATGGATCCCCAGCCTTCTCTGCTGCTATCTTATAATGCACTCAAGGTGGATACATGCTTCCATTAGACTGAGGACTATATGAAAATATTCTGTAATGCAAACAAACAATACCGGCTGACCTTGGAGGGTAATTCTTACTGAAATAATGTAATGCACTGTTGTTCTAAGAGGATCCTGTGGAGGGACGCTGGAACATTTTCTTGGGTCTCCTAATTTATTCACTTGGATGATGAACACAGGAGGGGGCAGGAATTTTGAGGAGTGTGTAACAATTGGGCTTTTCTTTCCCCAAATCTGCATAATTATTGAGGTTAATTCAACTCAGAGCTTGTGCACCATTGTCTTTGAATGTGGCTGCCACTGCTTAAATGAATAAATTAGTGACAAAACGAGGCAGACAGACAAGCTCTGCCTGAATGCATGGTGTCAAAGACACTGGCTCTGAGGAGAAGAAGAAGAAGCTGCAGGAAAAAGCCTCCACTTGATTTGCTGGGGACAACAGGCTTGTCGTTTACGGGCCTGAGTTTTCTTAGCGATATGATTTCACTGGTATCTGTACATGCTTAGTTATTCACAACCTAGAGGGATTTCAAACTGCCTCTACTATCTGTGTTAGTCTTTGTGGTCTGTGTTCCCTCTGACACACTCTTGATAAGAAAAACTAACGTTGCTACAGTTGTGACAAGAAACCTTGTGCTCTTCAGGGAAATGATAAAACAAAATGGGACAGATGCTCACCGCCAAAATAAGACAGAAAACAGCATGGAGAGTGACATAATAAGAAAAGTGATGGAATATATGTTTTTGATGAACAGATCACTATCACTGTTAAAATTCAAAGTATAGCTGGAGGGGATTTGTTGCAGACTGGCTGTACTGACAGCGTGCTTTAAAGCACTTTCCATATTACAGGCACCAGATGTCTTTTATGGACAGGTTGGGGAGAAAACAGCAAATTGGTATTCAACAAACTCCTCTCAAAGATGCTGTGTAGCATCCAGAAGCGATGTACAGCAACAGAGCTCTTCAGACGAATCATCTCGTTATCATATTTCAACAGGAGAAAGTAAAAAAAAAAAAAGGTACGTGACCTTGGTGTGCGTTTTTATCCTCTTCAATATCAGCAATTATTTAAGGGGTTATTGGTGCACGTTACCTGTCTGTAAGTATAATGTGAAGATATATTTTAGATTTTTTCAACTGTGTTTTGCTATTTGCTTTTACTGCCTCCACTTATAGAGAAATGACATAACTACATTAGTTATAACTAACTACATTATGCTGGTGTAAATCAAAGCTTGGACATAATGATGACAAAAGGTCAGGGGATGGTCAGAGTGGATTCACCCCAAGGGGAACATGAATGTCAGTATCACATTTCATGGCAATTTATCCACTTATTCTTCAGATAGACTAACTGAAAAGTTGCAGAATTATAGGGATTCATCTTCCAATCCTCCATTCATCCATCATCCATCCAATCAATGTCTGTACGATATTTGAGTTGCAATCTAGAGGATGTTGAGATATTTCACACCATCTAAGCACTGACCTGATTATGGCACTAAATGAGGAGCTGTGTACAGACCAAGGTCAGTTAGTCGAGTCTGTGCTGTTGAGATGTTTCAGTCTGGACCACAGTGGTAACTCTGCTTGGTTTAAAATGAGCCATATGTGCTCTATTTACTGAAAAAAAAAAACGTGGCAAAGGTTTACTCAAACAGCAGCACTGTTTTCTCAGCTACACATTTGCTCCACTGTAGTGCTATCAACCCACTGCACAGGAAGAAATCAAATTGTACAATTGGTTTATACACCCACAGTTACTTCCTCCTCTCCCACAGTGACATCCCTCCTCTGAGGTGGGACTAGATTTGGGTTAATGCACTTAAACGTGTCCCTGCCTGGGCTTTTATGTGTGCAGTGCTGCTGTTATTTCTTCAGGCTCTTGACATGATGTATATGTGTCCTTGACATGACGGATGACCAACTGGAGACCCCAGAGAGCTCTTGTCAGACTGGATAAGCCCCCTGAGTGGTGCTGGGGAGCCGGGGACACCTCAGCTTCAGTAGGACGTCTGAGTGCTGCCTGTCTCCAGCGAGTCCTTCTAGTCCTTCAAGTCTGTAAAGGGTGGCTGACTAACCAGCCTGCCTGGCCGGGTACCTCTGGCCTTTCAAGGTCTCTCTCTGCTTGAGTGCTCAATTAGTAACTAAGAGTCTTGCTGACAGACTACCATTAAGCCCTCTAGCAGTGCTGTTTCAACATTGTTTGAGTTGTTTTTAAAAGAGGGGGACTACACCATGCACACCGAGCCCTGAGGACAGACAACGATGACAACAAGTTGAGCCCCTTCAACTCACTTACGACAAGCAGCGAGACGAGAGGAGACAGGTACTAGTCACACAAAGGAAGCTAATCATTTAACTGCAGGCCTTCTCTGATCCCCTGGTTAAGCCTCTGTAGTCAAGCTGTTTTCACTTCACTTTTTACTTCTTCATTTGTTGACTTAAAGAGAAAAAGGTCGGAGAAGATCAGTTTCAAGAGGACACCTGCTACAGAGGTATCTGAGGTCACAGACTGCTGCCAAGAGACATCCACTAAAATTATCTTTTGGAGAATTTAGTCATTTTGGGTATGATCTATTTTTCAGGTGGACAAACATTGAAACTGCAGGTTTTCTTGTCTATTCATCAGTTGTGAGTGTAGCTGCTGACAAGCTCATTTGATGCCACAGTAATCTCTGTATTCTAGTAAATATAAAACAGTCCCAGCCTTGGAAGAATAGCCTGGATCAGCACTTTATACTGCATTTCCTCTCTCTATGCAGCGATCACAATGCCAGTTAAAGCTGCCTGCTCCTTTTCCTTCCAGTGTGTACACATTATAGAGTGGCAAGTCAAAAAGCCCCACACAGTGGTAGGCATCCTGATCCCGGTGTGCCTTTCACATGTAAAACAGTTTCAGATGGGCCCAGTATTGTGCCACTATAATACAGCATCTGCTTTATGGCATGGAAAAAATGCATTGTCACCGAGTGGCAGTGAAAGAGCCATTGAAGGACAGCCAGGGCTTCACTAAAATACTGAGGCTTTGACCGTGACACAGACTGGTGGGTGGTGGTCAGCCGACCTGCACAGTACAGACACTGAGGTTGTGAGGAAAAAGAAGGCCAAGATGGAAAATGAAAAATAAATGCACAAGAGTCAATTCATTGAGGAACTTTATATTCTGACCCAAGTTTAAAAACAGAGGATTGAACTGCACAAACTAGTCGATATACTGCATAACTTCATGGAGCTAAAAAGTCTTTAATGAGGCCTTGTATCTGGTCTCAATGCAGCAGTGTTGTGGGTCAGACTGCTGCAGTGAGAACTGGAGCTTGGCCAGGTGGGAATGAGACACTAGAGACAGAAGATGCCCCTCATCCCTTAACTCTCCATTAAACATTTAGAGCAGTGCTCCTGCACTCAGAGCTCAGAGCTGCTATTGTGTGAATCTACAAGAGAAAATGTCCCAGTGCCGCACATGTGTTCATTTGAGCTGCATCTAACAACAGTATTGTAAGTCATCCAGGACAAAGCACGTCTTAGAAGTAAGAAAGCTTAGTTCTGTGTAGGGGATGAGGTAAAGGAAGCAGAGGGGAAAACAGGACAGGACCATGACTGAGGTTATTTAAATTAGCCCATGGGGATTATGAAGATGTTATCTAGCATTATATTAATCCACGAGCTGCCAAAGTTATGGTCTGAGTGGTTAGGCTGATCATCATGATCCAAGTTTAAAGCTTAGAAAATGACTGATCCATGTGTGACTGTCCCACTTCAAATCGCTTAATCACTTCAGTGACATCATGAGAGAAAAGGCAAAGACGGAACAAAGCTTTTCTCATTAGAGCTGCCATAACAATGCAATACATAGCGTGTCTGATGAATAGTGACAAATTAAAATGTCTCACTTTGTCTGACCAACAAATGTCTAAAATATTACTCAGTTAATGAATAAGTAAAACTAGTCAAAATAAAAACAGCAAATCCTCACGTTTTAGAGGATGAAGCCAGGAAATGTTCAACATGTTGATACATGGACAATGACTCACATGATAAATAAATGATCAACAAAGCTGCTGATTAATTTAAGTGTTTCAGCTCTGCCATTTATAAGCAGATATTTCACTGTACTGTTTGTACTATTGTATAGCTAACTATCATGGATTACATATCTTAAGGTGTATGAGAGCACTATGGACAATTTTACAGGTCTGTTAAATATGCTATCCAAAGACCTTTAATACTGGATTTATCAAGAACAGACATTCCTGCCTGACTATTCTCTGAAATAGTCTCTCATTGTGGACTTTCAGTCATGTCAGTGCAGGAGGTCGTGACACGTGAGGGCCTTTCATTCACTCAGGGCCAAAATATGTGGCTGAATGATCTGGAAAAAATGAGCAAGTGGACCTTGTGGCAAGAATTCTTTGACATGCTGCTATTACCAAGGTCAGGGGTGGTCATTGAAGCCAAACAAAAACTTAACTACATCACAATACATACCAATATTAAATTGTGTATGGCATTCATATTGCTTTTTTTCCTACTTCCCCAAATGTCCAACCAAAAACAGCTTATTGCCAGTCTGATCTACAGAGCCAGTTCTGGGCACATACTCATGGCGAAACAGAAAATTAACTCTTAAACACTGTTCTCTTGCCCTATTACCATATCAAGCACATGCCTCAGATTCTGCTAATTTTAGCATCACAAAACACAGATATGTTGAGGTTGCTCCAGTTTGAATTCACAGAGGCCCAGTGGTGAATGAAGGAGGTTAGGCATGCAATTGTCCAGTGTTATGTAAAAGAGCCACTTTTATACCATTTTACCATGTCTGATGTGAAAAAACAAGTGGCGTGTCAATCAAACTCAAGTGCTATGACGAGCTGTCCTGGGTGGTTTCTCTGTGGTCACCTACCCCATTATCCTTCAACCCCACACAATATGAGTCACAGGAGCAAGAAGGGATGGTTTCACAGGACATTAAAAAAATGGACCCCCATCATAGCAGAGCATTAGATCGGTGGCAGGTTTTAATCAGAGTCCTCTTTTCATTCTTTAAACCAGCCACTGGAAGGAATTAATTCACCAGGGCAGTCAAGGACACGGCCCTGCCTCTGATGCCAACACTGCTTCCACTCGAAATTCATATCCAAAGTCCCATTTCGGCTGAATCACAGCTTAGATAAACAGACAGAGTGAAACAAATTCAGGAGCTTTTGTTGTGAGGCCAAAGGGGCATTTTCTGCTCTCACTCCAGCTGCAATTTGATGCTAGACTGGGAAACAACTCTCAAACAATTGAATCCCATGAGAAAGCAAGAAAACATAATAAGCTCTTGCAACTTCTTTTTTTTTTTAACTTTTGTGGCGGAACAGAAAAGAAAAGCTATTGTCCAAACAAAGTTGCATAAGAGATAAAAGAATACTGGAGGCTTTATTCAGATGGGCACAGACCAGTGATACCTTGAAGGAATGGGAAAGGACACATGGGGAGAGAACATGTCCTCAGGCCTCCAGCAGGTGCATTGTTTCCAGGATCAAAAGAGAAGAGCCATATTTCAGACTTGGCTGCATCCTGGTGAGAGGGAGAGCATGTCCTGGTCACCAGCTCTTCCCCGTCTCTCACCTCCTCCTGACCCCCTCACTTTCCTCACCTCTTCCTCCCTTGTTCCTTACCTCCTAGAGGCGAACGACTGATCAATAGTGGCCTCCCGTTGTGAGTCATTCCACTCACAAACGGACTCTTTCAAGGACTGTTAAACTGCAATGACCACAGTAAACATGTACTTTCACTCACACAAAAAAGAGTGAAAAGAAGACCTCAGATTTCAGAGCATACATCCAACCCACATCCTAAAGTTGGGACAAAGGGGAGGATACTTTACTGGGTTTTATTTTGTCTCTAAAGGCAGATTTGAGGAGGAGGGGGAGGGGGCTAAATTCTCTTCCAAAGCATGTTTTCTGTTCTCTAATCTGTCTGTTGTTTCCACCCATACAGACACACATCTAATTTGACTTCAAAGCACGGGGGACTGTGAACGATACGGATGGAACTCTGCATGAAATCAGTTTTTCTATCATTATCTCCCCCCAAACAGACTGATGTTACTGTAGCTATGTGCACCATTTCCTGCTGTGGTGCTGAGCGTTAACACAGACTCCACTTTGGCAAAAAAAAAAAAAAAATCTCAAACTGCAATGTCTGATTTGACCCTAATTTACCTGACACTTTTTACCGTTTGCAGGATGATGTGAGCGACACACTACTGAAGCTGCGGTGACATCAGATTCAGTTTGCACGGATTTCATCATGAACCCCCCTGGAGTCAGCCCCGGCTTCAGATTATGAGAGTCTAGTTATCACTCTCTCCCAGGGTTGGGTTTTGGGTGCAGGGCCAGGGTAATCCTGAGGAGATTGACTTGCGACGCCCGAGGCTTAATTAGACATTTTTCACTGCTGGTGACTGTGGAGAATCCAATCAGTCCGACCTCCATGTAGCTTCCTCATTCTGGTCTGATTAGCCACTATAGCAGTGAATAACGCCCACATTAAAAGCAGAGTCGGAAACAGGGAAATCTATAAAATGTGAAAATATGCAAGAATATAATAAGTTTGCCTCTGGCTGTAACTCTGGAGAAGATTGTCTAAACATGGAAGCTCCCTGAATTATAACAACCTAACCAACTAGCTGATGAGCTTACTTACCAAACTGCTTCCTAATACATTGCCGATTTAGAGCAAAACCGAAAATTGGATATGGACAACCTGTCTTGGATGAATGGATGAAAGCAGAATTTGACAAAGCACAACAGAATCATACTTGATACTCAAACATATGATAATGAAGAAACTGCAGGCAAAAACACTAGGTCTGTGTGCAGTGATGGAGACTGCGATGTTCCTCAAATGATTACATAAAATAAACAAAAGCTATATCATTATACTTATGATATTATTGTGTGAGGTGTGAATGGCACCTTTTGATGAGGCTACATCATTATGTTGCGAGTATCTTCTTCTGCGATGGTTTCATGGTACCCAACTGCAGAGCCAGCATCACCACCTGTTCTCTTGACTAACCCCTTATATTCTTAATAGTTGTGGATGGAAACATGTGTTAGTTTACAGTTTCTTTTGCTGAATTTCTACAATTAAGTTAAGATATGAATAACATCAACTATCTTTGCATAGTCAGAGATTGGAGTCAGAGTATGGATATAAGGCTAACTGCAAACAATTATCTCTTATTTCTTCATGTATGAACATAGAAATAAAAATCAGGATCATAGAGCAAATTGTTTGCTTTGAAATTGCAACACTGTATATGGATCCTTTCAACAACCTGTTTACTTTTAGTCTTTAGTAGCAGAAGATATTTCAGTTTTAACAGTCCAATTAGTTTTTTTTAAATCACCACCCACACACACACACAAGACACTAGTGATGGGTTTTAAAATAGCCTTCTGGTCCAGGTTGATGTTGAAAGCAAGTTAGCAAATGCAGATCTGAAATATACTCCAAGAGTGATATAGAAGGAACAGAGTCAGAAAGGAAAGGAAATAATCAGAGGAACAGAGACCAAGACAGAGAGACAGAAATACAGTGGTACAGATCAGTTCATAATCTGTTCTCAGGGCAGCAACTGCTCCTTCATTTAAATCACATGGCTACAAGCTGAGATTATAAAACAGGTTTTAATAATTCTGTAAGTGCCGCACATATCATGGTCTCAGAGGCAGGCTGTGGGAATGAAACTACAATTTTAATCATTATCATTCAATCAGGGAAGATTGAGATTTTTTTTACTGAGATTAGTTTTTTTTTACAATTATGTAAAAGCCTCAGATGTTCCTTAAGTTTAGTTCAGATAAATGAGAAAAAAATGCTATAAGCTAGGAGTGGGTACAGCAGCCGAGTGAAGCCATCAGTACATTAACAATTTCATCTGTTATTCCACACGCTCCCTGAAAGCAGTTGTGAACATCTAAAGAGCGCCCCTTGACTTAGAACTAAGTCATTTCCATACCTTGAAATGTCAACTACAATCAAGATACTGACTTCAGGACAAGGAGCTTTATGAATTCCACCTCAGTGACACATCACAAATGACCAACGAGTGAAAGTGTCCTATTTTCCTCTCACAGGATCTGTGGAGGCGTGCTCTCTGTCACGCACAAGCCTCTTTGAGTAACATGTCCACCATGGCTCCACACATGGAGAGATGTGGTCATTGTGCCTTGAGCCCTGAGAGGCCCAAAACCAGCCAACCCTGAAGACCCGAGCATTAGGTCTGCTTCAGACCAAAGCCTTTTCAACCTCTGCCAGCACAATACCAACTAAAGCAAATATAAGGAATGCCATTCATTTCCAAGATCCAGAAATACAATGGGGTGATTGTGTGTCAATATGGAGCACATGGAAACAACGATTTCCACAACTTTAAATCTCTGCAAACATAAAGATTATTAGTGTCATTTTCTCTCTGGGACTCTGCATTAACACCACAGAGCTTTGGCCATAAAACAGTGGCAGCCTGACAAAGACTCATTGATATTTCCACATAGACAAGCAGAGTGCTGAAACAGCCCAGTGTTGGCCCAGACAGCTCTCAGCCACACTAGACATTTGACTGGGTTATCAGGCCAGCAAGCCTCTGAGGAGACTCTGATAAATGAAGTCGCCATTTGTCCGTCCTTCCCTCCTCACAGCCGGGCCCTACTAGCCCACAGCAAGGAATTATCTTAGTGACAATTACATTCCTCCAGCTCCTAAAGGATGCCCCGCACTGAGAAACCAGCAAAGGACTGACTGCAAGGAGATTATACTGATTGCTATTCCATTGCTCGCATTTGATCTTCAATTTCTCTGGCAGAGCGCCCGGGCAGTCAAATCCATTGTGGATGCCTTGTTTTTTGGAGGAGATTTTTTGTTAATAAATCAGATTCACAGACAGTTTTCTTTCCATGGTGCTTTAAAAATTATGACCATGATAAAGGAAATCCTTAAAGATACTGTAGTCAAACCTGTTTCGTGAGCTGTATTGTGTTTACGGGGACAGGAAAACCAATTCAACATGGCATCCATACAGCATGGTGTACAGCAGAGCTACAGAGGGCTGATTTTACTGTTTGACTGACATCTTTTCATTGTACCAGTTCAGATCAACAACATAACATATTCTAGTCCGATAAGATGTCTGCAGATACAATTCATCATTATTTCACTTATCCATCAATCTGTCAATTATTTTACCAATGTGCTCAGTTTGTACAATGCCAGAAATGACTCAGACAAAATGCCAGGAGAGCAGGGTGATTGATGGACTCTGTCTCAGCACCAGTCAAAAAAAACAAACATGCTCAATTTAGAATGAGGTAAAACAGAGGAAAGCAGCAAATCCCCACATTTCAGAGGAGGAAATCAAAAGCTGTTTCACATTTCTACTCGATAAATAACTTGAAACAGCAACTTGATTATTAAGTCTGACGATGATGCAATCAATTAAAACACATTTCCCACTGTAACCTCTGCACCCTCTTTGGACGGCTCAGCTGACTGGTGTAAAGGAGGGGAAGGGGATTTTGACAGCAGCACCAAATTTTATGATTCTAATGGTTTTCTGACCTCAATCTTCCCTAATCATTTTGAAGCCTGGACAAAGATTATCCGGGTATAGATTATGTTTTTTTACACAACACGTGGCAACAGCACAATAAAAAAAAAAAAACAGAAAGTAGCTGAAGTCGGCGCTGTGTTTTGTGCTTTTGATATCTCATGGGACACGCACATTTATCTTCTGCTGAATGGAGAAATCTCGGATCTACACTTGGATTTGTTTACCATCCCATTCCTTTGTCTCCCACAGGAGAATTTTTTCCCAGGATTCCTGTGGCTGTGTTTGGGGGGTTTAAGGGATGAAAAAGAGGGAAAGAAAAGCCCATTGGTCTCAGCACCACAGAAACAGCATCCAGAGCCAAGCTGTCATCCCACTTGGATTAAGGGCCCTTCACTGGTAGCTGCTGAGCTGCTAACATGGTGTCTTACCCCTGGGCCAGGGGTGTGGGAGGGGGTATAGGGTGAAGCAGAGGGTAGGGGCATTAAGGGGCCTGGCCTAAATAAGACCTCGAGGTCAGGGAGCCTTCTGAACCATGGCAAAGCCACTTTGTGTTTCCATGTCAACTTTATTCATGAGCTGACAGCTAAGTGTCCCCTTCTTTCCTGTTGATTCAGCCACTGTTGCATCATGTGCTGGGGCGACGGAGATAATCTACGCCTTCGCCCCGCTTATCTCTGCAGACCCCCACTTCCACGACAAGTTTATAAGCTGTAACGTTCAACAGCAGCCTGTGGAGGCTTGTGGTGGAATTCTTGGCAGGGTCCATTCTTTACATCTCCATCTCTGTTATAAGCAGAATAAAAGCCATGGTGATATATTTGCTGAGCTATTAGACATCAGGAGTGGGCTGCATCACTGTGCCAACACAGAGTGGGATGTGTGGCCGAGAATTTCTTAAGCTCTATGCAAATAGGAGGAGGATGCTTAACTAGAAAGCATTCAAGTACATACTCTTCCTGAATTCCCTGTGATTTTGGCGAGCCTACACGCTGCCGGTGGAGCAGTGCCCACCTCCTGTTGTCGTCCGAACAGGAAAGGGAAGCACTGGTCCTTGTTATGTACTGCCACTGGGCCACCAACTACCTCTCCAACATCTGCTACCCATCCAAAGTTGGCCAGAGCTTCAACAGGCCTGGAGGCTTTCGGTAGCAAGGACTGCCTCTCCAGGCCTCTTCAGCAGGGACAAATGTGTGTTCAAACAGAGGCTCCAGCACCAGAATTTCTATTGTGGATCTCTTCGGGCATAACCTGCATCACCCCCCTACACTGCAAGAAAGAGGCTGGAACAGCCGCCCCACCAGTATAGACAGGGAAAACAGACCCCCTTTGTTCCCCCTGCCCCTTCTCAGCGTCGACTGAGGTACATGATCCACCCCCTCCTCCCCCTCCACAATCCTGGAAGCTTCAAAACAGTCCTACTTTTACTTTCCCTCCCTTTGCTTCTTCAATCGGGGTGGGGCAAGACAGCAAAACATCTTAAGTGAATTCATAACAAAAATGCTTTGAGAACATGTCAAATCTCATCTTCATTGGTTCACTTGAGGTCCCTAAATTCAAGGTTGACGTAGAGTCAGATCCAGTCCTATGCAGAGCCAGTTAACCTGTCAGGCAGTCTGCTGGGAGCAGAGGAAACACAAAACCTACAATATTACATTCCATTATCCCGACCTCCACTTCAAAAGGAGGAATCTATTGCCGTCACTCTGTGGCAGTTGGTGCGGACAGAGAGGAGCGTCTCTGAATGCTTTGTTCTCACTAAGGGGTGTAATAACCCGATGTGGGCGATAACAGCGTTCCCTGGGCAACCTTGAGTGATTGAGCTTGATGACTGTCATGGTGTAAAGCTCTGGTGTAATGATTCGGTCACAGTGAATCATCCAGGGACACCCGCACTGACCGCTACTCATCCGCCATCTGTCCAAACTGCCTACTGCCCAGAAATTACAAGCTAATCTAACATTGCAGCACCCTACCACAGTGTGAGGGGCTGCAACTGACCACTTTTTTAATCACTGGCTTATATGCTCAGCTATTCCTTTGGTTTAGAAAAAAAATGTTCAAAACCCAAGTTGACATTTTCAGCAGTCTGAACCCAAAGGGTATTTTTGTTTGGTAAAATGAGTCAGTCATGAAAATTGTTGCCAATACATTTTCAACCAATCACAAACAAATTGTTACCATTCACTTCATTTGCTGCAACCTCTGTTTGTTTCCATACAAAGTTCTTTGTCAATTATGTTTTGATAGATCAATCAATCTTAAACTGACAGAGAAAGTGAAAAGTGACTATTAAATAGCACATAACAGAGATAAAAGCAGTAAACCCTCACATGTCAGAGGCTGAAACCTTTTTTTTTTGCTTGATAAATAACTTAAATGATCTGGTCTGCGACGATCAGGTTGCAGACATGATCAATATTCATTATTCATCATTATAGATTTGTCATTAAGAATTGATGTCATTAAGAACTGATGTCATGTTTTGTCCAAGCAGCATCAAAACTCAAATTTACAACTACAT
The DNA here is from genome assembly GCA_021432705.1 of Caranx ignobilis. Taxonomy (NCBI): domain Eukaryota; kingdom Metazoa; phylum Chordata; class Actinopteri; order Carangiformes; family Carangidae; genus Caranx; species Caranx ignobilis. Next base: position 68,332,807 of record MU269990.1, on the reverse strand, counting down.
GAAGCAGAAGAGCCTGAAAATCTTTGCTTTGGAGAGAATGGAACTGCAACATGTTTATATTTTTGGTTTAAGAAATCACTTAAATGATTCCTCAATTATCAAAAGACTTGCTGAATAATTTCCTCTCTGTCGACTCATCAACTGATTCTTTCAGGAAAAACTTAACAGAAGTCACTGAAGCAGCACATAAAAGAGAAAAGAACAAAGCAACTGCACAGCTTCAAATCTAATTTACTCAGCCAACCAGTCTGAGTCCATCTCTGAGCAACACATAAATCACCTGGCATTCATTTTTCATAGTCATCTGTCACCATCACTCCTCTTAATATAATACAGGTCGAGGATGTAAACATCAACAGTTGCAGCTGTGTGGAGTGGATTCACAGGAACGTGTCAATCCCCATTAGAGCTGCTGCCTAACTGAGTGTGAAACCCTAATTGCGCCGACCAGCTTGCAACCATACAGACCCCACTCTCAGAGGGACCGAGAAAGTGAAACACATGTGTGTGTGTGTGTGTGTGTGTGTGTGCATGTGCGCGTGCATAATGACCATGTATATCTTTCTTTACATGTACTCATACCCCTGCATACATTTGTCCAAATTACCACCAAGCAAAGTGTTCAGGCAGCCGTGAAGCGGGTGGGGATACCTCTCCCGCTGTGGTCCTCTAATGAGGCACTCATCAGTCCCAAAATGAGACGAGCATGGCTGTGACAAGGAGGTGCAGGCGTTGTCAGAGCGCTGAGCTGCTGTGTGTGACGGGGCTCACCGGGAAGAATAACCCAGACCGCGGTGACACTAATGGATAGGCATGGGCCTCCGTCAGCCCCCGGAGATTTGGCCTCATCACAGCTGAGCAGCACAGCTCTTCTATTCAGACAACTGCTGGATCGTCTCCACTCAGAGCACAAGTACACGTGTCTCCAGAACACACTCAATCATTCAGTCGATCAGCCGCAGTGACCAATGATGGCACGTTATTGAACCTGGCCCTGTGCAACTGTGCATGAAAAAGAAATTACTATACCACTTTATTATCTTCAACTAGTGTCTCAGTTTTACAGTCGTGCTCAGTATTTCCACCATATAATGAAAACACTGTCGTGACTAATATATCTGCTGTGATCTGAGAACATGGTAACACCAGTAAACAGAAAGTCAGATGACGGCAGGACCCACAATCACAAGGTCAGATGATGAGAGATGTTTTAAATCAGCCCCTGGGTTAATTAAACTCATTAGGAAGAGTAAACAAACTGCAGAGTGATCACCCAAACCATTCACTGAAAACATCAGCTGCTGTTTACAGACCAACACAAGTTCAACCTTGATCCAGCACTGTCTACTGGAGACGTATGAAGCACCTGAGACCTGAGTAACTGTCTGATGAAGAGCTGAAACTATTCATTTCATTATTGACAAATGCTGATGATTTTCTTGATAAACTGTTTTGTCTATGACATGTCAGAAAATTCAGGATTTTTCCGACAAAGAAAAGAATCAAACTGTCACATGTGAAAAGCTGGAGCCAGAAGATTCTTGATATTTCTGCTTGAAAAGGGTCAATTTTACCAATTTGTTTGTCAAACAACTACTCAACAGTCTGACAGATCAGAAAACCCATCGGAGGTAAGTCAGAGAAATTATAGACTTCAAACTCAGACCCGTTAAATCAAGTTAAGTTGTTGAGTTTTTCAATGCCATTCAAGGGAATGGTCTTTGAGTTTCATCTTTTTTAAATGCCTAGAACGTCAAATGTCTGTCACACTGACTGCAGTTTGTTAAGGAATGTGAATATTCCCATCTCTGAATACAGGAAACAGGTAGCGAACAAACCGTCTTCGGTAAATTCATCAAAAGAAAAGCCTCTCAAGTTCACATCAGTTCCTCACAGAAATGATGTCATTGTCATCACCACAAGTGACACAGACCAACTCTTTCTATCTGTGAGACACTTTGTCTTGTCCTGCGGTTGGCGGAGTTCACAATGCCACAGACGGCAGCTTACAGAAGGAGCGTTGATCACTTCTCGCAAAATACTTGGCATGTTTCCCCGGCCCACGGACTGAAATTAGTGGCATTTTCCCTCCAACACCCAAGCTTTTCCCATAGCCCCCGGGAGCAGAGCTGCCTGCCACTGGTTTTCAGGTCAGCAGTGTGACTGACTGGTGCTCTCACAATAACTCCGGCCAACGTGTGTCATGATAATCCCCGAGTTATGCAAATCTGCGAGGCCTAGTGCCGTTTGTGCTGAGGGTGAAAGCAAAGATGGCAGCAAAATGTAGGCCACTATCTTGTCCTGATTTCTCCACATTTGTGAAATGAGCTCGAAAAGTCCTGTCAGTGGAGCTCCAGTGGCCTGGGAGTGATGGCTCTCTGGGCTCAAGCTACATCCTGACTCACCACAATTCAAACTGCGACTGAGAAGGCCTCCGAAAAACCACACAAACAGTCCTGGACACGCATCTGTAAAGTGGTGTCACACATTTTGCCGCCTGTTTCTGAATGAATGCAAAGCAGACATAAGGCAAGGATAGGGGGGACATTGTTATCTTCTTAAACAGATTAACAGTAGTCTGCCTGGGGTGAATAAACATTACTCGAAAGTGTGTCAGCCCTCTCAGAGAGCAGTATGAGCGAGAGCCTCAGACAATGAAGAGGGGGTCATTAGCATTGTATTAATGTGGCTATCTGAGCAGTTAGCGAAAGTGTGCAGCCCAGGCATGTGTGTTTGGGTTTGTATGAGTGAGAGTGTCTGGGGATGAGCAGGGGGAGAAGGGGGAGAAGGGGGGAAGGGGGCAGGGTTCCCCCTTGACTGAAGCTTTGACCAAGAGGAGACAGAGGGGGGAGGAGGAGGAAGAGGGGATTGAGTGAGAATGGAGGGAGAGGAGTGGGGGTCTTCCAGTGAAGCAGTTGTTAGGCATTGTGAGATACATGGCATGAGATGATGGTGAGTGGTGAATCAGATAGTGATGTGAGTGTGATGAGGGGAAATTAGAACAAACAAACTGAGTGGTCAGTCAAAACAAGCCAGAGTGTGTGATATGAATATGAAGGGAATTAAACATGTGGGGAAGAAATCAGCTTAGGACATGAGGGATTTTGTGTATGATGACAGCAATGTCATCAACACAGGACAAAAACAGCTGTCAAATACAGCAGCTCTGTCTGTCTGTCTGTCTTTTCTTCAGCGATGATGAAGTGATGAGCATCATGGAGCAGGAAACAGACCGTATCACAGGTTCAAGCAGAGCACTGACAATAATGCGTCTCAGCATCTCTCCAGCAGCACGCCGTGTGTCCAGCCTTGGTTTGACAGCGTGCACACCTGCACCTGCTCCCCGTGATGACCGCCGCGCCGGGGGCTGACGCCTCAGTGTGTCTTGAGAAGTGCGGCTGTGTATTTATAGAGATTGAGCTTTGAAAACAAGCCCCGCTCACTGAGGAGAAAGCTGCGAAGAGCTCAGATTTTCCGGGCAGCCTTTCAGCATCCAGCTGAGTGTCCCCGGCTGCTCTCCCCCCCCCCACAAACTCCTGACACTGGACTGGAAGCTACACGACACGTGTGTATCATGAATGGCATCGTTTAGCTCACCTTATTTCTTCCCCTCCGCGGTGCGAAACACGAAGCCCGCTCTGCTCTCTCCGGTCCCCGGCGACGTAGCGCTACTCTCGGCTGTTTATTTACGTGCAGTCCCGCCGAGCCTCCCGCACTTGTCTCCTCTGCCTCAGTCACTGGTCCTCTCCTCTCCCACCAGTTCACTGACACACACATACACAAGCAGGCGGGGGCGCGCAGCGGCGCTCCGGGGCGTGCGCACGCCCTGTGCGCGCACTGCAGCGCCGCTGCCGATGTATGGTGGCCTCAAGGAAGAAAACCATTGTAGCAAATTGTTATCCTAATATTCCCACTAATAATACAGTAGTTTAGCCCCCTGCACAGATGGACAACAGCTGGACGACTTTTAGGATAAAACAAGCCAAAAGTTGTCTTTTAATGCTCAGCAATGTTCTTTTCTGTTATTTAGCAGCAGGGAGCAGCTTTTTAATTTGGCTGCTGTATAATCATTGTTAGGTTTAAGCATCATGAAAATGCCACAAAGCACTAATAATGTTCAACACTGAAATAATTCCAGGCCTTAAAGGCTTAATAATCCCACACATTTTCATTAACCAGGCAGGAAAAAAGTGAAGTGCAGTGAAAACAAAACTGGAGTAATACATGAAATCCACTGCAGTTGGTCAGGAGTACCTTCACCGTTAGGACACTGAACTTCATCGCAGCTGTTGCGGATCTTAATTGCTCCGAGCCATTTGCATGCCCTGATACACTCTCACATTTTGCCCTGAGAGCAGGATTGCACTAATAATCATACAGTAGCCTGTGGGATCAACCAAGACTCTGCAGGATGAGGTCATGTGACTTTAAAAGCAACATTTTTCCTTCAGTTCAGTCTGCTGCCATGCTCTCCTTTCTCAGTGCATGTCACCCACATGGATTATCCCAGGCTATAGCCATCTGCAGCCATAGCACCAAAAACAGAGAGCAAGTGATGCAGTTATTACTGGGATAAGCCTGGTTTGGCAAGAACACAGGGTTTCTGGTTGGAGTTGCCATCCACACACTGGTTGATGGAGATTAGCTAAAATTAGGCTGAGGCACAGATCTGAAGCAAGATGATAATGTGTTGACAGTTAATAATGGTTTGCAAATGTGCTGAGGAGCACTTCATCAGAAGGTGCCTGAAGAGCGACACTAAATTTTCAAAGGATAAAATCCATAATTCCCCCAACACTTTGTCACTTTCTTCATTTCTCCCTCTTTTTTTTTGACATGTGAAATATTATTTCTAAAGGCGTTTTGATTAAATAAACAGCATGTACTCAAATCTGACTGGAAATCGAAAGAAAGAGGAGCTGACATGCAGCCAAGGTCATTTTCTGGATGTAATCCCCCAGTGTGGACAGCAGCAGTTTCCCTAATCAACTGAAGGGACCAGGGAATTCGTGTCCACATCTGCCTTCCCAGTGCCACACTGGAAGTATTGTAATTGCCCTTGCCTCTCATTTCAGACCGCCTCCAGATACGTCTGAATACTTCAGAATCTCATTAAAATATTCTCCTAATTTCCCCAATGCATATTATCCATAAAATACTCAAAGGGATTTTCATAAGTTCATGGACACAGCACCATGGAAACAAAGTTAGCGCTTTGCAACTTGCAAAGTGGATGTTGTCAGGGCTTTGTGTTGAAATGCAAAAACCCACCAGAGAAGACATCGTCTCTGCTTCACTGGTAAGTCCAATTATTGTGCCTATTACTGCGGCAGCTCCTTGAAGTCCTCTGCTCGCTGAGATGCAAAACTTCACACATGGCATGAGTATTGTGCAGGAGAGACAGAGTCATCACTTGGCCTGTTTTCTTCACTGATTCAGTGTTATTTCTCTTTTCTTTCCAAAACAAAGTGGATAACAGATGCAGCACCAAGCCAAGCCAACCATGAAACGGCCTGGCTCCCATCAGAGGTGATGATTAAGTAACACAGATTCAACAGAGATCAGCAGGCTCAGATCACAGCACTCTGAAACAACATCAGTCAGAATTCAGAATGCAGTCTTTTAGTTATGATTAAACAAGAGCTCAGTTTTTACAGTGCTGTTTATCTGTTATGTGAAAGTTTACAACTCTCTCATAGTCATGATCTTTTATCTGTTCAATATGACAGTGTTTGTCCCTCTATCACTTGTGTGTCTGCCAGTTTTATCAAATGTGGTAATCATATTTCAAAATTAAACTCTTTATGTTGTATCTGAATATCAGCCACTCGCTCCAGAACTAATTAAGTACTAATGAGCTGGGTGTGTTTGCTGCAGCTAAATGTGAGATGTAATTGAGTAGCAGCCACCCTGAGGGTAGAACAGTTGTTACATAACAGCAGAAGATGGGAGAACAACAGTACCTGTCAAAACCTCCTCGAGATACGTTCCAGAGAGGCAACAGAGCAGCATATTGATATTCAGAGTCTGGGGGTTTGGCCAAAGGTGCAAGAGAAATCCAATTACTGATGTGATTACTGCTGGGGGACGAGTTCATGAGTCAGATCTGTTTACATCAGAGGGGGATGCATTTCCTCCCTCAGTCTGCTGTTTCATTACATTATGACTTCTCTATATTGAGTGGGAGCAGCCATTACTGGCTGCCTTATCACGTTAACTCACAGGGGGCAAAAGCCTGACATGAATCCACTAAATACAGCACGGTGACAACATGTGGAACACCTGTGCCCCAGTAAGTAACATGTTGAATATCTAACCCATCCATGCATCCAGCTATGCATCCATTCATGCATCCAGCCATGCATCCAGCCATGCATCCAGCCATGCATCCATCCATAGGGCAAGGGTGGTTACTTGCTGAACAGGTCACCAGTCTAACACAGACCTTACATATAGAGTCAAACAACTTCTCATTCACATTCATGCCTAAGGGCAATTAAGTGTTTCCAATCCACCTATTGTGCATGTCTTTGGACTGTGAGTGGAGGCCAGACAACCTACAGAGAGCCCATACAGACACAGGAAGAACATATAAATGCCACCAAGAAAGGCCCCAGGCCTGGGAATTGAACACAGAACTTTCTTGCTGAGAGGCAACAGTACTAAACCACAGTACCCCCCTGCCACGCCATGTTGAATATACAGGAATCATTAATTAATATATCTATATCTATATACATCTCTATATATGTATATATATGTGTACACTTTGTGATCATGAATGTAATGAAGATCATCCTTTCAGTTAACAAGTTCAGGCCATGGTCAGCACATCTGTGTGTTCTAACAGCACCATTCACACAGTGATGTTCTTCATTCAGCCCTGGGAATGTGTTTTTAATGAGTGTGAACTTGCTCTGAAAGATGCCACCGGACCAAATTAAAAAGTAGAAAAGACATAAGGTCACCATTGAAAGTCAAAGTCATCAACCTCAGAGCCTGAATAAAAAGAAGCAAAGTCAGGGCATAGACTGATTATAGTATTAACTCTAAATCCTAGAGTATGTGGGAAGACCTGTCTCACAGTTTGAAGTTAATAAACTGTCCCTAAGCTTAAAAAACACATCTATGCTCTTTGCAGTCTCCGAAGCTTTGATGCACTGAAAAAAAAACCTCCTTGATAATTTGTCATGGGGTTCATATACGAACAGTTCTCCTTTATATTCCGCACCCTGTCATTCAGTGCAAGCTACAAAAGAAATCATTTAAAATATGTGTAGCGTGTTTGAGTGCAACAAGCTGAGTGCAGTGTGCAATGCCTTTCTCCTCATTCACTTAAGTTACTGTGGAGCAGGATGATCCCAGGATGCCAAGGTTAGACCAGATTCAATAAGTGATCAGAGGAGCAGGCCAGACACCCACAGATCGTACAGATATAAAGATTTACTAATGGCTGGTATTTACAACATAGTGGACAGAGGTAAAGCAACTGCACTCCTCCTGTCACAGTGCTCCCTACAAGGTCAGCTGCAAAGAGGTGTGATCCACACCTCCTGGACGTCCATGCAGCCAGATGCTATGCTGAAAAACAGCCTTCAGTATCAGTGTGCTACTAATTGGAGTTTCATTTAATGACCTTCATGATTGTGTGTGTGTGTGTGTGTGTGTCTGTGTGTGTAATTTTCATATTGTGTCAAGCCATGGGTTGTTTTTAAATCAGTAGTCGGTAGATCTATACATGTAAAAACTACACAGAGATAGAAACTGAAATGTCAACGGATCCGTGACAGGTATTGATAGACCACACCAATCAATGTCTTCTAATTATTCTCTTTTTGTCTGTGTATGATAGTATTGATAGGAGATTGTGTGGGAGAAAACAGTGGGTAAAGAGAAGAGCAGGGATTCTTAATCTGCTGCTTATCTGATGATTAGCTGCACCATGTTGTAAGACTGGTGCCTGCCTGACTGGCAGAGAAATGGTTTCTCCAGAAATCTTATTTTACACTTGCTAGATATGAATTATACTGTTATTGAGAAAAAGGCATCTCTTGAGTGCTTTATATTGATTATCTAAGTGTCAATAAATGAATCTGGCAGTATATCATGGAAGAGCAGCTTCCCATTTTCCAGTGTGAACAGTCTATATTTACTGCTGCTTTGCTTTTGTGTGTTAAAGCTGTTAACCACATAATACTTTTCAAAGCACAGAACCTGCTATGCTGCTTCATCAACCAATGATAGTTATTCTCAGTTTTTTGACATTCAGGTTGTTATTTTTTGCTGGGTTTACAATCAAACTGGCATCTTTAATATTTGTTCATGTTCAAATTACATTTTTCTTTCATTCTTATTTTTTCCTTCATTCTTTCATGTGAGCTCTTTTACATTCCTATTGAATGACCTGCATCCTGTGTTCTCTCCTCGTGTTGATACTGTTTGTTGTGTCCTTGGCCTTCTGCGGCCATCGCTCTGTTTTCATGCGTGTAAACAGTCGGTGGAGAGCCGTGTCAGTATAAGGTGTTTACGCTGGAGGGAAATGTGATCCATCACTGGCTGGGGCTTTTACCCAGGTGTCTGAGCACAGCCTTGCACAGTCATCTCATCTCGCCTTCCTCTCATTTATGACAGACAGCTCAGGGATGGGCCTTGAGATTAGCCTCCCCTGGAAGATACAACCTTTACACAGAGAGAGAAAAACAACTTACCGTAGATTTGAGAAAGAAGAAAGAAAAGAACACTGGCTGTTCCAGATGTGTCTACAGTGGTGATTTCCCATATCAGAATTTGAAGCTCATCAAGCTACGCCCCTTGGAAATTGAGGTGAGAGTGCATATCAGTCCAGATCTCTGTTGGAATAATTATGCAGTTGTGAGTACAAGTTAGCAACTTAATATCTGCACGTCCCTTTCTTCCAAAGATGGTCCACAGCAGCTTTCCTCGGATCACAATCAGCTAATCTTCATATAATTAGGAGGCAGGATGCAGCGAGGTTTGGTGATGGGTTTTTAATTACATACACTCTCAAACAGTCTTAATACACGATCAACAGGAGAACAGTGGAATTATATTAATCTGGGTAATATCTGTGTCCATTTTTACAACAGGTCCTCTGGGACCAGTTATACAGTACTTGACCAGGTGAAACATGAAAATGAACATTTGCAGAGCTTTTCTTTTTTTTTTTTGAAAAGCCCAAACTTAGCAACACAGTATAATTTTTCCAGCCATGAAAAATCAATAAGCGGGCGCCTCTTTTAAGTCAGTCTTTCAGCTAAAGCCTGGATGATTTCAACAAATGTTGCAGTAAAGCAGAGTGGGGACTAAAACACAGCACTTCAAGGTAGAAAGGGCAAAAGAGGCTTTTGGGAAGAGGCATCAAAGGGAATGAGGGCACACTTAAGACAGCAGAAAATGTGCATAGCCAGTGGGGAATCCATAAACCCAAACAATCAAGAACACAACGATAAAAGCAATTGAAGCAAGTAAAACACTTTGAGGCTATATGACACATAAAAGTACATCCTTATGACAGTCAGGGTCCATCTGGATATTTATTCAAATGTTATAGTTTTTAGTGTATTACAATTAAATATGCAGCTTACACTTTCGACTTGTCTGTGTTTAAAATGTAAATATAACACACATTTACATAAAACATACTCTTGGTAATACAGTCAACGCTTGAAGTGGACCCTCATGCACAAATATATATATATATACACTTACATAGCTGACAAGTCACTGCATTGTTAAATGTGCAAATTTTAAGTTATAACAACTGAGAAATGTCAGATTGACCTTGATTAGTCCATTTAAAAAAAAATACAAGTTTTTTTCTCATCTTTTCTTTTGAGATTATTACATGTTGGCAACTTAGCTCAACAAATGCTTAACATTTTTCCTCTCACACGTATAACCCATCTTCAGGTTTTTCTGTTAAAATACAAATAATGGTTCATGAGGATATATTGGTTTTCATAACAAATCTTTCTAAGGACAGCAAACGGTTAAAAGTGCTCACTTGGGAAAAACAGTCTCTGGGCTACTGTATAAGTTTACAGTATTCTGCTTTTTAAAGGAGAAGCTTTAGGAAATACACTTAGTTCTTAAACATGCAGCTTTCCTACTTAAAGTTGGATGAGAGGATCATTACCGGTCTCAATTATCCTAGAGCTCGCAGCGGGGTGGGTTAGCCTAGCATGACTGGAAACAAGAAAACAGCTTTTTAAGAAGATACTGTTATTGTGGACAGAGCCAGACAGTCATTTCCTCCCCTCTTTATGCTAAGCTAAGCAGCTACTTGATACTCACTGTAATGACATGACTGGGGTATTGATTTTATCATCCAGCTATGAGCAAAGAGGTGAATAAGTGCATTTCCCCGACATGCTGAACTATTCCTTTAATCATACAAGATGCATTTGCTTGCACGGCTGACATCCCTCTACAGGGAGTTCCCAAATCCACACATCATTTGACACGTCTTCTTTGAAACAGTGCTAAGTCGAGAGCTGCCAACCACAGTGGCAAACAGATGCTTTTTTGTTGCCAAAACTGTAACACATTAACACTAACATTACTGTCAAAGTCTGAAGAGTGAGTGAGGAGGAAGGTAGTGTTTGGCATGTTGGATGCATTACATATTTGTGAATTTACACAATGTTCTTCAAAGCTACAGGTCAAGACTATGACACACTAATCACATTAACCTGATGTATTCTGGGCAATGTTGAATAAGAGTAGAGTTTCCATGTGAGGTAAAGGTGGACTGTGGTAGATCTATAGCTTAGAGGAGTGAAAGGACAGACCATTATACATGTCTGCCCTCAGCCGGAGCCACTCTGCCATCCTCTGGACGGAGCTTTTCTCTCGGGTTAGGATGCCAGTGACCTTCCTCAGCTTCTCCTCGTTCCTCTCCAGGTAGCGGACGCCCTCAGCCTGCAGCAGATTCAGTTTCTCATGCCGGTTTTCATCCATAGAGATGTCCTCGCTCATGTAGGGGTTGAAGCGGAAATAGGTGTCAGGGGGGAGGAAGGCGGCGAGCATGGCGTGAACCTCTGAAGGGAGCGAGAGAGGTGAGAGTGAGGCCACAGACGACACAAATCATAAACACACAATCAACTTTCCGATTTATACAAACATTCAAATATTGTGTTAAGAGTGGAAAAGGGCAGGCAAAGTATAAACATGACTGTCAGCACTGTGACAGCAATACATGTGTTCCTGAGAAAGTGCTTGAGGCTGAGAGTGTGAGGTAATAACAAGTGAACAAGTCTGCCTTGTATGTCATGGCTGTTTTCATCTGAGAGGATTACAATCAACAACATGCAAATGCAAACAAACAGGCAGCTGCTAACAATAATGGGTCGAATGTGGGGTGACAGTCAGCTTTTTTTCTGTCTATGTTCCCACAGTAGTTCAACAGTACAAACACCGGACACAAAGTCCAAATATGGATTCTGTTGAAATGAGGTGATCTTGAGGCCAAACCTCTATTTCATTCATTCTTCATATGAAAATTAATTGCAGTGTTTCATCAACTGTCTTCATCTTTTGTATTTTGTGCATGATGTACTGTATTAGTTGTACTGGTGAGCATGTAAATGACCTACACTGGCTGATGTTGAGAGTTGAGAAGCTGCAGACTGTGGCAGCTTTTCCTCTTTTTGGTTCCAAGTTAAAAAAGAATCAGAGGTTCCTTCAGCTGTTGTGTGCAGCAGAGTGGAGTAGTAAACAACTCTGAGTCTGGTAGAATCAAGGTCGATTGTGACTGGCTCTTGTCTGACTGCCGCTTGCACCGCTTCTCAACTTTCTCCAGTCAAGAGTAGCTGGGCGCTTTTTGAGTCTGTTTGGCTCAGCCTGGAGTGAAAGGCTTCAGATCCAGGTCTCATTCACATGTCTAAACCGATGGTGCTGTTAAACTCCCTTTCTGTAGTTGGTGGTCTGACAGGCACTGAAGTGGTCCGACATACCCAAACAGCTCCACCTAATCTGTGCTCCACCAAACATGATTTAAGTGAGATTGTGAGGTACCAGCTAGTTCCATAAGAAGCTTTGTTTAGATCTAAAAACCCACTTAGATCACCCTTATCTGCCCACAACAACAAACAAGCTCTACTGATACACCTCGAACAAAGTAGGAGGCCGGGACAGGAAGGGAGCTTTTGAAAAGAGGAAAATATGTGATAAACATTCTTACTAATCTGCTGTTTCTAAATAACAAAGGCCGTTGGAAAGCTGGGGGAGAGCTTAATCCCAAATACAGGAGGAGCAAGTGCAGAGAAGCATCTAGGTCACACACTGCACCACAGCAGCAGCAACAGGGAGGGGACCGAGCCAAATTTAGGCACAGTGGAGGTGCCCGTGTCCAGAGGTGATAAGGAGACAGAAGAGGTTGCCACCACAGTGGGCACAATGGGATGCATCCAGAACAAAGTCTAACCTGCAGTGCAGTATTTTTGCACTGATATCAAAACTCAGTTCATTCCCCTGGAAATGACGCAGAAACAGGGAACATCGTTTATCTCTCTTACTATGTTCTCATTATAGTCAACTGATTTCATCTTCAAAAGCAGACAACATAATACACACATAATTAAATGTACAATGCTAACAATACAAGTGGATCATATTAGGTTACATGTCATACAGTTACATCAATATACTGTGTGGCTGGCCCCTGATGAGGTTCATGTTTTGACCAGTTTTCCTCTTTGTTGATGCCACTTGTCTGTGTTTGTATGTGTTGGGCAAGTGATGTCGTGATTTTTGGAGCAGTTTCCCTTTAGATAATGAGGGTTAGCTTTCAGATTTCAACAGAAATAATGACACTGTGCCTGCTTTGAATAAATGAGCTAGAAAATGTGCCTGACCTCTTTTAGTTATATCCAATCGACCTTACATGATCCATTTTTGCATTTTATGATCAAAGGGGCACTCCATAGTCTCATCTCTACCATGCAGTTACAGCACTCACAAGCCACAATAGAGCTGTAAGACTCAGAGTAGCAGGGGGTGAGGTATCCTGACTTTTAGACTGTCATATGAGTCACACTCTAAAGATATATCCAAGACAGAATTAGGTCAAATTCAGATGGACATTAACATTCTGACAAATCTGTGCAACTCTAAATAACACAACGCATCTCTAAGGTTTTGGAGCGAATGTCACATACCTTCAGTGTCTGTGGCGCTGCTGATGACGTTGGTGAGCTTGGTTTTGAGGCTCGTGTAGGTGGCGCTGTTCTTTCCGGGGTTTCCAATCGGCCTGTGCCCAGGGAGACCACACACTCCAAGGGCGTGTTGGGCCACAAACACTTACACTCGTGGATAGCCAGAGCTGTGGGGTTGTTAATCAGCAGACCTCCATCCTGTGCACAAAACGGAAGAAGGGCCATGTTAGGGATGTCTTTTACAGGCTCTAAATGGTGTTTTATGCCAGAGTCTTGGCGAAACCAATTAATTGGCATTTGAAACCTAAAACCTTTCATGGATTTCAACAGTCAATAGACGAAAATTTTAAAGAACATTTGATGAAACAAAAAGAGCAGATCAATGCGCTGTTTCCAGAGCTGTGGGTAAGTCTACAAAGCACAGAGCTAAATTGTTGTGTTTTTTCTCTCTCTCTCTCTCTCTCTCTCTCTCCCCTCACAGTTTCAGTTAGACTGGCTTTGATATCGAACAAGCGCCCAGGAGTGCTTTTGCTTAGGATCCATAGTCTACCCAAGGCAATGGGGGAGTAACTGGAGAGGGTGTGGGGACTGTTGAATAGGCATGAGGCTGAGGGGCCGCAGGGCTGCGGGCTGGCAGCAGGATCAAACACACAGGGGCTAGTCCTCATTAAAGAGGCCAGGCTGGGGGGTGGGAGCTGCAGGGCCCCTGGGCTCTAGGGACACTCTAGGGGGAAGAGTGCTTGTTTATGTGACTGAGTGTCTGCGCATGTTTGATCGAAGGCTCATGCCTGCTTAGAGTCAATGCATATAATAATGCTGGTACGTGATTCTGACAGCGTGTGCCACATGGACTCATACACAGTGAAGCTTGGGGAGGAGGAGTGGGTGGGGGGTGTCCCTTCTTTCCAGTGCAGCCCAGCAGTGCTGCAGCCTAATGACAGTTCTGTACAAATCTGTGAGAATACACACAGTGTGCTGGAGAATACGAGGGCTGCCTACAAAGGCAAAGATCTGCAAATCATCAGGGGAGATGGGCTGAAAAATTGTATCATCAATCCAGAGAGCAGGAAAAAATTGCAAATTGAAAATAAAATTGCAAAGGAGACTGACAGTGGTAGTTAGACTGGGGGCACTGCGTCAAGTAATAGCTCCAGTGATAGCTGGTGTTTTTTTGAATTATTTGTCCAGTATAACACACTGCACATGGTAATTCTCAAAGAAAACTGAGTGACACTGAGACATTACAGAAAGCAGGCGATCATTCAGAAATAGTCAAACAAGACTATACAGAGTACACAGTTCAGGAGCTCTGAGCTGAATGCTATAGTAAGAACTGTCACATCTTCATTATTAACAATACTACCAGGCTTATGTTTTGCAGTTATATTGCTCAGCATGTATTGATGGAGCTGATGAAACCAAACCATTAGAGTTGCAAAGGTGAATTTATCATCCAATCAAGAGAAAATAAAGCAGCAACTATGACATGATATTGTCATATTAAATAATTGATACTGTTGCATCCATTATAAAGAAAGAAAGCCCACATACATTTTCTGTTTTTCTTCTATGATAAACTGAACACGTATTGGTTTTTTCTGTTGGTCGGACAATACAAGACTGTTCAAGATGGGCACCGCGAGCTCAGGGAATATCTGATGGGCAGTTTTCCCTCATTTCTATTTTGAGAAAATGACTGACAGTTTAATCATTCATAAAAAATAATTGGGAGTTGAAGCCCTATATTAGGCACTTTAGACAACTTTTGACATGCTGATGGCACAACTAGATGATAAGTTCAGGTGTGTGTTCCCAATTGTTTTCCAATCCATTTAGTGGATGTTTGAAACATAGTTTCCAGTAGAATACATCACATCCCCTGGGGAGAGTGAATGTCTGTGTGAATGTTCACAGCAATCCAACTAAAAGCTGTTGAGGTATTTCAAAGTGATGCATTTGAGTGACAGTCTCACAGTGTCATCCATGCTGCTAGATTTGCAAAAATGAAGATGAAATGTGAAAAACTACAGAGTCAAACAATAAAGGAACTTTCTGTGATTTGTAAGAACTAATCTGTTATGATAATGTATAATATATGAGTCATTGAATACGTTATACTAGGTTGTTATTAAAGAGAAACTCTTGTGGTAGCTGAAGCCAGAGAGAGCACCCATCTCACTAGCTCAGATGGACAAGGAGGGTTTCACTCTGTCACAAAGCATGGAAGAACTGCTGAGGTAGACATTTGTCCAAAGCATGTCATTATGCACCAGTAGGGTGTCTGGCAGACCAAGAAATGAATCACAGAGAAGGGAGAAAATGCCTGGATTGGAGTTCTTCCTAATGGAGACTTAGAGGGACTTTCACTGCAGAGAGCAGCAGACAAGCCCAGCTGGAAACAAAACAACTAAGCAGTTTTCTTATCACTCACACCACTGAGTGGCTCCATTTTCTGAACTCAGTGGAAATTACGGCAACAGTCTGGGTCTAGTTATGAGTCCATTGTGCCGATAGCTGGGGGCAACTTTCACAGGCACAGTGGCTGGCCTTGCAGACAGAGCCAAGGCATGTAACATTAGGAGCCAACCGAACAATGCTCCTGTGAGTTGGGAGTTGAATGCTGCAACTTGTCTCCATTTCACTGCACCTGCTTCAGCAATTTCAAGCTGGTGAGTATGGTTGTGTCCATGGAGGAAAGCCTGGTTTTTTAGCACTGAGGGAGGTTTGTGGTGCATTGGAAGACTTGTTGGATGTCTCTGTGTGTGGCAGTCAGAGCTTTTCAAAGATATTTTGCATCCATCATCTTCTTCTATGGCTGTCAAGAGCAAACACGCTTCCTCAACAGAAGGTACCAGGCACAAAATACAGTGAGAACAGTTTGGCTTGGGCTCTTCAAAGCCACTTTTCAGTGAGATATCCATACTTGGTTCGCTGCCACATTCTCACACAAGGGTGTCTTGAGGCCGGGCATATTTGAACGAGGCTTTAAGTTAGAAACAATGATCTACTTAGGACAAACTGCAAAGGAGCTTTGCATACAAAATGGCCAAACTCAAGCTGCCCGTCAAACACCCAGTGTGACGCAAAGCAAAGGTCACTTGCATTTATAAGGATTTAGAGCTGTAATGCTGCCTGTATTTACAATGAGTCAATCCAACTGGGAAGAAACGTGCCATGTGTCCTCAGAGGGTAGACCCCTGTCACTTGTGACCATCTGACATGTTTCACCCTTGGGTGTGACAGGAAACAGAATTTTGAAATGTTAAGTTTGGACTCCAGCTTCCTGAAAGGCTTTCTTATTTCCTCTGACAGTGATTCTGGATTCCGGTGGAGCTCACTTGTCAATACTCCTGAGGATCAGGGCTCATCTGGCCTCGCCTTTGCCCTTCGGGGGCTAATGGCTGATTTACAAATCGTCTCCTTATTTTCCTGTGCGTGAACAAGGGAAGTTCTCAGCTAATTAGGCCTCCTGTACCTCTGGGAACATGTTTCACTCCTTCAGATGGCCAATTAAACCAAAATATACTTTTAAAAAAAGAACGAGTTCTCACAGCATGCTCTGAAATAAACTACACAGATGATATGAGCTAGAATAAATAAACAAAATTAAGATGTGCGTGATTTATAGGCTCCTTGCGTTGCTGTTTGAAATGTCTCTGCTGTCATTAACTTTTGGAAGCTTATCTTCATTGTGCCTGTTTAAGCTGTCTTAGAGGGGGAGTGCTGATTTGAATAGGAAAGAGGTGCTATCGTCGGGATCAGTAAAAGTCATTTCACGCCCCAGTGTATGTCAGCTCCCATTAGCTGGGACAACAAACTCCATCCTCTTCATTCAGCCCATGTGCCTCTGTATCTCTCTCTGCCTGTAACCTGTGGGCAAGACTCAGTGCTGCCTTGTGCGACGGTCATTATGAGCGGCCACAACACAGAGAACAGAGCGCTCGCTTAAATCTAAATGAGGTGAGCCTTCGAGATACAGTACATCTGGTGTAGCTTTCACATCACAGACCCAGACAAAGCAGCTGTAGGCATTACAATTTCCTGTTTGGCTTGTTTGACAGGGCTGGACTGAAGGGCACAGAGCCCTGTCATGACTTATTATGAGGCTCTACCAATGACAGTCTCTTCTCTCAAATGATTAATTGGGGAAGCATTACATAAGTCATGAGCCTCTGAATGTGCCAGTCACAATAGCCACTCTGTTTTCTAGAGATGGTCATTAAATCAACAATGTAGATAATTAGACTACTATAAAAAATAACAACTCGTGTACTCTCAACACTTAGCATACATCTTCACTAGATAAAATCAATAGCCTAAAAAGACAGTCCTATCCACTCAAAGACCACAACAGTCTATCACTGCAGATAAGACAACGTTGATAGTGTGGTGAGTGTCATTCTCAAGAGGCAGCCAGGTCAAGTCAGAGGTCTTCATGCCATATTATGTGATTACGTCGACCAGTTTTCCTCATTGCCTTTTTTCTTTATAGGCCCCAAAGGTCACATTGAGGTTCAAGCCATCTTCCCAGGCTGTCAAGAGAGGAGGGACCCATCTGTGCCGAGTGCCAGCTTTGCCCCCAGGCAGGCAAAGCAATTGTGATCTACTGCGCAACAGTTACCTTTTCCCACACATTTGGTGAATACATGACCACACATGTACACCCTGTATTGAAACAATGAATCCTCTCTGCTTACTGAAGCTATGCAGGTTAAACTGTGAAAAACCCTTGCCATGATAGAAATGATGCAGATCATCCACATTCCTTTGAGGGCTTTATGTACATTATTTGACAACTTCATATTAAAAAGCATCATTTTTCTGTCAATCATAATACGTCATCTAGTGGACAATTTAAAGCTAATTTCCCTGCTGAGGTGGCTCAAACACACTCCTGCATACCAACTCCTGTAATAAGAGATTTAAAGACTTATTCCAAGAAATCTCATCATGAGCCAGTGCAGTAAGAGTTCTGGTAAATGTGGTGCACTGTGAGGAGGAGATGGGTTTAGAGACAGGAAGACTGAGGAAAGCTTTCATACAGCAGCCAGTAAACGTAATCACTGCACCAGTCTAATCCACAAATAAGTGTGCCAGTGCAATCAAGTGTTTGTGCATGTGCGAAAACAAATCTGTATGAAAGAACAAAAAGTGCTGTCAATTGAGAAAACACAGATAATGTGACAGTGAGAGAATGTGTGCACAGTGGGACTCAGGGGACCAACGATCCCGAGTCTGTCTCCAAAGAGGTATCTGTCTGCAGCGGGGCTCATAAGTCTGAGCTACATCCTCCAGCAGCCTCTCGGTCGAGCTCTTGGGGCTTAACACAGGAGGGGTGAGCCGGGATAAGGAAGTGGCTAAAAGTTAAGATTTATCTTCTGTCGCCTTTCTGAATCCACCACCTCACTGCTATGGTGCTGAGCATGTAATTTATGTCCAATACCTTCACCTGCCGAGGTCTTTACGAGGTAAAAAACAGTGAGAGAAAAAAAGGTGATCCAAAAAGGTTATGATTTCTTGAACTGCAGTTTCTGGATGCTATGTCATTCTGTCAGACCCCGGGCCTCCTTCTGCTCTTTGTTCACTCTGAATCAAACACCATTTATTTGCCAAATGTGCCACATTTAATGACTTCTTAGGTTCATTTATGACTCATTCCCTCTGTCATTCTTTAGCGACAACAAGTGAGTGACGGCTGATGTGACCTACTCCATTTCTGGCTGTGTGAAATCTTTTTTCCTGAGCATAATGCCTTGTTGGGGCTCTCAAGAACTTGCACAGGGGGGCGGTGGCTTACTGATCCCATGCCTCCCATTAAATGCTGGCAGAGGTGGGCACAAAACATGCTCCCATTCCTTCCCATCACCTCAGGAGACGCCATGGCAACTAAGCAGAAAAAAACTGGGCGCTTCTCGCCATTCCACGCATGCCCTGGCATCATTATGAAACGTCTCAAGTCTTCTTCTTGTGTTCTTTAAAGGAGAGATAACTGAGAGAGCTTTAAAGTGGAACATGCGTCTCCTCTGTCCCTTCATCTCCTCTATTTATTCACTCTTTCCCCCATGTTCCCCCTTGCTGAGGCATCCCCTCTATGGCTGTGGTAGCAAGTGTGAGGCTTTGATAATACCATGGCTTCTCTGCTTCAAAGGTCTTGCTCCAAGTTACAATTTCCCCAATGTACCCAGTGAGAATCTGAAAGTTCTGGCTTCGTCAGATGGATTTCTGTTCCAGCCTTCAAAATCAAAGAAGCATCAACGAACAATCACAACTTTCTTGAAACACTGCTTGAGAATTCGGGCATTCGTTCAGCACATGGCGTGGCGACTCTCTTGCGCACACCGTACAAAAGGGTGATTGTTTGGGGCTTGAATTAAGTGGAAAACTCCGTGGGCGTTTGTGGAAAAGAGCGAGATGACTCTCTCTCTAGGGAATCCTGACATCACACAGACAGCATATTATGCTTACGACCAGTTTCGAGCTGGCCAGTAAATAAAGTCATCAGGCGGGGTGGCACTCTCACTTTAACCAGAGGTTCACAGTGACGGTGAAGTGGTGGAAAGCTGAGTAAAGCTGTGTGTTGAAAGGAACAGCATTATTCATTCATTTCTGAATTATCTTTACCAATACAGATCTTTGACTTAATCCAAGATTCCATCATCTCTAAAAGTAAAACCTCAGTATTTTCATCCTGTTCCATCTTGGTTTAAGTTGGTCTGCAAATTGGTGTTTGCTTACTGAGTGAAAAGAAAAAGAAAAGAAAAAAAAAATCTAACTTCATATTGTGACATCAGCATCTCATCCTAAAGAATGTTTCTAACAAAACAGATTGCTAATAAAGCCATAATGGATGCTTCAGTAAAGTTTGATTACATCACATGACAGTTTTTGTCCGTTCTTAACCTGTACAACTATTACTAATGGTTCTCTACAGCTCAGATCCAGTTGTTGAGTTTTTCTCCAAAAAGACCTTCACTTATGAACTCAAGATGTTTAATATTTTTGAGCTTTAATCCAATTGAAGAAACTGTTGAAGAGGTAATGAAGGTAGCAGTTATCTGTCTGCAGTAGGAAGAGGAGTTCATGACTTGACAGAATGCCAGAAGTTTTCCTCCCAACTCTGTGGATCACGGATAACTAGGAAATAACAAAACCAGCTGTGTTTAAACAGTACGAGTTCATGCCCTCATGATACTGTTTGAATGTTAAAAATACTCACGTATAGCAGAGGTAGAGGTAGAGCAGACGTGATAAACACAAGTAAAAAACACATCCCCAAAATAAAAGGTAGAAAGGTAAGTGGAACAAATGAGCTAAAGCTTGAATCGCACGGGAAGTACGAGTCAAAGTTAAACACAACCTTGAAATATACTCAAAAGATTTATTACCCAGAGAAGAACATGAGCAGTAAAAAGAGAAAAAGTACATCTTTATAAGTCAGGGTGGAAGATTTCTTTTTTAATATCTTTTTTAGAAAGAAAAGAAATTCAAATAGAGCACCTGTAACTGTCAAATGTGTTAAATATATTAAACGACTGATACTGTCTCATCTTCCCACAGTACGAGTTTTCCCGCTGGGTGCTGTCTAACAGCGACTGGAAGAACAGTTCCATAATTAGATTGTCTGTCTTTTCCCTTATAACGAGGTCGATATAACAGTCAAACAGTTGTGTGTGATGAGGGAAGTGCTGCATTTGGATAATTTATGCATCTCAGAGTTGGGCGAGACCTGCTAGACGGCAAGCCGGGGAGATCTCTCTGCACAGGTGGGTTTTTCATCAACCAGTCTCTTTCAAAACCAACACAGCCTCCAATTAAGAATGTGGGAGCTCCTCCATGTGGGATATCGCCTTTGACGCAAACACATGCTCACTCACATGTATGTGGCTGCCACCCTTGATCTATGCATTTGTGTGTATGCCACATCTGTGTTTTGAATGTCAATTCAAGGAGATATTGACATCTGAATACAATGAGTCAAACACAGGCTACACCAACAGAATAATGACCTGTTGTTTGTGCATGTACAATATGTTATCATGTGTGCTTTCAGTCTTGTTCAAAGCAACTACTGTTTTAAGGTAAATAACATCCAGTGGCTTGTTTCGCAAGATTCAACTATGTCACTTACTCACATGGTTTCTCATTTCTCCTGCCCTCTAAGCCCTTCCTTAAAAGGTAAAGAGTAGCAGTATGCATCGATCAATGAAAGGGTAGAGTGGACTGGGGGTTTGTTATGTTACTGATGGCTAATGCATACCTGTTTAGATGGAGATGGATGTAAGTGTGTCTCACTGCGACTCTACCCCTCACTCTCCTGTCAAAATGTAACTGACTGGAAATAAACACTGACAGGAAGGAAATGGAGATCCTCCCCCTGCTTGCTGTGCAAAAGATTTTTCTCATTAGTCTTCTCAAAAGCCTTCTGACCGTACACCGTCAACACAGGCTACACAGCATTTAAATCCTGCAGACCAACAATAAGCCCTGTACCACCCGCACAATCAAACAGAGTAAGCTGCACACAGAGGTGCACTGATGACATGTTGATGCATTTATGCATGCACTGCAGGAAAACAGTTTGTAATGGTGGTGATCTACAAATAAAAGCTTATGTGACAGTTGTGCTCAGGACAATCATCCTTTATAAAAGCATCAACTAAAAGCTTAAACTCTGAATGTAGGATGTAAACCCACTGCTATGGGTCACACCACTTTACCTTTACTGTAATGGACACTGACAGCCAATGTTTCAGAGTTTACCTGTATGATTTTAACCATCAAGCCTATCATGATCAGAGCCAGTCATACTGAGACCCTGGCCTGCTGTTTTGAATGGGACTAACCTGGTGGAGATCATTTCCCAGGGTGAACTCTTGGAAATACCCAGGGGCTGCTGATGTGGCTCTGATGGCCTGCCAGAGTTGGTGCTGGCACCCCCCCAGGTAGTGTGAGCGCACCCCAGGCAGCAGGTTGTAGTTTCTGAAGACATACGCCTTAAGGCCAGCACCCCGGTTCACGATGGTGCTCACTGCTGCCACCTACAGGTAAGGGCATGATATACAGGGTGACCATCGTTTTCAGTATGAAGCAGCATTTGTCATCCAAACAGATCGTGAGTGCAGGCACAATATCTGACCTGGCATGCTGACAGATCTATTAACTATCATCTGTAGTCTGCTGACGCATCAAATCCTACACACTTCTCCCACCACACGGCTCTAATATGGCTTTAGAGTGCATTTTCCTTTCACTTTTCTAACAGAAAAGGAAGGACTAAGATTGAGAGAAGGGCTTTCTATGTAATAGCCTAGTCACTGGTCAGCACCCGAACAGAACATGCTGGAAGAATAAAGTTCACCTTGGGACATTCAGGGTTTCTTGACGTCTCCACCAGGAGGTGAGAACCCATTTTCTCTCTGTGGAAGGAAGGAAGGAAGGAGTCATTTTCTGGCTTAGTGAATTTTGGACAGTACTGTGACTAGTTTTAGACATATTTTTGCAAGTTTCACAAAATCCTTCTGCATATCAGTTAATGGGACTTGAAATCATTTTGTGATCTGCATAATTATCTTAAGGGACCATTCTACTGAACCGAAGCCTTTCAGGATAATTATTATATTACACTTTATGTGACTGCTGACCAAAGTTAAGCTCACAGTGAAGGTTTTTACTCTTTAATATCTTCTTCCACAAATTCCCAACCAGCCTCTGGTTTAAAGTAATTTCCATATATTATAATAATTAACTTTCAATATCTTGTGAAATCTGCTCGAGTCAGGTGAACATCATATCTGACTGTTTCCAGATAAATTTACATATATTAGTTTTAAAAAGTATGATCACACAATGTTAATGTGTGACAAAAATAAAGAGCAGGGATGATGTTGAAGATGCCTATTCCTTATTACACAGTTTCAGATGACACTGTTAATGGTTGGGTAGAATGAGAGGAGCATTTTAAAACATGGGATTTTAACTGTTTTTACAACATCCCTATCATGATATCTGAACATTAAATGATTTTAACACACCCCTCTACTCTGTCATTATCAAAAACAGTTGAACTGACTTGAGGATGTTCTCCCAGGCTTCGCTGTCATAGAAAGCATGTTTCCAGCCCATCTTCACGGTGCCAACAATGACGTTCTGCTTGAAAACATCTGAGCCCAACTTGCGGTAAATATCGTCGCACTCGTTCAGTGGGATCTGGAACACACCCAGCATGAACCCTAGGATAGCACCTGAGGGAAAAAAAACAAAACAAGCATGCAAAGTGACTGAGAAGTCCTGGGAAAACAGTTATACCACCCTGTGTTTTCTAAACATGTGTAAATACTGCAGCCACTCCTCTGGGATTTTACAAGGTAATCTGAGTCATAAATTGTCATGTTTTTCTAAAGGTGTGGAGTTGATGCAAAGCCAATTGCTGAAGGGATTATCAGTTAAAAGTAATGTTACTCACAGTTGAACTATTTATAAGCAGTGGGTGGGAAAACATCACTGTAGGTAAATACTCCTCAAGTCCTTTGTCTTCATGACTAAGAATGTGTGACAGGATTAACAAGCTATAACAGTGTGGTGAGGACAAAATTAGGGTATACCTGAACAACGTCGGTGATCAAAGTGGCCAGATGTGGCCCAGATGGGTTTCAAATGTGTGAACATCATTTGATCTGTGTGAGTGTGATTACATTATGGTTTGACAACATTCACTGAATCTGAAAATGAAGTGCCTCCAACTGGTGATGAGTCAGAACGAGAGAACAGATAGGAGCTGAGCACAAACAGCAACTTCTGCTGGTGATTAAGGTGCAATGTGATCTGCAAATAAAATACAGTTTTTCAATCTGCTGTGAAATGACAGCAGATAAGTAGCAGACAGATGAGATGAGACCATGGTCCGCAGCTCCCCCTTGTGGTGAATCTTGAAAAAGTATGAATCCATTTATTGATCTTAGTTGAAACCAAGTGTCGACTGATCAATGGTGATATTGTAATTTTATTCATCATCATCTAAGAATCTTAACAATTTGCGACAGTTTTACTTGGTTATGAAACTGATTTTATATCTGCAGGGCTGACAGTACAGAGGGCAGGTCGGTGAAATCGAGGTCAAAAAACAGAGCAGCAAATGGGTCAGTGTGCGATCAGTGCTGCCGGTTTTCTCTGATAATCCACACACACACACAGATATAGAAGTAGGGCAGGAGAACAACATACCTGTGCTGACACCACAAATATAATCAAACAGTTGGTAAGTTGGTTTGCCAGTCAGGGCTTCTAGCTTTTGTAGAGTCTGAAGTGCAAGAAGACCCCTGAAAGAGAAAAGTCAGACACGTATACACAGAGAGCCACCCACTGATAACATGACACACGATGACTTTACAGAGTGACAGCTTATTCTTTTTATCATTTTACATTTGATGTTTCTTAAGAATAAATTTACTTCACAAATTGAAACTGCTGCTAGAAGCAGTACATTGGTTTTCAACATGTCCTTGGCTGCAGTAAATACTGTGTAGTTCTACTCTGAAAAGATTTGATATTGGTGAATTAAGCTGAAGTCCTACCTTAAACCACCTCCGTCAATGGAAAGGATTCTTATTCCTCGGCCCTTCACAGGTTTGTGGTAGCCCACCAGAGTGAGGGCTTCTCTAACTGCTGCCCTCAGGCCTGGGTCATTGGCCTGCTGCAGACGCAGGAGGCAAGGGATGACCTTCTCCTGAGGAACACATAATCATATTGTTGCAGCCAGAGATGGAAATGAAAACACTGTTAATCCAACATGATGGGGTCAGACCAGAACTGGCCCAACACATTTACTTGCACAATGTGGAGCTGGGATAAGAAATAATGAGTGCATGGATTAGTTAGTTGTGTAATGTTGGAGTTTCTCACTTGAAAATGCTACATTTCACATATTGTTATCTCTGCTCTTGTATTTGCCCTCATAGTCAGTCACACAGACTGCCAGTTTCTCTTTTCAGTTCGACAAACAAGGACACAAACAGAAAATGATTTCTGAATGAGAGGTCAATCCCGCTGCCTCTGGGCGAAAATTGTCAAGTTTTGCTGTTTTGCAAGCCATTATTTAATCACAGTGACTTCAGCGTCAATAATGTGCCAGTGGAAACGAAAGTAGACCACATCATGGCCATTGAGAAGGACAGACGTGGTGAATATTGCTGTGACTGCAGCGCATAGGTGTTGTTAATCTAAACACACTTTTTAAACCTTGTTTTGTAAATAAAACATGATACCAAAAGGTGCTACTAACAGAGTTAATAACATGACTGAAGAAGTCAGAGGACATACTTTTCTCTCTGAAATTTGGTCAGTAGCCACAATAATGCCTTTCATTTCTGTTGCCACTTGCAAAGCTATCACCACCATTCTTTCAAGAATATGTGGCATTCAACTCTGCTCTTGTTTTCATGCAGGATTACTTATACAGTGACCTTGTTTTGAAATAAGCTCGTCCTGAATGAGTTCCTGCCTAGGGTTCAAATAACCACTTATTTGGTCATGAATTTTAACTGATTGTTGCTTTCAGTTAAACAGTTAGAATATCATCATTGTATAAGCACCATTGGAGGGTACTGTCCTCTGCAGGTCTGACAGTTACCAGCCAGGGCACTACATTAACCCCACAACATGTTGACATGTTGCTATTTCTGAATAAAACAGTTGACATGCTGTCCTCTACACTAAGGATGGAGGTAGGCCTTTTTTATTTTATTCTGAGATGTGAATATCAGTCTGACCCTGTGTTGTGTCTAGCTGTTCACACCTAAAGTGGCTCCTTCTCTAATCACATGTGATCTTTACCAAAACCACACCAATTTATGACATAGAGCTTTTTATGTGCTCCTGGATATGCAGGGGTTGTCAATTCCTCTGCAACAATAAAGTTAAGAGGACCATTGCCTTGTGTGATGATGTGTCAGAAAGTGCTTCTCTGTTCAAAATGAACATCCCTCTTCCAGATGCCAGACTAGGCTAAGTAATAATGCACTAGTATGCAGCCTGCATGTAGTTGCATAGGTCTGCCTATAAACAGAGAGCAGCCCTTAATCTGTCGACACTGACATTTTGCCTGGTATGGAAAAATTCCCACACAGAAGAAGCAGAAGGCCATTATCTACATTATTCACAAGGCACAGCTGTTTCCTGACTCAGTTCAGAATATCACACACTAATATATGTATAAAAAACCTGCTGCTGTAAACACTGTCTTTACAGATGAGCTAGTGAAAAACATAATAAGTAAGACTTCTGACATGTTAAGCTGCATCAGACACACTGCTGACAAAAGCATCAGTATGCAGGATGTTAGCATTCTGGGTAAAAAAAAAAGAAAAAAAAGAAAAAAAATGTAAGCCCGGTTAGATTTCTCACCTTTACAGCTACACCACGAGTCTCTGGGAACTCCAGGAGATGGTAGCTGAGGTCCTCCACCCTGTTGATGTAGACTCTTACATCTGACGCCCTGTGGAGAGCCTGGACCAGAGCTCGAGTTCGATTGTCCACACTCACCCTGGCAATGATCTGGGAGCCAGACAAATATGGAACTAGTTAGATCTTTCTGTTGATTACCTAAGATCTATGCTCTGAGTAAAGTGTGACATGACATTTAACTACTTCAATAGGATTTACATGAAGTTAGCATGGGCAAGACACCAAAATCAAATTTTTAAGCAACTCTTGAGAAGGAACAAGCCTATCAAATATTACTGAATTTAGACCACACAGTTAACACAAACGTAATCAAACTTGCAATAAGGCCAAGTGCAATATGTTAATTGCAGGGGCTGCAAAAAAAATAAACATATCACAGGAGTCACATGTTCTGGAAATAGGTAAAATGTGCCACATTGTTGTGCATTGTTACCACCATAATGGTGCTTCAAAGACATCACAGCCTACAAATGATGCTCTTCAGACATAAAGCAAGTGTGTTTGGTACAAATACCAACAGAAACATGATCATCCATTTTTCTATACAGAAAGTGAAACACAAAAATGACCAATCCAACTGAAATTGTGCCGTCTGCAAAATAGTGGCAACACATTTTTTTCTACCCTACTTCCTGATCTGTATAGATCTGGATATAATCTGAACAGAATATTTTTGTGCAACAGCAACCACTTTTGTGATACAGTTGTTACCATAATCAACTCATTAAACAGCCATCTAATAGTAAACTGAGTTATAATAATGAAGAATATTTTAATCATGGTCTGAAAAATCATGTATGATTCAAACTGCAACTGTTATCATCCTGCCAACAGACAAATTCCTTCTTCGCACCACCAAATAGTTTTTGTGACCTTGATGGCACATGTTGCACGTCTGGCCCTCGGATTAAATGTAACAATAGAACTGCACCATCATCTACATCACATTGTTCAACTGTACATCACCAGCTGAAGGATGTAGGTCATGCCATGCTTTTGCTATCTGCAAAGTCACACATGAGGTCATGTTTCAAAATACTCAATCCATCCTCGCCATAAACTAAATGTCAGGTGTGTTTATATAGCATGGCCTACAAAATATACACCTTCTGCAGCCCCCTATCTCCTCAAGTGGGTTATTTTTAAAACAGATTCCCAGAACTCAGCCAAGCACATCAGTGCACTACATTTCCATTAGACCTATAGAGTAACAAGAACTCAACGTGTCAACAGCAAGAACCCTACCATATTAAACCAGATACTCAGAGCTATCTGATGAGGGCATTAGAGTATGTCGCCCTCAAACATAGAAACAGGTCATATCTCACATAGTTAGGATCTGTATCTCCACTATAAAGACAAACAATGTTTACATAAAGCACTATGACACTGAAAACCCCATGGCACAATGATTACTACAAATGTAAGCTGTCAGATTCATATTCAAAAAAAATGAATGAATTATGAATTAAATACTGCCTTGTTGTAGTCCTACCTTTTCCCTTTGGAGTAGAAGTTTCTTGGCTTTCTCTTCAGCAGCCTTTTGTTCCTTACTAATCGTGGCCTCAACCTGCTTCACTGCTGGATCCTCAAACTTCTTCTCCTCCACTTGAGCGGTCTTGGACTCTCCTGTCCTGAATTTGGGGACCAGGGGGGCAATGTAGCTTCCTACAAAGGCCTGCACAGTAGGAGCCGAGTAGGACAGGTAGTGTCCTAAACCCTTCTTAGAGGAAGGAGGGGTAACAGGGGCAGCAGAGTCTCTTTTATCAGACACTGGCATGAGGTCATTAGTTTGTTGGCCCTGAGAGGAAGCAGAGGAATAGTCAACATTGTCCAATTTCTTGTCCTGAGTCTTTGTACTGCTGCCAAAGTATGAGTTGATGTGATGGGCCACATAGTTGTAGGTTTCATCCAAGCTGACCGAAAAGGTGCTAGGATGGAAAAGTGCAGTGGTTTGTTTGGAAGTTGTGCTCTTGTTCTCAGTGTCACTTGATGAAGATTTAAGCTCATCTTCCTTCCTTTCGAAGCTGGCCTTGACAGCAGGAACAACAGGCCTGAGTCTTTTCTCCCTTAGTTCACGCACAGTCAAAACTGTGTCAGTGACATTCGCTTGTGCAGAGTTATGAGTGGAGGTAGTGGCACTTGAATCAACTGCAGCAGTGGAACTAGGAAGAGGAGGACTGATGGAAGATGAGTTAATTGCAGGTTTGGGGTAGTAGATGTGGGTGGAGGAACAGCATTAGTCAGCACAGGAGGAGCTGTGACTGCACTCTCCTCAGGTTTTGGCGTCGGCTCAACATTGACCTCTGCTTTATTCAAACCCTTGGGTTTGAGTCTGGCAATTTTGGAGAGAAGTTCTGTATGTGTCCCACTAACAGCTTTAGAAACTGTGTCCAGTGTGCTCCTGACCCGTGACATGTGTTGGCTCAGACCGGCAGACCAACGTGAGGCTGAAGTGTTCAAGTACAGGGTGCTGGTGTGGAGTCCAAGCCTTTGTCTGACCTGGTTAGCTTTATAGAGCCATCCTTTACGACCCCTGGTCCTCGGGTGGTGGAGACAGCAAATCTTGTAGCAAGCAATCTGTTGTACATGAAGCCTACAGTGAGAGGTACCAGACAAGGGAGGTGATGCTGCTGACTGGCGAGCATGTGTCTGCCACAAAACAAATGCTCTGTTTACTTTCACCCAGGAATTTGGAGCCCATCTACGACTCATTTTTGTGGTCTTAAGAGTTTATGCCATCCAAAGAAATTTTAGGTCTATTCTCTCCCTTTTCATTCACCTGGTGATGGACAACAAAAAGTGATGTTTACATGCAAGACACATAACAGAGACGATGAAAATGGCATGTGAAATGAAGCCAGTAAAACAGCTCCTAAATCTGGCTTGGAGGCATTGTTCAGTTTTCTTCAAAAGTAAAATCTCTTCCGTAACTGGTTGAAATTGAGAAGTAAACACAATAGCCATATTCTACACAGAAAAACATATTTCAACATCAGAACTTCGCTGCTAGCACAGAGTGCAGCCGCTAGCTGACTCGCTAGCATTCATACACGCTATACAAAACATAACAAACCATACCTGCCTTTTTAAAATGGCGTCGTTTCATGAAAGCTAGAAATCCTTTAACCTTCTCGCCGACTCAAAAATATTTGTTAATGTTAACACAAACGTTGAAGAGTTTAGAAACACACAGGGTCATTCGACCTGACACTTTATTTCCAGAGTGACGTGACGACGTCAGTCAAAAGAAAAACAATGGTCACATGACGATCATCGTGCTGTGCAATTGGCTGTCCATCACTTAGCCCCTTAAATGGAATCTGTTGATTGGTTGATGAAATTCTCCCCACCGCCGACGTAGCTCTTACTGACGTACTGCACTGGCACGGCGTACTCCGAATATTATACAGACAGGCGGGGTCGGCATACAAAGTATGTCCCCACTCTTCTATGAAAGACGCGGGACTCAGAAAAGAACAAATGAAGCGCCACGCAGCTGCTACCACATCCATGGTGATGACCGACCAAACAGCTACAAAATTATGACAGCTCAAAACTATGATTCCATGGCGTGAAAACCGATTAAAAACGGAACAATACATTTATACCAGAATAATAATCAGAGTGTCACAACGCTGCACACAGTACATGCTTTTTTTTTTTTTTAAATAAACCTATAATCTTCAAGGAAACTGTTTTTTTTTCAGTATTGCTCTACTATAGGTTTAACAATGTGTATTAAATAAATTTCCCTTCTGAGTGTGATTAGAAATGCTGCAAACACAGGCTGCAATGCTCGTCAATACCGGGGTGACTATCGGTCAGTGGAGGAGGGAATATTGCTGTGTTGACAGCAGAGGGCAGAAACGCACCAACGTACCAAGTCCGCCCACCCTGATATAACGAAAGGCTCGAGGAAGTAACGGAAACGATGCTGCTGCTAACAACTGTCCCTCGATAATAGTCCCAACAAACACTGTCATGTTTAACATTGGTTAAACAGTTCATAGCCAGTGTGAGCGCTACAGAACCAGCTCTCCTGTCAAACCCAGGCAAGGTAGGTGCTGTAAACCTGAAATTAACGAGAATGTATGGGCAATAGGTTTTGTTAGCCACCGTCAGCTAACGTGGTGAGTGACGTCTGGAATGATGGGGCGCAGTGTGTAATGTTAGCATCGCTCTGAATGAGATCAGAGGCCTGTACCACGACACAGGAACATGAGTTATGGTTATACAGGTAACCTCACTTTCAACTCTGGAGTTTTTAGTCCGACAATGGTGGCTCACTTGTTACCAGTGTAAATCACCATGGTAACTTAGGCTGAACTCCTAACCTGCTCCAGAGCTGGTTAACTTATAATCAAATCAGGTGTCAGATTTGTAAAACCATTATTTTGCCTGTGAACACAATAATATCTATGTATTTTGAAAAAAGAGGAGCTCTTTGTCATTTGTTTGTGTTGATTGGGGAAAACTGCATTTTTTTTTAATTTCCTGAATGAGTGAAGGGTTCACCAATATGGCACTGGGCTTTGGAAGTTAAAGCATCAATACTGCTTGAAGCCCAGTATTGATGCGTATTGATGCTTAAAGCATCAATACTGCTTTTACAAGTCCTGTAACACACTTACACTCACAATAAGTAGTGCAAAAATAGAGAACTGATCACGCAGTGTTGTAATTAAAATTTGTCTTAACATTGCAGCTAACTGCACACTTAATAAGCTAACTTCAGCCTCTTGCAATATTGTGTCCGTAACACCTCTGCTTTGTTGCAAGCATCAGACATTTAATGTTTGCCACATTGCTAAATTTCTCTTTCTATTCCAGGACATCAGAGAGATGGCAACTGCACAGTCTGCTGTCACGTTTGCAGTGTGCATTCTCATGATAACAGAGCTGATACTTGCCAAGAAGGACTACTATGATATACTGGGAGTGCCTAAAGATGCCACTGAGCGACAGATAAAGAAGGCTTTCCACAGACTTGCAATGAAGTATCACCCTGATAAGAACAAGAGTCCAGATGCTGAAGGGAAATTCAGGGAAATTGCTGAAGGTACAGTTGAGTTTTATTTTTGGTATTGTTCAGGTGTGTAAAGATTCAGCGTTTTCTGACACACTGGAATATTATTGTTACTTGCAATGTAACATTTTTGTCCAGCATGCAGATCAGAGACTGTTTAGAGTTCAAATTAAGACCTTTGGAGCTTTTTAAAATGCTGAAGAAATGCAGTATTAACATCACAACCTAAACTGAATCTTTGCTCTGAATCTTGTCATTTGCAGCTTATGAAACTTTGTCAGATGAAACCAGAAGAAGAGAATATAACCAGTTTGGTGACACCTCTGCGTACTCCACTCAAGACAGGCATACGCAGGGAGCCCATCAACCTTTCAGCTTCAACTTTGATGACATATTCAAAGACTTTGACATCTACAGCCAGAACAGGCATGCCCGTCACAGAAGACACTTTGATGAACACTCCAGGTCCCACAAGGATTCACACAGCAGACACAAGAGACATTTTCAAGGGGGTTTTGGAGCAGGTGTCTTTGATGACATGTTTGAAGACATAGAAAGAATGTTTTCTTTTGATAGACACACCAAACAGACTGAAAATAGGTTTCATGGTGCATCAAAACAACATTGCAGAACAGTGACTCAACGCAGAGGGAATATGGTAACCACGTACACAGACTGCACTGCACCTTAAGATGCAGTGTACAGTAACTTAAGTAAGACTTCAATTTGCCTTAAGGGGATACAATACTGTTGTATTGGTTGGGTAACTGAAAACCACTTGGTTCAAATGCTGTGAAATTTGAACTGTGACATGAAGGACTGACATTCAGGCACAGAATGACAGGAAATAACTAAACAATTTATTTAGCTTAGGTCTAAATTCAGATAAGCTATGTTTTCAGGCTATTTTCAGTGTGGACTTGTAAATGATTGTAGTAGTTTTTCACTTCTTGTTGAAGTGATTTGACCGAGAGTACTTTGTCAGTATTTTTTCATGCACCTTCTTTTGATAGCTGAGTTTGACAACATTGTACTGTTTTAAGAAATAGAATAGACCTGGCACACACACACACACGTGTCCTTTCACCACTACTTCACCTGCCACTCTGTTTTGGTATAGTTTTAGTTTCTATTGTATAGGTTTTGCCATTGTAAGTTTTAAATCACAGCTAAAGGCAGAGACAATAGAGTTTTGCTTATGGTTGTCAAACGGGGAGCAACATCAACAAAGACCTGGAAGCCTACACATGTTGGATTGTTCAGTGTGTATTTTTGGGTTTGCACTACATGTTGTTGGAATGTGTCTACTCCATAGAGTCAGTCTCACTTTTGTAGACCACATTTTAATGGTTGTGGTTCAATCTCAAACAGTAATTGTAAAAGAACTGTAAATAACCCGAAACTACGAAATATGATCCAGGAAGAGGTATGCGTGATTATAGAAATGTTTATGATTCAGATTTTATTTGAAGTGGCCTCGATAGACCTGTCATGAAGTGAAGACTGACAGTTTCATTTTTCATTTAACTTCAGTGTAATTTTTGATGTCTTTGTTGTGTTTAATACTGACAAACTTCGGGTTACACCTTATTATCAGTCCAAAAGAAAATAACCAAAAATACCCCAACTTAAAAGATAAGTGTTTAAAAAAAAAAAAAAAAAAAACTTCTCTGACAATTGAATGAATTTATGAATTTCACACAAAATCAGGTTGCTTTTGAACAGAGACAGACATACTTACATACTTTAATTATACTGCATTTGGATTATTTTGTTCAACCCTGTATATTGTCATTCCTTTTCAAGGCCATTCTGTGTGACATAATGTGGGTTTGACTATTGTTTACTGGAACTGGAGATGATGAGTTCTGTTGTCTTATGCTGTTCTTACAGGTTTCACATCAGATGGCTGATTGCCAGACCTAAAAGTCACATTAACATGATAGATATTTATTGCAGTATTGCAGGTTAAGAATGTCAAAAGATAGATCACCTTTAATAGAAAAAAAAGTCCTGGGTTTAAATGTTAAAAATGTTTAATGGATAACAGGTTTACAGTTTTACTGGGTAATGTAGGTATTGAAAATTCCTTGACTGTCTTTAAACTTAACTGGCCGTGGACCACTTGAACCATAAGCTGCAGTATGTACTTGATATCAATAAGTACTGCAGCGCAAAGCTGACAAAAGAATTTTATATACACATGTACAATTAAGCGTTGATGTTCTGCATATGACCAGTTGCTGAAACTCAGTAAACGCCGTAGAGGGGGAAACTTTTTTTCCTACCACGTGTTACCTCATTCCTGTTAACTAGATAGTGACATTATCAATTGACATTGTGCTGTGCAATATTTATTTTCTCCATTGATATAATTGTTGTAAAATATCTAGTAGCACTTTCAATTTTATATACAATTCCAGATACATGTGTTGTTCTTAAAGAATGTGTTTGGAGAAATAAAATATAGACAACAAATAAGGGTTCATCTGTTTGCTTTTTTTTTTTTTTTTTTTTTTTTTTTGGTCTTACATAACAATGAGAATGTTGTCCTCTTTCATTTTGGACACAATAATCAGCAAAAATACCTCATATGTAACTGTAGAGACAGACTCCAATAACTGCCATAAGGAATTTTCCTTTGGGGATCAATAACGTATTTTCTGTTCTATTCTATATTTGCCATAACAACTGTAACTCTACAGGGAAACAGAGAGACAAATGAGCACAAAACTGATGTTAAACCTACAGTTAGTGCTCAGTCTTCAAAAGCTCAGGCGCGGCCAATCAAACATGCGTGGTCACGCAGGTGTCACTATGAATCTACGGCGCATTTCATTCATGGGTGTCTCAGGTAAATATTTTGGTGTTCACCTTAGTTACTGTTGCGTAGAGGAAAATTTAGCATCCTTCCTCTCATTAGTGCAACACGACTATGACGTCACCCGTAGGAAATGTAGTTCACGAACAGTCAAACCTCGGAACTAAAAGTTGTCGAGTGGGACTACAATGAACTCAAACTCCCATGATTCAACTGGCAGAAACTGTTTGCGCAGTTGTCGGCAGAACTAAAGCCAGTAGCAGAAGCTGAGGGACATTGAATGACTTTGTGCCCGTGTGTGGCAGGGTAAAGAAAGTTGTCTTTTGACAGGTTTAGTATCGAAGCTAATGGAGGCCCTTAT
The DNA here is from genome assembly GCA_021432705.1 of Caranx ignobilis. Classification (NCBI taxonomy): domain Eukaryota; kingdom Metazoa; phylum Chordata; class Actinopteri; order Carangiformes; family Carangidae; genus Caranx; species Caranx ignobilis. Next base: position 68,297,963 of record MU269990.1, on the reverse strand, counting down.
ACCTGTCATAAACAAACTGCAAGATGTATTTAACACGGTTGGCGCGGATATTATTCAACTGCCGCAGATAGTGGTCGTAGGAACTCAGGTAAGAAGCGTCACTTTGCTTGAAGGCTAGCAACTTTGTTAGCCTGCGTCAACTTATTGTTTTGCCTGCTTCTCTTTACCACCGTTTTTCTTTCACTTTCGTTCAGGTGCAGTAGACATACATATTTACACTGGCTTTACATGCGCTTTACCTTGTACGCTCATCGAAGTCCAAGTCATCAAAGTTAAGTCGTGAACTGGAAGCAAAGTTAGCATTAGCTACATGTGATCTCACATTTAAACTAATTGTTTAGGTTGACAGGGAGCAGTTTACCCTTTAGATCACTATCTTGTTAAATTAAACCAAAGTCCGATTTTCTATGACATCCTTAGATTTTAATTGTTACACACTAACAGGGTTGCTACTCGGGATTTTATGATTAGCTTAGCGTTTAATGTTTGTAACATGACAGACCTACAGAAGTATTTTTGGTCGATCAACAGTCCAAACTCCTACAAACTCCCAGACAATCGGTTAACACTGATGTCTGACAAATATAGGCATCGGGTCTTCTGTGAGAGGCTGAAATCAGCAAATATTTGTTTTGTTTTTTTATCCATAACCTTTCCTTATTTGTCTTATTGACTGAAATGATTAATCAATTAAAAAAAGTTGAGAATTATTTTTGGTCAGTCAAGAAAATTGATCAATCATTTCAGCTCTGAGCAGCATACACACATTCTGCTCAGTACAGATGCTCAGTAGAGCAAGTGGTGTGACACTTGTTCTACTGAGCATCTGTCTTTATGCAAAACATGATGTACTACTGTAGGCTAAATCATCCATTCACACACATGGGCAATCGAAACCTCCATTTAAAAAAACCAATGCGGTCTAATGGAACTGAACAGCACTGAAGTAATTCTTACCATAGCAAAAATGTGGAGTTTTTGTTGATGCTATTTTAGAGCCGTTGATATGTTTAGTGATATTTAGTCCACCCTTGTGAATACAAATGGGGTCAGGACATGAGTACAAAGACTACTGAGCATAACATAAAAAAGCAAAGTTAACAACAGCACAAACCAAGAATGACCACAGCCTTGAATCAACACCTCTGTTCTCTAATACAATTTCACCCTGACCACCTAACTACCTTGTGTACACATCAGAGCCTAATTGGTTTAAAGTAGCAGGTTCACTTTCACTGGTCGACTAATAGGATGTGGCTGTCTCAGACCTTTTGGCAGGCATCTCAGGGCATTACAGTGAGACAAAGCAAGCCAAAGGATGGTTTAAATGCCCGATTTGTTATGTACGTTCTTGCCAGGGCCCAACAAAGGCCCAGATCAGCTGAGGGTTTTACTTAAGGACAGGTGCAACTAATACTATGTACCAAGTATTAACAATTTGTTATTCCTGCTATGTCTGTGGCCCAACTACAGCAGGCAACGTTTGTTTTATAGCTATACAGGAAATAACTGATTCCATGCCGAGCCCTCCTCCTCCTCCTAGGAAATTAGGACCACTTCGTGAAAGAGCTCTAAGATAGCCAAAAGAGCTAGGTGAGGTATTTCAGCTCACCAGATCTCATTAAGTCTTACACTACCACACGTCAATGAACAAGGAATGACTGACTTGTGGCAGCCAACGCTTGTGTGAATGAATACTGTTCACAAGGTGAAGCACCCACAAGATTCGTGTCTCACCCCTAAGTGATACCCAGTGCGTCAAATTTTACATAATATCCTGTTTTATGTTTAGCTTGCTGAAGTCCTGGAAATGTTTGGGTAGCGATAACGGGTAACACACCAAAAAGTAGCAAATACAGTCAGTGTGAAGTCTGATTACTCTCCTCAGGCATCACACACATTTCTTGTCTTCATGTATTGGTTTTGTTTATGATGTTTTTGTTATTGTCCACAGAGCAGTGGAAAAAGTTCTGTTTTAGAGAGCCTGGTTGGGAGGGACATCCTGCCACGCGGCACTGGCATCGTCACACGCCGGCCCCTCATTCTACAGCTCGTGCACATCGATGCAGACGACCGCAGGAAAACCAGTGAAGAGAATGGTAACGTCACTGCAACCTCTGCTTCCTCTGGATATTTGGGTGTTTGGCTTCCCTATGTGTTGACTTCTCCACCTAACTAAACTATTTGATCATCAGTGTTTCAGGATATACGCAGTATAGTGTGTGTGCATTGTCTGGTATTTCTATTTCCTCTCTCATCAGGTAATGTTGTATTAAGCCAGGCATGTCCAAACTATTCCACAAAGGGCCGAGTGGCTGCAGGTTTTCTTTCCAACCAAGCAGCAGCACAAAAGACCCTACTCATTTAATCAAATGATCTCAGTCTTCAGACAGCTGATTGGTCAGACCGTGTCCTCTTGATTGGTTGGAACAAAAACCTGCACCCACACTGCCCTTTGTGGAATAGTTTGGACATGCCTGTATTAAGCAGTTACTCTAAATTCAACAATCCAGTCCAGTCAATAAATGTGGATCTGGCTGTTTGTACGTTATTCAGTGTATCAGCTGAAATGAGTCATGTGTTATTTTAGTTTGTAGGATGCTCCGCCCTCACTCACCAAAAGGATTATTGTTTCTAACATTTAACTCAAAGAACAAACACCACGACAGTGAGAAACACAAGTGAAAGTAATTACTGATGCATGAAGTGTAAGCACTACTTAAATGTTGTATATGATAAAGGTGTAAATTTTCAACAGCTGTACGGTATATACAGTCTGTCTCACCAAAGCTGTCATGTGTGTGTATTGGAGTGTGAAGTACTCAGAGTCAGTACTGATATCTTCCACTTCTCAATGAAAAGAACAGGGGAGTAAAATGTGCCAAGATCCTGCATTTATTTAAAGCTGATCTGTGGGAATGGCCCCAGAGTGACTCTGCATTGCTGCAGAGTGTCGTGCAGGAGCTGCAGATAGCCGGGCTAACCCTTTTGTCTCCTGTCGTCTCTCTTTAACCACAGAATCCAAGAAAAATGGACGCCTTTACAGAGGTCTCCTTTTCCTTGTTCTATTTATTATTGTGTTTGTACATTACATAACCCCCCCCCTCTCTTTTGCCCATTCTGCCTTGTATTTGTGTAGCTCCTCCAAAGCTGCCAAACCATGTGGCCTCACTTTCAGCTCATGCCCCCCGCCCCTCCTTGTAGGACGGCCTCTGTCACTTAAAATTAGACGAAGAAAGTTTGCAACTTTCTGCTGAAAATAATCATTTTTTACACCTTCCTCCAAGAGCACTTTTAATATCCTCAAATAACAGCGTCCTCTAAGATGACTAACAGACTCCACACTACTGAGGTTGTTTCCTTGTTTTGGAGCAACTTAAATTTCAGCAGCAAGTAATTACTTTGTTTTTGAAATACCGTGAAAGTCTCTAGGTCTCCTCTTCCCAAAATGCACATGCTTCTTTTTTGTTGCTTGAGTCTATAATTTGCTTTCATTACATTTGTGTGAAAACCACAGTTGTTCCACTGTTCTGTAAACTCTTCAGCTGTTGATCTCTGACTGAAGAGTTTTTTCCGTCTCATCCTTGCCAAAAGAGAAATCATCCCCTGAGACTTTTAACAGATTAATAGTAAAAATAGTAACACTCTCCTAAAAGCCACATCTGTCACATCAGTGACCAAAACATCTGTCCTCGATTTTGTTCCTCTGCAGGCATCGAAGGAGAGGAATGGGGAAAATTCCTACACACCAAAAACAAGGTAGGGCCACAAAACAGTGTCACTGGGGTTGTCTTCCACTGCTGCTGTGCTGTTCATGGAAGCATGAATATTTGATCAACCTCAGTGTGATACCCTTGATCTCCATCCTTTATTGATTCAGTCACATGTGTAGCTGCAGTGATGATGTGGTATGTTTTCAACAACAACATCTGAAATCAGTAATGAGATCAGGTACACACCCTCTCAGCAGCTAAAATGTTCATGTCGCTGAAGGGTAAATGTCTCCAAGGTTGAATTGTGCCTTTTTATGCTCCACACAGTTCTCTGTGTTTAAACAAAGTAACCCTTATGATGTGCTGACAGTCCCATGACACTGAACAGAGTGTCTCAGGAAATCTTTCTGTAAATTATCTCCCTCATGTCCTATTTTTTGTCACTCTGTTGTGATCGTTGTAAGTATCAAAAACTACTGCTCACACTGATGTTGCCAACATGTTGGAGTCTTTACCTTTCTACCTTTCTTACCGCTCAATTGTCTTTTCAGATCTACACAGACTTTGAAGAGATCAGGCAAGAAATAGAAGCAGAGACGGACAGAATTTCCGGCAATAACAAGGTATGTTAATTACATGTATGAGGAGGCAACGCCAAGAGTTCTCAGACAGGAAATGTTATCCAAGGGGAACCTGAATTATATTCACTGACCTCTACAGATATCAGTGAAGTCAAGTAGCTGAAGAATTTCCCACTGTTTTTCCCCCCAGGGTATCAGTGATGAGCCCATTCACCTGAAAATCTTCTCACCACACGTTGTTAACCTCACACTGGTGGATCTTCCTGGCATTACGAAGGTGAGATAGGTTTCCGTTTTGCTCCCTGGTGTTCAAACCTGTTTCATTTATGAACTCATAGAGATACTGTGCATCTGTGTATCTGCAGGTCTTGTTAATCCTTAAAAAGGTTGGATTCATTTTTTTTCCCTAAAAATAAAATGTATTCGTATATCCACCCAGTTATCCGTCACTTATCTGGGTCCAGATCGCATTGATTCATTTAATTATAAGGATTATTGCTTTGAAAGCCCCAAAAAACCAAAAAAGTCCCCCTGGGTTGACAGTTGGTACTGTAGTTCAGTCCCTGGATCCTCTAGTCCGCATGTCAAAATGTCCTTGAGCAAGTTACTGAACCCCACATTGCCCCCAGTGTAGCATCAGTATGTGGATGTGTGTGTAAAAACACAATATGGAGATAAAAGTGCTGTATGAATATACAATAATGTTAATATATCAAGTAGTGTAAAGTGCCTTGAGTGGTCATTTAAGCTATGTAAACGCAGTCCATCTACAATTTACCGTTAAATTCACATTTTAAATAGTGAACAGTCCCTGTTGTGGTATAAAAGCAGTGTGTATTTCTTACATCAGGTACCTGTGGGAGACCAGCCCAAAGACATCGAAATCCAGATCAGAGAACTGATCCTCAAATACATCTCAAACCCCAACTCCATAATCCTTGCTGTGACTGCTGCCAACACAGACATGGCAACCTCAGAGGCCCTCAAAGTGGCCCGAGAGGTTGACCCTGACGGTAAATGTCCTTCTTGTTTTCATCTTTCTCTGCTTTTGGATTGTACTCTTCTATTTTCTTTAATATCCCGGCCATATATTTATTGCGCTCCTTATCTGAGCAGTGTGTGTATATCTGTGTGTTCAGGAAGGAGGACCCTCGCAGTGGTGACAAAGCTGGACCTGATGGATGCCGGTACAGATGCCATGGACATATTGATGGGCAGAGTGATTCCTGTCAAACTGGGCATTATTGGAGTAGTTAACAGGTAACACTGCACTAATATGTCCGACACAAATGCAAAATAGTTTGACACCATGTCAGGAGTATTTTTTGTTTTTGTATATTTTAGGAGTCAGCTTGATATCAATCAGAGGAAGTCAGTGGCAGACGCAATCCGCGATGAATACGCCTTCCTACAAAAGAAGTACCCCTCACTCGCAAACAGAAATGGAACCAAATACCTGGCAAGAACATTGAACAGGTATGGATTTCAGAATTTTAATTAAATCTGTTTTTATTTAATTGACAGCCCCATTTTCTTGGTTGTTTATTGATCTCAATGACACAAAATCTGATATAATAGAATATATGTGTTACACCTCAATTTTCCATATTAACCCTTTTAAATGTTTTGTTTTTCCATGTCACAGGTTACTGATGCACCACATCAGAGACTGTCTGCCTGAGCTGAAGACCAGGATCAATGTGCTGGCAGCCCAGTACCAGTCTTTACTCAACAGTTACGGTGAACCTGTCGATGACAAGAGCGCCACGTTGCTGCAGCTCATCACCAAGTTTGCAGCAGAGTACTGCAACACCATAGAGGGCACAGCCAAGTACATCGAGACAGCTGAACTGTGAGTTACACAACTCTCTGACCTGCATCAACATTCACACACCACTGAGGGGTGCTGGCACCCAGCCTCTCCTGAATGATCAAATTCTCCTGGTATGTTTACTCTGTCTCTGCCTTTTTTCAGATGTGGTGGAGCAAGAATCTGTTATATATTTCATGAGACGTTTGGGCGCACGTTGGAGTCAGTAGACCCTCTGGGTGGTCTGACAACTATCGACGTGCTCACAGCAATCAGAAATGCAACGGTGGGTTTTTCTTGCTACGATCTCTACCTTGTCCTCTTACGTTGAACATTTTTTAGGACATATTCTCATTGTGCTTGACAGGGCCCGAGGCCTGCTTTATTCGTGCCTGAGGTTTCGTTTGAGTTGCTGGTGAAGAGGCAGGTGAAGCGTCTGGAGGAGCCCAGTCTTCGCTGTGTGGAGCTGGTTCACGAGGAGATGCAGAGGATCATCCAACACTGCAGCAACTACAGCACACAGGTAAAAAAAACAAGCTTAAATACTCACACACTGAAACCCAAAGCACAGTGGTATCCTGTGAACACACAAAACTTGTTTATCTCTGCAGGAGTTGCTGAGGTTTCCAAAGCTCCATGATGCCATAGTAGAAGTGGTCACCTCCTTACTTAGGAAGAGACTCCCTGTCACCAATGAAATGGTCAGGACCTGCTTTACATCAACAAGGGCAGGGGAAGTTTATCCACAGCCCAGCCTCATTAATCAATGTCCTGAATATCCTTGCAGGTTCATAACCTTGTTGCCATCGAGCTGGCCTACATCAACACAAAGCACCCTGACTTTGCTGATGCCTGCGGCCTCATGAACAATAACATAGAAGTAAGATACTAACTTCTGCTGTCACAGATGCTGTCCTCATGTAATACAGTTATTAAATGTGTTGTTTTGTATTTCTCAGCTAGAGTCTCAGGCTGATTGTGTTAGTTGTGCTCTAGTGAAGATATGGCCTCTCATTCAGTTTTTCACTTGTCAAACTTGTTCTTTATAGGAGCAGAGACGTAACAGAATGAGAGACCTGCCACCTGCCGTCCCCAGAGACAAGGTACAGTCTGTCTCTATGAGTCACACATCCTCTTTTTTCTCCTAACAGGCTTTAACAGGTTTTCTGTCAGTGATGCCTTCCTGCATTCAGTCTGCTCTTTCTGAATTAACCAACTTCAGTATTTCTTCCCAAATTAAATCTAACTCAGTCTTGGTCTTCACATTATGTGGAGTTCCTGCTCACCTCTACTTGGAGCTCCTGCCAGGTTTCTACTCTTCTCTTCTGATGTCTTTCTTTAGTCCCTTAGAGGCCCAGGTGGGCAGTCTCTCTCCCCCATTGAGCCTCCTGCCCCCGAGGGCGAGGTCATGAAGGTGTGTCCCGTTCACTCACTGCCTGCCCACATTTAACCTCTGCCCCCCTCCGAGTCCTGACCACACTGTGACACTGCAGTGGTGTTTGAAGAGCAGTTTTACCTTCACTGATCTGATTTGTGATCTTCACACACTGAACCACTTTTCTGCTGCATGTTGTTAGTTCTGAAACACAACACCTCCAATCTCAGTCAGTGTGTCGTGTTTCATTTAAAAATGAAGAAAAACTTAATATGGCGATGATGTCATCATGGTCATTTTATAAAAAACAAGAATGCTGTTTGAAAGAACCCCTGGTATAATTCAGTATCTGTTAACAAAGGCAAAGAACAAATGAACATCTGGTGATTGTCTTATCCATGAGACACACACGTGATGTTGTTTCTACATGGATTTTTTTTCTTATTTCTTGCCTTTTTTTCACCATTCTGTCAGCCGTGTGCAGCTCTACTTCCTGCAGCATGATATTGTCCTAATAATGCACCAGAGGGTGCAGTAACACAGTTTGATGGTTTTGTACAGAGGGTTTATAAGTTCTTCTTTTTTACCTCGGGAAGTTCATCCTCGAGTTGCTTCAGTTAAAGTATAACTGGAAATATTGGCATGTTCTTAGAGGTGGGTGGTGGAGGAATCAGTGTATATAAACACCTCCTGTTCTGTTATCATCAAATCAGCCAATGCCAAAACTTGAATTATGTCATCTGTGCTCACTGCCTGCCAGTATTTTCCACTAATCTCCTTGCTTGGTCAGTTTTAACGGAATAATCAACAAAAGTCTGGATGAACTTCTTTGGAGTGAAAATAAAGAAGGCCTGGTGCATGAGCCTGTTAAGAAGAGATTTGACATTTAATGCATTCATTGCACCGTTGTTGATTTAACCCATTTTCTGATTTCTTTCACTCGAGTTGTGTTTCCAGTCCCTGAGCAGGACCCTCGCACATCCTCACCTGATCTCCCTCTCCTCCCTGCAGGCAGCAGTAGGTAGTTCTCAGAGCGGCTCCGTCAGCGAGCCAACAGACGGAGGGACGGGGAACTGGAGGGGGATGTTGAAGAAGGGAGACGAGGGTGCAGCTGGTGACAGGGCTCTCCCTGTAAATCCACTTCCTGTCAGCCCACAGAAGGGCCATGCTGTCAACCTCCTAGATGTGGTGAGTCATGTTGGCAGGTAGCTTCCACTCACAAATAGAAGCTTTGCAGTTTCTATACTGTAGCTTAACATAATGTAACTTGTTTGGTATTTTAAAAACTATATGCAACACGTGGTGGAAGGCTTCAGGAAAAAAACAGTTTTTATCACAGAATTTAACCAAATCTAACTCCTGACTTCCTGAAAAGACCCAGACAGTGTCAGACAAATCATTTCTTCTGTTTAGTTTGAGTTTTGTAGACCACCAGCCAAATGTTGAACTCAAACCTACACCCTAGATGCCTGTGTTACCAAAGACAGGTATAATAAAGAAAATATATAAGTAAGTCAACTGTAGGAGAATCACTGAAATTATGGTAATTACTCAAAAACTCAGGTTGGATAGTTCTAAGTAGTTCAGCAGAAGTTCACTGATACATTCAACTCCATGAATGTTTTTCTTCTGCACTTTTGCAGGCGTCAGTGTTGGTGAGACATCAGGGACTTAAAGCAGTGACGGTGGAAGTGATGACTGAACACGGCTACAATATGTCTCTTAAAATGGACCAAGAGCTCAATCGAGGGCTCTTGGTCCATTTTCAACAATTTAACAACAGATGAAGAGTTTGTATAAGGATGTCTGTCAGTTCAGCACCGTGGACAGTGTCAGGGTTTTATTAATGCACACGAATACATGATCAGTGTGGCTCCCAGGATAACAACTGTTTGTGCCAACATGTTTATCAATAACCTACAAAAATCTGTCAAATTATTATGCATCTTCAACAAATACACTCATAATCCATAAAACTACTAATGTTATGATTTAATATAAACAAAATGACAAATTTGATAAACAGATATTATCTGCTATGGTAACATTGACTTGTCATCACATCACACTGTAACTGCTTCAAGTCTCTGTTGTACTGACAACTTCATGCTTGATTTAACTGTTGTTCATGTTTCCATTTCTCTGAGCATGTCCCATTCGGTGCATTAACAAGGACATTTGATGTCTTTGTCATCCCCAGCCTGTCCCAGTGTCCAGGAAGTTGTCGGCTCGGGAGCAGAGGGACTGTGAAGTTATCGAGAGACTCATCAAGTCATACTTCCTTATCGTGCGGAAAAACATCCAAGACAGGTACACATTTATTTCCCTTTGCTTATTTTTTCATCCACTCTGCTACTGTTTTTTTGTTGGTATGACTTGTCCCCTCTAACGTGCTGTACTGTGTCTTCATCCCATCTCCTGTCCTCCTGCTTGGCCCCAGTGTACCGAAAGCAGTGATGCACTTCTTGGTGAACCATGTGAAGGACTGCCTGCAGAGTGAGCTGGTGGGTCAGTTATACAAGACGGCCCTGCTGGAGGACCTGCTGACAGAGTCTGAGGACATGGCCCAGAGACGCAACGAGGCTGCTGACATGCTCAAGGTAACAGATCTGTCAAGTGTCTCTATGGATAGCAACAAGATCCAGTATCAGTCACACACTCATTGCTCAATAAAATATTTAGATATCACTTCTGTCATTGCCATTCATCACCCAAAGGTTTACTCCTGAGACAAATTTCCATAAAGTAAAGACAGAGGGATTTTAAGATTGAGGGGATAAATTTGTGACTCTATCATAGAAACAATTGTCAGATGTCTGTTTCAAGTGATTTATCATTCCTCCTGTTTATATTAGCAGCTCTTATTTCACCTTTAATGAGAGGGAACAAAATGCAGTGTTGTTTTTATGAAGCCAATCTGCAGCTTCAGTTCCCTTAGATACGGTCTTTGTGATCTAAGATTCACTCTCTGAGTGTTTCCCTGTTGAGCTACAACGAAGGCATTGTAACAAAACTGCAGAGTTGCACTTGATTTTCACTTTCAGCCTCATATTAGCTCCAAATAACCATGCAAATGATTGAACAGAAAGAGGCTGTGGATGTTGACCCTGTCACTTGTATTGCAAATGCCTTAGTTAGACTGTTAATTAAAACATTAAATGTCCAGCATGAACAGATGATGGGAAATTTACAGCGTTGCAGAAGTAAAAATAGAAGTGCATCGGTGATAATAAAAAAGACAATAAAAGAGCATTAAAAAACAGTGGCAGTAAAAACTATGTGATGCTGTGTTTTAAGGCAATTTAGATGAACAGCAACTCAGTTAACTCAGATGTCCCAAATATTGTACGTTCAGTTCTAGTTGAAAGTAGAAACAGTGCAGCCCAAAAAAACAATAATAGAATAAGTTATGTAATTCACACACTTTTCCCTCTCCACTCTGTCGTGCAGGCGCTGCAGAAAGCCAGCCAGGTGATCGCAGAGATCAGAGAAACCCACCTGTGGTGAGAGCAACCTCTTTTCAGCAGGCTCTCTTCATCCCTCATGGACCATCCAACCCTCTACCCCAACAACAGCTCCAGCTCCTCCTCCTCCTCCTCCTCCTCCTCCTCCCCCCTGGCCGAGTCTCCCAGCACTTTGACTGCTGAGACAACCTGAAAAATGCACTGGTGTGGATATGTGTATATCTAAACTTAGTTTTAATGTACAGTAAGAACTTGATTGAACTTGTTAAAGGGCGGTACATATCACCATCGGCATCACACATGCCTCTGTCCTAGATGGTTATATTTTTCTTATGTAATTAAAACAATAAATATATAGATCATGTTATACATCACCACTATGTGGAGCCTTGCTGAGGAATTACTGCTCTTAATGTAGATTTGAATTAAAGTTAGAAATGACAAACACATGCTGCGACACGTAGATGCTCTGTATCATGTTAAACTTTTCAGTGGAAACACACGGTGTCCACTGCAGATTGTTCCAAAGAGATGCACTTAATCTAGATATTTTTACTGTGGAAATACACTGGCATTTTTACACATTCTTCTGAACAGTATTGTTTTTATGTCGACATGTAAAAGCTAAATTAGACCCATTCTTGTCCCTGTGTTTACATGTCCTTACTCGGTAAGATCCCACTGACGTTTCAGTATCTTCAGTGAGGTGTGTGTGTGTGTGTGTAGATTTGTGTATAAATGTGTTCTGTTCCTCATTTGTATGTTGGACAAGATCACACACAAACAGACAATCTGCACAGTTTTACATAGAGGCAGCAGAGTAGATGTAGTGACTTATTTATTGCTTCAATATCATGATCATTGACACGTAACTCAACACAACAAAACAATGAATACACACAACAGACACGTGAGCCAATCACTGGTGTCTCGCTCTGCCTCGTCTTCGTCTGGTGGCTGCTTTACCTCAGCCGGGCGCCCATCTTGCCTTTGCCACGACCCTTAGCGCTGAAAGAACAGAGGGAAAAGCGAGTGGACAGGGAGGTTACAACAAGTGGAGACAGGTTATTCACAGCGTTAATCAACTCAGCAAACAAATCAATCAGCAAGGTGATAGAAAAACAGAACAGAATTTGAAACAAACTGCATTAAGTATGCTACCAATTAAAACAATGTGGAAATAAAATCTGTCTAAAGCACAGATCATTTGCAGAAGACTAAAAATCTGCATTTTCTCTGGTGTGGTTTTTGTCTGATCTTCCATAGATATTTATTACATATGCAGCAATGAGTAAAAGGAAGGGGAAGAACTACTGGCTCTATGGGTATAATTCAGTTTATCACTATGATAAATGTGGAAAGCAATGGACGTAACAGACCATTACCACCGATGCATCTAATGACTCAGTGTTTTCTCTACTTACTTCTGGTGATCCTGGACTCGGCAAAGAAGCTGGTTAATCTGAAAAGACACATAAGATTTGCTAAGCATTAAAAGCAACACAGACAGGATATGTGACATGTCCAGCAGAGGCTGCTAACATTATTCTTAATAAACCATCACATATTCTGTAATTTAGGACCTGTAACTTAAATTCTGTGTCCTTCATGTGCTGCCTTTGTCTTCTGTTTATTCTCCTTGTTTTGTCACTAGGGCTGTCATTACTTGAGGATTTAATATAAAAAGACTTTCCTCCTGAGTGTTGAGTTACTTACATCATACTTCTGTCTTTTGAGTTTCTCGCCGAGGTCAAACTTCTCAGCCTCCAGCCCCATCAGCCACTGCCACAGCTCGCTGGCCTTCTCCCTGTACACAAACCATCAGTCACCATCAGTCACCACCATGTGTATCTGTCATAAAACAGAGTATAAACTTTCACACACAGTACACATGAAACCCTGCACAGCTGTGTCGTACTTGAGTTTGTCCTCGTTCAGATGATCAATGTTGAGAGGCTTCTTGCGCTCAGCCAGGATCTTCTTCTTCTTCTCTCTCTCTGTTTGTTTCTTGGCTCCTCTTCTGTTGTCAGTCTGTTTCAGTCACATTACAAAATAACACACTTCGATCAGTTAGAATGCAGCATTGGTTTTGAATTCATCTTTTTGTGAAAAAGAAAGAGATGGAAACTTTTTTCATTATGAAAAGTCTGTTGCTATTATATTGTAGTGGTAGGAGATGTGCTCAGATCCATAGGTAATGTAACAATGCAACAATATAAGCATTATGAGTAAAAGTCCAAAACTATGCATATTATTGCATTGTTTTGTATGAGTAAGCTGCATTCTATGTCCTTTTTGATAATGAGGCAAGTCAAGGGTCTATATGGTGACAGTATCAAACCCTGACCTGTTGTTACTTAAGCAGAGACCAAACTTCAAATACACCATGGAAAGGTGTCAATATGGGAACCTTAAACGTTTAACCCTTAAGGTAACTCCTAAAAAGTCATTCGAGATGGTGTTTTTGAGTTTTAGAGTTGCTGTTGTCTTTGGCCCGTGTCATCATCTTGTATCAGGTCAAGCAGCAGCTGGTCTTGTGTTTGTGACTTCTCTTATCACCTCTGGGAATTATGTTTCACATTTGAATACTTGAAGCCATAAGAGGCTGAGTGACCTTCTGTCCAGCACTGTACTGCTGGGACATGCTGGACAGAGCCTTCTTCTTCTTGGCGTCGTCATCTAGCTTCCTCCTCTGCTCCTCCAGCTCCTTCCGTTCCTTCTCCTCCTGTGTGCCAGAGCAGGAGAAACAGTAAGAGGAGACACTGATGTCAGGTGGCAGAAACTGTAATGTGACTTCATGAGTTCATGTTGACAGAAATCATACCGCAAGTCTGGCCTGCCTCTCCTTCTCCCTCTCTGCCCTGATCCTCTGCTGCTCTGCCCTCTCTGCCCGACGCTTCTCCTGCAACAGACACAAACCATCCACAGTCATGGTGCCGTGGACACAACAGAGGCACCAGGATCGTTCCCTGAGGGACACACTCACAATTCTGTTCACAAGGGCGATGAGCTCCTCCTCCTCTTTCTTCCTCTGGATGAAGTGAGCCTCGATCAGAGACTGCAGCTCAGCCAGATCTTTCTCCTGACGCTTCCTGTGGATGTCCTGCCATCAGACCAAAACACACTGTTAGAATATGTGTGTTGTTTGCCAAGGTGACATTTCTGTCAAGATGGTGGCATTCAATAACATCTACTCACATCAAAATCCACTTTCTCTCCATCAGGGATCTTTGGGGCACTGATATTTGTCATGAACCTACAGAAGGGAACAGTTTGTTATTGTATCATCTGCATCAAGTGGTGCTTCAGATTTTAATTAAAGGAGGGTTCAGACACTTACTTCGGCTTGGGCTTTGAGTCGTCTGGGGCGAACAAAAGAAAAAAGCAAGGATTATGAATAAAGTGACAAGTGGGAAGGAAAATATTACTTAAATAATAACTTATAACCAAACATCAGAGCATCGCCAGATGATTTTCTCACCTGCCTCTTGTGCTGATGATCAGGAACATGAATAATAAGTCAGTTGTTTGCAGTTTAAACAGAAAGTAGAAAAACACAAACTAATGCATCTCTCTTACCTTCATCCCTTCAGCGGCGGCAGAACAACAGTGGGGACAAAAGGAGAAAAAAACCCAAATCATTGATCAGAATCTATTATAATTCTGAACTGAAGAGATTTGATTAAAAAAAATATCAAAATGAATGTACAAATACTAAGAAAGAGTTGAAATGATTACATACTGAGCCTCCTCCGTGACGTCTTCTGTGTCAGACATTTTGTTATAGATGAGCTCTGCAAAATGGATCCTATTAGTCTATTTTTAGACTGGCAAGCATTTCTGATCACTAGACAATGCAGCTATGGCAACAGTTCACATAGTCTACGATGTGTCAGTGACTGTTGACCTATCAGCTCACTGTGGTAAAAGAAGTACCATTAATAACAATACATAGTACAGATGTGTTTTTGATATCAATAAAATAGTTTTCAGTGCATCCAATGCAACTGTCTGATAACTCAAGTGAAATGGTTCATTTTTTCCTCTGTAATGGAGTAAAATCCAAGTATAAAGCGACATAAATAAAAAATACTCCTTCACATTGTATTTATGCAGTATTCAAGTAAATATTAAATCTTCACTCTACAAAAAGCAGAGTACATGTGGTGTTTAAAGGTGTGTGACATGTGTCAAATCCATTACCATCAATGCATCTAACTTGTAAATAATGTCATTCTTTGGGGTAGTAGTTATAATTGCAGTTCAGTCACATCTGGTTCAAACAATGGAAAATGATGTGAAGTCATTTCTGTCACATGTGGCTTTAAAATATCTGAACACAGTTATAAAATGTCAATAATTTATTCAGTCATCCTCAACTCCAAATTTCATTTCAACATTCCTGGCTAAATGAGGCTGTAATCTAAAGTAGGGGCATGGAGCGTCCTTACCTGTGACCCAGACAGAAGGAGCTCAGAGTCCAGCAACAGAGTTCAGCTCCTTGAGCTTCACAATCAGGTTCAGCATCAAGGATACATAGTCCAACCCTTCTTACTCATGTGACTGCAGCACCCTATGGCTGGTCAGTTTATTGTTAGACAGCTGGACATTACAGCTCTGTCACACACACACACACACACACACACACACACACACACACACACACACACACACACTGCAGGTACTATCATGCCCTGGTAAAACGTCATACATCAATCGGAGCTTTCAGCAGCCACTCAGATTTCAACACACCATAATTTCAGAAGTGTTTAGGACATTTAGGACATGAAGCAATGCTTTGCCCCAATTTGTTTTCCAGAGTGTGAAAACCAAATTGAACTTGAAGACAGCAACAAAAGCAAAGCAACACAGGAACAACAACACAACCTTTTTTCTTCTTTTTTTTATTGCTGAAGCAAGCACAAACAGTAGATTCAAACAGTCAAACGAAGCCAATCCACCACAACAATACTGAAAGACTCGACAGCACATTTTGGCAGGATTCAACTCATGTGCACTGCTGACTGATAGAAACATCAGGATACAATATAAAGACAATTACAGGCATTACTATTGAAATAGTCTGCTGACAGTGGCATGTAAACTGATGATGGAACAAAGGCGTCAGACTGTTACCTGCTCGTCACACACAGCTGCATTTGGTCTCTGAATAGTTGTTACAGTGAATATTCACTTGCACACACGTTAACTTCTCTTGTGCCTATATTACATAATAATGTGATTTTTTTAAAACTGCCACAATCATAAAGGAAACAGGCCCAGGTGTTGTTGACAGATGTGCTGAACTGCTCAGTGTGTTACTGTAGCTGTAGTCCTGGGCAGAGTGTACCACTGATATGAGCTCCTGGTCTAAGGACTCGTGTGTAAGGAAACCAATACCTTTCATCGGGTCATTTATCGATGCTTTATAGATCAGTTGTATGTTGAGAAGAAAGACAGAATCTCCTTTACTGGTGCCACTATTTCTACTTTGGATTGATGTATTTACACGTGTTGGTAATCCATAAAGAATTTGGTTTTACAATCATTCACTCATCCCTCGACTCATTGTAGCTTGTTAGCATGCTAACATTTGCTAACTAGCAATAAACATTAAGTACAGCAGAGGATGATGGGAGCATAATTAATTCAGTGCTGTTTGCTCATAAACCAAAGTGTTGGACAAAGACAGGATGCGGGCCTGATGACGGCGCTGTGTGTAAAGTTTGAGGATCACCAGAGTCGTGAGAAATCATCCTGAGAGGCTTAGATATGAATTTTCTACCATAAATGTCACGGCAATCCATCCAATAATTGTAGACACATTTCATTCAGACCCCCAAATATCAACCTCATGGTGACGCCAGAGGAAAACTCAGGGGGTCACCAAGGTCAGCAGGCTTCATCCTCTGGGAACCATCACTGTCTGTACAAGAGCTTGTGACAATCTGTGCAGTAGATGTTGAGACCCACTGTCTGACAGCCTCATCACTGACCCATAATGCATTAGTAAATGATTTATTAACCAACTGAATTCATTAGATATAAATCCTGAGGGATGTCTTATTAGAAAGCAGTACCAACTGTAAACACCATCCAGAGAATCTTCACGACCTAATATCTTATCAAGAGACCTATAAAACAACAGTCAGTGATTTATTAACCACTGCAAAAGGCATGACCTACTATTCATAAACCCTCAAGAGTCCCTCGTGAGGAAGTGGTACAAGCTGATGGAACAAACTCAATATATACAGGCTTATTACCCAACCTCCAGCTGAGTGGCAGTTTACTATAGTTTCTATGGAGTCTAAACGGTGACCATCATCCCAAAAAGCAGTGAATGTGTTATGCTTATTACTGTTTAAATGTTGTATGACAATGAAATTAAAGCCCGGGGGGGTGGACATGTGGACATGTCAGTGTAGCTTGAAAGAAACATAACATTGAAGCATCCTGACAGGTATCTGCAATTAGCTAAAGCTGTAATATCACCTGACCAGATGGACACTACATCATCCCCTCCATTTATGTGGTTCAACATATCATAATAGGTACGACATCACTGAATTTTGTATTAAAGTCAAGTCTCATGGATACACATAAAAGTTGGCGATGACAATGAAGCTGGAAAACTTTGATGGTGGAACCTTTGACTCATCCCAGTCTGTCGTCTTCTCATTCTGCTGTGAACTTCTCACAAAACTCAGGTGTGTTGAAAGGAAATGGATGCACATACAGCAGCAGAGCCTTCAGGTAAGGTTTGATTTAGATGTGGATGTCAATGGTTATGGCCTTACGCCCGCTAATAGACAGAGAGAGAGAGACATTAAAGATCTATTAGTCAATGTGTCCATCAGTATCACAGTCAAAACTGCCTGGTTTACTAAAATTTATGAGGTGTCAAACGAGATTTGCCTCAGGGCTGTTAATCAGAGCTTTTACATTCATACTTCTCTATGTACATACTGTCTGTGCATGTGTGAGTGTGAGTCCTCCTGTTGGTGACACATACCCTGCCATCAAAGGCAGGACAGCTCTCTCTGTGATTGAAAGCTGTAACTTTGTCATTTGCCCTTTACTCCATTGCTCTGTGGTCTATTTCTGATGAAGAAGCAGTGACGATTGCTATTTAGGGTCGCTGACAAACGCTTTTCCATTCCAATTGTTCACACTCTCACTGGGGAGGCTCGTCCAAAGAAATGTGACGTTTGATCAAGAGGGAGAATGACAGCTTTTCACGAGCCTACGCCCACGAGCCCTGAATGTTTTTGTAACAATCGTTTAGACAGACGTTTCGACTCTTCTTCCAGGCTGTGGGGAAGCATGGTAGGTCTTTATCATTAGCACTGAGTGAATAAGCCCAGTGATCGAGGCCGATTTGCTGCTTAAACAGTTAGTAATCCTCCCCAGCAGTCAGCTGTAATGTGAAAATCAAGCAGCTGCACTCTGGTATGTCCAACAGCTCGCTGACACTGGGCAGCCCAGGTGCCACCGGGTGAACAGTGCAGTGCAAAGACATGACAGTCATGCCAGGAGCCTGGAAGCTGCTTTATACTGGGACGCAAGGTCAGGGTGACAGTTTTCTTTAAATATAGACCACAGTGCCACAGAGCCGAGCCAGTGCCCGCTGATCTCCCAACAGCAGATCTGATTTACAGCGAGCAGCTACATGGCACAAAGGAAGGGGTTGTAGTGTCCACAGGGACTATAAATCAGTCATGGCCTGCCCTCCTCGCCCAGGGAATGGTTTGAAGGGCAGAGACGACTCTGCTTAACTCTGCTTCCCTCAGGACTGATCAGGACAAATCCTGGTTTTACACACAGTTAACATTTACACTTGGTGGTGGAGGAAGTATTCAGTTCATTTCAAACACATAACTAAAGATAGCAACCGCAACAAACAATAGAGACTTCACCTACTTAAAGTAGTAATATTACCTAATTATGATAAAGCACCCAAAATTATGTTCAAATAAATATTTCTCAAATCTGTTTTACCACAATGGTCATACAAATGATCAAAGTTTTTACTTGTTGAATCATTTGTCCTATTCATACTCTTGGAGCTCATGCTCATATTAGCCCTCTGTGAAAATACTCCTGCACTGTACGTCAGCAGCGAAACACCATCCAGGAAACAACAGGGGGAATTTTGCCCTAAATATACTGTGCCTTTTAAGGATACCCTGTTAACATGACAAGCTGATAACACAGAGATATATTAATATAATGTTAAACTGAGCAAGGACTGATCTCCCAATCAATAACTGTTTGAGCGTCCACGTCAGAGTGACAGACTTGAAAAATTGTGGACCATTCCTAAATGTAAAAGATTTTTTAACAACAGAACGTACCCATACCCATTACGCAGATGAGTAGGCCCGGTCATTGTTGTGTTTTTTGTGCACACCTCACTGATAGCCTGATAAATAAACAGTGTCTCAGTGGCGCAGTTGGTCAACATGCAGCTGTTCATTGTAGTGTTGTGTTCAAAACCTCAATCTACAGCAAACAGTACCTTTGGATAAACACACTGGAGCAAAAAGTTCATTTGTCTCTGAACTACAGAAAAGTAGAGGGAGCAGCATGAAATGGAGGTGCTCAGATAAAATACCTCAAGACTGTACTAAGCCTCAGTCCTTGTGCAGAAGTACCTTCAGTATTTACGTTCAACCATTCAACTTACCATTTGTAACAAACTTGCTCTTTCCCCCAACTGCCACCTGTAAACAAAAGGGGATGAAGGGAAGAGGTGAGAAATGACTCTGTTAATGCATATTTAGTATATTTATGAAACTATTCCTCATCTTATTCTGGGATTCATTTTGAGTCTAAGTGTGTGGACTCCAGGAAGTGAAGTCTCTGTGGGAAGAGCTCTGATTTGATTGATTGATAACAGACTCTCACAGACGTTGGGTATCTTGTTCCTAAAGTGTTAAAGAGGCCTGTGAAACAAAAAATTGGGTGAGGTCCAACATCAAATAGTCTTTTTAAAGCTCTCTAAATAAAATACATTGGCATTCAAACATAACCACATGCATTCAAGTATAATGTCCTCACTGCAGTGCGGCTACTATCTTGGCACGAAAAGCCATCCGTGCACAGCAGAGCCAAAATGTCCTGTAACAATATATTCTGTAGATCGCATTCATGTTTGAAAATAATCCATGATATAAATGAACGGCAACATCAGAGCCAAGGAATACTATTTACGTCCTCAAAGCCAGTCTGGGAACCAATGACAGCAGGTATATAACAGAGTGACAGTTCACTGTGTGCGTGAGAGAGACACAGAAATCCACACATCACATCAAGTTCAGTTTTCATGTTTCAGTTCAGGCAGCTCAACCACACAATCCGACTGTAATATATCCTGCTTGTAACAAATTGTTGTGTGCGTGTTTATGGACTGGATTTATGGTTTAATTGATTGAATTTAGGGACTGTATGAAAATTATTATTGGTAGAGAGTAGTCAGAGTCTGATGTTTCAACTCATAATGAAAAAAATACAAAACCCCACAGTGTTTTTTGTGGCCCTCCTCTTAAGCTGCAGAAAAACTGCAACATCCTCACTCCAACATACTAAATGGAACAAACACTGAATGAATCAATTATTATACTTAGATATTCTATAAACTATATCTGAACAACATTACAGCAGCAAACAACAATTGTCTATGTAAAGACAATGAGGTGTGATAGCATAATAGAGCCAAGAATGAAGTAACATCCCTTTTACGTATGTTGTAATCTGAGTCCTTCTTTGTTTTGGTAACCAGGACGGCTGCGCGCAACATGACTGTGATTCCCCCTTGTTAAACCTCTGCTCCTCCCCACTTTTAAAAGGCACAGTGATCACCCACAGGTGAGACACCGTGGTGCAGCTTTCAGGTGAAAGCGACTTTTTGGAATTTCCTCCACTGAAGAAACCTCAGTTTTGTCTAATAAGTGATGAGACTCGAGCGCAGGTGGATCCGTCATGGGGACTTTCATTGGGGACTTTTAGTTTTTACTGGCTCCATCAGTGTCTTTATCGACTCCAACAGGGTCATTCAACGCACTGGAAAAGGCTGAATTTTGTTGCCAGTCCAACCACGGAGCCAGTCGCGGCCATCGTAGCAGCATGTTACACTGTTAGCTGCCCTCTGCTGGCTGTAGTGATTATGACAGCAGCTAAGGAGGAAGCCAGTTGACGTAGTGACAGATCCGTGTCTGAGGATGGATGGATGGGTCAACATAGCACAGGACCATCACACAGGAGACAGCTCTTTGTTCCTGTTTGATACCGACAGTCAGTGTTGTCTGTTTTACCCATCCCCATGCCACATGGGTGTATCGCCGCTGAAGACCAACTTGAAGGACGTACTTATTTGAACCCAAACCATGATCGTCTCTAAACCTAACCAAAGTAGTTTTGTGTCTCAGCCTCACCAAACTGTGACTATTCCACTGGGATTTAATATTATGGTGGCCTGTCAATGAAGCGCTCCACTGGTACAAACAACCTTTGTGGTTGTGTGTTGTTGGAGGACTTATGAGAACCCAAAATTGTTCCTTGGTGCTATTAGAGGTTAGAAACTCTACAGACAGCCTTTAATCATTTTTTTGTTGATGAGGGAGGAACAAAATAGTTCACAACTGGAAAAAATCTGTTCTCTCTGCCCCATTTTCTGCCCTCCTCGTCCCTTAATAACATCCATACAGTCCCTTACCAAAGATTAATGCATACAGATTCTGGCTGAATTTAGCTTTTGAACTGACTGAACTGAGAAAAAACACAACTCCAACCATCTGTGCATAAACATCCCAAAATGAGTCAGACCATGCTGGGTGGAACGTGCACTGAGTGTTACCTCTTTCACCCGTCTATTAGGTAGACTGAATGAAACAAACAAACAGGATCATGTCACTGTAAATCCTTTAAAGCATTAACATCAGTCTCCCTTCACACAGTAAAAGGGGTGTATGCGTGTTACCTTGGCAGGCGCAGAGCCCTTCTTGGTTTCCCACATGCCACGCTTGTTACCAGCGTCACCTGGTTTCACGTCCTGTCATAAAAAACAACCACCATGCTCCTTTAGTCCTGATGGGAGAGGTATTGAGTTCATGACCAGAATAAATGCCTCAGTAGAACAATGTGAAAATACTAAATTTCAAGTAGTCTAAATATAAAGAAATAAAATGTACTTAAAGTATCCAGAGAATATACTAGCAGAAATTACAAAACCTCCCTCTGACATACAATAGAGTACTAGTACAGTGCAATCTGCCATCACAAATATATTATGACCTCTATCTATATTTATCATGCTCATGATTATAAGTTGTCATTATGAAGAGACTGTGTACAAAGTGGTACCTTCACCAGTTTGAAGAGTGGACAAACAGCAGGAAAAGTTTTTTGAGTGAGGGAAGCTGAGGCATTAGCAGAGGGGAAAGAAAGGCAGAGGACAATTACACAAGTGAACACACAGGAGAGAGAAGAGACATTACAGAGAGAAACAGACGTGCACTGCACTGCTGTACAGCTTGATCCCATCAGGGGGAAGTGTTGCAGAAGTAAAGGCAAGGTTACGACTGCTCCCCCTGGCCAAGACGTCTGACACTAAAGATATCTTGCTCGTAAATTTCGTCTTAGAACAATGTCGCACTTCATCCAGCAATGCCACCGCCAATGGACATAGTGTAATGTCTCCAGACGACCTGTTAGGATTAGCAGCTGATGTCCTACTTTAGGAGAAGGGCACAGTGTCCGCCAAGCACCCAGCTCCAAACCACCTCATCAACTTAATGGTATTTTATCATAGTAAATAAACTATGTCAATAATGAAATACACTTGTTGGTTGTTTTGTCTGAGTTGTGAAGAAGGATAATTATCTCTTTATGTGATAAATGTGAAAGGACGTGACCTTATGCCCTTGCCTGAAGGACACTTTGATTATTTAGTCACAGTGAAACAAAAATATGTTGTTGTTCTTTTTTGGGAGAAAGAGCGTCATTACTGTGTGCAAACACTGTATGATTTAAAGTCTGTTTACACTGTAGTACAATCTTCAAATACCTACAGAAGTCAGTGTGATTGATGTACAGAGGGGCACAGAAAACCACTTGGCACAGAGGAACATTAGTGTTCAGCTGTTATCGGCAACAATGGGGAATAATACTCTACTTCAAATCCAGTGCTTTCCCACAGTCTTATACTAAAATACTGCATTATAACCTTTGGGTCATGTGAACGATCACACACAGAGATGTGGTTAAGTGAAGTGTCCATGTGGTGTCACTAGACTCCAGACGCTGTCCACTGCTGGGGCTCAGATATAAAGGCTCTGGCCAACAAAAGGCTGGCATACTGATGTGCAAATGAGCACATTAGCGTGTACAGAATATCAAGGGATTACTATGTTAAAGTAACACTGGTGTTCATTTTACAATAGAGTGTGTGATCAAGAGCAGGATTTATCAGGCCTTACTGCTGGCTTTGCTGCTGCTGCTGCCGGTGCTGCCTTCTCTGGCTCTGCAGGCTTTGCCATCCAACTGTTGACACGTCCAGCCACGCCTCCTTTGATACCAGCCACATCCTGGGAAAAGAGACATCTCAGATATGGGGTCACGTAGAAGTAAACCTGTCTATCCTTCTCACTTTCTCACTAACCCTCACCTTGTTGGCAGGCGCCGGGCTTTCAGAAGAGCTGCCGATGTTGCCCTTCTCCCACATGTTCTTGATGCTGCGCGTGCCTCCTGTAGGAATATCTCCTATTGCAGACTTGGAGGGGGATTTGGTGTCTTTGCTTCCCTGTGGACACAGATGATGGATTTCACAACTCAACACAAGTGTGCACTAAAGGTGGAACATTTGTTTGTGCATTCATCGAAGTAGTCTACTTAAGGTGCTTGTTCCTGGGTTGAGTATTTCCATTTTTCTAAAGCTACTTTTTCTTTCTATGTGTTTGTTGACTGTATTTAGTAGTCACTATACAGAACAAGGCTTTAGAGTACAGGCGATATGTATGAGCTGTTAGCAGTTTTACCAAAGGGGACTAAACCTCTGACTGTTTTATTTAAATAACTGTTTTATGTGCAAAGTGGTGAAAGTGCCTAATGCTTCACAAAAAGCAAAGACTCAGTCCAAAGTCCAAAAGATAAATCCAAATTATGTAACATAAGTTTGTTTATTCATCTTTCCCACCCCATTAATCATCTCACTGCCCCTCAGATACATATCTGTGACTTTTGGAGAGGACTCAACTGCTGTTTGGGAACACTGGACTAAACTGTGTGTGTGTAACTGTATATAAACTGGTTCAAACTAACTCTAGCTAACTCTGTATAAAATAAAATAAAATAAAATAAAACATCACCCGTGAGGAATTATTTTATTTGCACATTTTACTGATAAAGATTGTGTGCTTCCATGTTGGGATTTTGAATACAGGCTTTTACATTATGGCATCAGTCCTTGACTTAAGAATCTGAATACTTGCTCCACTCCTGTTTAGAACAGTGAGTAATAGTGTCAAGTCTCACCTGGAGGGCAGAGGTGTACTGCTCTAGTCTGTTTCCGATCTTGGAGACAATCGGAGTGTGTGACACTCTGGCTGCACTGCTGCAAGGATGAACAACACACTGGGTATTAATATGGCTCACTGACCCCTGGTTCATTCATTTGTGTAGTTTCTCTACTGCACTACACCACTAAACATGTCTCACCTTTTCTGGGCGGATTTGCTCAAGAATTCTGCCTTCTCCCCGATCTGCACACAACAAGACAACATGGTTAAAGCCATAAACCATTTTGTCACACATGAACACTTTGGACTTGGTCAAAATGTCCTGGCTTTACTCCTGTCTCCAGGACGACCTCACAGAGAGGCAGGCCAGTCTGTCCCTGGGAAGGTCTCTCTGTACTTGAATGTTGTGTTGGCTGGTGAATGAGTGATGGAGCAGGAGAGTTTGGTTGTAAGAGCGCCAGGAGACAGACACACACACACACACACACAATTCTCAACATTCTTCCAAAAATACTCCGGCAAGAAAATTACCCAGTCACGGTCTTGTTCATCCACTGCCATATTTGAGTAGAGCCCAGACTCCAGAGCACATCTTTTTTAAATTCTTGTCAACCATCAATATATGGCTAATATCAAAGGAATTAAAAACATAAATTAACAAAACGGAAGTAGCAAAACCAACAATCATTAGGCAACGAAACTTGTTTGACCATAAAGGGAAAAGGGAAGTAGCTGTGCTTCTTTTGCAGACAAAACAAATACAAAGAGATGTGCTGCTACATGGGAGACAGCAACATCATTTGTACTGTAAGTGTAAAGACAGACTGAGAGCAAAACGTGTCTTCTTTGTCCTGGAGTTAGAGATGACATGATCAATACCACTCTCATGTTTGGTAAATATGAGCTGCAGTCTGTAGCTGGTTCAATGAGCTTTGCATAAAGAAACAGAGAGTCTGGCTCTGTCTGAGCTCATTAAATCAGCCTTACAGCACCTTCTCATTTCACTAATTAATATGTCAAATTGCATTTGTTCACTCCATAAAAGTGTGTTGATCATAACTTAAAATATGCTGGTGGGTTGATTTTGTCCCTCATTCTCAGCTTTCAGGCTGTAGCTTCATATTTCATCATCAAATGTCAAAATGATCTCTTAACTATGACCTGTAGATTTTTCCCAATATACTTGTCATACACTAAACATTCTCAGAGTATCTGATGTGTACTTTGCTTTCTTGATATGGGATGTGTCTGTAGCTTGTTTGCACAGTGTTTGATGAGCGCTCCCACTTTATATCCATGTCCTAGTGCAGAGAGTTTCAATGTCAGAGTCATTTTAAATGGTCTCTTCACTTAGTTATGGTGGGATCTACCAATGCAGATGAATGATACTTGTTTTTGAGCAGTCAAAAAGGATCAGTGTCTCCATGACTCTGGATAACCCACAGACCATAATGTCATCAGTTTCTAATATCTAATTTTTTCATAAAAGCTGTTCTGACTGATTTCACTGAGAATTATCCATAGTAGCCAGGACTCTGTTTGTGGAAAAGAATGTGGGCATACAAAAAAAACTGTGGGTTAGATGGTTCAGTGAGAGGATATGTTATCCTCCTCATGAATTATTGTGACTTTTGAAATGTTTCTTTTCTTTCCTTTTCTGTGGAACATCTGCAAGATGAGCCATGGCTCCAAACTCACCTTGGAGGAGCCTTTAGGACAGATAGCGAAGGCAGGCTTTGCAGATACTTCCCCCTGCTGTTTCTTTTTCTCTGCAGCTTCCGCCCTCCTCTTCTCTATCTCCTCCTTCATCCTCTTCCTCTCCTCCTGTTATAAAAACCTCACTTTATTATATGGCACTGATGTCATTGGTTTCAGACTCCTTTCACAGTGAGACTTACTCTCTGATCTCTCACCTGCTCTTTGGCTTTCTTTTCCTCCAGCTCCTGCTTCTTCTGCTTCTCCTCCTCCTCCAGGATCTTCTTCCTCTCCTCTCTCTTCTTCTTCAGCTCCTCCAGCTCGACCTCTGCATCCTGTTGCTTCTGCTTCATCTTCTCAATCTCCTCGCTCTCGGCATCGGTTCGCCGGCGCTTCAGCTCCTGCAGCTTACGTTCGGCCTCCTGTCGCTCCACATCGTCTGCCTTGGTGGAGGTGGGGGTGTCCCTGCTCACAGACACAGATGTTTTATGACCAACACACGTTATGATTTTCTCTTGTTTGTTTTGTATATATCATCTATGGGACAGAGCCACTGTTCAGAGTGAAGTGTTGGAGGAGTCAATATTTCTTGTTCAGAAGCCATAGAGCTACGTCAGAACAAAACACAAAATAATGTGACTGCATCCTTTCAGACTTTGACCTTGGGCCTTTTCTGTTTGTGCCCATGGGCCTGTTTTCTCATCATCCATCCAACAGCACATTTGATGCATTTATAAAACAGCATGTAGTATATATGAGCATTAAAAAAGATAAAAGTACAAAACATTGGGTCTTACTGGAACTAGGGTTCAGAGAGATTTACCTTAATGTTTTCTTAAGCTTATTCTCCATGAAAGCTCCGTTCTGTTTGATTGGTTCATTCTTACAAAAAGAGAGAAAACAGTTCAATGTTAACAGACTTTTTCTGCAGAATGAAGAACTCATTAGCTGTACTGTACAATCAGGTCTGATTTACCTTTTCCTTAAAACCAAACTTCTTTGGCTTCTCCTCCTTTACACAGATGACAAGAAAGGAGCAACATTAATAACATAATGACAACACTTGAAACCCCACAAAAACAAAGACCACCAACCAAAGACCAGAGGTGAAATGAGGACACATCACTGTGACATCCTTTAAACTATCTCCTCTTTTATCCTTGTGGCAAACTAAACACTGTGATCTACGGCCACGGCACAAAACTGTCCCACAGCAAAAAGACCTGGATGAACCAAACGTGGAGTCATTTAATCCACAGGATTAAGTGACTTGTGTCACATTCAAACCTCTGGGAGCTCATTTCAGTTTTACAGGTTCTGTGTTATTGATAAAAAAAGAAGTCACATCCATACCTCCTCTTTCTTCTTCTTCTCTTCCATCTCTCGCTTTTTTCGTTTATCCTCTTCTTCTTTTTTCTTCTTCTCTTCAGCATCCTTTTTCCGTTTTTCCTCTTCTTCTTTCTTCTTCTCCTCCATCTCCTTTTTCCGTCTCTCCTCCTCCTCTTTCTTTTTCTTTTCCTCCTGCTCCTTCTTCATCTTCTTCTCCTCCTCCTCTTTTTTCTTCTTCTCCTCCATATCTTTCTTTCGTTTTTCCTCCTCCTCTTTCTTCTTCTTGTCCTCCATTTCCTTTTTCTGTTTCTCCTCTTCTTTCTTCTGTCTCTCCTCCATCTCTCTTTTTTGTTTTTCCTCTTGTTCTTTTTTCAGTTTTTCTTCTTCCTCTCTTTTCAGCTTATCTTCATTTTGTTTTTGTTGCTGTTCCTCCTCTTCCTTTCTCTTCCTCTCCTCCTCCTCTCTCTTTAGCTTTTCCTCCATTTCCCTCTTTTGTCTCTCCTCCTCTTCTATCCTCTGCTTTTCCTCCATTTCCCTCTTATTCCTCTGCTCCTCTTCTACCCTCTGCTTTTCCTCCATTTCTTTTTGCTGTTTTTCCTCCTCTTCTTTCCTCTTCGTTTCTTCCTCTTCCTCGTCAGCAGCTTCCTGAGCATCTTTCTTTCCTAGATCCACCTCAGCCTCAGTCTCGTCCTGTGAGAGAAATTATGTTAATTGATTTTTGGTCATTTTCTGTCCATGTATCAACAGAATAAAGAGTTAAAAAAAAAGAGAGAGAGAGCGAGATCACACCTCATTTCTTGTGGCTGATGACCTTGACTCCACAACAGATTCCTATCAAAGGTAAAAGCAAGTTCAAAAAATTAAATTTGGAAACTTTACCTTCTCTTCTTCCTCTTTCCTCCTGGAGTTTGTATTACTCACTGCCAACTCCTCCTGGGCAGGTTTCTCCTCCTTCTTCTCCTCCTCTTGTGCTGTATGTGTGCTGCTGCTGATGGAGTACTGCTCATCCTTGGTTACGTCTGTGTCATTGGTGGTGCTGATGGTGGGGTCGAACTCCTTCTGTCTCTCCATGGCCTCCTTCATTCTCTTCTGCCTGCGCTCCTCCCTCTTGGCCAGGCGCTCCAGCAAAGCCTGGTCATCATCTGTTCCTCCAGTGCTGGTGGTGGTGGTGGAGGACTCAGACTCGGCCTCTGTGACACTGCAAAAACATGAAATCGACATTTTCATAAAGCAGTGGAGCCTGAGATTTAGGACAAATCAATGCTGAATCTATAAATCCCCCATTACACTCATAATTCTTGACGATGAAGTGTGATGAACCCACATCTGTTTGACTGGATCGTTGTGTGGCTAATCAGGGAAGAAAAGAATCAATCAAAGAGCCACATAATCCCTGGACTCAGACTTCAAACATTGAGGCTGGAAGCTATTATCAATACCAAGAGTTTAAAATCTGCTACATACAAAACTGACCATGTGATGTCAAGTGCAGTTAATTAACAAACATTATCACAGGAGAAAATTCAATATAAAGGAAGGAATTAACTCATGTGGGCACTGGGCTGTAATATAATATGTGGCTGTTGACTTGTCATCTGACTGATACAGTAAATTACATTGTGAATAGTAGGTTGTATTATAAAGTAATGGAGAATGTTTTTCCAAAGGTGTCTCATTCATGCATTTCTGCATGAATGTCCAATGTGGTTCTGTTGGTTAAAACAAGTTAGAGAATGATTTGTGTTGTGTTTAAGAAATGAACTATCCAGTTTCTATAAGGACCTACTACAGTATTGCAGGCCCCTCATTACACTGTACCTGTTTGCGGTGATCTCATCAGTGGTACCAGAATCCTCCAAATCCCTCATCTTCTTCCTCTCCTCCCTCGCACGTCTCCTTCGCTCCCGTGCTTCCTCCTCATCATCGTTGGCGTAACCCGCACTGAAACACACACCAAGGCCCGGAATAAATACCGTCATTTGTGTATTGCTAAGCTTTCTCTGCTACTGGGCAGGTGCTTTTCTTTAGGTGAGTGGTAGTGCTTATACAGTACTTCACAAGGGCCTTGGCCATAGGTGTGTGTTTGTGTTGTTGCTAACTCTGTGGAGCGCCAGCTCCGTTGCGGGGGGGTGAACCTTCATCTCTCCCCTGCTAGCCTAACTGCTACCGTCGGCTCTAGGCTCAGAAAGTCTGCATGGTCTCAGTCCAAAACGGTTTTCATCGTTTTCTCCCCATTTCATCTCATCAGGAAAGTCCACAGGTGTGAGAAGGTGAGGTGGTGAAGTCCTCCACAGCAGCAGACAGTCCCACAGGTGGTGCTCAACGTACATTCAACGTGACTGGCTACCGTAGACAGCAATCAGTATCCATGACGTGTCCCTCCCGGTCCTCCGTAGCTCCATATTTTTACCGGAAGATCATAAGCATGCGATACTGCACCTCTTAACGTCATGGTGGGATGTCAACAGGAAATCGGCCAATTTTATTTGTATTTTTTTCACATTTGAACTAACTCCTACAAATTTCGCCCAATTGACTTCAAATTTTGTAGAGATCATCTAGAGGCCACGTTGATCAAAAGTTATTAAAAGAATGTCAGTAGGTCAAAGGGCGTGGTTGCTAGGGCGTGAAAAATTTTAGCGATTTTTCGTTTTCTCCCTGTCAAATTTCGAACGGCTCTCATGCCCACATAGTTGATCCTAGCAGCTTCAAACTTACTGGAGATAATAATAGCTCCGCCCTGAACGTCCCGATATATTAACTTCACACCTTAGACTGTATATAACTCATTGCGCCCCCCGGTGGTAACATTACATCATATGGCATCACATGATGGCAGCCATTTGGTTAGCATGCTAACTTCCGTACAAGAAAAGACATGACAGAGACGAGAGTCAGCCCTGGTGTGGCTTTACCTGGAGACAGCTCTTGGTAAGTTACATTGTTATATTTGATGTTGAACTTCTGGACTGGTAATGCTTAGTTAGCTATGTGGCACTTGCTCAATGTGGTACACATAGGTGACACAACCAAAAGTATAGTCCTAAATTACTGAGGTATAAATATCTATGTACCATCAACTTGCCTGGAGTAGGAAACTTGAGTAGTTCACTTGAAATTGGAAAATGTTTACAGCTTGAATCACTTTTTTTTGAATAATAATTGAGGAAAAGGTAGACATTTGTGCACTTAAAGGAGACTGAGACACAAACAGTTATGTAAACATATTATCATGGTGCAAAGAACATACTCCCAGTGACTAGGTGTGCTAATGAAACACTACAGGTATGGGCTTAAACCTGTACCTGCAAGTGATGACCATCTCTGTGCAAGGTCAAATTTCTTTCTCTCCTACATCGGGATGGGAAATAGCACGAGGGCCTTTTGGTAGTACAGAGTACAGAGTGAGGTGAAGGAAAACAGACCATGTGGTGGGAGGACAAAGGATGAAAAAAAGATGAAGAGATAAGACATCACTTTGGAGTGAAAACAGAGCAAGATGTAGAATTAGAGATGAGAGACACTGCCATATTGTTGCCCTCCTGTCTTCCCCTCCATCCTCCACATTGCTCAACATCTTGCTATTGACCTTTATCCAACTGTGAAAACATTCACAGTGAGACTCTTGAGCATGCCACACTTTATTTTTCTGAGCTTTAGCAGGCTTTCAGAGGCAGGGAGAGCGCTTGAAACGGCCCATTGATAGCGCATGGGCATTATTTAACTGTGCTCATCTTGAATCTGCAGCACAATGATTTACAGATGTTGCTAGAGGAGGAGGTGGATGGGAACCACAAAAATCCTTTCTGTGTTGAGAACAGAGACAAAGACCCAAATGAGACGGAAATCCACCAAATCCTCGGGCAGAGGTTCCTCTACATGAAATCAATGGGGAAGTAATTCAATTTGATATTGCTCAGCCTCCGCCAAAAGGCCTGCTGTGTTACATTTCCAGATTAGTCACCTGAGGGGTGAGAAACAAAATAAAAGGAGGGCAGTATAATGAGGGCTGGCTCCTTTGGCCGACAGGGGAAACAGAGTGAAATGAAGGAAAAGAGACAAAAAACTCCACTCAAACTGTCAAAGGACAAAGCATTCAGAGAAGGTCGTGTTGTGCCGAAATAAAAATGGGAGTAAAAACATTCCAGCGTCTGCAGTGTTTCCTCAGGCTGCAGAGAGCAGCCGAGAGGCAGGAGGGTGGTGAGAGGCAGAAAAAGGCAAAGCCAGGCTGGGCTGGCACGGCTGGCAGAGCTGGCTGCAAGACTGTGAGAAAATTCCTTTTTTCCACTGAGCCTCTGATAGGACATCTGACATGACAGCAACAGACTCCTGTGCTGAAAGAAAATGATGTGTGAGATGCAGTCAAAGCCAGAGTTTGCCATCATCCATTTGTAGATGAAACTGATCATCTATGTTTTTTATATTTAAGAGAAACAGCACATTAACCCCAACACTGTCACTTGGAATTATGTTATTTTCAATGACGCAATACAGAAAAGTCATTAGTTTTTTTTACCAAAATGTCTGATCTTGCAGTATATAGTTGACTATAGACCACAGGATTATTTAACTGTTTTGTGGTTATGTTCAGAGACTCACAGCACTTTGTTAAAGTGAGGGAAAGATTATGGTCTGAGTCAATTCAGAAAAAGTTCACAATGACTTCCAACACATTTAACCAAACCAATCTTTGGCTAACCAGTGCTTTTGTTATCTAATACAAACCCCAGACCATGGTCTGGAAATGAACTAGTGTGCACATTTTGTACACCTACCAGCCACTCCTGTCATTAAGTCCTGTAGAGATGTAGATTTTAAAAAATGTATAGTGTCATTAAAATGAAAGAGAAAAAAGAAGCTAAAAAAATTCCCCTAACACTTGGTTACAGAGCTAATTATATTAAAATGCGTAAATTGTACGTTTGTCAGCAAGTATATGATGGTCTAATCCAGGGATGGGCACTGGGCAACACATTCCACAAACACATTCCGCAGGCTGCAGGTTTTTGTTCCAACCAATCAAGCGAGCACAGTTTGACCAATCAGCTAAAATCCGTTGATTAACTGAGTCAGGTCTGGTGTGCTGCTGCTTGGTTGGAACAAGGTTGGAATGAGTTGCCCATCCCTGGTCTAATCAGTAGCTGTGATAGCAGCATGGTGACCACAGTCAAGTTAAAATAAACTACAATGTCCATATTCATTGTGATGCACAACAATGGAGTTCTGTGGTACAGGGGAATAAGGCAGCGCTTGTTACTGGGATTCATTGTTTTTCCCATGGGGCAGGTTGATGATAGGAAAATCGCTGCATCGCTGTATACAGCAGGGAAGCCAGGCGTGCTGTAAGAGATAACACTGTGGTAAAATGTGGTTCATTAACAGCAGCAGCTGACAGCTGCAGGTGTGGACAATTGTGCTAGTTATCTCAGCTCTCTCCACTTTACCTGAGCTCATGACGTCACATGAAGTCCCCAGGCTGTTGCGGCACATGACGGTTTGTTTGGTTCATATTGTTTCACAGTGGCTCTTAAACTACCATTGATTTGACACTAATTATGGATACAGCCCATCAGACAACTGATAACTGCCCTGAGGTTTCGTTCATTTTTCTTTACTCCCATCTAGTCTAGTTTTACACTTCTGAGTGCATATCTTACTCCCACAGTGGCTTACAGCAATGTCTAAAGCTGTACTGTAATATTCATGTGAGAACACAGAGGGAAGGAGGGGTGTGTGGCGTCAAGTGTGAGACAAATCCAAACAGCAGTAAAACAGACTGACTCCCTAATGAGTGAAACATCCAGTGGAGATCATGAAGCCGTCATTGCCTGAGCACCATCCAAGTCCTGTCTGCGCCTCTCTGCTGCTCCATGTGGAGTCACACAGGCACTCACAGATCCCTCATGCAAAAAGACACACCTACACAGTGTGACTTCCTCATGAGCAGCTGTTGTCTAATATCTGTCAACAACTGC
Organism: Caranx ignobilis; assembly: GCA_021432705.1. Lineage (NCBI taxonomy): Eukaryota > Metazoa > Chordata > Actinopteri > Carangiformes > Carangidae > Caranx > Caranx ignobilis. The sequence continues at coordinate 68,264,504 of MU269990.1, read as the reverse complement.
AGGCATTCTGGAGTCAGACAGTCAAACCCTGATTAAACTATGAGGCTTTTATTTAAGGTCACATGGTGGGGTATGCCAGTTGCTTTTATTATTTTTGCCATGCATTCACCTGTATCACTGATGATTATTTATCTATCTATATTTTCATTTGTTAGGTCAGGAGGATGTTCACCTACTTTTCAGCCTCGATGCGCATCTGCTCTCTCCTCTGCCTCCTCTGCTCCATGCGGCGGTCAAAGTCATCATCCATGATGCCCAAAAGATTCTCCTCCTTTCTTACTGAAAGACACAGGTACATATCCACATCATGTTTCCAAAAATCACTAATGGATTGATGATTCATTCAAACAATTCATTCATGCAAGTTTAGCAGAATCTTCTTTTTCTCTCTTGGTACAGTCAGATCCTACATCCACATTAGGTGACTCTTACTTCATCACAGTGGTAATTGTACATCTCTGGGATGTTTTATACGAAGTGACTAACCCTCATTATGGTGGGGCAACCACATAAGAGGAACTTCATAAAATGGGTCCCATCAGATGAAATATAAAAGTACATGGCACCTCTCACATCAGCTTAATTGCGTTGGTAAAAAGTAAAAAAAAAAAAAGACTGCAGCGGCTGTAGTTTTACAGTACCTTACCAGTAGCTGAAGTTTAGTCCATGAGCAGCACTGTCTCTCCTCTCATCATATATCAAGCTCTACAGTCTGGTTTATATCTCAGTCCCTCTGCAGCATGAAGAATTCCTGCTCGTTCTGTCAGTGGCTTCAACTACCAGAAAAGGCAAAGCCTGCCTCTCTGCTCCCCTCTCCTTCTCTCTCAGCCTCCCTCCTCCTCCTCAACCTGACTCCTGCTCTCTCCCCCTGTTTCACTTTCCTCCTCCCTGATCTCTGACTTCAGACTCTCAAGTTGTTTCTCTTGGTTTGTCTCATTTTGGGATCTTTAATCTGATCTGTCATGCTTTGTGTTGCCTCCAACATTTGGGAGGCTACAACCCATAGTTCCTCCTGATCTCTTGAAGGCCAATTTGTTTACAGGGCTGATACGTAGAAGTATGGCTGAGTAAAGCTTCCTCAACCAAATGTTAGATCTAATCTCATCAAATATTTAGGCTACTTTTCATGGCAGCCTTTGCTAAATACTGCTGGAAATATGCATATCACTTAATATCAGTTATTATCCTGGAAACAAAAAAAGGATAACAACAATGAAAGTACCAAAAACTCACCAATAAACAAATAACTGTATTTATCATTTTGTATTGATTGCAGTGTGTATCACACAGCAATAAATCTACTTCCTTAAGCCTCAACATCACAAACATATGGTGCCAAGTCATTAACTGTTAATGTAGAGCAAGAAATCAGATACATAATCTTGAATGTTCATTAATGTTTGAATGAATTGGGTGAAGGCTATAGAGCTGGAAGCAGCAGATTTCCCTTCAGATTCATATAGTCTTCAAAACAAATGTAACCATATGTTAACACCTTTAGCCCTGAGCACCATTTCCAAACCCCTGCCACTAAAAACCACAACGAATGAACTTTTCTTCTCAACTTTGAATATTTTCCAGCTGCATAATAAGCAACTGCATTCAGCCACCTTTCGAGCACCTTGTTGAAGTCTGTGAGAAAGTCTGGTGATAGCTCCACCTCCAGCCAACAGATGCAGTGCACGGTAGTGTGAAAGCACAGAGGAACTGTGATGTTTCAGGAAGATTAACAACTCTGTCCCAGGAAAATGAAACCAAAGAAAACTTCCAAGCTTTCAGACATTTTGGCACAGTCCAGTTCCAGTGTTTGAACATACGTACATATTTGCAGTCTGGGTTCAGAATCAGTTCTTCATCACGATTACCAAAAGATGCAACATTAGTGTGATAACTACAGGGGCTGTTTTTAAAATATAATGACTCAGGTCTGATAATGTAGTCCCATAATCATTTACTGTAATAAACATAGACTGTATATATCTAGGCAGATTCAGTGAGTAACTTTATGGAGAAATAGTTTAAACCTCCAAAACCAAACTGATGCTATTTAATTGCCCTCTTGCACAAGTTAAAGCAGCAGAGAGACACCTAATTAATGGTTCAATTGTAGTGATCAAGGAAACAGCAGGCCAACCTTCTGACCGACTGTGCTAATTACTGTTTGTTCCATGTTAATACATATAGAATGAGAGAAAATATAGTGGTGTTTAGAGCAGGCTGAAAGAAAACGATGCAAACGGTTTCTGGTCAGTATCATGAAGAAATGTCCATCTTCTTCTCTACCGATATAAAAAAGAGTTCAGGGAATCCAGATGTTGTAAGCTCAGAGTCAAGATGACATCACTCTTCATTCTGTTTATATCAGGCACCGTTGTGTGTTTTCTCCTCCGCTGCGCTGATGTGACACACCTGCAATATATTTATATCCTGAGCAGTTGAGAGCCAGACGAGCACAGCCTTATAATCCTTCTCAGTACTATAAAGCGGGCCACTTCAGCATCAGCCCTTTATTTTAGTCTCTGTATCTTCAGATCTGAAGAGGAGCCCACCATCAGTGAGCAACGGATGATAATGGGGCTGAGGCATAACACTTGGTTTAGTTCTGACGATGGCTGATACTAGAGTCACAGAGGCTTACAAACACAAATGAGCCTAAAGAGGCCTTTTCAAAAACATCTAATACATCTCTAACAAGACAAGATTAATTGCAACTTATGTATCTTACTTAGGGATGAAATATTTTTAGAGGTGGTTGTTAATGTTCTGTTGGATAAACCACAGTAATTATGTTAGCTAGGAGTGTATACTCAAATGTTGGGGAATAAGTCCAAATACTTACAACTTTTTTTTTTTTTTTTTGGTCAAAATACAAAAACAACCCTTAACACACTAAAGTATGATGGTACTCAGCAGCAAACTCTTCACACTGACAATATAAAACTTTACTAATAGGTAACATATGCTTTAACCTATGTTCATTTTAATAGGCAGTGGACCTCAGTCTTCAGTGGGCTAACGTTTGTCTTGAATCATTTAGATTTGTTTATTGTATTTAAGATGCAGCATTGATAAGCTGTATTTAAACATGTTATGACACCCCATGCTATAGGTGTAAACACACATAAGTGTTTATTAGGGCACTTGGGAACTGCTATAACTCTTAAGTGGATGATGTTGTAAGAACAAATACTTAATAACATAGTTGGAATATTTGATCTTTTTTGAAGAAGTTAAAATTGTTGACAGATACTGTGCATCAATAAACGTTTCGAAATAAACATGTGTAATGCTAAATAGTGAGGTTAAAGTTGTGCCACTATCCTCCTGTCTGTCATTGACCAGAATACACTAACGTACTGTGTGTAAACAGGTAACCCCCCCAGATGGAAAAAGGGCTAGGCTTGGTTTCTCAAACAGAACCAGCTGAATAAACTACTGACTGGCAAATGTGCACTGGAGGTAAAGTCATTAGCGAATTTGATGTGAAATGATGGTATTAATTGTACCATAATGGTGCAAATTGCTGAATCACAATGCTTCGATATACTGACAAAATATCTGTGTCTGTCAGTGAGACACAAGTACAAGTACAAGTCAAGTCTCTCAGTGAGCTCTCTGGTCTCCTGGTCTGATCTGCTCCACTGGACCAGCATCACTCAACTACTATGTCAGTTTCACAGGTTTTCACAGGTGCTCCCAGTGTCCAACTGCATCTGCAGCCATAATGACCACAACTCATGTAGTTGTCATTAATACCATTAGACGAGCCATCATCCTCACAACCATTTTCACATTACCCAAATTTCTGATAAATGTGTTAGAGTAAAAAATTCATTTGTCCAGGCCAAAGCTATGGAAGAAAATCTCTAATGATATCCATTACTGCCTCACAGCTGGTCGACATGGGACCAGACCAAGTCTGAGGATGACAAAGGCTGCTCTGTGTTTCTGAGGCAGGTGCTGGAGCCCTGTGGACTCTATGGAGCTGCAGCCTAACCACTCACAGACATGTCAGAGTCGCAATCCAGTCCTGTTTGGATTGGCCTGGGTCCAGCACAACCAGCAGAGTTCCTGCATTTCCTATGTTTGAGAACCCATCACTCTGGCAGGTAGCCCCTTACTCTGTGAACAAATGTGGATGTGCGCACACACACATACACACACACACCGTCCTCATAATAATTTCTGCATTACATAGAAATGAGGTTGCATGAATTATTCCATGCAAATAAACAATCCATATACAAAAGCACATCCATTTGGATAAAAGCATTGATCATATTGGTGTTACTCATTATCTTACACAAAACAATTCTTGTTATCTCCTCATTTACACATATGCAGCATATTATCAGCTTCCCCACTTTCCACAAATAGCTCCCACATGATGGGCGCCCATGGCAGTTTATAATTCATACATCTGTAAATGATTTGCTCTGACTCTGATGATTCGGGCCACCTTTCTCTCAACATCACCACGGTCAGTCTGCTCTCATGCAACTAGCAGCTCATCACTAATGGAATACCACTACCGATGCTCAGCACACACTTCCCATGAATATTCATTTAGATGTTTTCAACAAATCAACTGTAATATGAGGAAAACAGAGCAGTGCAATAATTCTGGTTTTCTGCTGGCAGCATATAATTGTCTGGCATGAGTGTGAAATGGCAGACTGGCAAAACATAGTTGATATGGTTTCTGTTAAAGATGTAAATCTGAAAATTGTATCAAGCACTTTATGGATACCTATCCACGGCAAGATTATGCACAGTTTTGGTGTGAGAGAACAGAGCTTTTAGAAGAACAGTGCAATATTTAGGGAGGTGTGCTTGCTCACTCTCTTGCTGATGAAGAGATGAGAAGATCAATACCACGGTCATGTCTGTATATTACCTATATTACTGATATTACCAGCACTTCACCTCAACAGACACGCACACACATTGTAGGCACACACAAGGGAGGGGAGATAGTTGTCAATGCACATAGACACACAGATCAGTTACAATAATGACATAAGGCAAGAGGTCATAACAAAGAGATAGAGCTAGGAGGCAGTGGGCCTGACTTAGCATAAAGTCTGCAAATAGTGAGTGTGGTTCTTTCTTGAAGAGCTGTGACTGTGTCTTACCACTGCCAGGCACCGATCTTAACAGTTCAAATGTATGAACAAACGTATCCAGAGGATAAACACAATTCCACATTCAGACGTAAAGTCTGTCAATGTCTGCTGCAGCTTGTAAGGAAAATATTATCTGAATTTGACAGCTTACCTGGTCTGTCTATGGTACAAATTTCTTTCATGTAAACACCCACAGCCACTTTTATGAAGATCAGTAATTGATTGCTGGCCCTAGAGTAGCTGCACAGGACATGGGAGTCCAATAAAAACTTCAAGGTTTATGGCATATGTAAGGACAAACAATCTATGATCTCTATGTAATTGGAAAGAATATATAAAGTCCATTATATAATACTGAAAGCAGTGACTCCTGAATCATTCTTTTAATATACAGATTGGATTGAACTGGGTGATCTTTAAAGTGTAATTCATGGACACAGTTGTGAACTAAAACCTGTTTGCTTTTAGAAGTATCCACTACCAGTGTTGCCCATCATAAGTTGTTAAATCACAGTAAGCCCACATTTGAGCCCTTTGTTTCTGAAGCCAAAGGATTTAGCCTGAGAATTCCTCAAGTGGTCCACTGAAGGTTATAATAAATCTTATAAGACATTAGTGGTCGGCGTGCTATACACAAGTTAAAAGACTCTTACTAAAAGTCCCATAATTACATCAATTGCATGCTCCTCCTTCATGTTTGTATTCAACCCAGCATTGTGTACACGCCATGTGCTATTTGTATACTGTCTGGCTTTGTAATTACTTGCTTGATGATGGCGTCCCTATAGTGAGTCTTCCAGTGTATTAATCAGACATCAAAAGAAGGCAGAGGAAAGCATTATGTTCTATTAAAGACCAGGCTAATTATGGATGATTTACATTTGGTTTGGCAAGTTACAACCGACCTCACATCTTCATTGTGGAAATGTTCAGGAAAGACATGCAGGCAGCTGGATCTAAGTATCTGTACAGCTCTGTCTCTCAATCCATCACAACTTGTGGATGTAAGAAAAGGGGTGCAGGACAACAGCAAATACTTTTTGCTATTTCTTTCCATGGCTGTGTTTATAATGATAAACAACAGACATTAATTGTAGAGCAATTATTTTCTGTATATAACCCTGTTGCTAGTAGCAACCAGGGCCCTGGAAGTTTAACTGATACTGTGAGGTCTGTGATTTTAAAACATCTTCAGACAAACATCTTCAGGCTGTATGGATGGCAGCTGTTTTCAAACTGTTGATTTGTTAATTTAGTCAAATTGCTGCTAACTGAGCTAGCTAGCTATTGTAGCTAGCTGCCTGTGGCTAACATGATTCTAATGCAACGTTCATTTATTGTACTGAGCTATCTTAATCTGTTTATTTGTAATCTTTTGGAAATTTATATTAATGATGTTTCTGTTTGTATGCTGAACTTAAACATTAGTTAAATATGATACTCTTTTGGTAAGTAGAAGTGATTTCACAGGTAGCTCTGACCTCAAAATCAGACAAGGTTCTTGCTAAAAGATAAAGAACGTGCTTCAACACATTTATGGATAAACAGTTGCCAGAGAGGCGTTTGCAATCAATCAAGAAGTCGCAGCTGCTTACTCCACATGACCAAACATGGTCACATACGAAAAAGTCCCTGACCAGCATACAAATTCCACTCCGTTTACAAGTCACAACATACTGCAGTGTTGACCTTTTCTGCAGCTCATTATAATGTTTGTGTATAGTTTGGTTAAAATGTAGGATGTGCTGTTCTGTGGCCAACAACCATCAAGTATTGAATTGAAGATTAGAGAGAGTTTTGCTGTCTCTAAACAGAGAAACAGGCTGAGCAGGACACACACTCAGACTCTTCATCTCTGCTCTCTCTGCAGCTCAGCTTTGTTTTAACAAAACAAAAGACACAAGGAATCCATCATCAGCTGACAGATGAACCTGAAACAAACAGAGTGTGTTGTTTGCCTGCTGTATTTTGTCCATGATGAAATCTTGTGAGTGATCAATGAAACTAGAAACAAAATATCTTTGGTGACACAAGATGTAAAAAAAAAAAAAATCAAGTCCAAATTCTAAGTTGAGTTCCAGTTTCCTCCTCAACCAAGGACTCAATGGAAATAGATGCAGGCATGTGCACTCCCTGTTCCGCATCCCATCAGCTGAGATGGTGTACTCGGCCTCCTTTTAAGGAAGTACACAGGCAGTGTTAGTTGTAGTGTCCCAGCTTGGCAAGGTGCAAGGCCATGGACAGAGAGCATGGTTTACTCTAGGAAATACCTTCTGCTATACAAAGTGGGAATCCAAGAATAACTTGTTTCCATTGTGATTGTCATGAATCCACTTTCCATAATACGACTGGAAGGTACCTCATCATCATCGTCATTGTCAAAACAGTGGTATAGCAACAGGTGGACGTTTCAACAAACAATAAGTCTGATATAAAAGAAAGCTATTCTTCCTTATATCTACTGTGACTACATTTGACAGCAGGCTGATTACTGATGAATGACTTTAGTAATGCCAGGACCATTAACATCCACCTCTACCCCTCCTGTAATGTGCTCATGTGGAAATCCATTTCCTCTCCCATTTAAAGTGTCCCATCTGCACAAAAACAGAGCAGTCAAGCCTACTCCTTGGTCTAATCACACTACTCAACAGAGGTGCATTTGTGCTCAGACTCAAACATTATAGCTGCTGGATCCCCCTGTATCAGTATCTGATTTCAACTTCAACATCAACTTCTTCTTAATGATGACACTCATAAACTCACAGCTGTCTGGAAAACCCCTCTGTGCTCATGTCCACAAAGACAGCTCATGTCCCACTCTCTCTTGTTACAGGTACCATGCAGACACTGGTGTTTGGATTGAGCTAATTTGACAGAGCTTTTAATGGGGAACATAAATCATCCATGGATAAACATGTCGTAAAATAGATCTGGTAACTCTTAGTCTGTATGTTGTTTATGCTGTGTTCACATACAGTATATACATGACTTGAAGTAAGTTCTATTATTGATCACTTCCCTGCTTCATGCAAAGTATAAACAACCCTTTCAAAGTAGATTTTTCACTCTTGTCAATTATTGTGACTTCAGTGACAGGGTGAAGGGAGAGGATGCTCTGGAAACCCAACGCATTTCCAGTCCCCAAGGAGATGAACCAGTGGTCGTAAACTCACACACTCCAGCCCCATGTGATTGTAGCTTTTATCTTCAATACCATCTAAGGAATAGGGGACTCACTTGGCATGTCCACTTCAGCAAACAGCTTTTCCACAGCCAGTCTGCTCAGTGTATCAGTAACAGGCACTAAGTCAAATTATGGTTTTCACTCCTGTGTTGGACAATGTACTGTAGTGAGCCTCACAGAGAGAGGAAAATAGCGGATTGTGTGAGTTAAAGCTGTGTGGCCCCTAATTTACTAATAATATTACACAACTGCAAATACATATTCCTGTTCAGAGTCCCTGTGCACAAACGTACTAGTTATCTTGGTTTTATGTTTTCTGCCTCGTGTACTGTAGAATGTCTGAATTAAAAAAGTACATCCAAAGTACTGTCACATTTATGAACCAATTCCCCAGCATTTTGGATAAAATGAGTCCTTATGACAATATGACATATTGTCCATTTGTTACTCTGCATGTGTACAGGGGTGAGATATTTCAACATAATCTCCAGTTATCTATGTGGAATTAGAGCTCTGTAATCCATTCTTTACATTTGGACCCCAATGAATGTCTTAGAGATGTACTGATGATAGATATGAGACCAACCCACTTGCACATTTCAATCGCTCAAGTCCTGAGACAGGTGTGATCTAGAGTAGAATAGAGATACAGATATTTTTTCCAAGGAGGTGAAAGGTGAGTATACAACCTAACTTAATTTCTAACAAGTAAATTGTAGTATTTTGAATATAGAGTACCTGTTCCTGATCTGTACAAGCAGGATTAGATCTATGCTTGTGAATGAGTCAAACATCTGGCATGACATTAAGAGATGTACTGAACCCAGCTACAACCTCACTAGTCACATAATCCACAACTGTGGTCAACAAAGCATGGATTTCTCCACAAAAGTCACTCTGAATCCACAAAGTTACAAGATAGCATCATAAAAACTTACCAGGCCTGCAGAGCAAAGTGACTGTTTTTGCTGGAAATCAGCAGAGGAAGAGGGACCAGAGGTTTATAAGCACAGAGTGAACAGCCCCGCCTGCTCAAACTGTAGCTCAGTGATGTCTATCTGTGTGTGTGTGTGTGTGTGTGTGTGTGGGTGTGTGCACGTGCATGTGTGTGTGCAATTTAAATTTAGGGATGTGTTTCAATAAGCAAAACATTTCTGAGAGAATTATAAAATCATTCTGAACCACCCCACATACTAGAGTCCTTATCACATTCAAAGCCATTTGAGAGCAAGCTCAAATCCTCTTACGCCTGTTACCTTGTAAATGTAAAATGACCAGTGTGCTTCAGATAGCTAGAGAAGTAAAATATCCACAATGAAAACAAAGTATCTTTGCCACCACATAGATTAGAGTAAAAATCCTGCTGATCATCACATCCATTTAAGAGCATTTTCAACCAATTAGAGGGTTTATCACTGGCTCAGCCAACTGGTTTTGGCCACATTACAGAAATGGTTTAGAAATGAAGAGCCACTCTTCTGGATCCATCTGTGGTAGCCAAACACACTCAGCTGTTTATTGTTTCCAGTGGGCTCAAGGCAACCAGAATCCAAATTGAAGGCATATCTGTGCTTCCCCAAAACATCTTTGTTGTTTAATCTAATTTGTTCCTATTGCTCATCACTAAATTTACCTTTAAGATATTATCAGTGACATCTGATGTTATACTATTGTTAAATAATTATATGACAAAATGGAACTCAACATTGACCACAACAGAGCAAAAAATGAGAATAAATTTAAATGATGTTTTATGAAAATTTTATTTCCTTTATTCAACCATGCTAACTCTCCCATTGGAAGCTGTAGGGAAGACAGAAAACCTCCACAAATTACAAATAAATCAGTGTTGTCCTACCCTGAAGTATCATCAAATGTTCTCGACTTTCCCTTTCCCCTGCTGACCAAACAGACCAGTGTACAAAACAACAGAGAAACACAAACTGGGAAAGCAGGAAACACAAATGATGCACAGTAACATAATGAGAGACACAATGCAACATGCATGTACCTGTACCACAAACAGTAGTAACATAAAATGACAAGATGGCGCTGATCTAATAACAAATGTGCAGACTAATGAGTGCTTTGTAACATTGTCACTTGTTATTAACATGAGCAACATTAAACATGTGCATGATAATAATTTAGAATATTTAATAGACATCACACAATAGACATCGCTTTTTTCAGAATTGAAATGTAGCTACATTTATCCAAAATAATGATATTTGTAACTCATGGTTAGATTCTGTAACAAGGGGATACATTTTTTAAAATTTCCTCATCCCCCAAAAAGTGCAAAGCATATATACCAGTTATCCAAAATAAATTCAGGTTTAACCTCTGTGCCAGATAATGTACTGTGTAAACCAAACAGAACAACAACTTCACCTGTAATATGTACCTTAACTAAGCAGGACATTTAAAACTATGAACACACAAGGAAATTAGGAGATTCGGTGTTTTGCGTATTTACAGCATTTCTCTGGATCAATTAACCCATTCTTGAAACAAACAGCCTATCAATTCCTGTGAGGTAAGTTTTGTTAATGGAGTGTTTTAACTCTCAAATAAACTCACTTTAAGACCTGAATCTGGGCATGAGGTTAACACTGAAGGCACATTTTAAAAATGTAATGGAATATTCCATAAAGCTTATCACTGTGATAGAAAATCATAATCTACCAAAAGAAAAAAGTTTTTTTGTTCAAGACTTTTCAGCTTCACCACATAGCTATTAATCTGCAATGGTAAAGTCATTGAGTAAAATAATAAATAAATAACCACTTCAGGGTCTCCGTACAGACAAATGTAGGGACAATGTGCTTAAAAAATAAGATATGAACCAAATTTGTCCTCAGTGCTTACACATAATACACAGTGCTGAAACATTTACAGTACATTGCTGGATGTCTTCCTGTAACACGAAACTTCGCTGTAACAAATAACACCTGTTCATTCGATCTGACAACATATCTTGTTGTACATTGTCTAATGTTAATATTGCAAGTTATTTGACTATTTCAGACAGGCTGTGGAGAGACAAGAACAGAGCTATGTTATGTTTTACAGTTTGTTTTGTGAATTCAAGCTGATGGTATGGCTTTCCCCTGGTCCTCCACTTTTTTAATGGCTGCCTGAATCTTTGCCTGGTCTCCCAAGAGCTGTCGCGGTTTCACAGGCCGAAGGTTTTCATCCAGCTCAAGTAGCACAGGTACCCCAGTGGGTAAAGTCACACCTGCTATATCCTCATCTGATATACCTGTTGAAATAAGAGTAGTAATATTAAAATCATGCTTGACAAGTAGATGTAAGTACAACCAAGGTTGCTAACAGTTTGCACTTTCATTTTGCATTAGTGCAGTAAGATGACATTTTATGATGGAGGGTGCCAGCCAATTAGCTTACATGTACAGTAGCACAGTATAGATCATGTGCTGTGCATATTATTATGCAACAGTCAATATGTGTTAAGTTACTGAGTGGCCTGTGGCACATGGACTCCCGGCAGCTTACAGTACAAGTGTTTTCAAAGGTCAGCGTGGATTTCATGGCCTCAGCCAAATGTAACATAAACTCAGTGGCCTTTTTGTGCAGGTTCAACTTTCCATTTCTGGAACTGAAATATGTCCTTCCACAACTTACTGACTAAAAAAAGCAGTTCGTAAAGACTCAAACAGGAATTTGGGAGTTATTGCTGAATTCAACTGCATTCACTGCACAAAAATGAAAGCTGAGAGAGCACTGTTTTAAAATAGCTTAATTTGTCGAGCAGCATACCTTCCAGGTGTTTCAGCAGCGCCCTGCAGCTGTTCCCATGAGCAGAAATGAGCACAGTCCTGCCCTTCTTTATCTCTGGCACCACAGTGCTCTCCCAGTATGGCAGCAGTCTGACCAACACCTCCTTCAGGCTCTCTGCACGGGGAAGGGCATCCTTTGGCACATCGCAAGTGGCATACCTGCGGTCATTGTAGATTTCTAGAAAGTATGGATGGGATTCATCAATGGGAGGTGGAGTGATGTCATAGCTCCTTCTCCACAGTTTCACCTTTTCCTCTCCGTGCAGTAAAGCCATCTCTGCCCGGTTTAAGCCAATCAGGGCTCCATAGTGGCGCTCATTAAGTCTCCAAGACTTGACAACAGAGACCCACTCCTGGCCCATAGCCTCCAGTACCAGCCAGGCTGTCTGAATGGACCGGCTGAGTATGGAGGTGAATACTAAGTCGAACTTATAGCCCTGCTCTTTCAAAAGCCTGCCACAGTCCTGGGCCTCTTTCACCCCATCTTCACTCAGCTTCTGGTCGACCCAGCTGCAGAAGCGGTTCTCTTTGTTCCAGGCCCCCTCACCATGCCTCAGCAGAAAGAGTCTGTACTTGGACATCCGAAGCCTCTGCAGCAAAAACCTGCACACATTAAATGAACAGCATAAATGATCATAAAAGTTAGTATTAGCAAAAGTAAATCTATATATATTACATGAAGCAGAACACTGCTTACAGTGTATGGCCTCACTTAGTCACTGGTATGTGTGTCTGATCTGAGTTCAGGAGCAGAGACTTGGAGCCAGCAAAAGGTTAGAGGTTACCATATAAACGTGATAGGCAGATAGCTGTAGCAGTTACCTTAATTAACCAGCCTTATTTGTAGGTTCACCACTAATCAACATATAAGGACACCTAACTAACTACTACGTGCAAAGATTTTATTGGATGCTACTGCAAAGCTCTTTAGCTAACATGAAAGGATGGATGGACGTGTTGCTCTGTAGCCTAAATGTCCATTGCTATTTGTATTAATGCCGCTTGGACTGAGGCAAAGACAGGACCACGTATTCAAACAAAACAACAGTCATGTGGCAACCTCATTTCATAATGACCTGAATATTTAAAAAACGTCGTTCTTACCCTGTGAGGGCTTTAAATCCGGCCTAAATGTAGATGGTGCAGCCGAAAGTGTTGACAGTCGGCAGGCTATGTACAGTACAGCGTTCCTGTAAACGTCATGACTGACATTGTAATTGTTCAATCAGGACGGCGGAAATCACATGTGGGCGGGTTCTTCGACCAGCGTTATGCCCTTATTAGGAGTAGTAGTAACGGTCGTGGATGGAGAGGCAGTGTTGCCATCTTGGCCACTTTCCAAAACCTCTTGGTGACTTTTTTTTGTTGTTGTGAAAAGCGAGCAGCGACAAATCTAGCGTCTTTTTCAGGCGTTGTTACAGGCTTTTCTGGTTTACATATCACTGCTGTCTCCAATGAGCAGCGGGTGCTGCCGCGAGCCCCTCCTCTGTCCCAAAGCACTCACAGGCGGTCAGTCTCTCAGCAGTCACGGAGCAGTCCCTGCTGTAGTCAGAGAACCACACCGCCTCCACCCATCTTACAGAGCGGGATTTACACAGGCTCAGCTCAGTCACTTCACTCACCTCATCTACTGTGTTTATTGGTGATGACACACGGGCATACTGCCTGTATCGTAAGGCTGATTTCTGGACATTAAAACCCGACCAGCGGGTGTTAAATCCCAGACCCAACACGGCCGGAAACACGAACAGCCCGGCCGCGGCCAAAAAAAAGTTGGCAACACTGCGGAGAGGGAGGTGGAGGGTTAAGGGGAGAGATGAGGAAAAGAAACCGGCAAACCGCTTGTCTGCCACGGTCCAGGAACCGTTCATGTTTTCAAGTATGAACTTGGTCATTTTTAAATTCCCAAGGATTTGTGTTGTTTCTAAGAGAAAGGCAGCAGTTTAATTGAACTTTGCCCCCCGGTCGACACAAGTGAGTGCTGTGTGGACTGTTCACTCTATATTGAAGCCAACATTGAAATCAGTCCTACATTTGTCCTTTAGAGAACACTTTTATTTACATCCTTCACAAAATAAATAATATTATTTTGATGACCCATTTATCTTCTTTTAATGCATAATGAATATGTTTGTTTTTTCATTCATCCAAAATGTAAAAGATTTCACCTATTGGATTTTGGAGACTGGGATGGACGATTCACAAAACTGTCTGACATTTTATTTTGACAGATTACTTTATGATAAAAATAACTAAAAGAAATGTATCAGTCAGCTCTACTTGAGATTAAGTGTAGCCCTAACCTTGACAAAAAATGAAGTCTCAACAAAAATACCAAACTAAAAATGTAGTCCCCCTCGTGGGGACTAACTTTTGGACCACACACAGTGCACGAGTTCCTATAATTGGCTTTTGAACCACTTTCATTTCCTGTAACACAGGTATAGGCATTATGGCAGAGATCACATTGTTGATGTTCATGTTGTGTTTACACACCACCTCCTGAAAAAACAACTGAGAACTGGATAATGCCAATACAAATCAAAATGCTTTGTTAGATTGTTGCCAAAGTCATTAAATACCCAAAGTTGCTGTATAATTGTTATTTCAGATAATCGCCCATGAAATAATGAGGATTTTTTACATATACAGTAAACTAAATCAGATGATAACTTGACCAGTACATTTAGACACTGCTGTTAGGAGAGTAACGGCTCACAGTCTTGTTTGAGCAATATCATTTACATTTTATTATTTGATGCAAAATTCATAATGGTGCCTCTTTTGATCAAAGTGTCATGAGTTTAATGCCACCTTCATTTTCAAAAATGCCCACCGTGATGTGACTCCATGAACAGTTGATTGCCAAAATTAGCTGTCCCTGGAATGTGTTTTCATTCTCTATCTTAATCCAACAGGCATTATTCTCTTTGTGGATAACACAAGAACAAACACAAACACTGACCTACACGTTTTATGTCGCCTTGATTCTGAAGATACTTTCGTGGGCAACATGATCAAACAGTTCATATTCATTAAAACTTTCTGTTACCTGTTAATATAGACAGCCAATAGTGGTGCTCTGTTCATGAATTCATAGAGATGCTAAAAACTACAAAAGCAGTACACCACTCAAATTAATACATATGTCTTTCATAATACAGTTTGCATTATGTCATTATATAAAAAACGATATGTACTCATTTAAGTGTAATAAGTTAGTATGTTCACTGTTGACATTTTCACAGGCAGTTGAAACATGAACTTGCAAGAACCTTCTTGTTAAAGTGATCTTCATTTTCTCTCTTACTATAAAGTGAACAATAGTCACATGATTCACTGGTTGCACCTGCCATAGAGCAGTAAACATCTTCACAGAGATTCACTTGAAATCTACTGTCCGGCATCAAAAAGCTTCTTTCTGCCCTCCATACCAGACATGGCATCCACGTTCTTACGCCAGTCGGTCACTTCCTCTTTCTGTGGGGTGAAAGTATCGAGATTTACCTTACGTAATTCTCATAAGAGTACAATCAGTAGTCATTTTGTCCTGGCCTTCATGACAGGGACAATACGGTACATGCATGCTCATATGAAAAATATACTCCCATCCCAAATGAAATCCCTCTGAGGATGTGAGTGTAGTGTGTGGTCAGCAGTGACTGGTTAAAGTGGTGGCAACTAATATGTACTATGTAATGAAACAAACAGTTAAAAAAAAAAAAAAAAAGTTTCAGCTGTTTTTGCATTTGATCACTTCAATATGTACCAAGGAATCCCAAATTGCAGGAATTGAGAGGATGAAGTGAATGGATGACCACATAATCTGTTGAAATAAGCTGTAAGTAAAGCCTTACCTTTTCCTCCTCCTTCTTTACAGTCTTGAGGTTGGCCTTGAAGTCCACAGACTCTTTGACCTTAGCGCCCAGAAGAGCGCCCAGCATGGCGTCAGCAGACACCCTCACCCTCCTCAGGTTTGGTCTCTTCATCTTGCCCTTCAACTCAAAGATCTTCTGAGACAGGTCCTGTATCTTTTTATTTCCACACAAGAGACACCACCCGCTCAACATCACCTTATTATGCAGTCATTAAATTTATAAGATGCAAAATTTTATGTAAACATGGATGTTGCTAAAATGGTTATTTACAAAATGTCACTTACCTCCTTCTCATTTTTTGAAACTTTAGAAGCAATATCATACCGCTCTTCATCAACAACATCGATTTTCTGGTGTAGTTCTTTGCAAATATTCTGTGGACGCAATCTTCACTGCATTAGACTCAAGTTATTTCTTTGGATAACATCATAGATAGTTTAAAAATGTAAGGACAATATGACATGATGGCATTTGTTTATAAAATACAATAACCATAAATATGAGTCTATGATATATATGAAGTCTTTCTATTATTGGTATTGCTCCACAAATTGACCCAGAGACCCTGCAATGCATTCATTTCACTGGAAATAATTTCTTATGGTACCATTATCAATTATTCCAACTAATTGGTCCTGGCAATACATTACATGTTGAAGTTTTCAACTGTTATTTTCCAGTGGTCCACAGCAAACCACAGTAAACAGTATTTTATGGGTGGCTGCAGACATCTCAAAACCCCTGCAAATAAAGCCAAAGCTATTTGCGTAAGGCCAGATATAATTTCGGTCGGTGGGAAAAGTGATTTGGGATGAAGTGTTTGGACAGTCATGTGATCTAATGTTGACGTTCATTAGAGTCACATCCATGATTAAGGTGGATTAAGGTGCTTGAGCGATAAAAGTACCTGTAGGTCCTGCAGAGACAGGCCTGACACTTGGAGGGCTGGGACTCTCTCAGCAAGAGTTCTCTCTCGTTCATCTTTTCTGACTTGTTTTTCACTCTCCAGCATGGTCATGGCTTTCTTTATCAGTTTGGTCTGGTGCACAGCACATACACATGCAAGCACAGTCAAGCAGACAACGCATGGATTACAGGACTTGTATGTTTTTACAGCATCAGTATCCAAGTTAACACACAGAGACACATAAATACCTTCAAGAACAGTCTGCGAGATGCAGAGATCTTTGGCTTTGGTTTCTGGAAGAGAAGATCGTGTGCTCTTCATTCAGATTTTTGGCGAAAAACTTAAACAGAATTTTCCGCGAGACTTTTTCTAGAGTTAGTAAAACTCTCCAAACTTTAACGAATGTATAATGGTGGAATTAACTGACAGAGACAGCTATTATAAACCCAAGCACAGTGTTGAGTTCATCTACATTTAACTTTATGAACTTTTTCCTCCTGCAGCCTGTTCAAGTTCCTTAGGTAAGTTTATTTTCACTCCCAGTAGAAACTTCAGATCGTGTTCAAATGTGAAGATGGTGTACGCTGATTCTGTGTGCGTGAAAATAACAACTAACATCCCAAGAAGAATGGGACCTGACCTCTGTTGTACATTTGTATTTAAATCATGGAATTTATTTGAGTTATTTGGATAATAAAGTCAATCAATTCTGTGAATGTCAGATTTAGTACATGATGGCATGAATTTAGAACCAAAATGAATCAATCAAACAATCAACTCACCGGAGCTCTGTCCAGTTAGGATGGAGGTGTCCACAGGAAAAAGTGGAAAAGTAAAATTTGTTACATTTCTGTAATATCACATACCATGTGTGGGTTAAGAAGTCATGACAATTAATAAGATGTGGAAACTTACGCCTCAGACATGGTTGAAGTTTTCTGTGTCCCCCTGTGAAGTCTATCAATGGAAAAAGAATGGAAAAGGACAATGATTGGGTTTTACACACATATCCATTGACAAGTACATGTACTGTTTTCTGTACTTCAAACAGGAAAACTGAGCATCAGTTTCATCAGTGCAGAGTTACAGACCCCATTGGTTGTGGGTCCACAGCAGGACACAAACACTGCATGACATTGTGTAAAGGTCAAACCTATGACTAAGAAAATACTTTCTGAAACAAAGCCAAAAAAAGTTCTAATTATCTGACAAGTACTCAGCCAAAACTATACACAAAACCAAAGAGTGGATCATTCTTTTCTATAATATATGGAATTATGGAAGAATTATCCACTATATCTATTTTTGTCATACTTTTTTTGTTTACTTTTTAATTGAACACAACATCCTTCTTAATTCCACATCATTATATTGAAATGGCACAACAAAAGTTTGAGCAATTGTAACAGGATAACACTGAGGCGTTATTTATAACTTCATCATGAACTGAGGATGGCAGCTGATCTTGAAATGAAAAAAAGTCTCCTTCAGTAACTTGTAAGATATCTTAAACCAAGAGAGCTGTCATTTGTTAAGAAAATGAAATTCAGTTGTAAGAAATGTTTAACTTGTATGAACGTATATGCTGTTTGCTGATGACTTTGGCCATGGATCACAATTTCTATCAATACCAATAGTAGTCATAGAAAAGCCTTCATTTTTTATTTCATTTGTATCATTTGATAATAACTTTGTAGTAAAACGTAACATTTTGAAATGAGAGTCCTTACCTTATACGACAGATAACAAATACTCACAGACTTCTTTTTCTGAGACGAGGCAGACAGTAAGAGGGTAGATATATAGATTCTGGAGCTCATGTGAGTGGCTCACTAAAATAGACCCTCTGTCCTCACCATTCTTGAGCTGCGTCTCTCACATCTCATACGTATGAGGTGTGAAAGTTCTGGTTGGGCCAGGGTTTGATGCTTTCTTAGTGCCTCTGTCTCCTCGCTAAGGAGAAGAGGCTGAAAACTGAAGGAGCTTTAGTCCAGCTTTATGTGTATGATGTAAAACACAAACAAGTTGATCCTGTGTACAATCCAAAGTGGCTATTAGATCACTCAGTGGAGAAAATCTGCAGGATTATGTTCTGTTTTTATTGAGACACTGGTTCGCTGGTTCCAACTTTGTATCAAGTACATAAGCAAATCATAAGCAAAATACAATAACAACATACTCCCACTGCAACAACTTTAACAATCACTGAAAATATACTTATTGTTGATTGGTTGTTATTGTTGATTTGTTGATTTCAGTGTAGCAATGTTCAAAACTGTGGAAAAATAAACTGGATTACACATTGTTATTAATGATAAAGGTTAAACAATCATTCTCCACAGTCATCATACTGACTTTGGCCTTCTTGCGCTGGATTGTGATGGTTTCAAAGGATTATACCGCCATCTTGAGGCTGTAGTGGAGAACTACTGCAGACAGACATTGCTTTGCTAATACATGAGAGTTCATAATGAAATAGGTTCAAATCCCATTCTATAACTACAAGTTAAAAACAACTTGAAGCCTTCAATCCCTTTTAAAATAGTCAACGATAATAAAGATCACATGGTAGATGGTGTTGATAATTAGTCAGATGATGAAGATGACTTAAACAAAAAATGATGATTTCTCTTTAGTTTCCAGAGGCGTCAAACAGCTTCTTCCTTCCCTCCATACCAGACATGGCCTCCACATTCTTACGCCAGTCAGTCACCTCCTCCTTCTGTAGGACACATAACACAAACATGATTTGATCAAGAACAACCTTTACCAGGAGCTTTTTTTTTTTTAGACTGGTGCAAAAGCCTGGTTTACCTTTTCCTCTTCCTTCTTCACTGTTTTGAGGTTGGCCTTGAAGTCGATGGATTCTTTGTGTTTGGAGCCCAGCAGGACACTCAGCATGGCTTCAGCTGAGATCTTCACTCTCCTTAGGGTTGGTTTCTTAAACTTGCTCTGAAGCTCAGTGATCTTCAGATTCATGTTTTCAATCTGCGCAGGGGATTGTGGGATAAAGAGGACTGTAACCCATTGTAGAAGTAAGCTCCTGAGAGTCCTACAGTTTCCTCCACAAGCTTGAATTTATCAATATTTCATCTGATGAATAATCCTAAATTGAGGCCATAACATTGTTTTGACCTTGGAAACGATGAGTTGATTTAAAGAACAAACAACTCGAAAACAAAAACTTTTTTTCCTTTTTATTTCTTTTTAGATTTTTTTTTTTCCTCAGTGAATGATGTTTACCTTCATGTAAAGATTTGGCCAAAAGCTATGAGAAAGTTTGTAAGTTGACACTCAGTTAAGTAAAAGTAGTGTAATTAAAATAACTAATTAAATTCCCCTCAAGTTCTTTCAACTTTAGCCAACCACCACGTGTTCGACTGCACTTACATTTTACACATCAAAATATATCATTTAATAAACCCTGAATTACTGGAGATCATTTAATACAATGATCAGAAAACAATTTTAATAGCTACTTTTGTAAACTGGTGCTGAGCTCGAAAATATTCGGGGTGACTCTTTGGAACAAATTTCTTTAATGGCTTCTTATCTCTGTTCTGCCACTTGGCGGCAGTGTTTACTCATGTCCAGATTATTTACAGTTAAGCCATTAGATCCAACTGTAACACTGACACCTTAATCTTATTGTCTTCACATACATTTCTGCGTAGCTCACCTCTTTGTCATTTTTGTTAACCTTGAGGCCAATATCATAGCGCTCCTCATCTACGACATCAATCTTGTGGTGCAAGTCTTTACATAGATCCTGTAAAAAACAAAAAGATTTGACACCTCCAGTTGTATAAGAATATGGCATGAAAGAAACTCATGTTACAGTGAAGTGAAATACCTGCAGCTCTTGCAAAGACAGACCAGACAGATTTAGAGGAGGTACTCTTTCTGCCAAAGCATCTTCTCTGTCCTTTATCTTCTGCTTTTCCTCCTCCTGCAGCATCTGAGCAGCAACCGCCAACAGTCTGATCTGAGCAAGGAATCAAAATACATCGGTAAAAACATCTTCTCCTTATTTTATTGAAATATAGATAAAAACATGCTGAAAGCCCAATTAATTACCACAGCTATCATTATCTTTTTTATGTTTCTTGATACTGAACCTGACAGTGAGTTTTACATCATTTTAAAAACAGTATTACATAAACATTCTCTGTATGTAAACTGTATGGATAATGCAGTTAACACACCACCATTCTCATATTCTAAGGCACTGTACACACCACCATATGCGATATGCTGACTTGCAACTGTAAGAGGTAATGTTTAGAGTATGCAAAGAGTATGCAAAGGCCTGCACTAACATTTGAAACAGTATATAATAATTCTGTCTAAAATCATTGCAAATTAGGAGAAATACTTACCTTCAGCCCCAGCTTACGAGAGGAGGAGATCTTTGATTTTTTCTATGATTCATAAACAAAGAACATTACATATCCTCAGTCTATTCTATATATTGTGGAGCACAGCACATTTGTTTATGTTTTTTTGTTTTTTTTACAATCTTACTATGCAAATACAGGATTGAACAAATAGGGTTTTTAATACTCACAGGTCTGTTGGAGCAATAACAAGAGGGAGAAAATATGTACAAATAGATTTACATAATGAATACTGACATTGGCTTCTGCTGTACATTTTGAAACACTCAGTGAACACATGGAATGATGCTCAAAGTGATAATACTCACGCATCAGCCATTTTTGATTGCCTTCAATTCCTGCACTGAAAGACGGAAATGCAGTGAGATTCCATTACTCACATAGTCAGCTGTTATAGAACGGATACAATAATCTATATGTGAGGCAGAATCCTTAGCAATGTTCACCACCATGTACTATGAAATAGTGCAAATAGAATAAATTTGTTTTATATTCAACACCTGTTCAACACAGCTGATTAATATTCAGACTCCCCTGGTCAAAGTATTTCACCCACTCCAAACATTCATTTCCCCTTTTAAACTGCGTGCACAGTTAGGTATCGTTCACTCTCGCAATCATTTCCATTGTGCAGTATAGAAGCTCTTCAAAGTTCTATGTATTATTTAAGATGGATGATAACATTTTATGCTTCATACAAGCATTTTTAAGATTGAGAATGATTTACTTCTTTGTGATCATTCTTTCTCACATTACATGTAACTACAAAAGGTGTCAGCAGAAATGTATGTGTTCATTCTTGAGGAATTAGCGTGAACATTAAAAGAACCTTAAATGCAGGAGGACTAAACTCAGGTTTTGCATGCATAAACATGCATTCTCACAAGATAAACCAAAAATTGTAAAAACAAAGTCAGTTAAAGCGCTTTTGTCTCAGATACAAAGTGCTGAGTCACTGCATGTGTCAACATAACTGACAAGAGTCTCTGCATAGGTGACAAAAAAGGTGAATGGCCAGATAATCCACAGGCATGTAAAATGACAATGATCAGATTGCTGTTAATGATAATCATGAGACACTGTTCTTGATTAAAGATTTCACAGACTCTAAAAATGAAGCAGTAGTTTTTAACATGCTTAGAAAATACTTCCTATTGACAGATTTCAGTTCACAACATCTACATGTTCAACATGCAACATCTAATCTAATGCACAAGTATCAGAAAACCACTCTGTACCTTATAGTGAAGCCACACAGATGATTGAGCTGCACCTCAAAACTCAACAAAAGCGTGTGTGAGGGGGAAGCATCGACTTTCTGAGAGACGATGAGGAAAAATCAATCAAATTTATAGTGTCTGTGCCAAATGTGGATGGCTCACTAAAATAGACCCTGTCTGTGCTACTGCTACTGCCCGTCCACTGACAGTGACATTTACTGTTGCACATACGTAGCATCACCACAATATTCAGACAGGAAAGGGCATAATAAAACTTCGTTTATGAGCTTAAACCTCTGGGAATCTTGTGTCAGTTCAACAGAGCACCTGTTGGCGGAAGTGACAGTGAGCGTCGAGAGAAGTTACAGCTCTTGTGCTGTGTCATTTTCACATATTTCATGATTTGGAGTTGAGACAAAAGTTTACAAGCAGTCAGACTTTCTATCTTTATCTTTATCTTTATTCTCTTGTTCCACATTTTTAAGTATCAAACAAACAGCACGGTCCAAGTGCGACTCTGGACCACCTCAAATGTTGCCAACTCTGATTGAGAAAGTCTTTAATACCTGCTACACATCTCTGCATCTAATGGCCACATGAGCCCTAAGTCTTAAACATGATCCTCTTATGGCGTTGTTCATGAAAGTTTGTAATTTCACTTTTGTACTTTGTAATTTTTGTTGCACCATATTTGGAGATGTCCTCTTATCTATTATCTCCGACCATCACTTCGAATGGGTTTAGAAGTAACGCAGTGACCAGGGCCTATCCTCAGTCCACCTCACTGTTCCTTTCCACATACGTGGGAACAGATGGTTCACAATGGACATGTTGCATGACCACCTTGGAGGAATAACAAAGGCAAAAGATGGTTGGGTTTTATTTAGGAGAGCGGAGGAACAAGGACAGGTGCTTGATGGTTTGTAAACTGAGCCAGCCAATCTGCGTCATTGTTGTACCAGAGAGTCGAATGTTCAAAAGGCTGTGACTCATGCCCTCACAAAGAAAAGGTAGGCAGTGAACATTTGTAGTGAAGTAGTGAAGCACACATCAAATACTATCGTTAGATGACTCAAAACTTTGCAAGTAGTGCCACAGTGATTCAGCAATGATCTTCCTTAAAGTTGAAGTGATATGGAGGCTGAGTTATCCAGGTTTTAATCTCTAATTTAGGCCAAGCTCCTGCCAGATCCTCTTGTGGAATCTTTTTGTGAAACTCCCCCTGCCAGTTAGATCAGCCCTGAATCCTTTAAGAAGTACTACATTCAATTTCTCATCCCACGATTTACATACAATGCTGAGATTCTCTTTCAGTGCTTATGTGCACTACATGCAACAAGGTGGAAGCTAAGATAAGGGTAGAGATCAGGGCAGTGGATGGATGTGTAGCACATTTAAGCAGGTGACTGGACACAGACACACAGTTAGCACAGTCCCTGTTTCTTTTTTCATTACTTCAACTGGGCCTACAGTCTATTTCTGTCTGTATTTCTGTCATCTCTCCATGAACTTCAGTGCCAACTGGTTTAGTACTTTCTTTTTAGTCCTGCTGACAAGAAACTAACCAACCAACAGACACAGAAACATTACCTCCTTGGTTGAATTGTTGTCACTGAAATTCTCGTCTGTCTCTGATTATGTCCAGTTGATATTTTTAGTAGTAGTGTTGATTGCTAATGTGTGTCCTGGCTGCTTCTTGCAGTTTTACCGAGGGGTTTATTGCAGCCCTGAACCTGCGACCTCTCTTATTTTTGGACCTTCACAGTTCTTAACATGAATACTACATCTACTTTGATTTACAAAGATGATTTAACAACTTTGTTCTCAGCTGCTGCTGTTGACAACCGCAAAGTCCTGGGACTATCACTACCATCTGTCTTATTGTATGATCCCGAGAGCTCCTGGGGCGATGATAAGGTAGACATTTAAAAAGAAAAGTGCGGCATCGGTTTTGTGTGCTAATCAGAAGTGTTTATTATTATGACATGAAACAATCTATTCCAGGCCTTTCCAGATCAACAAACACAGCAAATGTGAATATGTTGTCCAGTCAAGGCCCAGGCACTTTTTTGGTTGGTACCATCACCGTACAGTAGAACCAGGACAAAGTGCAGGTTGTCTTTATGCAAAATATACTGTACATAGTATTTTCATCCTTTGAATCTTTATTTTTGCACATTATAAAGATATCTTTACACACACTCATACATACATGTGGTTTTGCTAATTATAACACATCAGCATTATTTTTTATCTCTATTCTCATTCATTGTAAAACAGAATTTGTATTTAAAAGGTCAGAAATACAAATCTACTGCCCAGCATTAAACAGCTTCTTCCTGCCCTCCATCCCAGACATGGCCTCCACGTTCTTACGCCAGTCAGTCACTTCCTCTTTCTGTTCATAAGAAGAGAATGATTCTCTGTAATTCCGTATTTTCACAAAATATCCCCAAAGTGACGTGCGCATCGTGATGTCATTCAGACCTAATTTCAGCCTTAAAGGAGTCTTACATCATTTTGAAAACTTAAAAAGCTGTTACTGAAAATAAATCAATCTGCTGTCATGCGTGTTGCACTTACCTTCTCCTCCTCTTTCTTCACAGTCTTGAGGTTGGCCTTGAAGTCTACAGACTCTTTGACCTTAGCGCCGAGCAGTGCTCCCAGCATAGCATCAGCTGAGATCTTCACCCTCTTGAGAGCAGGTCGCTTCATCTTACCCTTCAGCTCAGAGATCTTCTGAGACAGATTCTCAATCTTGTAGGAAACAAGAATGAGTAAGTTGAAGTTTGTAGTGGTTCACCGAACAACTTCCTACAGATCACAGTAAAATCTGATCTTAGTCATGCATTTAACAATACGTGCTCCATACATGAAAAGATGAATGAATGAACATACCTCCTTGTTATTTTTAGCCACCTTAGCGTCAATGTCATATCGCTCTTCATCCACCACATCAATCTTATGGTGCAGTTCTTTGCACAGAGCCTGTTGACAGAAAGAGTCAGATCAAATTAATTGATCAGATTCCTGAGAACCCTTCTGTCATCTGCTTTACTGCAAAGATTTTTTTTCTGTGCTGGTGCTTATGAAATGCACTAAGGGAGGAAGTGTTCTCTGTTAATGCTATGTCGATAGTTACACTCAGTGGTTACTAGTAGTTTCTAATAGCACGAGTTATTAATGACATGAACATGACTCTAAATAGTAGTGTCAAGCTAAACACCCAAATGTCGAGGCAGCCGTCCTCTAATACATCTACTGCATATGGACACAGCAGCTATGGTCATTATAGGAGTGCTTATGTGGATCATGTGAATCATGCTGTATCACTGGAGCACAATGGGCAGCTCACATAGTAACCTGTACATACCTGAAGGTCCTGCATGCACAACCCAGACAGCTGGAGTGGAGGGACTCTCTCACTCAAAACTGTTTCTCTCTCCAGCATCTTTTCCTCCTTCTCCTTCTCCAACAGTACGGATGCCATTTTCAGCAGTTTGGTCTAAATTAGGTAGCACATTTTATTTTATTGAGTCATGGTGTTGGGTTGGCAGCAAGCTATTACTGGTCAGGTTGTCTCTTGGGTTATATTATAGTAAATATTAGAGAAAACAAAATAGAAATGAGGCAGTACCTTGAGAGCCAGTCTGCGAGACGCAGAGATCTTTGGTTTTTTCTACACATAACACAGTTGACAAAATCTTAGGGAAGCAACTTATAACAGTCCTATGAAACAGCACACATGGTTTCTGAATAAAGTTTTTTTCTTTTACAGTAATGATTAGAACTTACTGGTCTGTAGGGGAGATTGAAATATGGAGGAAAAATAAATGTGTTAGTAATGGCAGAATGAAGATCTGAAGGATGACAATGATTTTACAAATGCTGACTTTTAATAAGCAAATAATACAGAACTTACGCCTCAGACATGGTGGGATGCTTTTTGTCTCTTAAAAAAGATCAAAGACAAATGCATTATTGAAAGCCTTACACACAAAAGAACAAAAGTTTAATTATGTCGTGATTCATGAGCCAGCCTTTTTGTCTTTACTACTAGACAAATTATTTAGTCATCTTCTTTCTACAGAGCTGACTCAGAGTTCTCCAGACCTTGGTGTGATAAAAATAATAATAATAATATCAACATTAAATCCTCAAATGAGCAGCACAACATACATCAGTGCTACTGACTGATGAGTGATATTCTGTCTTAAATGTCATCTGGAATTGATCCATTTTTAAAATCAAAATCTGAGTGAGTAATAAGACAGTTTCTAACATAATGTCTAAAAATGTCTCATGTTTGTAAAAATCCCACAAACATTTGTTAAGATAATTGATTGGTTTGTTGCTACCAGGCACAGTAAAAGCTAGTTCTAAATCTAAATTACTTGACCAAATCCAAACATTAAATCAACTAAAGTTTCCTTTACATTAAAAGTCATTCTTATCTCATTTAGGTTTTGTCATATCTAAAAGATCTTATCTTAAAAGATCAAACTGTCATAAATGTTACGCTCACAGTGAATTTGCATGTTCATGTTTTTCCATCACCTGCATGTCACTGTATAATAAGACTCCTGCAATTCATTATATTAATGCAACAGGTGAAATGGTGTAATTGTCCCATACAATCCTAATTCACACTATCATCATCACAGACATCGACATACCTTTTTTTATCTCTGCAGAAAACCTGTTGAAGTGAGGAGTCTCTGTCTTTCAATGACAGAAGGAAAACTCAAGTCAAATTTAATGACTCCTATTGCCTTCTCTGAGTGGCTAACTAAAATAGCCTCCTCTGTCCTGACAGCCAGTGTACTGTGTATCTTCAACATGGGACCCCACAACATGCTCCCATTGCTCAGCACTTAGATTACAAGATGGTAGAGCGGCTTTGACTCCACTAATTAATACCTTGTTTTTTCAGCGGGTTGATTCCAGCGTCATGATTTTAACTATTGCTACAAAAGGGAGGTCAAACATTAAATGAAATCTGAACAAACCCACAGAGACCAAACAGACAAGTGATCTTGGTTGTTTAATCAGCATCGCATGTGTTACAGATAGTGTGACAGTGCCATCATCTGTGTAATATAGATACTGCACTAACTCCTAGAGCTCATCAGCCTTTTCTATAACACAAGTTCAATATGCTAAATAGTGCATACTATACAGTTAATATCACAATCAGTGTTTTTTTTACAGACGAATTTGTATTAAATGAAGATTACAGGTTTTTTAACACAGTATAATCTAAATAGTGCATTGATTTATTATGTATTTAGTCTTACATGTGGCTTTGGTTGATATCATTCTTGACAAAACCAGTTTTGTCTCATCCTGTAATGGAAACCCTCTTGTTTGTGGCCAGTAATTCTGAAATAAGATGAACAAGAGGATTTGATCAAAAAACATTGTAAACTCAAGATTTAGCTTAGGAAAGGTGTGTTGTTAACACAGCTTGTGTTATGTCAGCACCTTCTTATTGTCCGGCATTAAACAGCTTCTTTCTGCCCTCCATACCAGACATGGCCTCCACATTCTTACGCCAGTCAGTCACTTCTTCCCTCTGTAAAATAGAGATTTAGTCGGTTGTAAGTGTCTTTGCAGGGTACTTAATCATGCACTGCACATGTTCCATCTGTTATACCTTTTCCTCATCTTTCTTCACTGTCTTAAGGTTGGCCTTGAAATCAGCTTTCATGAGTTTGGAGGTTTCGGTGCATGCACCCAGCATGTCCTCTGTTGTTTTCTTCACCCTCTTCAGGTTTGGTCGTTTTGCACCCTTCAGCTCAGTGATCTTTTGATTCAGCACTTGGATCTATGCCACAAACATCACAGTTGTCGATGAACCAACAACTGTCTAACTACTACACTAAAACAGGTCAGGGGAAAAAAATCATCTTGTTCGTCACTTACTGTACCTCTTTCTCATTTCTGGCCACTTTGAGCTCCATATCGTAACGTGCTTCATCTACAACATCAATCTTACGATGTAGTTCTTTACAAAGATCCTGTAAGTAAGGACAAACAACCATCAAAAAATGTAAAATGATAATGATCAAGTCTGCAGAATTTGAGCCAGTACCTGCAGCTCCTGGACTGACAGACCTGACAGCTTCAGTGGAGGGAAGCTCTCGCTCACAACTCTTTCTTTCTCATGTTTCTTCTCTTCACTTTCAGCCACCAACATAGAAGCTGCCTTCTTCAGCAGCTTGGACTGTAGAATACTAAGACTTAATGAATGAAGTTCACAGCATGTTGTCAAATAGTACTTCCATGGGTCTACACTTACCTTCAAATGCAGTCGGCGAGTTGCTGAATATTTTGGCTTTCTCTGTAACAAAGGCATGTACAGTTTATAAACCAAACACACACTGTGGTTCGTTTAAGGCTTGAAATGAAACATCTGAATTTACACCAGATATATAATTAATGATTATGAAAGGAACTATTCCAACTCACCGGACTTCATTGTCATGTGTCATGAAAAGTAGACAAAAGACATTTTTTTATTATTTAGGAATCCACAGGAAACAGGAGGAAAAGCTTCCAAAACAGGTCAGTGATTATACACAGAAAAAAAGAGGGAAGCTGTTATAAGAAGGTGAAGGTTGTCAAATGTCTCTACTTGTACAGATGTTTGTTTACTGAGAAGCTAATACTCACCCCTCAGACATGGTTACAGGTTATGGTACCTATGGAGCAGAAACACAGATTCCATCACCTTTTTATATACAATATGACTTATTATAATATTATTGATCAGTATTGATCAAAACGTATCTTTTCCATTACTGGAAACTGATCAATATGGTGAATACAGATAGTTAACAGTTGAATAGTTTTAATTAGTATAATTTTTCTCAGGGGCTTTCAGATATGTATCAGTATTCTTCTAGGACCAGATGATCCTTTCTATTGTTATAAAGGGCTGAGTAGAGAGTCTGTTGCATGGCTATATTTGGAAACATTTCCCCCACACTTTGGCATGTCCTAGCAGCTGCTATGGCCTTGATGCTGCCAGAGAGAGCCAAGCTGCACAATGATTTGGCAGCCAAGCAAGGAACAATTCCAAACCCACGGCGACTGTTAGAGTACTTCAAAACACAGAACGATCCTGACCCTAGAGGAGTCATTTTATTTCTTGCTTTCTGTTCACTCAGGTTGTTACTTGTATTTTATTTCCAGTTCAGCTGACTGAAATGAAAATTTTAACACTTAACACTTTCTATTACTTTATTTGACCTTCTCGTTTTGCCATTAATTTAACCCAGACATTTCACATCAGTGAACAGGTGGAGAATAATTCAAAGCAGAAAAAAATGTATTAGTGCCTCTGACACAACACAGTCTATCCAAACTGAGGCCGGTCTGACAGGGTGTGAAAGTCAAGGTAAACAAGTAAAGCAGCAGAGGATTTTAGGAAGCCTGCAGCCTTGCCCTCCATCCAGGAGGTTGCCAGTTTATATGAGCCAGCCATCATCACTTATCACACCAGCTTTTCCACAACGATGGGTCAAGCAGTGCCACCAATGCTTTGGCATGCAGTTTAAGCCTCAGGTTACATTTTCTCACTTAGAGGATCAAGAGATCGTCAAGAAGCTTGTGGTGTTGTCGAAGTCAAAGGCGGAGGGACACGTTTGAAAAGTTGCTTTAAGACCTTGTCAAAAGTAACGACATAGCAGAGATTCCCTCACATAAATACCAACCACAGTATCTGTTGTCGGGGGCACACTGATATGCAGTGTTCACTACTCTGTACAATAAAGCCAGACTAAGTGACCCAGACAAACATATAGCTGTAAAGACAGAAGTAGGATACTCAGGCTACTGTCACAGCAGGAGAAAAAGTGTCATAGTTTTACAGTGTCAGATTAAAGAGCACACTCTAAGGTTTATAATAAATCTGACTGCAGTTCACCTTCCTGTGATAAATAGCAGGTTGATTATTTTAACTTACCGTGAATATGAGAGGAAATCAGAGAGTGCAGCAACAGTGGTGGGTCCGGAAAACAAAAAGCACTTTATGGTTATTAGTGAAAGATTTACGTATACAAAGCCTGATCTGAATGGCTTGCTAAAATAGACCCCCTGTCCACCTGACAATTGCTACATCACAATGCGCAATCCCTTTTTGATTTGCCCTCAACCCATGACCCATTTACTTCATGCGATAGCACTGCACAAGGTCACACCTCACACATCCCAATGTTATCCACTGAGCCGATATCAGGTGCCCTAAGTGTGTTTGTTCTGGTGTCATAGCACGTAGGCTACTGGCAGTAGCTAATATCAACCCATTGTTTAAAATGGGCAGATTTAGGTTGACCTTTGTCAAGTTGAATCTGTTTAAAGTCTTTTAATAAAAAAAAACAAGTAACTTCACTGTCTATGTCAGCGAGCCTGCAACCACAACCCATTATATAAGGCTGCTTGCTTTGATCTAAATGTTAACATTAGCATGCTAATATGCTCAGATGACGGCACTAGACTAAAAGTCAGACGGTCATCAAAGTCAGTAATGACAATCCTTCCACTGGTTATTGAGACATATTAGTCTGTCAGTTCAGTTTGCTGTCCTCAGAGCCACATGACAAGCATGGCTAAAGAATTAACTGTGTGACTGTAGGTCTTTAATGGCACCCAGTATTGAATCTACTGAACTGAACTTGAACTGATTGGTATTTATAAGCATTATATACACCTACTACATGCTTGTCTAACATTATAACAGACTATGATATTGTTGTAAGACATTATATGGACATTTTCAAATTATTTAGATCACATTCCTGATGAGACAGTACCACAAATGATGTGATCACACACAAATAACACTTAGAGTATGTTTTTCAATTTTAAAATAACTTAATTGGTTCCTCAAAGGAGAATCTGAGGCCAGCGAGTTTTCAGATTGAAATAACATTTTTTTTTAACATATAAAAACAATCTGAAATACAAATACAGGAATGTTAAAATGAATCTTTGAACACAAAAATCAATGGCAGTGGCCAACATCAGCGTAACACAAGCTCGGATCAGTTCTCGAGGTAGAACCAAACTTCAGTACATTACCCACTTAACTGTTTATGTGTAAGGGTGGATGGGAAGTGTTGTTTTTGCTGTTTCTGTGTTGTTGTTGTTTGTTGTTGTGTTGTTGAGTTGTCACATCTGTTGTTGTTGTTATTTTTCTTTTGTTAAACAAGTTCAATCATGTGAAAAAGAATTTCTCCTTAAGGAGAATAAAGTCAAAGTTGGAAGATGAATGTCAGACAGTCTGTTTAATAAATCTCATACAGTATGAGTCAGTCAGATTGAGACAAAAGGCTCATTTTCATCTGCGGTTATTGGGCAGGTTGATTTTACCCATTGAAGTCAACACGCAAAACATAAAGAAGACAAAGCAACATCAACCACAAATGAGAGCATGAAGCACACATTAAAGTAAAACAATGAAATGAAATATATTATGCTGTGTTACAATGTGTTTGAATCATACATTAGATATTTGTACACTTTTAAAATGTTAAATGTCAGGGTTGAAAATAGTATTGGTGCAAATCTTGTTGGCAAAATCTTGAACACTGCATCGCATAGCTGTGAAAGCGATGATTTTTATATTTGGGTCGTAGTGGCACCATGGCTTCTGAATTGTAATTGCCATGACACCACTATCACAGCGACGAGAGATTAAAGACGACGTCTATGGTCTATTCTGGTCGGATTTCAGTGGCACATGACTGTCCGTCTGCCTTTGTGTTATGTAAACTGATACAGTTGAGCTCAATGTCCAATAGAAGACACAGTAACACTGAGACAAAGTGACAGGAATTAACACACATTTCTGTCCTATAGAATATAAGCCTGGTAGCCACAACGAATAGCAGAGGGTTTAGTGGTCAGAATCCTTGGCTGTCTGCTGTCTTCATGCGCTGATCCCCTGAACTCAGATGTTCTGTATATGTATATACGTATATTTAGGTCATGTTGCCTGAGAATAGACTGCATTTTGTGGTGGTGTGGTTCATGAGGTGTTTTTCCTTATCAGTGCAGAGCTGTGGTCGGGGATCTTTGCTGCATGTCTCTTCTTCATTTCCTGTATCGCCTCTTCTCTTTATTGTTCTACTGTTTCTACCGCTGTTTTTGGTCTATCACTCAAAATAATCCAAGTGTCAAGATAAAGGAAACTGCAAATGCAACTGATACTGTTTTAACTTGAAATTTACTACTTGTAAATCTGGTCACTGGTGCCACCTAGTGACTGTTTGATGTTTTGACATTGGTTTGCAGTTGGCTTCAGTCTGCAGTGTGGACACAAGCTGTAACAAAAAAAAAATAAATTTGTGTCTCACATAATTTTGATTAGACATCATGCTGTGAAGAGCAGTATTTTCAGCTTGTGCAGTGCTCCTGCTGAGAGACGAAAGGAAAGCATGATTGATAAGAGCATCCTTCCTGTGGGTGTCAGATGCCAGTGCCTGATAAGTATGAAACTATCCGCACTGTTTAAAAAGATGATCAGAGTGAGCGTTGGTTCAAGAAAACTCTTCTTGAGCCATCTTTATGAACAGTGTTGGTGTTTTTGTACTCTGTAGTTTTTAAAGCTTTCCCACCTTTATTGTGGGCCTACAGCAGCACCACCAGAATGATCAATGTTCCTTTTTTCTGTTTTTGTTTGAGTGCTGTACTCACAGTGTCGTCCTCCTTTTGGATTCTCAACAAGCATCTCGACTGCAATCAGCAGGTGAGGATTCATTCTGTTGTGCAAAATAAGTCAAAGTTTGATGGAGTTAATGTGATGTGGTCCAAGTGTCATGAGCTGACTGTGTTTTGTCCTGTCTTGTGTTTTATTTCTCTAGGGACTTGACCACTGCCAGATTGGTGAGTTTTTTTTTATTTGATGATTAGTGTGGAAACAGTTCTTCTATGTACAGAAGAGTTCAGTCGATATGTTGGGGATGGAAACTTTTTGTGCACATGGTCAGTGTCTTTACATTGTGCTGTTTCATCCAAGTGGCACAGAGATATGGTGTTATTCTCAGACAGATGGACACACATAAACAATGGTGGTAGATGTAGCCAGATTTTTCTCTGACTTCAAAATAAAAATTTCCAAAAAAAAAAAAAAAAAGCAGTCTTGCATATGTATGAAGTAAATCAGAAAATAAAACAAAAATACTCATGTTGAATGGTCCACTTCAGAATAATGCATGTAACTTATACTGTATGTTGTAGCATGGGGACAGATCATTCTAGCAAGTATTAAGTTGCAATAAAGGTTCTGTAAATGACTGTGGCTGACACTAAATGTTACACTAGACAACCAACAAAGCCAGACCATGGCTCCAGAGAGAAATTCAGCCTTGAACTTACTCACTGAGACTTGTACCGAGTGAGCTGCTAAAAACTTTAAACGCTGTCTGGATGTAGATGTAGGAGTTCTATTTGGTCACTGTGTTATAAAAGTAAACAAGGCCAGAGGTTAAACAAGGAAGGACTCAGATGCACAGCACACGTGCATCCACTTACATGCACTCTGCAAGACCAGATGACAAAATACAGAACAAAGAAGCTCAGATTGCAACACTCGTGGAGGGTGTGGTACTGCTTTCTCTGTCCAGGATGCCATGACTCCACTATATCTTTATTTAGAAAAGAGTTTTGCTGCTGTATCACTCAGTTTGAATTGTCACCTGTGTTGTAACATACATACAGGGAAATGTCATTGAAATACAATAATATCTAGCCCATACCCTCAATGGCAGGTAACTGTTCAGATAAACGTGTGGTTGTACAGCGAGCTCCCTCTGCTCCAGAATGGGGTCCTCAGCATGTTGGAGTTGGGATGGATGAACATGGGATGGTCCCTGTTATGAATTTGACATGGAAACTTAAGTCCGATGGTAAGTAGTGCTGAAATACCACACTGTATTTTAAAACCACAGTATTGTTCACTGTAACACACAAGAAAGCTTTCATATAAAACATAGACTTCTATTCACAGCAGGTATACTCAGCCTCCATGGATCTGAGATAAATATTCTGGATGAACGTACAAACCAAAGTATGTGTGTGCAGTTTTCCTACAACATCCGCAAGCAACTGAATCCTTCATCTACAAGGGTAAGACACGAACACACTGCCTTAACTTTACCACAGAACCAAGCAATAAACATATTGTATTCACAGATTATAATCCTGCCTCCTACAGTACACAACAGCATGCATTAGAAGCAATGCAATGCACAAGCAGGTTTTAAGCCCTTGAACAATGTTGAGGGTCAAACATGGCCCATTTTTACATTTGACAACAGAACAAACACCCTCAGCACTTGCCTGAAATTTGATGACTTCTAATGTGACCCAACATGTGATACCACATTGAAATGTTTCAACTTTTTTAATCAACAGACACGAGCAGTAACTTGTTCTGTGTGATGACCAACAATATTTGACTCGTTAAGCATAAGTTGGCCTTTGGTAGGCACAGAAAACCTGTATTTCAGGTTTTCTTTCCAACCAAGCAGCAGCTCACCAGACTTGAATCAGTTAATCAACTGATCTCAGTCTTCAGACAACTGATTGGTCAAACTGTGTGCTCTTGATTGGTTGGAACAAAAACCTGCAGCCCCTTGTGGAATAGTTTGGACGTGCCTGCTCTAAAGTCTCTGTAGTGCTACCATCAGACAAGCAGGAACATACAACAAGTAAAGTGTGACATTGTCGCCTCTTTTCACCACCAGCTCCACTCCACAGTACCCAATGTGATTGGTGCGTTGTGGCCGGAGAATTGTGGGATTTGTAGTTTTTGAACAATCTCAGATAAAACAGGTTGTGGTCATTCTTTTAGGGGAAAATGAAATGCTCGGACTGTCGAGCTCTGTGGACGTTTTCCTTGGATGGAGTTGTGGTGGAGCCTGGACAAACATATACGGTGTCAGTTGTTAACTTACCAGAACAGAGGAGTGGACACAACCGCATCACAAAGCAGATTACCTTCCCAGGTGAGTGTCCTCCACATGCACCATGAAGACATTAAAGAACACAGTTTTTGTATGAGGTCACTTCTGATGTAAAGTATAATAAGATGTAGTTTCAGCCTCATCCTGCTCTTCTGTGTTGTTTTGTTTTTGCACACACAACTGTGCTATCACTTACTGGTCAAAACCATTTTAATAAGGCTGAATTATTTTCATCATCAAATACATTTTAATAACATTGATTTATTTGATATTCTTCTTTTGTTTGATTTTTTTTTTTTTTCCTGAAAATGACAATTAGTTATAATAACTGTTCATGTCTATCAGGATGTGATGACAGCAGGATCCAAACAGCCAGGCTTTGTCTTGAAAATGGTAAATTTCTCCTTCTTCACATCTCAAGAGGTTTAATGGACGTACCCCTCAAAAAAAACCCTGGTCCATCTGGTCAATGTACTCGGCCTGTTTTGTTATTTCAGGTACCATGTGGACGCCTCATGTGACCACTGCTATGTCTGTTGATAGGGAACATAGAAAGTTGTCCATTGTGGTGAGTTTTGAGGCAGCACAGTATTCAGAGACATACCAAGTATCCATCCACAGCCAGGCTCTCCATCATTCAATGAATGTGTCCAAGGTAATTCCTCTGCATATGTCACTTATTTTACCAGTGATGCCAACTGTGTAGTCTGCTGTCATACGGTTTAATGTTTGTTTGGTATGTTATACTGTAAACCTCACATATATGCATCTTGTTATTCCCTTAAACAAACAGGAAAATAGAACGTCACTGAATGTGACGTTTGAGTTTGGGCTGTGGCAGCTGACTCAGTGTGAAATGCTGTTAATGGTGAGTTTAGTTTCACTTTAATAACACTGTCCCTGTCACTTAATATTGTTATCTTACATGTCAAAAGCTGACTTTACTCTGTTGTTTCAAAGATTCAGCCGTATTTTCCACGATGCAAAAATCACTGTTGGAGCCACGAGAAAAAACTTGATTACTGCCCATGTGAGTATGATTTTTAACATATATGCTGTAGAAGATTTTCAGTGCCTACAAAGTACAAAGTATGAATCAGTGGTTCAAACTTTTGTGGCTCATGACCTTTTAAAATAAACTTGTTTCATTTGAATATTTTTGAGGCCTAAAGAGGTTAAATCATCATTTGTTTAACCAAGGTGCAAAAAAAGAGTCAGACAAAACACCAGAAATTGATGCAACTAGCAACATTTCATTTATTTTCATCTCTCATTTCTAATGATACCTGAATGAACTTCATGTGCTTGCAGAGGTATTCAGCTAATGATGTATGTTTGTGTTTTTAGATTATCCACCACGGACTTTAATGATTAAGGCAGTTGTGGGGCTGCTTTTCATTGAAGTTTGCCTTTTTTATTTCCTGTGGAGAGTACTTCCTAAAGGTTCACCCTCTCATTATAACCTACTGAATAGAAAATGCAACTTGAATAGAAAAGTAATCAGCTGTCTTCCTTTCTCTTTCAGGTTCTGTGAATACAGCCTCACCTGCTGCCAAGGACCAACCAGAGGGTCATCAGCTGCAGAAACTTCCACTTGACCACTGCAAAGCCTGTGAGTTTCTTTCTTTGGGTAGTTTTTTCCAAACATTACAGAGATCTGGTGTGTTTTTTAGGAATAGTCAATAATTTGATAGTAAAAATGTTATTGACTTCATTTGACATTTTGTGATGTTATAAGTAAGAATAGATAGACTCCAGCAGAATAGAAGTATTGTATGATGACTCCATCCATCTTTCAGATTCTGTGAACACGTGCTCATCTTCTGCCAAAGACCAACCAGAGTGTTTTCAGCTGCAAGTGAGAAAACGAGTGCTCGTCATCTACTCCCTCGACCACCCACTGTACAAAAACATTGTTCTTAAGCTGTGTGGCTTCCTGGTGGCCAAATGTGGAACTGATGTGGTCCTAGATCTACTGGACTCTGCCAGACTGGGGGTGCTAGGAAGCATTCAGTGGTTGGACTGGCACAGAGAGCAAATAGAAAGGTCCTCGGATAAGATACTAATCCTGTGCTCACCAGGGGTACAAGCCAAATGGAGAGCCATGTGTGGAGGCACACAGGTTTTTCTGAGAGAGGACGCCCACTCACCTGTCGGTGACATGCTCACTCCAGCCCTCAGCCTCATGGTGCCCTATTTTATTCGATCCACTTCCTTTGAAAAATACATAGTGGCTTATTTTGATGACATTTGTTCAGAGGACGATGTTCCTTCACCTTTAAACATCACAGTACGGTACAAGCTGATGAAGCAGTTTGAGGAGGTCTTTTTCAGAATCCTGGACAAAGAAAAGCATGAACCAGGCAGAGTGAATCACATTGAAGGGCTTTCAGAGGAAGAGTATCATCAGTGTCCATCAGGTAGAGCCCTGCAGGATGCTATAGAGGCCTTCCATGAATACCAGCTGGTATATCCACATTGGTTTGAGGAGGAATTACTGGAGAGCTCAGAAGTGGAGGTTGAGGAGACCTCAGCTGAAATCTACGACAATGCAACACCACAAAACCTGAATCCCTAGAAGATATCAGCCATGTAAAAATACAAGAGTGATCTCACTATGGCTGAGGACATTGTTCCAGCTTGATTTGATTGCATCAGGTCTTGAGATGAAGCAGATCCAGCCAAATGTCTGAGGACAGTCCATCAGTCGTACTGTATGATGACAGCTATGTCCTGATTCACAGGCCAAGCTCCTTGACAACCTCATAAGAACAACAGAAATCTGTTAATGTCATTGTGGAAACTGACCATAAAATAAAAAACAATGAATTGGTTCATAAATGTCATATCGAGGCAGAAAACTGGAGCATTCAAAGCATCTTCACAACCTTTATACAGAATATTTACTTACTTACTTGTACAAACTGTACATAATTTGTCACATTATTTAGAAGAAAATCTGTGTTTTTAGGATATGTCCTGCCCAGTGTTGCTAAAATCCATTAAACTTTAAATATAGAAATAGTGCAAAAAAAAAAAAATCTATTTCAATTTAATGCTTTCAGAAGGAAGTACATTTTTCATAAGTACACTTAAATCCACTGTGGGTGGATAAAATATTTAATATTTATTGTTCCTTTGTGGTTACACCATTTGACATTTTCAGGGGCATCCAGTCGTTTGTTAAAAAAAAAAAAAAAGAGGTTCAAACCAACATGAATTCAAAATGTACATTAAATCTGATGCCTTTTAACAATGTTGTATTTATTACTGACCCCTACATTGGTTGTCTATAGGTCTGTTTTTGTCTCTTATAGGTCAGTATTTTTGCAGGTTGAATCCCACTGAGTCAGTTCCATAGTAGCTCAGACTACGGGGATCTGTTGATGCTTGTGGGCTGTGTAAACAGTGTTCAGGTCAAAGTTCAACCTAGTGAGCAAAGTCTCAAGCATTTTTTTTTTGCACCGGAGAAGGTGAGCACTAAACTCTTTTTTGTAGAGACAATGTTTTAATGTAATGTATAATGAACCTCTTAAAATCTGAAAACATGTTAAATGGTGTACATCTGTTGATTGCATTACAGTTTGTTTATGCAGCTTTTCAGATGGTTAGGCAGGCCTGTGCATTTACTGAGGATTCTCTAATCCTCTTGGTGTCTTCAATGAGGTATTAGATTAAAAACTGAAGCTGCTGAATCGAGTATGTGGGAGAAAAAAATCTGTACAGAGGTAATTGTTTTTTTGGTTTTGTCTTTTTGTCTCATAACTTACTCACTGTTCGGCTAGTAATCTCTAGTGTGTTGATGAACTAAAGTAAGAGAAGACAACAATACACAGAGCCCGGCTTTGGAATTTGGATGTGAGTTTTTGAGGCCCCAAACAGGGGGGGCAGGCTGGTGGGAATTAGTGCCAAGTAAGTGAAGCAAAGAAAATCTCCTCAATGGCTGAACAGGGCTTGTTGTGCCTTACAGACACAGAACACACACTGCAGGGTGTGACACAGTTTGGGGATCTTATGCGATTCTTCCTCCTAGAGACTGAGGTAATGTTATTTATTGTCTTCATTTTGACAAGTACACCCCGAGTGACTGAAGGTTTTCATAAAGAATTGTCGACCAAGACTGTTGACAATAAAGGAGACTGTGAGAACTAAACTCTGGAGTTAAATCAATCTTATCTTAAAGATGAGGCTTTGATTGAGTCAGTGCATCGTGTGTTTTATTCAGTGTTGTGGAATTGTCACTTTTGAATGGACGTTGGAAAGGAGACTTGTGGAGTAATCATAGTCCACTCAGTGTGTTTTAGAGTTCGCTTTAGTTTTAAATCTTAATCAAACTATTGGAGCATAAATGTAACTATTATTTGATTTTTAATCATTTACTCACATTCTTGGTTACTAGGCAGCATTACCTATACACTGTAATTGTCAACATATCAAGCAATTGAATATGAACTTCCCAAATACTTTTTGGAATATTACAGAGGAACCACTAGTAAATCAATGACAGGCTGCAATAGTGAAAGGCAATTGATCTATAATTCACTGAATGATCAGTGTCAGCTGACACTGGTCTTTGGCTGGACTGCAACAGTCCAGGCCGTCTAGCCCTACAGTCCGTTGCTGACTGAGTGACTGACTTGGACTTTCTACACAGTATGCAGTGTTGCCAGTGTAGCACATTATATTATGCAAAGACACAAACAGGCTATAAATTCTGAAAATATCTTCATCAATTTCACAGTGTGGGCCCTGCAAAAACTCATAAAGCAACAGAAGTGCCTGTCCTGAGGACAGCTACCTGTTAGTGGTGGTTGAAAATAAGGTGAGGTTGTTTGGTTTATTGCAGCGTTAATAACACATGTTTCAGATATTATTGCACATGTACTGTTCGCAAGTTAGCATTATTTGTTGGCTGGGTTTGTCACTTTGTCACTTTGTCACTGAAACTGAAGTTGTTTTTCGAATTTTCCCTCAGAGCCACCGTAGTATATGGGTGGACTGTGTATGGATGCCAGTCATGGGTTGAGAGCTAGACCTACAGTATTGTTACAAGCAGTCTACCATGAAGCACCTCTGGTTCCCTAGCTGCTTAGGAACCACAGGGAAGCAGAGGAGTGCGTCCAATACACTGAGTGTTGCCTCAATTACAGCAAATAAACTACTTCCATGACATGCACCATTATTTCTAAAGGAGGCAAAGGAATAACTTAACATCTGACACACCGAGCAGAAGAGAGCAGCGGTTTGACCTTCGTATCTAGTTCAGAATACCCAGGATATCATCTGTCTTATCTGAACCTTACATTGTCTGTCCTTAATCTCTGACCCTAAGAAGCATGTTATCAACTGACTCAGTTAAATCTGGCTTTTTCTATCCAGCTGTATGATTGTGTGACAGGGACAGATATGTTAATTATGACCAGGATAGTCAGAGCTATAAATAAAGTTATAAATAAGATAAGTGCATCAATAATTATTAAGCGTCTACCTGAGAGAGTATTTTGTAAAGAGTATAGCCGAGACGAAGTGAGAAAAAAGGTTGTTTCTGCTGCTAGAGCAGAGAGGAGAGAAAAAAGTAGTTGATTACTGGTGAGGCACATCTGACTGATATGTTCAACTATCATGTGTCAGTCATTCTCTGTTACTGTTTGTCACCTTATTGTGAACTCTTCAGTTCTTGTAAAGATGCTGTAGAAATGATGACACACAGATTTTCAGTTCCACTTTTTTGCCTGCTCTGGAGCAGATCAGAAGTGCAGCATAAGATGCCACAGAGATAAACCCAGAGTTAAACTGGAAGTTAGGTTTCCTTATTAAACTCAAATCCTGCTTCATAGTGCAAATCTTAGGTATGTGGGAGTGAAAGAGAGAGAGGGGGGGTGTCAACTGTAGCTGCTGAAGAGAGTAGGAGATCTTCATAGCATGTAAACAACAGACACATCATCAATAGGAAATTACACAATTCACTAATCACAGCAGTTCTTTCTTGGGAGAATAAAGGTTTTAGCCCACCAAAACACTAGAGGACTTGTAATTTGAAATTATTACAGGAAGTATTGAGTTTGTACTAAAAGGAAATGCAGTAACTTGAACCTGGACAGACAGGCTGAATCAGAAAGAGAGACGTCCCTCTGAAAAAAGTCTCTTCAAGTCTGTGAAGACAAGTTTAGAAGATCAGATAGATTAAATACTCTGTTGCTGTCTAAACAATTGTTTTATTACATAACTGAAATCACTGCACCTTCGTCTGAACAGAATGAACATGTTGAAGAGAGCCTCTGCACTGATCCTGAGGAGAGGAACAACTTATCAGAGCACATGGTGCAAAAATGGTATGCATCTCCTTGTTTAAAAGTATATTGTACACATAAGCTCTATTATAATGATAATTATTAGGATTAATTGTACACTCATCCTGATCTCTTCTCTCAGAGAGTTTCTTCAGAGTTCATCCGGCTATATCACAGGCGTTGGCAGAAAACAAACCAGTTGTTGCGCTTGAGAGCACTATTATCACACATGGCATGCCCTATCCGCACAACCTGAGGTATCCACACTGTCTGTCAAGTTTCATCAGACTGATAAGGTCAAATTGTTTGAATTGTTGATAATGACAATTGTTGTGTTCATGCAGCACAGCAATGGAGGTGGAGTCTATTGTACGAGCTGAAGGAGCCACTCCAGCCACAGTTGGAGTGATAGAAGGCAGAGTCCATGTTGGTCTGTCATCAGAGGAGCTTGATCGCCTTGCCCGATGCAAGAGCTCCCTGAAGGTGTCCCGCCGTGATCTTCCGTTTGTCATCAGCAAAGTGAGACGGCAATGCATTCACCTCAAATGGGAACTTCACTCTTGTAGAAGAAGCATAAAGACATACAGCATGTCTGTGTAGGACAGCATGCAGACAGACAGTTTTACTTACAAGTCTATAAAATCTCCCTTTCAAGTAAAACCCACTCCTCAGTTCATTGTCCTTAAAGTATTGTTTGCTTTCAGATTGTTGTCTGGTTCATTTTTTATTTACATGTTTGCAGTTCACTGTGGAGGCAGATTTAAATACTTAAATGCTGGAAAGATGATTTGTGTAGCACTGCGTGACAACTATCATGTCCTTTTGACATGTGCGATCTGAAAAGTCATAAGTATTAATAACTGAAATGATTGAAACAGTTGTAGTGGAGTAAAAATAAGAGCAATATTTTTCTCTGAAACATAATGGAGTAGAAGTACAGAACTGGGGAAAGGTGAACAGGAGGAAATGCAAATTAGGTCATGTGACCTTTCATCAGTGGGTAATCTTCACACCACAGCAGTTTATTTGAGAACATTTGGTCTCATCACACCACTGGAAACTCAAATCAGGCTGCTCTGGTGCAATCATCCACGTCGATTATCTGACTTTGTCATTGATTGTGATGTTGTTGTGCTGGCAGTCATGTGTCTGTGGTTTTCTTAGGGGCTCTCTGGAGGAACAACAGTGTCAGCCACTATGATAGCAGCACACCGAGCTGGCATCCCTGTGTTTGTCACAGGAGGCATTGGAGGAGTTCACAGAGACGGGGAGAACAGTAAGAGGACACACATCGTGAAGACATCTGACTTTTGATAATAATGATAGTAATACTATTACTACTACTACTGATAATAATAATAGTAATAATAATTTGATGGACT
Organism: Caranx ignobilis; assembly: GCA_021432705.1. NCBI lineage: Eukaryota > Metazoa > Chordata > Actinopteri > Carangiformes > Carangidae > Caranx > Caranx ignobilis. Next base: position 68,221,343 of record MU269990.1, on the reverse strand, counting down.
CTTGGGTTTGATGTTAAAGACTGTGACAGATTAGGCTGCTGTAGGGCCAGCCCACCTGGTGATGAATTAGTTCACTCTGAGTCCTTCGAGTGTCGTGTGTTTGTTTTTTGTAAAGAAGAATAGGACAGAAACATTTCATTCAAAATCAAAGCTATACAAAACTTTAGCATTAGTCACCACTGACTAAAATGATTATTCCTCCAGGTCTGGACATCAGTGCAGACCTGACAGAGCTGGGCAGGACTCCCATTGCTGTGGTTTCTGCTGGGGTCAAATCTATTCTGGACATTGGCCGCACCCTTGAATTCCTTGTAAGAAAGTGAAAATCACACACAGTGGAAAATTAGAGTCTGTTCCCATTTTAGTATGTACTTTAGGCAGCTAATTATGTATTATATAACATATATATATATATATATATATATATATATATATACACACACACACACACACACATATATATATATATATATATATATATATATATATATACACACACACATATATATACATATATATATATATACACATATATATAGATATGTGTGTGTGTGTGTGTGTGTGTGTGTATTGTATCTCACTGATTCAGACAGGAGAGTTAGACTTGAATCATCATACTACTGGTTGTTTCATCTGCTTTGTATCTTTCCTCAGGAAACTCATGGTGTCTGTGTGGCCACTTATGGAAAGTCAAAGAATTTTCCAGCCTTCTTCTCTCTGCAAAGTGGGTTCACTTCCCCGTGCCAAGTCAGCAACCCCACAGAGGCTGCAAAACTCATTGGTATATCAGCATTTTATATCCCATATCGGCCATCATCACTAAATTTTGCCAAGCTCATATCTTAACAAATAGTATTCTGGGTACAGAATATGTTAAGTCAGTGTACCCACTGTACAGTTGGTCCACTTCATTACGCTTTTATTATTAGTCTGTTTTCTGTGTGTTTCAGAGAGTGCTCGGTCCCTGGGTCTTCAAAGTGGAGTCCTGCTAGCGGTGCCCATCCCAGAAGAGCATGCAGCTGCAGGCCAGCAGATTGAAGAAGCCATACAGGCTGCAGTGACAGAGGCAAGGTACAGACTGCTTTCACAGTGGCCATTTCTGTCGGTGACACGTTAGGGCAGTGACATCAGCGGAAAACTGTGGTGATGTCAAAGTGATCAACAAAGGTGGAAAAATTATCAATGCTGTTATTGTCTCTGTGGTTCATGCAGTTCTAAAGATATCACAGGAAGAGATGTGACACCGTTCATTCTCCAGAAGGTCAATGAGCTGACTGAGGGAAAATCCCTTCAAGCCAGTATCCTTCAGAAAATCTGAATGACTGAGAACACATGCAGAGAACGTGATAATATCAAATCCGTCAAAAAAATAAAAAAAAAAAAAAGGACACAAAGTGACTAATAGACAGATAGTCTCTTTGGCCTGCAATGTTAAATGTCAACCTTTGAGCAATAACACACTGTCTTTAACTTGCTATGTCTCAAGACATTGCTCTCATTCATAACAATGCTAGAGTTGGGAGTCAAATAGCCTGTGCACTGTCGAAAGGAACAAATGAGACAAAGTTAAAAAACCAAACTCCCGATTCTGGAAAACACCCATCACAGTCGGAGTCAGATATTGTAAGTATAAACACATAAGATGAACTTCTATCTGAATATTTGCCCCAGACAGTACTTGTAATGCTGTTTTTTTACAGGTTGTCATAGGTGGAATAAATGTGGATTTCATTGCCAAAGCAAAAGTGAAAACAATGCAGGTATGTTTATCTTGTGTTTATCCTGTTATGGCCCTCAGCCCATGGCTGCCCACACTGCTCCAGATCACATGAGACTATACAATTTAGGTTAGAAATGATATCTGAGAACATTTATGCCCCTTCAGTTTGGACAGACTAACCCAGGAAGTGTGTGTCAGTCATTTGGTGGAGTAGGACGGAACGTCGCTGGTGAGTTGTTTTTTTTTTCATGTTTTTTTTTTATCTGATTATGTTGACACACATTCACGTCAGTAGTTTCAAAATGTCAAACATTTCTTTGATGTTTTCCTTCAAGACTCCCTGAGTCGATTGGGCCAAAGACCTCTGTTCATCTCAGCTACTGGAGCTGATTCAAACAGTGATGCAGTGTTCAACTACTGTAAGCACATGGTATGTGAGTATCAACAGCTGACAGTCACTAAGCACGATTAAAGTCCCCTTTTCTGAAATGTGTAAGTGTTGTGTTTTTCATATCTCTTTAAGAACACAAGTGGTGTGGCCAGGCTCAAAGAGCACAGCACAGCCACTTACTGTGTGGTTATTGCTGAGAGTGGAGAAATGAGTCTTGGACTGGGAGACATGGACATTCACAAACAAATCACAGAGCAGTATGTAAGTGTTGCTGACCAAGTCAGACTAGTCCAGGTTCAGTGTTCCAGTACTATATTCATGACCACAAGTTATAATCCTTTACATCCTTTCATCATGTCAAACCCACATTGTAATGTTATTCATGGTGTTGTGATGTAGACATTTAATTACACTCATTAGTTACCTCTGACATGAACAAAGGATTTACAGGGAATGATGCACACACAAGCATGATCATATTATTAATAACCATGACGGACCTGAAATCTTAAAATCTCTGATCCCCACATTCACTGACTATCCAACTATATCTAACTTAATAACTTATGTAACTCTCCGATGGCGTTACATTGTTTGTATTAGAGTTCTTGCTTCAGCCTCCCAAGTTCTTATATTTGATGGTTTTCTTTGTCCTTTAAAGAGAATGACTTGATAAGCCCTGGGTTTTCAACAAAATAAGATGCCTGAACATGCCAGTTTGAGTTTTGAGAGAGAGGGATGGGTACATTTGACTGCTTGACTCTTAATATTGTTATTATTTTATAATTCATCAAATGAAAATAACCATTAGATGTAAGTTGTAACCCAATGTAGTTTTTATATTTTATTTATTCCCTCTATATTTCAACAATCTCTTATTTTTTATCTTCTTACTTATATTATTACTCTTTCTTGATTCGGTCTTTAAATATCTTTTCATAGGTGTCCCAGTTTGAGAAGCAGCTTTCCTCGGCCACTCTTGTGTGTCTCGATGGAAACATCCCAGTGTCCACCATCGACTATGTGTGTCATGTTGCCAAAAAGCAAAACATCAATGGTAAACATTGAGAAAACAGTCACTAAATAATTACAAAAGATTGAGAAATTTTCATTGTTTTTGATGTAATTCCGTCAAACGCAGTTTGGTACGAGCCGACGGATGCAGGAAAGGCTCGTAAGCCTTTCCTTTCAGATGCCTGGAAGTCTCTGTCCTATTCATCCCCAAACCTGGTGGAGCTGTGCACCATGAACAAAACACTGGGTCTTCAAACGCCTGAGGGTAAACAGAAGCCCACTGAGGCTGAAAACAGTATTTAATGCTTCAGCTGTAGACTCATTTCCCCTTTTTACTCACACATTTCCACTTACAGTTGTTAAAGTTAGGTTTCTTGTGAAAAATGCAAATTATGTGTTAGTAGCTGCGGATGTGGTTTTGTCTTGTGGGGTGACAGTGCTGCCGAGCTCTCTCGAGGAGGTGCTGAATCTTGCTATGGCTCTCTCACGCCCCCTTCTGGAGCATCTTCACTGTCTGGTGGTGACTCTAGGGGTTCATGGTGTGTTGGTGTGTGGAGAGCACAATGCAGGCTCAGTCAACCTGCAGCCAAGGAAACAGAGGAGGGTAAGAACAGTCTATATTCAAACTATTGGTGAAGATGATGATGATTTCCAGGAAAAAATGTGAATATAACATTTGCCCTTGGGTTTTCAGAGAGGACAGCTTTGTGCTGTACACTACCCAGCGCTGACTGTAACAGCAGAAGACACAATAAACGTATCAGGAGCAGGAGATAGGTGCTAAAAATTTACTTGACCTACTTCTTCTTCATTTCTCTTTTTTGCACCTTTTCTTTCTGCTGCTACAGTTTCAGCTTCTTCTCATTTCCCATGACCTCTATTCTCCTTCCCACAAAATTGAGCTAGAACAACTCAAACAAAAGACACTGATTCCCACTCTGTCTGCAGTCTTGCAGGTGCTTTGATGGCAGGGATTCTCCAGCAACAACACACAGACACCTGTGTTCGGATGGGGCTCTGGCTGCACGGCTGTCCCTGGCATCGCCGCACCCTATTGCCCCCACACTAAACTTAGACTTAGTGGATCCCAACAGAGTCCAGAACTGGCCCAAACCAAGCTTCAGGTGGATGGACTAGAAATAATCACAGCTGGTTTCTTATTCAAGAAATGTGTTTGGAGTTTGATTTACACATGATTTGTTGTGTTTTAAATAGATGTTTCTGTGTGTGTGACTGGATGAATGTGAAGCAAGTGTGTGAAACTGTGAGCAAATGAGGATGAGACAGAAAAAACGATAAATATTTTTTATATTCAATATTTTAGATTGTTTAAATAGATATCTTGCAAAACCACAACCACTGTTTTTGTTTGTTTGTTTTTTTCTTGACCTCATGTTTACGATCCTTGCAAATAAATGATGTAAGGTTATACATTAACTGGTAGTCTGCTGGCTTGATTTCGTATGATACAGAAAAGTACAGATGCAATTTCAGTGGTGGAGGAAGTATTCATTATTATTTCTTAAAAGTAGTAATACCACTATTGAATGACATTCAAAGTCTTAGATTTACATAAAATACAAGTCTATTGTTTCAATGCTACTTATAATTTTCTTTGTAAGTTATTCTGGGAAAAACTCTAGAAAGGTAAAATTTTTCCAAACCTCTGATATTATCTAAACTGTACCCGGATCTCAGATAATAAGCCTATATTACCTCATGAACATAGTTGTCCCATCCATTCACATGCTCATGCAGGTCCAGAGTGTGATTATTAATTAGTGATATTATTAGGAAAGATTGGATTGAATGAGAGCCCCTTAAATGTAATATAAGGAATGTATATCTTCCAGAGTGTCATATATGTCACCCAAACTATTATCACACATAACCAACCTCTGGTTATATGAAGATATACATTTTTTAACAAAAAAAAATCCTAATCTAGAAATCACAATATAGATATGGTTGAAAATTTTGTGACCATGATAATGTGTTAATAATACATCAATATGCATTCAACTTATTTAAACTGCAAAAATCCTATATGCTTATTTTTTACTTAGAATATCACATTGGTGTACATGTGGGAAACTGGTCTCTGACTTTGAATCCACTTTTTTTTCATAACATATATTGACAGGCTTTGAGATTTATAATTATGTAACATATGTGTACAATAGAAGTAAACAACAGGCTTACATCAACATTCATTTTTGTATTAACTAGACATATACATATCAGTAAATGGAATTGTTACAATTTCTAATAGTTTCTAGGGAAGGTTGTTTTTTATGCGTCCATTTTATGTGCGCACAGAAGTCATAAGGAGAAATTCAATATTCATATAGCCATTTAATTTGCGTGTGGGGAATGACAAAAATGTGATGTCAGGAAATTCATGAATTTAGCCTTAATAATTCCACAAACAATTCATCCTGAAGTCAGTATGACCATGGAGGAGGTATGAGACTACAGCGTATTTGCCAGTACTCGTCAGAACCACGACAGTCGTGCATACTGTGAATGCTCAAATAAAGAACCACTCATTTACGTCAGTACGGCACATTTTTAGAAACGCCTAAAACTCAATGTCCCATAAAGAATCTGACCGTCTGCGCAGGCGCAGTGAGATAGAATACTTGCCCCATTCCCTCCTCCCAACTTTAATGCTAGCTAAGATGGTGGTTTGAGCGTAAATTGTCTCCACAATACCAAGAAAAGAAAGGGGCAAAAACATCTTTATAGCCTTTCAATAACAACAGACCAACACACCTACGGTTTCTTAAGTGACCGTTAATAGAAATTTTGACATTTCAGATACATTGGCTCGCAGTCTCCGCCCAATCTGGTGTGACTCCCTCGGAGTGGAATCTAAGCTAAATACGGACAGGGTAAGTGACGCTAACGTTAGCCAGGCTGCTAGCTGGACTAGCCAGCTTCAATTCTTCATCAGTAATTAAAGGACATCTGTGTCTGTTACGACTTCATAGACCTACGTAGCAGTATCCTCGAGTTTACCTCATCATTATCCCAGTTGTCGTATTGTCGTGGGTGTAGTGTCAGTTGTTTATGTTGCCAACAACCTGCTTCTAGTTCAGCGTTAGCTTGCGTAGGCCGCATCGTACGTTTTCATGATAATGTAGCAGGCTAGCGGTTAGCACGAATCAAGCTGTCAGTTAATATGTAGGGGAAGGCGTAACATTATGTCATGCATTTTTAAAAACGTTTATCATCAATATCTAGTCAGTATTAATCTCAGACTGTTCTATTTTTGTGATTAAACTACCAGTTACCCCTGGATACTCGCATTGAGTCAGACCGGCTTCTTTTACCCAATTGCGGCTAATGTTAGCTTAGCCGAGCGTTAGTCAAATAACATCTGTCATAATGTACGATCCACAAGACAGAGCAGCTAAAGTTACCAGCCTGGCTAACTAGGTATTCTGGCTTCACACACGACATATCTAGTCAGCGGGTATCTGTGAGTGAAGCTGTGATGTTCTTTTACATGTGAATTTATGAGCAAAATACTGCTCGAAATGTTGGCATTTCCCTGTTATCGTCTAGTTCTGCTCTACATTGGGTGTTTTTAATATGAGCTAAGGGTACGATGGCAGCGGTACTGTCACGCAGAAACCGGGCTGGATCACAACAGATTGTCTATTCATTAATAAACGCAGTTTTTCTAAATTTCCCTCTAACATCCATCATGACGTGTCGAGTAAGGTACTGTCAGCCTCTGAGAGATACCACCACATCTGCATCAGAGCTCATTTTAGCTTGTGCTTTAGGATGTAGATTCATTTCTCAGTTCTCTAGATATAATTACGGTAATATATTTAAGCTGCTCCGCTATAAATCGTACCTCTTTGATGTTTACAACGATATGGGTTTGTTTTATCCGTCATCTGTCATCTTTGTGGTTTGTAACCTCTCACAAAGTTATTATTGTATTTTATGTACTAGCTACCAAACAAATTGCTAGTACACCTGATTTTTTTTTTTAATAAGAACAAACTGTCAGCCACTGTTTACATACGTGACAAATAATGTCAGTCATTTTACAACTAAAAATGAAAGAAACCACATCTTCTCAGGCTTCAGCTTCTCAAATGTGAGGATTTGCTGCCTGTCTTTCATTGTAAACTCTATATTTTTGCTGTTTTTACTCTTGGCAAATCAAAAGAGGAGATTTCAATCAAGCTTCACTGTTGTTTATCTGTAGGTTAAATTATTTATAATTTAAATTGTGGAAGTTGCAGTCCTACTAGCAGGTACATTTTCAGACGATCAACTAATGATTCCAGCTTCAGTATACCTAGAGCTTTTTGGGATACTTAATCTACCCTTGATGGTATAAATAGAGTAGACAGAATATAAGAAATGCTGTGCAACTCAACACCACCACAAACTACAGCCTTCTAAGGTTGAATCAATCAACACCTCTGTAAAAACACCTCTGTAAAGAATACTCTATCTGTATCTGTATTTGAAGTAAAAAGTACTACATTAGACTACAGTGGTGTCAGAGTGGTATACCTATTTAACTAACTATTGTAACTGAGTGTAGCGTTTCCTCTGCTGCTGACTAGGTTGAACTCTGCATGAAAGATGTTTATATAAATATATTTCAGTTTGTGCTGAGTCTGATTTTATGAACGATGCAGTCATAAACTCTGCTGCAGATGCTGCACCATCCTGCTGTTGCATATGTGTGGGGACAACAAGTTCAATAAGTTGAAAGAATTTGTTTTGTTGTCATTATTTTCATTCATGTCATGGTGGAGCGCTTACACTCAGGCTCTTCTTTTTGTTTTCTTAGCCCTGTGCTCTGTGACCAACTTCAACACTCACCCCCACCACGCCATAGGATGTCCCACAGCCCTGAAATGAAGGACGACCCCATGGAGTGCCCTCTGTGCATGGAGCCGCTGGAGATTGATGACGTCAACTTCTTCCCCTGCACCTGTGGCTACCAGATCTGCCGCTTTTGTTGGCATCGCATCCGCACAGACGAAAACGGCCTCTGCCCCGCCTGTAGAAAGGTGAGGGAATGATGAGATGAACGTTACAGCAGACAAATTCATCATAAGTTGAGGTTGATTTGTGTGTTGTGTCAACGGAGAAGATGTGTTCAGGAAAGCAGATGTGATGATGATGTTGAGTATCTAATGGCAATACAGGGTGGAAATGAACAATTCATCTGTCTTTTTAAGTGGCTGGTTTCTTTCAACAAGTTCATCGTCAATTTAAATGTAGAGTCTCAGTAGTTTAGGGTTAGGGTTGTCTGTTAACTACCTCACTAACAGCCAACTGCCTCAGTTACTCTATACTTCACAAGGGCACATCATTTAGACTAGTAAGGCTTTTTTTCCCCAAAAGATGGACAAAAAATTCTTTGTTGTTTCTCTGTTTAGCCGTACCCAGAGGACCCGGCTGTGTACAAGCCTCTGTCACAGGAGGAGATCCAAAGGATAAAGAATGAAAAGAAGCAGAAACAGAATGAGAAGAAGCAGAAGGTGACAGAAAACCGCAAGCATCTGGCCAGTGTCAGAGTGGTCCAGAGAAATCTGGTGTTTGTGGTGGGGCTCTCGCAGCGACTTGCCGACCCAGAGGTACGTACTGACTCAGTTAGAGACAAGTGAAAGCATTTGATGGGAAGTGATTTAATGTTGCACATATGGATGTCTCTTATTGCAACCTACACATCAAACTTTAAGTATAAAAAAAGAGTGCACTGATACTGTAGTAACTGTTCTTTTTGCGTTGTGTCCACAGGTCCTAAAACGACCAGAGTATTTTGGGAGGTTTGGGAAAATCCATAAAGTGGTCATCAACAATAGCACATCTTACGCAGGTTCACAGGTGAGAGGTCCAATCCAACTGACAGGATGTACTTGTAACGGATAGGTTTGTAAACATTAACAGAGGTTAATCAATATTCATTTTTAAATAGTGGAACAGTTGGTCTCTGTCAGTATGAAACAGATGTTACAGATGTTTTTACGCTAGGGTTTTTGACAGGGACAGTGCACAAGCTCTAAGACATACCAAAGATAGCTACCAACAAATTTTCATCTGTTTTTTTACACATGCTATATTATTGTCTAGGTTATCTTCTACATTTATTTCTCATGTTTAATCTTCTAATAATTAGTAACAGATACAGATAATATAGTGATGGTGCATCTGTTTTGACACGTGTGTTCTAATTTTTCAGGGGCCTAGTGCCAGCGCTTATGTTACTTACATCCGCTCTGAAGATGCTCTAAGAGCGATACAGTGTGTGAACAATGTGGTTGTTGATGGCAGAACACTCAAGGTGAGAAGTTCACCACAGTGGGTATTAGTTTTAGTTATTTTTTTCATTGTCTGTCCTGGCTTTGACTTTTTTTTTCTTTTTTTTTCACAAAAGCCATGTGACCAGTTTTCTGTAAATTCTGTCTATTTGTAAGACACAACACATACATATGTTACTTATTTTCACCAACATCCACTGAAAAATAGAAGGATTGGGCTCAGTCATTGAAAGTAAAGTGCTTTACTTTGAATTTTGCTCTTTTTTCTTGTATGTAATGTTACTCAGCATGTAAATGGTTTTGTGTTTGTTACAGGCTTCTTTAGGCACAACAAAGTACTGCAGTTACTTCCTTAAAAGTATGCAGTGTCCCAAACCTGATTGTATGTATCTACATGAGCTGGGGGATGAAGCTGCTAGCTTTACTAAAGAGGAGATGCAGGTAAAGTCTGAGAATTAAACTTTGCTTTGTCCCGTGTGAGCTGTTAATGTTTGAAAAGGCAGTTGTCTCATGTTGTGTCATCTGTTTTTAGGCGGGAAAACATCAAGAGTATGAGCAGAAACTCCTCCAAGACCTCTATAAAATTAATCCTAGCTTTCTACAACCTCCGGCATGTGGCACAGAGAAGTCAAAGAGTAAATCCAACTCCACACAGAGGTTGTGATGTATTTCTTCTATGTATTTCCTCTCATTACATCCACAGTACATCTCGATTATTGTGCTTAACCTGACTCTCCTCCTCCTTTGTAACAGAACCAACAATAGCAATGGTAAAGATGGGTGGCCGACGCTGTCAGGGCATAGCAAACTGGCCAATGGGCTTTCAGAGGACCGTAAGTCTCCTCCGCTGCTAGACTATCTAGACCAAGAAGTTATCACTTCAGATGGGCTAGATACAGAGCTGGGTCCTGGTCAGCGCACTGCTCTGTCCCCTTTCTCCTCTAACTGTGACAGTAACAGGTAACACCAACCACTCTGCAAAAGTATCACATTTGATTTGCTTGATACATTTGGGTGAATTTGTATCTAATCTGTCGTTCTGTTTGCAGTCCCAGTGACAAACCTCCAGAATCAATTGGTATAGTGAATGGAGAGACTTCACAACAGGTAAATTTGTGCTGTAAATAAACTGACCTCACCTATTGTTATTTCAGTTACATGTAATTATGGTGAATCAGGCCTGAGAGGGACCAGCTAACTTTTGTTCCTTCCTCTCTCTCTCTCTCTAGATACCCACCAGTGACTCCCCCTCCCCTCCCCCGGGTTTAACTAAGCCCAGCCTGGTGGTGCCCATCAGTGTGTCAGACCTCACAGCCCGTTCACCTTTCGAGGGCGCGGCAGCTGAGTCCCAGTCGCTCTTTTCAGACAACAGTAATTCAGACATCCTAACCCTCTCCCTGCTGGCCTGCCCCCCTTCCCCAGCTCCCCACGCGGCAGCTCAGACTGGCCCATGACCCCTGAACCACAGAGCCTCTTCACATCAGGTACAGTGGAGATTTAGCTGAAATATTTCTCATACACAGCTCAAGTGCCTTAGTGGTCACACTTTTCTAACTACGGTGCCACAAAGTCGCAGCATCAGCTTCAAGCTGCAGTTTAGATGATGGTTGAAACTGCAGCTGCTTTACTCTGAATATGTGTTTTCATAATGCTATGCCTATTAGCATTGTGCGCCATAATATTGACTCTAATTGTGGTGTCTAATTAATTTTATCATTTCCTGCTTCCCTGCCCATGTTGTAAATTCCCTTTGATAATAAAACCAGCAAAAAGCTTAAAAGGGCTGCCCCACAAATTAGTCAAGAGTCCTAGTCATCATGAACGTATGTAGCTGTAATTCATTAGTCATTACTGAATGACGCATCTCTGGCTTTGCTGTCGTGCTCACAACGATGTTTTAGTTTTTAATAAGATTTTAAAAGGTCCTCTGCGAGATGACATTCATCCTCAAAAGAAAAAGATCTGAGAGACAGTTTGAGGGATAAAGCCTGTTGCCAGCCACCAATACTTCAGTACACAAGGCTAAAAATAATGTACCCAAAATAAAAAGGTTGCTGGTATCGATCCTTTTAATCACAGTCATGACCCTGCTCTTCTTTGGAAGATAACTCTTTAAATTTCATAACAAGAGGAATGAGCGTAAGAGATAATGAACCAGTGTTACAAGGCAAACAGTGTAGGAAGGTAATTTAAAAAGAATGTATTTAGCTTTCACATAAAAGGCGACTGGAAGGCTTTTGATATATTTGTGTGCAAAACACTTTTCCATGTCAACAGCTGCAGTGGGACACAGGTAGAGTTGGGAGACTTAGAGTGAGATCTACAGCAAGGCGTGGTTTGCCAAGGTCGAGGATTGGGTGTGATACATACCAACACCGTTGAAGAATTAGATACAAGGGTTAGAAAATGTAGCTCTGCACCAGTTAAATCTAAGCCTAAGGAATCTTATGGCTGTTTGTCGACAAAGAATTTCTCGCAGCAGCTCCTCTAACTGGTCTGTGCTTTCTTCTCACAGACACAATACCAGTGTCTTCCTCCACAGACTGGCAGGCGGCATTCGGCTTCGGCTCGTCCAGTAAACAGCAGGACGACGACCTGGGCTTCGATCCTTTCGACGTCACCCGCAAGGCTTTGGCCGACCTGATCGAGAAGGAGCTGTCAGTCCAGGATCAGAGTCCCTCGTCCCCAGGGCCCCTCTCCCAGGGGAGCAATCACGGTCCCGGCCTGCCACCCCCCAACCCAGGCGCCGCCTCTCACCACTTTCCCAGTGGCCTGCCACGCCTCCCCCAGCTACACCACAGAGCCATCTACAGCTCCTTCAGTTTCCCCGGCAGTCAGAACAGCCAGGCCAGTCAGCAGCAGCCTGCCGCCAGACACCCATGGATGGGCGTCCCCACACGAAATAACCTCACACACTTGAACCACTCAGCCAGTGCTGCCTCACACAGTAACTTCCTGGACCTGAATCTGCCCCCTCAGCATAACACAGGGCTGGGAGGGATCCCCATCTCAGGTACCAGACTATGGCACCTCTCCATGTCCTGTGGGTGCAGTTCATGTTAAAACAGAGATCAGATGTGTTACATAATGACGTTATTGATTGTGACACTGCCATGCAGCATTGTGATATGTGTCTTGATTAACTTTTATTGACCTTAGAGAGGAAACAAGAACATGGGGAGATGCAGTTCTGGAGTCAGCCACTAGTCTGTGATCAAGACACCTGAGAAGCTGACGCATCTGTTTGTCTCTCCTCTGCAGAAAACAGCGGCTCTATAGACGGCTTAAATGTGAAAGAGTGGCAGGACGGCCTGAGGGCTCTTCTGCCCAACATCAATATCAACTTCGGGGGTCTCCCAAACTCCTCTTCCTCCTCGTCCTCCTCATCCTCCAACAGTGTTAATCACATTGGTGGGCCAGCGGGTCCAGCAGGCATTGCACACAGCCTGAGCTGGGACGGCACAGCCAGTTGGATGGACCCTGCAATCATCACAGGTAAGAACTCAATATCAAATAAATCAATATCATTGGCTATGGAATTAATAACACCATTAATATTCAAATAACTGTTGAACTAGATTTTCTCATTAAATTCTCATGTTTACTTGATCTTTACTAACATATGAAATGGAAATCACAGGTTCCTTAAAGCCCCACAGGCTGCTTTTGTTTTTCAACCATTGGGTCTAAAACTTGAGTTGTTTGTTTGGCGTTTATAAAAAATATGAAAAACATAAAATAGTTGTTAATTAGTCATTTTGTCATTTGTGTTTTGGACCAGTGAAATTTTCACTTTTGCCTTTGGGAAAGTGTAATGTGTTTTCATAACTTTGTATACACTTTTTTCATCTTTACTGGATGATAAATTGCAAATATTATCAGCGGCAGAATCACTCCTTGAAGTTGCTGTTCAGCTCAGTTCATTGTTTCCACTTGTCCTGTCACCATGGACACTCATCTGTTCATACTTGGAGGTCTGCACACTTTTTACACATGCACACTAGAAAACATGTTGATATCCTCTGACAGCCAGAATAAAAGCTCTTTATTTGTTGTATTTGGCTGATCAACATGAAAAAATCTAAAAAAAAACGTGACATTGATTAAAAAGAAGAAATTAACTGTGCACACACAATGCACAAACAGACCGCCTGTCAGCACTCACAGTGTCAACACTCCACATGGACTCATATTTTAAGCTGCACAAAGACGAAAATAAAGATATTTTCATCATGTGGACATGGAAACCATGAATTGGCCTTCAGATGGAGCGTCACATGAGTGGTGCAAGAGATGTGGATCAAACCAGAAACATGTTCATATGAAGCTTATTACGTTAATGTCTGAGTGTTTCTTACTCTGATTGTGATGCAGTTGATAATTTTGCAGTTTGTGCAGATAGTGTAACTGTAATCCAAGAGATATCAAATGTCATTCACAAAGATAGGTAAGTCATTGTAGATGAATCCATCAATTATTTGCTGAATGAATATCAGATAATATTGATAAACTGCTGAAAGTGAAATATTTGTATTGCAGTCGAAAACCCAACAATACAGGAAATATGACAAAAGCAGCAAAAGCTCATATTTACAAAGCTGCTGTTAAAAGGATTACTCAAACAAATAATCAGTTATTAGATGTTTACTGATAAGTTTTCTACTGATCAATGAATCAAGTTGAGTATCACTGAGCAGTAGATGATACGAGCTGTAATCCCTGACAATCATAATGACTTAAAATAAATCAACTCCCAGTGTCGTCGCCCATTTATAATGTGATATGTCTCTCCCCCTCCTGCCCCCCCCAGGCATCCCAGCTTCAGCTGGCAGCAGTTTAGACTGTCTCCAGGACGACAACCCACCACACTGGCTCAAGTCCCTGCAGGCGCTCACAGAGATGGACGGCCCGGCCAGTTCAGCAGTGCCCACTCCCCAGCCCCTCCACAGCGGCCTCCTCGACGCCCACCTCCCCCTCCACCACAGAGCCGCCGGCTGGGCTCCCTACCTGCCCCCTCCCACAGCCAACCCCGCCAGCCAGTTCCACTCCCCTCCCCCAGGCTTCCAGACCGCCTTCAGACCCCCGGGACAGCCCGCCACAGAGCTGCTACAGAGTGCCGCTGTGGACCGCCACTGAACACAGACTACAGCAGACACCCATCCATTCCCCCACTACCACTTTATACCCACTCATCCTGTACCCTGCTCCCCCTCCCCCCCGATGCAATACACACCAATCTGCAGAGTATGAAAAATGATTAACAAAGTAACAATCATGCTTTCTTCTTTTTCTCTTCCTCCTTCCTTTTTGTCTACTCCGAAGGCCTATTTGTTTTTGTTTTTGTTTGTGGCACACGAGTTATCAGTACCCTTTGTCTGCTACCATCACCACTCCTTAGACCTAGTTCTGGGCGTAACATGGAGATTCATTGTGTAGCTTGCTGTTTAAGGAGAGCACAAGAAACAGTATAGCATCGAGCGCCCAGTGGTGGCACGAGAGTTCACAAACTGGTGATGAAACAAATTAGCTGAAGTGAGGTCTTTTTTAAAAGTAACTAATGAGTAAGCATGAACAACATTTGTGTTTTTTGAAAGTTGAAGTCGCGATTAGTTTTTGAGGAATGAAGCAAGCTGTGAATCTGCTCTTTGAAGCTTTGCCCCAAAGACCCTCATTCTCCCCACTTAAACAGGAGACTGTGAAACGGTTAACTCTTACAGCTGAGTTGTGAATAAGACGAGGTGAGAGAGAGAAAGAAAAGGGGTTGGCACTTAGCTTTTTTGAGAGTGGTTTTAAAAAAATGCATAAAAAAAAGGTTAAAAAAAGCAGCTGGTTTGGTGAGTAGAGAGTGAATGCAGATGACACAGGGGAGTTGAGGGCACAGGCTATGCATGGGCTCCCTGTTAGGTAGGGACACAATTGGTCTGCTTGAGAGGCCACTTGGCCCACATTCCCTTTAGTGGAGGGCTCCCACTGGCCCCGTCCTGCTGGAGGGAGGATTTTGCTGAACCTCTGTATCAGAGGATAGAGCACTGCCTAACGGCGGGGAGCCAGGGCTTTGGGAGATCGTGGCACACATCCTGAGCACTAGGGTTAGACTCTTACTCAAAGTGCCACTGTGTGGTACCTACAGTAGCTAGCCCTAACATGGACAGCCACCAGGTAGACAGGACAATGACCAGATGGATGAGGAAGTGTCAAAAAATACTAATGAGGGTAGCAAAAGGGTAAACAGGTCCCTTTGTTTGACCCACGAGGGCTTAAACGAGGCCTTAAAATGGACAGATGAGAGAAAGGAGCTGGAGTGATTGGAAGGGGGAGTCTAGGGTCAACGATTGCTGAAAAATATGCAATATTGTATTTGACTTTGGCAACTGTATGCGAGTGTGCGTCACAAAGGAAGGTGCTGCAAGACAATACCAAGTACTGTAGTAGTGATTGAAGGAGCTCTCAGCCTTTAGGATTTGAGATCGACCTCTCCGACCACCGCCTTTTTCTTTTTGAAGTCTTAATTCTGATCCGTGTTTGCTCTGTCTCTCTCTTTCTCTCTCTCTCTCACTCTCTCTCTCTCTCTCTTATCAACCCCCACCCCACCCCACCCCAACCCCCCCCCCTGCTGTTCTCTATTTAACAGTATTCACAAAAATGAACAAACTCATCCAGGAGAAACCAACACAGAGTCATACAGTGGGTTTTAACATGATGTTGCGAGGAAAAAAAAACAAATTGAGGCTCTTAAAAGGAAGTGAACTGTCCTCTGCAGGTCTGGAAAAATGAACCTTAAATAAAACTGAAGTCAGAGCTGGTGTTTGTCGGCTGTTGTGTTCCCACCATCCTGACTCGAGCATGTGCACTTATGAATATTTAAACTTCAAAGTACTCACCACTGTACTGTTATCAGTCCCATCTTAAGAGAGCTTACTATGTCTTACTATTGTTTCTTATTCTAATAGCTTCCACTAGGGGGCAGATCACTATCTGTCAGTGATGAAGCTCTGCAGTCAAACTTGAGTCGAGTAAAAAAACGTACAAGGTTACACACAATGACACAAGGTAGACACGGCAGGCTTTCAGATGCGAATGCATGTTGTGCCTTCTTCTAACCATTTAAACAAAATTTCACCTACAAGGCTCGTTCAGTCAGTAGAGTGAAAGTTTCTGCAGATCAGAGGTAGATGATCTCATAGTTTTCGGTGTCAGCAGCACGTGTGCAGATCACAGTCCCTCAGCTTGCAGCTCTGCTCTCTCGCCGGCCAATGCAGCAGTAAGATACCTGCAGCAGAGACTTTTTGTCCTGTAGGACTTGTGACAGACACAAGGAGGAGCACAGGCCATACTCCTTCACTGTTTCTGCAGTTAGCAATCAGCTGCCTCTTAATATACTTATCTCTATAGATTCTTGATTCCAGATTTTCTTCAATAACAATGACACATTTAGTCCAGAGGTTTTCAGAGTCTGTGACTGTGACCTTCACCTCTGACAAAACTGTGCCCCACTGTTGCATCTTCCACCAGCTGTGGGATCTGGGAAATAGAAAGAAAATACTGTTGCTCTTATTTCTTGTGGTTTCAAATATTTCACAATTTCAATGAACAAATGAAAGAATGGGGGACAACTAAGTAAGAAATACAGAAATTGAGGGTGAAAACAACATAAACAAAACTCAAATAACATGTTTCAGTAATGAAACATACAAAACCACCACGGCTTGGTCAAAAAACACTGATGTGAGTAAAAGTGAATGTGTTGTAGCTTCACAATATGAACACATGAGGTGTGTTTCCTGTGGAGTCTATAGGCTGCAAGTTTATGTGGCACTCAAGCAACATTTTATCGAAGTGGCACCATTAACAAGTAAAAACCTGATTAGTGACTAGGTGTGTGTGTATGTACAGGAAAATATCAGTGAACAGATGTAATGCTGAGAGAAAATTCAAAACCTGATTCTTCTCAGTTTGTTATAAGGAGCCTTTTTCTGTGATTCTGCTCCAGTTTCTGCAGATGTCTTTGTGATGACAGCGAAACTTTATATCTGTCTTTAAATCATAACTCATAATATAAAACTATTCGTATCTGAAATCCACATCATGTTTCTCAGCTCACACTCCAGAAGCTGAGCCACTTAACGACTATCTGATTATCAAAAATATCATGATTATCATTTTTTTTTTTCTCAGTTGATTGACTCGATTGTAATTCATAACTGGAAGTGTAGTTGAGAGAAACACCATCCGGCTCTGCCGCGGGGGCTGTTGACACCCCTCTCCCCCCTCCCCTCCCTGTTCTTCTGGCTCAAGGTGCTGAGGAGGCACCAGCAGAGGAAGGTGAGTGTGTGAATAATGCAGGCAGGCAGCAGATTCAGGGGCTGTGACAATGAGTCAGCAGCAGCAAGGGGGGGGGGGGGCAGCTCTGCTGAGAGTGTTCCCGGACCAACACACACTCATGCAGACACTGCACTGAAACATAATGGAGGTATCTTTGTGATGATGCATGCCTGACACATTCAAGAATAGCATCTGTTTATTTTCTACTGCTACAGAAAATAACCCAGGTGTTTGACTTCTTTCTGCTCTGCTGGAGAAACAGACTGATACTGAGAGGGGCCTAAAAGCAAACGCTGGACTTAATCACTAAGTACTTTGTGAAAGACAGTGTTGTCAGTGATTAGTTTATTGATTAACCTGCTTTGCTGACACTGCATATTAATGTTCATTATCATCAAGGGCAATTAGGAGGACTGGGAAGGGAGCATGAATGATGAAGCAGAAGAGATGGGATGAACAGGAATCAGCTCTTAGTGGTACAGCCCTGTGTGTAATAGTAGCTACAGTAAATTCTTATTTAATTCAGAAGGGTCAGTAAATGTCTACCAACAGCATTTAAGTACAGCCAGGTGTTACATCAGGACAAGTAGAAAAAAGTCCTGAATTCTCACTCGTGTCCTCTGCAGGAGTTCGGCCTGTTAAACTGCTGAAATCTGGCTTTCCTTGAGGACTGCAGCTACAGCAGGAGGGCATGTGGAGAGGGCACAGTGTAGCTGCAGTGGCTGCTGCTCCACCAGGCTCTGTGCACTCACTGGCCTGGATGGATTATGAGACAACATCCCCAGACGCCCAGACTGCAGGTGAACTGTTTGTCATCGTTTTGTGTCTCTTTCAGGGACATTTTGCAGGTGACTGAGGCGTCTCTGAGATGCGGCTGAAGCTTCCTGCAGCAGCAAATCCACACTGACTCCAACACTGCAGCATATACTGTATAAAGTAAAGTCTGATAAGCAGATAACCAGAGGGATTGTACCAACTGTTAGTCTTACTAATATTTTCTCTGGACCTCTCTCCCCCTTACTTCAATAAAGTGCAGCACAGCACCTGCACCAGGAGACTTGATGAGTTAGACGGGAGCTGACATTGTGTGTCTCTCTTTTGTATTTGTTTGCTGGAGATAGAAGGACTGCTCAAGGGCTTTCTTTATTAGATGAATGAGGACTTTGTATATGCACTTTATGGTTATTAGTTTTTAGAGATGTGACTGATACACTCACAAGGGAACATATGAGAACATTGTCAAGGATAAGAAAAATGAAACAAATCTCCCAGCATAACCCTGGTGTGTACCATGAAGCCTGAGTCTTTAGTGTGGCAGGCCCCTGACCTCATGGGCTCCTGAGGCTGTACTCAATGGTCCTGTTCAGTAATCCACCCAATATCTTACAAAACCCAGTTAAATTGTGCGAATTTAAACAACAGCTGGAAAAACAGAGGTGTCAGACTTGTAGTGGTGATGTCAATGTGCTGTGTATGTCTACATATATATACAGTGTGGGACCACTTTCCCTTTCACTTGAATGAGAGAGTTGTCTCAGACTTTTCCTGGCCCTGGTCTGGCTGCCTGCATGGGAAACCTGCAGGGACTGCTCTCAGCAGAAAGCACTCTCTCCATTTGTCAGCCTTTGACAAGCTCTCTCACCAGTGCAGCTGCCTGCACTGCAAAAAATTACAGTTTTGACAAGTTATTTAGTCTCAATGATCCATCAAAACCAGAGCTGAAATCATTTGACTGTTAATCATTTAGTTGGATGGAAAAAGAATATTATCAGCAACTTTAGTAATTGACTTTTTTTTTGTAGCCAAAACTGCATTGGTTGCAACTGCATTGCAACTTCTTCATTTTTTAAGGTTGTTCACTGAATTTCTTTAGGCTCCTCTGCATCATGTGTTCAGACTGAATGATAATGTAATAGTAATCAGTGTAATAATCAATAATTGTTCAGTTCATTTAAATTAAAACATTGAACACCATGTTGAACAAATGCAATGTGATAGAGACAGATGGTAGTTTTATGAAAACAAGACAAAAGAATGAAAGAAAAGAGATGGACAGTTTAATCTGACCGACACCACAGCTTCTACAAAGTCACATTTAGAGGAGACTCATCTAAATATTCAGTCACAGTGAGGTGAATATTTTTTACAGTGTGTACAACTCTCAGCTGACCCACACAAGCCTTTACTGTAAATTCCACCAGCAGTCCAGTTAATGTGTCCTGGCCAGAAAAACTGACATGCTCCTCCATCATCATACAATAGGTAATGGCTCTGCTATATGGGGTCTTATGTAGTGCAACATGGGCCGTGGTTCATGTCCAACAATGTCCCCGTGTCCTCTGCTGCTACCTCAAAAGATTCATACCATGTGTGTTTTATTTCTTTTTGGGGGTTTCCTGAGACCGGGCAGCTCTTCACAGTCATCAGTATTTACCCTGTCCACCTTAACCTTATCTCCCACAATAAGGCAACCAGTATCTGTATGAAAGAGCCCCCATACAGCCTTTCTCCAACAGGAGTACAAGAAGTCACACCCAATGATGGTAAAGTAGAGAGACTTGGACTGTTGCTCTATTAAAGGCGGTTTGTTGTTGGGTCCTCATCAACTATTTTCCTAATGCTACAAACCAACTTTAGCATTAACAGCATTTACTGTGAGATTCCAGCATCACACTTCATCCCTTTTTTTTTTTTTTTTTGCCAACAGCAAAACCAACACTTGTCTCTTTCGGTTAATTGTCTCTGGTAAAGTTAGCATGCTAACCAGCTAGGCCTGGCCTGTCTTGTCACTTTACAATAGCAACTCACTCCAGCCTCCTACTTGCCCCGAAGTAGCACTGCTCAGAAGATGTATTATAACCTCTTGAATTATAGACGATGATTTCTGAAACTCTTGTTAGGTGGAAATAAAAAATAAAGTCGGAAACTACATTTGAAACCTAGTTCCTCTGCACGACACAAGATGGTGGATGGAGGACTTATAGTTGTGGTTTTACTGGGGGAGGCTGTTAATTAGTGTAAATGACATCTTTGGACTTGGATTTCTCTTACAGACATGAGCGCTTTCAATCTTCTCATCTAACTCTCAGCAAGAAAGTGAATAAACATGTTTTCCTAAATGTCAGACTACTCCTTTAATAGATATTTGCTTTTCCCTCCAGTGACCCAGGAGGTGTCAAGTGCTAAACACCCTTTCCAGCGTCACAGTGACCTTTGGTGGTGGGGCAGACTCCAGTCAGCATGGACAAACAATGATCAGGTTGTGTGGATCTCAGCACAGCGCTCATGCTGTGTGGTGATATCCTTTTTGTGGTTTTGTATTTGCCTGCCTCCTTGAGCGCTGTGTGGTGATGTAAGTGAGGGGAAGGTCACAGCACCGGGTTCGTTGACGTTTGTTGAAGTTTTGAATTTTCTCCACAGACGAGCACGCTGACGCTGCACACTGAGCCGGAGGAGCATGTAAACTGAGATCCACATCGCCTGAAACCACAAGGACATTTCCAGACTGGGAGCACTGACAGTATGATCTCCCCCCACAACAGAAAGAAAATCTATATATTACAGTTCTTCTCAATCGTTTTCCTGATTTTTCTAAATATTAAACTCAAATGAAATGTATCAATTGATCATCAGCCTATGAACATTCTGTCACTGTTTGAGCATCACATAACTATATATATATATATATATATATATATATATATATATATATATATATATGGAGATGTATGATCCCTTCCAATATATATAGGATGTAATTTAGCATCAATCTTTATCATGATGTCATTTTTGATGATCATTACAAAAAGCATTTTTTTCATTTTGAATTTCAATTCGACCCAAATGATAACAAAACATTTTTTCTTTTTGGTGACAATGGCCAATTCACTGACACAAAATCTATAGGTTTGCAACATAAATGAAATATTAACCATGAAAATGTTGTGACAGCTGCACTGACTGTTCAGACTAAAAATGAACCGAAGCCACTGAGAAAAACTCTAACAAGTAATTAAGTGAAAGATCCTGTCAAAGCCAGAGCCTGACAGGACAGAGTGTGAGTCACTGACAGATACAGACAAGATAATCTGACGTGGGGTTTACTGACAAATGAGTATTAGATTTAAGATTTATAGTGTTCAAGCACTCAAGAAAACTGTCTCTGACTGAAAAGAGCCAGTCATCTTGTGATCAGGCCAGTGTGGTAATATGATGAACATGGAAAACATTATATCCTCTGAACAGCAGGATGTTAGCACGCTGATGTTGGCATTTAACACAAAGCTCCGCTGTGCCTCAGAGCTGCTGTTGTATCTGTAGCTCTGTGTCTTTCCGTATGTGGTGGGTGGACGGACTGATCACTTTATAGATTGATCATTTTATGGGTATGTGGAGGGATCGTCCACAAACAGACGTATTGATCCTCGTTCACAGTCGATGTACTCTGTCATGCATTATTCCTTGAACATGGTGTGATGGTAGATATTACACTACAGGATGAGCGAGTGTGTCTGCGTCAATGGAAATTGAATAAACTGGCACATAAAAAGATCAGTGGTTAATTCATGATGAACTCCTCCCTTCAAATCCTGCCACCACCACCTTCACTGGACTGCATCGTCTTTTCTGTATCACCTCAGTGATGTAGGACTGTCAGTGGCCCGAGGTAAAGAGGTACATTTAACTGGCCTGGGTTTCACTGAGACCATTTGTGGACTTCCACAAGGACGAGGAAATTATGGACATGCCCTTAATTATTAAACAAGTGTGTCAGCAGCCTGGCCTGATGGAGGTAATGCAAAGAGGAAGTGGGCCAGAGAGAGGGCCTCGGGGATCAGGGGGGGATAAGAGATGAACCGGTGGGCTTGGACCTTGGGGTGGGGTGATGTTAGGCCCAAGGGCTTTGGCTCAAGCACAGGAGATCCAATAATGCTGTCAAAGCTATTTTGCTCATTGTTAACATTGTGAACCTACATGAGGCTGTTAGAGGTGGACTGCTGTGCACAGGCATCTCAGTGATGTGGTTTTACACCGTGATAAAGCAGAGGACAAGTGCGATTTGATACAGAGCCATCACACGATACTGTGCACGCACAGCTGATTGGGCCACAATGAAAAGCCCCTTGAGAAACTTTTTGGATGACGTCAACAGAAAGGGTTTTTTGTATGAGGGATATGGGATGAGTGTATGTCTTCGAAGAAATCGATCAAGGGAGCCAGAGGCCTGACTCAGGCAAAACGTGCCCGTGTGTGTCTGTGATAAACAGTGTGGAAGACAGCACATTACATCATATTTACACCCAAACATGCCTGTGAGCTCTCACCCTGTGATAAGAACACATTTGCCTAAGACTTGATTTCATTCACGTGGACGCTTGTAAGAGGCTGTGGAGCGTAGACGAGGGTGGACGGGGAGGAAGGAGGTGTTAAGCTGGTTGGAGTCCTACTGCATCACTGAACGACAGCACCTCAATTAGTCCAACATGCTGATCAGGGATTACCAGGACAGTGGCTTCAACCACAGTTTCAATTACATGTTTCTCATTTGCATGTTGAGGCTGTGTGTCAGTGTGCAAGAGCTGATCTGAGAGCTGATCCACCAAACAGTATGAAAAGACAAGCAAGTAACAAATAAGTGCTGATAGTAGCGCACGTCCCTGAGTGTTTTTGAAAGACAGTGCATTTATTATGAATATACATTTATGAAATTAAAACAAGTGGTTCTTTTACTCACTATTTAAAAAAACAAACAAACTTAGCCTTTGGACAGTTCAGAGGTGTAGTTTATGGATGTTGTTGCTGTAATGCTCTGTGAGTTATTGCATTGTAAGATTTATGATAAATAATCAAGGCTGGGTGTCAGTTACATTCAGGCATTCGCCAAGTCAATCTACTGTGCATGTCACCATCGTGCTGCCCTTCACTATCATATATAAAAAAAAAGACAGTTATTGAGTTTTCACATTTGAGAAGCTGCAGTCACCAACCTTTAAAGGGACTGGTTAAAAGTCTTCTCCACCACCAAACTTCTTATGGTTTGTCTCCTGTTTCCTGTTTGCCCTGTTTTATTGTGAAATTCTCTGTGTCTTGTCTTCCTGTGCTCTCCCTCCCGTGATTACCTCATGTGTCTCACCTGTGTTTGATTTCCTCACCTGTGTCTCATTCCCTTGTGTAGTTTTACCTCAGCGTCTTCCCATTGGCCTTTGTTGGTTTTTGTCTCTGCATTTGTGCTGTGTGTCGCCTGTGTGCTCCTACGGGTTCCTGCCAGGGTTTTGTGTCTCCATAAGTTACATAAATATTTTTTTTGTCCTTCTACCACACCTGTCCTCTTTAGCTATGTCTGCATTTGGGTCCAGTTCCTCCAAACCGTGACCGGACTTGGTTCCTGGCCCGGGACCAGGTGCTGGTTTTGATGGTTGCTTGAAGGGCGCTGGTCAGAGGTTATAATCTGCAGCTCCACATCTTCAGAGCAGACTGGAAGATACAGTGAGTCACTGTAATGGAATCAAAAAGTGACAAGATAGGCCAAGGCTAGCTGGTTAGCATGCTAACTTCAGTAGAAGAAAAGATGTGCTTAGAGGCAAGAGATGGATGGATGGATGGATGGATGGATGGATGGATGGATGGATAACATCCCCGAAGGCAAATGAACTATATATTTGTGTCTTCAGTATAGTGAGGTGACTGAAAACTGTTTGATGGTTGGTGTTTTCCTGGCAAGTGTCACCGGTAACTATTGGTAGGTTAAGTTTGGATGATTTCATTACATTTGTGAATTTTCATCTCTGTTCATCTGTTTATGAAAACCTAAAACCAGGTTCGTACTTTGCTCAGCATCCTGGTGCTTCCTCTACAACTGGCTCAGTAACACATAAATCCTCATTTGCATTTTTCAGTTCGTGGGCTCAAAGTGTGGAAGTGCTCACCCACAGAACTCACAGTGGATCATGACTGGGATCATTTACTGAAACAGTGTTTGATGAGAGACCAGTCACTGAGCATCATTGTCATTGAACTGAGTCATTATTTGAGACTCTTTTAAAGGTGAACTGTGCAAGTCTGGTCGTTTTTCTGCAGTTTTGCTAACCTTCCTCCCAGCCATGTGCATTTGTTTTCAGTTAAACTGGTGAGAAAGCAATCCATGGAGCAGTGGATAATGTTATTTATCATATAGATGTTACGATGTGTATATTTGTGTGGTCTTATCTGTCATGAACAAGAGATTATGGATTACGAGGCACGTTTGTGTCGCAGGCGAGGGTTAGGAGATGCTGATCTTGCAAGGGTGGTTTTCAGCCAAGAGATGCCAGGTGGAAGGCAGAGAGCCTCCATTCTCCCTGTAACAAGTTACAAGCACAAGACATTTATTCAACCAACACAATTGCTCTGAAGCTCTTTAATTAAGGTAAAAATGTAGCATAGTTAAGCTAAAAATCCTGCATTAGGTTCTGGTTGAGTTGTGTACAGAGGTCCATCTAGGGAGGCAAAGGTAAGCTCTGACTGTAAATGCTATGGTATGTGGTACAGGTTTATGCTATATACTTGTACCTTACGGTGGCCCTTAGAGCTCAACATACAGCACCTTAAAGAAAACACATGCAAAGACACACAAATGCTACAAATTCTGAAAACAACTTCATCAACACACATGCTGCTGCCTCCAGAATAGTGCCTCAGAGTTTCTGCGGCACATGTTGTAAAATTCATGAAATTTTCTCTGAATTTGTCGTTCATCTCTGTCTTTGCATGTTTTTTCTGAAGTTGCAGTGAGTTGAGCTCTCAGGGCCACCGTAGTCTCTATATAAATCAACAATCATCATGGATGAGATTGTAAACATCAACATGTGCGTGTTTGTGTGTGTGGTGGTGGTGGTGGTGGTGGGGGGGGTTCATGTGTGTGTGTGTGTGTGTGTGTGTGTGTGTGTGGCATGTAGGTTAGGTAAAAGACAAGTAACTCCAATGGAGAGAAAACTGAGAAAAGCAGGTGTGATCTCCACCATGCGTGAGCTCCTATCCTGTGCGATGCTCTGTGCTATTACCGTCCAGTGGAGCTTCACAGCACTCAGGAGAAGGAGGGAGCGAGAGACAAAGATGGACAGAGAGCGAGAACGTGTGCGAGGAGAGTGGGACCGGCGCCAGCTCACCCCACCCTTACTGCTGCTGCCTGCAGAGTGAGGAGTGCTGCATTTCCTGAGGGCAATGCAGAGGACAAGGAAGAAGAAGCTCACTTCTGTTAAGGTCACGATACAGCAAACACAGAAAGAGAGAGCCTGCGGCGGGCAGAGAAGCTGAGAGGAACAGAGACACGTAGAGAGACGCAGATGGACAGATAGATACACAGATGGACAGATATATGGAGAGAGAGGGACAGATGAGCTGCAGTATTCACCATGAAGCCTCCACTGCTGTCAAATATTCAGCTTCACGTCATCAGAGGACAGAATCATTTTCACACCCCAAAAGCTACACCCACTTATTTCAGTGTCACTGCTTGATTTTCATTTGACTGTTCTATGATTAGACGCTTGTTGGCTCTCTCACAGGCACTGACAGACTTTCAAAATCACACCCTCGCACACAAGAGATTTTAGATTAATAAGGTTTAGAGAGGTCATAGTATAAGAATTTGGACGGCTGAAACTAAACGCCCCACCTGGAGGACACTTGGGCCTCAGCAGCTCTGCTTCAGGTGAGCTGTGGTCTGCACCAGACTCCATCTTCACTCAGCCGGGACTAATTACATGTCGTCTGGAAGTATTGGAGGACCCCCACATCACTGCAACAGCTGTTCACACAGGATTGCTTCAGACTTGTGTTTTCCGCTCTAAAACTACACAGACCTTTTATTCCATGCAGAACAAGTGAGGCAAAAAGGCCACTGTGACTTTCAGTTTCTCATTCTCTTTTTGGTTGTAAAATTTCAAAAGTTACCTTTCAGAGGAGACCAGGGGTATGTTTGTACTCAAAAGGGATCTAAAACAGCTACCTTTTTATTTCTGGCACATTATTTTTAGGCTTGTGCACAGGTAACAGGGTTGCCAAGAATCTCAAATCTACTCTAAAGAGAGTCCATTAGTTGAGCAACAGAAAAGATGTTAATTGTTTTTGAATTTAATCTTTGAAGCCAAATTACCAGACATTCTGCTGTCCCAGCTTTTCAGATGTGAGGATTTGCAGCTCTACTTTGTCTCATGTGATTGTAAACTTCAGAAAAATCATCATTAATCTACAATAACGCAGATATGTTTGTTATTCCACCCTCAGACAGTGCCTGGCACCTCAGAGTCCGTCTGCTGGTTTTCCATGTGCACACAGGAGGAAACAGAGAGAGAGGGGAGCTCTTCAGCTCTGCAGGCCCTGAGGTGCGGAACAACTCAGGGAACGACAGAGGTAAGCGGGCCTCTCCTGGGATGGAGGATTAGTGTGAACCATTACCTTAGCCTCGTGAATCACTGCTAATGGCTTCAGCGAGAGGGTAGTACTGAGGCAGGACACATTTAGATTGAGACTTTGAGTTCTGTAACACTGCGGCATATTTCTCCTGTTAGTGCAGCACAGACAGGGCTCTGACAACGCTCTGCAGAAGATGGCTTTAATCCCCCATCCCCCACGCCAAAATGAGCATACACCAGCAGATCCTTAAAAATTTATTGAAGTTAATGTTAGATGAAATCATAAGTGATATAAGAAAAGAAACAACAAACAACCCTTGCATAGATCACAGACCATGCCTTTGTCATCATCTGACAAACTGAACACATTTGTAGCATAATCCTCAGTAAACACAACATGACAATGACGGCTGGATTAGATAACACAATCAGAGTTTGGTTTGCTTGTGGATGAAAAGAAGAGCAGAAGAGTTCAACATTCCTTTTGCAATTTGCCCCAGAACTTCCCTACTGGCAATTAAATGTGCGTTCTTGACAGAAAAGACAAACTCAAAGCCATCACGCTTCAAACACAAACCAGATCTTCTCACTGACAGTCACCTTTGGCGAGCGAGATACACAAAAATCCCATCGTTTGATCCTGTTCAGAGCCTCCTCAGCAGGCAGAAAGCAGTCCAGCATCGAGACCTTTTTTTTTCTTTTTCTTTTAGCAAACAAGAATGCCTTAAAAACCAATGTGGTACAGAGGAGGATGTGTGGCACAGGCCCTGTTGAGACATGACAGGCAGGTTTCCCACAACACAGTATCACTACAGTCTAGACTGAGATGAGAATGGAACAAGTGTCACTTGAGTGAGCGATTCAGTCCTAGAAAGGAGATAAAGTTTGAGAAACTAGCCCTTGATGTCCTTGCTAACATTCAGAGCCTAAGCGAGCACAACCTGAACATCACGCACAGACGCTGGGCACGGCTCGGATACCCCGCGTCGTTTCAGTGATGAGGTCAGCGCTAAGGTGCTTTGGAGAAATCCAGCAGAGGACACGCTTCAGATAGACAACACCTTCTTAACAGGGCCTTTAACACGTAGCCTTGGTGCAGATGAAAGCAAGGGTTTCTTTTTTAAAATGATGCAACTGTATTATAGTTGATCCACAGTTTGAAAGGCAAAGCTCATGCAGTCTTCCATCGACCATGCAGTTTTTTGCGATCAGTAGGTTTCTGTAGAGATACATCATAGCAGTAGGTTCAGCAGTGAGGAAAATGTGAACATGGTGTTTGAATGAATCCTGTCTTTTTTCTCTTGGAGCTTAAAAAAACAAACCATATTTTTTGGGTTTTTTCTTTGTTTTTTGTTTTTTCATAGTACACTTCTTGTCCATATCATTTAGTGTATAGCAATTGATCATAATACAGTAGTTTCATTATCATGGCTTGCCAGAGGAACATATTGTCTTTGATATTCCAGTATATGGCATGTTCTTCCTAAATCAGTCATGTTACAGTGCCACCGAAAAAAAAGGAAAAAAAAAACACACACACACACATCAAGATTGTTTTTCATAAGTAATTGCAGTGTATATAGTGGTTACTTTTCTCTATCTTATTGTAGCTAAATTGCGGTTTGTTCACATGACGTTTCATGTTTTTTGTTAGTTCAGTTGAATTGACGTCATTTCTTTTCTTCTTTTTTTTTAAAGATCTTCTCACTTGTGTTTGTTTGCAGAAGCATTAACACCTGACAGTAAGCGAAACAAATGAATATGTTTTTTAAAAAAAACAGCTATTTAGGCACCTTCTCTAACTTCCACTCACACAACTGATCAGTCCAGTGAACTGATGTTATATCCTCTCTAAGTGCATTATGGGCTGTTCCTTTGGGACTGCGTTATAAGGTCCAGCCTTTGTTCCTGACTGCAAAACAGCTCGAGTCCGACCTGGGTGGTTAATGGGGACTTCCGCTATTACAAAGCCTACGTTTGGGTCTTGTTTTCACGGGTTTCTCTCAGCAAAATGTCAGCCTCTGCATTTGACCCCACTGACCTTACAAAATCACAGAACAGTGGGTAAGAGGTTGGTACATAAACAGCCCTGTTGTGAGTATCTGTCAAGTGATCGCAGTTCCACTGACATTCAAAATAGATTTGTTTTTCTTTGTTTTGTTTTTGTTTTTTGTTTTTGTCTTTTTTGTTTTTTTATACAAAAAAAGCATCTAAGAAACAGGTTATCTGTTATTCTATTGCTGTTCAGAATGCATGTTTCTGTTGGGTAATTGAATGCATAGCACCATCCATACATGCCCTCACAGCGAGAGTAGCAACAGCGCTGCTAATGTGAGGGGTATCATTTGTATTTTCTTCACCTCACGTTGAACCGTTGCATGCGGGACATGTTACACACATCACTACTCTCAAGCGTCAGTCATTCAGGGAAGTTGTGACTAAAGCGAACAGTTTCCTGATAGCTGCAATTATGAGAGAACAACTATAATTTCCTTGTGTCATCCTATATAAGGTATTAAATATATGGTATGGGTATTACTGGCATCCTTCTGTACAAGAAACCCTATACAAGTTGAAGATCCCTGACACAAACGTGTGTCTTTTTTGCTCTCATTATAAGTTACTGACATCTAGCAAGGCTCTTGAATATTCACCTCACTTGAGGCAGACACTCTTCAGCAGTACAGTACAAAGATCAGTTCCAAATAAAATAACAAACAGTGCCCTAAACTAACCAACCAGCCACCAATAACAAAACAGGTAGGAACAAGAATCATAGAGTGGAGAAAGTCTTGTCCAGAACAATCAATGAAGGCTTCAGCTTCAGGTAACATGTGATGGTGACAAGACAACAAGAGTAGTCCTGTACTAGCACCACAAAGTATAGCCATTGCACCAACAGAAACAACTGTGACATTCAAGTAACACTGCAGTGGAGCTTTTTTTTCACAGGACCCTATCAGGAGAGTGCTAAATAAAAAAAAAAAAAAAAAAGAATAGCATACAGTACAAAATCTATCATTTGAATGAATTAATCTCAATACTGAGTGTAGGTTGATGTACAGTAGCTGTAGATTTTCAAGTAGTCATTACAATTTGTCCCAGTCTCTCTATCTGCAGTTAGCCTGTGTGGGACAGTGTGCAGAGAAACGATGCATTACGTATGAGCGAGCACAGTGGAGGAGAAACAAGCAGAAATGGCACGAGCAACAGAACAAAACAATTGTGCAAAAAAGACGGGCTGCACTTTGGCGTGCGTCATAATGCCCAAGGATCGCAGTATGACAAACTTCTCTGCTCTCTCCCACACACATGCTGAAACACATTAATGTGCTTCTGTGACACAACAGTAACCTTCATATACCATTGTTTCAAAGAAACTAACGTAGAAAACAGTCAAGCTCGTCCTGCCAGGAGAGTCAAGCAATCCCTATCAACTCTCTAAAAATGAATGTTCTGATTGTGCGTAGCTTTAAGTGAATGAAAGGAGCGGGATTCTGGTTCACTATTTGTCCTAAGTGCTTGTGTAAAGGCTATGTTTTGGGACTCTCACATTCAATATTGCATGACTGCAGTTAACACTTAAGGTTCCATTTTGCATTATGGTATAGGAAGCCCTGCATTGAAGCTTGCAGCTCTGCAGCAAGTTTGCAATGACCTCACTGAGGTAGAGACCCTGAAAGGATGCGTGGTGCACGAACAAAAACAACAGACATAAATAAAATATGTTGAAAACTGATGGATATTCCCTTTTGAAGTGGATTGGTAAACATGCAGAGTACAATACATTGCTGCTTAAGGGCATAATTAAGTGCATGAAAACTGGGTTGTGCATGACGGCCATGGATCATCTTTTTGTTTATGATTTTTTTTGTGTGTTTTGTTTTTTGTTTTGTTTTTTTTGTTTTTTTTACCACAATCATCTGCCATTTCAGCCTTGTTTATCTGGCATCATTAACACCATAACCAACTGTGTGTCAACACTAAAACAGAAGGTAAACCAGTTCTGCTCAACCTCACAAATACCACTGTACACAGAGGCACTTTCACTGGTCCTGTTGGTGAAAGGGATAAAGGCACTAGCAACTAATGTCGGAATAATTCTGTGATGTGAAGTGAAATTTGGGTTTTGATCTTTTTCAGTGGAATCCAGAACAAAATGTACTAAAATTTGAGGTGGAGATGGAAGCATGACTAATAATATGTTAACTTTTCTTGTTCAAAGACGGTCCATGCACTGCACTATTGAGACGTAATACTGTAATTGGTGCTTATTATGATTATATGCATTTTTGATAATATTTATTCAGTTTCTTTGTCTACTCTTAAATTAGAAACTCTGCATCCTCAAGGTGGGTTTGGATATATTTGATCGCAATTCAGAAACATCCAGAATTTGATTTCCTTAGTTTCCCTGACAGTAGGGCACTGCAGCAGTGCCTGAATTGCAACAAGCTGTATACTCATGTCATGCATTAAATATACCAGGATACAAAAGTACCTTAGTCAGTAGACCATAATGCAGGTTACTTTTTTTCATGCTATGATCTCATTTATGTACTGTTCCCTTAAGATTTAACATTCAATTTCTATACTTCTAAATGATTAGCATTTCAAATTAAAAACTCATCCAGTGCACTCAGTATGAAAACAGATGAGAAGGGGGGGATGGAGGCAGATATTCAAAAGAACATCCTTTCCATTGTGTGAGATATGTCTCATGCATGCCGATATCAAAATGGAAAGTCTCTAATCATGCTCGTGTGAAGCTCACTTTATCATTGTGCTGTGTTGCATCTAAAGGGCATGGCATTGAATCACTTGGTGATATCACAATTACAGCATCTGCTGGAAAACAGCAGCATTGCGGATGTCCGTGAAGCGAGTAGATCACCGTCTGTTTACATCCAAACAAGAGAGATCAGTCTTCCTCCTATAAGGTGCTTTGCTGAATAGTAGATCCTTTGTAGGGAGAGAGGAGAGGGGAGGGGGGTGTCACCTAACTTCTTGGCGCTTACCACTCGGCTGCAGATGCTTGCATGTCTCTGCAGACTTTTCTGGTGCATTGTGCAACTTGCTGAAATGTTATCTGTACTCCATGCATAAGATTTTAATTATCACGCTGTCTTCTGATAAGACAGTGTGTGCTCTGCATCCTCCAGGGAGCAATGTTGATGTGTAAGAGTCAGTGTTTTCTTTTGGATATACCTATATATTTGTAGGATCAGAAGAATTAATTATTCTATCTACCTGTCATATACTCTAACAGCTTTGTTTTTTCTGTTTCCGTTCTATATAGCTGAGCATAGTTGGAGGCCTAATGCCTTAGAGCGCTTTGGGGAGGTAAATGAAGCATTCCTAACTGATGGTCTACTCCACGTATGACAGTCCCATAGACATCCCAAAGTTCCTAACTAGTGTCTAAACATCTGTAAGCAGCTTGCTTTTATTTACACAGTTTTGGTTGGCTATAGTGCAATTGCCAGTTCTGAGGTTTGCCTCTCTAAAGTTGTCGATGCTATTGTTTATGTCTCCGTCAATCTCCATGTACTCTGACTTGCTGACAGTGGATGAACTACGGCGGCTGGAGTTGGTTTCGGACGGGATGTTGGGGTTGCTGACATTGAGCAGCTGGGCCTGCTCTTCTCCCTCAGTCTCCCTGTGGTAGAAGTAGTTGAAGTTGGACACAATGACAGGCACTGGGAGTGCAATTGTCAACACTCCAGCGATGGCGCACAGAGATCCTACGATCTTGCCTCCTATAGTGACTGGGACCATGTCCCCATAGCCCACAGTTGTCATTGACACAACAGCCCACCAAAATGCATCCGGGATGCTGCCAAAGTAGGATCCTTGCTCCTCTGCCTCAGCAAAGTAGACGGCGCTGGAGAACAAGATGACTCCAATGAACAGAAAGAAGATCAGTAACCCCAGCTCTCGCATGCTGGCCTTGAGGGTCTGCCCCAAAATCTGAAGTCCTTTGGAGTGTCGTGACAGCTTGAAGATCCTGAACACCCTGACCAGACGGATCACCCTGAGTATGGCCAGAGATGTTGCCTGCTCCCCCACGACTTCGCTGTCTGGGTCTTCAGCCAGCTCGGTGCCAAGTGTGATGAAGTAAGGGATGATGGCCACTATGTCGATCATGTTCATCATGTTCTTGAAGAAGGCCGGTTTACTTGGGCATGCCAGAAAGCGTACTATCAACTCAAAGGAGAACCAGATTATACAGAGTGTCTCAATGACAAAGAAGGGGTCAGTGAGAATATTTGGCTTGTAATAAATGGTAGAGTTCCCCACGATTCGAGTTGTTGGGTCCTCTTTCAGCTGTGGTAAAGTCTCTAAACAAAATATGACTATTGAAATCAGAATCACCATCACAGACACTATGGCAATCCCTCTGGCGGTGCCAGAGCTTTCTGGATGCTCAAAGAGGAGCCAAATCTGACGCTGGAACTCCCTCTCAGGTAAAGGGCGCTCTTCCTCCCTGATGAAACCCTCATCCTCACGAAACTTCTCCATCGCCTCCACTCCCAGCTCGTAAAATTTGATTTCTTCTGAAAACATATCCAAAGGAACATTCACTGGTCTTCTCAGCCGACCCCCAGACTGGTAGTAGTAGAGGATGGCGTCAAAGCTTGGGCGGTTTCTGTCAAAGAAGTACTCGTTTCTCAGAGGGTCAAAGTACCGCATCCTCTTTTTGGGGTTGCCCAGCAACGTCTCTGGAAACTGGGAGAGAGTTTTCAGCTGCGTCTCAAACCGGAGACCGGCTATGTTGATGACCACCCTCTCGCAGCATTCGTGGTCGTTGTGGTCTGGAGGGTAGGTGTCCTGAGGGTGGCCAGGGACAGCCGAGGTCTCGTCCATGTTATCTCCCGCTACTACGGTCATTTTGGGAGGAGGTGGAGGAGGAGGTGGAAGAGGAAAAGAGGAAGAGGAGGAGGAGTTGTGTTGGGATGTCGGTTAGTCTGACTGAACAGGCATTCAGGTTCGGGGGGAAATTTTCCGCTCCTCAGCTTCCCACACCCCTTCAATTGTTGGAGACGTCCCCTGATATGAGGGGGCTGGTTGGCTGCTTTGCCTCAGTGCGGCTCCACTGCGGTTCTCGCTGACTTGACCATTGCTGCTCTCCAGTGCATCTGCTGCTGTTGTTGCTGCTGCCTCTGTCAACCAGAGAGGGAGAGAGCGAGAGAGAGAGAGGGAGAGAGGGAGAGGGAGGAAATAATAGGATCAAACTGCCAAGATATTTGCTTGCTCAGCATTTTCTGCACTTTATTTATTTATTTATTTACTTCACCCAGCCTGCAATTAGTGCAGCTATCCAGTGGTAAAGGTAAAAAGGACTCTATTGCGAGTTTATAGTGATCTTCTTCTCTACTTGTCCTAAAATCCCTATAAGTAATTCAATAGATATTTTATCTCCTGGTTGTCGGTGCTACTCCTCTGACACTGCTGTATGGATGTTTACGTTAGTTTGTCACAGAATTGCAGTGTCTCTGTGTCTTAAAGGAGCTTGGCAGGGATCTATCCTACGCCACTCTCTCCAGTCTGAATTATGATATGACGCATAACATTTGGTACTGATATTATGGCAACTGATGTTTCTGCATGTTCTCTGTCTGTGGGCCTAATGCGGTGCAAAACAGACACAGTCCAGCCTTAAGAGGGAGAGAAAACAATGCAGCAGTAGAGTTATCTTGAGATGAGGAGCAGCTGTCGATGAAAACAGTCACCACCTAACAGATATCTGTTGTATAAATCAGCAGTTTCGAGGCTTACCGTAGGTCGATCTTGAGAGGTCTTGAATGCGTCTTATCCTCGGGTAAAATCATCCAACAGCGGGGCACCAGTGGGTGTCATGTGGCAACTTCACATTGCACCTACTAAGAAAAAAAAAGAGCCTAGAGCCTTGCTGTGCTCCTCACCATCCCAACTGTGTCCGTCACAATGAAAGCGCCCTCAGATCGGGCTAAACGCGTGCAGACGATGAAGAAAGACGAGATAAAACAAGATGGAAATCAGGTGAGTGTGGTGAGGAAAGCCTGAGATGGAAACGGGGCGAAAAGGAGAGAGGACTGCAAAGCTGCAGCGTCGGTAGTTGCTTGCGCGGCGGCACGGTGGTGTGAACAGCCTACAGTTTACCGCAGGAGGAAATCTTGCGCTGCAGCTCAGGGGGGGAGATACATTAAGGGGGCAACAAGCGAGCTCTTGTCATTCCCAGACATCACTGCATCAGCAGAAATCTACTGCTTTTTGCGAGTAGACAAGATGATGAGCTGGATATGTTTGAGAGCGGCTCGGAGAGCAGAATTTAAAAAAAAAAAAAAAAAAAAAAAAAAAAAAAAGATCATCAAAATGGATAGTGGAGAGACAGTGAAGTGCAGCAGCAGCCTCAGCAGCAGCAGCGAGGTCCAAATGTTTTCTCCACACCGTCAAGCATGTTCTGCTGTGCATTTTACATGCGAGTGCAGGGGAGGTGAGGGGAAAGAGAGGAGTGGAGAAGAGAGGAGAGGAGCGGGAGGGAGGGCAGCAGGAGGAGGAGGAGTTGGAGGGTTTCGACGCAATGCAGACCGGCTCTACTAAAGCACGCCGCCAGAAGTTCTCCATATACACCACAAAAACAAGAGCGCTTGTGTGCCAGCACTGGCGCAATTCCACTGCAAAGGACAATTGGTAACGAAACCTCTCATTCCACACTATGCAGCATCTGAGATGTCCTCTCGTTTTAGACCTATAGTCTGTCATCCGCGGCTGAGAGATGAAAACAATCACCTCTCCACCCCATCACTCCTACACTGAAGGATTAGTCTACATGGGTGTGTGAGGGAATGATATGCGCCAGAGAGAGGCTATCTGCGAGGCCTGTCTCTGAAATAACTTCACTAATGGGCAGAAAGATAAAAACCTCAACGTTGTGTTTGCAGGGCAGCTCGCACGTGCACGACTAATGTCCAATATCTTTGATAGTGACTGAGTTCCAGCGTTTTTCCAATGCACCTTCATCACTACACTTGTCCACAGAGGCCAGGCTGATGAGACAAAGGATGACTTTGGTGTAACTTTGTGTTGAGTGGGCTGATGCTCTGCAGAGGCCGCGGGATCAGTTTCAGCACCACGGACAGAGTCACAAAACCACAAACCCCCAAAACAATAAGTAGTTACAACACATTATCTGAAGGAGCTGTTGTCTTATTTGCCCATTGCTGAAGTGTGTGTGTGTGTGTGTGTGTGTCTGCAAAGGCCGGTCAGGACCTAAAACAGTGAGGCAGAGCTGAAGTGACTCAGTGACTGGAAAACACAGACCTCTGTGTGTTTTGTTCAAACCCATGCCTCCAGGTAAACGTGTTTATCAGCACAGCACTTTATTACCTTCACTACCTTTGTGACAACACAGCTCTGCCCCTGTGCCCTGACTCTCACCATTCGCAGCACCAACACACATATAATGTACTTGCTAATTAGACTAATGGACGTGGATGTGAAATTCTTCCACAGATGACCTGCTGCTGCCTCCCCTCACTCTCATCTGTGTTACTCTGAGAATGAACACACAACGACTGGTATATGTTTTCTGATTCGTAATTTATTTATAAAAAGGATTAAGTTAAGTTCACATACATGTTTAAATTAGAAAAATAAATATTTAATTACATTTAAAATTCACAATGAATCCATGTCATGCAGACATTGCACTATAATGCTTCTGGCTATGTTGTTTACAGCGAGCTGCAGTCACATCTGAATGTTTGTAACAACACGGAGGTAAGTCGCTTCTCCAACTTTGCATTATAAGCTGCATAAGAAAAGGGGAAATACAGATTTACAAAAACGCAGTATATACACAAGGCTTTTTATACAAGGAAAGCGTGGTCATTTACAAAGCCTACACAAAGAATGTTGTC
Source organism: Caranx ignobilis (assembly GCA_021432705.1). NCBI lineage: Eukaryota > Metazoa > Chordata > Actinopteri > Carangiformes > Carangidae > Caranx > Caranx ignobilis. Next base: position 68,184,300 of record MU269990.1, on the reverse strand, counting down.
GTCGTCGTTGTTGTTTTTTTCTACTGATGATACACACTGTCCATTCACACAATGCGTTCCCACCGTGAGGTCTCTGTAGGCTACATCACTGGCAATTCAAGAAAATGATCCAACAGTCTGGAGGAGAGGAGAATGCCACACTTGTATTTTGTTGCTTCATTTAATCGCCTGCTTCCTGCAAGTAAGCAGAAAACAGAACTCACTGTGTGAACATTAGCAGGTGAGAGGAAGCAGCCGAGCTTAGTTCACCATCACAAGCATCCGGATACATAGTGAGTCACAGAGCACGGCCCCAGAGGCTTAAGCCTAAATCAGTCAGGACCAGCTGCAACAGCGCAGAGATATTCAAGCTCAAGTGTTAATTTTACACACGGTGGATCGTGAGCAGAGGAGTGGATCATCCACAGAGTGGCGCTCCCAGCTCACTTATCCTGTCTGCTGCATCACAAGCCCCAAAGACAGGTGCTTTTCCTATGCGTTATTATGACTATAGCCATTTTAATAATCGTTAGTTGTTGTCTTTTTTAAGTAAAAGGGGAAAAAAAATCCCACGATGATGAAATATTTATGATTTAATTGATTGAGTTCCAATGAAAAACAGATCAAACTGATCAGTGTCCTGAATGTTGCAGCAATCACGTGACACATGCCAGGAATGAGAGCAAAGAGAGAGATACAAAACTTAACCCCCCTCCAACTTTTTTTTTTTTTTTTTCTTGGCAAAATAGGTTTACACAGTATCTCCATGTGTGTGGGTGACCCCATGCTGCACGGTGCCCCCTGTGTTTACGCACGAGGACACGTTCAGTGCGAACATCAGTGAGAAGTAAACAAGCCCCAGGCTGCCCAGGTCAACAGCCTCCTCTCCACATACACACAGTGGAAACATTACATAGCTTCTCAGTCTATATGTCTGTGTCGCTATAGTTCGCCACGCGCTGTGGGCGCGGAGAGCTGCTTGGCATTTGCGTCACTGGCGCTTTGACGCATGGCTGAGCTTTATCCAAGGCCTTGGCATTGGAAAAACGCGTGGCTCGTGCTGCCATGTCTTTGTGGGTAAACAAAAGGAAACCCATCTGCCCCTGTCACCTATGTACTTTTCATGTGGATCAAATACCGCTGACGCTGCTGAAGTATTTCAGAACTATATCCCATGTGTGTTTTATTGTGCCGGGGTTCCCAAATGAGGTTTCCCGAGTATAATACTTTAGTTCACGGCTTCCCACATGTTGTTTGTACTTTACCAGCAGAAGCCACACATGAGAAAACATAAGAAGTTATAGCAGAGGGAGGAATGGTTTTCTCATCTGGGGAATTGAGTTGGAGTGAAATGAAGCCAATTCCCACTGGTGCCAGTTGTACAATGGATATCTGAGACTCCACGTTTGGGAAACTTTACATAGCTACATCGTGCGTAAAACACCTGCAGCATCCGACAAGAGGAGGCCTACATACGATGCATGTTCATGTTCAGTGGAAGACAACTCACCAGAAAAAAACAACAAATCTTCTTTATACATCTGTCAGTTTCCCCGTGTACGGGTCCAGTGGGTTTAAGTTTGGATATGTCAGAGTGTCCAGGTCGACGCTCTCCTGGTAGGACTCAGTTTTGGAGATGAGCGACTGGTTACTTTTCTTTGAATCACTATCATTGAAGGAGGGTTGTTCCTGCTGCCCGCAGGTCACGTGCACGTACTGAACATTTTCCTCCTCCTCGTTCTCTCTGTGGTAGAAGTAATTGAAATTGGACACTATAACAGGCACTGGTAAAGCTATGGTGAGTACTCCAGCGATGGCGCACAAGGATCCAACGAATTTCCCCCAAATGGTGGAGGGACACATGTCTCCATAACCAACCGTGGTCATCGTCACCACAGCCCACCAAAACGCATCAGGTATACTTGAAAATCCAGACTCGGGGTCTTCTGCTTCTGCAAAGTAAACTGAACTGGAGAATAAAATCACTCCGATGAGCAGGAAGAATATGAGCAGTCCCAGCTCCCTCAGGCTTGCGTGAAGCGTTTGGCCGAGAATCTGGAGACCCTTGGAGTGCCTGGAGAGCTTAAAAATCCTGAAAACTCGGACCAGACGGATGACCCTGAGTATGGCCAGAGATGCAGCCTGCTGACTGCTGCCCTGATGTTCTGCGAGATCAAGGCCCAGGGTGATGAAATACGGAGCTATAGCCACCACATCGATCAGGTTCATGATGTTCTTAAAGAAAGCTGCTTTGCTGGGACACGACAGAAACCTCATGGTGAATTCAAAGGAGAACCACACAATGCAGAGCGTCTCCACCAGGAAGAAGGGATCTGTGAACGGGCTGGGCGCTTTGCCATGAGCGCTTCCATTGACGTGGTTCTCCGGCGCTGGGGGGACTTCTCTGAACTCGGGTAGCGTCTCCAAGCAGAATATAACAATTGATATCAAAATAACCATAACTGACACAATGGCGATTATCCTCGCGGGTCCTGAGCTCTCCGGGTACTCGAACAGGAGCCACAGCTGACGCTGGAACTCGTTGGTTGGCAGCGGGCGGTCCTCTTCCCTCGCCAAGCCCTCGTCGTCTCGGAACAGCTCTATGGCCTCCTCCTCGAGTTCATAAAACTTTATTTCTTCCAGGAAAATATCCACAGGTACACTCACCGGCCTCCGGAGCCGCCCTCCTGACTGGTAGTAGTAGAGGATGGCATCAAAGCTCGGCCTGTTCCTGTCAAAGAAGTATTCGTTTCTCAGCGGGTCAAAGAAACGCATCCTTTTACGCGGGTCTCCCAACAGCGTGGTCGGGAAGCGGGAGAGGGTTTTTAACTGCGTCTCAAACCGCAGGCCTGAGATGTTGATGACCACCCTCTCGCTGCACTCCTGGTCCGCTGGTTCCAAGTCAGCAGCATCTTGCAACGAAGGAGTAATGACCACAGTCTCGTCGTGGTTCTCCTGGGACACCACAGTCATCTTTTTACCCCTCCGAGGGTAAATCCGTCACTCACCTCCTTGGTGCCTTCCTCTTGCCCTTTAGCCCGTGCGTCCTCCCAACTCTCTTTCTCATGCAGCCGCCCCAGATCCAGGCACAGTCCCCCCTTCTCTCACTCCCAAAGTCCCAACACTTTCAATTGTTGATATCCAAAATCGCTGTGTTGTTGATTTACACCGTCCTTTTGTCAGATTAGTGCCTCTGAACTGTCAACTTTCAATGGTGCAGACAGATCTCCACTTGCATAAGCTATACCGATGGTTAGAGATGGCTATCATATTCACACCATTTTAAACTCCAAAGCCCTCCCCAAGTTGGAAGACCAGATGACACTTGCTGCTGCTGCTGTCCCTCTCACACTCACCCACTTCACTGTGGCACTGCAGGGATTTCCAAGTAAACATGATGTAGCCTCTCACATGTAATCTTTTACATTAGAGTTGCAAGTTGCATGTTTGGAAAAAATAAAGTATCCCAAAGTCTTTGTATTGGTTTGCTCAGAGAAAGGTCCAGTGTGTTTTCAGATCCAGACTCAACACAGAAATGGAGGCTGTCACCCAGCAGCAGGTCCCTCATTCATGAAATCATGAGGCTATTCTTGTCACAAGGGGAACCTCCAGGACCCGTCCCGTGTCTGCTTTGGGTCACAGCCCACAGTTTTAGAAACAAGTGGACACGATAAATAGATGTAGCTTGTTAAGTGTAGTGATGTTTGTTTCTCTGCAGCGATATATTAAATGCGTCTTGAGGTAAATGAGATGAAATAACTTGAATGCTTTGAAGCAGAGACCCGTATAACCAGGGGCCCTCCTGGACCCAGCCAGTGGAAACTGCTGGCTTGACTGACACTTGAGTAGCCAGAGAGGATAGCGTCTTCAGGAAGTCTTAGCCAAAATAACATTCACTGTTCATTGCACTTAAAGGGCTCAATTCAGCATGTTGGAACATGGGGACCCCCAGAAGACAAGTGACCTGGCCTTGGGGTCACCAGGTGTAAAACAAACAAACAAAACAAAACCAGCTGGAACTACTTGCAGTGTTATTTGTTCCTTTTCAGACTCTGCAGTCTGGATTAAACTGAATATTTTCTGATACGTTATAATTTGTCTTCTCCTCCACAAGACTGGATGATGACAAGTTTAAACGATGTACCCCGGGGTCTACAGACTGAAGTTATAATGTGCATTGTGGTCTATTTATAGCTCTGTTTTTTTCCACTTTCATTGCCTTCATAAAGTGGTATCAGTTATATCAGTCTCAGCAGTTGTAGGCACTGCACCACAACAATAATAGCTCAGGGGTGATAATCAGTGTTACTAAAACCAGCCTGGACGGTTTGAATTATTACGTTGACACAGGCACTTCTTGGCAGGTACAACATACCATCACAAACTTTTATGTTAGACTTTCTTTTTTTTGCACAGAACAACTTTCCAGAGGAGCAGAGCAGCACAACTTTTGAGGTGTCTCTCCATTCCTGAATTAAGGGTTGGATTTCAGAGTCAAATGTCAGTGTCAGGACACGGTGCCGCCTGCTGCTAATGTGTTAGCATATAGCGTTCACCAAGTGGCTGTCTGGGTCAAGCCAAGATGTAAGGTCTTGACCGTATCCAAGGAAACAAACAATAACAAACCAGTTGAGGAATGGACGCGTGACTCTTATAGACACTGGTAAAAGCATAAGAAGCAACACAAAGGAGTTCAGAGCAGTCATTCAGTCATGATCTACAGGAGCTTCAGTCTGTCACCTCTGGTTATAATTATTCAAAATTCACTCAGTGGTATATTAATGTTGTCTTTATAGGAGCAACCATTTTTGTTGTGGCACAATATTCGCATCATCTTGTTTGATGATATAATAACAATGTAGTAGCACTACTATATACTCTGTTGCCATGTGAGCGTTTGTACTATCCATAAATTTATTTGCAGATACAATATGACAGTACACATGCATTTATGTGCATACTTAACATTGGCTCTATGTAATGAGGTATAGCCTGGGAGACACATGCCCCAAAGACTGCAGGGTGCATGAATGCTGACAGCGAGGAACCTCCCATCGTTATTAATGGCTCGACCTATGAATGTAGGAGACCCCCATGGTAATGAGATACTGCGGATTCACCCGCTGCAAGAAAAACATCTGCTTTCCCACCAGTCTAGAGAAAAAAGTAATTTTGAGAAAGTCAGTGATCTCAGCTGACATTCACATCTTGATTTGATAATCATGATAATATGAGAGCAAACAGAACTACCAGTGAAGACAAACCATCTCGAATTTTCACAGTAACATGATGAAAAAGATTCGCTATGAGATGGTTGAATAATATACAGTCACAGTACCAATGAAACAATTAATTATGATATAAAAACAGATCTGATAGTGAGACATTATCACAATGCTTGGCTATTCTGAAATGAAAAACAAAATTCCTTTAAAATGTTTATTACCATTTTGATTAAGTGCACTTCATCCTCTAAAGCTCATCTTTGTCTAAATATAGACAGGATGAGTTTCCTCCCCCACCCATTACAGACGTGAGGTAATCACAGGACCAACTTGTGTCACTGACTCCCCTTGGCTTTCACCTCCTCCTGTACCCCAGGCCAAGTATTTACAAAGTGTGTGTATTTCTGTAAGTGTGTATCCGGCTTTGCTATCAGTGCAATTGGTGAATGAACGCATGTGCATATCATGTTTGTGTGTGTGTGAGAGTGTGTTATAAATTGAAAGAGGTTTTTAGAAGGTCAGCCCCACTAGTCATCAGCTCCTTCAGATCACATCGTTCTAGTGCCAACTACTCTGCTCGAAATGAAATAGGGGGTATTTGACCCAGTCTGACGTACGCTCCGGTGATGACAGCGTCTCAGACACTGGTATGAGTCTATAGAGGTAAAGCTATATCTGGGCAGCCTCTCATTCAAGCTGTGTACATTAGGTCCACTGACAGAAACGTTTTCTTCAACAGTCACTTGTGAAATAACAGTCCCCAGAAAGTAACACTCAGGACTGAGATGGAAAAATTTTCAAAAAGCAGGGAGTTGCTGTGCTGCACGTCAAAACTTAAAGTTACATACGAGGTTCTCAAGCCATATATCAATTTGTCTGCTACAGATTCTGTCATACCATGTTTGATGGTAGCCACCACTTAGGTCTGGGTGTGTTATTCCTCTATTGGTGATATTACAGTTCACTTATCTGGGTTCAATTCCGGGCCCTGGAGCCTTTCTGGGTACAGTTTACATGATCTCCCTGCGTCTGTGTGGCTTCTGTCTGGGTTCTATGATTTCTTCCCACAGTCCATAGACATTCACATTTTGTTGATTGGTAACTCTAAATTGCCCATAAGTGTTAATGTCAGCGCGTGTGCGTTGCTCGTGTTAACTGTGACACTGTGAACCATTGCCCTGTGTCAGCTGTGATTGGCTCCGGCTCCCCCATGACCCTGCAGGGATAAGCAGTGGATGGGTGGGCTGCATTAGGGATGCACTAGGCTACAACCATCAAGTGTTTGACATTATAGATCAGTGATCGAAATTATGGCTTGGTTTTGTGTTGATTCAGTTGTATCATCATGTGTGTATGTCGCTATAGTGTTTTTTTTTGTTTGTTTTGTTTTGTTCTTTTTTAATCATCACTACTTGTCTTTAACAAAACTTCAGACAGTTCATAGCTGTAGTTTACAGAGGATTTTTACTACTTTGTTTCAGAGCACAAAACAGTAGTGGCGTCACAAGGATGGTCTGGGTATGGATTAAAGAAGAAAATAAATAATAATAGTTGCAGAAAAAGTTACAGGGTCAGAAACAAGAGTTAACTGTTGCACATATATTCAAACACAGTGAGGTGGGGGGTTAGGAGCTTGGCTTTGATATAGGCTATGAGTGGCTGCCAGATTTTTTGCGAATGTGGCCAAGGAGCCATGCATTGTAAGTCTCAGTTTCTCAAGGCTGTGATGGTGCAACACATCCTGCATCCATCGAGTCCAGCTTGGAGAGTGGGGAGACTTCCACTGGAGGAGAATCAACCTTCTAGCCAATAACAAATTTTGTTATTTGAAGTTTTGTACTAGCTAAGCATTTATCATTTTGAAGTGAGCTTTATTAATAAAAGTACAAACAAATGTTTGTTTGTCTTTTTTAATGCAGTCTGTGTTTTTCTGTTTGTAAATGGACTCATAGCATTTCTATACTGCAGTTTGTTTTTACATGGAATATAAGACAAATGTATCTGCAATAAGTTAATACTGGCTCTTAAATCAGCTTTGGTAGAGTACAGCTCTACTATGTCCCCTCTCTGCTTTTTCTGTACATATAGAGGAATGTGACAATGTCCATGTTGACTCAATAAAACGGTGACAAAATCTAATACTCTGGAGTGAACTTTGTATGGATTACAGAGCAGCTCTCAGTCTTCAGTCATCAGACAGTGTATATGTCTGTGATGTGAGGAGCGTGTGCAGCTGTGACTAATTAATAGTGTGAAAGTTTTTGCCTAATAGAGCCTAAGCTGTGTTTATACCGTCCCCATTACCCGCTGTGTGCACAGTCTCCTCACCCTGAGGTGTCTGAACCCAGGGCTTCCACTCTTGAAAGCAGATACCCCAGCCAAACTCCTTGCCAGGTCCTGGGTTTTGATAGCCACCAATTTTAGCCTGCTGTCATCTGAAGTTGATGTTCGTGTTTTTGCTGATAGGTAACAAGGCATGTAGCAAGAGATGAAACTGGACACCTGAGATCCAGAGGGCAGGGTTCCTTGGAATTACCTCCTGTCCCACGCCTTCCTCAGGTTATCATTTCGCTCCTTGATCAGGCCTTTCCCTTTTTTAGTAGACGGTGTCGTCCAAAATCCAGGCCAGGGGAAATTGCAGAGGGGAGGTCAGTTTACAGGAGAACCACACATGCGTTATAAATCAAGGGTGACTTCAAAGGTCTCAAAGTTTAATTTTTATTGCTCACTTTATGTCCATATGATTCTGCTCTCAGACACTACTGTCTTGGCATTTGGATGCACAGTGTTCCTGTTGACTTCTATCAGTGTCAGTCTGTGCTTGAACTGTCTTCATTCTCAAAGTGCTGAACCTCAACCAGAATACCTCAACACAACAATAACAACACACAGGAATTGATATCTATAACATCCCTACTGGAAACGAAGGGCTCACTCAATTCACGGAGCAGCTGATTTACAGAAACTTAATCCGCGTCCATTATGATAATCTTCTAACCATTTTAGTAATTAATTGGAAAAACATGAGGATTTTTTGCTTCTCTGTCAAACAGGGCTTGGCTTTGACTTTTAAAATCCAGGCTGTGAAACCCACATTTTGGGAAATGGCCTTATGGGAATTGGTGTTCATTCTAAATTCTGAAACATATAAGTACAGTGAGTCATGTGCCATACTGAGAGAGGCTCAGTTTCAGGGCTGGATGTTTAGTTCTTAGAGTAGTGGATCAGCACTCGACTGTGAGACCGATCACTAGCTACAGTCAAAAAATGTTCCAGCACACAAATAAGTTCTGTGTTTGGTTAATATTACTACTACACTAAACCTTGACGTATTACCAACTCTCCATCCAGCTCCAACATAGTGTGTGAATTAGAAGATCGCTGGACTTGATGGACTGAAAAATAAAGCCTGTTTAACAAACCACCTAAACCAAAAACAATCAAGACCAAAGTGAAGTGGTGTTGTAATGTTACTTTGAAATGTCCCACACGCACAAGTTGAGCCAGAGAAGCTCAGAAAGGTTCATTTTTTCAGTTTCTGCTGACACGTCTTTCATTGTCACACACAGTAACACTTGTTCTGCAGGTATATGTCTATGTTTTACCTCCTGACTGGTTTCTCTTCTTTAGCCAAATCATCGAAAAAACATTCGGCCTGTAAAAATAATTTCAAGAATCATTTGAAGTAAGTGCAGGTTTTCCTTTCTCTGATTATTTTCTTTATAGGAAGAGTCATGTTTACACTGGCACTCACAAGGCCTCGCTTGTTCTTAAGCTCAGTTTACTCAGTGTTAACTCAAACATTTTCCTTTTTTGTACCTCACCTGCCATGTCACAACATGTTACAGTGAGCTCTGCAACATAAACAGAATGCTGAACCGTGATATTAGGTCAGGCCGAGGCCAGCGCTGACCATCTGGACTGCAAGTTGCTGCCATGTGTCTGATAACATTTCTCAATTCCTAGGGTTCCTTGAAATCCTTGAACTTGTACCTGTTCATTAATAAATCTTTCATTACTTCCTCATGTTCACAGCCAATTTGCAGGATGGGGATTGATTTCCCTCCCTGTTTTTCTAAATTGATTTTGTTTATTTTTCATTAACTTTTTCATCATTTTTTTCTATGTTTTAGTTGCGTAACTATCTTACATTTTAATACAAGCATTCCTCCCACAGCTGCTGGTTAACTGGTATGGGGATGATGACAGCACATGCTGAGCTGAACTAACTAGTCAACATACAAAGACAAGCAGTAAGAGGCTTGTATGGACATTCACAGCGTAGATTTACTATGTTTAATATTTCATTACGACCTATATTTCTCTGGAGGTACTGTGTGCTTCCACTACTGCAAACACAGCCCAATAAGCTAGGCCTACAGATCCATATTAAGAATTTATACTTATGTTTGTGTCCGTATAGATGCTGTATTTTCAGCTTTCACCAGAGCTGTAATTGAATCCAGCTCAGAGAGCAACCCTCTGCTGTGGAACCTTAGAGACTCCTATAAATAAACAGGCAACGCTCCTTCAACACTTGCCTATATGGCACATGGAATGATTAGCTCATGGCAAGAGCCCTCTGATCTTACAGTGTGTAGCCACAACTATTTTCTGTCAGCTATGTGCATTGCTTAACTTGTGGAGTGTGTCAAGAATGTGGTCTCTAAGGAATTCACAAAATTTACTTAGCCCATACGATATACTGGCTTTACATTGATTTCTTAATGAATGTTGCCATAGCAGGTTAATTGCTTCAACAGCAGTTTAAAGAAAAATATCCACATGTAAAGTGAAATGTATCAAGAGGTCAGCATGGAAGCACTGACACCTATTATTGTTGTGCATATAATTAACACTACTACTACACAGTGTGATTTCAAATCCTGAGAAAAAGTGCAACAATGTTCAAAGTGTACAACATTCAAAAGCTGCTTGAGTAAAAGTGTGGAAGTATTTTTAGCAAATTGTAGATGTAAATGTGCCCTTGCAGTCACACAATACCAGATTGTTTACACTTTTACGTGTATATCTGAGCAGTGTTTGTACAGTAGCTATTAAATGTAGAGATGGCTTTAAATACCTAATACAGTGACATGGATCTGTTTCCTTTGTGAAATATTGATTGAGTTTTCCTCTTCAAGGATGGGTAGAAGTTTCCCTGGTACAACTGCAAACATTTCTTAACATCTGAGACATGAGAAAACGTGAAACTCAAAAACAAAGGAAAGAAAAAATGTTTAATAACTACGGGTTTAAAGGCTATGAGAAAAGTTTCTATTTTTTAATCCTCATTTTTATGTTTTCAGTTTGGTTCGAAGTTTAGAGTCGAAGTGTAAAGTGTACACAGAAGAAGTAGTAGTTCAAAGTGTACTTAACATTGCAGATGAGTAAATATAGTTACTGCCATTACAACTGTAATGATTTATCTAAGGTGGTTGACTCAACTATGATGGAGTGGCTCTGAATAGCCACAGACGCTCTCTGTGCCCCCCCCCTGACTGATTTAGTGGTATCGCCCAAATAAATGCAAACACCTGAGCTTGTTCAAAATTGATTCCATGTAGCAAATGTTCGTCGTCTGACGAATAAACACGTTCTTTTCCTACGACCTTAAGGTGTATCAACTTGACGACTTAACGAAGACGTCAAAATTTAACCGGTGCTCCATAACTCCGGCTAGAGCCTCCGTTAATCTCGATCTCCATGGTGATGGCCCGTGACACTTTAACCTTTGACCTGCCCAACATAAATTGAGCAGCGAAGGAAGCCTCGATGAGGACTATATTTTTGACTTGTGTGGTAAATTGTGATTTTGCGCTGAAATGGAAGTTCACAGCATTCATGGGTGTAGTGCAGACAGGAAGTGCGAGTATACCTAAAACCGTTATGTTACAGTTAGCGTTAAGCTAGCAGCAGCAGCAACAGCAGCGGCCGGGGTTAGATTTTGGGGCCTGCTGCAGAGATGGAGAGAAGACAGAGGACCGACAACCGCCTCCAGACCAGGACTAGAAGAGGACGAGGACAGGAGAGGAGGACACCTGAGGGCCCGTGTTAAAGACTCGCACCATGGCCGGAAATGCAGTGTCAAGATACCGGTGGGTGACACTGTCCTTGCCGGTGTGGTATGCTGTTCCCTTTGAATGAACATAACGTGGCTCAGCTGACCTGGATAGTTTGCGTGTGATGTGTGAATGAAGTTTTCATTCTGCAGTCCAGTGTCACTGTGTAGCCTACTTAGCCTGCCAGGGTTTTGGACAATGGACAAATCCATGTGATCATGTGATCATGATCTGTGACGGTTGAGCCTTGTTTTCTAAAGTTTTTTGTTAATCCTGTGGTAGGATGATTGTGCCCGACAGGAACAGCTGCTTTGGTTCCAAGGTTAAAGTTGTTCAGAATAATGGTATCCTGTAGGAGGCCTGTGTAAGTCATGTAATTGATTCATGCATTGTGCACTCACAGAGGGTTTCATCGGGACCATCATACTTACATACATCATATCATACAGGGATGCCTTTACTCTTACTCTACTGCTTCAGTACTTCAATACTTTGTGGCATAAAGTTGACAATCTATTGAAACATCTCACTGAGACTGACATGATTACATCACATGTTTCCTGCAGATACTTAACTTTATATCAGAGATGGCAAGAAAACTGATTAGTGTGTGGCTCAAATTCTGAGACTATTGATATAAGTATGAATGATTATAGGAGTGCAACAATGATCTGCTGATTGTTGTTTTAATTTATCAATCATTGTTATCACTATTACCATTTGCCCAGTAACATTTCAGAAAATATTGAAACAAGTGCGATCCGTGGTTTCTGAAACTTACAGTTGAGTCTCTACTTAGTCTGTCGAACCAACAGTAACCCAAAGATGTTCAGTTTGCTGTCATATAGGAGAAAGAAATGCAGCAAATATTTAAGAATCTAAAACCAATGAATTATCAAAGTATTTACAGATGAAATTACCTTCATTTCTTATTGATTAACTGGCCAGTTGTTGCAGCTCTGAATAATAAGAAATCCTACTTACAGTCCTTTCATCTCTTCACTGGATTAATCTTGTATATGGAAATATTGCGTTGGTGAGAATGTGGAAATTGTTTCCTCAGTGTGGACATTATGTGCCTCAGAGACAGAGTCTTGAGCAGGGGCGTCAAACTCATTCCACAAAGGGCCGCTGTGGCTGCAGGTTTTTGTTCCAACCAATCAAAAGCACACAGTTTGACCAATCAGCTCTCTGAAGACTGAGATCAGTTGATTAACTGAGTCAAGTCTGGTGTGCTGCTGCTTGGTTGGAACAAAACCTGCAGCCACTCGGCCCTTTGTGGAATGAGTTTGACACCCCTGGTTTAGAGAATCATAGTGCATACACCCAGACAGCCACATGAACAGTGTCAGTGAACAGTGTGAGTGGATACATAATATGCACTTGTACACGAGAAGACAGAGTAGAGCTGTAGTCAGTGGGGGGTTGTATTCAGAGCCACCATGACAGATGACCACGGCTCTCACCAAAACTTGTAAATGAAGACTGTATATATTATTATAATCTATCTATAGTATTTTGAACATAGTGGATTGCACACTCTTGGTTATCTAATATAATATATAATAAAATGTGATGGCTGTCATCTTGATAAATTTAGGTCTGTCTGAAAAGGTTACTTCATGTAGTAGATGCATAGTGACCACGCCAGAGAGTTTTAAGTGACAGGGTAATTGAATTACATTCTGGCAGCAGCTCCCTCGTTGATCCTCTGGAAACAGGCTCTCCAACCATTATAGAAATTGTTTGATTTGCTGGGTTTTCTGACTCAGGCAATAATAAAATATCAAATTTATAAACTCTCCTGAGGAACATGCTGACTTGACAAACTTTGGTTTTTTGGCCTGCGTTACCCACAGAGGTTTTATTTTATTTTGAAGATGCTCTATATCAAAGTGTGTATCATACGGCCACCTTTGTATTCCCCCACATGCAAAGAAAGTTTGAGTTTCTGCAAATTTTATTCATAAGGTTCCATATAATGAAATGGTGCAGAAATTACACATCCGTTCAGAGCCAGTGGTCCTTCCAAAAAGTAAATACTAATAATAGCATTCGGAGGTAACCACAGAGCTGTGTATCATCCCAGAAACATCATATGATCATCACTTTATTATCAACTGGTCCTAAGTGAAACAGAATAACTGTTGAATTGTATAAAAATATCAGCTTGTGCAAAGCTAATCCTCATCCTATGTTATCAGACTCTCAGCTGGGCCTCAGGAAATGTTAATACATAACCGAGCACCTACCTCTGATTGATTTTCTATGACAAGCAGGAAATCCCTCATGATGAGCATGAAAGGATCACAGGCAATGAGGGAAAGGCACGTAGCAGAGAGAGCAAAGTTCAAAATAAATGGACTGTGATCTGATAGGGCTGGAAAATCACAGCCCTGTAACCTACCACATCTGAGCTCCATCGTGGATTTATTGGAACTAAATTAGGGCTGCAGCTAACAATAATTATTAGTTCACAGAGTGCAAGGCTGTGGCCTTAAATGTCTTGTTTTGTTCAGCCAACAGTCCAAAAGACATAGCACAATAGCTGTCACTGAAGATGGTCATGATGAGGTAAATCCTCACATGTGAACCACCAACTGCAATGTTTCTTTGTCCATTATTTACATTTGAAAATAACTGTATGGACAACTAAATGACATGGATGAATGAATGTTTCAGCTCTACAGTAAATGGAAAGTTAATCCATAAAGCATTTCTATAAGGAAGCCTATGCTGATACATATAACAATCCTACCATATACATTGACGGAAACCAAATTTTTACCCACAAGCATCTGTCTCTAGGAGGTGTTAGCAGCCCCAGGTGGCGTCACCATATTGTGTCAGGAGTAAAGCCAATCATAGAAATACTTTTGTTTCCAGCAGAAATGCTCTGGTGGTCCTGGACCTGCTTTTTAAAAATGATGCTGAGAGGTTTAATGGGCTGCATTTACAGTCACTAATTCAAACTTGTTCCGTTGTCTGACAACAGAAACAGAAAAACATGTCAGTGAGAACAGCTTTATTGGGCAACTGGTTGAAACACTGTATGTGAGCACAGAGGAGGGAAGCAAAGAGATGAAAGGCCATAACCAGCTGACACAAACAGGGGAAATGCAAATACATAACAAGGCCCCAGCCATAGCCCTGTGTTTTATGTGAAAGTAAAAATGAAGTGATGTGAGTTTGTTTTGCTTTAATACTATAATATACTATATAATAAACTGGTCACAATGCAGAGAATCATTAAATGATAATGAAAACAGTGCAGTTGTTATATGTAGCATAGGTGCTAATGGTAAATGATGTTTAGCATTGACAGTGGACACGTAAAATGTGACCAGTGTTTTGTAAAACTGAATCAATAATGTCTTAATAGTTGGCCTGTAATTGACATTGCACATCTTAAATAAAGAGACAATAAAGAGACTGAGAAAGACGGGGAAGAAATGCAGCCAAGGTTCATGAGAACAAGAACAGATTTCTGCACAGATTGTCATTTAAATCGTGAACGTCACACAGTCTAACATCTGATTTTACTGTTTGTGGATGGTTTTGTCTTGTGTGGATCAGTCTGTACGGTCTGAGCTACAATCAGTTCTGCTTGAAGGATAGAAGAGCCTGAGCACGTGTTCTTTATTGCTTCACCATATCCGACATGCTGATGGGCTGCAGATGACCGCCCTGTACGAGTCAGGCCAGCTGCCCTTGTTGTACACTAAGGAGAAGGCCAAAAGTCAGGGGGTGAGCCAACAGGGAGGGGCAGCTTGTCTCCTATTACTGCACCGGCCACTAGAGCTCAACCAGCCTTGTTATTTCCTTTTGCTCATCTCTTTGCTTTCCGTCTAACTATACACCTGCTGCACAGCCCTCTGCGTGCTCTACCAGGCCTGTAGCTGCCTGAGAAAAAGTGGGAAAGTGGGGTGTGTGCGTTTGTCTCCTGTGTTGTCAGCAAAGAATGGCACAAAGTTGGTGTTGTTCCTGTTTTTCCTGGTGTCTGAAACACTTGGGATATTTGATCATGTGATAAACACAAGATTACATGATAATTTAATTGATGTTTGTGTTGTGTGATCACAGACTGATTGCTTTGGGACATGAATTTTGTGACTAATTGTGATGTAGTACTATTATCTGGCATTTTATTTGTCGAAATGAGAAAATACTTGGATAATTTGATCAAAGCATAAAAAGTATTGAGCCAATTTTAGCACTTAAGAATTGTACCTGCAGAAAAACCGTGAGTTTAAAAAAGAAAATGAAATCACAGGTGTAAAGGAGTACAGACACAGGCCCAGGACGCTTAGGAGCCGTCTGTCTGAACAGAACCACTTTTTGCAGTTACAACACCTACATTACAGTTTCAGGTCCTGCATTACAATCAAAACCAGAGCAAAACTAACCAATTCATTTCCCACTGTAGACCTGAATAATGAACCTTGCTGTGATTCACTGAAACAATAATAATTACACAGTTGGAGATCAGGATCTTGTCATTTTGTTTGGTGTCATGTTTTGGCTGAGATACTTTGACGGCTCAATTAAACTGCACAAAGATGAGAGGTTGCAGCTTACTCCATGGTTTTTCATTACTAGTTATGCAGTGTAATACTAGTGGGTCATATAGCTCATGTTTTATGGCTGCCCACTGCCAAGGTAACAAAACTTACTGAACCATTTGTGGCATCTTGGAAAGATAACTGCCTTGAGAGGGTTTTTTGTTATATGAGCAGTTGCATGTTTTATAAAGCTTGCTGTGCTCACATTTACAATATGGTGGAAACTGCAGCTCAGCTCTATGGAGCGTTTAACCAGCCAGTAGAAATAAGACTGCAGGAAATGGAGACAACCTCTGCTCTAGTGTAGGAGTACATCAATAGGTCCCTCAGATAGACCTGCTACCCTGCTCTGTAGAGTCAATGTCCAGACAGACAGACAGCCAGACTGAGTGTTCACAGTACCCACCTTCCCAGGAATCCAAGAACGCTAAACTTATTCAGCATTACTCTCTTATACAAATGCAAACATCTGCAAAGTGTGGAAAAAATAAACAAATCAAATTATGAGTGTCTTGGTATAACAAGAATATTTTTCTTGCATTTACACAATATATTCTAAATGTGGCAATGTGGCATAAGCTCTTTAAGTTATTTTATTATATTTTTTTTCTCAGTAAACAAAGATCATATTATTAAACTAAAGTGAGAAGGCTGAAAACATGTATTGAGAAAGAGGCAGACAGGCATAAGATCCTTCACAAGGCTTGTTATGGTAAATAAAATAATGTGACCGACTGTGTGGAACAATGGCAATAAACAAAGCAGTGAGACTTCTGCAGATTTACTGTGTATTTTATCAATGTCCTGAAACTGAATGAAGCTTTAAATGACAGAAAACTACAGCATTAAGAAGGTGATCATATCAGTTTTTGTTCTGCACTAAAATAATTACAAGCAGAGAGACCAAAGTTTTATCATGGTTAGTGTCTTGAGTCAATCCTCAACTATATATGTGTGTGTGTGTGTGTGTGTGTGTGTGTGTGTATGTGTGTATATATAGGGTGTAGGGTGGGTGGGGTGTGTATATATGTGTGTATATATATATATATATATATATATATATACACACACACACACACACACACACACACACATTAGAAGTGTCCCTGCCTGCTGCCAGCTCATGGCCTGGTGCATGCAGAAGCGAGCAGAATTTAAAAGCTGTCTGTGGTGACGCTGATGACCTGTGGCTGCACTCTGTTCCTGTTACAGTTGAAGAGCCAGGCTGCCCTCCTGTGGCGGTAGCGCTTCGACAGCAGCACATAGAGCACAGGGTTGACACAGGGGTGCAGGTACTGGAGCACAGTACAGATGAAGTAGAACATCTCCCAAGCCTGTCCGTGGCGATAGAGCCCCAGGTACACACACAGCTCCAGCACATAACCAGGCAGCCAGCACACTGAGAAGGTGGCAGCAGCCAAGAACACCATGACGGAGGCTCTGCGGGTGTTTCTGGCGCTGGACACCGTCATTACAGGGCTCTTGTGGAGAAAAAGAGCCAGACGGACATAGTTGTAGGCGATGACCAGCATTGGAATAAAGTAGTAAAGTACAAACTGGCTAAGCACCACTTGGTAGTGGTGCTCATGAATGGTTGGAAGGCAGAAGGTGAAGTTGGCCAGGCTTTGGCCCACACTCTCTTTGGTAGCAAACATTCGCAGTGGCAGGCTGATGAAGAAGCTGAGGGCCCACACCAGAACAAACATGAGGATGACCAGGTCCATGGTGGGTGGCTGGTACGGGTTAGTGATGATCATAGCGCGGGTCATTGACACAGCGCACAGTGAGTAGGTGCTGGCTGCCAGGCTGAAGGCCAGTAGGAACTGGTAGACCTTGCAGGAGGTGTCGCCCAGGGGCCAGGAGTAGCTGACGGCGGAGTGCAGGGTGAAGGGGATGAGCAGGAGGGTGAGGAAGTCGGCCAGCGTCATGCTGAGTAAGAGGAGGTCCAGGCAGTTCTTACGTAATGTGTTGTACTTGGCAAACAACGAGAAGACCAGCAAGTTGGCACAGAGCCCAATGCCCAGGATCACTCCACAGGTACAGGCAAAGATCAGCCCATAGGTGTTGGTTAGAGCCATGTTATCACCAGCTAGATATCACCTTTAAAAAAGGAAACACATTGACAGAGAATTATTATACAAATACATTTGTTATCACATGTTTGGTCTTCCAGCAAAAATTCCAAACTTTTCAAATATAATACACATGACAATGAAGACATTACTTTGGGATCTTTTTTTTTTTTTTTTAAACACATTTTCTGAGAAAAAAACAGGTGCGTCTGAAAAATAATCAGCAGAATAATCAACAATGAATGTGATTGTTTCACCTAGTGGCACTATATGTTATATTGAAACACAAGATCAGCAAAATATAAGACGTAACAACAATATGCTGTCAACTTAGTAGCAAAATGTCTGCTGATTAATATTTAGCGACACAGCTGACAGCTGCTGGTGGATATACTGTCCTAACACAGACTCACCATGGTGTTTCCTCAAAGCAGTATCCTCCAGTACATGTTTGTAAGTGAACTATCCTCATAATTTACCCTGGAGTATTCTCTTTTACTGGCGTCCATCCTGTTGAACTGGGCTGAAGAAGGGAGAGGTGGTAGCCTCTCAGGACTCATTACAAAGTACGATAACTGACTGTGGAGGAAAGAAAGGCAAACATCACTTGGGTCACATTGATTCTGGTTGACTAGGTTTAAAGAGGAACGGCCTCTGACCAGCTGCTGTTTTGTTATTGTGAGAGGATCTATGTGTAGCAGTAGTGTCTTACCTTAGTTCTGCTTGTTAGTTATGCTAGTTATGCATCATTTTGAACTTTGGATGAGCATATTGAACTGACATATTTGTGTATACTAAGTCAATCTTTTTGTTGTTGTGTTAGGCTTTAGAAATACTCCACTGAACAAGGCTGTGTTGCTGCTTGCCAAAACCTGTACTGACCTTTTCTCACCTGTTAAAGTAACCGTAAACCCCCCAGCTCTCTCTGTGGAGATGGTTTTGGGATTTACTTCACATTGGATTAATCATATTTTTAAATGATCACGCCTTCAACCACTAAAACATGGGGACTCTCCACAGAGAAAAGTCCAGTCAATTGATTATGTTCCCTGTTCCTCCTCTTCTCTGAAGATATTAATGTCTCTCTCCATTGTTTGATTGATTTCCTCAGTGCGAGCTGCAGCCTCCTGACGGCAGCTTTATCAGGCTTTCCACAGCATTTATGACCGTGTGTCAACTAATGGCCTCTGGTGTACACTGCTGCTCTTAGCACAGGATATAGCTGATGCTGATGCATTTGCTATCCCCTCCATTACCAGTTTTTGTGCCGTTCAGTCAGCAGCTGTTAAAAATGCCACATGTTCTCAAGTGGGACATTAACAGCTTCACTGTGCTCTGTTCATGCAGAAAAGTCAACAAAAACATTGATGTTTTCACCATTTAAACCCAAAACCGCTGCATTAATAAAAAAAAGATTGACCAAAATCATCTAATTTAATCTTTTCTCTCAGCTGAAAACCCCTCATTTATAGCATTATAGCAAAGAGTAAGATCGTGATACAAAATAGACAAGCCAGTGCAGGGAGAGAGGAGATGATTTGCTAAACCCGAGCAGGACAGATATTTGATGCCAGGCCCATGTTCATCACATCATCCTGGTGCCTTTTTCTACCCTTTTCCACCATTGGCCCCTCAGTTATGCACACCCCTTAATCAGTTACTTGAGGAACAAAAAAACAAATAGCCCCCTGTTTTTGAATATATTTTTTAAACTAATTTTCTTTGAAAAAAATAACAAACAGTAGCTGGGTCCAACTTCTGTAGTCATATTCTTGTGAATTACAAATGCCTGAGGAGTATCTCAGGATGAAATGATTAGAAGTTTTTCTTTATGGTTACTGTGACCACACAACACACGTCTCTGGCCATAACCTGTCAGGATAGAACGGTGTGATGAGATTTTAAATCCAAAAGGTCAAACGCCAGTGTCACTGTGACATCATGAGGGTCTGCAAAAACACTTTTCTGGCTTTTATTCTGCACTGTAACTCAGGAGCAGAAGGAGAGGCTGTGACTGGATTACATTTTCAGCCAGATATTAATTTAGAGACACTTCCCTACTTGAATCTGTGGTGGTAGAGCTTCAACTCCTGGACAGACAGGGATCTAAATTTCAATTTGGTTTGGCAGAAACATTAATCTGAGCAAGTAGTTCTAGTTTTGTCTTGATCTGATGTTAGCTGAATATGTTTGTGTTTTGGACCATGAACCAGACAAAATAAGCATAAAATAATCTGAGAATTAGGATTTTATCAGAAGAAGAAGAACAAGAAAAAAGAATTTGTACTTAGAGCCAATATCAAATATTTGTATTGGCAAAACAAACAATTAATGAGCAGATTATCTATAATACAATACAATCTAGTTTCAACCATAGTCCATATCAACTTTTTAGAATGAGAAATCTTTAGAACAAAATAAATGAAATCAGTAGACCTTCCAAACTACTGCTCAGTGAGTACTGAGAGGTTCAGTGACACCACTGATCAAAATACACCTGTACGGCACTAAAAGAACTTAGAACAAGTGATGAATGACACTGATTCATTCATTTGACATCAGTCCATCACGGGGAGCAGTTTGAGATTCAGTGTCTCATTCGAGGACACTTTGACATCTGGACAGCAGGAGCTAAAGTTGAAACTATCAACCCTCACCAGTGATGAATGATCCTTACCAACCGGGCTGTGGTATAAATGGCACAATTCAGTCAGATGTGACTGGTGAAACAAAAACACTGTGAATCCAAAATATTTCTAATGGCTACATTTTTAATGTTTGATTAACTGGAAACATGTACAGTATGTTCTCAGTGCAAGTGAAGAACATTAAGTGAGTCTGACAGGCCCTGGCGCGGGCTTGTTCTATAAAAATAAACTATAATGTAAAATGATGAGAGTGGGTTTGATGAAGCATCCAATAAGTTACAAGTCCATGAGGGATCTAAGGTGGGAGAGGAAAGCAGGACCATCAAAAAGAAACATCAAATTAAAACTCAACCACAAAAGAACATTTACAGGATATAACTAAAGTGCATTATGGAATTTAGTCAGCAGCACCATGATACATTCACAAAATAAATATACACTTTCAAAGTGAAATAAATTATGGCAGAGCAGTTCAAACAGATATGTTAATTGAAGAGTTTGACTATAAGTCCATGACAGTCAGCACTTATAGAGCTAAGCACAATCGGACCATTTAGCATCCCAATTTTAGTGAAACTACATTATACGCCGGCAATAAATACTTCCCCCTGTGTTCTACTTGTTCACACGGCTTAGAGACGATATCATATGCGTTGGCTTGGTTTGAGTCAGGGTTACAGAGATAGAAAGATTTTCCAAATAAATATGGACCTAAGAAGATGTTGGATCATGAAACTCCAGGAAGTATGAGATCGTTTTAAAACACAACAATACACACGTAGCAAATTATTATCATACAAGCACAGCCCCGGGCCCTCGATACAACTGTGACTGAGTCAGCCGTGGTTCATGTCCGTCAGACCTCAGTCGGTAGGAACTGTGTCAGTGTCTTAGTGCAGTACCATGTAAAGGCTATTAGGAGTCTCTCAGCCAGGGTACTGCGTCCTTCATGGCTGCTTTGTTGTGACAGACCGCGCCCGTCTCCGCTTCTTGTCATTCTCTCTGCGTCGGCCTAACCTCACCTTTTTTTTCCTCTTGGTGGCCACTTTCAGAGGCTGGTCCTTATAAGCCAGGGCCTTGTTGGTCTCCTGGGGCAGGTTAGGGCCCTCTCTGTCCAGCCTGAACCTGTCAGGGAGATTTTTGGTGGCCCCTGGGGGCTTCTGGTGTAGAGCGTTCCCACTAAAGGTTTGGCTTTGGGTTCTGCTCTGCACAGGTGGCTCTCGCTCATCAGCGGTGTGCACCTCCTCCAGCAGCTCCTGCAGCCACATGCGGCGCTTGAACTCCTGCAAGGAGCGGCCCTTGTCATGCATAAGCTGGGCGTGGCTCACTGACCTCCTCCTTAAAGCAAAACAAGGGAGACACACTCAGTCAACATGTACTGAACACAGAAAGTGGAGTAAAAGCTTCTTTTGAGATTTGGTTCAAGCTTCCCAAAACTGCCTCACTTTTTCTCAGTCTGGTTATTTTCTGTCGTTCTGTCTGATTTCCACTGAAGGAAGCAGATTTCTTTCCTCGTTTACATTTTGTCCCTCGTTGTAATTTCATATGATACTGTGGCGTTGACTTTATGTGTGGAACAGTTTTAGAAGTGTTGGCAGCTGAAATTCAAGGTCAGGCTCGAGGAAACCTCAGTACAGTAGGTGGCAGCATAAATAAGTTTCTGAGAGCTGAAGACCCCAAAAAAAGCCAGAGCTGAAACAGAAAACCTCCTGTACCAAAGTTGAATGTGTACAGGTAGACTGTGGTTGTGTTTTCTAAATCAGGAAGCAGGAATATTTTTGTTTCATCATATTTAATCTCTAACTACTCCAGTTCCATGTTGCATAACATTGAATTATTTTTCTATGCTTTAAAAATCAATGCAAGAAAATAACTCACGTTCTGCTACTAAGTGCATCAATTGGACTCCCATCAAGAGTCACTGGGGAGCACAGCAAGAACACAGCCAGACTCCACTGATGAAGTATGACTATAGAGCACATCCTTAATCCAAAGATCTGAAGGACACAGGAAATATGATATCAGTCACTTTACTTAATTAAAAAAACGTTGTCTCATGAATTCATACTAAATGATGTATCTGCTTTTAATAATTTATGTCTCAAGCAGATAAATGACAGTTCCTGAGTAGGTAAGATCTCCCAGGCAGCATTACTTGAGCCAAAAAAGAGTTTATTGAAGTTAAGAAGAAACTTTAAGACTTACATGGTGTGAGTTTGAACAATGAAAATCCACAAAAATGTCAGTCTGCAGGCTCTTTGGTGACGATCTCGTTGCAAAAAATTGTTTTACAAACCAAAAACCAAAATTATTCTGGCAAATACAATTTGGCCAGTTCAAAGCTTGTGTCCAGATCCATTGGTGTGAAGGCAGCCTGGGGAAATCCCCCTTCAGTCTGCTCCATTCATTTGCCTCCCAACAGTCTGTGTCGAGCTATTTATTTCTCCCCAGCGTCCCAATTAAAAGAGAGATAAAGATAGAAAGAGCAGCAGCAGCCCATCAGCTGCAGAGCTGCCACTCCACTCGATCCTGTAGTAATGTCATGAAGAGTAACACCGAAGCATCTTCTCTGGTGGCCAGAGGCGAGAGCAGAGCTGAGAGGCTTTTTCAGTCCAGCGCAGTGAGTGAGCCTGTGTGAGTGTGCCTGAGAGAGGCACAGAGAGAAAGTCAAACTCCTCTTTGGGTGAAGATGCAGGCGCTACCTTAGCCTTTACCCATTAAGTCCAGTCCTAACACCCTCCCCAATATCCCAACCCTCGCCTCTCTCCCTCCCCCCAGCCCCTCACGCACACCTGCTGTGACAAGGAGGTGGCGCCCATGCAGCATCCAGAGCGACATATAAGAAAGCATACTGAACACAAGCTCAGAAAAACTCTAATTTCAATCAGTTTTGCTGTATTTTAGCCCCAGTTTCTAAACAAAGTCTGTGAATAACTGCATCATAATGAGGTCAGAAATGACAGGTGTGCTCCAATCGAGGTAATCATGGGTTACCAAGTGGAGAGTGTACAGTATAAGGGGAGGGGCAGGGTTACTCCAAAGTAAACAGCCAGGCTTAACCACTTTCCCAGGGGAGAATGACCATAACCTCAGAGAAACCTAACCCACAGCCTCTCACTGCAGACCTTTCAATTCACCTCCACTCTGCCTCAGCAAACCAGCTCACCACCGAATGGTTACAGTGGGCTCTGAGGTATCTCTGATATTCAGCTAATAAGGAAAGTGGAGAGCTTTGCATTGAGGGAGCCACAGACAATCCCAGTTTGATAAGTATGTGTAGGCACTGAACCCAATCATCCCTGTCACGTTTAAAATTTTACTAAAATGTAATAAATATCACATGCTAAAGGTCAGTAGTCTAATGTAGAAGGTAGCGCCAGGACTAAAAGTGTATGTATTTTTAGCATCACAGTGACAGAATGCTACATACTCAAGTGCAGTACCATATGCTACACTGGATGGGTTATTTCATCTGTCTTTATGTATTGTTACCATGTAATGTAATGCTTTACATTTGAATTTGGCTAATTTCTTTAAAAAGTGACTTAGTTACTAAATTAATGACTTCATTTCTTGTGTACATATGGTATATTTAAATATGGATATATGGAATTTATAGAGGCTATTCGTTGGCACAGCAGTGCTTTAAACTTAATGCTCATGTACCCACAGTGTTAATACTACAATGCAGATTTTGCAGTGTAATATTAAGCATTTCCACCTTCTTGGTTATCATGTTCTAACATTTGTTATTGGGTCTAAGCACAAAGTACAGATGACGCTGATGCTGCGGTGCCGTATAAATTCACATTTTGAACTGATGGTGCATCTAGATGGAAAGTTAGGGGATCACCAGAGTCATTCCACTTCATCATGAGCGACATGAATGTCTTTAACAAAATCTGCGGCTATCAATTCAGTGAATAGTTGTTAAAATGCTTCATTCAAAACCACAAATTTCAAGCTCATGCTGGTATTCTAGGAAAAGCCAGAGGATCGCCAAAGTCAAGTGGGACTCATCTGATGGGAACTGTGAATGTCCAATCCATTCAACAGCTGTTCACATCTGTTCAGTATAGACCAAAGAGAACCATCCATTTGACAATGCCATGATCCCTAGAGCCACACTGCTAACATGTCTTCAAACTGAAGTCTTATATAAGACTGTGCATGTTGTCCCACCTGTGAAATCCTGAGTCACACAGTTGGCTGAGTCCATCCACAACGCTCAAAGTGAGTTGAGTGAGTTTGTTCAACGTGATCCCTCTGTAAAATGTAATTGGTCTCGAATGAAAGATAATAATTAATATGGAAATGGATATTACTCTATGCGTGCTCCGGGAGTCTCTCAGTGCAGTTAGTCAGTTCACATTTGGCAGCAGACTGTTGTCAGCCCAGTTAAATGTTCCTGTAATTCATTCTGGGTCATGACCCAACAGTTGAAAAACAATGGAACAGCCTGTACTGATAAAGTCAGAGCGTTTGCGAATAAATTCTGTCTCTTGCACCAACTACCAGTGCCCTGTTTATTGAACTTAACACTTAATCCCTTTTATCAGTGTGGCTTACCGTCTGCCTGTCACTCAGGCCATCAGTTGATCCACTGCTCAACATATAGATCAACAAAAATTAAATGCACTGTAAATTTTGTACAAATGTTCATGTTCCCCCCAGGATGAATCATATCATTGTGTTGATCCCCTGACTCAACACCTAGCAGCAGCGTCATCATCATGTCTAAGTTTTAATTTGTCAAACATCATCCTACAACCAAAGACCTGCAAAGCTGAACACCCACCTGTACCATGTTTATTGCTAACAGTGAAGTTTAACACTGCATTACGCAGCATGTAGTTCCAACTGCACAAGAGACCTTCCATGTATCACTCCACCCTACAAGCATTTTATTGTTCTATTCAAGGTTGTTATCTGTCCTAGACTGTAACAAATTTGACCAAATTCAGGATGAATATATTTCCAGAAATAACATTCAGATTAAATGATGTCTGGTCGGCAGTAAAGGATGATGGGAAGGAGAGAAACTGGATGCTTGACATGACAAAGTCGCAAACTTAGGGTGTTGGTGTTGCTTAGCTACACTAAAATAATGAACACTACCATTGTTCTTATGCTCATGCTCATGCCTGATCTTTCCAGTGCTAGCAGTAGCACTGGAAAGATCAGTATTACACTGTAGAACTTTACACTAATCAATTCTGGTATATTTCATAATTATATAACACACATTACATCACTGTAAACATTAGTGATTCCTGTTTGGAAACATCCTTATAGCAATTTCACTAAGACTAAAATTTATTTAGGTATACATTGTAACAGATGAATGCTTTTAAAAAGTAATTCAGTTGTTTTAACTCTCTTTGCACTTTGATAAGTAACATTTTCCTGTGTGAAATAACAGTTTTCTCTGATCCTGATTCTATGTTATAGAGATCCATTGTTAAAATTGCCGGTGCGCTGATTAAAATGAATACAGTCCATTCAAAATCCTGAGTCATTTGTGTGGTTACTGCACCTACTTGCACTGGATTACAGGATGGAATAACTTGTATTTCTCCTCATGAATAAAACTCATAAATTATTTCTCTAAGCTGTGATGATTAGTAGAATCACTCTAGGCTAGACTGTAGAGCAGTTGGTGGTAAATTACTTAATAGAGGGCTCAGTATTTTATAAGCAGTCATGATTCAATTCAGCAAGGGGTCCAGAACGGGTTTGGGGCTGGGACAAATATATGGCAGACCCCCTTGCTGTCTCCAAAACTCAGCTTTCTTCTGTTTCCAGCGAGTCTGCCTCAAACTTCCAACACTTTAACATTCGGTAGGGAAAAAAATACCTCATTTGATTCCATTCTGCAAAGACTTTACCTGCGAAAAAATATATATATAAAAAAAATCCCATTTCCTGGCAGACAGCAGCATATGGAACGGGAGCCAGGAAAGCTGCTTTTGATTCATGCTAAATTGCACTCTCAACACAGAACAGTATTCCTGTCCGTTTTTCATTCTTTTCACACTGCACTTACTTCACATTCACACGTACAGTACAGACCATATACACACCCACCCACCCACCCACCCTGGTTTCAAAGAATTTGTACCCTCCTGTTCTCAGCAACCAGCTCATACACACTCTGCATTCAGAGAAACACCCTCATTTCATGTTTGAATTCAGAGTTCAGCATCTATTTTTGGATGTGTTGTACTAATTCCCTATATGTGCCCACCCTATTATGTCATAAATCCTGGCTTCATTTGCAGTAACAGTTCCTGCTTTTGTTGTGGAGTTACGTTCAGAGTCGCTGTGTACTTGGCATGTACATTACGCTTCTGTTCGTGCCAGGAAGTCACTTTTAATTCCCACACAAGTCACCCTCTGACGTTGTCAGTATCCTCTATTATTTTATTACTGTCACAGCACCACTCCCCTTTAGCTCTGAACACTGAGCAGTCAACTTTGAACACTCAAGAAAAGTGAAAATTAAAGGCATGTAAAGACTAAAAACTTCAAATACCTGTTTAAAATAAGATAATTCAGTGCAGTTTCTCTTGGACATGACAAGGGCCAAATGGCATCTATGACCATTTATTTAGCTGCAAAGAACAGACTCAGGTTTTACAGTGTATTTGATAATGGTCTCTTTATGATGCAGGCAGGACTTTGATCGCTTGGCCATTTGTTCACATGAGAACTTCAGGTTTGTTATCCTGGAAAACCTCAGTTGAAAAATGGGTTTTGCAGAGTTACTTTCCCCCCTTAATGGTTTTTTAACGGCGAGTTACTGTACGGGCTGTTTCAGTTAGTTCATTTGAGGCATGCTTTATAATGTCGTATTGTGGGCAGTTGGAAGAGTTTCTGCTAATCATTCACACCTACCAATCATAACTGTCATCTCAGGAATGCTCTTTATTCGCCTTTACCTTCTTCTGGGTCAGCTATTTTCAACAGCTCAGCTGCTGAGGCAGCGTTTTTATATAAAAGCTCTGGAGACGAAATTTAAAATTGATGCACTCTGCTTTCTTTTCAGTTGGTGGTTCATTGGTGCTTAAAACGTGTCACTTTTCAAGAGCTGCTACTGCAGCATTAAAACATGGGCCTTCGACAGTGGTATGCAGAAGACAGAGAGCTCTTCATCAAATTTACTACAGGACACTGCAAAGCTATGCATTGAAATATAGTAAACATAAATGCACTAGTTTGAACTGCAGTTGAAATGCTTTAATGCTCAGCTGACTACACTGACATACTGAATTATTTGTTTGATGGCTCTGGAAATGGCAATCAGTTGTGGGAGCTTTCCATTAAATCACTGCAGGGCATTAGGCTGTAAAGTGTATACTAGTGCATACTATGTTGTTTATCTGTGAAACTGACCTTGTTGAGATCAAAACACATTTTCAGGTGTTTTTAATATTTTTCAAGTCACCTGTCACATGACTAAACACGTATTTCCAGAGCTATGACAACTGAACAAACTCCATCCACCAAAACAGTCTGAGACGGAAAAAACTAGTAAGAGGACTTTGAGTTGAGATTTTTGGATAAAACAACATATTTTCTGAATATGTCAAAGAGGTAATTCAAGAAATCTTTTCAAAAGACATGATTACTTACATCTACATTTGTATGGTCACCATGATTAAATTTTAAAACTTTGCAAAGTTTTATTCCAAAATATTTTATGATCGCTTTGGTTTCACTGTGGTTTGGAACTTAATCCAAATAAACGTAGCATCCAGAATTAGGTAATCATCTATGAAAGAGAGTTGTAGTCCCCTTAATCCATTTAAGCGGCAATAATCAAATAAAAAACAAATGTATTAAAATCAACTCCCACAGTTCTCATTGGGTCATTGCAGCCACGACAGGCAGCTTTTTTCAATCAGAAACGTTTGAGACCAACCCTGCACCACCCACATCACCAGTACCTCCAGCAGTGCAAAGAAACAAGTGGTATCACATATTAACACTGCTGAGATCTACGACTTTGTACAATTTGGTTAGTTTCAGACAATCATCTGTGTCATGCAAATGGATGGTTGGGTCTTAGCAGAGTTAGGTGCCAGTTATAAAACAGGTCTTCATTAGAAATGTGTGAATTCTGATCTACCAATCACCTTAGAAGTGTTCACACGTGGTGAGTAATGTGGTGTCTGTAGCTGAGAGAAGCACAGTGTGCTGTGTGGTGTAGTCCCGCCTCTCGCTGCAGGAGCACAACACACACCAAAATAAAAACAACATGTCGGCCATGTGTGAGAGACTGATATAATGTATACCATCTGCAGGGCATGCTGCAGGGTAAGATGATTGTATCAGCCATGGAGGATTGGTTTTGGTATCAGGGCATCACTATGAGAATGTATTTCTCTTGCTTCTCAAACCATTATGTTTAGTTTGAACACTGACACCTCCATTGTGTACATTCAAAGGTTTGAAGTTGATGTTTCCAGCAGTAAATGCAAACTTTTAGGTTTTGAGCCACAATGCACAATAGGCAGTTTAGTCAGGATGTCAGAGAGGGGTCACTGCTCCACACTCTAAGAGGCGTACATCCTGAACATTACCTAATTCCTGCCCAGGGTTACCCAAACATGGCCTCCTTCGTCACGCATTTATTTGATCTGAAAGTAGCTGCAAGATTTGTCTGTTTCTGTTTCTCCTGCTTGATATATGATAATCCACCCCAGGTACAGCTTTGGGGCTGATTTCTTATTTACAACTAGATTTATTTTAATGTTAACCATAAATGTCAAGCTCCTGGAGACAGTGAGTCGGGGGAGGTCCTACCAGGACAAAAGCATGTTGTCCAGACTCAGTCTAGAGCACAGGTACATTAAATCATTATTTTTCAGACAGGAAATATCTGCCACTGGACATTTTGCCTGTAAAATGTATTTCTAAGATGAAATGATTCCTGCCTGGCACAGCTCTGCTCTCATCTAAAATGGTGTGTTTTTACACTCATCTATTCAGTGTTGGAGCGTGTTTGTAGTGAAAACCTTAAATGTTGTCCGTCGTATGATTAACCCGTGTCTTTGATCGTGCCCAAGTTGTGATTCAGAAGGCAGAAAAACAAGTCCAAAGCGTGAGTCTTTGACCCGGCCTTATGAAGCGCCCACCACATCAGCATTTCTCTCCTGGCAGATGTTGATGGTGGGGTGTCTGACTGTGGCCAACCTCTCTGCAGTGGCCCTGTGCTCTAGGTGCTAAGGAGAAGGGGAGAAGGGGGGGGGTCCTCACTCCTTACTCACCCCCCAAACCCAAACCACAAGCTGCCCCATGTCTGATGCCCCCCTTTCACTCTCCTGACCTCAGAGGCCAGACCCCAGGCCAGCTGGACGCAGACTAAAACCCCACACAGTCACCACACAGCCACCACCAATAGCCGCCACCCTCCTGCCCCTGACCTATCACCCAAAACATTACCATAAACTTCTGCCTCGCTGCCAAGCAACACACACAGCAGAGCTTACAGTGAGACTGTGCACTGCTCGTCCATGTAAAGATAGCTCTGTCTGGGGCAGAAAGTGGAGTTAGCGGAGAAGGGTAAGCGCCCTCGGTTATGATGTGCATTTTACACACGACATAAAACCTACTGTGGTGTTTTATGTTTTGTGGCTTGTGGTGATGCCGTGGCATTGCCTGTGGAACAGACTCCTGCCCACTGCAACAACTACTGTGCAGTATTTGAGGCTGATGAAAAATGTGTCTGCCAGTGTGTTAACTGTTTTGAAACATGCCACAAGTCTGCGTGCTCCACGTCTCTAACTCACTTGACAAATCGTGCCATTTCGCATTGCCTCAGCCTCGGTGAAAATTGAAGAATCAATAGAGGTCTGATTGAGAAGACCACACACGCACGGTGTTACGGTAATGACGGGCTGAGTCTGTTTGTTTGCTTAAGTGAAGAGCAGGCTCAAATCGTTAATGAGTGCTTTGCGTCCAGCGTGCAACCACAGCTAAGCCAGTGGGTCAACAAGGTTGGCCAGACTAACCGCTGTATGTGTGTGTGTGTGTATGTGTGTGTGTGTGTGTGTGTGAGAGAGAGAGAGAGAGAGAGAGACTCTGTGTACATGTTTCTTCATGTCCTTGACAAGTAAGAAAAACCGTCACATACAGAAACTGAAGTAATATTATCAGATTTCTTTGACTTTCCTTGAGAGTCTTAATTTGCTCTTACATCATCTATAAGCACTCACTGTAATGTTTCTATATTTAACATCATGCTATATTTACTCGCTCCGACACACAGATACTTGTTGATTATTGTTTTCCCAGTGAAAAAATATATCTAGGAGACATTTCGGTGAATATTTAAACACTGAAAAAAAATGCTTCACTTGAAATTTCCAAATCGTTATAATGCACAGTCTGAGCCAAGTGCACTTCACTGACTCAAAGCTGATCCATTTACTGTAAATGAGCTTGTCTCTGTTGGTTTCCTGACCAATTACTGTACAGTGAACTTAGGTCCTCTATTTATTTATCCATAGGTTATTTTAAATGGACTGCACTCAATGCAGAGGTCTTGTTGAGCGGTCTTGTTCTCCTGGCCTGCCCTGGGACATGCTAGCAGTGCTTGGCAGACAGACACGGATGCTGAAGGCAGCCTCTGGACAGCTTTATCCTGCATCGAGCGAGGCCACCCGCTTCGTGTTCACCAGGGCACAGTGACTGGCACGGCGCTCCCCGGCCTCAGTTTTCACCTCTCAATTTTCTGCTTCTCCAAGAAAATTGGAGAATACTGTAGACTTTTTAGAGCTGTGCAACCATGAAAGGATATCAAGACCAAGGCTCTACCTTAGAATATATGATAAGCAAGTGTAACCTTAAAAAACTCACCCACTGAGGGGAAAAATAAGTGAATTACATGCATTTAATTTGAGTGATGATCTTGAATACAACAGAAGGTAGAGTCATTCAAATGACAGACTGGTAAGAAATAATGATGTTTATTAATGATTTAATATTTTGTGTGATCATCTTCAGTTTTTCCATCGTCTTATACTAAAATAAGTTTTATGTTGACAGATATCAGTTTATCCCAAATAATAATAAATCAATTAATCATTGAAATTAAATAAAGTAACTGTTACACAGAGCTCTGTTGAACATGCTTATGATGTGGCCTTTGGATAAATCATCATATGGGGGAATCCAAGAGAGAAAAAAAGAGAAATGAAAGTGGGTCACTGCCGTGGCAAATGGGATATACAAGTAAATTTTTTATGACCGTTGCTAAGCAAATTTCAGAAGGAGATGCTTCATTGTCAGAATCACTGGCGCTAAATAATGAAGGGATATGTCATGTTTGATAAGTTATTATTAATTGGTAGGTTTCAGTATGTGGTCTCATTTAACCAAACTCTCTTTATATAAGGAACTGTTAAATCTGCAATATTCAAAGAGAGGATTTGTTATTTTATTGAAAATGCTTTCCAGTTGGTTTATAAGCTAAAATTGTCAAATGTGGCGAACAGTGACATCACGTCCTTTTATTGAAGGCCACATCTTTTGTTGCTGAGGATTTCCCCAAACACAGACAGACAGACAGACAGACAAACATTTAAAATGACATGAGCTCAGTTGTCTAAGTATTTTTTTTTTTTTTTTTTTGAGACTCAATAAATGAGACTACAAAAAATGACCATAATGACTGAGGACACTGTTATGTATGTCTCTGCAGACCCAAACTAGATGTGAAGGGACTTTTGTAGGAGCAAATAAAAATGGTGTCCACTATTAATGCTGCGTAATTTGTGCTTCAAATATCCTCAGGTTATTTGCCCAGGCGTTTCTTTTTGATGACAGAAATAACTAAATCTAAAAACAGAAAGATGTCTCTTAAAAACCGACGCTAGAACAACAATAGCTGTTAACCCGCGGCTCTGTACACAACGAGGCATTACAGGGGAGGATCAAGGACATGCACATTTTCACTCAAAGGTAACTCATAAAGTTGTGTCCATTGAAGTGAGAAAATGCAATAGCACTGTGATTAGTTTGGAATGATTGAAAACGCAGGCCACACAATTACAGATTGGTCCCTTAAAGTTGTTGGTAATGTTCCTTTTAAATCTTTATAAGGCATAGTTTTTAGATTGTTGTGGTCTTGCTTTGACCTTTTGTAGTTGTTGAAACTTGTTCTGTAATTCTATATTTTTAAGAATGGTTCATACGAAGAAAAATATCCCCACCCTCTGAGCGAAACCTCTAAAATAACTTTTTCTTACACAAATTGGAAACACTTGCTCGGCCTTGATGATGTAAATGTTCAAAAGTGTTAATTCACTAATGAACAGTGAGACCATTAGACATTCGATTACATACTCTGGGCAGGAGATAAATCAACACTGAGTGTAATTCAAACATGGGCTCTGGCCAGGCGGCTTGTTTTCTGTCCGACTGTGGTTTTCCAACAGTCTAAATCCATGAAGCGGATTTGCTCACAACAGCCAACATATTTCTCCAATCTGCATCCCCTTGTAAAGCAAAGGAAGGAAGGCAGAGCTCACAACTGTTTGTTTTGTGCTGCCCACGGTCTCACAACCCTGTAACATAAGGCCGGGCTTTCATTGCCTCCCCACTGCATGAGCAAAAGGGAATTAGCTTTTAAAAGTTTGTTTTGTAAGAGTTGTAAATAAAGCAGCACTGATTCAGACCTAGATCCCCTTTCTCTCAGATGGGGTATGGCTTGTGTGGGTGGCTTTGGAAATACTGAGGCATGCTGAATATGTTTATATTACACTGTCCCCAAGGAGAGTTGAGCTTTGTGGTGCAGATGGATTACAGGGGGAAAAGAGCTGTTGTAGACCTTTAAAGTTCAGTGTTAATGGTGGGAGTGAAGTGGCTGTGTAAGTGCGATGTGTTCATTTCACAGGTCCCTGGCATTTCTGTCCACGTAGGGAAAGGGGGATTCCCGCACCAGCCCAAAAATAATGTTGTTTTTACTCAGTTTAAGGAAACGGTTTACAGCTGCACTGATCAATATTTTATATTAAATGGATCATATGACTGCTTGTATGTACCCACACAGTTATCACTTGACTTTACAGTTCTCCTCAGCTCTGTGGAACTTTTTGGGGTCTTTAAGCTCATTGTTTTGGTATTAAGACCTGCAATTTTACTGTTTAGGTTCAGTCTCGCCGCTGTCAACGGTGTCATTTCCAGCCACAGCAGGTAGCTGTTTTCAGCAAAGAGCTCTAAAAATCCAGTGTACACTGCATGTCGAGAAGCAAACAGCAGAAAGACTTAGCATCTAGTGGGGGAACGTGTAGAGGATTTAGCAACTGAAAGCCAGATATTTTCCTTAAAAAGAATGGTTTGACCAATTAATTTCTTGCCAACTGTTAATAGATGAGAAAATTGATACAACTGCCTTGTCTTTGTAGCAATTATGAAGCTACTGTACCATCAACAGCAAAGGGAATTGGCTAGCTTTAATGTTGAGAATCTACTTGTCAACAGTAATTAACACTTAAAGGGGAACTATGCAAGTCCAGTCGCTTTTCCGCTGTTTTGCTGACCCTCCTCCCGGTGCATGTGCATTTCTTTTCAACGAAGCCGGTGAGAAAGCAATACATGGAGCAGTGGATAATGTTATTTACCATATACGATGTTACGACGTGTATATCCGGTAGTCTTATCCATTATGAATAGGAGATTACAGGTTGCGTTTGTGCCGCAGTGCCAACAAGACGAGAGCTGGACACCAGGGCAGAGGCGCTGATCTTGCAAGGTTGGTTTTCTGACGATACACTAGGTGGAAGGCAGAGAGCCTCCATTCTCCATTTATTTAACCATCACATTTATTCTGAAGCCGTTTAATTAAAGTAAAAGTGTAATATAGTTAAACTAAATATCTTGCATGGTTCCTCTTTAATAAATGATATTGTATAATTAATACAGTTGTTTGTATAAACCAGAATAATCCACTGTTGACATCCATATAACCACAATGAGTCTTTTTAAGGTTGGTATAGCAACAATGAGACCAGCCCAACTTACATGAATATCTGTGACTGAGTGAGTGACAGAGTTGAGTTAACACCGAGATGGAGTTTCCCCTTTAGTTGTTGGTCTTTCAAAGTGAACTGGTGTAAAAAGTTTCCACTCAGGGGGCATGTACAGTCTGTTGTGCTGCCAATTTGGCACATTTGTTGCTAGATTTAGAGCCTTCTTTTCAAAAAGCAAACAAACCTTGGCTACAAGTAGGTGTAGCCAAAATCACAGCACAGTCTGAAGTGTCTCTAACTTATTTGAAAGGTGATTTTGTCAAATGGGTATGTTTATAAAATCTGGACTTTAGCAGTTGCTTGGAAATGGCTCAGCAGCTAACATTTAGTCTTAATGGGCTGTGTTTCACTCACTGTTTTTTATTGTCTTTTTTCATCCAACTTTAGAGGTGCTGGCAGGAAGATGCCAGGTACCTTTGGACATAGCCAGGCTAGCTGTTACATCTGTGTCCAGTGTTTATTGCCAAGTTACCTCGCTAGCTGTAGTCTCATGTTTAATATTGGACATGAGTGTGTATCAATCATATCATCTATCTCTCGCCTAATGGAAATAAAACAAGGTTGAATATTGAAGTAATATTCATTATCAGTTCACCAGAAAAACAACGTAAATGTCGATGAATTATTATCTAACAAGTCAATAACGAAAAGTTTTTTGTATTATCAACTTCTCCTACTGCCCCCAAGTGGCCAGAATAATCATATAATGCAGTAATGAATACTTAAATTAAGCAAAACCCAGAACAGACAAAAATCACAGGTGGAGGTAAAAAGAGTAAAAGATGTCGATAGAGTTATTTTAGCACCTTCACAGCTGTAGATATCTGTTCCCAATCAGGCCTTTTCGTGTAAGGGCACACCAGCCATCCTCTGCAATAATGAACCACAGCGAGAGCAGGCCTCTGCTGTTTGGATGGAAGCATGTGTGTGCGTGTTGTGTGTGTGTGTGTGTGTGTGTGTGTGTGTGTGTGTGTGTGTGTGTGTGTGTGTGGGCGGGCATGCCTGAGGTTGCTGAGCCTCGGCCTTCTCCTCAACATTAATAAGGACTTCCTTCCTACCAGACAGAGTCAAACACCTGATCACTTACCAAGGAGGACATGCCCACGCATCCCTCAAGAGCTGGCAGCCGGCAGCCTCTAATAAGGATCGGCCTGTGTTCTTTAGCTGCCCATCAATCAAAATGTTCACATGTTGGACATCCATACACAAATCATGTTTTCTCTCCGTACTCCACCCCTAATGTGTGTGTGTGTGTTTGTGTGTAAGACCTAGATATCATGGGTGGGAGCTATATCCAGAGAGACAGAACAAGAAATAATCCCTCTCATACATACACCACTTTAAAAATTACAACTTTTTCTCCAGTAGCAATAAAGTTTGGCTTCTTTTAAAAATGTCCAGCCAAGATACACCAGATGAAATGTGCATTTTTATGATGTGCATAACCCCTTATTTTTCCTCCTTAAATATCAGATTTTGAAATGGTTTTTCCGTAATTGAATTAGAGTAGCTAGTCGCAACTGACTCAGGAACACATCAACAGTTTTCAGCCAAGACGTTGTCAGAGAATTACTCAGCCAAAGCAATAGATAGGTTGCTCAACAGAAACTTGTCCCATCTGCAGAGCTGAGGTTTGTGACAGAAATCACTCGAAGCCCAGAGGTAACAACTGAAATATCGTAATCAAATGATCACTCCTCACTTGCTGCATATATTAGTTATCCTGAATATGACTGTGTTGAGATCAGCATTTTCATGGCTCATACTTTGTCAACATACCCCCCGGGAGTGTAGGTCTTTAGCAGTGAGAGCTGTCGCAGTCAG
Organism: Caranx ignobilis; assembly: GCA_021432705.1. Taxonomy (NCBI): domain Eukaryota; kingdom Metazoa; phylum Chordata; class Actinopteri; order Carangiformes; family Carangidae; genus Caranx; species Caranx ignobilis. The sequence goes on along the minus strand of MU269990.1, from coordinate 68,147,892 downwards.
TTTGTGCTCAGCATGTTGAACAGGGAACAAAATATCCTTCAAATTAAATTGAGATCTAGTATCCATCTCTTCTTCAGCCTGGGAGTTTAACACAATGAAAACTCAGCACATTCAAATATGACTATGACTGAACAAAGAACATCATCTGGTCTTTATGTTCTGTACCCTGCAGAATCAACAGATCTAGTAGTCACAGCTAAAGTGATTGTTTTGTTTTTGTGTTGCACAACAGACCATGTGTGATCAGACACTGTGACACTACCAAGGACAAGCTTATTTTTGTCTCCCTGTGTCCTCATGGTTACCTGACTGCCATTGCATATTGAGACAACAGTGACAGACCTTTACTGAGTAGTGTATTAGGTGCTTATTTGAGATAGTAATACTTTGAGTATTTTTCATTAACTTGTTAGTCTCCAAAGTGTCATAAAACTAGTTGCAAATGTCTGTTTATGATTTAATAAAACTCATGGACATATATTCAAACTGCTTGTTAGATTTGACCTACAGTCCACTAATGTATTATGACAGAGAGAGGCAACAAATGTTTTACCATCTGAGAACCTGCAGCCAGTCAGTGTTATATTATTTCTCATCAATAACTTATCAATATGATTGACATTATGACTTTCTGTCTATCCCCTTATCAGGTCATTATTTCAACTCTAACTTGTTTTATTGTTAACAGACATCCTGATCTCCTGCTAGTGCTGCTACCTGTGAAGAAAACAAATCATGTACTTCACAGTGGGAACAACCAAAGGCCTGCAGTACATGAAGGCTTACAGACCAGTTTACTGTTAGTGTACCTCACTACTTGCGCATGGTCAGCATTGCCTCCCCTGTTCCCTGTCCCTTGTTACCGTTGTTTATCTTTTTATTTCAGCTCAGTGATCATTGTGGAAAATCCGGTACCAACATAGGAACGGCCAATCAGAAAACCTCTCGATTACTTAATCTTATTCATAACAGTTGATTTGGTAAATAGTTTTCTCAATGCATGTGATCATGAATCCTGGACATGAAATATTACAGTGTGTTCAGTCACATGCCTTCACCCAGTCATATCAGTGATGACTAACAGATAGTGGTGGATACACCATGAATCACTTGGAGCACAGTCACTCTGCAGAACATTACAGGCACATGGCTTCTTTCTGTTCAGTCCTGATCTTCCTCCAGACTACTGTATCACCAGTTTATCCTCTATTTTTTTCAAATTCTTCATTCTGTTGTCCTCTGGTTATACTTCACATCACTTCTTCTTGGTGGCTAGAACAATAAAAGCTCCCATGCCCTGTCAGAATGACCATTGGGTGGTATCAGCGAGGGGTAAAATTGGACATTACCATGTGGAAAAAAAAATCTAAATCTAAGCCATAAATGGCTTCAGTTCCATAATGTTGAACTGAGCACATTTTTTTTATCATGGTCAGTCACCATTAGTGCAGTTGCAGCTCAGATGGTGATGCTCATTAATCATACAGTGAGTGGTTTAATTACTACCACTCCTTGCCTACATGTCAAAGTGTCAGTGAGAAAAACAGTGGAGTAACACAAAATATTTAAGGCACTGTGAACAAAATTGTCTGTCAAATTAATGTAATGTTGATCCTAAATCTAAACTGTGGGCTGCATTTAGGCATTTGGTGAAACATTTATTCCCCAACAAGAATGGACAAATCACATTTTATAACAACAATACAAACTTTATAAGCTTTCTCCAGTGAGTGACCTCTCAGTCCAGAGAAACCTGGACATTGTTTCACTGTGGAAAGTATTGTGGACAGTAAATATGTAACAGAACTTAGATTAAAATTTGGTATAATTCCCATTGGCTGTGTAAAACTGCTCTGCTTTGCAGTGAGCTACTCCTGTTTGGCCCACATTTGCTATTTGCTCCACTGCAGCATGTTCAGGTTGAAACCGCAAAACTCGGTGGCACTATCAAAGACAAACAAAACAAATCTTTATCGAGCTCCATTTCCATAATGCCGTTTCTTTTTGAATATCCCTCTGTGTGGGTTTTCCACAGTACTAGTCTGAACAAATTCAAACCCAGCTATTCTGCAGTGCTAAGGTTCTCAGCTCTGTTTGATTAGGGCAACACACAGGAGGTCCACTGCCATGGTGTTTTCTTTACCTGGGCCCATAACTCTTAAAAACACACAAACACTTGGGTTGTAAATGACCTGTTCATCACACAGTGACAGGAGAGGTGATTCTGGACTCTTGGTGGGCCAGGTGTGCAGATCAGGACAGCTGTGTCGTGCCAAGACCTGTTGGCATGGCGACGCGGGACCATGGAAAGTTCTGGACTCTGTCGCTGCTGGCAGGGCTGAGCTTCTGAGCGGGACCGGTGTTGGCTTTGCCTCCAGCTGTTTCTTTACAGACATGCTGAACGCCAGCAACAGCCAGGGGCCAAGATCAGCCCAGCGAGTCTGGCCACACACAGCCCACTTACACACACACGCACACAGTATACACCCACAGTTACACAAGCACAAACAAACAAACACCCAAGCATTTTCTGCAATCAGCCTGTCTCTGCCAGGGCAACAAAATGCAACAAACCCTTGTATTTTCATACACATGTCTGTTTTCTTCATACTCCAAATATTCTCATTCATCATTATTATCTAATGTATACTGCAATGACTGGTCAATCAACAGAGCATTATTCCATAACTACAGTTCTGCTCGTCAGTTTACACACCCTGTCAGATCTGTACCATCCATAAATAACAAGCGTGATCAGGCCAGACTCCTTCCTCTTATTTTTAATGGGATTCACATTAAAGTATAAGACATCCCAGAATTGCACACTCGTGAAACAAAGCATGGCCATAAATATAATGAGATGGTCCCTGTTCAAAAGTTTGCATATACCTTTTAGTTCCTGTGTATCACCCCATTTAGATGGCTTGTGGTCCTTTGTGATAGTTGTGGATAAGGCAACTTGTCTTGTCACATGGTGAAGCCTCCAGGTCCTGTAAACTCCTGAGTTGTTTTGCATGAAGTGCATGTTTGAGAGCTCCCCAAAGTGGTTCAAAGTGATTCAGGTCAGGAGATGGCCACTTAGGAACTTTCACTTTTTTCGTACCATATTTTAAGAGTTTCCAAAAATAAATAAAAATGTCCAACATTTCAAATTATACCACTTTAAAGCATAAATGTTTAACATTAAACTACTCTTTTATGTAAAGTACAGTTTTTTAATATTTATTTGACTTCACTTTGTCTAACAGACAAGTGTAATGAAATCACAGAGGCCGGTGGTGTGCCTCAGCTGGGGGAGCTCTGTCTCCAGTGACATTCTCTTCAATACCCTCATTTCTGAGGGCGTTCCTGTTTGCATAGATCAGAGTTTACTCCTCTATGTAAAAGCAAATTTCGTGGTTAATTATGTCCTCCTGGAGTTGTTTTGTACATTTGTTAACTGTGTAACATTGTTGGTGCATTTAGTGCATTTTTAGCCTGTCATGTACTCACATAAGGTGGCAATTGAAAATTTACTATTGTCTTGGTGACATTGGCGTTGACAGTTATTCATATATCAGTCAGGTGCAAGTTTGACATCAACATTTTGTCTACCTATGGCTCACCAAGAGCCATCTCCAGCAGTGGAAAGCCACACCAATGTCAGTGTTATCTCTCCTATCTACCCTTGCTATATATGTCTTTGCAGATACTGTGGATCAAACAACCATGTGGAACCATGTGGAACCATGTAACGCTTCATTTTGTGACTGTTTCAGTAAGAACTACACTTATAGCCTGATACTTCTCCTCAGAAAGGTGGAGCTGCTTTATGGTTGCTAACACTAAAGCAACCAGGAATGTATTTTGTGTGGAATAATGTAATTGTATTGTATGGTAATCATTTTGTAAACCAGCTTTGAAAATAGTTACTGTATATAAGTTTTTGTTTAGCAGAAATTTTGGAGGTTATGATTTGAGGTCTGGACACATGCTGGGTTTCTGCTGCTGTAATAATTCAATTCTGTATATGATTGCATAATGAAAAACATGCTTCTTTGTGTAAAACAGTTTACAAACAACAACAAACCCATTAATGAAATTATGCAACACCATGTTGCTCAACATTGTAGCACCAAAACCTTTCTCAGACAAATCCTTTACTTTTGACAAAAGACAAAATACACAAAGCATTGCCTTTCATATCTGAACTAATCATAATGTGACAATGTCTTTCACGGTGCTTTAGTGCTCCAGCTGTAGCTGAGCCCTATCAGTGACGCTTGAAACATTTGATTGAAGAACCTTTGAAGGTGGTGTCAGTGAATAATCGCTCTGTTGAAACAGCCCCACCACAGAAAAATAAACGTGCCATCTTTTGTTTTGCTTATGTGGTCGATGGTAATTCATTGAGTAAAGAGAAATGGGAGGGAATTCTTTTGAGGCTTTTGTTTGCTAATTCATTACGTTTTCAAAACCGGGAAAAGTGGCTGAGGAAATTAAAATTTATTGAAATCTATTTCAGTGGTAAAGTTGGCTGTGTTTCTTGGAGAGTGGAGACCTTTTTGAAACGTTCACAGTGAGTTTTGGTCAATGAGGAGTTGAGCTTCTTTTGTGGCTGTGCTCAGAGGGAGGAAAGTATAGGTTTGTGGCCGGTGGAAACCTGCAGCTACAGGAACTGCTAGTATTTGGTATGCTGGAAACTAGGTATAGACTGATCAGCAGTCTTTCATGTTTAAAATGAAAACACTGTGATTGCTATTCTTGCAGTGAAGGGGCCAAGAAGTGTCCAACAGAGCGGCACGTCGATGACCAATTTGAGTAGATGCAGTATGACAGCACAAAATGTTTCAATTAACTATCAGCAATTCCAGTGATACAGAGCAAGGGAATCGTTTTATATGTTCATCACCATCCAGCAGTGTTACAGAGGAGATCCAGTGCAAAGAGAGAACTAGCAGCAACTTCAGCAGTCTACAATCCACCACAGCTACAATACAAAACTGTGCCCTTTCTTTTTTTCTGTCTCCCAATTAAACCAACAGCAGAATGCTTTGTGGTGTGAGGTGTTCTGGGAAATGTAGGAAGTACATTTCAATAATAGTAGTTCAGAGTTTAAAGCAAGCCTACATAATTTTGCAGAAGCTGTGCTCATGTCCTACCTAAGTTATGTGGCAGCTTCACTTCAGAAGAGACACTGTTAGCATCAGACTTCACTGTTCAGCAGTAGTTTATATAGACTGTGTGTTGCAGAAGCAGTTGGCAGTAAGCCAAACATGGCTCCCAGAAATGTCTTTATACACAGCTTAATAGCAACAGGAAATACATTTTGCATCAAATATAATGTCACAGGATCATGTTTTATGTTTTCTTGTGAAAATGTATGCTGATACTGAAAGTTGGGCACTTGGTTAAAGTTAGGGAAAGACTGTGGTCTGGTTTACGATACAGACACAATTTGTTTAGTTACATGTAACTTAAACCACATGTTTTTGATGTGAACCATGGTCTCCAGTGTGACAGTCCATCCGCCCAAACCACCTCCTAGCGACTGCACTGTTGTCAATACAACACTGAATCTGATTCAGCCAACCATTATGTTCCCTAAAAATGTAACTGCTGTAGCATTTCTGGAGTAATTTCTGGGAACAGGGTTCTTACTCTAATTTTTTCTCATCAAAAAAGTGAAGATGTAAGAGTTATTTCTTTTAGCTGACTTATAGTTTTGCAGCTTTTTCTGTGTTGCACTGTGTCACCAGTGGGTCTCAGGTGTACAACGTTTCACTTAGAGCTCTGTCCCGTCGTGCAGCAGCACCGGAGCCTGCTGAGATGAAGTATGACCTGACTGACTGAAAGACTTCCTCCTGTCTGTCCCCTCTCACTGGGAACAGAGTGGGTGGATATGGTTAGCAGCAGTCATAACAAGCATTTTTCAAAATGAGCTTCATCTGATGACAAGCTCGGACATATTGAATGCCCGACAGTATTTTCCAGTCCAAGTCTCTGATGATGCTGTCCAACGAAGACTTTGCTCTCCAGTAGGATAGCGAGAGGATATAGGGAAAAAATGCTTTTGGAAAGGGAGCAGACATCATCCACAAAATCAATGTTTTTAGCATCTTACACGCAGCTGGACATGTACAACTTCCTCAAGCTGCTACAAATATTTTCACTGAATTCACCCCAAATCATTATGCTGTCACTTCAATTTCAGTCTCACATATGGCATTACATGTCTTAATGTATGTGGTTGCTGCACTTATTACTTTACCAGAGTGTGTCCATCACCGTGCAAAGCTTCACCAATAAACTAATCTCCATTTACTGTCTGTAAGTACATCTTTGCTTTCCATATCCGTGGTGCCTGCCAGCACTCGTCCACCCCACCCATCTGGTCTCGTTTTGACACCTGAGGTTGCCATTCTGTAAGTCAGAAAAAGTAAGAGCTATAGAAAGGTGACAACAGTTTTCCCTCCTAGTTTACCTCCCTGCACCACACTGAGTCTGACAAGCTGCTGAAAAATAGGAGCGGGTCACATTTCAGCCTCAAAAGAATGTGCAGGGGCTGTGAGTAACCCTGTGGTCTGCTTCGGCATGTTTGGTCTGGCTCTTCATAATATCATGTAGTGTGCCATTGAAGACCGGGGGCATGAACACCAAAGAGAAGTGCCGAGGGCGTTCCTACTTTGGGCCATAATCGATGCCAAAACCTAATAGTAGCACTGTAATCAGTCTTCCCCCTAATATTAGCACCAGGGCTTTTTTCTCCAGGGTGGCGGTTGGTGTGTTTGGCTCGGTGCATCCTCTTTGACCTTAAATTCAGTCTTGTGGCTTTGTAAAGCACCCCCTGGCATCATCAGGAGTCAGCACATTAATAAAATACTGTTTTAGCCTTGTATATGATGCTTTTACCTGAATGTAACACAGAAGATAATGATACCAGTGATTTCAAAAACAGCCTCAGTTTCAATACTAATCCTTCTTACCAGAACGGATTACTGAATTGATCCATTATGCATCTCTGCATGTCAAATGTATTAACTTCTTGAGCTATTTTTGCCATATGGTTTTATCATTGAACTCCACACAGGAAACCCCGTGGAACTGGTCTCTCCTTTATCAAAACCAGAAGTGCTGGAGGTGGCGGGCTAAAGCAGGCACTGAGAAAAAGGTCCCGTTACACAGAGAAATATATTGTGTGTCCCAGAAGGACCGGACGTGAACTTAAAGATAACTTGGTCAGTGCACCTCCAATCATACTCGATATTCAATATCACCCCCACAGGCAATTGTTGCACGTCTAACACTGCAGGGTCGCTTTCTACTGTTGCACCTGTGCTGAATTTGCAGGAAAACTCATATCCTCGGCCGAAAGAGAAGAGCAAGTCAATTAAACTAGAAGCTGATCTCTGGTCAATCAAGCCACCCAGTATGCTCTCTCACTGTGAATTAAAATTAAAATTGATATCCCCAGCAAGGCCAATATTTTTTTGTTCTGCCACTAAATGTCGGCGATTTATCATTCAAACATCCTAGGGTTTTGTGTAGGTACTTTTGGACCTCAGGTTCAGTGGGTTTGATGCTCAGCCAGGGACAATATCGAATCCATGCCAAGAGTTCAAGCTGTGAACGCTTGTCTGAGAGTTACCGTAAATCCTTCTGCTCGCACCACTAAGAAGCTCAGAAAGCCACAGCCCTGCTATTTGCCACCCCTGTGGTCCTTACAGGTAGCCACTGAGACTCCCCAAATTATGATCTCGGCATATAGGGGAGCAATACAAGAACAGAGCTCAATGGATAAAGGCCTACCTGTTGCCCCTTATTTTCCTCAGTGGATAAGGAGTGGGGCTGTCAGTTTTCCTCTGTGTTGATTAATCTGGCACTTTATTGGATATGATCCTGATGATTAATGGCATATTATCCTGGCCCTCTGATAAAAACATTCAGATTTCAGTTATTTCCTGGTTGAACCTGATATTTCTGGATGTTATTCCTTAACACGCTAAACTTTTGAATGTGATAAATACATAACTCCATCTGCTTTCTTAACCACTTACACTGCCTCTGTTTGACTTTTCTAATGTCCCAGTTGCCTTGGAGCTGGGGTAGGCGGAAAAATTGAAAAGAACAAGTTTAAAAAAAGAAAAAAGAAGAAGAAGAAGAAGAAGTGGCAGAATTTGAAAACACAGTACAACCCCCCCCTCCACACACACACACACACACACACACACGCACACCTCCTGCGGCCATATGCACGGCTTTCATACAGGCACGCAACACAAGCAACACAACCGCAGCTATGAGCCTTTGGCTACACTTTGCAGAAAGCTAAACTATGAACAACATTCAGCATGAATGTACCAACACAACCAACCACTGCACAAACACATTTAGATATCACAGACGAATCAAGTTAGCAGTCTGTCATCTACTCGAGCAAAGTAAAAACTCACTCCTTCACTGGAACGCTTCATCAATAGTGACATGTTTCTATCTGATGGAACATGAGCACACATGCATCTGCTTTTATAGAACAGCCAATAGGGAAACTTTCTCGCTGAAAACACCTGTGATTGGCCAATATCAGCCGTCACTGGACACAGGAGCTTCATACGTCTACTTTGCTGTCAGACCACCTGAATTACAATTTGCTTTAAGGTGATTATAGAATTATTGCTAATTATATTATTGACAGCCAAGACTTACTGCCTACCCCAGCTTTATCCACCTCAAATCATTTCTCTTTAAACTTAGCAAGTGCTCATTTAGTGACATTTTAAAGCGAAGAGAATTGCAAAAGACATGCATAGAAACTTTTATGCCTACATTTTATTTTCTGATTCTTCCTTAATCATCAAAAAGAAGAGTTTTTACATCTTCAACGGTTCACTGATGGTCATGTTTTCCAGTACAGCAAGGATTCCACTAGATGATTTCAGTGTAAAAATAATGGCTGTCAGTAAACATGATAATGTTCTTAATTTAGACTTTTTTTCCAGATGGAAAACGGTCAGTCAGTGGGGTCCAAGAGGTGAAGTCCAACACTGCCCCCACCAGGAATACCCAGCAGGCTTCTGGGATCACACATCAAGGTCTGTCGCTGGCCGGCGACCCCTGCCCAGGCCTCTGTGACGGGGAGGGGCCAAGATTGAGTGGGCCAGAGGAGACAACACACCATAGCTGTGTGCAACTGCACAGTGAGTCCTTTCGCTCGTTGCCATGCTGTAGCTGACCGCAGGATTGCAGTGTTTACTTAAGAGCCGGTGCATAAGAGAAAGGCGGACCACCGGCAGTCACCACCCGCCGGGCTCTGGGCAGGACCTGGGGCTCATCTTTGTTGAAAATGGCTCTGGAACCTGCCACCTCCCACCGGGCTGGCCTATATTTAGCAACAAACTGAAAAACCTCTTCATTCTTAAAAAGCTGTTTAGGTTTCCATTGAAAAGGGGGTTCAGGGGAGGACGGGTGGTGATGCTGCACTCATGTGGTCTGAGAGGTGCTTCTCTTTGCCCTGGACTCACCTGGACAAGATATTTATGTTACAGCTTACCAAAGATGGAAGTAGTCTATGTCCAAAGGAAAGCCAAATGGGGTAAAATAAGAATATACTGCAGGTGCTGGGAAATTCAGTGAGAGACATTTTTATGACACGCAGCCACAGCCGTGGGGAAAGAAGGTGATGAGAACTGCAGATACTTTTGACACATAGATACTGAATTCCTTTACCTCAACATGAATGGACATTGAACGTTGATGAATTGACATTGATAGAAGTTCTACACTCATCACTGACACTAAAAGTGAGTGCTGCGTCTGTAGGGGTGGACCATCCATTTAAAAAAGTTCATGTTCATGTTGTCAGTCCAGAACAACAACACGATATTTGGTTTAAAAAGTCAAACAAAACTAGGTTTTATTTAAGATGTGAGTCATTTACAGTAAGATGACCATATACTGAATTTACAAGCTCCCAGGCAATTCAGAAATTAAAGCACTAACTAATGAGGTAGTTAGTGCTTTCTTCGTCAGCAGTTGCACATCTGAATGTTTAATACTTGCCTGTTTTTGCTTTATTTGCTTAAGAAATCTTGCATGTCTCCTACTCATGACGATGATGATTTGCTGAGTGTGTCTTTTTCTGTTTGCATGCTGCTCTACTCTTCCCACTTCTCAACGTCTCATTGAACTCGAGAGGAGGGCAAATCCAAGACAGGACATGCGTATTACATGTTTTCATTTGCCCTTATATATGCCTCAATAGTGAAACAATCCCTCTTTTCATGCCCATGGTTTCATTCAGTGGGTGGCGAGAGCACCACTATGATTGGGGATGAGGGAACTGGGTGATTTTTTCCAAGGTGAGCACCTCATGGGAGATGACTGTTCGCTGCCATTAGTTTAAGTGCAGGAGTGTCAGTTAACCCGACACTGGCACCAGGAATACTTAATGCCAGATGGAGGGAGCTGTCCTTGATGTCTTAACAAGCAGGCGCAGAGAAACAAGCCTTTATTCAGTGTGAGAGAACATAGAAAAAATTGATAACTTAGCAAGGTTACCACAAAGTGTACGTTAAATCCCACATAGGAAAGGGAGGGATAAAGGAGATTGAAGGGGGTGGGGAGGGGCAAAAGTCCAAAGTGGATAAAAACACAGTTTAGATGTTGCTGACTGTAATTTTTTATTGCGTTCAAAATACGCAGGAATATAAAACAAAGCAGCGGTTGTCACGCTAAAGGGTCCAGCTGCTTAAGAGGTGTCAAATTATTGTACCTCAGCTGGATACATCGGTGTTGGAAGCCAGGGGGTGAGAAAACAGCCAAACCCAGCAGACTTTGGCACATTTGTCCTTTACCGCTGGCACGGATGAGCCACGCTGTGAGGCTTCAGAGCATCGATAGGCCCCCGGTGTTTTACTACCCAAAACTATGAGCTGCTACAAGAGCCGAACCCTCAAGACTGCCTCCTGGAAGGACAGTAAACACGACGACAAGTGCTTTTTCCACATGGTGCACCTCCTGGTCCCCTGACCAAATAGTTCTGATGTAGGTCCAACTAAAGAGCAGTCCATTCAGGCAGCGAGACAGTGTGAGGCCTAGAAGTTTCAGCTTTCAAGTTTGAATAAATAAGATCATATCAGCTGAAGTACCAGGTTTTTGGGGAATGTGTTCTGGCTGCAGTAGCTGGAGCTGAGAGCTATTACTTAAAATAACTTGACACCAGAAAATACCCCTAAATCGACCAGTAAGGAAATTACAAACACAGTCATGTCATTCTATGGAAGCACCTCATACAAAGGTCCTCAAAGAGGTCTCTTGTTGTCAGCTTTGATAAAACCCACTCCCTTTTCTTTTTTGGTACTCAATTGAAAATTGAGCTTGAGTCCTGCCAACGATTGCAATAATATGCTGAATGCACTGAGTTGTTGGCATGTTCCCTGATCTGGCACTTACAATTATGAGTGCTGCTGGGTCTCTGTTGATTGTCTGCTCCTCATTCATTAGGTCCAGTTAATGCTGACGCTCCCGAATAGTGACTCCTCGCCTGAGTGAGGGGCCTGTGAGCTCAGAGACCAGGTATCCGGGAAAGAGAGGAAACAGTTGAGGGGCATAGCGGTGTCACAACCGACACATCACAGGAGGCTTTTGAGAAGTCTTTGGCTCTTCCCATACGGTCCGGTACCAGTGTTCAGCCTTGTGGACAGAAAAACTAAGCAGAGGCAGGTCTGTTGAGTGCTTCGGCCAAGTTAAGCACGGAAATATTTCTTTCCTGTTAACTCAAGAGTCTGGCAGTCACCTGTGTGAGGTTGCCCTCGCTTTTTAGTCGCGAGCCACCGGCCATTCGGTTCCGCCATGTCAGGCGTGTAAGAAAAGGCCTACCTGGTGGTGAACCATGAGTCGAGTCAAATATGTGGTTTGTGAGTGTTTTGACGCCGTGGTGCGCTGGACCGTCATTGTCACTTAACTAAGAAAGTTTTCACGTTGCTGGTTGTGTTGGTGGGAATAAATTTCCTCAGCACCGGAGCTCTTGGATCGCCCGGTCGGTGCTTGTGGACAGTGGATAAATTTCTGTTTGTACAAGGTTGCCCATTGTGTTTGGCACTGGGAGAGTCTCTACTTAAAACCCACATTAGCTGTTGTGTTATTTTTTTATTTCTGTCTGGATACAGCCTGTCAGGGGTGTACGCCACCGCTTGGCTGGAAAAATGCTAAAGATGCTAAACAACTTTGTAGATCTCAGGGAGCTGCAGATTCAAGTCAGACTTGTCTGTGCCATCACAGTTCGATTAAAAGAGAAATATTAATCATAGCATCTTAAGCAGTGGTCATAGTGTCTTCAATCCACTGAATTGTGAGGTGGATTAAAAAACTACAGCAGTGATGCTCCTCTGGAGTTTGGTGCATCTGCAGCGGTCACCTCAACCGCTGCAGAAGTGGCACTTTGAGTGGCTCTAACACATCAAATTCGTGTTGATCCTTTAAAGTCCATGCATTACATTTTGTGGAGATGGATTGCCTACATTAAGTTTTCCCCCAAATGATCCAACATGACGTCCAAGGGGTGTCTCAGTGTGGACTTAATAGAAATTCTTCATTCACTACATGAAAGTTCACACACAGTAATGTTTGCCTGAAGTTCAGTGAGGACATGAGCAAGTGTGTCTCTGTACTCAAAGGCCAAATAAAACAGGAAAAGCTCAAATCATAATGCAGTAGTACCTATGATAGAAACAGGCAGGTGGCCAAATGGGCATCAACAAGGGCCAGGGAGGTAGTCTCATTTTTCCTTCTGACAGAAATGTCTACAACTAAGTGTGTGTCCTTTAAGTAGAGTTTGGATTGTCAACAGATGAAAATATACTGTGTGAGCACTACTAGATGGCTGTTCCTAGGCCAGGACACACAAATCTCAACTTCTGTGAAATACACTGTTCCTGCTGCCCGCATCCTACCCTCCTTTTTGTACAGGAAACTGCCCAGGACTTGATCTTAATTAGTTTGGCAGTGAGTAATAACATCCTCTGAGGATTAGAGATTGTTGTGCTAGATTAGTCCAGGAAAACAGAGTGTGTTTATGCTCTGGTAATGTAAAAATTTTAATGTGTGAATTTCGTCAAACAGAATAAACTTTAAAAAAAAAAATAAAATAAAATAAAATGAAAAAATAAACATCCAGCTGACAGTTGGATTATTATATAAATCTGGACCAAGCAACACATGTTCGCCCATGAGATGACAGGCCCGTGATCATACAGTGTGCTGAAATATCATAACGTTGATTAATATCACAAGTATGTGTTTTGTTGTGTCAGTAGAATTGGATCAGACATCCTCTGGGTGGTAAAGGTTGACTTTTCCTAAGCTACTTCTGTGGTTGGCTCAATTGGGATTTAGAAATACTTAAAATCCAAGATAAACTCGACCAAGGAGTTTGTGTTCAACATTTTTCTAAGTGATCAGAAATCCACTTTTAGAGCACAGATGTTTGAGTTTGTGTTCATTTGAGACATGCCTGCTTTTCCAAACACCATATAACATTTTAATAACACAATTGTCAACACAACTGTCTTGATGTAACTCCACACGGGCCTTTATATTTCCATAAACTGTTTCTGTCTCTCTGCCAGTTGTTACATTTGTTCTCTAGATTTGTTTTACAATAATCTGTCAAGAAAATGTGAATGTTGACGATTAAAGAGCAGCCTTTGATCATTTTTCAGAGGCCATGACTGTTATGCTTAAAGAGGCACTCTCTATGATTCTTGGCCTGAGCCTTATTTTCTGTATAAATTACATACAAAGAAAGCTTAAGAGGTGTTTCTCAAGGGCTCAACATTTTTTACGCTTACACTCCTCTGGCAAAGCCACTATGGAAAAGCTGAACTATTCTTCCAGTGCTGTATTTTAGTGTGGTTTGGAGCTGAGGTGGGGATCAATTGCTTGGTTTCTGCAGCAGCATCCCAGAAAGCTCCTGAGAGGCAGGTCTGAAGGACAGGTGGGCAGCCACACAGTGCCACCTCAAACCACTGTCCCCGCCACAGAGTTAGAGACCAGCATACCCAGAGACCAAAGACAGACAGCACTGCCATGTGTGGAGGGCTGCTTCTTCTACAGATCGTTTTCACTATTGATTAACGGGTGGATTGTTTGGCCTATGTGATGACAGTAAATGCTGAAAACTGTGCCTCCTTCCAGACCTCCAAACTGCTGCCCCCATTCATTCAGCAATAATGGTGGTTAACTGATTTAATAATGGCAGTTAACTGGTGTTTTTAGGAACACGGACATATCTTTTATCAAATATCATTCAAAGTGCAGACAAGGACAATTCAATGTTTGCTGTGATCACTCTTTGCACCAGTTCCCCTCTGTACATGTCTATCTTTTTGGGATCCTGTATAAGTTGTCCCTGTTCTTCTGTCTCAGTGTCTTGTGTCTCTTCATGTGATCCCAGGCTGTCTCCATGATGTCGAGATCAGAGCTCTGTGGGGGGGAATATCTGCAAAAGGACTGCTTGTTCTTCTTGTCCCAGAGGATTATTCTTTATGACTTTGGCTGTGAGTTTTGGGTCATTGTCATACTGCTGAACAAATCTGGCATCACTGTGATCAAAAGCCTCCCTGATAGTTTTGCATGATGAGTTTAGTCTGTGCTGAATAAGAGTGTGTCTGGTCTGTGGTCCCTCTGATTTTCTGTGCAAAGACCTATGTTTAGTTTAATGTTGAGGTTAAAAAAAATGTCGATTGTACTGATGCTGTTATTTCTCTTTGACTCTGGAATAGTCACTGGGAAGCTAAATCAATTCTCATCTCTTAAAAGCATCTGAAAAGTCATTTGCCTTAGTTCTTCTGCCTCCTTTACCCCCTCTCTCCCATTTTCTTTTTACAAAGCGGTGTCGTAACATCTGTGTTTTATAACCTCATAGTTAACTTGATATTGAGCAATATGAAACCTCAAATAAGACAAACCCATGATTTAACTGAATTTTTGTATAATGTCTCCTGACACCCTGCACACACTTACAGAGACCATGTTGGGATAAACACCAAGTAAAATTATGTTGTTCGGCCCTTACTGACCCCAGTTGTACATAGTAAGTTCATTATTTCCTCCGATGTCCACAAACCAGTGTTAGTTCATGTATTTAAACAGATGGTGGCCAGAAAATTAATGGGCAACACTTGTGAAGTTGTAATCTTCAGCTTCTCAGAAGTTCCCCTGTCGTAGAAAACTATAATTGGTAAGTGCAGCATGTTTGACTGTTGGCCACAAAAACAGCCACCTCATCATGTTGTTATGATGTTTTGTGCTATTTTCTGACACTTTTACAAGCTTAGCAATCAATATAGAAGATTAATTAAGAAAATAATGATAATAAAAAAGAATTATTGGTTACACTACTCTTATGATTAAATTATCTGTGTTAATTATTTGACACCAACAAAACTGAAATCATTTTATAAGACACAACATAATGATAAAAAATGAATTAAAAATAACTTCTAGGTTTGAGTGTCTCTAAGACCACAGCCTCAGCGTGAGGTCCGGACAACCAGTCATCGCTGGGGCAAATTTCTGAGAAATCAGTGATTAATCTAATTATGCAAACCCAAATGATGTGGAGTAAACCGGGGGGATTTATGGGGCCACAGGGCAGTTGCCCACTTTTCCTATCTAGCAATCGAGCCTTCACAGAAACAGTGTAGAGCGCACATTACTGTCTGAAGCAGGGGGAGAAAATATTTGATAGTTTTGTAAATTTAATTCAAGACGACACATGAAGACATTTTTCTTTGTATTAAGACTAAGTTCACTGCTCCTCAAGGCTCCTCAGGAGACCTGATAGTGTGGCTCATGCTGCCCTCTTCTGTTACATGTGCAGATTTCATCTACATGCACTAGACATGTGTTCACACATTATGTAATAACAAAAACCAAGAGTGTGAGTTGAATAGTGGAAATAAGTGCCCAGGGCCCCTCAGTGGAGGACCCTGAAAAGTCCCAAATCAATAGTATTCTTTTGTCTGTCATTTCAAAGTATGTATTGGTGTAAAAAAATCAGTATTAGCGTAGCATTATTTACACCGTTTGTTTACTGATATTGGTGATATAGACCATGTGGCATCAGATGTGCAATGAGTCATTATGGACAATACTCCCTGTATTAGGGTTGGTCAGTTTGAAAGTGAAAGAAGGTTACAACAGAGTGTTTTCACTTTTAACTCTATGGCCAGCATCTTTTGTATACTGTATGAGCTTTTAAACCAACACTCATAACTGCAGCATACTTGACTTCAACTTGTTGGGAACTAATTCACTTCAAAGACAAAAAATATGATTCCAGCCGTTCTTATGAAAACGCAGTAACGCTGTCGAACCTCAGTCATTTAAGGTCCAGAGCCAGATGGGTTTCCATGTTTATGTTATGCTCATGATATGACAAAAAATTGCACAGAAATCAAGGAATATAACATTGTAATGCTTCATTGTGTTTAGATATGCTCAGAGATTGTTTGAAAATGTTTCTGTAACGTGTTATAAACATCTGATTACAGATTTCATCGAGATTTGTTTTCTGTTTCAAGTACTCTGCACAGAAAACCTCAGACAATGTAGTATTATTCTGTCTGCAAAGGCTGCAAACATTATCAACAGTATAACAATGTAATTTGTCCCCATCGATATATGAGTTGGGGCAGATCCAGAAATGTATCACTTTCCTCAGCACGGTGACATTTCCTGGTAAAGGTCTCTGCTCTATAGGGCTATTCTAGTCTTTCATAACAGACTCATTACTTTGTATTCATCTTGCTTTTTGTGACTAACAGTAAAAAGAAAACGTGAAAACAAAATCGAGTTTAGCAACATAAGAAACTTGTAATATTCACCTTTGAGAAGCTGGTACCAGTGAACTTTTTCCTTTATGAGTGACTGAAAGTGTTTTTGTCTCTTAACAAATAAATGAATCAACCTAATCATCCCAGCCCCTGATCACTGATTACCTTGAGTGAAATGATGAAATTGTATTGTGGGGGATATCAGGGGCTTCAAAAAAAATCCTGGTCACTGGTACTAGGAGACTTCTCCGGCCATGAGAGTGTAGTGATTGTTATTAGATGCAAACTGTTTGGAATGGACCAGATCAATGCGATAAATATGCTTCACAAACTGAAAGTGATCTCTAAACGCAGGTTAACAGGCAGCATCATTGAACCGACGTTAAAATTGTTCTCTCATCACTTACTGCCACTCTAATGTAATGTTTGAACCTACATTTGTCTACTAATTAAACATAATAAAGCAAATAACGTCGCTAAACTGAGACAATCGAGAAAATGTGCGGCGGATTTGTGTAAAGTCGTTATCTAAAACACACTGCCTGCGGTTTCTTTGTGGCGGCGGCCTGCGACTGTTCCATTCATAGCAGGCCAATCAGAAGGCGGCATACTGCAGGGTTCCTGCCAATCGCGTCACTGCTTGTTGTTTGGCCTTGTTGCGACCGCGGACAGACAGAGGCAAGTGGACCGGTTTGAAGCTAAGCTAATTCAGTCACTCTAAAGCCGGTGATTTTTGATTTTTGCATAAACCCCGGTTGCTGCACACGCGCGTATTTGCTTTCGAAAAATCAGAGCTACCTGTCGCTGTATCAAATACGGGGCTAAGAGGCAGAAGTGGACGTTTATTTTAATAAACCGCTTCTCTCCCGCTAGCTGAATAGGCAGCGGGTAGGCGCCAGTCGTGTTTGACAACAGCGCTGTTCGGTCACGTTCCCGCTGTTGATGTTGTTTCTAGCTGCTGACTGAAGCGGCAAAAAAGAAAAAGAGGCCTCGCGTCAGCCGAAGAGAAGAGCGAAGCATGGCAGAATTTCTCGAAGATCCGTCGGTCCTCACGAAAGATAAGCTGAAGAATGAGCTCACTGCCAACAACGTGCCACTTCCTAGTGGAGAGCATAAAAAAGAAGTGTATGTGCAGCTGTATCTGAAGAACTTAACCGTGCTGAACAACAAGAAGAGCCCACCTACAGACACCTTCTCCAGCGACGAGGAGTTACCTGCCCCCGTGGTGTCCAACAAAAGTCGGTCTGGAAGAGTAAGTTTTAGTTTATTGTTACAGTAGATTGCAGTTGAATTGATTTGTGGATAACGCTGATGTGAACATGTGCGTGTCTGTGTAGACTGACCTGAGTTATGGCCAGTGTGACTTATTGAACTTTTTTTTTATTGTGCAGAAAGCCACAAAAAAGACAGACAAGCCTCGCACGGAGGAAGTGGAGGTGACAGACCTCACTGATGAAGATTTAAAACAACAGCTGGCAAAGCATGGGGTGGACTCAGGACCTATTGTTGGTGAGTTCTGGAGGCATGTTTCATGTTTAGTTGACATAAAAAAAACTGAAATATTTATCGCCCATTATATTTAATTATAAATATCCTAAAAACGGTTACATGGTTATTTACATGAAAAAAATACACATTTTGTCACATTGTTTCAGTTAGTTCACCAAACATGGCTATTATAAGGTCTTATTAGTTCCTAAGTAATCCCTTATTTTAAAAGCCAGTATTTACACATGTGCACGTGTGTGTTATCATTGCCTAAAATGTTTCTGTGATTTCCGCAGCAACTGTCAGGGAAATCCCAAACACTATTGTTCCAGACCTCTGATTTTGAAAATGAAAGTCAGAGATTATGAAAGTAAGACGAGGAGCTTATATAATTAGGTATTTTTCTATTGGGTTAATCCACCAGTGCCATTCTTACAACAGCTATTTACTGTGGTTTTTCCATATCCAAGTTGTGTTTAATTAGATTATAAGGAATTATTGTTTTAGACAGCTAAGAAGCAATGACAGAAAGATGATGTAAATCTCATTGAAACCACCCACTTTCTAAACAGGCTTTTATTACCACCTCCTGTCTTCACTTCACTTTTCACAGTGTTGGTATTATGACCATGAAACTGGTGTTAAATTCCATTATTGGTGGTGGCAAAAAAACCAATAATAATAATAATAGAAAATTATATTTTGAACATTTGTTAATGTAATAAATGAAAACATTTCACTTTTTCAGTGAATGTTTTCACAGAAGATCTGAAAAAGGGTTAGGGTTAGGAAAAAAGAGTGTACTTATTCATGTATAAGCTACCACTGCATCCATATATTGTTTATATATATATATAGTAACATGCTGTATTAACTGCCGTATCATTACACTGGATCACATGTGAAACATTCAAAAAAAATAAACTTGTTCCACTGAAATATGAGAGATATTTGCAAATGCTGCTCACTGAAGCAGCACTGCATGCATCAGCAAGGTTGCAACAAAAACAAGTGTGCATCCTGCTGAAGTGAAAGTAAAATGTGGGACATCTTATTTACGCTTTGTCATTCCTTTGTCACCTCCATGCAGCAACTACCCGTAAGTTATATGAGAAGAAGCTGCAGAAGCTGTTGGACCAGCCTCCAGCTGAACCTGAAGCTCCTACAGATGTCACAGCTCTCCCCAAGGCAGACAGTAACCAGAACGGCAACACAAACTCTGACCAGTACAGTGACAAGGAAGATGGTGAGTTCTGACACTGCTTAGATCTACGTAAAAATGATCTATTGCACATGACAAGTACTCGCTGAGTACTAATGACCTCCCACTCCCTGATTTGTCAACTTTGAAGCAAAACAGATTACTGTACTAATATGACCATTTTTCATTTATGGTCTATATTGCCTGTGTTTGTTCAGAGGAGATGGCTGCACCTGAACCAGAGCCAGTCCCTGTGGTAGAGAAGCCTGTGAGGAGCAGAGGGAAAGCTCCAGTTACTGTCAGGACTAGCAGCAGACGACAAACCAAGGTGGGGTGCATTTTGTTGCTCTCAAGTTCAGCGATCAGAGTGTCGTTTTGATTTTTATGACCAAGTTCACATGTTACTCCAACAGGTGGTGGAGGAAATCATTGTTGAAGGGACTCCAAAGAAGGCTAGTGAGAGCGTTGTTGAAGATATCCTTGCCAATGAAATAAGCACACCAACCGGCATCAGGTAACAATTGATTATAATTCTTTCAGGTTGCACATGAATCATTTATTAACCAATACTGGTGTATTGTGGAGAACAGAATAGCCTAAAATTCAACCACGGAACAATAGTTTGATCATACCTTAAGGTTTACAGCTGTCATATATGAAGCCAAAGACTAACCATGCCCAAGCAGAGATGGAGGCTGCAACTTTTCCCATTCACGGGGGGATGGTCTGTGGTAACTGATGTGACAGCTGTTTGAACCACCTGAGCAAACGCTATGGGGAGGAAGCTAGTGTGATGTGGTTGAAAGCTCACGAAGAAATTACTAGGCAAAGCAAAGCAGTTGTATTTGTACAGCCCGTTTTTACACACAGTTTGTCTCAAAGGGCTTTACACAGCATTATGACAACATCCTCTGCCCTTACACCCTCACCATCAGCTAAGAGATTGCACTAAACTTTGGTTTTATTGTTTCTGTGATCAGTGCGACCTGCAGGCGCCCAATCCGAGGGGCTGCCGGTCGACCCGTAAAACCAAGTGAATACTGGCTGGATGAGTCGCGCATTCAACACAGCGTCCACACCGAGACCCGCTCTTACTCCGAGTGTCTCTCTCGACCGGGCAGCGTCGTGTCTTCAAGCAAACCCGCAGCTCGACGAGGCTTCCTGTCGGTGTTGCTCAAGCTCCTGCTCCTCGTTGTGGTGGGTGGTTCTGTCTACTATGCCTACCAGAACCTGGATGCGGATCAGATCAACACCATCAAAGGCCTCCTCGACAGCGTCGTCGTCCCGCTCCAGGGCGCTGTGGACAACGCGGCCACTTACCTGGGCATCAGCAGCAGCGGTGCTGCAGAGAGCGGTGGCAAGTAAAGACGCTCAGCAGTCCTTCTCCATGCCCACCTCCCTGCCGCCTGCCACAGCACACCATAACTCAAGCAGAAAACCTGGCTCACCTCTTACCTTTTCCTACATGGTTGGACAAAAGACACAGATTTAATTGGAATGAAAATGATAAACTTTTTTCCTCTTTGGATTCCAGCTTTCCTCCCACCACAAGAGGGAGGCATAACTCAAACAGTAGCTTCTGGATAACACTGTTTTGTGGCAGTCAGAAGAGACTAATTTTAATGTTGATTTTAATCTGTGAATCGTTTGTGTCTTTGTGTGTATTTAACCCTTGTCTGTAGAACCAAGTGCAGAATGGAGAGGCGAGTTTATCCATGCATGGTTATAGTTTTTGAAGGTCATACTGTAGTTCCTAATGCTGTGCCAGGTGTTTTTCTGATGGTGAAGTGCCTGGACACTGTTAGCACTTAGTGCCCTCCCATTTTTCAAGCACAAACAGCGCTACTACTAATACCAGAATGTCTACACGTGTTTCTATATGAATTTCAACCTTTTCTCTGTAGCTATAGAATTAGGTAGAGTGATTCTTTATTTCTATGGTGCTCAGGTCAATTCAGCTCAACCTTTTTATTGTGGTCTGTGCTGGGAGGAGACATATGGTGTAATCAGGTCACATCACTGCATGAGGAAAATCAGCCCATGTTCAAGTTGAAGT
Organism: Caranx ignobilis; assembly: GCA_021432705.1. NCBI lineage: Eukaryota > Metazoa > Chordata > Actinopteri > Carangiformes > Carangidae > Caranx > Caranx ignobilis. The sequence continues at coordinate 68,126,333 of MU269990.1, read as the reverse complement.
AAAAACTAACCTTTTTTTTTTTTTCTTCCCCCTCCAGTGGCTGATCACTGATCAAATTGGGACTGTGTGTTTATGATTGATCTGAAATTTCTGATCACTCTGTGTTGTAAAAAATAATTCTAGCTGTCGGTGGATTGAAGAAGAAAGTGTCCTGTACCTTTGGCATCTTGTATCATCAATTTTTCAAACATAAATGAAGCAGCTTGTAGCAGCTGATTATCTACGGTCTGTCTGACAAGAATTCCTCAAGGAAACTAAAAGTGCAGTGTTTGATCATGGATTATTGATTTTCCAGCCACGCCAGTGTGCCCATATGAGTTTACATGCTTTGGGTTTTAGTGCTCTGTTGTGCTTTCTTTTTATTTTGTTGTTTTTGTTGGATTTCTGATCCTTCGGTCCTGAACGCAGGACTGGCTGATGCAGTGCGCCCACATAGCCCACCTCACTGACCACATGTGTCAGGACATGGCAGATCTGGAGAAAGTAAATCTTTTTAGGACATCTAATCGGTATACTCTCCTCAGAACTCACGATCAATTAATTCTTCCTGTGCAAATTACCATAATTAAGACACTGTAGGCTTCTCTGATGAGGTGCAAGGATTTACTCAGTAGAAGGTGATGTTGAAGGTGGGAAGATTTCTCGGAGATCTTTGTTTCTATTTTGATATTTTTCTAAAGTGGTGTGTTCAACTTTTTTATAGCACATTTTAAGGTAACATTTGAAAGCAATATGTAATACATGCAAGTGATACTGTATCTTAATCTGAACCTTGCTGATGTAACACAACTGATCCATCATCAGGCAGCTCTCCCACAACGGACAGAAATGACAGGGGTTATGTGGGTAAGGATTTTTAATCTGTTTATTTATGATAATGTAGGCGATGTATCATAAAATAAACTTTGGTTGTTACCACATGTTTTTTTTTCCTTTGTCTTCTGTAGGTCAGAGCCAGTGTTTTTGTTTCAGTCTATTTCAACATATCATTGCTTCGGTTTTCTCAGGCAGTTGGATGTTTTCATGGTGAATATCCCAGCTACTCATGATCTTATGTGATGATTTAGAAAGTTAAAATGTGTTTGAAGTTAAAGTTGGCATGATGTTGATTATGTCACTACCTCAAACAAAGGTTTCTACTCTGTAAGACAGTTATATAAAAACAATGGCAGATGGACACATCCAACATATAGTCATTTAACAAATGGTTGTTAATGTAATAGTGTAAATGTGATCTGTAACTTCAAACACTTAGAAGCCGAGGCTGCTGAACAAAGAGGAAATGGATCACATGATAGGAAGAAGTATTCAAAAAATACAAAGTATGTCAGAAGTTAAAACTGTTGGCAAATACTGTGTGTTAAACTAAAGTATTTCCTGTTACAGTCTTATAACCCAGTTAATAATTAGATGTTATCCTGGTTATAAAAGCTTCTCACAAACCAGATAAGGTTTACATTAAATATGACAGTCACTGCAGTCCTGGTGGGTGTGGCTCTCACTCTGTGGAGACATGCAAGTGCCATTTAAAAGAAAAACTCTCTTAAAGAATAGAAGGAACACTGTGGAAATGGAGGAATGAATAAAAGAAATCAAACAAAACCATGTTTTTAGTGTGATCATTTCTTTTGCATTTGTACTTTATATTTTTGCATTACGCAACAACATAAACCATGACCTGACGTGGGCTCGTGACCACCATCATCCCTGTGGTGTTGCAGCTTGACCTGGTGCATAAGGTCCTTTCAGTACCCTGGTGTCCCCCTCCTCTGTAGTAACACCTCTCTGTGTCCTGTTTACAGTGAATTTACAGTGGTCAGCAGCCAATACTTCAAGTCTCTCTTACTATATACCAGAACATTACAAATTTAATTGAACCTGAACAGAATTGAACAGTTTTGTTTTTTGTTGATCCATACGAGTGCCATTTGTTGCATCACCTCACTTTGCTGTGTTTCAGCCCACTGCACTGGTTTCTCTCAAGAGAAGTGAAGTTGGTGTTGTTTCCAGACCAAGTAGATGTAGTGTACACAGGCTAGAGCACATCGTAGATGTACAGTAGGATGTCCAGCAACATCCAGGTGCCACAAAATAGACATGACCTGAGCTACACAAGCTCCTCCCACCATAGACAGGATTATTTGTTGATTGCCGTCATACAGGGTTGTGAAGATGTTGTAAAGAAAGATACAAATGTGTTATTTGCATTTAAACATCATAAAACCATAGTGTTTCCTGACCCTAACTAATTCTATTCTTTCTTTACTCAAGTTTCTAGACTATTAAACGCTTATTTCTAGTAAATGTGACTGGAAAAACAAAGGTTTTTGAAGGCATGAAGCCATGAGGAACAACATGGCAGGCTGACTGTTAGTAAATACTGGTATCCTACAGGTGTTCAATATGAACTGATTGCTAATCAATCACTGCCTGTCTTGTCCAGTCATCCCACTGACTATTGATGCTTTAAGACTGCGTCTCCCCTTGCTGGCTCACTGTTGGACTGTGCAGGATGAGTGAAAGTCTCATCACGATCTGTTGTCTGCAGTAACACAGTTAAAATCAGACACACTCAATATAAATCTGTCTGTTCTGGAGCAGCTCAGAGGCCTCAGCAAAACACTGCACTGCTCTTCACTGCTTCTTAACCAATGCAGAGCAGCTGTAATTGCCTTTATTAATAATCAATAATTAACAATAACGATAAATGTGATCTATGTTACATTTTTCACTGATATGTTATTGATGACCTTTCTTAATGTGGTGTACACACCAGTTTTTTGAGGCGTCTTTGTTTTTTGTCTGTCCCGTGTGCACCAGCTGACTGAGGTGACCGTCTCAGTGCCAGACAAAGACTTTGAAGGGGATGGAGAGGCTTAGTCAATTAAATCCAGTAGGCTGCAGCCTGACAGCACAGCAGGAAGAGGAGCAGCCACACGACACAGCACACCAAGGGTGAGTCCCGCTGTAGCTCTGGAGAAAGGACACAAGTTTGTACTTAACGTAGCCGGACCCTCAGGACAACAGGTGAACAGTCATGTTTTCATGTTGTGTGGATGTGAAAAACCTGAAGGACGCAGCAGGCAGATCTTGACTGGGTTTGTCTTGTTTCTGTGAGGATTGTATTTATCTGTATTTTTGCTTGACAGCAGCTGGACATGCTCAGCTCAGACCCTTCTTAACACATGTAGAACTGACAGTCGTGTTTATCTTTATTATCTCTTAATCAACAAACTACACCAGGGTCTGTTTACAGCTGTTTTGCTGCTTATCTCCAGATGCAATGACTAAACCATCACCTGCAGCACTGGGAGGATCCTGACAGAGCTGACAGTTAAGACATTAATATCACAGGTAGCATGTGCGGCTTCTTACTTATAAAGAGGCGCAGGTTGTTTCTGTGAGCTGCATATTAGTCTGAAACTTTGTGGCTCATCAGATTAGAAAGAAGAAAGAAAAACTAAAAGAATATCACGGTGTGGGAAAATAATCAGGAAAAGTTACAAGTTTTAGACAAAATTAGATAAAAGTATTATATTTTTATTATGGAACTTTGTAGAGTCATTAAATGTTAACAGATTAGACTCCACTGTTTAATGTGTAGCTTTGTTACTAAGTATGGCGGCTCCCCTCTGTTACATCATTATAACAGCTGAACGTCTCCTCTGCACTCCCACTATCCGTCACATGCAAACATTTGACAGGTCCCTACACAAACGCCGACTTTCCTACAACACTGGTATACAAAGCCAGACATCTGATGAGTCTCTTGTAGATTATTCAGATCCCAACTATGTATTTATTGGGGATAATGAAAAGCGATGAAGCCCACTGTCCCACTGTGACCTTGCAGACTAAGCCACCTCATTACCCGCTCGTGTTTACATGCTTGGAGCGCACAGCACTTTCTCTTGGTAATCCAGTCTCATGGGGCTAATGAATGGACAGAGTCCCCAATGCACTTCCACAGTGTCGTTATACACAGTCCTTTACCTCTTATAGAGATGGGTTAATTATCCAAATGTCTTACTATCTCTACTTCATGCTTTTATTCCCAAGTATGTAATGCTGCAAAATATTAATGGTCTACTAAATCATGTGTGTGTGATTGAGATCAGTTTCTGCCTGTCACTATTTGACAATGGTTTCATTACAGTTGTAATAATGGATAATGCATCACACTAACTTATCCCCGAGACAGAATCAGGGAAGCTGAATTTGTCAAATAAATGAATGATGAAAAAAATAGAAATTAATTGGTATTGTTCTTCAGAGACATCGCACCAGGTACAAGGTTAATGTTCATCTGTAGTGCAGGTGCAGCAGATGGAGGCAGCGTTAAGGGATTACACTAACTCCTTAAACAGTCTGCAGTCAGTCAGTCAAGTTTGGCATCCGATTATAGTGCTCCGTCCTCCATTTGGGGAGGAGGAGGAGGAAGACAGGGGAGGAGGAGTGCAGCTCTGTGCAGCTCTGTGCAGCTCTGTGCAGCTCTGGTCCTGAGTCATATGTGCTCTGTGCTACCGCTGCAGCTGACCGGATACCTGCCTCGGCTGTCTGGACTGTACTAACAGAGACTGTGGGAGGTGTTGTGGATGCAGGGGGTACGCAGCTCTGTGGAAACACACCTTAGGTATTCATTCAGTTTGCCATGCTGATTACATGGTGGTATTTATACCTTGCAGCTCGGAGCATCGCCAAACAAAGCAAGTATTGCTGCTGTTTTTGTGTCTGGCTGTGTGTCTTTTGAAGGTGAACTCTGCAGGAGGATAATGTGTGGGACAGAGCTCAGTCTGTGTGTTGTCTTTTTTTTCCTGTAGATGTCAGAGATGTGATGTTTCCACTAGTGCTAGTGAGATAAATGTCAGGCTTAATGAGTAATCCCTCTGCACTCTTGACTGTGACATGCTACATCCTGAATGCAGTATTTATGAAGTTTGAGCACTGACTCTGTTTCTGGTTGCAGGACTGTTTGGCTCGGGTGTGTCTCCTTGAAATGTTTATCACTTATCAACAACTAGCACACACTGTGACTGACCAGGAGCACTCTTGTTCTCTTCCCTCTCTTCTTTCATGTAGCGTTTAAAATGGCCTCAATCCTACAGAAGCTGATCACCCCGCTCTTCAGTGGCCCCCCAGAGCCCCCCAGGAATAAAGTGACAGTGGTGGGCGTGGGCCAGGTCGGCATGGCCTGTGCTGTCAGCATCCTGCTCAGGGTAAGAGCCCCTGCCCCAGTTGTGCCTCTGCTTCAGATTACCCTGCTTCCTGCTGCTGTGACAGGACAGGGTAATACCCAGGATCCTCAGAGACTGACACCAGATTACTGGTCTCTTGGTGTCTGATCAGGGTGTTATCCCTGCACTGTCCTTGTGAAGGTGTGGTGACAACGGCACAGAGACATATGTGCCATCAAAAGTCAAAACCTACCATTACCTTCAACGAAAGCAGGTCAGCCCAGTTTCTCTTCTCCAGCTGAAACTGGGAAATGTGGAACAAGTTCAAAATCAGTGAACAATGATATGATATCATAAATCTAAAACACAAAGAAAGTGATAATTCCCTCTACCACTGCCTGCATGCATATGGATGTAAAGCATATTTTACACAGTAGCAAGATACAGGATTAAGCAACTCAGTAAATGTATGTATTTATGATTAGGATTTCATTTTATTTAACAGTAAAAGTAAAATATTATTGTCAGCCGCTGGTCATGATCTATGATGATAAAACAGTCAGAACAACATATAATTTGGCTCTATGGAAGCACAAAGATGTCAGACAGCTGTAGTGTCAGCGGCTACACCAGGTCACGCAGGTACTGTTCATTTAACAGCTTGACTTCTGTCTATTGGCTTTATGTTAAGTGAAAACCTTGACTGTAAATAGCAGTTATGCTGAATGGGTTTACCACATGACATGTTGAACCCTCCCTGATGTGTGTGATCTATGCAGGAGTTGGCTGATGAGCTGGCCCTGGTGGATGTGATGGAGGACAAGCTAAAAGGAGAGATGATGGACCTGCAGCATGGCAGCCTCTTCCTCAAAACCCCCAAAATAGTTGCAGACAAAGGCAAGTTCAGAGACGAGCCCAGGGAGGGAAATCTTTGAGCTCAGTCTGACGCAGATAAAAACTCAGCTCAGGTGTTTGTGGGAACACTGTGACCACAGTCACGACAGTGAACTCCTCTCTTCTTCTCTGACAGATTACTCTGTGACAGCAAACTCCCGCATCGTGGTGGTGACAGCCGGAGTTCGCCAGCAGGAGGGGGAGAGCAGGCTGAACCTCGTCCAGAGGAACATCAACATCTTTAAACACATCGTACCCCAGATCGTCAGATACAGCCCTGACTGCATCATCATCGTTGTTTCCAACCCAGGTGCTGTCCAACACATTCCCTCCACCTGTCTTTTGTCTCTCACACAAACAATGGTGCTAACAACACTTTTCTACAGTGGATGTGTTGACCTATGTGACCTGGAAACTGAGCGGCCTTCCCAAGCACCGCGTCATCGGCAGCGGCACCAACCTGGACTCGGCTCGCTTCCGCTTCCTGATGGCCGATAAACTGGGAATCCACCCCAGCAGCTTCAATGGATGGATCCTGGGAGAACACGGAGACACCAGTGGTGAGGATTGGTGATCTTTGTGATTTGCAGACACTCTGAGCTCTCTGAGCTAACGTATGAGAGGAGGGTGACGGTTTCTGCGTGTGTTTTAGTGCCTGTGTGGAGCGGAACAAACGTAGCTGGAGTCAACCTGCAGACACTAAACCCAGACATCGGCACCGACTGTGACGAGGAGAACTGGAGGGAGACCCACAAAATGGTGGTGGAGAGGTAGACCGGTTCACTTGGGTTGCTCACATTTAATTCATGTAATGATATTCTGGCAAAATACTCATATCTAGATACACTGGTTCACTGCTCTAGTGTCTAAAGGAAGGATAGCAACACAGTGGACACAAGTTTAACCAAAGTCAGATCTTAAAGGGGAACTACGCAAGTCGGTCCCTTTTTCTCTGGTTTGGTCACTTTTTCCCTCTGCGGAGCTCCCCCTACAGTTTATGGAGTGCATATTTTCACTTGTAACAGGTTAGCTCCATGTGTCTTGGTTGAGGTGTGTGGGAGAGCACGGAGGAAGGAAGTCACATCCACACATCGTTGGGATTTCATAAAAGTACTGTTGTTTGATAATTACTCTCACCAACCCTACTGAATCCGGTGGTACAGCTGCTATACTATGTCTGACGGGGGTTTGCGCTCAGCCGAAAACATCACCTAGCGCGATGTATTAAAGGGGCATTACCCATTTTGAATGTTACACCACCCCCCACCCCCTGCACCCACCACACCCCCAGCCATGTGCATTGGTTTTCATTGGAACCGATGAGAAGGCAATCTGTGGAGTGATGTCTAACGAGGTGGGTTAACAAGAGATTACAGATTACCGGGCGTGTTTGTGTCGTAGTGCTGTAAAGCAAGAGACGCTAGGTGGAAGGCAGAGAGCCTCCATTCTCCCTGTAACAAGTCATTAAATCATCACAATCACTCTGAAGCTGTTTAATTAAGGTAAAATCTTACATAGTTCCTCTTTAAATAATCATATTTTTAAACTCATAGTGTTTTAGCATTTCTAAATATATCTTACTTTGTTAAAATCATTTGTGTCAGTGGTATTACACATCAGTTCAACTTTATATGATCTGACTTCAAATTCTTTGATAATTATAATCACATCAGAACAGTGGAAAATGAAATAAGATTTAAACGGTGGAATCGTCTGACATTCAAGGATCGGACGTCAGTGACATATTCAGAAGGACAGAGCAGCGGCGCCAGGGCCAGAGTCTGCTTCTAAGATTGTTGTTGTATATTATGAGTTTATTTTTAGCACCACAGATCATTTCTGTATTTCATTTCTAATGGACTAACAGAGGGAAGTCAAACAGTTTGCTTAAGTTGAGTCTCTGTGTCTCTCAGTGCTTACGATGTGATCAAGCTGAAGGGTTACACCAACTGGGCCATCGGCCTGAGTGTGGCCGACCTGACAGAGAGTCTCATAAGGAACATGAACAGGATTCACCCAGTTTCTACCATGGTGAAGGTAAAACATGTTCACACACACACACAAACACACACATTTGCATTTATTCTCCTAAGCTTGTTTTTAGATTTGCATGCACACCTCTGTTTTAAACACAAGCCAGGCTTTAGATTTTCCTTTGAGAACTTTAGCAAAGCTACAGTTTGTACTGTTGTAGCAGCAAAGATTGTTCTTAAACCGTACATTTAAATGTTTCATGCTCATACTGAGGTCATTAATTAAAAATACAGTAATTTTTTTCACTCATTTTAAATATGATCATAACGAAGTTCAATATTTGTTGCAGTCAGATGGTATCTCTTCTTTGCTGAATACATGAATAAATGTCTTCTGTGTCTGTCAACAGGGCATGTATGGAATCAGTGATGAGGTGTACCTGAGTCTGCCCTGTGTGCTGAACAACGGGGGCGTGGCCAGCGTGGTCAACATGACCCTGACAGATGACGAGGTGGCCCAACTGCAGGCCAGTGCCAACACACTGTGGGACATCCAGAAGGACCTGCAGGACGTCTAACTGACCAGCAGGGGGCGATGTAGCTGCTCCCTCCTGACTGCTTATTGCCTCCTATCACTCTGCAGTCACTAAAACCACACAGCTCCACCCTCCACGCCTTCAGCCCTCTGCCCTCTGTAGAGTCCAAGGCGAACGTGCAGACGTTTAATCCCGTCAGATTTAGCTGTAGGTGTCAGAGATTGTTCACTTCTGCTCACTGGAAACCAAACGTGACATCAGCAGCAGAGTGAAACACTGCTTTGGTTCACTTGTCTTCGACCGTCCTGCACTGTGGGTCTCATGTTGCTTTCATGTGTAATAAAGCAAGTTTGTTGATGCTTGAAACAAGAAGTGCATGAGTTCAGTTATTCCTTAAACCCAGAGGCTTTTCTCACCACCACAGTTGTTGAGTGGTTATCTGAGTTACTGTCGGCTGGCCGTCATCAACACAACTGTTCTCTGGATGTTTTGTTTTCCAAATTGCACATCTATGTTTTTACAGTTGCCCAGAAAGGACAACCCAAACACTGGCTCTAGAGATGGTCCCCACCGCTGGTTCTCTTAGTTGAAGGTGAAAGGTCAGGGAGGTGTTTCCACCTGTTTGCCATATGGAATCTGATCACCACGAGAAATGCACAGTGGTCCTTATATAGAAAGAGAGGGAGATCATGAGTAGAGCAGTGAACCAGTTCTTCACTTATATCTCCAAAACATGCGTATGGTTTGCAGGTCAACACTGGTGTCACTGGTGGTGAAAATACCACTATATAGTTCACCTGCCCAGACATTAGTCTGATAAATGATTTTACATTGTATCTCTTACACAAACAGAAAAGTTATGCTCATGAAACATAAGTTCACAGGTGACATGTCTTCTCCTAAATCTTCCTTCCATAGTTGGGACATCTAAAGTCACCTTTGTTGTAAACAAATGAAAAATGTCCTGCTATATTTTATTGTACAAGATCATTTCAATGACACATTATAACTGTAAAATCCTCCAGTCAGCAATGATCATGAGGCAAAAATGAAACAGTTGCCTCTACAGGGAGCAGTTGATTTAGAGACTCTTTATTCTGCTTCACATCTAAAAAGCAGGATTACACTCTCCATGTCAGCTGCTGACCTCTGTGTGATCCAGTCACGGCTCGGTCAAGCTGCCATTCCCAATAGACCTCACTGGACCACCTCTACCACTGACCCCGGTGTGGACAATGTGATGATGTCTGACTGAGTGGTGTTTAGCCTGGTGTTAATCACGCTGTGGTGAGAATGACTGGCTCCGAGCTCCGAGCTCCGACAGACTTTTTTCCCCATTAATTGCTTGACAAGTTGAACCAGTGTAAAAGGAAATCCTCCCATGCCAAACGCACACACTGCAAGCTCATTAAGAAGAGGAAAATGTAAACAGATCAGTCCAGGAATAAACCAGAGACTGTATATAAAAATAAACTGTACATATGGTTCAGCATTTAACAAACAGCTCACAGACAACTGCACTGACTTATATAGCACATTTATTATGAGGTAAACACACAGCAACTAGAGATGTATAGAAAAACAGGATTAAAACTAAAAAAGAAGAATCAGTAGAATGTCAGACACTTCACAGATAGTTTAGATTCAGCTGTTGCTCCTCAGGATAATCTCCACCTGAGGTAGAAAAGACATAAACAAAGATCTGGAGAGTCAAGTCTTATATGATAGACGAGGATCAAGCAGCGTGTCAGTGAGGACTCTTGTGGTTTTACCTTCTACCACAGCTCGCTGCAGGAGCTCCAGGAGGATGGAGGACGCTAGAGACAACCCCAGGCCACCACTGCTCTGGCCGTGAGTCACTGTAGAAATGCACAACAAAGACATTTGAAAATGAAACACAACATTTTACAATTTAATTTAAAAGTGATAAACAACAAAAGATATAATAGACAAAGATCGACAGATCTTATTGAGGGAGGGGAGGGTTTTTGTTCTTTGAATGTTATATGAATGTATGTTCATTAAAATGAAAAATCAATAAACAAATTGTGAAAAAAAAAAAAAAAATTATAGGTGTAGCAGATATTAGACTCACCTAAATGTACAGAGTCACCCTTGTCTCTGCTGGGGCGCTCCAACACTGAGCGGTGTCCCTCTGGAAAAATTAACATCCAGCTCTGGTTTCTCTGAATTTGATTATTTGAATTTGTGAATTCTTCACTACAGTAAATGTGAGACTTACGTGCTCCCTTCAAGTATAACATCGCCTGAGGAGTCCAGTTCCTCCGCTGAAAATCATACAAATAATACAGCTCCAAGTCACTCCAGTGTCTGTGCATTCATGATGAAATTCAGCCTCGACAGATGTTTTTCACTCACCTGTGGTGCAGCGCAGCTCTGGGTCACCAAGGTCACCAACAACAACGCTGCTAGAGAAGACATGGTTGAACTCTGCAATGATATGTGGTTAAATTATATATATATATATATATATATATATATATATATATATATATATATACATATATACTCCAATACTACTATACTATAATAATCCAATAGCTCTATATTATGGTTGTTGTCAGCTTATGCCAGCCTCAGTTGACATCAGGACATCTAAGTATTAATTAAACATTTACACGCTATTGTAAATTCTTAAATTAAATTCTTAAAAGTGTTGCCATTTAAGCCTTGATTAACTGAAAGCTGTTTAAACACTGACATATACTCATGCAGGATTTCAAAAGACATATTTTAGAGCACTGTTTGATTTTTCCCAAAGTAATCATTATAATCTTTGTTAAAATGCATGATGTGAGGACTTAAAGTAAAGAAGTGCAGCAGAGTGAATGTGACTTCAATTCATCTCTGACTGCCAAATGTAAAGAAGCATGGTGCAAACACTACAATAATAATAATAATAATAATAATAATAATAACAATAATGATTATCTTACCGTTGATTGTGCTCTGTGCTCTCCTGCAGGTGGCTGTTTGTTTGTAAGTCCGTCCTCCGTCCTCCTCACTGCTCTTAAATTATGAACACAAAAGCAAACCAGCTCATTATCAGCGTCAGTGATGAGGCTGATCGGTGGCTTAATGACATCACACATAATATTTCAACTGACGAGAGTGACAGGTGCTGTTAGAACTGTTGCAGCTCATTAATCACAGACTCATGAGGGAGATTCAAACTTTTCAGACTCAGAGTCTCCCGAGCAGGTCACCTCCTGATGACGACACCGCTGAGGTTTTATGAATGAAGCTGATGTGATGACAGCTTGTATGCGGGTGTGGACACATGCAGGAGGCCTGAGGCTGAGGATTGTGTAAAAGCTGCAAATGGTGAACTTGTTGATGATTTCTATAAAAAGCTGCACGTGTCATTACATGTCATATGAAAGAGTAACCATACCACACTGTACACGAGTAACACCTTATGATACAGCCCACAGTTTACAGAGACAGTCTGGAAGACAGTGGGCCTGTTAACACCTCCTATATATAACAAGAGCAAGACAGCTGCAAATAAAGATCCAAGATGTTTACTTAGATATCAATGAAAAATTGGATGATGTTCTCTTCTCTGATAAGAAAATTGGCTTGTCAGAACAGAAGCTGAACAGTTTTCTGCTGCTTCAGAAATAGACCACAATCTAATGGGGTAATGACATTTTGAAAAAACGATGTCATTAAAATTTTAAAGCCTCTATTGTATCATTCACTGCTCGACACTGAAGTCAAGCTTGATTTAACATGCTTACCTTAACCTTTCATTTGGACTTAGTAGGTGCTGTGCTACAGGTTTGTAAAGTCATTTTGGCCCATCTCACTCAGTGGGACTGTCCAGGTGAATTGGCTTGGTCATATATTAAATGTACAGAGGAAAAAACACAACAGAGGAATAACAACTGTGTATTTCAGTGGAAATGTGAAACATATTTAACTTTCAAGTGTTAGTTTTATATACTGGTAACAGCATTGGGAAACCTAAAGTTTGTGAAATAAGCAGAACATCACCTTGTTTATATTGTGTAATTAAGAATAACCATAGACACTATGTAATAAATAACCCTGTAATTGACTGGTTGAACCCCTGCAGTTAAGAAAGAACAATAAATGTATAAAAGACACACTTTATTTCAAGTATGCATGTACAAAAGTTACAGTAAATCATCTCCACAACAAACCTCTTAAACCTCTTCCACAACACAACAGCTCAGGTTTCTTTGCTTATGTAACATTTAGCTCAACCGTCTTTATTGTCATGTACAAAATACCAGTAACACTTCATAGAGGAAGTCAGACCTGCTCTCAGTGACTGTTGAGGCACGATCTGAAAGAGTGGATGCTGTAAAAGGTCCCTGGCTCCTTGCTCACTTGATCCAGTGATCCCACAGTATTAGTCCATAAATAACAGACTGGAATGATACAAAAGAAGGAGGCCTGCGTCCAGCCATTAAAATGATTAAAAATAAAAAAAATCTCTTGGTAACTTTGTCCAGTGGCAAACACATACAAAAAAATATTCCTCCTGACAGAAGAGACTCCATGTCAGTCAAATGTCCACAAACAAGCTTGTGTCTGATGTGCAGATGTTTGGATTCACAGTTTTCTGGAGTGGCAATGAACCAAATGTACAGTAACTAATAGAAGCTGTGACAAATACTGAAACTCTCCTCCGGTACTCTTATACCATGGTGTTGCTCTCGCCAATTTTGTCCACAAGCTGAAAAAGAAACAGAAAACAATCCAGGGTTACTCATGAGCTGAGGGTTTTACAACTTTCATGAATCACAAAATACTGCTTGCTGTTCATTACTACAGCGACGCCCTGGACAACAAATAATATTCTCAAGACGTAAGGGAGACATGTTTGTTTGCTCATCCCAATAAAAATCAGCTGCAAAATGCAAAAATGATCATTCACACGAAATCACAACCATAATATCTGCCCATATAATCATAATTTGATGTCAGTCCTAATCTTGACCTCACTCTGTAAAGTGCCTTGAGATAATGAGTCTTTTGAATTGGTGCTAGGATTGTGTGTGTGAAGCTGTTTGTCTCTACATTTCAGCCCTGTGATAGACTGGAGACCTGTCCAGCTGAACCCCACCCCCTGTGACCCTGCATGGATAAGCACTACAGACGATGGATGGAGGTCCCGATGAAGGTCTAAGGACATAAACATTGTTGATGCACCAACAGTGAGTGGGATTTTTTGTTTCTAAGTCATTGATCTGTGGTGTTCAACCATTTGTAGTTCATTAAAGATCATGGTAATAAAAGAGCACGCAGGACGAGATCAGTTTGGGGACCACTGAAAAGAACGGTTTTCCCTTAGGATTCAGTGAGGTATTTATGTGAATTAAAACACAGAGTTTCAACGTCTCAACGTCTGGTGTGCTGAATACAGTGCAGTAAATAGATACACAACTCGGACGTGATCCTGAACACTGACTGTCTTTATGAACCTGTGAAGGCTCACAGACAACAGACTGAGTGGAGAATCCCACGAGGCCCAGTTCAGCACAACAGTGACACTGTTCTCAGGCGATACAAGAGGACGACTGTCAGCAGCACTCACATCTCGGTCAAAGCCTTCACATCATATTTAATACCCAGTGTCCGACAAAGATAAACTTCTACCATGTTCTTTCAGCAACTGAGTTTCCCTGTTCATGTGTGTGTTCAGGTAAAAACCATGTATCTGGCTGCACTGTCGACCATTTTAGATTATTGATCACCTTTCACAGAACTTTATACGTTATAGTGAATATTTAAACGTTTTTATTTACTTATGTTTCTGTTACTGAGGCATTAAAGCTGTAATATGGAGGTAGAACTGTAAAACAGGGTTTGGTACATGGTGGATCTCAGAAATCTGAGACCTGAGAGTCGGCTGCTGTTGAAAGTGAATTAAATTTAAATAAATCAATCAGTCATAGATACTGTTCACTGTTTTGACATTTTAGTCTCCAAATGATCAACAAAGAGGATAATGGGCAGAATAATAGAATAATGATGATAACTGTTTGTCTTCATAGACCAAGCTTTTGTCAAGTTTGTGAATTTGGTGTATCAAATATAGGATGTTTGATCTGCACCAGAATCACAGTCAAACAAGTTTTAAGTCTTTAATAACTCAAATGTATGTTCAGTCTGCAAAGTCTAGTGGTTGACATGATACTCACGGTGCTGATCCCTGGTAAAAGCAGCAAAGACCCGAGCACAGGTACTCGTCTGATGAAGCCTACTGCCACTGGGAAGAATCCCCTGTGAAAGAGCATGAGACCAAAACATGTATTTATTCAAGAATGTGAAAACAGAGAGCTCATCTTCCTTCTGTCTGAACTAACCTGAATAAGAGGAAGAAACCATAGATCTCCAGAACCACCCCAATGATCGGCCAGCCAATAAGAACCACAAACACTCCCCCCAGGAAGAAACTGGTAGCTTTCATTTTATGTTTCTGGAAGAAAAATCTGAAGGTACGCTCCAGGCCAATGACAAAGGACAGACCGGAGACAAACAGAATCTGTATGACAAGCAGAGACACACAAAACATCACAAGTCTGACATCCATTAGAAGATGAAAGGGAGATGTTTGACTGAGTGTTCGACACTGATCAACTCACATTTCCAATGGCGAGGAGCGCTTTGTCGAAAAACAGCATCATTCCAAAAAAGAGGAAAAACACGCCGAACCCTGTCAGCCCCATCCCGATCTCTGTAGATTTTAGGAGTTCATCACATGCTGTCATCATACAACTTACAAAATAAAAACTAGTGCACATAAAACTACCACATGTAAATAATAATTATAATGATGATGAGAATAACTGGAACTAATTGTTAAAGTCATTCATTCATTAAACTCTGATCAGTTTCACATTAGGTTGTGTTTAAAATGCTTGTTTTATCCAATAATCCATAATAGTAATGGTAATCATTTAAAAAAGACAATTTACTTTCATTTATAAAGAGTAAAGCAGAAAATCTTCCCATTTGAAAAGCTGAGACCATAACGTAATGACGTGTTGGTGCGTGACGTCAGGTTGTTTTCAGCCAATGGTGTCTGAGCCTCACACATTCAGCTGAACCGGGCTCTATGATAATGTTACAAAGAGAGGGAGCAACGATTAAATACGAGCTGCGCTTACTTTGTGAGTCCGTGAGTGAGATCATGTTGGCGGCAGCTGGTCAGTTTATCAAAGCACACGAAGCTCGAGACGAATCTAAGCCGCTGCTGTAAATGTCGGCGCTGACCAAACTGTTGATACTACAGCGGCAGTGGAGGCAAAGCTAGCGGTTTGTTACGCCACGTCCTCCAGAGACACGCAAACACGTATCCCACCAAAGATCGTCTATGTGAGCGAGTCGCTTATACAAGTCACCATTACATACGCCCCATGTAACACAACAGTGCATTTATACTTGACACTGGTTCTCTGTGGTGGAACTGAGTAAAACATGCGGAGACATGTTGCTGTGTTGGCAAAGATTTTTATTAGCTCCAAGACTAAATAAAATAAACCAACGGCAGCTCTTCTCCTTCACCCGGGGTTGAGCCTGTCCCACCACTATGTACACCACGACGTGTTATATTGAAAGTCTTTAGTAAACTTAGCTACTTGGGAAATATGCTGAGTATCTGCAAAATGCAGTTTGGTCATTTCACTCCTACATCTGCCTCTGTCAGGTATCCAGCAAGTCGGTCAGAGTGAGCGCTCTTCACTTTTTTTGTTTGAGCTATGACGCATGTCCGTTCAGACGTCTGAGGGTCACAACTGCGCAGTGATTGCACCGGTGCTTAATCAGTTTCTGCTATTTGTTCATTATTTCTTTACGTATTTTACCAACATTTAGCACCACTTATACATATATTAAATTTGTTGACTCTGGTAGAGGGAATGATAAATAGGCTGTGTACCAATTTCCGTGTTGTCACAGATGAACTACAACTCCCACGAGCGCCGGGAAATAGGAAGAGCGCAAACTCAGATTCAGACGTGTTCAACTGAAACAGGAGTTTATGAGGAGGAAAAGAGCTCCTCTCTAGAGTCAAGCCGCTGCTTCTTTGTAAATATGCATCGGTCAGAAACATAAAGCGACACATTTTCCACCGAGTCTTTTCGTCAGTAATTCAACATGGGGACAGTTTTTGCCATTGTTCTTGTTTTTGTCGGGTGCTGTAGCAATGTGGTGTCTCTGGAGCTGCTTGTAAGGTCAGTGACAAACTTCAGACAGTGAATGGACTCAAGTCGAGTTTACTGCATAAAAGTTTTCACAGCTGTTTCTTAACTTTGTTTAGACCAGGCTCTGCTGCAGCGGTTGTTGCTGTGTCCTAGGTCTAGGTGTGCTCACTGTGGTTTGATCCAATTGCATTTTTTCCCGACGTGCACAGTGTTAGTTTAAGAGCTAATCTAGCTCCCATTAATCAGCTTTGTAGCTCATATTCTTGTCCTGTGTTTGTTGGTGTTGTGATCTAGCCTAGTCAAGTGTTCCTCTAAAGAGACTGTGAAGGCAAATGCTATGCAGCTGCTATGCTTCACAAACAAGAGGGAGTCATTAAAGTTAGTTAAATAAAAGTTGGTTCAACTTAGTTTAGGAGAAGCCATTTCCCCCCGATGCTCAGTGTGAAGGTTTCTCAGATAAAATACAATAAGACGGTTAATGTATACTGAAAGTCATTTTTGTTCTCGAAGTTTACAGTGTATGTATAGAGCTGTGATGATTAGTCAGTCCACAGTCCAATTATCCTGTAACTGATGTGCTTTTTGGACGGACTCAAGTAATCAATGACCTCACTTAGACAATGTGCTGGTCATTTTTCCACTGTTTTCCAACATTTTGGAGATCAATTGATTTATCAATCAATTGATAAAATCATAAATGTAACAGTAATAAAAAGAAAAGATTGGCTCTCAAAAAAAAAAAGAAATAAAAATGATAGTAAAATTGAAATGATAATAGAAGAACAAGAGACAAGAGAACAAATAAACATGAACATATTACCTGTGGTCATCAGTTTCCTCTGCTCCCCTCTTGTTGTCCAGGGAGTTTCCAGGTTGTGGCAACATCGTCACCTTTGCCCAGTTTTTATTCATTGCAGCAGAGGGCTTCATCTTTGAGACAAACTTTGGGAGGAAGAAACCAGCTATCCCTATCAGGTGAGAGTCACACACAAAAAGCTCCGTGTTTCTGATGGCTCTGACGTTTCCTGCTGCACAGACTAAAACAAACCTCTTTCTTCCAGTAACTATGTGATCATGGTGACGATGTTCTTCACAGTCAGTGTCATCAACAACTATGCTCTCAACTTCAACATCGCCATGCCGCTGCACATGATCTTCAGATCGGTATGAGCTCTTACTTTTCACTTTCAAATATTTCCCGTTCACTCACTACCTCCATCCAGCCCCTTCCTTCTCCATGGTTTAACCTGCTGCTTGTTTCTTTGCAGGGATCACTAATCGCTAACATGATTATGGGAATAATCATCCTGAAGAAAAGGTACCTCTGCCTCCTCCGAGGGTTCAAAACATCTGCAACAAACATTTGACCCCTGAGCTTTTGAAGTCTGTAGTATCACAGTATGTCCTCATGTGCACATTTATCACAGTGATTTGTGTCCCACTTTCTCCCTCCCTCTGCAGGTACTCAGCCAGTAAATATCTGTCTATAGCTTTAGTGTCGGCTGGTATCTTCATCTGCACCATCATGTCTGCCAAACAAGTGGTGAGTCTCCTGCAGAACAAGTCACATTGTTGATACACACAAATTGGTGGTTATTGGCTGGTTGTTATGCAGTGACATAATCCTTCACTTCAAGACAGTTTCCTTACCTGGCATGTCATTTTTATGCTTTTTGTAATGTATTTTTGCATCTGCAGAATGTGGCCAACGAGGGATCAGAAGAACAAGGATTTTATGCCTTAATGCACTGGCTTATAGGTGAGTCCTCTGTCCTCAACTCATTGAAATTCACTCAAAGTATTTTTCATTGGTTCTAGGTCTGCAATGTTTGATTATTTGATAGTATTCATGTGTTTGTTTGTGCTGCAAATTGTGATAATGTCCTTCATTATTTGCAGAGGTTAAGATGACTTCTTCATATAACAAAGATTTATCTTTTCAAATGTCATAAAAGAGACAAAAAAATCAACAAATGTGCACATTTGAGAAGCTGAAACCAGTAAATGTTTGACCTTTCTGCTTTATGAACCGTGAATCAGAATAGTGTCCAATTAAATTAGAGTGAATTTATTCAGCCGTTGAAAGTTCATCATTTGGCAACATTGGCACATTTATAGTGTTGGAAATAAAAATTGTAGATTTCTTTCCGTGACAGATGGATAAATTCTATTTAATACTAATAATTGAGTTCTTGGTAATTTGTGTTTTGTAGGTATCGCCATGTTGACCTTTGCTCTGTTGATGTCTGCGAGGATGGGAATTTTCCAGGAGACACTGTACAAGGAGTATGGAAAACACTCCAAGGAGGCTCTCTTCTATAATGTGAGTTTTATTCTGAACTAAACATGCAAACTTCTGTGGAGAAATTCAAGCTTGAGCCTCTGTCTTAACAAGAAAATAACCAACAAATGTTTCCTTTAATTTAAGCTGATTAATGTAGATATCTCCTCTCACCTCTTCCTCAGCACTGCCTGCCTCTGCCAGGCTTCCTGCTGCTCTCCACAGACATCTACAAACACTGTGTCTTCTTCAGTCAGAGCAGTGAGTGCCATCATTTCACTCAAGAAACTTTGTTGGTGGAAACTTTCTGTCGGTGACCTGACGTGAATAAAATCTTCTCTTTTCAGCTCCTGTAGTTGTTCCTGTGGTGGGAGTCACCATGCCCATAATGTGGCTCTACCTGCTGATCAACATCATCACACAGTATCCTGCCAGAAAAACAGTCATATGACCTGTTTGTGTTTATTTCCCTACAATATCATATAGTTAGAGCGGTTCCACATTCACAGAGTCACATTAAGTGATGATTAAGAGAAAGTTTTACCTTTTTGTGCCTCTTAATTGATTTGAATGAAACAAACTGAGAAGGAAAAGTCCAACTTTCATTGAAGTGCTCAGAGCAAGGAACAAGATGGGTCAGCAAATATCATCAGCTTATTTAGCACCAGTTGAAGGTTTTGGAGGACACATTTTATTATTAATGTAAAGCAAAGTATCATTCACAGATCAGGAGACTTTGCCAAGTTTAACCTTAAGTTGAGTATTGTTCATTAGTGAGAATAGTTGATGAAGACGTTCAAAAAAACTAGTGAAAACTTGTCACTTCTGAACCTCATCAGTCTCATCATACATCGAGTCACAAGTCAAGACAAACTGTAGCTGCTTTATTGGATATAAAGTGATAAAACGTTCCTTATGAACGATGTGATCAATGTTCGTGTAAATCCATCACACTGAGTCTTGTTTGTTGACTTTAACCAGATTCTTCAGGTACGTGTGCATCCGTGGTGTCTTTATCCTGACCACGGAGTGCGCCTCGCTCACCGTCACTCTGGTGGTGACGCTGAGAAAGTTCCTCAGCCTCATTTTCTCCATCATTTACTTCCAAAACCCCTTCACTGCCTGGCACTGGGTGGGCACGGCTGTGGTCTTCCTGGGCACTCTGCTTTACACAGAGGTTTGGAGCAGCGTGCGGACGGCTCTGCGCGGGCCTGCCGTCAAGGACAAGAAGGCGGAGTGAAGAGGACGGGACTGTAAAAACAGCCACTGTGTTGGACTCAGAGATTGTTTTAGTCGACTACCCTGCAGAGGTTTTTATAAAGTGGCTTTCTGTTTTTTTTCCATCCCTGATGACACATCGTTGGTTATGGTGAACCCCTCACACACAAACAGAACAGGGATGATGCTGGTGATGTTCTGTATTTTTTTTTTTTTTCTTATTTCAAACAAAAAGACCAAAACCAACAGTATGTGAGTCAGCCTCTCAGTAGTTTGTGACCCCTCTACTGTCTGTGTCACTGCCTGCTAAGGAAGTGCATCATTAAAGCAGCTGGAATCAACATTGTTCTATTGATAATGGCTCATGTGACAACCTGTTACTCACAGAGGTCACCTGTAGTGAAGAAACTACTGAGAGTCATCTCCATACCTCTGCACTTCTTCTTAGCTCTGTGGAGCATTTTAACATCAGAACCATGTGTTTCCTTCTAGAGTTGGAGGAGACCAAAAACAGAGACTTAAGAAATACTGTAGCTGTTTTCATCAGGTGGCCAAAGGCACAAACACACATCAGTGATGATGTTGATGGAAGTGTAAGTAAGACAAAAACTCAGATAGGAGAATGTGCAGCTTCTCGCAGTGTTGTATAGTTTACAATATAGTGCATAAATTATTTGTAGGTTTGTGAGTGTTAGTTGGACAAAATGAGGAATATGATGACACTGCTTTGTGCTTCAGGATATTTGTGATGAGGTGTCTTCACTGTTTTTCAGGTGTTTTATAAACTAAATAATAGAATCACAGGTTTGAATACTGCTCACAGTAATATATAATTAGATATTTTTAAAGGTTACACATCTAATGTTAGTAAAGCAGCTGAACACTGTAATTTTCTTTAGCAAAAACTACTCATAGAAGTCTAAAGTTCATTTTGTTAAGGACTATCTTCAGCTGCGGACTGATACACATTTGATGCAGTAGGGAGCATGACTCAGAGGAAACCACAGAGCCTGCTTTCATTGCAGTGAATGAAGACTGCAGCAGTGGCTCACTGATGTTGTAATAGTAGACAGTAGTGTGAGTCAAAGTGACATCAGGTTATTGTTGTAAGGGTCAGTTACTTTTGGTTTTGGTCTTTTGATATAAAAAAAAAAATACATCAAATATCACCAGTTCTCTTTTCTTATTAGTACCTCATCAGGTTACATGCAAGATCATGTTTGACCTCTTTTTATCTGTGATGTTTGATTATTTATTTGAAGAAGTGACGTTACTTCAGTCCATATTTACACTCAGTAGGAGTACACTGAGCTGCTGGAAGCAGGATGATGACAGCAGATACACACAGGGGTGCACATTTATGGGGTTTTCTGTGCATTTAGTTTTTCATGTGTTCTTGTCATATTGTCTCAGGTGCACCATGAACAGTAACTGTCAACATATGGAAACACAGAAGCACAGTTTAATAAAGCCCCTCACTCCATAAGCCCCTGATATTAAAACCACAACATGGCTGCAAAGAGAGATTGTTCCGTTTCCATGGCTGCAAAGTCACAACAAACCTATGGATGTTATTTTAGCTAGGTCTTCTTTTTATTGCTGGGACACAATGTACTCTTAACATTTCACTGATTTTATAAGCCTGTCGCCCAATCCGGAGAGCCGTTGTTCAGCCCTGACCAATAGCAGCTCCTGTTGTAGACGCTCAGCGGTGGGAGGGGCAGGCAGCACCAGCTGTTTGGAGTCGGTGTGTCTCGGATCCACCACGTTACGTTGTGGATAAAATATTTGCAGCGAGTCCTGAAAGTGATAGTGCGCGTGTAGCTGCAGCTGTGGGTGTGGATGGGGGGAAACGGCCCGAGTCACCTCTCCTACGAAGATGATGGTGAAGGTGGAGGAGTTACTTTTGTGAAGGGCATCCGGGTGAGTGAAAGCTCAGGGACATAACTTCATAAGAATCAAGAGAAAGCAAAGGTTGATGCTCACAGTTTCTCCACAGCTGCAGTCACACACACACACGCACACACACACACACACACACAGACTGCTGCTGCTGCTGCTGCTGCTGTGTGTGTATTTGTAAACCATGAGTGAACTGATGCAGAGTCTGTGTCTTCAGTCGCGAGCTGCTCAGGAGTAGCTGTTAAATATAGAAAAAACACATGGTTGGCCCTCACATGGACCATATGAGAAAACACACCACAGACATACACGTGTACAAAACAGTGTCAGTGGGTTTGAACATGTTTTCTATAAATAAGTTTGTAGTAGTTTCATTCTGTTTTCTTTCTTGATAAGCACCGACACCAGACTTATTACCTTTAATTGTGATGATACATTCAAACTAACCTGAACAAACCAATAACACCAGTCAGAGAAACAAATGAGCATCTGTTTCATCTTTCATTTTTACATTCCAACAATAAACAGTTGTTGTTGCAGTTTGCACGTTTGTCCACATCATCTCTGGTCCTCCTGACACATATCATCCACTGTGTTAGAAGATCATTCTCACATATTCATCAAACAGTGTGTTTGCCATAGGTTTATGACAAACAACTGATTGTACAGTCATATGAACATTTCAGCTTTAAAGCATTGTCATAAATAAACAGCAGCAACAACCACAACTGTCAGAGAAAGGAGTCAAAATTCAACACTTCCCCCAGAGTAGAAGAAAAACTAAGGAGCATGTGCAGTGCTTCCAGTATTTCCACTAGAGGTGTGTGTGTCAGAGCTGCAGTGGCTGTTCACCTGGAAGTCGGAGCAATTATTCAGACAAGTCAAAGAGGAATGAATAAACAGTTCTTTGACTTGAGTTTGAAACACGTGTGACTCCAGATGAGCAGCAGCGAAAACAAGGAAAGGAAGTGATGACAGGACAAATGTAACTCCATACCTGCACAGTTATCTTACCAAAACAAAAAGTTGATTGTTTTTCATCCTCTCTGATTAAAGCCACAGAGGTGTGAACTGATGGGGCTTTTAACATGTTCAGCTCAGACAGGAACAGAAGACATAGAGGTTTCAGAGTGTCCAGAACAGATCAGGCCGAGGAAGCAGAGAAACAGCGTTAATGTTTCTGTGTCTCTCTGGTTTCCTGCAGCTGTCGGACAAAGTCATCAAACGGATGAGACAGCCGTCACAGGTCGCCCGTCCTCCACCCTCACAACATGGAGCTCCTCCTTCACACTGCCCTGAGACACAGGCACCCACTCCTGTTCCCGCCCCCTCTGTTGAACACCTGTTACCTCTCCTGACACCTCCTCCTGATCCACTCATCCTCCCTCCACCTGCTGCTCCTC
Organism: Caranx ignobilis; assembly: GCA_021432705.1. Taxonomy (NCBI): domain Eukaryota; kingdom Metazoa; phylum Chordata; class Actinopteri; order Carangiformes; family Carangidae; genus Caranx; species Caranx ignobilis. Next base: position 68,102,751 of record MU269990.1, on the reverse strand, counting down.
ATGAAGCCCCATCTGCACCTCCATCAGTGGATCCTGCCCCTCCGCCTGTAAAGTTGGTCCCCCCTCCTCCTGTAAAGTTTCACTCCCTTCCTCCAGCCTCTGTTGAGCCTGAAGCATCTCCTCCATCACCACCCCCACCTGCAGCCCAGCCAGTAGTCCTACCTGAACCCCTCAACCTCCATTCACCTGTAGAGTCATCCCCAGGCACTGCAGCTCCATCTGAACCGGTGAAACCTGCATCTCCAACCCCTGAACCTGCTGCAGCTCCATCTGAACCAGTGAAGCCTGCACCTCCACCTCCCGAACCTGTAGCTCCATCTGAACCAGTGAAACTTGCACCTCCACCTCCCGAACTTGTAGCTCCATCTGAACCAGTGAAACTTGCACCTCCACCTCCCGAACCTGTAGCTCCATCTGAACCAGTGAAACTTGCACCTCCACCTCCCGAACCTGTAGCTCCATCTGAACCTGTGAAACTTGCACCTCCACCTCCCGAGCCTGTAGCTCCATCTGAACCTGTGAAACCTGCACCTCCACCTCCCGAACCTGTAGCTCCATCTGAACCTGTGAAACCTGCACCTCCACCTCCTGACCCTGTAGCTCCATCTGAACCAGTGAAACCTGCACCTCCACCTCCTGAACCTGCTGCTGCCGCTCCAGTTGTTGAAGGTCTTGAAACTATCAGCCCTTCAACTGCACCAGTGGAAGTTGCTCAGCCCCCACCTCCTGTTGAACCTCCTCCTGTTGAACCAATAATCTCACCCTCTCCTGTAGATTTAGCTCCACCTGAAGCTGTTGTCTCACCTCCTCAAGTGGAGCCCATAGTCCCATCTGCCCCAGTTGAAGAAGTGGTTCCAGTTATGGCTCCAGCTGTCGATTCACCAACTCCATATGACTTGGTTCCACCCCCACCTCCACCTCCTCCAGAACCAGTGACAGCCCCCTCCGCTGCTCCAGAGCTCTCTTTTGAAGAGCCCTGCCCACCTTGTCATTGTGTAGAGCTGGCCGTCGTCCCCGCTGATGCAGCTGTAAGTGAACCCCTCGTAGAGCCTGCAGCACCTCCTCCATCTGCTCCACCTCCCTCTGATCCATCTCCAGCTCCTGAACAGCCCACTCCCACCCTGCCTCTCTCCCCTGTCGTAGAGGATGAAGTACCTGCTGTCACCTTAGTTCCTCCACCTGCTGCAGCAGGTAAGTTACGTCTCAACCTCAGAACAAGCGCCACTTGTATGACCTGTTTGTGGTGAAGGACTTGGTGCTGAAGTGTTTGGAGGTTCATCAGAGCTGGAACAAATAAGAAGCATCGAGCATGTCGGTTTCATATAGTTGCACTCAGAGGAGACATTCAGGCACTGAGAGGAGGAATACTTTAACAAAGCAATTACAAGTATGTAAGTGCACTGTGTATAAACAGACTTGACATGACCGACTGTCTTTGCGGCTTCTCTCTGTTGAATTTCTAAGGAGGCAACATGTTCTTCAAAGTCTTTTAGAAAATGATTTAATATTAGTGCACAGTGTCGTGTCAGTGTCAGATATCCTCCTCAGCCTCACTGAGGAATGTGTTATGTGCATCACTGGTACATGACTAACAAGAGCTGGTCAGTGAGGTGCATTAGACTGTGGAGGATTATAGGATACGCTGACCTCTGAATGTGCCTCCAAACAGTGTGCATCAACTGTTGGTTTAGTGAACTGTGTGTTGGTGCTTCTGTTGGTAACAGTCCTCAACCACATGGTTTTTCTGCTTCTGTTTTGTTTTATTTCATGTGTCCACACGCAGCCTCACCCATTTCTCCTGAAGTGGTGGAGGAGGAGCTGAGGCAGAAGATCAAAGGGGAGATGCAGAGAAGTCTGGAGGAGGAGATCAACCTGAAGAGGCAGGAGCTGCAGCGACAGTAAGGACACAGAGGTTTTAAAGTGGTCAATCATTTTGGCTTGTTAGTGTGTTTAAGGCTCGAGTTGTGTGTGTGTGTGTGTCCATGAGTAGAATTGCACAGTTATCATGGAAATAGACACTATTCTCTCTGCACTTGGAGGATTTCACATCATATTTCTCTAAAACACTGAGGTTCAAAACTCATTCTGACACTGCAGTCAGCAGGTGAATAATCAAGTTCAATACAGGGTCCATCTAGTAGCTGTTCTGGATCTTTAGGTCATATCCCATTGTCTTAATTCACAGATGAAAGAAACACACATATGAATAATGATGGGTTTGAAAATGACAAGCAATTAATAAATATTATAGGAGAGTTCATTAACGTTTCTCTAATTAACAGCTGAAATATGAATATGTATGTGTGACCTGATGGTCATTTTATGTCAGCTGAGAAAATTAATCTGTAGATTATAACGACCAATTCATTATCAACTAATCAACTTGTATGAGAAGAGTAACTGTGATTGCGTGTCTGTGTGTGCGTCTGTGTGTGAAGGCTGGAGGAGATGAGGGCTCAGGCTCAGGCAGAGGCCCGAGCAGCAGCTCAGGCTCAGGTGGAGGAGCAGGTGAGGAAGACCCTGGAGGTGGAGAAGGCGGCGTACATGGAGACTCTGACAGACGCCATCACAAAGGAGCGTATGAAAGCAGAGGATGAGAAGCTCATGGTGCAGCTCTATGTAAGCAGAAAACACACATGCATGACTCTTCTAGATAGTACTGTGCAAAGGTGTAGTCACTAAGAGGATGGGTTCAAAGGTCAAATGAAGTGTTTATTGATCAGTGAACCAGTTCTCCTCTGTACACTTGTACACAGCTCTTCAGGCCTCTTGACAGGTTGTTGCTGTGTCATTTGTGATCTCAGACTGACTCAGTGAATCAGAGATGAAGGCTCTGTGGCCACACCATCTGTTACAGGATTTCCTGCTCTTCTAACTGAAGATGAATTTATCTTGACGTTTTTAGTTGCTGTAACGCTACAAAGAGACTCTGGGATGGATCACACTCCTCCCTGATTGATGACAATCTAAGCACGTAAAGCCTCTGCACAGTACTGGATGTGTCAGGATCTCTTGTAAATGTGACCATCCTTCCTCCTCTTACTGTGCTTTTTCTCTTTGTTGCCCTGATGTCTTGTTTCAGTGGATGGAGCTGAAGGTAAGACGAGGAGGGAACTCCTACTTGCATGATTTAATCCTTCACTTTCATTCTGCTCTAACCAACTGCTGAACCTGGTTGCTTTGTTCAGGCCTGTTATTAACATGTTTCCTTCAGTTGTCTCAGAAAGTTGTTGTTGAAATTAGGTTTCGCAGTCCCTATAATATAGTTTTATTAATGTAATCCTTATTGAACCATGCAAATCATCCCACTGAAGATTTAGAGCTTCTTTTCAAGGAGCCAGGCTGGCAGCATATTCTGACACTACGACGTATGACGGCTCGTCGTAAGGTAGAAACAGAGGAAGTTACTTAGCAGCTGTCAGTAAACTAAAACAGAGACAACAAGCAAAGTAATCATGTGCCATGGACTGTCAAATAGCCTTGAATATAGTCAGGGATAACAGGTTGGTTAATTTAATTCTCCCCTGCAAACATTTCCATATTATGAAATAGTAAGAGATAGAAGTAGTTGTTCTAATTACTGTGAACTCACAGGCTCAGCAGCTGGAGGAGAGGGAGAAAGAGATGAAGAAACGAGAAGTTCTCTACAAGCAGCATCTTGCAAAACTTGAAACAAAGGTGAGTGAAGCTTTGGGGAGTTCACCTCATTTATTTCATCCTGAATCCTTGAATCCATTTCTACCACTAGGGGGCGGTATGACTAAACAAAGTCAAAATTGCTGTTGTAGATGTAAGAGCTGTAAATCACTGTCTATGAAACTCACCTAATGACAACATACAATAAAGAAGATGCCACTCTAAGACATGTACAGATTTGTCTGCTGTTGTAACTGTAACTCTGTGTATTTTAGTCTTGCTATGTTTCTATAATATGTGTCAAGACAACAGTGATTCAGCAGTGATGTTGGATCTCACTGGTGATGTGTGTTTTCTCTGTTTTCACAGTGCACTGAGTTTTACAAAGTGACTGCTGAGAGCTTCCAGAAGGGCAAAGAGGACACACACAAGCGTTTTGCGTAAGTCAGATCTACTGTGGGAACGGTGCTTCACATGCATTTTTAAAGCTTTCGTGTTGTGCTCAGTCAGGTCACAAAGTTCACCGACATGTGGAACAAGGACTTGAGAGAGAGCACGTTACACACAAGATAAGATTTGAATGTTTCACAGGTTTGGCAAGATCAACGTGACGTTGATCTTTGCATGTCTGTGTGTTCTGTGCTCTCTCAGGCGTTTCAGTATCCAGCCAGTGTGTGGAGAGCTGCAGAGTCAGATTTTAAAATGCTACAAGGAGAACGCAGGAAAGACACTGACCTGCTCCGGTATCGCCTCGGCCTACATGCAGTGTGTGAGCGACGCCAAGAAAGTATGACTGCACCAAGAACTGTTATTCCTACTTCTCCCACTGTCACTTTTAACTCTTTCACTCACTGTTTGTTGTTTATGACTGAACTGAACTGATTTTCTGTTGTCTTTGTCTACAGAATAAAGTGAGCACTGGAGGTTAATGTGGACCACATGATGGGGATGTCTCTACATCAGGCAGATTTACTGGTCCCCAGTGATGCATTACAGAGGATGGTGTTCACTTGTATCTAGAAGAAGTGTCCTGTATCCTCACACTGGCCTCTCTGATGCAGCCGCTGGTCTGCTGTGGTACACATGTCACAAATACACAGTTTAGCTTTATGTAAAACTTCATATCTGTAACCTCTTGGGATCAACTTGAAACCAATTGTGCCAATACCACAACAGTAACTGGAAGTTATTTTCAAATATCTGTCTTTGTGAGTGACACAAAATGTCACAAACGAGACAAAGTTTGTCACAGATGGTTTTTACTTTCACACCACTTTGAGTCTGGGGAAGGTGTTTATGTGAGAAATAACCTAAATGTGAGTCTGGTTAATCAATATGTACGTGTGCCTTGAAGTTAGGAAAGCTAATTATGAGATGCATGGGAGAACTGCAGAGGGTTGTACTTGTTAAAGGTTATTTTACTGTACATAAATTATTTCAGGGAGTTTTCACCTCAACCCATTTTCCTCAAAGTTTGGTGCATGCACAAACACACACAAAACCAATGGGTGTCAATAAACAGTTTTGTTTGATCAATCAGAACATAATGAGTCTCTTATTTCACACTTTGAGAAAACTGATGTGGGTGCTTGTCACTGCTGAATTCATACCAAGCGAAGGAATCCACAGTTTATCAGAAAATCACCTCACTACACTGACATGGTTTTACTGTTCTTGCATTTTGATGCGTGTACATAAAGTAAGCACCTTGATAAAAACAAAGCTCTCTTCAGCCCCCTCTGGGACTTATGAAGTTAATGAACAGAAAAAAACAAAGATGGTAAATTTTATGCCTAAAGTTTCCTAAACTCACCTTTTACTCTCATATTGAAAAACTCTGATGTATTTGGTGTTGGTTCTGGCTCAGTGTACATTCAGTGTGGTGTGCACAGTCAAACACAGGATCCAACAATCCATTTGGTTCAATTTATTTGATGGTACCAATAAAAGGTGATCAAAAGATGAACAAAAGGTGGAGGATGATTTCCTGCACAAAAATATTAGAAAATATAAATTTCCATATCAAAGAAGAACAATGAATTAGAATACTTTAACTTAATTCTCTCAGAATTAATGCATCCACAATTAAACATGGAGGGGCAAGAGAGTACGTCTGCTGGGTCCTATGTTTGGTGGTTTGGAGGGAAAGAGAGGTCTGAGATTTGAGGGCGGGTTTATATAATCTCAGGAGATGTGGTGATTCAGACAGGGTGGAGTCTCTCGTGATTCTTAACACATATTCTTTCATGTATAAATGATTATGACCCATGGAGTTTATCTTGGGACAGTCCCAGCCTGTCACCTCAACATCAAACACTTAAAAAAAGATGTAAACTGACTGACAGAAGACTGAAGTCATCACTGAAATTTCTGTCCTATTTGTTTTATAGAATTTATATAATAATGAACTCTCTCTCTATATATACATACATATATATATATATATATATATATATATATATATATATATGTATATACACACACTATATATAATAATAATTTATATAACATAAGTGCTGTACAGATAAAATGAAATAAATGAAGATCCTTATCCTTAAAACAAGGAGATCATCCAATGAAAAATAAAAAGTAAAGTCCAACAAAATAAAGCGTGTATAAACCAGGTGCACCACTGTTGCCTGAGGGGGTAAAAACAGCTTTTTGTAAAAGTGAGCTTTAAAAGAGATTTAAAATTAGAGCCACCTAACCTGAGTTTGATAAATAGTTTCAAATATCTTAATATGAAATGTCTGAAAGTGTGAGAGAGAAAGAGTTTGGACAGTTTTGGTAAGATTTCTTGTCACTGATGTTTGCATCTTTTACTTGTCATCATGACACTTGTGCATGTGACTCAACATGTGTTTTGTCTCCTTCACTTCCTCTTGGCAACAGACACCAGAAAGATCAAATACACTGGAGAGAGTGGATGTCAGGTCACATATTTTGAGGATAATGTCATTTGTGAACAGTTTGTTTGTTATTTCTGAACATTTCTTTCTTTTATAAAAAAAAAAAGAAAAAAAGAGTCATTGCGGGACGTAAAGGCAGCCAGCTGATTGGAGCATTACCACTTCAATACTTTTTTATAATTTGGTTTTGAAAATGATCAGGAGGGAAAAAACATCTGAAAGACTCTTTAGAAATAAACAGGATCTAATATTGTGTGTTTCTGTTTCCATGTTTGATTAAAACTCAGATTAACACACATCATCATCAACAACAACAACAACAACAACAACAACAACAACAAACAAAAGAACCACGCAGCAGTTAAATTTAGGACTGTGTGAGTGTTTGCCTCATGATTTGAAGTTCATCATGTCCGGCTCCATCTGAGGAGGAAGTGAGTGTTTGCATGTGTGTGTTTGCGTGTGGCCGCACACGTCGGCAGAGGTAGATACATTATGAAACTCTACATGTTAGAGACGCAGCTCTCTACATGGGTTGGAAAAGCTCCTGAATAAACTGGTTATTGTTGTCCAGATAAAGTCCTGGCTGCCGCTGGTAAAGCGACATGTGTTGATGTGTTGTAACTACAAGATTTGAACTTCTCATTTTTCATCTCTCTGTGTTCTGAAATGAAACCCTTCTGAAACCCTTTGGTTCATCTCCACACCTCAGCCACTCACTGCACAAAGTGAAACAGAAGTGGCTGTTATGTGTGAACCTGATGTCGAGTTCATTCGCTGGCCGCAGAGGAAGCAGTGGCCAAACTCTTCAACTGTGGTTTTTTGTGTTTATGCAGACGAGTGCTGTGTGTTAACCATTATGTAACTGTATGTCTTTTGAAAATAGCACTGTTTCACAAGTATTTGTGTTTCCGCTGTTTTCTCAGCATATCCACAAAACACTGGCTACAGCCAAGGCTCCTGACATTCCAGTCACGGTTGTTGACTAACTGGATGATTAATTGTGTGTTTCCTTGTGTGTGTTTTTTCCTGTTTGATAATAACTGATATGTTTGTATGTGGTAAATCCCCCTGTTCTCCTCTTGCTCCTCACTGTGGTATATTTTCATGTCAGTGGTCATGGTGCAGATTACAGTGGGTCATGTGACCCTGCAGATTCAGCTCAGACTCTCAGGTGAGTGCACTCAGGAGATTTTCCTCCTCTCTGCTGCTTTTCTCGCTTCTAACTCCTTGATGATGTTGTGCAGTTGCTCTGGGAGTCATGTCCATTTGCCCCAGTTGCACCAGTGTCACCAGTGATAATTGGCCACAGTCCAGCTGTTGATGCCTGATGTGACTGCTGAGGGTGGAGTGATGTTCCCCTGGGACGCTGCACTGAGTCTGGGCCCACACTAGTGAAGGTGAGCAGGTCTCCAAGGTTTTTATCTGACAGTGAATCAGAACAGATGAGGTCGAACACCATGACCCTCTCATTTGTCTCCCATTGAAAAGCATTATTCTAGTTAAAGAGCAGAGTGAAGCGAATACACAATACCTGCAGTCAGGGCAGTCATGGTCGACTATAGGCCTTGCTCCATCTGACAGAGACACATGAACTCGATAGAGCTCATGTGTTACCGTACCAACGAGCTGTCTGTTGATCATCTACCCTGTTGATTAGGCCTATGTTTGTCCTGTTGATAAAATCAGACCTCTGGATATTAGTGTCCATAAACCAGTTCAGTTACAGATTTGCCACTAAAACAATTTGACCATGTGTCCATCTTCTCACCTGCTTCTGTCTGCTCCTTTTCTCTCTGCAAGCAAATACTCCTCTCTGTGAACAAATGTGAGAGGAGGCTGGGTGAATACACACTTACAGCAGTAAACCAATGCATTGTAAGTGATGTGAAAACTACTGCAGTGAATGTGGGCCAGACAACAGTTGACTTGGCATTAGAAGATGTTTTTCTTGACTACCTGTTCATTTTTTCACCTCTTTCCTCTTGCTCTTTTCTCTGCTCTCTCTCTCTCTCTCTCTCTCTCTCTCTCTCTCTCTCATGCTTGTGTGACAGATCTATTACAAATGAAAACTAAATGGACTGCTTGGAACAGCACAGTGAGATAATATCTGTTTGACTTTAACTCCCTCACCTGAACCAGGTTGCTTTTCTGTGTAAAAAAACAAACATGTCCACCCCGTGTTTTCTTTCAAGTCACTGTCTATGAGTGAAAGGTAACATGAGTTAGCTCTTCAGCTGGAAACTGTGCAGAGCTAACATTAGCTGATAACCTCTAGAGAGAAGTTGAACTATAACCAGTTCAGACACTTCCTGTCAAAGTCATCGCAACCTGTACAACAGACCAGTGTGCAAAATCTCACAGGAGAGGCCTAAATGATCCGAAAATTATGATAATAACAAATAATTACTATGATCATTCTGATTATTTTTAAGGCGTTTGAGCAACCCTATAAGGAGTCTAACATCACCACAGCCTGCAGTTTGAATGCAGTGGATTCCTGAGCTGAAAACAAGCTTCGAAACATTTCCTCCCTCTCCTTCACTTAAGAAACAAAATCTCTAATTTTGTTCAGACGAAACACACTTCAGCAACAGACTCAATCCATCTGACTCAGCATAATGGTGAATCAATACGACTTGACATTCAGCAGCCTCACAGCTCTTGCAGCAGCATTAATGAACTGTTTCTTCTGCTTGCACTCTACAAAGGTTACTGTTTGCATCCAGCTGAAGATACTTCACGTAAAGGCTGACAACTTTAAAGGAACTGGCCTTTAAAGTTTTTACTGGAGCCATTTATGAAAATGTGAAAAACAACACCACATTTAATGTAAAGTGAGAGTAAATTACTATACAGTTGAAGTCACTGCAGCAAAAGCGTGGAGAGAGAATAATATCAAGAGGTGATTATTGACAATTCACTAATTCATCAAATTAAGCTATTATCTATATGCTTATGTCTATGCTTACTATGAATAATGACTAGAAAAGCCTTTATTTTCATACTGGCTACATGCAGTATGGATTGTGGGCAGGCAATTGAAAATGTTTAAAATGGTGTTTCTGAGATTAACACTGGCTTTGTAGTGCTCATGAAAAAACTAATTATGTACATGTAATGCAGATTTTGTCAATAGTCACCGTTTTACATGAGCAGATCTTCATACAAGACATTTCTGTCTCTGGAACATCTGCAGGTGTCTGAGAGCCCACTGTGTGGGCAAAAATGAAAAAAGTAGTATTTAGATTTCTCTGAAGGACGTTGAGTTAATGAATGTAAGTTGAGAGAGTGTGTTATGAAGGACAAAAAAAAAATAAAGACAACAGGAGAAGGAGGCGGGCGGCTTGTGTTTGTGCCCAGCTTCTCATTCCACAGAGAGAGGCCTGTCACTGTAACCTCATCACCCACTCAGTGTACTCAGAACCACCACAGAATATCTCATATTACTCTTACATAAAGACGACTGGCTGGCATATTGTCTGTATCAGCATCACATCACAGCTTATCATCAGACGCATGTTATAAAATGAAGGATGCACTGCACCTTTGAAGGGAACTCTTCATCTCTTTTGCTGTTGGCGTGGGAGGCGTGTATATGGTTTCGGTGAAAAAACAAAACAACCCTGTGAAGGTGCAGGGCTGCATGTACAGTTTATTAACCATAACTCTGGCTCCTGAAACATTCAGATCCAAGCATCAGATCCTCCACAGTATCACCTGAACCGTATGTGGGTTCAGGTCTGTAGCATTTATCATCTTGTGGAAGGGATCGAGTTTGTCGTTATACAATCCTGTCCTTTCTTTGGTGGTGCTATAGTGATTGTTACCAAGGACGTGTCTGAAGCGTACAGACTGCTAGAGTAGGACTGTTACATAACGCTGCTAGTTTTTTTTTTGTTTTTTTTTTATCCCGTCTGTGCCTTGTTGCCTGCTGAACCTGACAGAGTGACTTCTGATGGGATATTATGTTAATGCCACCAGGCACATATCACAAATACACTCGGTGAAAGCATGTTTGGTTCTGTTCTCTGTTTCTTCAAGTTGGGCTGCTTTTTCAACATTCGTTGCAGATAATGCATCAAATTTCCTTCAAAACACTGTAGAGGGAAGGAAAGAGCATGTCACTGACACTCTCCTTACACCGTTTCACATAGCCACCTGTCCCTCTCTGTACTGGAACTGAATTTACATCCTCCATAATCTTTAATACCACCATTGTAATGCAGATCACGATGATAACACCTGAGCTGAATAATCTTTTAAATGTGCAACCATTTGATAGCAAACATTTTATACATTAACTAAAAATATTATAGTTGTGTTGTGCTCATTTGATCAATGAAACAATGAAACCCCAGTGTTCACTCTCTTTTGGCTCTGGTTTTGGTCTCCACCAACTCTTAAGGGAAATATCTGGCTCTTTAGTAGTTTATGTGGGCTTTAGAACTGGTAACAGTGTCTGCTGTAGCTGACAGCATCCAGCTTACACACACGCACACACACACGCACACGCACACACACACACACACACACACACACACACACACATCAAACAGACACACACATATATATATATATATATATATATGTGTGTGTGTGTGTGTGTGTGTGTATATAGAAGGGTTAGGGTTAAGTTAGACAAGTAGGTAAGGTAAGTCAGTGTCAGTCATCTAATCTAACAATTTGATCCACATCAAATTTTTGCTTGCTATTGTATTTCCCACCTGGAGTCCTCCCCTTCTGCTTGTACAAGAGTAGAGATGTCAGATTCTCTTGATATAAAACTCTGAGCTCAGTGCAGACTGTGAGGTACTACTAAGCATTTGACAGTTCAGCAAGCTGGGTCATGATAGCAAGATCTGCACTGAAACAGTCTCAATATAGCTCAGGTCTATGCTGGTTGTCAGAGTTACAGAGAGAGAGAGAGAGAGAGAGAGAGAGAGAGAGAGAGAGGAGGAGAAACAGAGTGAAGAGTGAAGAGAGGTGATATATTCTCTGTCTCTGAGTCTGAAGAGTTGTCCTCTAGTGGAGCAGCAGCTAGTGAGGATAGAGATGTTAGGTATGATGATGGTCACGATGTTGGGTCACAGGTAGAGGCTGGCCGCAGGACTGTGGACATCCAAAGAAATATTCCCTGTGATGCTGTGGCTGTGGACAAAGCTGGAAAGATGCAGGAAGGCAAAAGAGAGGAGGGTAAGATGTGGGAGGTTAAAGGAGGAGACAGCAGGGGCAGGTGCACACAACACAGTGTGAGGATGCTGGAGGACTGACAGATGGATCAAAGTGTGTGTGTGTGTGTGTGTGTGTGTGTGTGTGTGTGTGTGTGTGCATGTGCGCGTGTGTGCGTGTGTGTGCATGTGTGTATGCGTGTGATGTTGTGATGAGGAGGAGGGCTTTTGTGGTGAGATCAGGGTGAGAGGTTGGTGTGACTCAGCCCTCACAGCCACTTCCTTTGGCATCAGGATGGAGAGTTAAAGGAGGAGGGGGAGCTTACTCATCTTATGGTCAGCTGACTCACCATAAAGGAGCTTATTCTGGGAAAAGAAGCATGCCCTCGCTGATGGGGGCTGAGCACATGTCTGCATGTGTATGAGTGGTGCGAAATCTTTGGTCTTTGACAGAGGCACATTTATTCCATTTCCTGTCACACCAGAGGAATGCAGGGCGAGATTCCTGCCCTGTGAGTCGTGCCCTCTCACCTGCCATCACCATGTGGATACAATTTCACCCGTCCCTTTCCCGCTCTGGCTCGGGAATTCCCCGGTTTGTGTGGGTTTTACTCATGAAGGAAGTCACAGAGTTTGTGTAAGACTTGTTTCTCTGGCAACAATTGAATCTGTCAAATCACGGCTTGTTTAACAAAACAATGTTCCTGTTTTCTCCACACACTATTTAGTTCATTTGAAGGAGGTCTGGAGTCTAATCCAGCTCTGTTTGTGGGAAACCAAGGCAAAATACCACTGTGGGGTTTTTACATGGAAATGTAGAGGTGGTCATGTGCCGGCACGGAGGAACAAATCTGGAGCAGTATGTGGCTGAAGTGTGTAAATGGAGTAATTGCTTGTTTGTGTTGGTTGGAGCAGGGATGCTTTGTCATGCTGGGTGTGTAGCGTCTGTGTGTTTGTGAGAAAGACTGAGCACTGATGCAGCTGCTACTGTAGATTTTATGTCCTGTGTGGTTGTTTATCTTGCGAGTAACTGGTTTCCAAAGCTTATAAAACACTCATATCTCCTCTGTTTACATCCTTATTACTTACTGTTGATATAGATCATATATAGTGCAGCCTATCTGTGTGTGTGCACAGCAGTAGGAGGGGCTCGTGTTGACTCACGGTTACAATAATGACTCCGGCAAAGCAGTGGATGAACAGCTCACTAACTGTAAAGAGCAGAGAGAGACAGAGAGAGAGAGAGAGAGAAAGGGGGGGGGGGCAAGGGGGTGTGCTCTCTGTGGCTTCTCCATCTTATAACTCCACTGCCACTTAGAGCGCTCACACACACACACACACACACACACACACACACACACACACACACACACACACATACACACACAAACACACAGTCTTATATAGAGGCTACAGCTCCTACAGTGCAGTATAATAGTTGAGTACAGTATGAGTTAGGACTGGCTTTCAATCAGAGCAAGAGAGGAAACGTCTCCTGGGAGGAAATAATACAGCGTGTGGTGATGGATACTTTGCAACAGGTTAGTGTTTATGTGTATTTGTGCTCATGAATTATTGTTATCATTATTTTCAATATCATTGTTGTTATTTGCTTAAGAGGTGTTTAACAGACAGAGATGCTGTTATTATTTACTATGGCACAACTTGTTCGACTGAATAGTGTGATGGGGTGTTACAGAAGGTGACGTAGCAGTTTCACTTTCAGTCTATTTTTGAACTATGGCCAGTCACTTGTAGCCATGCTGCTGGCTGACTGCTGTTCTCCATCATGTCTTCAAACACCGGCTCTCAGGGCTTGTTTGGCTTCACAGGCAAGTTTCTATTGACGGTGGGAGGAATTTAATTAGCACTCTGTCCAAAAAGAGAGCCAGCAAATCAGATTCGCTCAGTCACTGTTTGGCTGTGTTGTGTACAGTGACACAAGAATTTGATGTAGTGCTTCCCAGAGAAAACGCCTCTCTCTCCGCCTCTCACTCCTGTCTGTCCTCTCAGTGGCGTCACTGAGTTTCAAGGCTGAACTTCCACTGTACTAAATGATGTGTGTGTCTCTGTGTCTCTTTTCCACTCTCTCTATCTCAAAGTTGCATATATGTGAATGTCAGGTGACCACACCTGGATGTTGTCCTACATCGCTGTGGGTATATATAGCCACAGAACGCACTCTCTACAAACCTCATTCTGTCATTTAAATCCTGATGAAGTCTTCCTTTGTCTGCACAGTCACTGATCTCAGTCAAGGCAATAAAGGTCCACAGTAATTACCAGCAGACTGGCAAGTCTCTAAAATCCCCTGGTTACTCATCCTGCCATCATCAAATACAGCAACATTTTTTTTTCTATTCCTTATGCCGTCATCCTCATTCATAACCATCAGTATGTTGAACGAGATGTATGTTTTCATCCTTCACCCTTGTCTGAGGTTTTACTGCCCCTTCAAAATAAAATTAAAAAACAGGAAATGTTTTGCATGACTCATCCATCACAAGGTTGATTGCTTTAAGTCTTGGTATATGACGCACATCCACGTTTTAGCATTTAGATCATAGACCTTTTATGGACAAGGAGGTGGTGCTAATTACTGTGCAGTTCAGTAGTTTACAGTCTGAGTGAGATGGCTGACTTACCTCCAGCTGGACAAATAGGTTTCTGATCTCAGCAAGATCCTGTTGCTGAAGTTTCATTATTCTCCGACTGCTTTGATGAAGCAGTTCAATATTTTAGGAGGGAAATGACCATTTATTGTTCTGATGAGAAGAGCAATACCTCTGTCATATCTATAAACATATAGCTACACTGTGTTTCTCCACTTGTAGACAGGGCTGGTCTAGCTGTTTCCTCCTGTCTCCAGTCTTTATACTAAGCTAAGCCAACCAGCTTACTGGCATATGACAGAAGTCTCAGCAGGAAAGCCTATTTCCCTTTGACTTTGTGAATGATGCTGCATTCACGTGAGTCAAGGAAAAATACTTTTCATCAGTAGGTAGAACAATTTCAAGATGAGTCATGTCTTGTTTTTACTGATTTATTGTACAAACTGTCATTTTGGAGAGTTATCGCTTCAAATAAGTGGTGTTAGTTTCTCTGTGTGGTGGCTGACTCCTGTTCCCCTCACATGCACAACTCCAAACTGATCGAACTCATTGGTCAATACAATCGTCAGATCTGCTTTGGTTGGGTTCAGCAGTCCTCCTGGTCCACAACATGATGGATAGGGACTCTTTCCACCAGATTCTCTCTCTCCTTGTTTCTTTGCCGGGGCAAGCACATGATTGCACACTTTCATGGGGTTATACCTTTCACCATTAAAGATAATTGCTCTGCCTGCCCTGCATGTGAACTCACTTAAGCATGCGTTCACTCTGATACGAACATGAAGCTTCAGTTGGAGACAGACCAGCTTAGGATGAGCTCAGCAGGGATGATACATTACAGTCATCATATCCTCCTCATCCACCAGTCTTCACTGACTTCCTGCTCCTCATAGCTGAGTGATCACCTACTGACTCACTCTCGCTCTCAGTTCTCGGATGGTTGATGAGACCAGATACAAATACTGTAGAGATGAGAGGCAAATTGATGAGTACAGTTTCTCTGGATATTCCCTGGGGACGCCACTCTCATTGAACTGTGTCTCAGTTTGGTGATGCAGAGCATTTAGCAGCAAAGCCAGAGTTTAATTTCCTCTCTCTCAACACGGCCTGTGTTGTTTAAGCATGATGTGGCAAGATTGCAAGGTGACAAATCGTTTCCTTGAAACATTAACCCGTATCTTTTAGTCCCTGTGTGGTGGATTCATATTTACTCAGATGAGATTTACATTTAGCCCATGAACGTGGTGGGAAGGAAGGGGAAGAGGAGGTGTGATGAACAGTGTGTCATATGATAAACATTCACCCCTTTCAGCTCCATTTCCAATGGAGCCATCTGGGAAAAAACATGATTCACAGCTCATATGGTACAAGCATTATTATTATTAAACCTGCTGATACCTTTATGTAGCACATTTAATGTCAACAATCTGACTTTTGTCTATAGCTCAGAACATAATGCATTCTCTGTGCTACCTGCCTGTGGTTTCTGTGCAGTTCCTGTTGTTTTCTTCTTCAGCTCTTGTTTTTCATATAAAAGCAGTCATTTATAGACAACGCCAACACCCCTGAAGCTGTTTAGACAGGTGCTTTGTCTTATAGACAAACCTGTAAGGAGGAGGTTTCCCTGTAAGATGATGACTAATGTTGACATGACATCAGCAGGGCAGTGTCCAAGTGTTCAACCTGCCTCTGCTTCATATGCAGTCTGACCATTTCTTCATCACCTTTTACCTTTAAAGAAAGAAATATTTCAACATATGATATGTAAATGTAATATATGTACATTTGTTGAATTTCAATATATGAAATATATGTACATATAAGGTAAAAACATATATGTCATATATGAAACCTCCTCTATGTATGCAGTTGTACATATATGTTATATGCATAATCCTACCCATACATGATACACACATATATCCATACTAAAGCCCATCAACATATTAACAATACACCGTGTATGTAAGATTGATATGTATGTTTAAAATTGAAAAGAAAAACTGGTGTGATATGTTATTACAATACATGAATCACTTGGGACTTTCTTTTCATTTTGTGTTGTTGTTGTTTTTTCTTCTCATTTACAAAAATATCTCTTTGAAATCCATGAAGTTAAATGTCTTCCTCTGCTGGGTCACTGGTTTTTCTGGTTTGGCCCTGGCTTCCAGAGTAACCACACCCTCTGCTGTTCATTTGTAGAACAAGCCAAAGTCTGAGGAAGAGAGAAGCGAGTACAGGACAACTTCCCTCTTCAGTCAACAACAACTTTTGACCTACATCTGCATCCACTTAGCAACGCAAGGCTTCCCATCTCCTATTACGCAATATCAAGAATCTCCTTTTGTGTATCCAACACATCTTGGTCTGTATATTTGTAGCCTAATGTGCTGTCTATAACAATCAGAGGACTGCACTCAGAAACTGATTTCATTTGGTGGCATAGATGTTTGTACCCAGTCTCTAGCACCATATGAAATCAGTGTTCTGGGAGGTGGACTATCAGCATGTACATGCAGATCGACTGTACATGAATCAGCTGAAATACAGCATGTTCCCATGGTGCCTAAAAGTAGGTCACATTTGTATAAATAACGGTACCCTCCTGCTCCATTCACTAACTGATCACAGCTGCTGTTGTGCTTTCTCTTTCTGCCTGTCTGTGTCTCCCATCCACTGAACTGTGTATGATCATGAATCTGCCTTTACTCATCAGTTCTGTTTCATTAGCTGTGTCATTAAACACATTTTGGGAGCTCAACTGAAACAATATAACTTTTCTTGAAGAGTTACAAGAAATAACTTTTTGAGAGACAAATATTGTGTAAAAGTAGCCAGAAGATTTTATTATTTCCAAAGTTAACACCAACAACTAGTCACACAAAAGGTGCTAAAATGTGCCATTTATTATGTTTTTTCTCTTATTGTAAAAGGTACATAACTTTCTATGTCAGAATCTGCCCTCAGCTCATCACATTAACTTCATCACCTCATGGGGTTTTCATATTTGTTTTAATTAAATGTGAAGTGTACTGCTTAGATTTATATCAAAGTTTGTGTTGGTAAGAATGTGCTTAATGAACATCTCCATTACAATAAACCTTTTTATCACAATAAAAGAATTGCCTCATTTATACATATTCGGTTGCACATCCAAGTGCAATTTGAAAGTTCATTTGTGAAGAGTTGTCCACTCTAAAGCTTCCTAATATATCAAATGATCTTCTTCAGCAGAGTTGGGCCAGTGGTCATGTAATGGCAGATGTTTACACTTCAGTTATTGTGAACACTTGAAAGTTGATATTGATTGTTTACAACTGAAAGCAACAGAACAACCTCGAAATGGACTTTGCAGTGAAACTGATCCGTCAAATAATGTTTTCATATTTAAAAGATTATCTTCGAGGTTCAACTTGCAATACAAGTATGGACAATACAAGCTGGGGGAACTAGAAAATCAAGCAATTACCTGCTGAGAAAAACCATCCATTATGACTGAAATCTCCAGAACAGCTAAAGTAAATGCATTTTATATCTGTATATTCAACTATGAACTCAAAAACTATTAGAGATATTTTACTGGGCTGGGAGCCACATGTATGAAGGTATAACACACGCCTTAAGGAGACATTTCAAAGTACCTCCTCCATCCTGATGCTGGTCTCAAGACGCTACAGCGGTGATGTCATGCACCATATATCAAGACACTGACAGGTACAGTGATGATGTGCTCATCAAGGACAGAGCTGTGGGGTCCAAAGATCATATCATGTCCTGTGTGACTGATGGTCCAGTATTCCTACAGAGGAGAGAGACAAACACACCAGAGGGGTCTATTTTTGATCCTTACATGCAGGTAAAAAAGATGGTTTATTGCACAGTATAAGTCTTCCATTGGATGATTTATTATTCATGAAACATCAGCACAAATAAATTTGAGGGACAGAATTACTTGTTGGTTTCACATCTATTGCTTTCACTGAAATGAAAATAAGGTTCTGAGTTGTAAAGTATGTATCAAATGCAATATGCATGAGGTGAAAAGTTTCAATTGCAAGTTTCAAATGGGCATCCTGATGTAAAATTCATATGGTTTGTTTGTTTTTCATTTACATTTGCATCCCTGTCTCTGCATGAGCACAGATAAGACCATGTATTTAAATGAGACATTTGACATGGTTTTTATTATTTTCTCTGTGACAGAAAAGGTTTATTCTCTCTCTTGGTTTAGTCCTTGAGTTTGGCACATGAACCCTGACAGTTAAGGTAAATAAAGGACCTACAATCCTCCACATAGCAGCTTAATTATGAGAATTGGAACCAAAGTCAATTTTATTGTCTATTACTTTGACACATGGTGATTTTTTACTGTCGAGAGATAAAGAAGCTGAGAAATGTTGGGAACAAGTGATAAGAAGATGCATTCATGCACATTTCTCTGATGTGCAGGCAAAAAGGTCTGAGAGGTCCCAGGCCTGGCAGCAGTTAGTGGTGTAGTTCATACACTATGTAGGTATGTAATAGTATGTACTATTACTGCTACTAATACTACCACCAATAATAAGAATAAGAACAACAGTAAGCTCTAAGCGAGACTGACCATGCCATGGTTTCACTTTCCTGCGCGGTCATTCGACGTCGTTTTATCATTCTGACTGGCCCCTCCCCCTCTCCCATGGTAACGGAACTCTTAGCCCTCTGCTGATTGGTTCATTTCCAAGATTCCGCCATATTCAAACTTCCGCCATAGTGTGTGTTGTGTTGTCATCGATCTCCTGCTTTCTTTGTACACACTGGGACCGGTTTTTACACGGCTGGTTGTCGTCCTTTGCTGCCTTGGTTACAAAACGTCTCGGTATAAGTGATTTTGGAGCAAAACTTATCGCAAAATGGAAGAAAATGAGGAAGTTTGTGGAAGAACGGTGGAAAATAAAAAGCAGAAACTGCGCAGGGTGTCATCGAGGACGTCCATTGCCAGTGTCATCAACGATGCAGAGACCTCTCCGCAAACACTCCGGAGAAACTACTCGAAAAAGTACGTGGATCATGTTTTAAAATGCACAAACGATTCTTCATTTGGTAGCTCTGTAGCAATATAATGTGGTGACCGCAATCTTTATTAGCGGTAACGTCACCTGGTTAGTCAAGGCTGACGGGTAGAACTGATATTGTAACTAGCGAAGGATGCCTTCAGGTGTCACTCGGAAAAAACCTTGCTTAAACTTTAAGTTTTAAACGACATGTGGTGAAGCAAAAATCTGCTTAGTGATTAATTAGTCACAACCAATAAAAGGTAAATTTATTCGTCAGTTTAAATTTGTTTTCGTCATCGTCATTTATTTATTGAATATTATTTTACATTTAACAAAGTAGCTGATCAGTTTCTTTGTGAGTCAGTCAGTTAATGAGTTAATCCTAGATTTTCTTTTCAGCCATCTGTTAAATGATTTAAAAAGCAGTTAAAGACATTAGGTTTGCAATAATATAAAACAGACAACAGAGTTTGGAACCAGTAAACATTGGTCAAATGTTAGGCCAATCAACTACTGGAATGATTTGTTAACTATTTGCAAACTATGCTAAATATTTTTTCTGCTGATTTTGTGTTTTGATCATCCAAAGGCAATTCAATAACATTATATCATATTTTTATATCAGCTTGCCATGTTACTACTTCAGTATCATGAATAAGCTGCCTTCAGATGCATGTTTGACTGGTATTTGTTGTTAAAATGTGAACAGAGTTACAAGGAATTACAAAGTGCCAAATGGTTAGCTTGTGATCACTCCTGGTTACATGTTTCAGTGTCAAATCACTTGTATAAGTACTTGTGTTATCCTTCACTTGCCACTTATTTTCAGCATGTCTTACAGGCCTGAGTACAAGAAGTGGGTTGTGTGTAGCAGTGTGTGCAGCTGACCTTGGACTTGACATCACCCTCTGGGAGTCATACTCTTAAGAAGAACACATTGTATCTCTCTGTAGCTTCATTGTTTTGTCACCATAACGGACTTTTTCCTGCAGCAGCAGTGAGCAGTCAGACTCCTTATATGGTTTTAAATATTAATATCTCTCCATCATCATCCACAGCACTTGACAGATTTGAAGCACTTTTCGAACAGTGGCTCGAGCACAAATGGGACACAAAAGCCATCTGTCACATAAACAGCAGCTGTGATAGATTATCTATTAAAAATAACAACTTTTTTTTTTTTTTATCTCCATCTACCAGTAAAATTGTTTTGAATGCTAAGTACTTATCAGACTTTGCTCTTCATTGAAAGAAAACAAGGAAACATCCCTTGTTTTCACTGTCAACAGCAAAAATGATTAGTCTGGTTTCTTGCAGACCTCCACTGCAGAGAGGCAGCTCCTTCACCTTCCTGACACCCGGGACTCCATGGGACTTCAGTCTAGTGAGTTCACGATGAAAATGATGATGATGCTATCATGTGTATATCAGTGGTCACATATTCACACGTTGCGTTGAGTAGATGGAAAATAAAACATGACTGCCACAAGCCAAAGATGTGACTTTTATGTGTGATATTCTCATTGGACATGTGAAAGCGACAAGTGTGTCTTTCTTATATTTCTGCAGAAGAGAAAGCGTAAAGAGAAGGACGATGACACAGTCAGTCTGTCAAGCTTCGACCTAAAGGTGAGAGTCGGGGCAGACTCCCGTCTGTCCACTGGGTGCAGGTCTGGCAGAGCACCCTACAGTGTTGCATCAGACCTGCTTTAATCACTCAAACTTTAATCCCTCTCACTGTTGCATGACTCAGGTACTCAGCACAGGCAGCCATGAGCACTCTCATGTGTTATGTGCTCAGGATAATCCCACTATCTCTCAAACTGGCACAACCAGTTTGTGTCTGAGGAAATAATGATGATGATGAGGGAAAATCTGAGCCTCATTGGTCCTCGACACGATCAGTCTTGTAACATTCAGCTCAGTGCATTGATTGGTTTACTACACTTTTTATATACAAGCACTTGGGTTGCACAATAAATCAAAATATGGTTTAAATCGCACACAGTGGCCAAGTGAAATGTCCCAATTTCAGGAGATTCCTTTTTTTTTCCCAGTTAAAATGTCAGCACCATGACTGTGCTGCTACAGAGACGCCTACAGATCATAATCTCCTGATGTACCAAAACAAAAATCACATCATCATTAAGAATACATTTTTTGCATATTGTGAAGCCCATCCATTTTATTAATATTAGTATATTTTTGTAGTACAAATGACAACCTTAACATGATGAGTTTATTCCCACTGTTCACAGGAGCCCAGTAACAAGCGTGTACGACCACTGGCCAAAGTTTCATCCCTCGTCAATTTGATATCTCCTTCAAAGAATGGGGCAGTGCGACGTTTTGGCCAGACCATCCAGGTACAGGACTTAGCCTTTTCTGTGACACAAATTCTACAAATTGGCCATGTGGAAATTTAAGTAAGATAAGTGGAACTGATTGTGTATTTTTGTTTTATTTTTCTAGTCAATGTCATTACGTGGTGATAACAAATCACCAGGGATGTCACTCAGAGCCAGCAGCAAAGCAGCAGGTCCCACCCCCACTAAACGCAGGAACAGTACGCTGTGGTCAGAGACTCTAGACGTCCATCAGAAGAGCACGTTCTCCGCCAAAGAGATCAAGAGACAGGAGGTTGTGTGCTTCAGTCTAGAGAATGTCCAACATAAACATTACACAGAATGGAAACATTAACTTCTGTAATGGCTTCTCCCTCTTTTAATATTTTTCTTGTTCAGGCAATTCATGAGCTTTACCGGGGAGAGCAGGATCTCATCGAAGATCTCCAACTTGCACGAAAGGTTCGAAAATCAAAATTTAGACATTTCTATAAAAAATAAGACATTTACCTCCTTTGACCGCAGCCTCTTTGCTTTCCTCCAGGCATACCATGATCCGATGCTAAAGCTCTCCATCATGACAGAGGAGGAACTAGCTCATATATTTGGGGACCTGGATGCATACATCCCCTTACATGAAGGTAAGATATTACCAAACATTATTTTTCATCTTAATGCTCTCATATATTTCTAACCACGTGCGCACTATTTCATCTGTAGACTTACTGATGAAACTGACGGAAGAAACTGGACCTGATGGAACAGTTGCTCAGATCGGACAGATCGTTATAGACTGGGTACGTATGGTAGAGGATGTTTACTTTACACACATACTGGGTCATTTTAAGGCCTTTTTATAACACATAGTTCCTGGCAATATATAGCAGTAATTCTGAGTGATATATTAAATTGCAATAACTTGATTGGACATGGATAAACTACATAAAACCTATGTATTGAACATTTAAAAAAATGAACTAATTTAAGTTTTGGCTAGAATTTACATTTGCAGCTTATGAAATCAGACTTCCTAGCTCAGGGATGGGCAGCTCATTCCACAACGGGCCGCTGTGGCTGCAGGTTTTTGTTCCAATCAAGCAGCAGCACACCAGACCTGACTCATTCAATCACCTGATCGCAGTCTTCAGACAGTTGATTGGTCAAACTGTGTGCTCTTGATAGGTTGGAACGAAAACATGCAGCCACGGCTGCCCTTTGTGGAATGAGTTGCCCATCCCTGTCCCAGCCTCTGTAGGTAACAGTTAGCTACTTGTTGAATTTTGAGGAAACTGAACTAAAAAGGACTGAAGAGACTATAGAGGTGCAAAACATCTCCTGGCTCCGATGACCCTGATGAAAACCACAAGCCTAAACATTTTAACACTTTGTAAAATTAATATATATAGCAGATACAAGTGAAAATATTGAAGACTTTTTTTTTTTTTATAATGAAACCCTTTTTGGAAGAAATAAAGATCTTCATACTTTATACATGGTCTTTAAGACAACCAAAAACAAGAGTGTGACCCTGGTATTTTATC
Organism: Caranx ignobilis; assembly: GCA_021432705.1. Taxonomy (NCBI): domain Eukaryota; kingdom Metazoa; phylum Chordata; class Actinopteri; order Carangiformes; family Carangidae; genus Caranx; species Caranx ignobilis. The sequence goes on along the minus strand of MU269990.1, from coordinate 68,079,504 downwards.
TTCTCAGCTTCCTGGTCTGAATGCTTATAAAAACTACTGCAGCAACCAGCTTGCAGCAAAAGCCCTGTTAGACCAGAAAAAACAGGACAAGCGGGTTCAGGACTTCCTGCAGCGCTGCCTGGAGTCGCCCTTCAGCAGGAAGCTTGACCTTTGGAGCTTCCTGGACATCCCCCGATCACGCCTGGTGAAATACCCACTGCTACTACGAGAGATCCTCAGACACACTCCCCCTGATCACCCGGATGTTGTCAATCTTGACAGAGCTGTATGTTATCAGTATTTACACATATTGTTGATATAATAGATATAACTGTTGATGATTGTATTTATCTGTAAGATCTGATCAATCCCATGCCTGTAACCAATAAGGTGTACAATCATTATTATTATGGCTGGAGCTTATAATACACCTGAATTTGATAGTAGTAGAACATTTCTCTGGTTATTGACTCTGTTTTCCAAAATGGCTATCTGATGGGTCTTTGTTTAATTATCCAGATCAGCATAATCCAGGAGATTCTGTCTGACATCAACGTGAGGAAAGGGGAGTCTGAGTGCCAGTATTATATCGACAAACTGGAGTACCTGGATGAAAAGCAGCGGGACCCTCTCATAGACAACTGTAAGATCCTGCTCTGTCACGGTGAGCTGCGGAACAAGAGTGGCTCGGTGAGAATTAGGGTTTCTCTTTTTATTATTACCACCCACGTGCAATGAAGTCATGTCTCATAGCAGTTTGACTTGTACCAAAGTCAGTTTCATTCTGTATGAACATGTTTTTCTTTACAGAGGCTGCACGTGTTCCTCTTCTCTGAGCTGCTGGTTTTGACCCGGCCGGTCACACGTAACGACAGGAGCTGTTTCCAGGTGTACCGACAGCCCATCCCTGTTCGGGACTTGGCTCTGGAGGACCTGCAGGATGGAGAGATCCGCATGGGGGGGTCTTTCAGAGGGGCTTTCACCAACACAGAGAAAGGTAGGTTGATTTATGTTGCACTCCATCTTGTGCTTTTGTGAAATTTGTGATCTCAGTTTCTCAAAGGGAGTGTGCTGGTAAAGAGCACCTAGGCATCTTGATTAAGTTGTCCTCGCTTTTTCCCTTCTTTTGCAGAGAATATAAGACAAAATCAATCAATCTTTTAGGTTTTGATCAGAGAAAATAAAAAGATGTTACTTTTTGCTCAGGGAATATATTTTGAAGATTAAATAATTAAGAGATAACACATTAATCACAACCAATAATCAATTGTTGCAACCCTCCTGTTGAAGTAGGGGATCATTTTTATATTGCTTCACCCAGTCTGTTGATTTTTTTCCAAACTTTTCACCTGGTTACAGTATGAACATGCCCTGAGCTGTAAGGGAGCGGCTTGTTGTGGCTCCAGTGTTTAACAGTGGCACTAAGCTTAATTTGAATCTCCTCTTTCCTGCAACATTAGATTTGCTGTTACACCTGAGCCAACACAGTAAATACACACTGTATTTACTGCTGTTACTGCAGCTTAGCATCTGTACTTGTCAGAACATATTTGCTTTAATCTATTACATACCTCGTGTAATTTTTCATCTTCCAGATTTTACTGAGATCATGAATATATCACCTGAAACTAAGAATTGTTGTGTTTTCATTAGCTAACAATGAGCTCTTCATGTCCACATAAGCACCAGGCATTCTTCCATGGAGCATCATTTTGCATTTGCCATGTTTCTACGGTAGGCCAGAATGGACAAACACTGGCCAGAGTGTTTTTATGTTACCTGAAGGTAACATTTATGTTGTCCTTCATCCTCTGAGAGGGAGTGGTGAGGGGAGGTAAAAGGTTACGTGTAAGGAGGCGTAAACAGTTGGGTGCAATCTTCAACCTCACCAGTAGATGCTGCTAAATCTCAAACACTGGTCCTTTAAGAGATCTTCTCTTTGTTTTATCTTCGTTGTGACAATGTCTCCTTGCTTTCTCTGTCTTCAGTGAAGAATGTTTTCCGTGTGAGCTCTCTGGATCCATCCCATGGCCAGTCCCACACCCTGTATGTCAATGATGTCTACCACAAACAGCAATGGCTCAACTGCCTGCGCACTGCGATGGCACAGCAGCAGGAGGCTCCACCTAGAGTTGAACAGGGAGAAGCTGTCCGAGCCAAACGGCGCTCTTCCACTCTCTCAGCCACCGTCAATGATGAAATGACAGACGAGAACTGTCCGCCTGTCTCTGGCCCTAAGCTCAGGCCTCAGACACTCTCCAAAACCAGACTGGACCACAAGTTACAAGGCGCAGTAAAGAGGAAGGAGACTGGAGTATAGACCTTTGGTTCACCAATGGGTTCCTGTTAGACTGGCACATGTGCTCAATATGTGTCCTGTGAGTCACATGTCAATGAATTTCCACGCAACCACTGATTTCATGCTCTTGCTTTGTCCTTGTAGCTGCACTGAAAAAAGCCTTTCCAATCATTTCCGTCCAAATGTATATCAAATCTTAGTCTTAAAATATGTTATTAGTTTATGTGCTATTGTGACTGAAATGTATGTTTACATCAGCTTAATGTGTGCAGGATTAGGCTTTTGTGTGTCTGCCTAAGCTAAAACAACTGTATACACTTGTAGTTACTTTTCATTGTTAATTTCAGTGTCGCACATTTAAGTTTTCTCCTTTTTTAGCTGTAATCAAGCAGATGTATGTTGTAAATGTTATCTGTGCAGAGATAAAGGACCAAGAGGGAGAAATTGTGATGGTCTCAGCTTCAGAGCAGGAAGCTGCTGAGTGAGGCAAGGCTAAAAATGTCTGAGAGTAGATACAAGATCATGAGCTGAGCACTGATCATAGATATGATGAGGTAAAAACATTTCTTGGAAAAAAGAAATTCAACACATCTTGATGTATTCATTTGTGTTCAGTGGAAAATCATCAATCTTTGAAAATAAACACTTTGTACTTGAAGAGTCCCGAGTGTGACTCACTGTGAGCTTGTTTATTACAACACATGCACATTGACCCTTTTGTCACTTCCTTTGACTGTTGACAGAGCTGCTGAAGGTGTGTCGCAACATTTGTGAAGCACACAGAAGCTTAGCTAAACTGAACCTGACTCCTCTCCTAGTCAGTTCAAAATGTCATCAGTGTTGTAATTGTGTACATTTTTATTTCAAAATGGTACAGTTGCCAAAAATAAGGCGTGATTGCATTTTCATTTGATCCACTTGAATCTTGAAGACCTATGGAAAGTCACTTCTAGTGGGAAATCATTTTGAATTCAGAAGCACATTTGACTCCAATCTTCTATCTTCTCACTGTCATCACATGCTACCAGCTGCTCTACTGTGTGTAATTAAATGGTAGCTCACTAGCTGTTGTACTGGCAGTCTTTGTCTGGTTTGTTTTGTGTGATTTTCTTTTAGGTGCATCACAGTGACACTTGAAGAAAGTTGTACTGATAACAAAGAGGCCCTTTGCAAAGTGTCGTGTTTGAACCTCTAGTATTTATAGCCTGTGTTATACTGCCAACACCAGCAGCTTCACCGCAGGCTTTTTGAAACCATCTTCCTCAAAATGTAGTTCTCTGCTGAAAAAGGACACGGACGAATGTGCAGTTCAGAGGAGCTGGTTGTGGCAGAAAGTCCATCTAATATACTATTAATAAATCATTAGAGACAAAACTCCATTTTATGCTAATGATTAGTTTCCTAGAAGATGATTACACTTATATACTCCATTTTATATGCTAATGATAGTTTTTAGATGATTCTCCATTATACACTGCTGATGATTGCTAGAGATGATTCTCTGTTTCGAATACCTCTGAAAGACTCTCTTCTTCTATAAAATACATCTGAATACTCCTTTTTTCTATAATAAACGAGATTCCTTTTCTCCATAATAAACACCTCTGGAGACTCTTTCCTTTTACTAATGATATATTAAACCGTGTGTATTACTGAGTTAATAAACTCCACTGATTTTAAAATGATGCTAATGATTGATATTGAGCTGTGGTGATCTGATGATGATGAAAAGGAATCAAGCATTAGTCCCATGGTACGAAGGACTAATACATATGGCGGACAGGTCAGATCACAAGACAGCATGAGAAAACCTAAATCATCAACATTAACTACGTTAAAGCACAAGAATCAGTTTTGCACTCATCTTGAACACTGTTGTATTATCTGCTCTGCAAGTAACTTGAACACTAGCTATTGTTTGAACACACTATTGAGCTATGGGAGGGGAGGTAGCGAGGACGTCCAGTAAACAACCTGAGCGAAAGTAGCAAATAGGGAACATCCCAAGGTCAATGAAGAGCATCGCTGAAGTGAGAGATCAGGAGAATTAGACCGAAGTAATAACTCCAAATAAAGCAATTAGTTATGCAGAGTAGGGAGGTTTCTTTTCAGGGTGCTGTCTCTTGTGGTTGGATGGAACGAGTGCCTAGAGACCAGCCTGTGCACCAACAAAGGGAGAGGTAAGTCTAAACCACAGCTCCTCCCCACCTGTTTAGCCAATAAATGCTAATTACACACACATAGTGCAAAAATATATTAGGCACGTCGTAGTCTGTCCTCTCTCAAATCAACAAACACGCCTCGACAGGCCCCTTGTGATTCCTTTTGCTTCATGTGGCTCGTGGTTCCCCACAGCAACCCAAATGTCCAGTTCCCACACACATTCCTGGTTCCCTTTTATAAGACCACTGGCACCACCGCTGTGTAGGATCACATGACATGATCAAGGAAGTGAAAATGCTCTGAAAAGAGAAGATGTTTCACTATAATTTGGTTAACCTCGGTCGTTTTACAGATGAACCTCACTAGAATGCACAGCTTTGACTTGAAGTTGAGAGCATTCAATAACAAGAGCATACAAGCAGGTTCCTTACTTCAAACCTGCTTGACTTCTGTCGTCCCCATTATCTTGTTGATGATGAAACAGCATGGCACTGGTTGCTGTAGTTGGTCCTGTTAGACAGGAAGTAACACTTCAGAGTAGCTGCTGTGGTGTTGACTCACGGCTTAAAATACTGAAATCTTTCACTTAAATTTACATTTTCTTGCACATTTTACATTTTCAGCACATTGTGTTTCCTCTTTGATTTGGCTTGAGCTGCTCCCATAATGTATAGTGACAGACCATACTTTCTGCAGAAACAAATTCAAATGTAGGCCTATACATACCTATATTTAACTTTAGGCCAGACATCCATGCAATCTATAATTTAGTCTCCCAAACACTGTAAGATGCAAATTAGATGCAAAGACGCTGATGCAACAACCACACTGGTTTGAGCTATATGTTAAGGAGGGGAGGGGCTGACAAACCAGCATGACACCTTCATCACATTAAAAGCCTGCGCGATGATTGCAATGATGTGTTACTTTTCGTGGCACCGGTTAATGTTGAAACATGCTCAGTCATTTTCATTTCAGATTGTTGCTGCTCTCATTTAATCTCCAGTAGTTTGTTTCCTCTCTGACTGAGGACCCTGATGCGCTGGGTGTTGGTTCGGTGGTAACCTTGACAAGGACACAAGTCTGTATTCTCTTATCTTTTAATGTGCCTCTCACTGCCAGGCAAAGAGCAAGTCTGTGAAGCCTGTTGTATTCTTTCCAAGCTCCCTCAGATATTTATACCAGCAATCTACAAGCCACCTCTCCACTATTTGAAAAGCTGAAAGTGATGACTTAGTAAGGTTACCCACATTTACATTCATAATGCTTTTTAACTAGACTGTGCTGTTATCATGAATTCATTTGTTGATTGATTAGCTACTTGAGTTTTATAGTCTTTCTTTTCTCAATTTTTGATTTTGAAGTAAATTGAATTCTGAATTCAGGAGTTTTAAATTTAGTTACACAAAAAGACACAGACTTTTTGTTTTGGTCTATTTATTTACATAAATTTATTAGAGGTAGAACCATCTGTATTATTTACAAATTTACATTAAAAATAAATAGTCACAGAATATATACAAATAAATATAAATCCTATTCAACGAACTTCATGTACCCTCAAGGATAAACAAAGTATTACAGGATCTATGTTGAAATCACACTTACATTCACACTTACTGACATCTTGAGCAAGCCAAGAACATGTTTTCTTATTGCAAGCTCCAGTAAGAAATGAGACCAAACAAATACTGCCAGTAACTTCGACTCAAATGACTACAAGTGATGTGAAATGCTCAATCATGTGGTCGAAATGACAGTGTTCAAGATGTTGAGTCATTGTGGCTGATGATGCTTTAAAGCGGGCTGGACACTGCTGGGCATCATTATATGTATGTTCATATTGCACTAATTTGACTGAGTTGTAATTTGTCCAGCTGTAACATGAGCAAAAAGGTAACAGAATCTATAAACACCCACATTTAGAGGAGATCTGATCAGCCAGAATGAATCAAATCGCCTGTGGAGGTTTATCACCAGCCATTTTTTACTCCCTCCCAACCATAAAACAGCAGAGTTGAAAAATAATGAATGGCTTCTGGTGAGTAAATACTCTTGGCCGGGAAACCTGACTCCAGTCAGATGCCATCGGTACTCTGCATCTATTGGATGTGTAGGCGAGTGGTTGTTTGCTAATGGGTTGCCAATAATATCTCGATAAGCTGATGGTGTATTAGGGTTGCCTTCCTCTCCCCTACTAGTTGAAAACCTATTAATGTAGCACTATGAGAATAAGCAAATTAAATCGTCTTTAGTTTGCTTGGATCAACAGCATGAGTATTTGGTATAATGAAATCTCTGTGCACCTTAGGAGTCTGGCAGTGTTCAGATTTTTCATTAGTGTTCCTCTTCTTCCAACGTCAACATCCTATCATGTGACTTTCAGGCGGGGATATCCACAGAGTCAGCAGGCATAACAGGTCTAGATTTAACCCTCTTCGAGCTGCAACTCAGGTTTCTAATAGTGATTAAATTTCAATAACTGGAGGTGGCATATATGAAAGGAAACTTATCATGCGATTGGGTAAGCCCAGCTGGGAAACAACCTCACGTGCTCTTGTGCCGAGAGCCCTCCTGAGAACCACTCTGCTGATCTGCTGTAGACTGAGGGGAGTCTCTAAAGAAGACAAAAACAACAGAGGGTACATTTCACAGTTGCTCTTAGATGATTTACATACAGACAGTGACACAGTGCACACTTTATGTAAAGAAACTTACTCTCATAGAACTCAAGGCAGTGGTAACAGGGAGATCCCAGACTGGTGTAGTGGATGGGTTTTTTGTTGAGGTTATCCCTGGCATACACGTTGCCCCCAAACTCCACGAGTAGCTCGACCAGGTCAGTGTTCTTTGTTTTGGCTGCATGATGAAGGGCAGTCTCATGTAGCTTGGCAGCATTAACATTTGCCCCTTAGGGAAAGATAGACAGAACAGCATGAGTGGGAGAAGTAGCTCTCTTGTCTGCAGCCTTTGTAGTTACACACACATATAAAGGGATATCATTTGCATTACAGATAAAAACAAACCAAGTGTTACTGAAGCAATGCTAATCTGACTGGGTGAAGCTGTAGGGTGCTGCTGTGAGCAAGCTCTAAGCTTGTGTGACAGGATCTGTATAGACCAATGAACAGATACAATGGCCACAAAAACATATGCACGTGCACGGGGCGGTGGGAGCAGTCCATGTAGTGTTACTCTTTTAGTGTTAATTGTTAACATGGCAGTTAGAGCATCAAAACCACTCATTTGTGTGACTGTTAATTAGTAACTGGTGTACTTCAACCACTGCGTGACAAAACACAGATAACACATGTACTAGAACACACATCACTTTATCAGTCCAAAACATTACTAATGCTGGTGGCAAGTTGTACAGTTATGTGGAGATAATGAGTACAGCAATAGTGAGTGACTATCAATTAAGATCTCATCCATTAAGATAGTAAAAAACATTTGTGATCACTGGACAGTTTTTGAAAGCAGGGCTGACTGATTGAGAAATAGCAGGCAAGCCAGAATTCCTGCCTTGTGATTATATGACTCTTCCACTCAGACTAGTTGCAGGTAACAGCTCTGTTTATCCCATCATAAAATATTTCAACATAACCACTTGTGTGAAATTGTGTAATCTCTGTGTGAAGTTGTGACTAAAAGGTGTTTTCTGGGGTCACTGAGACCTTGACCTTTTATCTCTGTCCTTAAGTCCGAGTTTGCTTCAGATTTCAATAAAGTCCCTCGAGTAGTTCAAAAACTTGTTATGTGAAGTCTAGTCACTTCATCTCTGAGTCCTAATGAATATTTGTAAAATCTGTCTCAGTTCAACCAAGCTTTGACTGAGGGACTGTGTCCATGAGAATGAGACGTATGGCCAGATGGACGTCTGGAAAACAATGCCTCTGACTGTCACTGGTGAGGGGACATAAAGGTATTCATATCCAGATTTAGACCCTATTGTAGACTCACCTGAATTGAGGAGAACTTTGGCGCAATCAAAATCTTGCCTGGCACACGCAACATGAAGTGGAGTGCCATAGTGGCAGTCATGGGCCTCCATGAAAGCTCCTTGATCAATCATGAGCTGAACACAAGCTGAATTTCCTATTGTGAGAGAAAGACAGGACTGTTTAGAACAAATTAAATATTACTCTGTGGCATATCTTTATGCTCGACGAGGTGGAAAAAAAAAACATGAGTCAAGGAGACACTCATTTCCTGTGGCTCTAAAACGTTTGTGCTTTTGTCCTTCACAAAGGACAGAGGCTGTTGTCCAGCTTGAATAGATTTTGTCTGAAGTTTCACTTGAATGATTTCTCCTCACCGGTCATTACTGTTTTCAGATCAATGCTACACTCACCCCAGTAGGTTCCTGTCACTACCAGTAAGACTGTGGGACTGGGGTCTTACTGGTAATCACGTAATTGTTTTTTTAAATTGTTATTGTTATTGTATGTTAGAGCTAAAGAGTCCCGAGCTCTGGACCACAGGGACACACTTTGTATTGGTAGAGGATTGCGTTCTGATTCCTCTGTTCAGCTCTTTATTCTTTTTCACCTTTCAAGTCACTGTCTCCAGGAGAAAACCTCTATATTTGCAATTACAGGAGATATTTCAAGAAACAAATGTGTTTGTGTGACGCAGTGAGTAGAATTCATATTTCCCTCTTGTATATTATCTATGCACTCAGCACTACTGAGAAGCACAGAGGAACTTTTAGTTGAGCCCAGACAATGTTCCTCTAATGACCTATGTTCACTTTTTTCTTCAAAAAGAACCAGTTCTTCCTGACTTTCTCCTGCACTCTGTGTCTGGGAATATGACACCAGTGGAGGAATATATCTTGAGGCACAAATACATAGTGCTCTCCTGTCTGTATGTTGTACAGTATGTAAAAACGCACCGCCCATGCATGCCTCATGAAGAGGTGAGAAGGTAAACAGCGGAGGGTTAACTGTTGCTCCATACTCCAACAGCAGTTTAACACATTCAAGGCTACCGGCTGCACAGGCATCACACAGTGGGGTGCTACCATCAATGTTACGAGCATCCACCTGTAAGACACAGAGGCAGAATGAAGTCACACATACATCGAACTGTCAGTCACGTGCCGATGAGAAAACCCAAGAACTGGACTTGATTTTCTTGTGAAAGGTTTCTTATTGTTGAAACGGTCGTCACGCTGACTCACCTGTGCACCAGCGTCCAGCAGCAGTCTGACACATTGGGTCTGTCCTTGTATACATGCCTCATGCAGCGGGGTGATGGAGTCTACAGCCACAATGTTAACTGCTGCACCTGCCTCGATCAGCTGCTGCAGCTGGTGGGCTCTGCCCTGTGCAGCGGCCTCGTGGACTGCTGACCGGTCGGTCCAGAATCCAAGACCATGAGCTGCAAAGATGTGAAACCAAACAAAGACTGAGTCCATCCATTCATTAAATTTTCTCGGTGTTGACTTAATCAACAATACATCAACTGTTCAAGTTCAATTGATAAATCCAACTGTGCAAATGTAGCTGAGCTAGTGTTTGTCTTGTGTAGTTTACCCACGATGTGGGGAAATAGAGCCACAGTGAGATTTTTCCTTATAAAACATGAGACAACACGTATTCATATAGGTCTATGATGTGTAGTAAATTGACTACAGTTGAAAGACCTAATTATGATGGACTGTATTTCAGTATCTACGAAAGGGCCATTAAGCAACTGTTGTTTAACACAAAAGTATAACCTTAAAATGTTTTGCAAATCAAGACCATCCTCCTCATTCAACGGTACAGAGAGGACCACGATACAGTATGAGCAAAGCCTGAAACTTTGTCAGTGGATCATGTCACTATAATGTATAGAAATATGAAGATTCCCATTGACTATAGGGCTGTAATCAAACCAACAGTCAAAAAATGTCATAAATCCTGAAACCATGATATAGGTAAATACAAAACATTGTTTGATAAATGACTTCAATAATATGTACTGATGAAAAACATCAGACAGTTAGGTTTGATTCAATTTATCTTTAACTGACAAACCACTGCAGGCCTTGTACGATCCAAACCATCCTAACAGCACTACACTGTACTGAAGTATTACACTGTAAAACGTATGTTATTGGATCCACTGACTCACAGAGTCGATGCTTTGCAATATAAATCTGACTGACATTTGCTGTCACAGAGCAAATCTGAGTCTAGGATCGTTGTCCATTCACTGATATCAGGCGCTGATAGTTGCACAACATGCACCTCAGTGTCTGCCCTCACTAACGAGCTTACCGCTTGCTGCCATGCTCTTAAATTAACAACCACTTTGAGATAGCATGCTACCTGACGATGACTTAGCTATATACTGAGAGACAGTCACCATGAAATGAAAGCTAGTGACAGCTGGTCTTATCGCAGCTATCAAACCCATCTGACCCTCCTCTCATCTAACGCAGTCCACCCGTTGTCTTGAGTTATTGTTGGTCACCGACTGTAAGCTACTTACCGATTTCTCCATACAAGGACGGTCTGGCCCGGGTGATCTCCATTTCATGTTACCGCTGTCTTCTCTTTGAACCACGGAGATTCAGCCCAACATGCGGTTCATTTTATTGCAAAGAAATAAAGACTGAAAGGTCCGCATTGTTTCTAAAATCACGCTGGGCAGCCGCCTGCTAGGTCAGTGTGGCCGAGGTGCAGTCCAGATAAACAATGGTGTGGAATTCTGGGAAGTGTAGGCGGCTGACCTACAGGAGGGCAAACCATGGAATAAGTGGCTAAATCAAAGAAAACAGGACACCAACCAATAGACCCACTTCTAAGCAATGAAGAAATTGGACTAAATTATTTATTTGTTTGCTTATTGACTTGTTTTACTGCAGAGTTTCCATAGTGTGGAAATTAATCTTAGTTTAGCTAGCTCACAAATACTAGCTACTCAGCTAGCTAATGAGGTAACCTGTGAAAACAACACTTTTAAGTGTTACAACAATGCAGTCTTTTGAAATCATACAACAATGCAAAGATAATGATACCTGCCAGAGCACAGGTAAGAATGTTGTTTTTTTATTATTATTATTTATTTTGTTGGAAGAAAGAAACATGGCTAACTCAAGCTAGTATGAAAGTCAGTAAGACATGCTGTCACCATGACTATTGAGAGATTTTTATTTATTATATATGGATATAGAAAGTGAACTTGAACTTTTTAAAGATTGCACAATTATGCATAGTTGGGACAGACACTGGATTGGATGTTAGGATTTAGTTGCAAAGAACAAACACCAAAAATCATTTGGGTGGCCTACACTTAATTGCTCATTGTTTGCTGCAGGTGAACATGTTTTGTTGAATCCTAAAAAGACCAAGCAACTCCTGAAGTTACCCTTGGTAAAACATGTTTGGGCCAGTGCATCCAGTCTTGTCTAATATATCTGAAGTGTATAAGCCATTTGCTTGCAAGTAATATATTATAACCTCCCTCACAATATGAGAATTTACCACCAATTTAACACATCTGAATTCAAACAAAGGTTTTTTTTATGCACTCTAGGGCATGCATCAACACAGAGGATGTGTGACTATTGCGTTGTCTCTGTGCTTCATCATTTCCTGTTTTTTTAATTTTATTTTATTTTACATCTGGTAACTCTTGCTGCTTAGCAACAAAATAATGCCCACATTTGTGTTACTTGTCTGGCAACCAATGCACACAGTACAAACATTTCCATTTCCAGTCTGACTTTGCAGTTGTCAAGGGCACCATAATCCACATGCAAGTAAATAGTTCTGGTCTGACAGGTCCAGATCCAGCTCCACAGATATCATTTTGCCCTGACGGCTTTGTGATTTCCTGATGACAGGCACAATACTAACAAACCATTTAAATAAAAAGACAAAATCCTTTGTAATTCCATTCGTTGAACAATGCACTACCTCCAAATAGCTAAGCGAGAGATGTTAGTTTTCGTGTGTGATGTGTTGCTCTGTTCTCGCAAGAGGGTCCAACCAAAGTTACATACCAGACCTGCTGGGTGTGCTGTCTCAATGGCAGGATTGCCATTCTCCCTGTTACAGAAATGTTGAAATAATTTGGAAACCACTTTAGATAAAATGACATGCCATTGATTTTTTGATTTTTTTTTTTTTTTTTTTTTTTTTGTGTGTGTTTTGTTTGTTTTTTCAAGAAAAATGACATTTGCTTGTGCTCCAGTTATGGACAATATTAGCAAGTAGAACAAATCCCACAATGCTGTGCTGCACTTTAAAGATGTGAAAAATATCATTGAGTAAAAACTGTTAGATAATGTAAAGGTATAACTAGATGTCGAAAATCTTAACTAACATTTAACTACTGTGTAAATATCTCAGTATCAATTTCAAAGGGACATGATTTGCGTATTTAGGAGATGAGAGCTCAGAGACTCAACCACATATAGACACTGGATGTAGCCAGGAAGCTGAACCATGTGTGTAATGCAGAAGTGGATTTACACTGCCAAAGCTGAGGTCCATGTCAAAAACGTTATTTTAGTTCTTTCATTTGCCTCATTAATGAGCACCTTTAACTATGTGACCATTAAAGAATGCTCGGACCTGGTTTATCCACAAAAGTACATATAAAACTTGGACCCCAGTGTTGCTGCCATTATGTTCGTGCTGACAAAACTGTCCAGTTGTTCATAATGAGAGGCTGAATTTCATGTAACTGATCCTAACTTCCTCATACAGCTCCATTAAACCACACAGAGTTGCGGAATACACGGCGTAAACCTCAAAACCGGACACAGGCTTTCACATGTTTGGATAATAAAGCATAGTTTGACAGTCTCCGATCGTTTATCATTATCAGTCATGTATTTTTCGATGGAAAAGGGAAGCAGGCACGAGAAGTGAAAACCGCAGACTCAAACTAGGCTCGTCATAGCTTTAACAACTGCCTCAACACCACCGCCACAGTTTGGTGTAGACTTTCAAGATGGATGCTTTGCCCTCGATAGGTTTCTGTTTCTTTTTCGAAACGGATCGGACATGCACTGGTCCCCCATGCATGGAAGCACGCTGGAAACGGAGGACCTTTGACTAAGAAACGGATTTATTAATCGTGAAGCGACTGAATTAGATTTAAGCGTAAATATCGGCTCGTAGACGTTTGGACTGTCGTCTATTTTGTAACTTCCTGGTTGTCGCATTAATATGTCTGTCGAAACTGCGGCGAAAGCTCGAGTGACTTTGAGAGCATTTTTGGACACCAGACACATGGGACTTTGTAAATCCGCTGTGATGTTTAAAAGAAGGGACAACCATTTTCAACGAAGGGCAAAGGGAGAGCGTCAGATTTCTTAAGAGTTCAGCAATGGAAAGTGGAAATGGTGGTGCCTCGAGTAAAGGTGACGAGCCTTTCCTCTTCCTGTAACTTTAACTTCAGTCTCAAATGTGGTTTCGACATTTATTCCGCCACCTGCAACACCATGTAGACATTATAGTTGTTTGTGAGCCGACAGAAAATGACGAGTGGTGTATGTCGTGTCTTCTGGGACAAACAGTCCTAGTCTTACGAAACTTTTTTTTTCCGCAGGCAAAAAAACCAAACAACGTTTTCTGTCTTCACCATGTCGCTTGTGTGATGTGCTCATGTCAGTGTTTCTGTCCATTTGTAGGATTTGTAGTGCCTGTTTCAGACACTTCTGACGTCTTTCAAAACAATATTTTGGCTCCACTTCAAAGTGCGTACTTGTATGAAGAGTCAAAGCAGTGTTTCAAATACAAGTCCGCTGTCCTGGTCCAGAATTCAGCTCTGGAAAAAAAGGTCTGTTTCTTGTTCAGATATCAGAGAACTTTTATTTCACAGAGTAATGAGGGCATGGAAACACAACTTATCCTAAATTCAATGAAAGGGGCCCAACAAAGACCAGAAATGTATTGATAGCTCTTCACTGTATTGATTTCTTTTTTAAATCTTTTCCATCAGTACCACGACTTCCGAGCTAGGAAAAGAGAAGCTGGATATTCCGAGGAGGACTTGAAGGAAACCTATGGCTTTTTACTGTTTGACGATGTTAACAAGGTACAGACAAGATACATTGCCACACCTGAGAATACACGTGACAACAAATCCTTCACTCGTCCTTGTTGAGTGCCTGCTGATATTGTTGTTTTTACACGTTCAAAGGCTCACGCACTTGGAGAAACTGGTTTCCGCACAGGAAATGGTACATGTACGACTCTGGGAGATCCTTGGAAGGGTAAATTATTTATGACTTTCTTTACTCCCGTAAACAGTCACTATATCTACCAGTGGTGAGCACACCTGAAGTGTGTATGCTTGGGCTGAGCCATGCACAAGAGGTCATATTTCTAGGCAGAAAAAGTTTTGGATTTGTAACATGACCCCCCCCCACACACACACACACACACACACACTCTCACTCTCACTCTCAGTCACCGACTCACTCACTGGTACTCGGTGAAGAAACAAGAGCTACATTAAGCCGTTTTAAAGTAATTTACGAAGTTATTACCTTGGTGGTCATGTCCAGGACATTGTCGATAGCATGCACACTGTAGTGAAATATATTTTGTGCAGGTCGCGTAAGAGTCGTCCTTGTTGAGTGTTTGCTGCTCCTCTGCTTTTGAAAGTGAAAGCAAGCTAAACAGCTTTTTGAATGTATAGAAATGAAAGTGGAAGAAGCTATGAAACAGAAACTATAATTTGTTGCATATAATTTCAGTGTGAGGGGTGTTGAGGGAAGACAAGCAGCTTTTTTTTATTGTCTGTTTAACTTTAACACTCTGTTACATTGATCTAATGCAACTATACACATTTTCTTAGTGCTATTTATTTTTGCCTTGTAATATCAAGTTAGAAAAGCAGCTTCACTAAGATTTTCTGTACATGGCTTTTACCTGCTCTAGGCTGTGATAAGAGTAGGAGACATATATACTGGTCAAAGTCCTTCAGATGGAGCTGTTTTTCAGTGGATGGTACTAGTATGAAATCACCCTGATGTGGAACAGAAAAACCCACTGTGGTGTCACATGTGATTTAATGTAGTCTTGTTGCATGAGGATAATCTAGTGTTTTACTTAACGCTCGTCCCTCTTGATCTGTCTTAGTTCCTGTACAGTGTACATGTTTAACTTAGCAGACCTTATTTAATACCTGCTTCTACCAAACAAATTCATTCCATAACTTAAGTACTACTAACCTTCTTTACAGATTAAAGAAGCATTTGGGAGGGTTATACTGTCATTATATCATGGTTTTTGATAACTTTCCTCACTTTAACAGTAGACTGCATGTGAGTGAGAACGAAAAACCCACCAAACCTGATCAACCAGTTTTTTGGCTGTTTTCTCTGCCTGCTCCGTTCAGATTTGTAATGTGTTGTTTTACGCGAGTGAGAGAGCTCAACTGAACGTCAAGTCTTCTCTCTTCAAAACTGGCTCTCAAAGGGCGCTGTGTTGTAGGACATGTCCAGGCCCATAGAAGTGGCCAATCGATGTGCAAGTGCACAACCCACATCCTTCAGCTGGATGAAGTTAAACTTCTGTCAGTCAAGCAAACAGGGCCCCACATGTTTCTCCTATTAAGCCTCAATTAAAAAACTCCCTTACAGCATACTTTAGACAAAGTGAACGTAACTCAGTTCTAAATTGAAGGGGGATTATTGAACTTCAGTTATATCGTAGGACACAGTGGAGCATTATTGTGAGTTCATGTTCAGTCATAGTGGGTGGGGTCATTCAGATAACTGATAATTGTATGGTGTGTCCTTGACAGCTGTGAAACATCTCTCAGGGTGTGGTTGAACTGAAGGAGTGGCAGTTGTGTGGAAATCTACTACAAAGCTTTGCGTTAAACGTATTTTTTTTTATGATGTCAGCAAATCGAAATAATGCACCCTCCCTGTTTTGAATTCTACCTAGATATATGATAAGGAAAGTTGTGTGTGTTCACACAGGTGTTTACATATCAATGTACTCTGACTGTTTGGACCCGAATCGCTGGTATCATGGGAAATCTGGATACATTGCCATCATCAGGCTGACAAAGGTATTGAAAATGGAAATTGTGGGGGGGGGGGGGGGGAATTTTATGGAGAGAGATGACAATGGAGTTAAAAGATATTATTTTATGAACCATTGTCCCATTGTTTGGTTACCACCAGGGGAGAGTCAAAGAGGTTTTAGAGAACTACACCCAGAATTTCACAGCACCCACTGAGGGGTTTGACTGCCATGTGTCAGAACAGCTGCCCTCAGTTTCTGCCCATACCAGCTCCTTTCTTGCTTTTGAGAGAACCCAGGTAAGTGGAAGCATGTGCTATGCCATCAGTAATTTTAATTTATCTGCTTGGTTTGTCAGTTGATGTCATTGCAGCAATAACAGCTTCATGGAACTAACTGTATTGTATTAGTCCTCAAATGTTGTTGTAGTCAATATCACTATCATGTTTCTTTTTTATCTGTGTGGAAGTGCATCAGTATGAGTATATTGTTGTGCACCTCAGTACATGACAGAAGAAATAATGTCAGGCAGCTCACATGCCTCTTGTTTTGGTCTTGCAGTACTACATGTATGAGCTGTTAGGTGATGGAAGCAGATCAACAGCTCAGTCTCCCAGTGCTGCCTGTCCTTTCGCTATTGTATCATTTTCATATACAGACACCAAAGCAGCACCTGTAGCACAACAGGAGACAAGGTAATGTAACACAATAACAACACATACTGATAATTGATAATTATTCTGTAGTATATTCTTGAAATATTTCTATATTCCCTAATACCATTTAATATGCTATTTATGATATATTAATTGTCTCCTAATTTGTCTTTTCAGTGAGGAGAAAAAACAGGGTAAGTAACGCAAAGGAAACCCATCAGTGTTTTTCCCATAAAGACGTACAGTGGCACTGTCACATAGTGTAGTATTTGGCAGTTCAGCCACAGAATCAGCCCACCTATATCACTTTTTGAATAACATATGAGACATACCAGATAGTTGTGAAGCTATGAGGCTTAAAATGAAATTCATTTCACAACTGTACCTCATGGGTACTAAACCTTTAATGAACTTGCATGAACTTAAATGAATATGCAATGAACTTTTTGTAATTATTATTATTAATAATAATTTGTTGTAGTTGATGATTTTATTTCAGTTAATCATTACTTACCCTGGAGGGGTCAGCTTCAAATAGGCACCCAGCTCTACAATGTTGCTCTGAGGTCTGGAGGAGGTGCCTTGATTCCTGCAAAACTGTAAGTTAACTGTGCATATAGAAAATACACTCTGTTCTTTGTTGACTTAGATCACTTAGTTATAAAAGCTTGTTATATTCTCTCTCTTTGTTTCTTTTACAGACCTACATTAGTCAAAGTTGACAGAGCCATTTCCATGCCAGATCTCATACAGTTGCTGCCAAGGTCTGTCTTTGAAAACTACTTCTTGGGTGAAGGTATGTGTTCAGATGTCAGAAAGAAATATCTTTTTTCATCCAAGAGTAAATGTATAAATGTACAGGAGCAAGTCTGGGTGTATATGTATTTGTTTATTTTGCTGTCTTTTAGTCTTCCTGGATGGCTTATACTGCAGTCTGTGTGAGCTGATTTCCTCTGAGGCTGAAGAAACCAAATCACTCTCTCTTCTTCTGCAGCAAATCAAGGAGAAAGATCTTGTAAGTGGGTTTATTACTACATACATTAAAGATCAAAAATGATAAATCATGATGAACCCAGAGACCAATGTGGTGTTTTATAACTGTGTTATCAGTTTGGTTGTGCGGAACCTAAAGTACTCACTTTACACAGATAAGAAAACAGACAGCCAAGCAAACAAATTTCACCAGTTTTTTTACAGCTGTGACCAGCAAATGAAATGTATTTTATCAAACAACAGCATCAACAATTGAACTGACAATAGACATCCTTTTAATTTTAACTCCTCACTTTGATATACGGTAAATGGCGATTGCACAATTTAGCTTTTGCTAGGTTTCCTCAGCTGACGTGAAATGGCAGTTGACGGTACGATTCTACCCGGCAAAAAAACAGCGTAGTTGCCAGGGGAGGCAAAGAACATCAAAATAGAGACTGATAGAGAAAAATGGATCTTTGGCTGAATGTCAACAGTAGATGGGATGATTGGGATTGTCAGTCACTTATTGATTGAATGAAAGAGTGGAGTGATAGTTCCACCATTTTTTAGCCATACGCCATAAGCCTCCCCATCGGCTCTATCAGAGTGAACTGGCCCAAACATTCTCTATCAGGAGGCATTTATTGACTGCAGTGTTGCCAGCATAGCATATTTGGCACTAGAGTCAGAGATCCATCCATCCATCCATTTTCTTCTGCTTATCTGGGGCTGGGTTGAGGGGCAGCAGTCAGGGACACCCAGACTTCCCTCTCTCCGGACACCTCCTCCAGCTCTTCCGGGAGGATCCAAAGGTGTTCCCAGGACACGCTGGAGTGACTATGTCACTCCAGCGTGTCCTGGGTCTTCCTCAGGGCCTCCTCCCGGTGGGACATGCCCGGAACACCTCCCTAGGGAGGCGCCCAGGAGGCATCCGATACAGATTCCCGAGCCACCTCAGCTAGCTCCTCTCGATGTGGAGGAGCAGTAGCTCTACTCGGAGTTCCTCCCGGGTGACAGAGCTTCTCACCTTATCTCTAAGGGATCGCCCCGCCACCCTGCGGAGGAAACTCATTTTGGCCGCTTGTATCAGAGATCTTGTTCTTTTGGTCATGGGAGTCAGAGATTTGATTTTCAAAAGAGCGCTTAGACACAAATCTAGCAAATTTTGGACCAACCTTGGTGAGCATTACCAATTACGCCCCCTTTGCATTCACTGTGTACAATAAATGGGAGAGGCAGAGCAGTAGTTTGTTACTGTATCACAATCTTAATGGACAGATTCAATCAATTTTTGACAACAGCAACAGAGACAGAAAGACATGTAAATGAGAATGACTTGAATTCAGCTGTATTAGAATATGGTATATCTGAGCATAGACAGTAGGAGAGGCAAAAAAATGAAAGGCAGAAACTGGCTAACGCCAGACAGAATGCAAATGTGAGCCGATGATGTCAGCACTACAACAACAGTTTTCATTTTTTCCCCACATTGACCATATGTGATTCGGCTACATACAAGGTTCTGGCCTAATCTTCCTCACACAGTAAAACAAGTGTTGGACTACCACGTTTTTACCAAGTAGTTTTCCATGGCCAGTCTGACTACAGAGACAGCTGCAGAGATTGATTGGGTTCCTGCCTGCACACCAGAAGCTGCCCTCACTAGCTCTTGTTAACTGACTGATTCCATTTCCATTTTATCCATATTCCATGTTGTAAAGTGTTTTCTTGTCTATATACAACATCTATTGCACGTCTGCCCGTCCTGGGTGAGGGATCTCTCCCCTGTTGTTGGAGAAACTCTGAGGTTTCTCCATTTTTTTCCCTTGACATTGTTGTGTTGATTCTTGCCGTGGATGGTAGCTAAGCTAATGGTGGTAGCCATATTGCCAACAGTAAAGCTAGCCAAAGGATTAATCATCTGTGTGATAATCTAAATCAGAAAAATACATTTCCTGGCAGTTACCATTTAATTTAGCAACAGTGAAAGATAGTTTAGCCATATATTGATTACATTTGGAATTACACATTACATTTTAATTACTTTTCTGTCAATTCAGGTCCAATACTTTAGAGCAGTTGATCTTCTTTTATATAAACTTCTGTATAAACTTAAAAAATCTACTTAACAATCCAATTTTTGTGCAGGCTTTCCCTGTTCCACTGAATGATGGTGGTTTTCTTATCCTGTTGCACTCCTCCCATTTCCTCACATATGATGGTAAGATATGAAAGCAATCACATCAGTCTCATGACTCAGGAATTTCAGCAACTGTATCTTTTTGTAAACAAGAACAATTCAGCTTTACCAACACATCTTTGATTCTTCTAGACACCACCAATATGAGTGAGGTCCTGCAAGGCATGTTTGTCTTTCCAAGCTCCCGGACTATAGACAGAGGTAAAGTTGGCATGCATTTACTGCACTAGTTTCATTCAGTCTTTCTCACAGGCCATAAATTAAGTGGAAACTGTCCTACTTAGTGACACTTGTAGTAGAAAAGATTAAACAAGTATTCTTTTTTGATTTATCACAGGTACAAAATTTGAACAGAGGAAAGCAACTATGTCATCCGAAATTCTGCGGGTTCTCCCAGTTCTAAGTTATGCAGAGGGTGAAGTTGAGAAGAAGCCCTTCGACCCAAGTGAAGAACTCTGTGAAGTGTTTGTGCAGCATATGCAGAATTACGCAGCGTTAATAAATCCTGGGTTGGCACTAAGTCCCTCGAGGGATTTAAGCATTTTTCCAGATCAGTATGATGTGCCTGATGCACACAAATACCTGTACTCATCACCTGAGTGGACTGACAGGGCATGGATGAGCTTTAAGTCTTACATGAGCAAACCAGTCTCCTTTCAAATACCAGTGTCCAAGTCTTCGGAAATTCTGGCAGCTGGACAAGAAGAGCGAAGAGAAGACCTTGATGATGATGTCTACATCTGTCTGTCATCACCTGAGGAGGCAGCAGCCAATCTGGTTGACATGGGGTCAGAGGACCAGCCAACTGACCAGAAATGTATAGTAAATGTTGAAACATCTGGGGACAGTGGTACAACAAGGACAGAAGCACAGGTTGAGTCACAGCTGTGCCTCATAATATTGCAGCAGATGATTTGCTGGCTGGAGATGCAACCAAAGACAATGAACTATATGACCTGTCTGCACAAGTACAAACTGATAACATGGGGGCAGAAAATCTCCTTACTCCCCCTAGATCAGATGACCTTTCTGCAGAGCTGATTGTCAGCATCACCTCAGCAGAGCAAACTCTTGCTAATGAAAGTTTAAGTGTGATCAGCACTGTGTCAGCAACAAAGGAAAATGACTTTCAGCTTTCTAGTTTTTCAGCAGACAAATTGCAGTCAGCTGGAGCTAAGGCTACGCATGATGAGACTGTCAAAACGAAAAATAAAGATTGCCCTGATGTCACCAATATCGGAAAAACAAAGGGACTGAAACTACGAAGGGGACGTTCCAGAGGTTTGAAAAATGCATCTAAAGATAGTGTTGAGACTCTCAGTTCACAGGCTGCCGAAATACTGAATGACGTCTCCATGAGTCAAAAAGATGACCAGGTCAAAGAATCACCAGGGGACTCAAAGCTGAATAATCCTTTGAAAGTTGACTGGAGAAAATTACCAAGACGAAAACGCAAATTTGGAAAATTATCATCTAGAAATAAGAAAATGAGATCTTCTGCTGTCGGTTTAGCAGTAGCCAATGAGAAGAAATTGGCTCCTGGGCAGCAGAGAATGAAGGACAACATTTTAATGGAACTTGAGGTATATCCCTCGAGAAAGAAAGTTGAGCGCTGGGACTTGAAGCCGGTTGCGAGTGTATGTGGGAGAATCTTGGTTCCTTTTGGCACTGTAGATATTGCTGCTCAGATAAAGCATTTAAAGGATAAATCTCAGTGTACAAATGGTCAACACCACCTTGAAAAACCGTTGGATGATGCCTCTGTGAATGCTCCTGACAAACTCGAAGACTCAAGCACTGCTCCAGAGACAGCAGTGGATGAAACAGAGGCCACAACGTCCAAGGATAAAGGGATCCATCTTCAAAATGTTGTGGGCAGTCATATTAATATTGACCATAGACCTCAGAAACAATCAGACGATAATCGTTTGCCTTTGAATCCAGAGAGTATTGAGCATTCTTCAGACACTCCCCCCTCAGAAACACTTACAGAAAAGCACACTGACACCACCTCTGCTGGAAAGTGTGCTACAAAGGGAGAATTTCTGTTGAGTAAACTAAAATCAGTTCTTTTAAGGGGGAAGAGAAAATCAGATTCCGTTGTGTCAGAGGGAACATCTACAGATGCTGCCCAGAACACTGAGCCTTGTCTCAAGAAGGGCAAAGACTCAGACATTGAAGCTTTGAAGAGTAATAATGAAATTGTTAAGGACACAAACGTGGGTGTGAAGGAAGTTTCAAAGATGCAATCAGTAGATATTCTTTTTGCATATGCTCTAGGCCTGACCCCTACAGAGAGACCAGATAAGGCACAGAAAAGTGAGGGTCGGGATTCTCAACAAAGGAAAGATTCATCTGAGACACAAGAACAAACCATTCTAGTCAAACCACCTCAAATCATACAGAAGCCTCCATCAATTTACCCAAGAAGGGGGAGGATAAAAACACTCAAGAAGCATCAAGGACTCTCAGCAGAACATATTAAAAAGAAATGTAAGTCATATTTCAAAATAATTGGAGGGCATTTATCTCTATAATTGAATAAATTCCTGCTAATAATGTGCATGAAATTAAAACTGATGACCCTTTTCTTGGCTGTTTCCTTTGCAGCATCCCTCAGCATGCTTTCACTGTGCATTGTTCAATGTTTGCTAATCCTTGGTTTTCTTTTGCTCTTTGCTTGCTTTGTGCTGCATTTTTGCCAGTGCTATCCATCTGAACCCAAAGATGGCTTAACAAATGAATTACTTTGATTGAAACAATCACATAGTTAACATGCTAGTGACAAGTTCGTGGTAGTAATGTGTTGGTATATTTCAAATGCTTTCAATGTGCTACCTTTATCTTCATGCAGTTTCTCTCTTCTCCTCTGTTTTGTCTTCACAGGGTGGTTGCATTTTCAAAGCCCAGCTTGTATTTCCACTGACAAACTGAGAAACAAAGAATGTACTAGGGATAATTCTGTCAGGAAGACTGTTAAGGAAAAAATGAACAGTGCTTGCACATCTACAGATGCTTTGAACTTACTTGCTGACTTGGCACTGAGTGCCAATAATGACCAGGCCCCACCACAACCAGACCCAGCACTTGAGAGCAATCCTGAGACAAGTTTGAAGAAGTGTGACCTTACAAAAGATGTTCCCATTGCTGAACAAGAGTCAGTTCTTCATGCTCTGCTTAGACAGCCTGCAGCTAGACTCATTCAGCTTTATGAGTCTCCTTCACCAAGTGGAAGTGAATTGGTTGATTTAATATCTAAAGAACATGCTTATTCATTGCCCCCATCTTCCCCTCTGCTGTTGGGTTTGCCAGGTACACCCTTCCAGGTATCCCCTTTAAGTGGGTCCACTAGACTGCTGCACCCTCAACAGCAGTTGTATGGCGATGGCATACAAACACTACAACCCACTGTTTGTCAGGAAGACAGAGGTGAACGAAACCACAGGACTCCTAAAAACCTGAAAAAACATGTGGTGCACAGGAGAAAATTCAGACACTCTCGCACCTTTGTTAACAAAGGTTCATCTGTCCAAGTCACAAGGCAATGGAACGAGAGGTATGACTTTAATCGAGACAGCAAGTTTTCAAGTGACACAAAGGAAAGAGCTATCATACGAGCCTTACATGGGTATGTATATTGTGTTGTTCATTTACAGTTGAAAATGTTTGTTTTAATATAATGCCAGTGCTTTACTTGTATCCAGTTTACAAATGTCACCAATGTGCAGTAACCTTTATCAGATGAGGTTATTTCACTAAAAGCTGCTCATTTTTGTATACTTTCCACAGCCCATGGGATTTTTCCATTCAGGACACCACTGAAGAACTGCGGCTCATTGTCCACATGTGGATAGGTCTGTTTTATAGCCGGTCAACACCAAGATTTTTCCATGTGGACTCAAACATTGCATGTTCAAAAGAGAGTGAGTCTTTGGAAACGTCCAGTGAAATGGTAGTTGCAGGACCAGCTCAGCCTGAGCTCAAAGGAACTTCACTTGATGCTTTCCCAAGTGGAGGTGACACTCAAGAACCTTCAACTTCAGAAGCTTTGGACCTCAGTAAAAAAGATAACTCTGTCGTGAACCAAGGATCTGTAATTTTGGACCTGTCACTGAGAAACTCCAGCACAGAGATCCACAGTTCAGATCCACAAGTCAACAAAAAAGAGACTTCTGTGTCTGGCGAACAGAGAGAGGCAAGTGAAACATCCAGCACACTTTTGTCATCTATGGGACAACAGGAGGTAAGCACATTTCAGGTTTAATTCCCAAGTTACTGTCACGATCATCAGATGTTTCTGCAGGATATATAATTATCTAAGTGCCAGTGTTTGCTGTGTGTCTGTCATATAATATGGTAAGGCAACGTAAACATACATTCACTGGCATAATTAACTTTACTAGCTATAAAGACCTACTGAAGGTGGTAGAATTAGATGAAAGGAATAACTTGCTATTTTCCAGCAGGGAAACACAAAGACACAAACACAATGTGTAGCACCTTAACTTAGTGGACTTGTGTCTCTGAGGACGATCCAAACACATCAGTATTGACCTCGGATTTATGAATATCCTCACACCCACAAGGATGTGTTGTTCTACCTTAAGCAAAAACCTTAGTATCTTGTCATTTCACACACTAATTGCCAGTTTCGGTGGCTAATGTTTTGTTAGACCCGGAGCTTCATAGCAAATCTTCCATATCTGAGGCCCAATTCCAATCCACCCCCTAAAGACTCAAGCTCTGAATCTTCACTGACTTAACAGAGCTGTAAGTGACTGAGTGTGAGAGTCTGTGAGGGTCCAGATGCTATAAACAGGAATGGAACAGCACTTACCCCAATTCTAGTTACCTTGACAACAAAATGTTGTTGGCACTGCCCTGTTGCCCTTGCCCTTGTTGACACACAGTTGTAACGAGCAACATTAATACTTAAAGCAAACTTCTTTTTCCTGCTCCGTCCATAACAACAATAAATAAACCTGGGAGCTCTCTCTGTCTACGTTTGTTTAGTAACCGTTGTTGTTGTTGGTTTTAAACGCTATGAACTGTGGGTAATTTCCTTACGCAAAGTCAGCATCGATGCTGACTTACGGTAGGGGGCATAAAGGGCTCACTCACTGAGTCATTGACTTGATGATTAGACAATGGAACAGCCCTCACACACTCATGGACTTGCCGTGAGCGCGCCTCTATGTCAGTGAGTCTGTAAAGGATTGGAATGGAATTGGGCCAAAATTAGTTACAACTTTCACTGAAAGAGCAACAACATTTATAACATGTAGTTCTTGTATTGTGTCTGCTCTTTCTTCTTCCAGTCTGACCAGACATTGGCACCCTCTGCAGAGAATATTAATGGAGTGAACAGTGTCAAAAACATCATTGAAAATGAGAGAATTTGCAGTCCTTTGCAAAAAGCTGGTTGCCTGGATGACACAGATGTACCATCTTTTAAAGCGAATGAGAAGAGACGAGAAGAAGAGAAGAGAAGTGTGGCCCCTCTGACAGAGAATGTTCAGACTACCTCAAGAGCTGACGATATGTCAAATGGATGCAACAAAGTGAAAACCTCCAAGAAGAAAACTGAACATGCTGAAATTACAGACATATGTTTGGTTCAAAAACATGAAACTGATTCATCTGAATCCACCAGAGACAAAGGGGGAGAGTCCAACAAAGAAGAAGATGAGGTCGTTGATACAGATGAGCGTGGAGAATCTAAATCCAAGGAAAACTTGGAAGTGGAAGAAAACCAATGCCAGGAAGAAAGCACGGAACCCTCTTCAAAAGTGCTTGATACAGGTGATGATTCTACTAGAAAGGATCCAGGTGTCGTCTGCGGTGGAAATGGTTTTGAAAATGAGAAGCTCCTATCAGGGGAGGAAGCTCAAACAGTCTCACTGTTGCAGGCTGAAGATGAATATATGAACTCTTGTACAGGACATCAAGATGGTGTGATCACAGGTGATTACTTTGGAAAAGAAAATGGACTTGATGAGAAAGACCGATGCATTTCAGCTGTGGCAGTTGACAGGGATTTGAGTGAGCAGCAGTTGCCTGTGATATGTGACAGCCCTGATTCAGTAAAGAAGGATTGCACTCCAGATTATAGTGCAATCCAACCACCATCTGATGAGCAGTCATCTCAAACAAACAGTGAAAAGGATGCCTGCCATGATTTGCAGCTGAGAGAGCTGCATGTAAAAGGCAGCGTACTGGCAGATGAACATGCTGTTTTGGAAAAAGCTCCCAACAATCAACCTGAAGTGGAGGTTGCTTCCAGTGAACCTGCAGTAGAGGAAAATTCACAAAATGAAATTTGTTCAACAGATAAGGCCCATTGTCAGACAGCAACCCTGCCCATACCTGATGAGAAGACATGTTCATCAGATGGATCTTGTCTAGCTGAATCTATTCCTCAGACCAAGGACAGTTTGGAAACGGGAGGCCAAAACACAGTAACGGCAGTCTTCAATTTTGGTCCAAGTAGAGATGAAGCAGAGTCAGGTGCAGGAAAGGAAAAGGATGAGAATAAAACTCCAGAGGAACCACATCCTCACCATTCCTCTCAGGTTGAGGTTGTGAATAAATGTGGAGCAGAAGATGCACTGACAAAAGAAACCAATCTCAAATTGAACACAACAATTACAAGATTGGAAAAAAGTGTCAGAGGGGTTGAAATTCCATTTATTGGATTTGGCATCTCAGGAGAGGATACGGTAGAACCACAAATACCAATCCAACAAAGCAAGGCTGAAGAAGCTGCTCAAGTAAAGGAAGAAATACCATTTATCACAGAAACTCTGCCCTCTGACTTGTCCAAAGAGGTATGTCATGCATCTGAAATGCACAGGAAAAAGGAGGGATTGCCTGTTGGCAAAATATCACTTCTTGGCGTGAATGAAACCACTGAGCCAGAAGTCTTGGGAAGTGAGTCTGATGACAGGTGCCCTACGCCAACTTTGGATGAGAGGCCATATGAGTGTATACCAGGTTCTGGCCCCAGGAGCAGCACTTTGGCTGTTAGTGGTGAAACCTACAAAAATGTTACTCAAAAGTGCTTAAGCAGGAGCTCAACTCCTATAATGGATGAGATGTCTCCTGAACAAAAGCATCATCAGTCTACAGTTAACAGTGATCCCAACCCTCAATATGGTTTTCATCCTGATCTCGAACTAAGAACTTTACGAGTTCTACAAAGTATAGACAAATTCCTCTCCAAATCAAAACACACTGGCAAATCCGGGCAGATTGAAACAGCTGACATGAAAAACCATCTTGATCAAATCCCTAACCTCAACAGCAAGCACATCCCCACTGGGTCAGTCCATCAAGACAAGAAGAGCAATTCAAAGCCAATGGTGGTGTCAGCTTCTACATCACAGGAACTGCACAATGAATCTTCAGATCGCTCTCTTCTATCACCATTCAAGAGTAAAACACAGGAAGCACTTGGTGTGAAGTTGCAGCTGCAGAACACACAGTCACCACTTCCACAACACTGTTTTGAAAGAACAGATAAGTTACAGGAAACCTCTCAAGGGCAAGATTATTGTCATGCCTACACATCTCTTTCCTCCACTGAGTGCTTGCAATCAATTGCACCCAGTATTGGCCAAGACAGGTATAAAGCAACACCTCAATCCAGTTTAATTCATGAACCCCGCTCTTACAGTCAGCGTCCTGTTATGGCTGTGAAACCCTCTAAGAGTGATGAAAGTCAAGGATATTCCAGCTCCAAAGACGTAAAAATTGACTATCCTCCCCCCCAAAAAAATAAAGCACACACCACATGCACTACCATGCCCTTGGAGAAGACAGAATGCATCAAGGGAAGTTCTTGGTGCAGTGATGAGCAAGAGTCAAGTGTGTTTTCCTCTAGAAGTAGTCTGTCTAATGACATTGACAGTAAATCTACCTTGGATAAAGCCAAATCAGCGCTTTTAGATGCTTCAAATCAGTGCCAAGGAAAGAACAACAAGATTTCATCATCACTGTCCATGCAGTCATTTGAATCGGAAAAAAGTGCTGGACACCAAAGTTTCTCAGCATGCAGTTTACTTCAGAAAGTTGAGCAAACAAGTAGAGAGAACACAGAGACTGATCAGAGGGACTGCTCAGAAGTATCAACATCATTTTGTGATCACAAAGATAATAACAGAGTAGATGACAATCTCATCGTGGGACCCCAAACTTCGCTCACATGTACAATCTTTAACACAAGTCGGAAGAGACCATATTCTTTTCTGGAGCAGGTTTCTCAGAGGTGCCTTCAAGATGATATCACTCAGGTGTCAATGGAACAGGAGTGCCTTATCTTCTCAGAAAAAATGAAACAGCTTTTGAAACGGAGTAAGAGAGGACCCATCTGCCAACAGGACTCCCAAGAGAAACAGACATTACCTTGCACTAGTCCTGTGACAGTGTGCTTTTCCAGTCTAGAAGAGCAGGAGGACTCACTGGAACTCTTGGATGCACCATCCATTGTTGGACAAAAAATCAAGGTGGATGTGTCTGACAGGAAAAGCAAGGTACACTCCACAGAGGAAGAAATGACTTCACATCCTCAAAAAGTGTCTCCAGCAGCAGGCAACATGAAGGATCATGCTGGAGTTTCTGGTGTGACTGCAGAATGCTCTAGGTTGTATGAATCAATGATGGATGATGTTTGTGCTGTCAAAAAGGCCCCATCCAGAACTAAGCATTACAGAACAGAAAGAGGTTACAAAAAGACTAAACCAAGTAACCATTTTGACTTCTGTGATCAAATGAAGAAAGAGGTGGATGAGAGCTTTCGAAATAACCTCAATTCAGTTGTGAAGAAATTGTGTAGAACCAAGTACAGATTCTACATCTTAGTGACGTCAGACGATGCCCTCTTTGAGAAAACCAAGGTAAGACAAGTTTTCAGTAAACTTCAAATGTATTTCTAAAAATCTAATGTAACTGCAAATTTAATTCTAACTATAAACTGTTTTTCATTGATCTAATGTTTGTAGGCTTTCTGAAACCACTGAAGTGATATGCTACTCAAAATGTATATTTGACTGTAATATTTATCCCCTGAACAACAAGGTGCCACTCACAAGTGGTTGTTTACTCAGTAATGGAGATCATAGGTTGTGGTCCACTTGGATTCATTGCAAGCAAACATATCTGAGTGAATTTGTTGGACTACTTCTGCAGAACAATTCATTTCTGTGCTTTGTAATATTTGTAATATTTGTCACGATCTTGATTTGTGCTCACCTCAACTTTCCAACATTTAAAGAAGAATTATTGTCAAGGTCCAGAAGAAATAGTTCTGTAGTGTCAAACACAAACCAAGGTCTGTAAAAGGGAGAGCCAGCATGACAGGATAAGCTGCATTTGCTGTCCCAAAGTATATGATAGTAAAGTCAAGGGAGACCTTAATTTGTGTGTGTGTTTTTCAAAATTTGGTCAAAGCAGTTTGAGGCTTCCATGTGAAATGGCTTTTGGTAACTTCTCCTTTATTTTCAAAAGACACAATTAGAGGCAGAGGGCCACATTGCTGTACAGCCATCTGAGTTCTTCCTCAGTAGTTCTCCACCCCTACTCATCATCCTCAGGAATGAAGACATTGCAGAGCACATTTGTGAGGTAACAGATCAGCTGCTGTAAAACAACAACAACAACAACAACAACAAAAACTATAGTATTAAATACTGTGGTTTCATGAATTAACAGCTTTGCTGTCTGTTATCTCAGGTCCCACATTTGCTTGAGCTGAAGCAGTCACCAGGTGTGCAGTTTGCTGGAATTGATGAACCAGATGATGTTGTGAATCTCACCCATCAGGAGCTCTTCATGCGGGGTGGTTTTATAATGTTTGACAGAGCAGCATTGGAGCTCCTCACCATATGTACGTATATTTTTGTTGTATTTTGTGCTCTCTTGGCATGTGAGCATCTATTAATTCATTCAATTTTAAGTGTTATTCATAGTCTTAAAGCTATGGTCAACATTGAGAAAGTTTGAAAAAAGCACCCCCCCACACACCCCTCCCCTCCGAGCTCGTATTGCCCTCCCCTCGGAGCCTCCTAACGACACCCCTCCCGCGGAGCAACAAGCCAGCGGGCAGAAACCAAACATGGCGCCAGCTTTAAATGCAGAGTAACAGAGACAAAAATTGTTTCGACGCCGTCTAACAACACAGAAAAAACTAACGGTAGCTTTCACAGTCATAAGTCAGCACTGGCATAATAAAAGTTATCAGTCCTTGACTGTGTTCACTCTGAGTGATGCAGAAAGAAGCTCTGTGCTCTGTAAAGTCCCCATCACTCACATCTCTATCTCTCTTTCCTCTGTCTCTCTCTTTGTGACAACTTCCACATTAAAAATGAAAGATTACCTGTTCAGCAAAAACTCCGCTGTATCCCCTTCGTCTCTTGGACCAATCACAGCCATGCGGGCCGGATGGCTGTGATTGGTTTATTTCTTTGCAGGCCTGCAGCTGCTAGAGAGAATGTTTTTTTTTTTGGTTCCTTTTGCCCTTCACATTGTGTAGGTCATGCTATTGGGCCATAACCACCATGTAAATGATGTTAATTATAATGATCAGTCTTTCTCAATGTCAACCCTAACTTTAACTCTTTTTTTTAAGGTGACATGAAAAAGTTTTCAGAAATCTTGCAAGAGTTAAGCAGAGCAGGGAAATGGAAATGGAAATGGATTCTACACTACAGAGACAGTCGCCGAATGAAAGAAAATGCAAGGTATGGGTCAACTACAAGAGCAACTAGTTTCTCAGCTGAAGACCACCAATGCTGTAAAAGTGTTTTAACTTTTCCAAAAGATCAAACACATGATGCTGCACAATACATATCTCACTTAATCAATAATCAAGGTAACACAACAATACAAATCCCTGCACACAGAGGGGGCTCACATTAAGTATAAGACAAACCAATTAACTGAGAGGAAGAAAATGGGCAAGATCTATAAATAAAATCCCACATAACATTTTCATTACAAAATAGTCAGAAAATGTTTTTCATAACATATTTCTGCTGAAAATGAGAGTAAACCGTTAATGTTTACTTGGTAATGAGTTCTTGGAGCTACAGATTGAAAAGATTCAGTTCAGAAAAATCTGTATTTGTCTGACACTCAATGACAGAGAACAATGCTTATTGTGCCTATATTGAGACTATCCATGCATGTCATTTTTTTATAGTGGGATGCACCCTTTGGTAGGAGAGACTGGTATCAATAACCACATTCTGACAGGGGCTTATGATACTTGTTTACCAAAAGGAGACACAGAAAACAGTCCCATATTAAATGAAACAAAGTATATTTTTTGTTTTTACATTTCCACACGTAGTTATCAATGAGACCTATTTCTTTCAAGTTTGACTGGTATATGATAATACATGTGATAAACAGTGGTTTTATATACCACTGTGTTTTGTTTTCCCCTCTGATTTACAGTTTGATGTAATTTAGCAAAAAGACAGATTGTGCACTGGTCTCCTATGAGTAAATAATAAATATCATCTGCTTGTCTGAATAGTTTTTCTCCTCTCATATGCAGGTTGAGTGCAGAGGCAAAAGAGAAGAGGAACTTCTTGAATGTTTGTCAAGACGCTGGAATACTGGAGGTCTTGCCTTACCACGAGTGTGACCTCATGTCAAGAGATCAACCTGACTATCTCACATGTTTGGTCCGCCTGCAGGTCCAGAATATCTCTGCCCGGTACCCTATTTTTATAACTGGTGAGAGACCCTAATGCTCTAATATATTTACCTTGACATTTAGCAAGTCACTCCACATTGTGATTTATTTTGAAGGATTTATTTACAAGGTTTGATGAACATCTCTAATATTAAGAGTAAATAAAAGAGAGCTGACCACATCAATACGGTACAGGGGACTTTTTTGTTAACCCGTGTTTTGCTTCTCTTGTCGTACAAAAGGTATGATGTGTTTGTTTTTTCTTCTGACAGAGACCACAACAGACAGAGCATTTGGGAGAAATGGAATTTTGACAATGACTGTGAACTCATTCCTGATAAATTCTCCAGTTGAGACATTTACAGTCTGACCAGTCAGAGTCAGAGGGATGACACAGCAGTCAACAACTCATCGGATGTGAGAGAAGACAATACTAAACATACTACATCTATTATTTTACTTACAATCATAATTTATTATCTTCTTCATTTGTAAATTCCTTCATCATTCAGTTTGTGGATAGAGTGACAGTAATTCCAAATATACTGGCAAGCTGTACATACTGTATTCATTTTTGTATTGTATTTTTGCTGTAAATTGTAAACTTGTTAAATATTGTGATTTTTATGTGCTACATTATTTTGTGTTTAGCTGATAATTCTGACTTTATACAACTGCAGAACAATCATTACTATTGTTTGTTTGATGATGATGACTTTTTGTGGTCAAAAGACTCACAAAGATTTTTTTTTAAACTTTGTTGCAGTTTTTTTCCTGGCCTTGCATCAAAGCTAAGTTATACACTATTAAGGTTGTTAGCACAATTAAACATACTTCATGCCGAATGTTTAATTTTGTAGATAAACCTCTGTGCAGCACGACTGAAAATAAAGATGTCTTACAATATCTAGCATCATAAGGATCAGTGCTGGATGAAGAACCTGTACTCTGATCCTGAGGATTTTTTGATACAAACTCCTGCTGTCAGTACTGATGAGTTTGTAGGTGTGTGTGGAATAGTACTAGTATAATAGTAATAGTAAATTAAAATGATCATAGTGATCTCAGTGTTTTGGTGTAAATGCATTCATTCAAATAACACACATGTCCCATGTTGCATTTAACATTCTCAGGCCATGGAAGGCCAAACCATCTGGACAGGAAGCACGCTGTCATTCAGCGTTTGTTTGTTGTTGTTTTAACTTCATCCGTTTTCAAAGAGAATGTTTTATTCGGTTACATTTACATGGTTTTTCTCAGGCAGTGAAACAGAGGCCCATGTAGGCTTTGTTGTCTTGCTCCGTTATCTTTGTTACACCTGTAAGAACTACAGCACCCAGAAGCCCTGGCGCAGCGCAGACTCGGAAACGACCAGAAAATGGCGTCCGGCTGGAAGACCTTAAAGACGCAATCGTGTGTTGACATGTTTACTCGACTTTTTCCGTCGTTTCGACTCGTCTTGTGTATTTTTACACCAGAGACACCGAGGAGAAACGTTTCTGAGGAAAAAGACGCTCAACGTAACTGAGTGATCTCAAGTTTCTGACTTTCTAATTGTTCACACAAGATTTACGGCCAAAAGGAAACTTATTTTCTGTTGACAGCCGTGAAAAGTTGCGAACAAACTTAAAGGTAGAAGAGCTGACGGTGTATCCTGTAAGTGTTTATGTCTTATCACAAACGCTCCTCTTGAGTTATTACTGAATGGAATAATCATATTAGCGCAACCTGGTGGTGAATGTGTCACATGACGCATTAAAAGACAAACCAACATAATCCATGATTTTAATTTTGAAACAACCCTCAGTATTTCACTGTCTTATTAGCTATTCACTATCAATGTCTCAGTGTCGTTTAGTGGGACAGTACATTCAACAGCAGCCATAAAGACCTCACTGATGCAAGGCAGTGCAATAAAATGGTAAAACTGTTATTACGCTGTTTATTTTTAATAAATGGTTTGAATTGATGATTGACTACAAATATTTTACAAGTGCAGTGTTGATATTTTAGTTGCCTGCAGAAACTGACAATCACAATGTCCTGTGTCTCAGGTGGTAAGGTTTTAGTAAGAGTGGAAGTATTAATATCTCAAGTCAAAAATATTTCCACCTGATGGAAATAAATGTTTGATTAAAAACAAACAAACAAACATTTATCACTAATCAATCTGATGATTTTTTCATGATTTCTTCTCTTGATTTCCTCTGAGTGTGAGATTCTCCAGGATGCAGGTTAAAATGGGAAAACTCATTTAAATGATCAGTTGTTCAGCACCTGCAGTAAACATGGATCCAGTCATATGAGCTAAATGATCAATCAAGGCACAAATAAGATCAGACCAGTCCAATCAGTTGCAGGGTTCAATCACTGACAGGTTTCTAATACAAATGAGTGGTGAACATTCCCTTTTTCATTTAACCCCACAATAACAGATTAGAGACAGAGGTTTAGAAATGTTTGCGAGTTTATTAAAAAGGACAAGGCTGTGGGAGGGAAATTAATATAAACTATTTTAGCACAAGACTACAAAGTTAACAAAATTTGACTGACCAACATCTAACTGATTGAGTGAAATGATTATGGATGCCCCTTTTTCCTTTCCTCTACACCCACATTATCATCATTATTATTCTTTTTTTCTCAAAAACTGTTGTTTTACTTTCATTTGTTGTCCATATTCCAGCAGCATCATCCCCTGGCAGCAGGGAAACTCTTTGAAAGCTGGGCTGCTGATGACAAAACCCTTACATATACCCAGTAAGGGTGAAAGTATATATCTTATTATAATATGTCATAACATAATCCTTTTAAAAGTAGTTAAAACATTTTAGATATAGACTTTTCTCACATGGTATCACTTGTTAAATATAAATGTTTGCCTTCATAGGAAGCTGAAGTTGGGTTGTAGTTGACCTGCCTGAGCATTTGATCTATTTTAAGATTCACAGTGTCCACTCTACTCCAGTTTCTTCACAGTTGTGAGTTACATGTCCTCTGCTTCTCTCTGTGTGTTGCAGTTTCAAACTCATGTATGTGTCTATATGGTAAGGTTTGGTGACCCTCTCCCTTACACCAATTCACTGCTTTCTTTTATTTAGCATGGGCTCTTATCAAACACAGTCAGGCGACTGGGTCACTTTACAGGTGCTGATTCTTTTCAGTGAACTTGGAAGATCTAATTTCTACTTTTACACTTATAGGGCACTTTCACATTAATTCATGTTTGTATGCATGCATTTTATGATATGAGTGCATATATGTATGTATGTAATGAAAGGCAGCAGATAAATTTGATCATACTAAAATTAAAATTAAACGTATCCCTGGCCTGTTGTTTACCCAGGATCCAATGTTACTTTCTAAACTATAACAGAATGTGGTCTATTGTAAGATATTACAGTTGTACAGTTGTCAACAGACCTATAGCGACCAATCAGCACCAGGGCAGAAAATACTTTATCGGTGGTCATACTACTTAGATATGAATGCAGCACTGTGTATTGTGCTCATATTGATAAACTGCTAAAGACTGGAAAAATCTGAAGATCCTATTAGCTCTGCTTCCCCCACCCATCCCCAAGAGAGGGGAAGGGGTCTGAAGCCCCATCACTGAGGAGTTAGTTTTACTACCTAGATAAGTGTGGATACCTGTGTACTGCTCACTAACTATGAAGCTGATGTAGGGACCACAGTGTTTGTAAATGTAAACTCCTGGGGCTCCATCATGTGACCCTGCCCTTGCAGACTGACCCCTTGACAAATCTAGTTTTACAATTTCTAATGTTTTGGTTTACATTGATTATTACATTATAAAGTTGCCTGTTATCACATTGCTCAAGCTGCTCTTCAACCCACAGAAAACTTTCACATGAGAAAACTCTCCTATTATTCCATAATAGGACCAAGGGGTGTAACCATAGTCTATTCATGATCATTCATGATTCACTGCATATAATGTAGTTAAATGGATTCTGAGGCCAAAGTCAACATATTACTGACACAAAACACTGAATTTGTCATGGAATTGCTTCATTTTTTTCTGACAAACAGTTACAAAAATCAAAATGTTGAGTACTGGAATGAAAAAGGGGAAAGTGCGAAGATCCTCGTGAAGACAGGATACATTTTCAGGTATTGTTGCAAACTCGAGGGAGAGCGAGAAGAAACGCCCGCCATGTTTACTGGGGGACCACAGGGGCCTAACAACAACAGGTGCTGCGCCCCCCTCGGGTGGTTAATCAGGTGGTCTGAGTCACAAACCGTTGGCCTTTTCTCTGGTTTCAACGTGACTCAGCGGACATGTAGATGTATCCGAAACCGTTTGTCTGTGTGTTGTGAGTTGTGTCTTGCATTAAACGTGACAGCATCTTAACACATGCTAAGACATTAGGAGCCAAAACTTTAACTACAGCGGACATTTTATCGGTTCAACGGGTTAACTGACTGCCGCAGTCTGCGCCCCATGTAACTGTTTCGAACCGTTTTTCTGCGCATCGCCTGGCGGTGATGAGCTCCCTGAACGCACCACAACCGTGTAGGCGGACGCTGACCTCTGCGCATGCGCAGTCCAGATTTCGGGGATGGGTCTATCGATGGAATCAAGATGGCGACTCTGGCAAAAGCGCCAATATATTTACTGAAGTAGATGTCCAAAATTAACCGCAGAAGCGGGTTTTCTCAAGCCCCTTGGGGGTCCCGTGAAACATGAAGACCGGAAACATGTTTTGGAAGAGGAATTGACTGGGATTTATACCTTAACTAAGTCAGCGACATGTGTGAGAGCTATGCCCGCTCGCTGCTGCGTGTGTCGGTGGCGCAGATCTGCCAGGCTCTGGGCTGGGATGCGGTTCAGCTCACTGCGTGCGACCTGCTGTCCGATGTACTGCATCGATATATCCAGCAGTTGGCCAGGGTTTGCCATCGGTACTCTGAGCTCTGTAAGTGCCTCATTTATTATCTCGATTACTTTTTAACCCATAAGCCTGAAGTAGTCGTTGTTGTTGAGTCGTTTCGTAGCTGGCGCCCCCTAGCAATGGTTGATGTGTCAAAAAGTACAGTAGCTACATAGCTAAGCGGATTCCATGTGTTGTTTGATGTGTATGACTATGATGCTTTCCGCCTCTGGTCCACACACTGTGACAAGCTCATATAACGTGTATTAGATAGTTAAGTGTTGTATTATCTGTACACGAGTCAGTATCAATGTGAAACCTGTTGAGCATTACTACCTGCTACTAGCTTGGATGTCAACATCAGTATAGGCACATCCTAGTATGTGCATCACAGGTACTAGAATAAGGTCAAAACTTCAGCCCAGATCATTATCGACTATAATACATAGTGTAGCTAAATTGACACAAGGCATGCACAAGGTGTGCTGAGGTTTAATGGCTTATTTGGTTTTGATGCTGCATTTTAGATGGAAGAACAGATCCAGTCCTGGATGATGTCAGCCAGGCCTTCAGGCTGCTGGGTGTGAGTCTGAGTGAACTAGAAGACTATGTCCACAACCTGGAGCCCGTGGCCTTCGCCCAGCAAACACCACTCTTTCCTGTGAGCAAAAACAATGTCCTGCAGTTTCCCCAGCCTGGAGCCAGAGATGCAGAAGAAAGGAAAGACTACATTCCAGATTATATGCCACCCTTGGTCTCCTTACAAGAAGGTCAGTACATAAATAGATATATGTATGTATGTTTGGTGTTTTTCATTGGTTGAGAGTTTGCTTGTGGTGGCCAACTTTCAGCTAAACCACAGTCTATAAGCAATGCAGACTATAAATATCATCTCAGTTTATCAGTATTTTTTTCATGCAGCTAAGACCATAGTGATCTAATACAACAGTTCTACAATTTATTTTCTGTTCATGTTGGCCATAATGTTCTCTTTTGTGTCTCCACTGTTTTATCTCCTCTATATATATCACTAGTAGTGGATGCAATCCTTAAAACACTTCCTGACTTAATATAATATGAATTAGTTGCAGTACAGTTTCAGAAAAAACTACATTATATTCCCCATGAAAGAAGGATTGTATTGGACAACATTCAGTTAGGCTTACCTATTAACTTGTCATGTAAATCCCATATCTTTGGCTAATCTGTTTTGTTTGGCCACTCTGATAACTTATATCTGTGTCAAGAGAGGTCCTGTGTTTGTGAGAATTCAGGGAGATCAATTGTAAACAGTGCCTCACAAATTTTATGTTCCTTTACATTCCAGAAGAGGAGGAGGAGGAGGTCCTCGCTGACATGGGCACCTCAGCTGAAGCTATGCAGGTGGCGCTGGAAGAGGACGAGGAAGAAATAGAGGACGATGAGACGGTCAATGATGAGAACCACCCACTGAAGAGGCACTTAGACAGCCCCGATGCAGCTGTTGGTATGATGCCTACCTCTAAGAGACCACGTATGTACCCTGGCCTCAGTCCAGAATGGGGGGTTGAGCCCAGGGAGCCCCTTACTTCTCTCAACCCGCAACGCGTTCCCCCAGGCATGCTGCCTTCTCACGATAGCCTTGACCCCCTGTCTCCTGAAACACCTCCTGGAACCCTGCCTTCCTTCAGACCTCAGCCGGTAGTACCAAAACACTCTGATCAAAAGGGCCTCACCACTCCAGGAAGAAAGCCCAAGGTCTCATCCCCTGGCAGACAACGGACTAAGTCCCCTAAAGGGGTCATTCCTCTTCCAGTGGGTGGTAGTCCCATCCAGTCTCCAAAACCATCTAAGGAAAGGAAGAAATCCCCAGGCAGGACGAAGAGCCCTAAAAGCCCCAAGAGCCCAAAAGTGGGTTCAGTCAAAGCATCTCAACCGACAAGCAAGACAGATAGTGTGCATAAATTACCGCTGTCTGCGCTGAGTGAGAGGATGGGCAAAGAGAACATCCACATGCGTCAGAATATAGAGGACAGGGAGATAGCCGAGGGGCCCTTCAAGAAACTGGAGCCCGATAACACGGCTATCGATGACTCTATTGATGCTGTGATTGCCAGAGCGTGTGCTGAGCGGGAGCCTGATCCTTTTGCTTTCTCATCTGGCTCTGATTCAGATAGCAATGGGTTCTCCAGCCCCAGGAGACTGACCATTATGGAGCCATCTACACCCAAAGTCCCAATTGGGGTTAGCAACTCTCTAAAAGACACATCAACGCCACTTCACCCACAGGCACACACAGGCCTAGGAAACTGGACTATGGATGATTCAATCAATGAGGTGATCCGAAAGGTCAACCAGGGGGGTCCCTCTGCAGCACCCCTGCCACATCAAGGAGAGTACGTCTCTTCAGGATCAGCCTCACCACCGACTCCTGAACCTCTTCTTAAAGTGTTTGAGGAGAAGAACAAGATTGTGTCGTCAGTAGATGTCAAGAAGAAGCTGAAGAAGGAGCTCAAAACTAAAATGAAGAAGAAGGAGAAAGATAAGCCCAAAGACAAAGACCGGGAAAAGGATAAGGGCAAGACAAAAGAGAAGAATAAGGATAAGAACAGGGATAAAAACAAGGAGTTTTCCAAGGATGCTAAGATGCCTTGGAAGGAGTTTGGAATGAAGGACGATGAGCACTTCGTTCCGAGAGACTTTACTCTACCTGAGGGCTCCATTAAAATAAAATCCAGAGATGGAGATGTCCCTAAGAAGGAGAAGGAAAAACACAAAGACAAAAAGAAGGATAAAGAAAAAAGTAAAAAGGACAAAGATAAAAGAGAGAAGGGTAAAGACAGAAATAAGGACGACAGGCAGAAACAATCTTCGTTGGCCCCCTTCGCTCTGGGTGAAATCCCGCCACTGTTCAGCCCCGCTGCCTGCCTGCGTATACCCTCCATGCTTCCTCCTTTGGCCCCGATCCTCCAGGATAAAGAAATAAAGAGCAAAGAGAAGGACAAGAAGAAAGACAAGAAGGAGAAGAAGAAGAAGAAAGATAAGGAGAAGGATAAGGAGCGAGAGAAGGCCAAAGAAAAGGAGAGGGAGAAAGAAGAGAAGAGGAAAGAAAAGGAAAGGGAAAAGGAGAAACGGGAAAAAGAGAAAGAAAAAGAGAGAATTCGACTGGAGAAGGTAACTTCTTTTCCCTCAGTTCATCATCATGTCTCAGTTTTAAGGTGCCATTTAGACTGACCTTTTTCATTGCTGTTTCCTCAGGTGAAAGTGGAAACTCCAGCTGCTCTGCCATCTCCGGTCATCCCCAGACTGACGCTCAGGGTGGGAGCAGGCCAGGACAAAA
This sequence comes from Caranx ignobilis, assembly GCA_021432705.1. Classification (NCBI taxonomy): domain Eukaryota; kingdom Metazoa; phylum Chordata; class Actinopteri; order Carangiformes; family Carangidae; genus Caranx; species Caranx ignobilis. Next base: position 68,039,333 of record MU269990.1, on the reverse strand, counting down.
TGTAAGCAGAGAACAACATGACTTCTTCCATCACCTCGGTGCTTGTTGCATGAGGTTCTCCTTTTGTTACATAATTCAAACTGAAACAAAACTGAAAGGCAGTTTTACCATGTCCTTATTTCCTCATAATAGTTCCTGATCTGTTATACTGTTTGATTATCTGAAGGTCTTGTACTCTACATTTTTAAAACACTTGGCTTCTTTCTAACATGAAAAGAAACATTTGAAGGACAAGACGTGTTTTTTATTGCATGTGTAAAAAGTAATGTTTGGGATCTGAACTGAAACCAAGACAGTATGGTATTGACACTGATGTAGAAAAAACCTAATGTGCAACCTGTGTTTAGACTTCATATTCAAGGGAAAGCTCAGGACGGATAAAGAAAAAGGATAAGACACTGATCTTGAAAGAAATATGATACAAAGTAGATAATTAATTGTATATAAATCATGGTGGTGTACTGTGTGTTTGTGCTGACCTGTGTTTGTCCGGGTCCATCACCAGCGTTATCAGCAAGGTGGTTCCAAATTCAGAGCCCAAGACGCCAATGCCCAAGACCCCGGCCGCCAAGTCTGGACCTGGAAATCGCCCTCGGACGCCTCCACCTCCCCCAATACTCGCTCCAGTTGTGCCCCCTCTGCCCCCACCTGTGTCTCCAGCTCCAATAGCTCCTGCCCCGTCGTCTTTACTCTCCCTGGGCCCCATGCTGTCTCCCGCCACTTCCCTCAAAACGCCAGTCCGCAGTGTAGTAACTGAGACCGTCAGTACCTACGTGGTGAGTTCTTGTACTCTACACCTTTGCTTTCTTCTATTTGCAGTGTGATGCAGCTTTAATTGTTTTTCTTAAGTCTACATGACATGACATGATAGAAGGCTCTACGTCAGGCATCTCCAAATATTCCACGAAGGGCCGGCGTGGCTGCAGGTTTTTGTTCCAAACTGTGTGCTCTTGGTTGGTTGGTACAAAAACCAGCAGCCACGGCTGCCCTTCGTGGTGTATTTGGAGATGCCTGGTCTATGTGGTTATGTGTGTTATGTTGGGCCCCTTTATTCACATTCATTTTTCCTGCAGTAACCACTGAGTCAGTGAGCAGTCTGTTGGTAATGCCTTTTTTGTTTTGTCTGTATTCACCTTAGATTCGAGATGAATGGGGGAACCAGATCTGGATTTGTCCTGGATGTAACAAACCTGATGATGGCAGTCCCATGATAGGATGTGATGATTGTGATGATTGGTATCATTGGTAAGAGACACGTTCTCCTCGTACTTTCTCCGCCTTTTCTGGCCCATTAACCCACTTTATGCCACACTGTGTTGTGATGTAAGGTTATAGTTTTTCATAAGGCAGAATTGAGTTGCAGTTGTTATTGCTGATTACAGCCATATTTCACCAATTTGTGTTTGTGCCAAAATTCACTTTTGTGTACATACAGAGAATGACCACATAAAACATTTTTACCATTTATTATGAAAACTCACAATTTAAAATGGCTCCACATTTGCCACAATTATGACAATTAGACAACTGAAATGTTCTTGCTCCAGCGTTATTACAGTTTATTCTAATGTGCATATTGGCAAAAATGACAGATGAAAAAAAGTCCATTAAGAGGAGTTTATTATATTTCTGATTAAGGAGCACAATTTAACCTTGATAGTTTTTACTCTGTGTTGACATAACAAATTTATATATTTACTCTCTCTGGTCTTGGAGTATCAGTGAGTGTCTGTGTGGGAGTCAAGCTCTGTAGTAGATGCATGTTCCTCTGTCTGTGTCTGACTGAGAAACTATATTATATCCTAAACGATAAATCTTAATGAAATCTACCAACCTACCAACCAAAAAAACTAATATGGTACATATTCACACAGACTAACACATGTCAAGTGATTAAAAAATAAGAAAAAATATAAGTAAGAACACATGTATATGATGCCTCAGTTCATCATGTAGTCATACAAAATCTTTGTTTCCTAGAAAGAACACACTTGGTTGAGTAACTTGGTCTCCAGTGTGGATGGCCTTTAATAAATTATTTCAACTTGTCCATGGCCAGGCGCCTTGAAAGTCTCCTCAGCCTTTGACAAGAGTGTGAAGTCATTATTTCTTTGACGGGGCAGGCTAAACTAAAGAAAGTCTCATACCCAGCTGAATGTCCTGCAGTGGTTTGTGACTAATACCTGTGGTGTTACACCTCCAGCAGAAATATAAAAATAGCTGCTTCCTCAGCATATTTTCACTGAGCTGACCTCTCCTCTTCTTCTCTTGTCTGCTCAGGCCTTGTGTCGGGATCCTCACAGCACCTCCGGAGGACCAGCAGTGGTTCTGTGTTAAATGTTCCAGCAAGAAGAAGGACAAAAAACACAAGAAAAGGAAACACAAAGTGCATTGAGACTATGCAAAAAGCACATATTTAGGACTGTTTTGGACTAAAAGCCATTGCTGAACACTAGTGGCACTGCTGTAAAATAAAAAAACAAAAAAAGAAAGTTTAAAATTGTGGCTGATTCTAACTTCTAATGATTTTTTAAAATGATGTCAGCCATGATGCATTGTGACTTGGTAAGAAAAAAGGCTTTAACCAGCACATATCCAGCCTTAGTTCTCACGTGGGCCCTGTGGTATTCCCTCATTCACCTGTAAATTGTTTGCTTGTTTTGGATGAATCATGACAGTCATGTTTGTATAAGGAGACCGTGACAGTGACAATGACCGTGACAGATGAGCTCTACAAGGCAGAGCCAGACAACAGCTAACATTTATTGTCTTTATTTCTGTTTCCTTCACATCACCATAAAAGGAACGACCTCGAAGTCAAACATTTCTCCAGTTTTCTGCAGTAACATTGAAATGTCATGTATATAATGATGATGGCATCAGGCGTGTATAAATGTGTAAATACCAACTTCCAAGCCAAGTGCATTTTGTTCTTAGGATTCTGACTTGTTAAATCCATTTTCAGATATTGGTTTTTAACTCGAATTATTTTCTGTAATTTCTGTACATTTTTTAAATTCAAAGTTTGTATTTTTATTTTTTCTTCATATGGATTTGTCTTTGGAGTTATACTGTAGCTGTGCTTGTAATGTAATTCATTTCGCTGATATTTCAATATTAAAGATGAGCAGTCTGTGTACTCACAGACTTTAAGACGTAAATTTCATTACCATCTAAATTGTACTGTAATTCCATGTCAACCTCTTTTGTGCATCCTAATTTTATTTCAGCCCTGACAGACGTCTCTACAGTCACCTCCATTTTTTTTTCTTCAGTAGCTGTTTGTTTGCATTTGCTTTACAAAAATAGATTGGAAATATTTTTAACAAACTGAGTTGCAGATGTTGAATTTTGTTCTCTCTCATTTCGAATAATTTGTCATCAGATGAATTTTCTTAGCTGAGTGCAGTTGGTCACAGATCAAGTTAAGGATCTGTCACTGCGTCTGTTGAATGCATTAGCCTAGATTTGAGGCTGTCCTGCTGATGTTTCATTCTACACTACACCCACATGAGATATGTGGGACGGAGCTGGACAGCCGCATTTCACAGACTCATCTTATCTGAAACACTGGTATTGGATTTTGAAGAATTGATTGAACGTCTCAACGTGTCTAAAAATGTCTCCTGTGCTGTTTGCAGCAGCTGTTTTTGCCCTTCCCTGAACCACCACACGGTGTCATTCTTCATGCACTGTCACTGTGGCACGCTGCGTCTGACATGTTGAGACAACACAAAAATGTGTTTCACCACATTATGAATGTAAGAAATGTTAACAGGTGTCTCTCAGCTGGTACATGTGGAAGCCTTATCCTGTCTTGAAGTAAAACCAGTTGGAGGCGTGTTGCTCTTCATGAGGGAACCTATGGCTGACGGGGACTGTAGATATGATTTACAGCCCCTCAGAGGCCATGAAGACTCAGGTCTCTGCTGAAGAGACTGCACTGTGAGATAGTAAAATGTGTTTCTCTGAGTTATCAGTGGACTATTTTATGATCCAGCTATTACATGTATGATGTAAGTGTTTACAGGTCAAGTACACTGGAGCCTATAGCAGAAGGCTTTATTACCACTCGGCTGTAACCTCACATGCTGAACGATGTGTTTCTGCTCAATTCTGGGAACAATCAGCAGACTGGTACTGGCTGTCCTTGTAAGTCTAGCTGGTTGAAATGTTAGCACAGAAATCAGATCAGAAATGTATTTTGAAGCAAAACAATTCAGTGAATTCTAAACAAGTAGCAGTGCATTAAAATCAATGCTTTGGCAGAGCAGTGGTGTGCTGAATGAGCTGCAGCTGGCTGCGCTGAGAAAAGCCCACTAATGGTCATCCTACTGAGGTTGAAGACATGGAGTAGTTTAATTAAATCTGGTTTGGACATCAGTTCTTCGCCTCTGCTATCTTTTATGGTGGTAATAGATTGTGACATATTCTTGTATTGACTCATGTTAAAATGTAGATCTGAACCCATGACTGCACATCAGGATGGCTCTCAGTCTGCTTGGGGGATTGAAGTAATATCCTACTTTGATTGAAGGGAGCTGTGGCACGCCCAATCACTGATTGGTTCAATGCCCATATTTGGTGAGTGCAGGCACGATGTAGTCAAAGTAGGCCTGCTCCGTGGGCTCTCAGATACAATACTTTGGTTAGACATGGTTGCCTAACTTGACTCATTTGTTTCTTTGAACTTCATCATTTTACTTAACGTCTCTATCTTTGAGTGTATGTCACCCATATATGACTATATGTGGTAATCTGCTCAGTGTCTTCCAATAACACCAAATAAAAGAGGAAGTGGAAAAAATGATGTCTGGCCAGAGAGAAGGGGGAAGTAAAGTGACTTCTGTCCATGCAAAATAAGCTGACATTTCACTGTGGTGTAGCTTTTTATCATATGAGATGCATCCACTCATGCAAACCAACACGGACAGTCAGTAAAAACAGCTCAGAGGAAATTCAGTACGTTAAATCTGCAGTAAAGAGTTGAGGTAACATTCATTTGTAAATTAAAATGTCAACAAAGGTCATCAATACAGAGCAAAACAGTGTCAAATGCAAACATGCTCCACCCGTGGCTGTGGTGGCCCTCACCCGCCCTCTTCAATCACACATGCTGGTGTCAGGTCTCGTACAGTCAGTGCTTGTTGCTAGCATCTGTTGGATCATAAATTTTACTGCGCAGCACTGGTAAAGACAGAGCTCTGGCACGTCCTGACATATAAAATGATTAAATCTTTATTTCTCATGATATAAAAAATGTTTCACTTGCATCTACAGTGTCTTTAAAACAGCTTGTAATGCTGCTATAATTCTATCCATGCTGCTAATTTACACCTAAACAGACCCTGATGTTTCAAACTCAAGTGCCAAATTAGTTTTACTTCCTCAACGTTAAAACTCATGCAAACAGTGCTTAGCGTTAGTGCACGCTACAGAGCACAATGTTCACCGAGCTGGAACAGTTTCAGTTTTAACCCACATAAACACAGAGAGGAGTCACTCGTACCATCAGTCCCAAGGGACCCGTCAAGTGGTAAAAAGGGAAACTGATGGTTGCTTTCACTCATCATGAGACCACCTGCAGTGCTGCAAACATGTGCTGTTATTCGACTTATTACACGACGAGCAAGAGTGCTTTTTTTTTCAGCTGCAACATGCACCAAGACCCACTGACAGCCATTTTTTTTCTCCTTTCACTGTAGATGTGCACAGGATGTGGAACTGAAAGCAGCGTAACTTTGCTGTATTCGTTTCCAGCTTTCACAATTTCACTACATTATACATTTCTTACAGCATTCCCGTGTTATTTCATGTCGGTTTCAACTGTGAACCATTACTGCACATGGCGTTATCACTCCGTGCCTTTGTAGTTCTTGCACATGATGGTGGATCAGAGCAGGAAGAGAGACCTTCAGTTATTCTGTGCTCTACATGACGCTTGTGGCACTGACAGAAATACTAAGCAGCAACACATCATACAGAACGGGATTTCAACATCAGTGTTTAAAATATTCATGTCAGCACAAAGAAAGAGTGGGGCTGAAAATGAGGAGGATTTGTGCCGCGATCAGAGGAAGTGGAGCCCCTTCATGCTGATCTTCTCAACTATACTGATACCAGCACACACTGACATGACCTTGTTTCAGATGACTTTCCTACTTAATGTCAAGTTACGCTAAAGGGACCCAACACCTATGGGAGAATGAGACCTAGATTTGATTTCTCCTGGGTTTTGTGCAAAGAATATTGTGACAAATTGCTCTTTAATTTTTAATCAGATGGCGTAATGATATCAAATCATGCTTTAAGCGTGTCACTTTTGTTAGGATTCATTACAAGTTAGCCTTCATCATATTCCAAACGGCACAGGCAAATGAGCTGTGTCCGATGCAAATTGACCTGTGAGGCTTCTCTAGATAATACTCTCCGGTTCAGTCTCTTTGCTCTGAGTCCTGTTGGTTCCTGGTCACCTTTTCCAATCACATCTTACTGCAGTTTTACATGGAGGTAAAAGTCATTTGAGTTCATGTACATTATGCACAGAGTTACCACAGGTAGGGCCCACAGGTCGGTCTGTACCATAGTTCCTGGCAGTCAAATTAACTGCAGGTATTTCAGTCCCAGCTCAGACTGACTGCAACCTGATGGTGAATAATGGTGACAGTACTGTACTCGGTCTTTATTTAACAAGTATTCCTGCTGACTGTAATGTTTGTCTATGTTCTGGTAGGCTATCTTTATCCCCATCTACTCCAAAATAATGACATGATGCTGTCAAGAAGAGCTCTCTACCTGTCACCCGCTGGTTTGTTTTCAGCCAACTCACTGGCACTGAGCTGAAAATTGGTTATGATTACCTGCAGTATGCACAGGTGTTGGGAGATGAGCAGAATGTTTAATGAATTATGAACATTATATAATGGGAAATGGGCACAGTTATGAGGATACCAGATTAAACAGTATTCGTGGTTGTGCGTTGGCCTTTATTTGGTTCAGATACATGCCAGCATCCACAGAGGCATGCCACAAAACCAGGACTTGTGGATGAGCTCTTGTGGCAACTGTGTCGTTGCTTCTTCTATTTTTCCCCAATCTGACAGTGGGAATAAATCATCCATGTCCAATTTCCTGAAGTTTTCCTAATATGGGTGTCAATTAGTGCAGGAGTGCTACTGTGGCCACAGCTTTACAGCCTGCAAACTGGGCTGCCGCAGGCAGCACAATGCATTAGCGCATGATGAGCTGTCAGAGAGGATTATTTCAGCCACGCCAGTCAGCAAAGGGGGTGGGCGCCGCTCTGCTGCACTAAACCGAGGAGAAGGAGTGGGCGGGAGACAGCGAAAGGGAGAGAAACACATAGAGGAAAGAGGGAACGAGAAGAAAGTGTCCATTACACCGGGTGGATTTTTCCAGAGCACCGATGTTGGAACACTCTTCTGAGCTGGCCCTGGTGCAGAGTTTGTATGCCAACAGCATGCGCTGTCCCCCCTCTGCGGCCGGGATCTCTGTCAGGAATGAAGACCTGCCTATGAGGTACGTTGGGGTTGGCCCCTCATTCAGATCTGGGCTAGCTTTTGTGGAGCAGCCCGTATTTGGACTGCCTCTTTGTCTAGGCTGGATATTGTCATAGGATGTATTGTTTCCAGTTGAGGCGTTCTTCCTGCTGTGATTGTGGCTGTGCGCGTGGTAGTGTTCTCCTGGTGTGACTACATTTTTCCCCCAGGAACCCAGAAACCATGTATCTAAATCTCATACATTTGGCTGTTCAAATCCAACCCATCCATACAGCATTCAGATAATACACCCAGGAAGTAGTGCTCTAGTTGTAAATGCCTATAATGTAATTGGATCAATAGCATTGTATGGTCATATCATTAAATTTTCCATCCTCCCCTATTTGAAGTTCCACAAGGGCTCACACAGTTGCATAAACTATAAATAATGAAAGCAAGATGAATGTGTCAGTGATGCAGGTACTTGTCTCTGAATTGCACAGCTGACTAAAGAACACAAAGCTGGGTGATTACCTATCGGCCGAAACCATCCCAGGCCTTCCTGTACTTCCTCACAAAAGATAGCAATTATCCTTAGAAGAACAAGAAGAAACATTTCCACCCACTGTGGTATTTGCATGAATGTAGGGGAACTGGGCATTGATAAGATGGTCTTATCACGTGTGCTTGGTTCATCTTGACACAGTAGTTTTCCTCTGGAAGGCTGATGAAATTCCATCTCTCCATTTCTAGTTGGTCGCCATTCTGCAAATACTTTCAGGAAAGGCAGAGAAAAAGAAAAAAGTGCCTTCAAGTTCATGATGACGTGTTTGAAGAGACACAATGTGCCTCATTTTAGTTGGAAGCTGGGCTATTTTTATTTGTGCAGTTTGTCATCAAAGGGTGTAAATTCAAACGGTGGACGGTGATGAGCGACCCTTGGGAATTCAGTTCCACTGCATGAGGGGAAAACATTTGATGTAAACAACAAAAGCATGGTACGTGTGGTGGATTATGATAGGATTACAGTAGTAATAATCTCAGATTAAGAACAGGAGGCTAGTATTAGAAGGTGCCAGCAACTAGGCATTGGCCTCTGGAATCCACTCCAATAAACATCCCTAAAGAATAGAGAAAGAGATGCATGCCAGATGGTAGAAATAAACTGTTATGATGGCATTATGTACCGCACAGAAAACTGTTCTCTATGTAATGCATTGTAGATACCCACAAGGGAAACAGCGCTGCTTTTTTTTTACAATAATGCTGCTTCTTTTATGACAAATCTATTCAATATGATTCCCGGAGATCTAATTGAGTCAAAGGAAATATGTGGATGCTGCAGATGGGATGACATGATTGTATTTTTCCTCCATCTTAATGAAACCTGATTCTCCAGAGAGGTTTACACTACCTTTTTATAGCAGGCCCTCAAGCTTAATGTTAATGCATGTTGTATAGTGGGGCTTGTCTGCACGTATGACAAAATAGGTTGCATATTACATTATGAATACAAACCTCTTTTAGGCACCGTTTAATAGAGCATACTCTGCACTGATGCCAGGTTGCCTTGAAATTGCTATGGATACAAGGATTAAGTCGGATTTCATAAATGGGATGTTTCTTAACACTCGCTATGAATAATATTTTTGGATTGTGCAGCTGCTGGAGCAATAATGAATGGTTTGATAATTAGGCTGGGTGCCCCCACCCGGCCAGTACTTGACAACGACCCCTCCTACTGCCCCCCCCCTTCCCAAGTGTAGAGGCCTCGCCCTGCAAGTCCAGCACAACAAAAGAAAGATAGGCTCCCCCACCCCCAGGGGAACAACAGCCCAGCACAAAGGGAAACATGACCTATGACCTTGGGGAAAAGCAAGAGTGAAGACAGCAAGAGAAACTGGATTTTAACAATTCTACTTTTGGTTGAAAGGGATTTTTTCACTAATCTGCAACGCAAGAGAACAAACATGCTGGAAACGATGTTATTCATCAGCCTAACCCAGTAAAAAAGGACAGGTGGCTAATTTAGATTCCTATGGAAAATGTGGAAACAGGAGGTGGGACTATCAATCATGATGGTGATGACCTGGGGACTATATTTAAACACTATAAATGTCTCTCTAATGAGGACAATTACATATCAGATTCATCCATACACTAACCCACCTTCACAGTAAGGCTGGACTGGATTCATTCTTCTGATGTGCATTTTGAAGAAATATCATGGTGATGCTCCAACAGATCAAAACATCATAATCTACAAATAGGTCAGGAAACTCTCTACTGGGACATTACAATAATTTACCATGGGGGAGAAGCACAGTGAGGCTTGCTGAGCAGCAGGAGCAGCAGCAGCAGCAGCAGTAGGCAGCATGGCTTCAGACTTTTGTTGAAGAGGCCACGCCTCTGGTTTGCTGCAGCTCGGTGTGCAGTGTGACAGAGGCTTGCCTGAATTTATTTCAGTCGGGGACGAGAGAGAAATTAGGAGGACGGAATAAGGCGGACACCGGTGCCCCCCTCTCTCTCATGCAGTTTTGAAGAAGACGCCCCCTCCCTGCACCTGTTCTGCTTCGTCTTCTCGCCGTCTCGCAGGAGTTGAGCCTCTTGTGAGTGAGCGGACGTCGTTGCCTCTCATTGTTAGATAGACGCTGTTTTGAGCATGACTTCGGCGTTCAACCTAGATTTCCACCCTCTGACGGAAAGTCGGTTAATGACTTCGAGCGACACAATGTAAGTAACCCAACTATCGACTTGTGCTGCGTTCTGCTTAACAAACTAAACATTTATGAGCTGCTTTTAGGGAGAGAAGCGTAAAGCACAGAGGGAGACACTCAGTTCAGGGCGAGTTGGGAGTTGGCTAACGTTAGCTTAACTGCCAACTGGGAAGCTAACGTTGCTAATGACACGGTGCGCTCACCTGGAGTTTAAGTAGTTTGTCCAACTTTGACCATAACGAGTCTAACCACAACGTGAGTCGGTTAAGTAAATATAGCACCACTCCTAACTACGACCGAGCCCACACAATCTTAGCTAACTCGTCCTACTCGCAGTGACTGGAGGAAAACGCAGTTTGCTCGGCGCTACAATAGTCAAGTGACATGTGCTTCCGGAGATCACACGTTTCGGTATCGGCTCAGAAAAACGACATCGATTAGTCTTTGAAACACAACAGTCTGGGGTGTGTTTTTGTGCTTATCCAACAGAGCACCTTATTGTGTGGCGCTTTTAGTTAGTTACTCACAAGTGGACAAGTTTACATTGGCGTGGGCTCTGCAAACGGTAGGTGTTAAATCGGTCAATAATTAGCGATCAGAAAGGGAAGTGGCTTGAGTAGAGTTATCACATGAAGTTGACCTAAAGTTTGCCTATTGTGCATTATGTTGCCGACACTCGATATAGGTTTGTTGTCAGCGTTGTCGGCTAAAAGTGAACAGCTTAAGTGGACCTTGTTTGTAGGCGGCACACGGGCTGTCTATGCTAGCTGCCGTGCTAGCTTACATCGCTAGCTCCAGCTCTCAGACACTGGTGCCCCCCTCCATGTTGAATGTGGAGTGCTTACTTAACGGCACTAAACACGTGGTTTCCTACATTATTGAGCCATTAATGGAAATCTTGTGACAGGACATGTAAACAAGAGAAAAACCAAGCACAGAGGATCGTGTAATAGCTCCTGTCCTCTCGACATAACTTCACCTAATCCCGTTTGACAACCCCACCGCCTGCCTTTACAACGCTGTTTAGTAATTTCAGAAATGCTGTCTTTATGTTATAACGAAACAGACATTAGCCTTTGATGTAATCCCTTTTCTGTGTGTATCAGTGATTTGTAGAGTATTTTCACAGTTCTTCAACATGGAATTGGGCCAGTCTGGTTTGTATTAATGGCTGCAAAGTCAGTTATTGAGCTGTGTTTTAGTCACTTCACCATTCATCTTGTTCTACTATTATCGATTCATCATCGATCATTTGCATAACTGATTTATCTTATTTTCTCAGTTGTTTGACCTGTGAAAATTAAAAAAAAAACTTAAAACAAAAAACAAAACAGAATAGAAAAATATTTACCCCAATATCTGAGGGCAGAGTACATCAGATGTCTTATTTGAACATGTAAAACCCCAAATAATCAACTTTGTAATAATGCAAGACCAAGAACTGTAACAAGTCATCTATTTAAAGAGGAGAAATTGCATTTTGATTTGCTTAATTCACTTAACTGAACAGCAGTTATACCTTTAACTGTGATCAAAGCAAAAACATATACAGATTTAGTACTTAATTCTTTTTCATTCATTTTATCATATTTCACACTTTTTGAAGGGTATTTGCCAGAGATGATCTCATCTGTGACACTTGGCGACAGTGAGGTGGTGATTAGATCTTGCCCCAGCTGTATTTGATTGATTTATCCCTCTGATTGTTGACAGTGAGAGTGACTATCAGGGCTTAAGCGTGATCCTTTGGCAGCCAACACAGCCATAGTGCTATGTCAGTAAGCTAAGCGTCAGGGTGATCCCTTTTGTTGTGGCCAGGGAGCTGTTGATCTGTGCGAAGTGTAGGATCTTGGCACAGGGTCCAGGGCTGCTCAGGCCAGCTGTTCTGTTCACTTCCTTTGCTGTGAGGGTAACAGTGGCAATGGTGGGAGAGTGCCATGCAGCCAGATGTTGAAGGCCAAGAGTAGGAGGGCTCTGATCTAGCCTGTCACCTGTTTCTCTGCTCCTTCTGCTAGCATGGTGCATCGGAAATTAGAAGACTGGCTGTTCTGGAGCTGTTGCACATTGCCTTGGAAAGCTCACAATCAAACCCCCTATCTCCAGTGTGGGGTGGTGTGATCGAAGGTTGAGCAAATTCTTCTGCAAACAAAGGATATTGTGGGGCAGGGTTGCATAAGGCTAACTCATACACCATGTCTATAAAATTGTCAGTACTCCCTGTGTGTTAAGCTATTAACCAAAGTCTACACTAGAGTTATGTTGTGGCAGCAAAAGAAACTGAGCTTTCAATTAGCATAATGATTTCAGAATTATTCACTGTCTAGGTCTGTATGCTGGAGAGCTCGAGATCTGTGCCTGCAGTCCGCGTGAAGTGGAATCAGCTGATTGGTTGGAAAAAAACAGTTCAGTAGATAAGTCAAGAATAGCAGTAATGGATTGGATTTGGAGGACATGACAACAAGAGAACCAATTTTGGATTGATGTTTTTTTATGGCGAAGACAGCTTCTTTGCACTGCAGAAATCAGCAGTGTGCAAACTTGCATATTTAGTATATAGTGTATTATGATTATCGTCCACCATTTTATGAAAGTCTTGAATTGTTGAACTGTAATATTTCATTGATTTTGATCATTTTTAGGAGAAATACCAAATAGTCTCAGATCCCAGTTTCTCAAATGTGAGAATGTGTGTCCTTTTGAAGAAGTGAACTTAATGTTATCAGTTTTTCTGACTGAAACATTTAAAACAAAACAGTTGAATGCGTCACTTCAAACTGTTGAGGACTATAAAAGGAAATAATTAAATTCTTAGTTTCAGCCCTAGAAAAAAAATGCTATCTGTGGCTTGTTGACTGTCCCATGGTGCAAATATATCTGATTTTATTAATGTTTGCTTGTCGACTTCCCGTTGTGCTCAGAAGGCTGGTGGGTTACTTAATTGGTAATGAAGGAGGACGATCACAACTTTCTGACTATACCTGATGGAGCCGTATGAGTGAACACCAATGAATAGGGTGAACTGGACATCAAATGGACTTGACCCTGCCAGCTCCCTAGTATACAGGTTATGTAATGTCCAATTCAGCCCATGCGTGAATAGAGCAAGTCATTGTCCAGAGAATTCAGTGAGTGGGCACATTGATGATGTTTCTATCCTGCTTCTTGTGTGCTCCGCCCAAACACCACCCTTCACCTAAACAAGAGCATATCCAGTGGGAGTGAATATAGTACAGCTGCCTTTTTTGAGTAGCAAACACACAGGTGATTCCCATTAAGGAAATCAGCATTGCACATGGCAAAGCAACCACATACATGACAATCAATGAGCCTCCAGCCTTGGAACATGAGGAGGAGGTAAAAACCGTCTGACTCCAGACAAAAATGTGGATCCTTATTTTCAGTTTTAAAATGTATATATCGATGAAGGCTGGATAGCTTTTTCACAAATAAAATGGCTTTGTGTCATTGACACCAGATGATGATGTTTAAATAGAGGCTCCTGTCTCATTTCACTGCTCACCTTAGTGAGTTTATGAAGTGATGAATGAGGACGTGATTTTGAACACAGCTATAGAAGAATTAGTGGTATGTGGGCCATATAATGAAGAAAGCAAAAAGTTGCACGTTAAGGTTTTCTATTAGAGATGTTATGTTGCCTATCACAGGTTAGATAAGGGGTGACTGAGTAGGTCGGTGCACTAAGCACACTTTTGTCAGAGTAATCAAGAGTAATTGCTGCTTTTAGTGAGGAAATGTCTCTTACGGCAAAGCTGCTGCCTGCTGTGTGAGCTCCACCTGACGCTGACAGAGGGGAGAGCACGGTTTATTTCGTCAAATGTTTCACTGTTAGTTCACACAAGCTTTACTTTGGCAACGTCATCCATAATCACCAGGGACACTTGGTGTGATTATGGGGCTAATGGGGCGGGCCTTGTCATCAGATGCTGGCCGTCTGTTAACATGCAGCCCATTGAGAGGCTGATTGAACACGTCTGTCTTCATCAGGGGAAATGCAACAATGAAATCAAGCCATATTGAGCTGAACTGGAGTTAACGCCAAGAGGAAAATATCTTAATATCTCATCAGAATCACAGTGTGCTGATTAGGGCCGACCACTTGCTATGGAAATCAAATAACGCATAGCCCTCCTGTTTCTGGCAACAAGCGGAAGTCGTCATTGGTTTTTCCTTACCTGGAGAACAAATTTTGAGTGATTCTTGTTGAAGGGTCCTAGAGCAAACGTTTTGTAAATGCTGTCCCTGTTTTCTGTGGCCAGTTTGTAACTTCAAGCCTGTCATGAGCATATTTTTATTCTAAGCTTGTGAAACCATATTCAACCTGTCAAAGAATTTTCTGCCTCTTTGTGTAGTAGTTGATAAAATAGATGAGGTTGTAGGAGAGAGCCTTTATGTTCTACTTGACAGATGTCAAGATATTACCAAGGCTTTAGAGGCGTTCTGAGTCCTGTTGAATCAGCTTAGAAGGCCACTGGTTTCCTGAAAGAAGAAACATTTAATGTTGCAAACAGCTGTTTCAGTTGACAGATTTTTCCTCTTTTCTCAGAAGCATTACGTGTGGCCATGTGAACTTTGACTTTTTTTTTTTTATCCCCAATAAAACGCGACGGCAGTGTGGTGCGGGTTGCCAAAACAGTTCAAGCAAGTTTTAATCTATTACTCAAAACAGGAACCGACTCAGTGCTTTGTGCAGCATTGCCCCAACAGGATTGTTTTTGAATAAAACAGTAAATATAAAACTTACAGTGACAGCAGGCGCTTAAAAAAAATAGAAGTGACCAGAAATAGCAGGGAGGGTCAAGAAATGGTTTTCTATCTGCTGTGGCCACAAAGCAAAATCATGTGACATGTTGTCCATGTGACCCCTGGAGGTTTAAGGATGACTATCATCCAAATGCACAATGCTGAGCTTTCAGAAATTGTGTACATTAGCAGGCCAATTGGCTGGCTTTCTATTATGGGCACAGCAAAGGTGTCGCTGGCATACTTGCACGGTCAGAGCTCACCAACAGGACACATGGTCCAGATAAATCACCTGTTTTTATGGGTGGTGCAGCAGTAAGCATGCAACTGTCGTGGCTCTGGCTCTGAATGACTCGTCAGCTGCTGCAGGGCGTCTTGGAGCGCGATGAGCTGCCACATCACGGGGCTGTTTGTTGGAGCTCAGCAAAAGACTTCATCTCTCCTGTCTGTGAGCACTTCGTCTGGTGGTGTCGGGAGCAGAGCTGGGGAGTATTGGCAGAATCAGCTGTAGTATTTTTGAGTCAGTACTCTTAGCCATAACGTGCCAGCATTGTGCGTGTGTGAGGTGAATGAAAAGTAATTTTGTGGAGCTTAAATTATTTAAAAAAAAAAACAAAAAAACATTTAAAGTACCAGCAACATGTCTGTAGTGAAACAATACCGTGATTACTCTGACCTCACTGAGCCCACTGACTTTTCATTCATTCATGGAAACTGTTGTACGCACCTTTGATTGGCATAATGCCACTTCTGTATTGACATAACATTATGCTGCTTAAATGGCTTGATGCTGCAGTTACACTGATAGATACTAGTGTATATCAGCAAGTGGCACTTAAAACTGATATGCTACTGGCAGACACTGACCCTTGTGGGCAGCTGTCACCTTTATGGTGGCTAAGCTGTCAGGGCTAGTTATAGCTAATTTTGTAAAGGAGTTGCCTAGCCTTAGCTGGTTTCTTGCTGAGAGCTAGATGAAAGGTTCATACATGTCCCATCCAGGAGCAATATTTTTTTTTTTTTTTTTGAACATCATGTCTATTGATCAGTACAGCTCTTATGTCTGTGTACTTTTTCATGGTACAGTATATCGATCTGTGTGGTAAAAATAATTACTATTAGGACTGAAATAGCTCAGTTTCATGGAGTAGTATAACTGTGTGACAGATATTTTTGCAGTAAGTAAAAATGTCATTTTTGTGGGAATAGATGGCAAAACCAAATAATGTAGCAGAGACATTCTTTCTAACCGTCTCTCAAACTGAAGAGACAATCCACAGCTGCAGGGGGCTTAGGAGCTGAATGAATGTTAAAGGGAGTTTATTTTGAGTGTTTGTGTTTTTGTGTTGCTGTGACACAAATCCAGTTTTTCAAGTGAGGTTTGCCGTTTTTACAGCGAGATTTCATCAAAGGACCCTGAGCAAAATGGCGTCACAGTGTCACTGGCAGAACTGGATAAATGGTTTCACACACACCAGTGCTGTGGCCTTAGCAGACATAGCCTTCGATGTGTTCCAAAGCATCCCTCTGACTTGGCCCATTGTGCTGTAGAGGAACGGTGAATAGTGTTCTCCAGCATGGGGGAACAATATGTGATTGTTCCCCTGCTGTGGTGAAGAAGCTGTAGGTTACTCTCTGTACCATCGCCAAAGCGCCTGAGGAGGAGATGCACTGCAAAATCTCTGTCTGCTAACCAGTGATTCTTGGAGGTTTAGAACTCTGCAGTGCTGTTTTTCGTGTGGCTGTTGGAGCTGGTGGGAGGGGGGGCAACTTTTTTTTTTTTTTTTTTTTTTCCCCCTTGGTGTGGACGCTTTTTTGTCAGTAGTGCTTCTATTGGTTTATACGTCATCATTTGAATTTATTGACAACCTTCAGGAAACCAAAAGAAAAACAAACAAAAAGAATCGGTCCGTGCTAAGTGTGGAGTGGATTTCATAAGCAGGAGAGAAGTGTGAATTGTTAGCATGTCATTTAAGTCACTGAAGGAGTTTGGTGTTTCTGCGGAACGGCTCGGCTCAATTTGTAAGAGATGGATGGCTCGCGTCCAAAGGTCTGTTTTAAAGTTATCTTTTTGTCAGTCTCACTTATTCAATTTTGCGTTAAGGTTGATACTCGATACTGAAGTGTGTATTGGGAGTGATGTTTTGTGTTTAACATGATCTCTCTCCCTCAGTAGCAGTGGGTGGCCATTGTTGAGGCCTCCAGAGCCTCTACTGTCATCAGAAAATGTTTGTGCTTGCTTGATTTTGTGTGAGTGAGACAATGGTGCTATAGTTTAGGTACACTGGTATTGATTCTCCTGCCTCCAAGGAAAAGGACATGATTTATTATTTCACTCATGACGATCATACTCTGCAACCCCCAATCACCCACATTGTTGAGTATGTTGATCACTATGCTACTGAGAGTGTTCCAGTATTGTAAACTGTATCTTGTTTCAGTATCTACCGTGTGTTCTTTAATTACACCGCTTGTTTATTCAATATGACTTGCTATATGTGGTAGTTTACATAGTTGTTTGAGTTATGTACTTTTTAACTGAGTCTATTGCTCAATTTCCAAACATTTCAAGTCCACTCCAGGAATAATTCTAGTTGCTTTATAGTGGTTGTAAAACTGCCTTTCAGACTACATATTTTATTCTTTTGTTTTACAAACATATTGTAAATCTGTCTCAAGATAATTTTGAGGAGCACTAACAAAGTATTTGATGGTGAATGGCATGTACATTTATCAGAACCGCTGGAACCATTTGTTGCATTATTATTGTGACCTGAAATGGAAAAGTACCTTGTCGTTCCAGACTACATTCCCTTGCACAGAAGTGCCCAAGGCTAACTGTGTGGCTATAAAGTTTGCATTAGATTTGAACACAAGCTTCACAGAAACTGGTGCACTAAAAGCACGATGCAATGCAGCACTACAAGTTTACAAGTTGTCAAAACCCTGCGTTGTTTTTTTTTTTTTTTTTGCTTGCTGCTGACCTCTGGTTTAGTTTAGATATTGCACAAAAAATTCAAATAAGTGTTTTTACATTGTTGTGTTCTGTCATCCTGGTGCCTTGTGGATAAATGTCTTGTTTGTCTTCAGGGAGCTTGATGCAAGACCACCAATTCAAAAAGTAAATGATTTTTGTTTAAATTCTTGAATATTAATAACAATTTTTTCTGCCTTTTTGTTTTTTTGTTTTTCTCTTAGCAACGGCAGCAAAATGAATGGGTCGCTGGAGCATTTGGACCAACCAGACCCAGACTCCATCAAGATGTTTGTGGGACAGATCCCGCGCTCCTGGTCAGAAACAGAACTAAAAGAGCTTTTTGAGCCCTTTGGAGCTGTGCACCAGATCAACATCCTCCGTGATCGCACCCAGAATCCCCCTCAAAGCAAAGGTATGATCAGAATATACAAATATTAATGAATAAATGATCATTTGTTGCACCATTACTCAGCAGTTTTTGAATGTTTTGCCTTGATTTGGAGTTAATTAATCACTTTATATGAAATAATAAATTGGGGCATCTAAATAGTGGTTAGTGTCCTGTGTGGCCAGAAGTATAGAAATACTTTGACCCTTTGCAGCCACCATTGCCTTCTATCTGTATTTGCCTGGCTTTTAGTGACCATGGTGCCACATCATCTACCACTGCATTTTAGCAAGACCCCCTTAGGAAATGCACAGCATTACTTGGCTGTATACACAATGCACCTCTATTTGTGCTCAGAGATGAGATGATTCAATAGTCCTTTGCATCAGGGATACATTTTTTTTTCATAACCCTGCATTATAGAAATGTTTTTTTTTCTTTTCACTTTGCTTTACTGGTTTAAAAGCAGCATTGTACGAAGGAAGTGTTGCTCAACTGTAATTTTCCATTAAGACATCCATCAATGCGCTCACTTAGATATGGTGCTCGAGATGAGCGATTCACTTTAGGTTGCAATTAGAGGAGACTGTGAAGTGGAAGCCTGCTGTCTGCAGAGAGCTGCCACTGGAAGTGCTCAGTCTCCCGTAACTAACTGCAGGTGAATAAAGTAAACGACAGTTTCCCTTATGTAACTGTCCTGGGTTCACAACACCAGCCAGATTTCAATTTCCTTGATGGTTGGATGACTCAGTATGGCTAAGGGCATTAATCCACTCTTGGGGTTTAATGTGGTGGTACCATGCTTGTTGCTCGACAGTGGTTTCACGACCCTGACATACCAAGCCTGCTCACTGTCATTTAAGGTCTGAGGCCAACCATCACTCAATGTTTTAAGGTGTGTCCAGAACCACCATTGGGCCCTTATCAGCCCCTGTTCCACTGATTGAGTCTGTAAAATTGTTGGAGGGGGCAGTCAGAGAGAAAGTGTCGCTTGACTGCCTGTTTGGCGGGGTGATTTTTACCCACTGAGCACAGTTTATCCTTATTTTTTGTTCCTTTCACAAAGCAAGGGGGGCTTATAACACCTCTGAAACGCCACTACTTTAGAGACACCTTCTCTCTGGTTTCAGTCTCCCTTTCGGTCCCAGCATCCACACAAATATGTTGCATAGAAGTCATTTATTTGGATGGAACAAAATAACAAGATGTGTTGTCTTCTCACATTGAAAAGTTTTGTTTCCATCCAGATGCTGCTTTTTTTCAAAATAAAACACAAAAAGAATACTCAGCAGTAAATCTAAAAACTTTTTGGACAAACCATAGCTATTTTCCATAATGTAAAGATGCCGTTGACTTTCCGTTCACCCTCCACAATGGCTGTGTATGCGCCGGGTCGGCCCATACAAACTCCGGCACAGGAATTTTTGTTGCTTTAAGCCCTGCTTTGTGATAGCAACTTCTGTGCAGACTTTAGCAGACTTTACTTTCCATTGAACGTATTTGTTTACTTAAGCTCCACACTGGTTTTACACACACACATACATTTGGCCAGATGCAGTCCAGACAAATATTAGATATTGTCCTAGTCCTGTTAACTTGTCATCATTATATGACCTGTTATCCAAAGACACAAACAGGGTTGAATAAGGTCTCGTTTTAGTTCCTTGGGTTCCTCACTGCACACACAAAACAAGCCTTTAGTGAGTCCTAACAGCAGGACACTGCATTAAGCAACATCAAAAGCCTGCTCCCTCATTATCAGGCTTTTTAACAAAATGTGTACACCTCTAAGATCACCAAATAATTCTATGTATATCCAGAGGTATACCAGAAAGCCTCCCGGGTCCTTATTATGCAGCTTGTATACATAAACATACAACCAACACTGTGCAGTTCACTGAGAGGCTGAAGAGTTCAAAGTCCCCCCACCACTGCTACCACCTTTTTTTTTTTTTTTTAAAGCAGAGCCCTCCCCTGTTTTATGTGGAGTGTCAGCTGTGATGGCCTATTGACATGTTAATGCAATGTTAATGTATTCTAATAGATAATCTGCCCTGATCATGGCAGTCTTTCTCGAACACAGTCTGCGAGAGGTGAATTTGTTGCTGCGGCACCCCCACGCCCCTCAGTTTAAGCGCTGTCTTTCTTTCCCAGTCATCGCACTCCTACTGGGAGAAGTGGGGGGCAGTTTTATCAAAGCCTGACAGCCTGATACTATCAGGCATATGTTTATTTGCATTGCAGATAATACACCGTGCTCTCCTTTCTTATGTCATCCATCTTGCTTTTGTTTGATTTAGTCTTTCAAATTGCTCTAATCCCACTCATTGTGTTGTTTACTTTGCCATGGACATATTGAGGAGCCATCAGATTTGCAGCTGTTTTTAGGTCACGTCGACTGCAGGTCATGAAAAAATCATCTGATAACTATCACGCCTCTCTGGATGGTTTATTTAGCTCCAGTAAATCGGAGGCAGGGCTAAGCAGCAGAGAAAGAGAGAACTCAGCTGGTTGTGAGAGAGAAGAGAGCAGCTCGATGCATATTAGAGTTCAACAGCCCTCCCCGCGGCCTGGGAGCTCCAGTAACAGCATAATACACACTATGTAGGTCAGAGACGCTGCAGTGCTCCACTTCCCCAGCCCAGTGAAACTGACAGGCTGGAACGCCACTGGCGGTCTGCTGGGACGGAAGGATGAGAGGCTTTTTTTTTTCCTCCCCCGCTCTTTTCTTCGTCCCCCTCCCCCACCACCTCTCTCCTCCCGTGATTCCTCCTCCTTGCTCTCACTCCTGCTCCCTCTTGTCTCTTTGTGCTCTTGCTGTGCCTCCTGTATCTATGTTTGAGTGTGATCGCGTTCTTATGCAATGCACCATCACTCTGTGATGTGTTGATGTTTTCTTCTGCCGTGTCCTGGCTCGCCCGAGCTGTGTTGACCTGTGGACTGTGCATCAGTGTGTCCTGACAGCTACCTAACCCTGTCATCATTTCTATGACCATGTCACACAACAGCAATCAACCATCTCATTACTCCACTGTCCCCTCTGTGCACCATCTAACAGTTGGTGCTAAGAATATCCTGTCACATGTTTCTAACATGTGATATGTGGAGAACATGCTTTCATCCATTTAACTTCTTTACTGCTCTGCAGTATTGGAGCTATTTGCTGTCTATGCGTTGCGTTGTTTTAATGCTGTTTTTCTCTCCCTCTCTCTCCACCCCATTGTTTGTCCCTGTTTTCCTCTCTGCAGGATGCTGTTTTGTAACTTTTTATACAAGAAAAGCTGCACTGGAGGCCCAGAATGCACTGCACAACATAAAGACCTTAAGTGGGGTGAGTAAGCACAGTATGGACTGCTTTTAGCTGCTTGAGCCCCTCTACATCCCTGGTGCAGGCTGTGAGCTCTGTGCTGGCCGATAATGAGCTCTGAGCTCACTGAACGCCTGTCTGGCCTCAGAAATATCTCAACCCCCACTTTGCATGAACACCACACCAAGGAGTCCCTCTACCTCGACACATGAATTGATAAGTTGACCCAACATACACGTACTCTCATCCAGGTATCAGGTAAAGTATGCTTGACCAGGCAGCAGGTTATTCACTGAGGCACAGGATCCGATCGCCACAAAGTGGAACAAATTATTAATGCTTGTCTTCATGAATCATTGATGCACATCTGCATTTTTATTTCTCTAAGTTAAAGGTATAAAACTAGGCGAGTTGAAGTCTCTTTAACAATGGAGCCTGGTGAGAGTGAGTGTGGTCTCTTAATTCCTCACCTGATTTATCTAGCGACATTAAAGCCCAGTCAACTGGAATAAGTGCAATTGCTTGTTAAACCTCCACAAATCTGCCCAGCCCATACACCATTCTAAATTACCTTCCTTCCAATCAATTAAATCTATACCAAACAACTCCAGCTGTCGATTAAATCAATAGCGCAGTCTATTGGAAAAGGAGCCACTGTCAGTGAGGTTACAGGTAAATATTGAACTGGGTTGATAAATGAGTGTAGCAGGCTAAGTATACAGGCCTGGCACTCCTCTCTGGAGGACTATCAATCAGCCAGACATTTCAAATATAGTGTGGTCCAACAGCTCAGCTCTCGAATCCCAATTCCTGGTCATGCTGTTACTGGCATTGACCGCAGGTAACTCAGTTTGGTTTGCATGACGGTGGAAAAGCTTGTTTCCCTGTTCCCTGTTCTCTCTCCCTTCTGTGCCTTCCTCTCCTTGGTCAGTGACGCTAGCCAGTACCCATACTGAGCAGGCCATCTGTCTGCCTCTCTATAGCGCTTGTCAAAAACAAACCCACTGCTTTTCATAAGTACAATCTGCTCAGGCATCTCACAGCTCGATTTATTTCTTCTTTCTTGTCACATGACAGGTAAATGTGCTAAAAATATATTCACTTGCAGTTCTTTGAGTCGCTTTGGACAACAGTGTTCACTAAAAGGCTTGAAATGAGCAGTCATTCTGTATCCACTCCCTCATACACGACAGAGCTTGAGAAATGATGACGACTCAAATTAGATTTCTCACAGCACTAATTTGCCACACTTTGTTTGGGTATGTAATATGATGATGCATGAAAGGTTTAGAACGTATTGAATCAGAATCTGAAAAAACTCTCTGCCACACAGAAATACAGAAATGGTGTACTTGTCAGCCATCTCCGTATATGATACAGATGAGGGATGCTGACAGGAAGGATCGATAAGTTCAATCACGAGTCTTTACTTAAGTGAGAAGAGAAATTGGATAGGGGGGAATTTGATCCCTGCCTTCAACTCATACATGCTTCCTCCTGATTCTGGCAATGATGGTGTAGGATGATGGTCTTGGAGTGAGAGAACAAATCAGGAGGTGGAGAGAAATGCCTGAAGACTGGGGGTTACAGATGTGGCGTTAACCATTTCACTGCTTTTTTTTTTTTCCCTAGATGCATCATCCTATCCAGATGAAACCCGCTGACAGTGAGAAAACAAGTGGTAAGTGGATTCACTTGAAACGCAGGGTGACACCAAGCAAAGGATTGTAGGACACAGAGATGATGTCTGTTGAGGAAAGGTCTAATCAAAACAAATGGGGTTTGAGGTTTTGAGGGGGGTGCAGGGGCTTGGTTGTGTCTCTATTTAATGCCAAAATGGAGGCCTCAGAAGGACTTAGCTCCGTCCAGCAATACATAAATTCTATATAGTGCCAGGGACAAGGAGGATTAAGGGCTTTAAAAGACAACAAGGGGAGAAGAGTAGACCAGGTTCAGAGGAGCTTGAGGATAGCACAAATGGATGATATAGTCGTCTGTGTAGAGAAATAGACACTGAAGAAAACAAAGCTTCAAAGAATTGTAGAAGAGGCTGGCACCTTGAGTGAGAGAGGCAGAAAATGTGGCAGCATGACAACGAGAGGTTGGACAGGAAAAAATAGAGGTGCAAGATTTAGCACCTGATGTAACTGCTGCTTTCATAGCTCCCTAATTGTTTGGTTCTAACTGAATAGCTGTTCTCTTTTCATCCCTCTGCAGCAGTGGAAGACAGAAAACTCTTTGTCGGAATGGTTTCAAAGAAATATGGCGAGAATGAGGTCAGAATGATGTTCTCGTCTTTCGGACAGATCGAAGAGTGCCGAATTCTCCGGGGACCAGATGGTCAGAGCAGAGGTAGGTGTAGGCACCGTGCTCGAGACCTTGCAGCAGCCACCTACGGTGTAGCAGAGTACCTGTTCCCACAAAGTATATACACAGGCCCGTTCCCACTTCTTCATTTCAACCCCCTCCACCCCCAAATCAAGTGCTATTCACCCCCAGTGGCACCCATTCCATGTCAATAGTCTATCCTCCTGTCACTGTGACACTCAGCCTCCACATCTCACAGTGAAGGGCCGCTTCACTTGCTGTCCGGCACAATGGCCCGTTGCCTTGGCAACCGCTGGCTGCTGGTGTTCGTGGGCTCAGCTGGCGGACGGCTCAGCTCGGCTCAGCTCCTCCTTTACCGCCTCCTTCATCACACTCTACAAAGGCTGGAATTAGCCTGTCGTCGCATCTCCTACATAGCTCTCTGCTGCATAAAGCCTCAGATAGTAGGCAGCACAGGGCTCTCATGTTGACGTATACATGATACAACCTCATAGCAGAGATGGTTACCTACGAATCTCTGTTATTGTAATTGTCTGCAGGGCAGCCACAACTTGAAATGGACTACCTGATCCTCTGGTGCTTTTGCAGATCTTTCAGATTTTTTAGCAAATCAGATCCTTTCAGTGTGTTTTTATTTGTGCATTTTTATGTGTATAAAATCATGTTGACTGTTTCACCATGACACCACATAGTCCAGCCTCTTTGGGTGGCAATTTAATCCGTCGATCACTGTGCTCATGTGACACGTGTTACTGTTCTCCTTGTTGTGTTCTTTCTCCGTGTGCTAACCAGTGAGGGTGGTTCTGTGTGCTTGGGAGTTGCCATTCTCTGTACTGTAATGTGTTTTTTTGGGGTTCATAACGAGTTGTCCAAACCTTTTGTCTTGTTTTGTTTCTTCTTGTCCCCCCCCCTCTCTCCTATTGTTCCCCCCCTACAGGCTGTGCGTTTGTCACATTTGCTACCAGGGCAATGGCACAGAATGCAATCAAAACCATGCATCACTCTCAGACTATGGAGGTACTGTACCCCTTAGCACCTATTCTCATCCCCCTCCTTCCCCCTCCCCTTCTTACATTTTGCTGCCCCCTTGTGTTGGAAAGATGAAGAAACTGTCCAAGCAGATGGCGTTCATTCATCAGACTATGAGTCATTTCCAAAACCACTCTTGCTAATTACAAAATTACATTGTCGTCTGCAAAATAATTGAATAAAACTTGAAGCATTGCCTTGCACATAGCTGCTGTATCCAGAGTTAACAGGACACGACAGGACACAATGAAAATTGCTGTCATCTCTAATTTTGGGCTGGACTAAATGGATCTCATTTATTGATGCTGATGATATTGTAGAGCCTGGCCATCACAGTCTACTATAATCAGTCTATATTGTGGACCACAGGGAAAAGAGCCCTCACCATCAAATAAGAGGTTAACAAAGAATTACTCTAGACTGGAGCAGCTAACCTATTAGATTTCTTCAAAAACTGGGTCCATGTCCTTGTGTAGCCAGTAGAGTCTTTGTGGAAGTGGAGCAGCAATAATTTGACAGCTAGCAGGTCAGAGGCTCCCCAGTGAAGCATCAGACCAAGTCTAATTAGGAGCCCGACCAAACATAACACTCCTCCTACCAGATTAAACACAGGCCCCAGTGGTGGTGCCACCTATACCCCCCCCTCCGCCCCCAAATATTATTACCTCCCCAATTTGCAGCTGCCGTGGGAGGTGCTGCTGGTGCAGAAGCCATTTTCCCTGTCCAGCCTGGTCCCTGTCTGGCTCTCAACTCTCAAAATACTTTTGCACCGCATGCCTCGTGTCCATGCGTCTGTCTGAACAGTATGTGACTGTCTGTTTGCGAGATTGTGTGTACTGTAATGCATTTTTCTTGTTAATGTCTGCTGACATATCCTTGTTTGAATGTTTTTTTTCCTTTCTTTCTTTTCTTTTTTTTATTGTTTTTTTTTTAGCGTTGTCTCCATCTGTCGTCTGCTTGTCTGTGGACTTGATTCAGCTCCTCAGTGCTAAAAAGATTCACTGTCTGCAGCATTGTCCTGTGCCCCTTTTTGGAATGTGGCCTGGCTCAGCTATGCATGGCAGATGTCCTCTGTGTGTTAGCTTTGATATGAACGCAACAGGCAAAAGAAAAAACTGTTCTGAGGCATAGACGATAGCCCCCCTTTATTTTATTTTATTTATTTTTTTAGAAACTCCTTGCAACAACTGTGTCTTTGCACTGGTGAACACACTGTGGGTTCCTGTGTGTTCTTCTGAACTGGTCTAACATCTCTTACCTCTTCACTGCTGCAGGGCTGTTCCTCACCTTTGGTGGTGAAGTTTGCAGACACACAGAGAGATAAGGAGCAGCGGCGCCTGCAGCAGCAGCTAGTACAGCAGATCCAGCAGCTCAACAGCGCCTCCACCTGGGGAAACCTGGCTGGCCTGGGGACCCTCACACCGCAGTACCTGGCAGTAAGTGTTATGACCCTGCTGAGCTGCACAAATACTCATGTGATCTCAGATGGCACAGGGTTAGTTTCTGAATATTGTACTGTCTGTGGTGTTTAGTTTCATGCTTGAACAGACCATATGTGTCTGAGATGTGCTGTTATATTGAATCTCTATGAAGTAATATTCTTTTATTAAATTGTGACATTGACTGGGAATGCAGCAGCCACTATGACTGTATAAATACACAACCTTGCAGGCATCAAACCATCCAAAAATAGTCACATTTTTTCAAATTAGCAAAATTGTTAGCTTATTTCAGTTTTAAGTCTCCAACAGGGCGATGGAGCACAATGCTAGTAATGAAAAGGCTATACCACAGAGTACTCAGAACCTGAATCGATTTTGTTTGGCTCAGAATAGGAACATCTTGTCTCCCTCAGTTTGTTCTGGCTGAAGGACACAGGCATGTGACTCACATGTGCCTGCTCTGAATTGGAGCCAGTGAACATGTGACGTAAACATGTTCATTAACATGGGCAGCTGAACAGTTTGTTTTTCTTTCAGGAATACAAGGAGACGTTGAGATTATAACATTCACTTAAAAACCGATGAACTGCTATTTCACCAGTCCAAATGCTACATACTTAGTTGTCATGTTTGTAATCACCCCAGCATTATCTGAATATGGAAGCTGTCTCTGAATTGTTGATGCACTTTAGAAATAATCATCATCCATGACTTTAAAAAAAAAAAACATGATACACTGGAATGTAACAATTGTAACAACAATTTTTGGGGGGCTTTTCCCTGCTACAATAATATAGTGTATTAGTGTATTAATGTAGTGTCTCAGATTGATCAGCCTTGTTCTGAAAATTTTGAGGAAAAAAGTAAAATGCAATTACACTGGTAATCAGGACTAATCATGCATTCCTTGGTTGATTATTTATTCCAGTCTTTCCTTCTTTGTCAACAGTTGCTCCAGCAGGCCACATCTACCAGTAACCAAGGCAATTTCAATGGTATTCAGAGGCTAGGAGGTGAGCTAATCCCTTCAGATGTAAAAAGCGCTGTTCTTTATCTATCTTCTATACGTGAATGAGTCAGATATTTTCATGTCGTCAACCTTGTGACTCAGTGCTCTGCCCCCAGATGGCTTTAAGTACTGTAAATCACATTACTCTTTCACATCAGTGGCACATTAATTATCAGTGCTGCTATTTCAGGCCTGGCCAGGCTCCTTTAAAGACAAACACTCAGCACATCACTGTGATTTGTTCAAATTAAAAAGCAATAGATCTGTGAAGAATAATGTTCCCTGACTCTAGCACACACCATTCTGCTTTATAACTGATGGGGCTGGTTTTGTAGGTTAAAGAACAATTTCATGTCTAACAATAAAACTAAACCCTCAGACAAGTGTGAAACTACAGACACGACTTTGATAATGGAGAAAAAGTTGAGAGGATTTTCTTTTAACGTTCACGGCAGCCAAAAACACACTGCCCATATTAAAATGACAGGATGTGTTCTGCAGTTGGTTCATCCCCAGATTTTTGGAAAGGCGTTTCTCTGTGAGAACGTGAACACACATTTGGAAGTCTCTGATAATCACCCCTGTCTCTGTGTTCTCTCTGTAGGTGTGAATCCCCTTCAGCTGCAGAACTTGGCTACATTAGCTGCTGCTGCGGCTGCAGCTCAGAGTTCTGGCAGCCCCACTTCCTCCAGTGCCCTGTCTACAAACAGCGGAGCCCTGGGAGCTCTGGCCAGTCCAGGTAATTGAACACAAGCATATGCTGAATTTGTTGTCTGTGTTGTACATGGAGTATTAAACACTTGATGATCAGTTTTTAGCTGATTTAGATGAGTTTTTCTCGCTCCGTTCTTGACCTTGTTTGTAACTGGTAAATAACCTGTGTCTTTTCCAGGCTTATTTTTCCAGTTCATGTTTAAATATAAATCTAAATAAAAATTCCTCACCCACTGAGATATAAATATCCACAAGTCAGTGCTCCTGCTGCTGTGATGGTACCCATCAACTGCTCTGCAAACGTCCCTCAACCACCATTTGCGGTCGTCAGGCATTCTTCATTGGTTTTATGGAAGTTAATCACCAACATAAAAAATTTTACGAGAGCCCCTTTTCCCTGAAATTTGTGTATATACATTGGCTCCATGTGAGTTCAGCATATTGCTGCTGTGGTAATGACCTTTCCTTGTTAAGAGACAGATTTCTAACTGCCCCCTCATTGCTGTAATCCTCTCATAACCATAACAATTTGTGGCAAAGATGGCAGACATCTAAAGTGATATGAAGTGTTTTGAACATGAGCGTGTCAGCCCTGTGGTAATGCATATCTCCCTCTTTATTGTCTCTTACCAGCTGGTTCGACAGCAGGGTCCAGTGCTGGTGCTGCCATGAACACTTTGGCTTCTCTGGGCACCCTGCAGGGTCTCACTGGGACCTCTGTGGGGCTCAACAACCTTAACGCTCTCACCAGCAGCATCAGTGGTAAAAATCTCCTCTCTACTTTTTTTGACAAACTCATACGTGTGCTCTGTTGGTAACTTCAAAGCTATGTTAAGTAAGGTTTGTCTCTGCTGGATGTGTAAGTAATGAACAACCTGACAATCTGAGGAATGTTTGTCTTTCTGCCACCTAGTGGTCAAAATTGTTTAATGCAGCTCAAATGCTTGACAGAAATTTGACATCTGCACAAAATGTTAGATTTCTGTGTGTGAGTGTCTAAATTGCATGACCTTGGTTGTGTTTTACAGGTATGGGGGCCATGAATGGAGGTCTGGGAGCCTCCATGGCTAACGGGTCAGCAGCTAGCTCCATGGACGCTCTGACCCAGGCCTACTCAGGGATGCAGCAGTACACAGCCTCCGCCCTGCCCTCCCTCTACGGCCAGTCTCTCCTGCAGCAGAGCATTGCTGGCAGCCAGAAGGAAGGTGAGCAGATCCTCAGCACACACCCACACACTCTCACATCACATGTCTCACTTTGTTTTCCCACATCATCTCCTGAATTTATATTCTGTCTAACTTGAGTGTCTGACTTTTCTTACCAAATGGAGTAGGGCCAGAGGGTGCCAACCTGTTCATCTACCACCTGCCACAGGAGTTTGGGGATCAAGATCTTCTGCAGATGTTCATGCCTTTTGGAAATGTGGTCTCTGCCAAAGTCTTCATTGACAAACAGACCAATCTGAGCAAGTGCTTTGGTAAGTGTGTTGGCTGTGTTGGCCTCTGAGTGCTCATTTATTACAACTGAAATACCTCACCAGCCTGCTACACTGTTTGCAGAATTGCATTGTTACATTATGTTGTCACGGCACCACTACATATGTCTGCATTATTCTGTCGTCCATTTTGAATAGTGCTGAGACAATACTGATGTAGTGCAAGAAAGCTTTGCTTAGCTTTTTTCCCATAAACCAGGTCAAGTACCGTATTTTCCGCACTATAAGGCGCACTTAAAAGCCTTTAATTTTCTCAAAAAACGACAGTGCGCCTTATAATCCGGAGCGCCTTATATATGGATCAGTTGGTTAATTGGTTGATCCATACTGGTTGTACATGGCGCTCAAGGCGCTCTGTCAAAATGTTTCAGTATGAAAAACCAATAAAAACAATTTAATAATCCAAAACACCGATCCCTTTATTTTTCTAAGCCTTTTGCTAGACTATCCGCCGGATTAGCTATAAAAGGCTAACGACCCTCATATTCCCGTTTAAGACATGAAGTCTTATCATTCACACTTGGTGAATCTCTGATCTCAACAACAAGTACGACTGGTAAACTACAAGGCCGCACCGCTTGCAGCATTACGGCTACCGTAGTCAGTAAACACCGGTACTGTGCTTACTCACAGTCCCACACCCACAGCACAGCTCCATCTAGTGGATGCATAGCGCAACCCCGTCAAACGTTTGACTGCAGTATCTTCTATTCTATGTGCCTTATAATCCGGTGCGCCCTATATATGAAAAAAGTTCTAAAATAGGCCATTCATTGAAGGTGCGCCTTATAATCCGGTGCGCCTTATAGTGCTGAAAATACGGTAATGGCTTTAATGGTCTTGAAATCACAACTTCTACTCCTATTTTAAAAAATCAAGAATTTATGAAAAACTAGCTTTCTCCCTTCAGTTGTAAACAGCCTGCTGCTGTAACAGTGAGCGTATAATTATGATATAATCCATGTGGAGAAGTTGCTTAGCACTGTTAGAGATGGAATTACTGAACTGAGCATGAGAAATTACCTTTAATGATAGGTCTGCAAACAAACAAATTGTCTGTATACAACATTAATTGGTTTCATACTTTCAGCGAAGCTTTAAAGTATACCACTCATTGAGAGGAGCTCAAGTGTTACGTAAAGACTGGTTTGTTGACACAAATACTGTCTTGTCTTGGTGTCTTTACACTGACCAGGGGTTTATTTATGGCTTTCATTACTGTTTTAATGCAGCAGTACTTTTATTTCAGTGAATTTAAAGTACAGCCAGTGCATCTGAGCAAATCAGAGAATAATTGCCAGTCCTCACATGTGAACCTGTAACAACTGAATCTTTGGTATTTTTACTTGATGAATGACAGAACGAGACATCACTTGAGCTGTTGTCTTATCACTGAGCTTGTTGTGACACTTGCACAGACCAGAAACTCCTTGTCTTGAACTCGGCACAATGTAACATAGATTCTACAACAGAAAATGATGTTGGTGTCGTGTAAAACTTTACAAAAACCCAGTTTGTAGTTCAGTGTCAGTTGAGGCTATTAGTGGTGTGACCCCAGGCTACAGAGCTCTTTGCAATGGTAATTTGTTTTCTACTTTGTTTGTAGCAGTCAGACAAAAAAAAAAAAAAAAGTTCAGGTACTACACACAGTCTCTGGTGGTTATCCAGACTTCATTAAACCCTAACTTCATACTTTGGTTTTTAAAATGTTGGTTGACTCCATGTTCAGTCTCAGTGTTCAGTAGCTCTGTACATGCATGTAACACATGTCCTCCACCTTGTTGCCAGGGTTCGTCAGCTATGACAATCCTGTGTCTGCGCAAGCTGCCATCCAGGCCATGAACGGTTTCCAGATTGGGATGAAGAGGCTGAAGGTTCAGCTGAAGCGTTCCAAGAACGACAGCAAACCCTACTGATCCTAGCCCCGGGGCCTTCCCCCCTCCCAGCTCTAATGCTAGCACTGCTAGGGTAAGTTCACCCTCCAGCCAAGGTCACCACAGCAGAGACTCAGTGGGGCAGGGGGAAAGGAGCCCACCACAGGAGGGAGACTTACCCTATTCCTAAAAGATGGTTGCGATGATCGTTCCACTTTTCACTGTATTTCATTCCTGCGGTTTTCTCATGTAATTTGAGTCGGATTAAATATTTTAATGTATATGATTATTTATGACTATCACTGGAGTCAGTGTTCGCTGGAGGTATTTCGTGTCACTGTATTTAGTGGAGAGCATCAGGTGTGTTTCCATGCCATTTCATTGCCTTCAGGTCAAGTTAGACAGGTTGACTAAGGATCAGTTGTTGTGTTGAAGGGCTGAAGCCAGACCACGTAGACCCCCGAGCCCAGAGCTTCAACTTGTGTTTGGCTTTTTTCGTGTAGTCTGTCTCGTTTGTGTCATTCTTGATGTGAAAATCCTTTGCACTCTCTAAATTTTTCAATCTTCGTTCCCCCTATTTGTGTCTCACTCTTTTCCTCCCCCCTCTCTCGTATCATTATCTAAGCCATGTCGAGCTAGGCTACCTCTCTTTCTCTATTAACAACCTCTTCCAGTCATTCCATCCATCCTCCAAGTCTCCTACAAGAGACTGGCTCTAGATGGATCTCTTTGGGTGCCAAGTATACAGTTTGTGCATGTTGGAGTCTCTGCCATATGTCCTGGTGGTGTCACTTCCTTAAATCTGTGCATTGTTTTTGTGTGTCGGGAGAGATGGGGAGGGGGGAGATGTTTACCGCACTGTCCTTACTCTATGTGGTGATTGGCATTGTTTTTGTTGGTTTTTGTGCCTCATGGCTAAACGATTCTTGTGCTGTGCCCCTAACTTTCTCTTCTCTCCTCTTTGTCTCCTCTCTCTCTTCCTTTCGTGTTTTTGTTCCTTTTTTAGAACAAATCTCCATGCCTGTTTGCTCATCATTAGCCTAGCATGTCTTCATGATGTTGAAAGCCAAGCCAAACTCCTGGCCTCATCATCCCACCATTGTCTGTGATGTCTCTCTAAGCTCGCCTGACCAATACCTGGCCACCCACTGACCCTTGACCTTAGCTCAACCTGATTTTTCTGCATGTATATTAATTTTTGTTTTTGTTTTTTCTGTATAGAAATGTGACAGGTGGGAGAGAGGTCAAGAAAATCAATGTGAAAACTTACCTACGTTGAATTCATTTAAGAGACCTTATTTGTTTTTTGAGAATGTTTTAAAAAACCTGTGGGATTTCTTATTTTTAATTTAGCTTTTTCTTTTTGTTTTTTTTATGTTGCTTTCTTTTTACCTCTCTCAGTAAAGTTCACTTGAAAGTTGAATACAGGGATTGGCACACAGCTGTGCTATTTGGTGCCATTAGCAATATGTTGGCTTCTTAAAAAAAAAACATGCTTCAGACCACTTTCCAACACTTTTGAAAGTCTGACCAGTAAACCCCCTCAGTGCTCTCTAATGATCTCTACATTTTGCGGGCAGTGTGAAGATTTACACCAAGGCTATTTAAAACTATATTTTGTTTTCATTTACAAAATTATCCAGTGTATTTACCTTTTTTTGAACTATTGATGGCACAATAAAAGGTACATTTGCTCTGTTAGAGAAATGACTACCTACATGAGTCAACTTTTTTAGAACTGATTCACAAATAGACAATCTGTGGTTTAAATGCACACTTAGATTACCTATATTTTATACCATTGAATCTATAGAAGTTTAACTAACAGAACCCAGGCAAAACGATGGGTTTTTTGTAGATTATGTTGTAATGTCATCTGTGTCGGGGGGGCGGGGGGTCTCAGTGTATTACATTTTTAAAGAGGACTAAAATCACTTTGATCAGCGTGACCATTTGAGGGTCATTTCTAGCAGATTAAAAACACTTTCAGTCAAAAATTCCTCTGCATTAATTGTAATTTCAACTTCTAGGGAAAAGTGTTTTTTTGTTTTGTTGTTTTTTTTTTTTTTTAAGGGTCACATTTGAGTATGTAGGCAATTTTCTTTTCTTTTTTTTTTTTCTCCTGCGTTAAAGAAAAGTTTTAGTGTTCAAGTTCCACGGTACGTCTTGTTGACTTTCTGTGAATTTCTCATTAATAATTTAATTAATGGATGTTTCACCTTGGTTTAGTTTGGATGCCTCATGTTGAAGATGGTGATTTACAATGTCTGTCTATCATACAGATGCCAGACAATGTTGTTCTGTTTTATTTTGTCGTTAAAGTGCCCATGTGTCAAACTCGATGTTTTTGAATTCACACAACACTCTTTCCTGTATGTATTACCTTCTTTTCTTTACACACAGACACACACGTGCACACACAAACACTTTCTGTGATTGCAAATGTGGGAGCCCCTGAAGAAGAGATCACTCGGACAGAACACACGACCTGTGGGTCTCTGCACGTTTTATAGACACATATATACACACACACTTGCTTTTTATTTTCTGTGTTTTGCTGATTGTTCTTTTAAGTGACTTCCAGTATCATGTTTCAGTCGGACACGATGCACGGCACATTAATACCAAGTCCACCACAATAGTGTTGGTTTACAAATACATTCCATTTTTTCAGCACAAAGTTTACACTTTTTTTTATCGGGGTGGTATTTTGTCTGTTGTACTACAAGTTGTCGATACGACCCTGGTAAATATAACAACCACTTCACCCCCCTCCTCCCCAAAGAAGGGTTCCCTAAAACTGCGTACCTGATGGCGCTAAAGAGTTGTCAACTCAGGGTTTTTTTTGTGTGTGAAAGTAGACACTCACACAGGATTACGACACAAATGCACAATTGTCACCATTTGACCTTTTTGGTTTGGATTCTTTTCTTTTCTCAAAATACATAAATATTCCAAAAAAGACAAAAAAAGTAAAAGAGAGGTACCAAATTAGAAACAGTGCTGGAGGAAAGTGTAGTTTTGTAAGGAAACGTTAAGCACAATTGTGGGAGCTAATCACTTTTGCAGAATGTTGTGTGTGTGATTATAATCCCAAAATTTTCAAGGTACCACTGATTTCACTTTTTAATATGGGCATGTGCTTTTTACAGTGTGTTTTTTCTATCCAAATGCAATACAATATTCAAAGTGCCATATATACGTCTAGAAACTGCCTACACATCCTTATTAGGCCTTGGTTTAGAGATTGCTGCAGTTCGCCTTTTTTGTCTATTTATGCCAGTGTCATGAAAGCTCTTGTCACCTGCTCATGTCCCCCTCTCCTCCCCCCGCTCTGTGTGTTGACTTATTGGTTATTGGAGTTATGTGTATTGTGATGTGCTCAATTTGAACAGTTGGTTAAAACTTGTAGATAAACAATAAACTTCCCTATACATTTGAAGGTTAAACCTCTTTCTTAGTGAGTGTGAACACATGTATTGTAACACTTTGCGATACAAAAAAAATGGTGATCTTATGTGCGAGGGAATATTTGAGTTCAAGAAAGTCCAAAACGAGCTAAAACTCAAGAAACGAACAAGAGGACTTGGGGAGCCATGTTCATAAGATCTTAAAGTGATAAAACCTGTGTCGAACACTGAGATGATTGTGGGACTGTGGCGGTATGCAGTGTATGTTGAAGTGTTACTGTGAATGAATTAAAAAAAAGAAAAAAAAACTAAAAAAGCAAAAAAAAAAAGCACAATGTACAGTCCACAGCGGTCCCAACAAGAACTTGACTCACTTCAGGGGCTTCCATCACAAATCCCGTTCAAGCTCTAACAATCACTTTCTTTCTTCTGTTGTTTTCATATTCTGAAGTGCTATTTTTTGACAGTGTGGTAGCTTTGCATCTCTATAGATATTATCCTGATCCAAAAGAAGAGAGAGAGAAAAAATCTTGTGTTATTTTCTTGTCTGATAATCGGTAGGACTCTGTTCATGTTCCACCAATAATTTAATAGATGTTTTGTCTTGTCTTGATGAAAGCCAAAGTGGGTGCATCTTGATGTGATCTGTATTATACATACAGTAGTTTTTTTTTCTGTTCAGTCAATATCGTTTTTTTTTTTTTCTTTTTTCTTTTTTTTTTTTTGAAACTGGGTGGGATTTGAAAAGGAAAAAAAAATGACATACACAGGCTTTCCAATTTCTACAACTGGTTGTTCATATGTATTTTGTACCAGTGAAGCTTTTTATATTGGAAATTAAAGAAAAAAAATCTATATTGGAAAAAAAATTGTCTGGCCTCTCAATGTGGCCTCGCCTTGACCAGGTCTTGAGTTTGGCCTCTTGGTGGTGTCAGGCAATTTTTTTGTTTGTTTTTTTTTCTTGTCTCTAAAAGATGCCTGATTTTGATTTTACTTGGATCTCTACATGTTCCTCACTTCGTTAGTCGGTTTCAGTTTCGGGGGGTTGGGATCCTCTAAGTCGTGGTAAGTTTCATGTTAGTATTTGTGCTGTCCACATAGTTTATTGGTCATCAGGATTTCAGCAACTTGTGTGGATAATTGTCTTAGTTGAAGAGTTAACTATCTGTTTAGTTTGAGCCTTGCTTTTTACCTGTGTAGAGGTTTCTGTTTTTTCCCATAGCGGAGTGTGTAGCCGAAAGACTCTGTGTTCTTTTTTGGTCAATGTTTGTTCATGTGTGGTGTGTTTCTTTGCCTCTGTCTCCAAATTAAACCATTTCCCCTAATATGGACTGTGTGTCTTTGTGTGTCTTTGTGCTTGTCCAGTGTTGTAAAGACATTTTACAAACCACCCCTCCCTCCCCCAGTGTGTCATGTCTCGCTAACTTGTTTCTATTTGTTGTGCTTCTCTTCGCTTCTTTCTGAGTAGTAGCTGAGGTGAGGTGAGGTGAGGGGGGTTTATGTTATTCTCCATGTAGGCTACCAGGTGGTGGGTGGGGTGGGGGTGGGGGTGTCAGAGGTGATAACTTTGTGTTTCACTTATGGAGAGCTTTCATCTTGTACATCTGAGTAGCTGCATCTGAAGAGGTTTTTTTTTCAACATAAATGAACATTTGTGTGAAACAAATTGACTTAATCCAAAGACTCTGACAAGTGGTCGAATGACTATGATCAAATGGGATCAACAGAAATTAAATCAGTGTTTTTGATCATTGCTTTTAGAAGGAATTAATCAGCAATCACTTTGATATGAAATGAATCACTGAATTTCCAGTAAATATACCAACAAGACCTTAGTTCCACTTCTCAGTGAGAGGATTTGATGCTGTTCCTACAGACGACTGAAAAGAGTCTGTGATGCATTTCAGACAAAACTAGAGAAAACAAAGTTGGGGAAATAGTTAGGGATGCACAATAACTATCAGTACAGATGATTATCAGCCAAAATACACAGTTGAGTCTGATAATGACACCACTAGAGCCAACTATAATCAGCCAACATTGCCTTGATTTTGCTCATTTTCAGTCCTAAGCTGATTCGAAATGATAATTAATGTTGATTTTTGAAGAGTCATAACCACTCTTGTTGTTGTTGTTGTGATTACAGTAGTGATGTCAGTTATATTATTTGGTGAAGTCAGATGCAGAGCTATAATGTTAAATTCATCTTTACTCACTACATCTTAACCTCAGGTATGTATATAAACTATTAATGTGATGGGTATTGGCATCGGTTATGAGAAGCAGGAAGTTATCAGTATTGGTGGGAAAAAAGAGTTATCGTGCATCTCTAGAAATAGTGGACTGGACTCATTGATGGAAATGATCTTTACATCCAGAGCTGAATGTTTCATGTAAGAATATGAGACTTGTTTTGTTATTGTGCAGTGAATATATTTGATGTTTTTTTGATATAAGGGCCTGAGGACATCATGTGCAGCTCGTGGAAACCAGTGGATGCTTTTCATTATTTTCTTTAGACTAAATGACAGATGAACAATCACCAGAGTAACTGATAACAAATGATTAGAAGCTGCAGCTGAGCTTCATAAGAAGACCTTGTTTCTACTGACAGACAGCAACGACTTCTCTCTCTGTTCATCACTATATGTCTGATGAGAGAGCAGCTGACGGTTACACAGACACTGGACCGACTGTCTGTTATCAGAGGAAATGATTTCTGTTTCAGTATGGCAGCGACAGTTTGATTATTACAGAGAAGAGTGATTCACCTCAGCCTTTAACCAGGACTCAACATGTTGTGCAGGATTACACCACAGTGTGCAGACGGTGCAGTGGGAGGAGAAGCTGGCAGCTCCGCTTCTTCCTCTGTTATTGAACATCTGCACACGTTATAATTAGAAGCTGAACAAAATGAAGAGGCAGGAAAACATGTTTAAGAAACTCCCAGGGATGTGATTATTCCCTGTGCTAATCTACTGTATGCGTGTGGGCGGGCTGGGGTCATTCATTAAACGTGTTCTTTCTATATGGAGCCCACTTTGCAGAAGGTGTCACCTTGCTTGTTAATTTGATGTGGTGCTGGAACAGGGTTTTTGGGTCATGAATAATCCAGAGAGACGCTTCTATGTTAATATTAAGAGTGTGAATCAAGGACACGGAAATCAAACTAATCAAATGTTTGATTTCATGGTGATGATAGTGATAACAGACTACAGAGGGTGAAGCTGCAGGTGGTGAGCAGCTCTGTCTCTGAGCACAGAGAGCAGAATAAACTGACCTGAGGATTTTCTTGCAGGAGTTAAGGAAATGACTCACTTCCAAGCATAAGAAAACATTTCTCCTGTCTTCTTTTGTTTTGGGAATGTTGTGAAATACTAAAACCCAGTGGTGGAGCAGCTCCAAGCAGAGACACAAAGTTTCAGTGTAGGCCTAGACCAGCAGCTCTGTGGGCACATTAAGAGATACCAGACTGGGTTTGTATTTGTAATTGTATTACACTCTAGTAAGAACATGAGAAATGTCCTTCTGTTAAAAACGCTGAGTTTATTCCATGTTAGACACCTGAGCCACTGTGGATTTGATCTACCCTCCTGCTTCTGGACACAGTTTAAAAGCTCCACGAACATCAACATGAAAAAAACATCTTCTCTGAGTTTACAATAGCTCACAGGTGGTGGAGTGAATCTCCTGGTAATAAATAAACCATGTCATTAAAGTGTTGTTTCCTCTGCCACTGAGGGTCTGTGTGCAGCTGTGGCTCTTTATTTCTCACCTGGATGACTCACAGAGGAGGAGCTGATGTTAGGTCTGGGTCATCAAGTTTGTCCTCTCCCCTCCAGGCACTGATTCATCTAAAGTTTGAGAACAGTGAGTGATGAACCAGCGGCAGGCTGCGGTGAGTCACTGTCGTTGGGTATTGTGCCGCTCGGCTCGTCCACGTCTTTCCACATCTGCTGTCAGTCTCAGCTGTGTGAACTCAGTCATTAAATGTTGACCAAACAAAGTTGATGCTGCTCTCAGGAAACAGGACAAAGCTGCTCCTGAGTCACAGACACACAAACAATTAACATGAAGCTCGACAACTCTTTTGCATGAAATATCCTAAAAACATCAAATCTCACCGTGCGTCTACACACTGACAGACAAACACAACGTCACAGTGACAAATCAAGACCAATAAAAGATACTAAAAAGTGCTGATGTGCCCGTGTGTTTATTGCACTTTGCTTTTATTCCATTAACGTTTTAGTTGATGTTGTGCACATTTGTTGTAACATTGTCTTTAGCAAATGTATTTTTGTCCTGTGTGTTAAGTGATGATTAACTGATTATATTGCAGGAGTCAGTCCTCAGTGTGATATTTAAGCAGGATCATGTGTTCACAGCTGTTGGGTCGTAGCAGGCACAGATAGTTCTCCTAGCCCTCCGGCTCTGGGAGTCTGTCTCCAGCAGCCACTTGGAATTAAAGACATTTAATTATGACCTGATAGCTATAACATCATTTCACTGTAGTCAGCAGCAGTGCACTCAGGCCTTAGTCTGGACACATGTGGTACTGTCAGGAGTTTATCAGAGTAACTTTGATGTGACTGAGTGAGTTTGCGTCTCCTCACTGTAACTGTCTGAAATACTCAGACTGATCAAGAACAGGAAGCAGAATGAAGGTCTGAATGAATCGTATCAGGAATGTGACTACATGTTAGATAGACTTTAAATAACACTGACAAACAACGATCATACAGTAGCAACATTTTGAAGTCATGGTTTGCCAGTGGATAGACTTTAAGGTACATGATGTATCTGTAGAGACTGTGCTCTTAGACAACCTCCAGTTCAATTAAGTCAAAGGCAACTGATGCACTATGGGTTTGTAGTTTATGTAGGCAAAAGAATTTAATATCCAAACGATGCCAATGTGTTTTATTCATGATTTATCCAAACAAGCAGCAAATAAAGGAACAAAGAAATCAAAGCCTTCCCCCAAGTGCATGTTGGTCCCAAACCAGTCTATCCGCATTAATAACCTTATGTTCCCATGGTAACACCCAAAAAGTAAGATAAACTTTTAAATCAACTAAATTAACTTTGCAAAAGTAAATAAACAACATAAAGAATATAATAAAAGCATCATCAGAAAATACAACAAACCAATTAAAGTGATTTAAACTCAAAACAAAAAAACAGACAACAGAGAAATCAACAAACTAACAAGTAAAAAGCTTTAAAATCATGTCGTCTACTCTGCACGTTCCCGCGACGGACACGCGCCTCTTGGCAAAAAGAGGGGAGTCGGGTTGCCAGGTCCGCGATTTTCCCTCGAAATTGAACTATTTTTGAAGCGTTTAAGTGTGACTTTTTTCATTAATTAGTCGGGGTCATGTTATATATATATATATATATATTATATATATATATATGTCACCTAATTAATGTTTGTAAACAAAGATCTCTAATCAGTCAAATGACTTGCTTCGACCGGTCAGTGACCGCAGGTGACAGCTGAGGTCTGGTGGTCGCATATGTAGGACTGCTTCTGGAACAGGTTTTGTAACTGGCTTTGATTGGCTTATAGCCGAGTTGTACTGGTTTTGTCACGCAGACCTGGCAGCCAATATGTGCGTGAGCACAGGTACTTGAACCAATAGGCTGCCGGTGCGGCGCCACCCCCTCCGTGACGTGTCTCTCGTACAGTATGGCCGCCGACCTGTAGCCTCGAGTCAGCCGCTGTCACACTTACCAAACCGGAGCAGAACCACGTCTCAACATGTCGGCCGTGCTCTTCCTGAGGAGCTCGCTCAGCAGACTGAGTCCGAGCGTCGTCCGGCAGCTCGTCGGCTCGTACCACACCGAGAAGGGAGTGTACGGGTACCGACCCAAACAGACCGACAGACAGCACGGGCTGCACAGCGACCACATCGCTGCACTCAATCAAGGTCAGTATGGGGTTAATTCTTCACACAGACACCACACATCACCGTAGAAGAAGAGGAGGAGTCTGTGAGTGTTGAAATAAAGTTGGTGAAGAAGAAACCTGCTCTAGCTCATGTCTGTATTGTAGTTCATAGTGTTAAAAATTGTTTCCCACTGAGCTGTGTCGCTGCTGGTCCAGGGAGCAGGTGGTGTTGTTGTGTGCTGCTTCACCCTCTCTCTCTGACACCGGGCCATGCTCCGTCCTGACAGCGGCCTGTTGTTGTGCTTTGTGCTCAGATCACGGTCTGGCTCGGCTGGTGGAGGCTTACAGAGCACATGGACACAAGGCTGCTAAAATTAACCCCCTACTGCCCCACAATCCTGTTGCTGACAGCATCCCAGAGATCAGCATGCTGACCGGCAGCATGCGAGGAAGGCTCAACACCTCAGGTAAATGACACCTGGTGAGCACCAGGATCATAACCATAAGATTTTCTCACTCTCAATATCCTGTTGTCTTATACAGGGGACATTAGTGAAGAGTGTAATAGCTACAGAC
Source organism: Caranx ignobilis (assembly GCA_021432705.1). NCBI lineage: Eukaryota > Metazoa > Chordata > Actinopteri > Carangiformes > Carangidae > Caranx > Caranx ignobilis. The sequence continues at coordinate 67,997,914 of MU269990.1, read as the reverse complement.
AAACAAAAAAACATGTTGGATAGTCATTTTAACTAAGACAGTGGCCATAAGGAGATTAAGGATGGTGCGCTACACATCCTGAAGGGAGGGAGATGATATTATATATTACAATATATTGGTACAGTGTAAACAAGGAGAGTTTTTTTCTCCCAACACACAATGTTACGTGCACAAACCAAACAGTCTGAACAAAGCAACAAATGCAACACAAAACCACTGCCAAGTACTAATACAGTTCTAACACAGTGTCATGTTATAATATTGTGATACTTTAATGTATCAATATTTTCAGATAACAGCAAAGAGAAACAAAACTACTACAAAGATACACAGTGGCCCCTAAGTCTGGTGGCCCTCAGGGCCACCATACCATTCTCACTGCAGTAATAAAACACATGCAAAGACACCAACATGTGAAAAATTCAGAAATCAACATCATCAATTTGACAACACATACACTGCACAACAGAACAATGCAGAGAAGTGAAGACTAATGCAAAGCTAACAGTACATATTCACACTAATATGTAAATCATTGAAATTAATGTTGTAATGTAATGAAGCACTTGATCTTCCATTGTATTGTGAGTTTTTGTTGTGACTCTGATGAAGTTGTGATGATGTGATCTGAATTTACAGTGCCTACTGAACTTTTCAACACATTAAGCTCTCAGGGCCACCGTACAAAAGAGCCACAAAATGAGCTTAAAGATCTGCAAAACAACCAGTGACACAGAGTCACTTTCGAAGGTTCAGGTCCACCTGCAGAAAATGCAGTTCAAGTACCAGAGGTAAACGTCCTCATCATGCAGGGAAGTGGAGTTATACATTGAAAGTAGATTTGAACTATGATGCTTCAGTCAGCGTAGAGCTGGAGCTCGTCTTCTACCAGCATGAAACACTCACTGGCTCTGCTGTGGAGAACCTGTGGTTGACTGTGCTCATGGTTTTAGGTCTGTTCAGTCTCTCTGTGTGAAAGCATCAGTCATCTCATACAGATCTACAGGCCACTGGCAGGTGATGTGAGGATGACAGCTTACTCCTACATGTCCTGCTGCTTCAGAGAAACTGACCCATTGTCTCTCTGTAGGTCTGCGGCACTTTGGAAAGGCGGAGGCCTCGGTGGAGGAGGTTCAGTCCTACCTGGAGGAGGTCTACTGTGGCCACCTGTCGGTGGAGACTGGTCAGCTCTGCAGCCTGGAGGAGAGGGAGTGGTTCGCCGATCGCTTCGAGGAGCTCAAGGGGAAAAGTTTCTCCACTGAGGAGAGGAAGCGGCTGGCCAAGATCATGCTGGAGTCTCAAGTGAGTCCAAGGAGAGAGAGAGAGAGGAAAGAGTGTGTGTCATGGCAGCGTTGTGTGTTTTTAAGCCTCTGTCTCACAACCTGTAGGAGTTTGACCACTTCCTGGCCACTAAGTTTGCTACTGTGAAACGTTATGGAGGAGAGGGGGCAGAGAGCATGATGGGCTTCTTCTACGAGCTGTTCCACCAATCGGCGCACAGCGGGGTCACTGACGTTGTGATCGGCATGCCCCACAGAGGCCGGCTGAACCTGCTGACAGGCCTGCTCAAGTTCCCACCAGAGGTGAGACAGCTGCATGTCAGGAGACGTGTTGACTTTGGTCCATCACCAGACAACAGCAGATTGTTTCTTAGCCTCTGTAATTAGCCACATCCTTAAACACGTCACAGTCAGCTGTTAGAGAGTGAACAACGGTGAGTCCACATCAAGCAACACTGTCTCTCCACCATTTTTCTCTCCAGCTCATGTTCCGTAAGATGCGTGGCCTCAGCGAGTTCCCAGACACCTCACCTGCCATCGGTGATGTCCTCTCGCACCTTACCTCCTCGGTGGAGTTGGATTTTGGAGCGGGACACCCTCTTCATGTAACCATGCTGCCCAACCCCTCTCACCTCGAGGCCATCAACCCGGTGGCCCAGGGCAAAACCCGAGCCAGGCAGCAGCTCAGGCAAGAGGGAGACTATTCTCCTGAAGACAGCGCCCAGCCGGGGGACCAGGTCATCTGTCTGCAGGTGCTGAGTCAGCTGCTAACACACACAGCCATACACTGATTCACAGGAAGGTGGTGGTGATGAAATGAACACATTATCCCAGTTTTCTTATCTGAAATGAGGAAAATAGTTTTACACATTTTGTATTCATCGAATATTTAATCAAATGTAGTGTTGTGGTCAAGACCGCCTGACCTACTGGCCAGAGCCCAGCCTGTCATGTGAATTCGGGCCAGGCTCTGGCCGTTTTTTTTTTTTTTTTTTTTTTTCCTTTTGGCAAGAATACATTTGGCTTGGACTCACTGCACAAAAGTAACATTAATAACTTTCGTTAAGCATTCTGCACAGTGGTATTCTCATTTAGGCACGTCTTTTAGTGTTTTGGGCTCATGCAGGGCTCTATAACCCAGGACTGAGTCAAGAAGACCAGAGCAAGGACCAGACCAGAGCAGGCAAGACCTTGAAAATGTGGTGTCCTTGAGACTGGTCTTGACACCAAGACTGGTCTTCAGTACTACAACACTAAAAATGTATGCCTTTTTATTGAAGAAGTGAGGGTAGACAGACACAAATTCAACAAAGATTCCTGGATGGACACAAACCTTGTGTATTTTGACCTATGGGCTCACACCTTGAGGTCGCATCTGGAGCATGTAGTTTAGTTAACATGTGTAATGACTGGCTGTGTACGCCTGCTGGTCATGACCATTGTTTAGCTGATTTTATAGTCAAATGATCAGGTAGGTGGAGAAACAACATCTGTGATCACAGCCGCTTCTGTTTTGGACCAGGGGCGCGATGAGTCAGCTGACGGCCTGCTTCACTTCCCACTGCTGATCCAGGCTTCATTCCTGATGGTGTCAGATGATAAGAAGGCTCCCTGGCCACATTCAACATGGAGGAGTGGCAGTAAAGCAGAGACTTCCTGCACAGTGAACACTTGTTGTTCTTCTCTCTACAGATCCACGGTGACGGCTCTTTCACAGGTCAAGGGATCGTTCCAGAAACTCTGACCCTCTCAAACCTCCCTCACTACAGAGTCGGTGGGAGCATCCACCTGATTGTGAACAACCAAGTGGGTTACACCACTCCGTCAGAGAGGGGGAGATCCTCTTTGTACTGCAGTGATGTCGGTCAGTGAAAGTCACAGGCAGAATCAGTATGAATTAATGAATGAAACACATTTTTTAAATCAATCTAATATTTGTTTGTAGAAAAATGATACAGTGATAACAGTCAGACATGCTTGTGTCACAGGTAAGATGGTGAACTGTGCTGTGATCCATGTGAATGGAGACGATGCGGAGGAGGTACTGCGGGCCACGCGGCTGGCCGTGGAGTACCAGCGGCGCTTCAGGAAAGATGTCATCCTGGATCTGATTTGCTACCGTCAGTGGGGCCACAACGAGCTGGACGAGCCTTTCTTCACCAACCCAGCCATGTACAAGATCATCCGGTCAGTGCGGCTCCAGCTTGTTCATGTTGTATCAGGATGCATTAGCGCCATCACTTCATCAAGTGGTGTAGCACATTTCTTAGGAGCAGAATGAAGATCTGGATTCAGAAGAAATCAACTCTTTTGTATGTGTGACTCATTGTAAAAAAGTCTCACATGTCTCAGTTCCCTCTTAACTACTTCATTAATCCTCTCCTGTCAAATGATGAGGTATTTTTTTCAGCTTCAATTTACCAAAATCTCTATGACTAATCTTCTGCTCCTTGGTAGGAGTGGTGGAGACATTAACAGACACAAACCAATCCACCCTGTTCTCATGAATCTAATATCTTGGCACACAGACTGATGATATTCTGGTAGCTGAACGTCAAGGTCACAGTGAACCCACAAAACACATGTTGGCCTTGAACGCAACATGTCTGGACTCTCATGAAACATGTCTCTGGACTGTTGAGTGTGATTCCTTCAGACCACATCCTTCACCACAAACATTTCACACATGAGGTCAAATCCAAACCCTATGGCAACAAGCTGGTCAGCATGACTCTGCACTGACGCCATCCAGCATCCACTTAGACTCAAAGATCAATGAAGACATGTATTTACACCGACACAATTTAAGACGTCTGTAACGGATAAAATATGACATGATGACATTTTATGTTCTGATGAAGGTCTGTTGTTGAAAAGTATCCTTAAACTCTTGAAATATGAATGTTGAAGTGCAGCTTGCATTGCATGCAAAAGATCTCTCTTCTTACAATAACCTCCCGAAAAAACTACATTTTTTCCCTCCAAAGTCCTTAAAAGGTCTTTTGTGAGGCCACTTAGTTTCACAGTTTCTTTGCCCACAAGTTGATCCTGTGAAAACAGAACCACTGGAGGCTTCGTCTCACCTGACACCTAACAGTGTTTATCAGAAACAGAAGATTGTATTTTATCCCACTAACTAACTACAGTCACACCAGTACTGGACTTAGGTGCAGTCTGTAGGAAGTTTGTATCCTTCTTCAGACTGTTACTCCACTACATTTCAAAAAAGTACATACAGTAAATTAAACACATCACACATTACTGTTTCAAATGAGTAAACTAACCTTACAGGTAATAGAGTAACATAAGTGAAATGTGTTGATACTTCACTGACACATATTATGACATCAATGAAACTGACATTGTGGCCTTGTGTTATTGCAGCTCCCGTAAGAGCGTCCCTGACTCCTACTCAGACCAGCTCATCTCTGAGGGTCTGATGACCGACGCAGAGCGTGACGAGATCAAATCCAAATACTACGGCACGCTCAACGACAAGCTGGCCAACATGACCCTGTACAGCCCCCCGCCCACCAACCTGCAGGGTCGCTGGGGGGATCTGGCCGAACCCCAGGCCAAAGTCACCACCTGGGACACAGGTGTCCCCATTCCCCTCCTCCAGTTTGTAGGGGCAAAGTCTGTGGACATCCCAGAGCAGATCCAGCTGCACAGTCACCTTGGAAAGACCCACGTACAGGTACAGCTGTCCTCTCTGTCATTTCTGATGGGTGGTCTCGTGTTGATGTTTCAGCCGCTCGATGATGATTGAGTTTTTTTTTTCTTCATGAGTTCAGGCTCGCCTGCACAAGTTAGAGGAGGGCACCAAACTGGACTGGTCCACAGCAGAGGCCCTGGCTTTTGGTTCTCTCCTCAGCCAAGGTGAGTGTTGAGCATCAGATCCTAATCTAAGGATCAGTGAATATTGTTTTTTTTTTCCTGGTTGGAAACAGATTTGATTGTCTTTGCAGGTTTTAACATTCGGATCAGTGGGCAGGACGTGGGAAGAGGCACATTCAGTCAGCGTCATGCCATGGTGGTGTGTCAAGACACCAATGACATGTATATACCTCTGAACCACATCAGCCCTGAGCAGACAGGTTTCCTGGAGGTAACACTTTGATTGAGCAGATCAAACTACAAGTGTGAACATGAATCATGACACATTAGTTCTTATCTGACTTTTACCTCACTGACTGACATCTGTAATGAGACTGCTTCCTCTCATGTGGCGTGTTGTGTGTGTGTTCAGGTGTGTAACAGCCCTCTGTCTGAGGAGGCGGTGCTGGGATTTGAATATGGCATGAGCATCGCACAGCCCAAGCTTCTTCCCATCTGGGAGGCTCAGTTTGGAGATTTCTTCAACGGAGCTCAGATCATCTTCGACACCTTCATCACCGGAGGTAAAACTCTCACCACTCTGACACATCATGAAGAGATTTAGAAACAGTGTAAAATCCCCAGACAGAGGATGTGACTGTGAATGATTGGTGTGTCCAGGTGAGGCCAAGTGGCTGCTGCAGTGTGGGATGGTGATCCTGCTGCCTCACGGCTACGACGGAGCCGGACCTGAACACTCCTCCTGCCGCATGGAGCGCTTCCTCCAGGTCTGTGGGACTGAACCACTGCTTCAGTGACCCAAGTCACAGCAGCTAAACACAGCATCATGTAAATACAACTAACTACTAACTAGTACTACCACTACATTACTACTGCTACTACTACTATTACCACTACTGCTGCAGCTGCTACTACTTCTACTAATTACTACTAGTAACCACAACTACTACCATTACTAACTACTGCTATTCCTATTACTGCTTCTAAGTGCTACTGCTGTTACTAATAGAACTACAACGAATCCTACCATAACTTACCTCTACTACTACTATTCCTATTGCTGCTACTACTACTACTAAAAATTATATTACTACCATTAACTACTACTATTATTACAACTTCTACCATTACCATTACTAGTACTGATGATAAATTACAGATGGGAAACTCAGATCTTTCACAGAGTTTAGATTTCTCTCTAGGCACTTTAATAATATGTGATTAAAAACTCGTCAGTCTGTCATCGAGGATAATTAAACCAACATTTAATTTAGTGTTCTCTGTTCGGAGCAGGCTGGTGACATGAACGATCACGAATCATGATTCAACTATAACGTGGGTGTGAAGATGTTACAGGGGGAATTCAGGAGACACTGTGATGTCTCAGATAGATGGACAGTGGACAGTTCCAGATGTGTCTGCAGCTGTCCCCTGGAGAGAGTGTGTATGAAGCCACACAGGTTCATATGTAGCTCCTAAACAATGAATTACATTCACCTTAGTCACATAGTAGGAATCTCATGGGAAGACAGCCTGTCTCTGAGCTGAAGGGCTGCTGTGTATGAGACCCCCGGATATCGTCACGACCTTGGTTGCCATGACAACTGCCATTGGGGCCTTGGATCATTTGACTTTATCAGTGTTTTCTCAGCTACCCTAGACACACACACAGTTTTACCTCTATGATACTAAAGACCTAAAGCAGGAAAAATCTTTCCCAGCTCACATGAACATGACGTGACCACTTCAGAGGCTGCAGATCGTTCAGCTGTTTAGTGACCAAACACACCTGCAGAGTTTAATGTTTTACCCCAAGCAGTGCTGAGGTAATCTTTTCACTGTGACTGTCCACTTGTAACCAGCTCAGTGCAAAGCCACAGGCAACACAAGAAAAAGTTAAGGGATAGGTTCACAGGTGAACATTAAAACAGGTTTTACTCATCACTGTTTCCTCCTATTCACACTGTCCATTAAAAGGTCGCTTCAAAAGGTGCTTTGTATGTAGATAGGAACATAAAGGAGACAGTCTCTGGAGAAAGAGTCGATCAAGTTTAGATCATCTAAGGCTTTGGCCACTTGAGTCAGACCAACTGTGTATGTTCCAGTGTGACTATAATCAATGTGTGATTTTATCAGGGTACACATGTATTCACTGGCACGAGGATAATATAATGTTGGAGCTGCAGCCGTCTGGGTTCGACAAATCATTATGTGTCTTTCACAGTTGCAGCCTTTTTGTGTGCAGTGTGGATGATATCTGCTCAACCCAGACAAAGAGCAGATTGATAGATACAGTGCACCATGCACCCACTGACCACGTTATTACTGTAGAGAGAATTCAATACACAGCCATAAAGTCTGCCTTGTAATGAAGGTTAGTGTTCAGTGTTTAATGGTATCTCACAGAAAACATTTATTCTTTTGTCCTCCGTAAATAGGAAGAATATTAGATGCGTCTCTGAGGAAGATGCAGTCGAGTACAAACACCTCAGTACAAAAAATGTATAATGTATAAAGATACATATATGTGCACAAAATTTGTGTTGCTTTCTATTAGACTGTATAAGTGTAGTGTCATTTTAATTCAGCACTTTTATGCACAACATGTGCAAACAAGTCCCTTAAGTGAGACTTAAACCTGGTAGCTATTGAATCCAGGAGAGCAGGCTGTTGTTTGGATGTTTTCAGAGGAGTGTGTGTCTTTCCCACTTCGTTGATCTTGATGTTTTTACTGACCATGCTTACATACAAAGATTTAGAGAAACATTTAAGGGATGTTTTTAAGGTTTGACCTGTTATCCACTGTTATTTATTAACAATTGGGAAGGTCTGTTGCTTAATGTCATTACTTTTATCCTCTGTGACAGAGACTCCAGCTTTACAGTCTGAATGTCCACCTGAAGTTTCCTGCTCAGTTGTGTCTTGGTGTTACACATTACCCGAGGTGTAAATGATTCCTAACTCATCCCCTTCTGTCTCTCAGATGTGTGACAGCAAAGAGGAGGGCGTGGACAGCGACAGTGTGAACATGGCTGTGGTCAACCCCACCACTCCCGCCCAGTACTTCCACCTGCTGAGGCGACAGATGATCCGAAACTTCCGCAAACCCCTCATCGTGGCTGGACCCAAGACACTGCTCAGATTCTCTGTATGCACATTGTCCACGACATGTTTGAATCTTTTATCTGCATCCTGTTTTTACACATGTAGTACTTCTGCTGAGGTGTGTGAACCCTGCTCCTTCTGTCTACAGGGGCGGTGTCCAGTCTGTCTGAAATGGCACCAGGAACATCCTTCAAACCAGTGTTAGGGGACGCTTCAGTGTCAGCTCAAAGGTACATTTTCATGACAGTAAAAACACTTTCCTACAGGATGTTAATTATTCAGCTGGGTGTCTGCTCCTCAGTGAATATTCAAAAATTCAAACTGTAGGATTTCTCAGGTCATCACAAGTGAGTTTTGTCAGTCAGTCTTCATAAAACCTGCTTAAACATGGTTGAAAAACATACTATTAGTAACTGACGAAGTAGATGAAACATGTGTTCTGATTGCCCTTAGTGTCCAGAAGGTGGTGCTGTGCTCAGGGAAGCATTACTATGCCCTGCTGAAACAGAGGGAGGCATCAGCAGCAAACCTGAACACAGCACTCATTCGTGTGGAGGAGCTGTGTCCGTTCCCCCTGGAGGCTCTGCAGCAGGAGCTCAAAAAGTACCCCAATGCCAAAGGTAGAGTGACCCCACACTGACCTCTGCATCCTTACACAGCTCCACCTCCACTCCTCACACACACACATACACACACACACCCACACCCACTGTTTGCCAAGACTTAGTATAGGTTGCTGCTGACTGGCAGAATGTGAGTCGTAGTGAAGTGGATGTCAGGACTAGAAAAGCTCGACAGTCCATGTTGTCCTCTGATGTCTATTGGACTGAATTTCACCCTAAAACTTAACATGAAAACGTCTCAAAAGATAAAAAAAACACCAAAAAAAAACAGTCGTCTATATGTGAGAATTCCCTCTGGTCTGTTAGATGGACACAAGCAGCTGGGTGGTGAACGGTCTCTTTGTGACCACTGTTCCTCTTTGCTAACATGCCTTTCCTGTGTTTTGCAAATGTCATGTTGTTTTAGGCATTTCCCTGTTACATAACTCTGTCTTTGTGTGTGTGTCTGGTGAAAAAAAGAGGAAAGATGGTTTATTTATGAGGCACCTTTCACACATCAGGATCTTTTGTAATTTGGAAAAAAAAACACAAAGAGGACAAAATGGTACAAAAAATATGAATGTGTAATAATGAAGGGCAGCTTGCTCCGGATATTAATGTGGAGCAGAGAGATGGCTGTCTTTCAGTGTTGACTTTTAATCCTCTTACTTTGCTTTAGTTTGAGAAACCTACAAAGACGTAATTACAGTAGTCTGACCTGGAAACACTTCACTTTTAGTGGGACAACGTGACACACATGTCCTTTAATTCTCCTTTTATCCTCAGTGTAGCACACTTACTTCTCAGTTGCCCTGCTGATTTTAAAATCTCCAATGATGCCAGGGTCCCTTTGGATGATGACCTTTGACCTTTTGCTGACAACAGAAAATCAATTGAGTTTAATCTCTGTGTAGGAAATGTTTTTTTTCAGTTAACACCACTGTCACTTGATAATACGGCTGGCCACATTTGTCAGGCAGAAAAACACGTACAAAACCAGCTACATGTGTGAGTCACACTGCTGAATGTTTCTGAAGAGGAAGCGCCGTCTTTAATACAACAGTCACCTCTTTTATTAGACGCCTTCATATCACCTTTATCTGACAAACTCACATCTGAAGAGTGAGCGACAGCAGACCGCCGAGCTGTCAAGTGGAGTGTTCCTGTTATTTTGTCCACCCTCAGTGTCAGTGAACAATTGTCAGTCCAGGCCATGGTGCTGATTGGTTCATTTTGTTGTGAAACATGAGGAACTACTGGCTGCACCGTCCTTCTCTATACCCATAAATCTTTGGCATTTGTGGGCTGTACTTAGTGAGGGCCACTCTCCTTCCTCTATCCAACTGCACCACAATTACAGCACATCAGAGGAAGAGGATGCATTTACTGGCATTTTTCACATGAAGAGTTCAAATCCAGCAATCAACTTTGGATTTGTCACGTTTTCATCTGGGCTAGTTTTCCTGCCTCCACTTTCACAGTCTTAGTTTGATTGATGCTGTAAAAGAGCATGAAACTGACTCATCTTGCTCCTTTAAGCACCAAAATCCAGATGGGAGAAGCTCTGAGTTGATTAAAACATAGCAGTGCTCCTCTGAGCATCACAGTGTGTTCACTGCAGCTCACTCTCCCTGCCTTACTGGTGGAGGCTTCAGCAGTTTGAAACAAAGACTGCAGCTACAGCTCAGGGCTGTCGACTAACAAAAACAAAAAAACAACAAACAAAAAAAAGGAGCTAATTTTGTTTACAGATAATTCTTCAAGATACTATTTCTGATGGTGAATCAAATATAACACAGTACAAGAGAGTGATCTTTGTAGTAAAGCTAGAATTATTGATGTTTTTAATTATTGAGTTTAACAGTATGATCAAAGTTTAAAACTGAATATTTATCAAAGAGTTACCAGGAAGTTCAAGGCACTTTATTGGGTGTCACTAATATTATTATGGAAAGCATTAAGAGTGTAATCCAGCAGTTCACTGTCAGTTCATTTGCTGATCACTTAATTTATAAATTGGCTGCGAATAATGAGAAAATAAACATTCATAGGAGCAAATGAAATAAAACCAATGAATAAATAGGTTTCACTATATGACTGAACATGAATTATTTGTAATGTTATAGAAGAGTCTTTTTCGCTCTCTTTTCTTTCTGGAGCCAAACCTGGAAGTTGAGGTTTCACTTCATGCTTCTGTTTCTTTGTTTCCACCAAACCCACTGCAGCAGATCCAGATTCAGTTTGATCTGGAACTTGTCTTTTGCCGTCGGCTCTAATCAGTTTTCACACTGACTCTCACACAGAGTTTGTCTGGAGTCAGGAGGAGCCTCAGAACATGGGTCCCTGGTCCTTTGTAGCTCCCAGGTTTGAGAAGCAGCTGGCCTGCAAGGTGAGCAGCACCACAACAACCCGAGTCAAATAGTTGATATGAAACACACCAAACTCACCCCTCTATGTGTCCCCCTCAGCTCCGGCTAGTGAGCCGACCTGCTCTGCCCGCCCCGGCTGTCGGTATCGGGACCCTCCATCACCAGCAACAAGAGGCCATCCTCACCGCCACCTTCTCCTAAGAGTCAGCGAGACTGGAAACCAAAATACTAACCAGCACACAAGCTTTGGTACTACACTACATCCTGAACCTGCTGTGGTCCTCCCAGCATCATCACTAAAGAGCTGTGCTGCTGCCTGACATATACATGGGACCTTTTAGATGGTGAGAAACAAATTGGTCAATAATTTAAAGGACAGATTGAAGGAAGTGTTGAAGAGAATAGTGTTTTAATTGTGCTCTTATAGTCAGCCAGGTTTTAATCATCATGTGTATGTGGTTTGAAGTCGAGGCCTGCATTGTGGTTTACTTGTTTTTTTTTGCTCCTTCCTGTCCTTTTAACATGTGAGTTTTCTTGTTTTGTTCAAACTGAAAGGCATTGTGGTGAGAAAATAACACACCTGCTAATTTGGTTCAGATCTGAATCGAAGCCTTAGAGACGACGTTTACATGATTGTAGAACAAGAAGCACTTTTAGCCGACCTTTGTACTTGTAGCACTCAGGACTGTGTCTGGCCTGTCAAAGCTGCACAGGCTCCACGTTTCAGGAATCAAAACTGTTAAGTCGTCTCACTCATTGATTCAGTTTAATACTTTTTGTTCTGTGACTATCAGTGTGGCCTGTTAGAAACCTCCAAGCATTACCCCTGTAATGTCTCTACAGCAGAACGTGAACATTACTCTTTGGGAGATGAAAGTGTTTCTGAAAAAACAAGGGAGCTGTTACCGTTGTGACTGTTCTTAACGTTTATCCTTCCTGCTGTAGGAGGACAAACATCTGGACATGTCATGGTGCAGATGCTGGAAAAGTACTTGATTGTTTAAACTGAGACTTGAACTCAAAGTACATGCATTAAAGGGCTAATGTAAATAAACAAAAATCAGAATTTTCAAATGGAAATATTTTCAAATAAATCTATTTTCAATGTCATGCATGGTGTTTGATTCTTCCAAACAACCTCTGACATAGTCCTTCAATTACCTGCTTCCAGCTGCTGGAAGAAGGCGGGGTATTCTGCATAAAAATGACCTACACTTGTAGTATTTTCATTCTACATTGATGTTGGTACTTGTGAAACTGATGCATGTGTTTTACAACTAAGGGAGTATTTCTACACTGTAGTATTTCAACTTTTACTTCTTCTTTCTACTTGCTTCACAAGCTCACTACTTCTTCCTGCACAGTGGAGGGTGAACCAAAGTTGAATTTAGTTGACTGCTCTTTTACTGCTTGAATTCAAAGTGCACATAATACAAGATAAAAGTTAAAATTCTGCATAAATTCCATGAGCACCTGTTACACACAGATTTTTCTTTTCTGTTTTGTCTGCCCTATTATTACCACTGAATTCAGGCTTAACAACACACACACACACACACACACACACACACACAATATAAACTGAACATCATAACACTTGGAATAGAGAATCAGAAAAGTTTGCCTGGTGTTGGTGAAATGGTCTCATACTGAGGTTCATGTCTTGTGCTGGGGTTCTACTCCAGCAGGATATTCTTAGTCTGCTTCCAGGCTGCTGAACCGCCGCTTTCGTCGCAGATTTTATCAAGTGATTTGGAAATGGTCTGGTGCTCTCATATGCCGCTGTGTCCCAGTCGGTGAAGCAGGCCAGCCAATCAGTGCCCCCGGAGTCTTTGGACTGAGACTGAGAGCCGTCTCAGAGCAAGGGTCCAAATAAATGGATGTGACTTTGGTGAAATGGAAATGAAATTTCTGCAGCTGCTAAATCTAAAAATCTGACTAACATAGCAGTCATTGCTGCTATGTTAAAGGTACAATGCATTGATATACAAACTTGGTTATTCAATTCTATAATTAGATATCTTTCTGACTGATTGGTTGGTATTGGTATAGTTAATTCATGTCCCTGCTTTAGAAGACACAATTAGACCGAATGAGGAAACAAAGATGGAGTCACACCTATACAACCCAATGTACATACATGAATGTGCATATGGACTGGTTCTGAAACAGTTTGGACTGTGCAACATAACACACAGAAGAAAGTGGAAGGGGGGCATAGGTCACCTGCTGGACCCCCCCCCCCATTCACAACCACTTGGTACGTCCCTGCCTTTAATTTTCAAGACATGCTAAAATGAAAGTATTTATTCGTGCAACACGCACGCACACACACACACACACACACACACACACAATAAAATCAATAAATACACAAATGAGTGAATGGTGTGGAGTGGATGATGTGAGCAGACAGACTGTCTCTGATCAGTCCAGAGTTTGCACCGGGCCGGTGATTTGGTGCAATGCGAACACTTAAATCGTTCCTTGTGCACGCGGCTGTCAGATAGATAGGCGCGAGCAGCAACCTCCCACTCCTCCTATTGCTATAACAACCACAGGGCGGTCGGTGTGACTCCATGGCACAGCAGCACTGATGCTACTGCCAAGTGTCATCCTGCTGCAAGTAGCCCGACCTCAGCTCACCGCATCGCTGCCTGACTGACTGGATCCCGCCCGGTGAGAGGAGGAGGATCAGGAGGAGGAGGAGGAGGAGGAGGAGGAGGGAGAGCCAGTGTTTCCCCGTCACAGTGATCTGAACAGTGGGGAAGCTCAGGCTCGGGATCCGCTACGTCAAACAGATTAGTCAAATAACCTCTCGGGGTAGGACATACCTCCCCTCCTTGAGCTCGCCTGGCTGCATGCACAGGCTGAGGAAGCAAGACAGTCCGCGCTGACAGACCCAGGAAGCCTTTGGCGAAACACAGAAGTGCACTACTTTTCTGTTCTTGCCCTCTTTTCCTTTTTTCTTTTTGTTGTTTTTTTTCCGGGGGGCTCGATGAGACGTCTGTGGTGATCCTCCAGCAGCGTCTCTTCCTCTCCTGCCCCCACCCCGCTGCGAAATGGCGAAAGAAAACGGCGAGTCCAGCGATGGATCTTGGAAAAAGCACGTCGATGACATCAAGAAGATATTTGACTTCAAGGAAGTCCTTGGGACGTGAGTAACGAGATAACGCAGCCTTTGCGGGCGACTTCAAACTTTGTGTCCACTTGCGTAAATTAGCGGCAGACAACAATGACACATTGTGCAGTTGAACGGAAACCAGCGGCAGACTGACAGCTGTTGAATATTTGTTGAAGTAACTGAGGATCTGTCGACGGTGACACACACACACACACACACACACACACACACACACACACGGCCTTGGTAAACTTAGTGCCTGTTGAAAAGCCAATCAGGACCATCACCAGTTAATTGGCCTGTTGATGATGATGGTAATGATGTGTCACACGTTTCACTGAAGCAGCCTGTGTCTGCTCTCCTCACTCATCAGATCACATCAGATCAGATCACATCAGATCACATCAGATCACATCGGGGCTGAAGCTGCACTCTCAGCTTTGTACAGGCAGCCATTTGTTTGGGGTCGTTTTGTACAACAGAACAAGTGTGACAAAGACAGCAGGGGCACATTTGCATACACAGATGATGAAATCATGCTCCCGAAATGAAAGGACCATCTGGGATGACTTAACGTCCTCCTTGTGCTTCATCTCCTCAAACAAGGGGGCAGATTACAGTTGTGGAAACACATTGTCTCAGGGTTTAGAGATTCATCTCGTAACTACACTCAGTTTTCCTCGACAGTGTCGAGAGCTGTTCTGCTGTTCGGTTTCATTGGCCTTGTTCTTGTAGTTCAGGGATCACTTGGGTTGAAGTTGCTCTCTTGCCCTTGAACCACAGAGGAGGCAAATTCCAGAGTTTATTTTGGTCCACTGTTAGTGCTGCTTCACTTCATGTCTCGTCTCTTCTTTGAATGAGTTGTGGTGCAGAAAAAGAGCTGGAGTGTCCCCCCCCCCGCGTTGTAGAGAAGACCCCAGCCTGCCAAGGAGCACTGATCTGGAGTCAGCCCCATCGTCATTATTGTGATAGACTGTGAGGTGGTTTCACACATTTAATGAGTGGATTTCTCATTTCTCAGCTTTGCTTTCTTTGTCCCCTCAAGTCACGTCCCCTCCTCCTTTGACGGAGGGTAATTTAATGTGGTGATGTTTGTGTTGGGGGTTCTGGGAAGGCCCGTGTCTCCCCTGGGGAATGTTTTGTTTGTTTTTTTTTTAAATTTGGCTTCAGAAACTGATGTCAGGCCGAGCAGAAGAAATGGCTTCCAGTCACTGCGATTGTAGCTAAACTGGGAAGGAGGTCATTCATAAACTATAAGACAGACTCATTGTGGATTGCTGCTCTAAGATAAGTAACCTCACCATGTGCAAATGTAGAATAATCAGCAACTTTTTCGACTCTCCTCTTCCTTCTCCATCTTTTCACCATGCGAAACTCGGCGTGACCGCAGACCTGTTCCTCCTGAGCAGCAGCATCACAAAATTCTCAAACAGATGGGTGATTCACAAAGTGCACCTCAGCCGTGGTACTAAACAGTCAGACGTTCCTACCTGGAGGCACTTTTGATTTCCCCAAAGCTTTCATTTATGTGTGAAGAGGCTCTGAATAACAACAGTGAATCATCGTGATTTACTGTCCACACAATGGCCAGGTTGGAGGAAGACAGATCCCTCGCCCACAACCCAACGCACATCTCCGGGGCCAGTGTGTCACAGTCCCACAGGCCCTTATGTTACATATTGTACTGCATGTACTCGTCCTGATTGACTTTCAGTAAGCCCCATTTACCAGTTCCTGTGCATCTTAATCAGGGAGTGCCTTGTCGCTGCAGAGCGGGGTTCACAACAGGCCACATAGAGCAGAAAAGCCCAGCAGCCCTGCAGCTTTACCTGGATTAAAAATGGATGAGAAGGACTGCTGGTCAGAGGAAGAGAGACACAGATTATCCTGCTCCTCCTCCTGCTCCTGCTCCTGCTCCTGCTCTAACTTTTAACTGTAGAGTTAGGTCGTCAGGTTTCTCCATCAGTGTCCAAGAGGGATCATCCCTCTGCAGTGTCTCATTGTTCTGCAGTGGAAACTCTCTCAGTACATTTACAGTTTCAAAGGTATTTCCACTTTATATTCATTCATAGCTCTGCTCCATTACACTGCAGAGGTAAATGCTACAGATCTGACATCAGTGCGTTTATCAGACGCATGTTTCATATTCATTGCTTTCACCTAGTAAACTTCTTTGATGAGATATGATGTACAGTATGTGATGTGAACTATCCACCGCAGTTCAAAGTGACTTCATCTCCACCACCTATACATTTGACAGTATAAAACTGCTGCAGGTCCAGTACAGGTTCATCTTTATTAATGTATTTTCCATTTTACTGATACCTTTAGCTCATCTGGTTATGCACACTTTGATTTCAATATTTCTGTATTTTGACACCACTGCCCTCTGAACAGCCACAAATCTGTGTTTTCCAGGTCACTGTTGTTGCTTGACATTTTGGTATGTGGCGTTCTGAAAAGTTTGCATGAATTGATTAAAAATGTGAACATCAATGTGAACGTTTTACAAAGGGAAATAGATTGTGTATCAGCAGCAGCCTGCAGGCTGCTCTGTTGGCATGACCGTCACGACCAATCAGATATTAGCAGGAGTTTCTGGCAGAGAGCCTGCAGAAGTTTCAGTAATGCTTTGGCCACACGTCTTCCCTGTGCTTTGTTGCATTAGATGTTGTGAGCTAATGAGATCATCGCCGCTGAAGCCCATCCTCCTTCCCACACCGCCACTTGTCTTGCAGCTAATTTCAGACCCATAAGCTGCTGATACTCTGCGGAAGCAAATTAACTAACCTGACCACAAGTGCCTTTGGAGATCCCAGGGGGCAAAGGTCTGTAAATGTGGACATAAAGCAGGGCCGTTGCTCACAGTTGCAATGTCGGGGTGATTGTCTGATACTGTTTCCAACAACAAACCAGAGTCCTACTCATGATCAAGGATGCACTCAACTAGCTGCCAATACTGAGTACCACCATCCACACACCAGGTTTTCTCAGATCTAAAATCTTTATATTGATTTGTAGGCTACCATTTGGCGAGGCGTTAAAAGCTGTCAGGACACAGGGCTGTATCAGAAACAGATGGTGGTGATGATGGATTATTTAATGTGGACCAAAACTATACCTGCTTGAAAAGGTCAGTAATATCATGGCAGCTGATTAAAACATCATATTTTATGGTCAGTTCATATCTGCAGATAAAGAGCAAGAAGCTGAAGAGATGGATAAAGACAGAAAAGGTTTGAGGTCATTCAGAAAAAGTCTTGAGAGTGAACTGAAACAGAGGGATTGTGGGATGGAAAACCAAACAGTGAGCTGACAGATGCTAAAACGCTCCAAGCTCATGATGAGGTAACAATAGAGTCAAGTTGATTAAATTGTAAAAAGGTTCCTAAACTCCGTAATTTCACTATCCACCCTGAAAATCCTGCAGGGCTCTGGTAAATAACTTACCTTGTCCTTTTAAATATAGTGGCTTAAAAGCAGTCCGAAAAATGATGCTTTCCAATTTGATCCTTTCTAAGTGCTTTGTCGTGTAGTTTCAGAATCCCACTCTGTGAGATTAAAGTGCCAAAGTCGTCCTCTGTCAGCTCTCACTGCAGGGCCAAACAGGGCCGAGCAGCAGCTGACTCACTCATGTCACTGTTTTACCCCATAAAGCCACGAACTTTGTCATTGTCCCTTTGTGAACTAAGAGGAAACTAACCTTTTCTCAGTTTGATATTAATTAGCACAGAGGCCAATATTATCCTGACCCTGACAAAGCCCCGTTCGACTGAGGTGCATGTACGTGTTTGCTGTAGCCTACATGCATTGATCATTCTCTGAAACACAGCTCATGTAGGGACTAGTGGGGTCCTTGAAAGCAGCCTGAAAGCAGTGAAATGGCAGCTAGGCAACTGGGATGTTGGTAGTCCTTGGTTGCTCTCTCTGAAGAAGACACATACCTACCACTGCCCACCAGCAGCAGCAGCAGCACCACCACCACTGTCCTCCAGCTCAGTTCAATGTGGGAGGACATACGTTGTCATGGACCGCAATGATGGAGAGTGAAATACACCAAAGATAATGCGTAGTTTGTTGTGTGCGTAGTAATTTCCTGAATTTCCATTTGTATTCATGCTGCCCTTGCTTCAGCGAATGCCAACAGAGCCAGTGTGTAAAGCAATAGTGTTGAAGTATACCAGACTACCCAGTATCAGAGCACAGGAGGCAGTTATCACCCCATTAAAATAATCCAGCCTCTGTCTGACAGGCTGGTTTGTGGCTTCACACGGGTTGCTGCCAACGTTTCCCTCGAGTGTTGGATCATTATTTCTTTTTAGTTGTTTATGAGTGACATTAGCTCTTATCAGCCTGTGAACTCACCATCATTCCCTGTTTGATCAACAATCTGGTAAACACAATGTGCACAATCCTGGAAACTAGCCTCCAGTTGTGTGTGTGTGTGTGTGTGTGTGTGTGGTGTTTAATGGTTTCCAGCATCAGTCATTGGGCCTGTGCGAGCGGCTGAATTTCATTCTAGACATATTATTGGAGTTCATTTAACTCTGCAGCCAAAGATCAATGCTGTTTACCATGTGGAAGGACAGATGACCAGTGCAGGCTTATCTGGGTCCTGGAGAACAAAGCTGGGAACCACAACCAAACTGTTGTGTAGAGAGAGAGAGAGAGAGAGAGAGAGAGAGAGATGTAGAGATGTGAAAAGAAGTGCTTCCAGTTCATGGTGCTCTCATTTTGCTAAATGCAAGAGGCGTCATAGTTTTTACTCGACTATATTTATTTGCTATATTCATGAGGCTGAACCCTTATAGTTATTTTTGTTGTCATCTGAACAGTTATTTTTTAGTTGAATGGTTTGGGCTGCAAGATGTCAGTAAAAGATAAAAGAAAATGGCCACCTCAGTCTCTCTGAAGAACAAGATGTTCCCTTTGAATTGTTAATTTTGTCCAACTCCCCAAACGGTACAAACAACATGTATCAACCAAATGTCGGCCAATTGTCCCTTGTCCCCACAGTACTAAGAGTCTGGAGACTTGTGTCTCTGTGAGGCCAAACAATGCTTACCATATTCATGACGGCAGCTTTAACGTGGTAGCATTTGCTAATTAACACTAAAGTCAAAGTGCAACTGAGGTTGATGGGAATGTCATTAGTTTTGCAAGTTAGTCATGAACGAAAAAGAAACTGAAAGTCAAATGTCACTGAAGGAGAAGTCAGAGGAGGAGCAGGGCTGTTGATCGTCCATATGAAGTTTCATTTATAGTGGTGGACCAACAAACTGCTGATAAGGTTAACTGATTATCATAATAGTTACAAGCCAATGGCATCATCTTATAAAACAGGATGATTTAATCAGTTTGACCACAACTTTAAAATACTGCTTCATGTGCCAGTCACAGGATTTGAATAATATAATAAGCAGTAAAATATTATTACACCTTTTAACTTCACATGAGATAGTACTAGCTTGTACAGCATTTTGAATCATTTATTTGTAATGGAGTTTGGATCTTCACTGATGAACTGGCACATGTTGGCTTATTGCAGATATATTGGCCATGCTGCTAATAATAAAGAAGAAATTCAGCATAGAAATGGTAAAATATCGAGGTCATTGACAAACAGTTACATATCTACATGTTTCCACCAGAGACAAAGAAGCATCCCTCTATAGAGACTGGTACTGGTCTCAACCACCAGGTCACAGTGGTTTTGGTATAATCCAGATCATGATGAGAATAAGTTTAGTTAGAAAAAAAAACATTCACATAGTTTGTCTGGCTGACACTATAGTTTACAAAGCTCTGAGTAGACAGAGTAGCATATCACAGCAGAGCAGATGGTGGTGTGAAGGCTGTTAAAAATAAGCATTTTGCGTAGCTGCAAAATGATCTGCAGCCAATACAACTTTTAATACCAAATGTGATGAAACTTGTGTAAAGTGTTCACAGGACGTTTAAAAGTAATTTGAGTGAATGTAAATCCCAGTTGGCCTCAGTTACCTTTGATCAACTGTATTAGATTTACTCGCGCCCCTTCAAAGCATCATATCATCTGTCAGATTTCTGGCTGAAGTTGGTGCTGCACTGTTGGAGGGTTGACTTTGGGCACTTTCTACCTGGATTATCAAGTTCCGACTTTTCCATCCCATATGTTGCATAACGAACCGCTGTAATGCATCTTACACAAGATGATTCAGTGTGATTACTCAGCAGCACCACAAAACATGCACGGCCTGTGAATGTCAATAAGCCAGCCTCAGTGGTAGACACCACCCCACCCCCTCTCCTGCTCTCCTCCATCAAGAGTGCCCTGCATTTTTATAATCGCCACTGATGAGCGAGCTGAGGTCAGGGGCAAAAAAAAAAAAAAAAAAAAAAAAGCCGCAACAACTTTCCTGGATGTAAAATTTGAAACAAGGCTTCACTTTGCATCTGCAGCGTTATGGCTGTTTTCGCACAGGGAGCAGCCCACATTCATATTTTACATCAGTGAACTGGTTTGGCCGTCCTGCACCCAGTGTGGTGGTGTTGTGTGGCTGCAGCTGACACACACAGACACCCGTGGACCTCTTCTGATCAGGGAAAGACTTCAAATTATCAACTTCCATTATTCAACCAGCTGAGGAAACATTTTGCAGTCAGGCCGCCAGGGTTTATTTGGTGTTAATAGATTGAGATGGTGAAGCTTCAGTGGAGGGTCCAGTTCACATGGAGCTTTCTCTCATTACTTAATGCTGCCCCAGGTTACATCAGGGATTATTCCAGGGATGAATGTGATATGGTGGATGTCACCAAACGTATCTGTTAATTTCAGGTGATCTACAAATTACATTTGTGATTAATCAACAATTCAATGAAATATTATGACATATTCAGATTTCTTCATTGGCTGAGAAGCTATCAGACGTTAAAACACCTTCCATTTACTGTAGCCTAGCAAAAAAGCTCGAACCACCAAATGTTCAACATCTGTGCTTCAAAAATGACTGAAATAAAATACCAAAGTCGACTGACTAATCATTTCAGCTGTAGAGTGAGTGTGTATGTATGTGCAGATACAGCACGTGGGCGGCAGCACCATATGCGTGTCTCCAGCAGACATTGCACCCTTTCTTTTCTGTGAATTGTGAATTAATAGACTGAATGCTTTGAGAGCTTGCAGCACAGTTTGTCATGGCTCATGCACTGACAGAGCAAGGGAAGTCACAGGCTTGGATTCTGTCATGTTGTCATTCACAGGAAGTGATGTTGCTGCTTGTCAATGTGGTGAGCACGAGGGAGGTGGGGGGGGCGGGTTAAGAAATGATGCTATACGCTCTAACCAACCTTTCTGTCAGTTCACAGGTTTCCTGTGGTTTTCATCAGCGTGTGTCTCCTGCAGCAGAAAGCACAAAGCATGCTCTGAAAAAAAAAAAAAAAACGTGCAAGAGGGTTGTTTGAAAGGCTCAGTGTGCTGGTGGAGGAATTTTGTCCTTAATGTCCACACAGCTGTAATAGTTGGTCACATGCGCTGAATAGAAAAATGATGCTCATTGTCCTCACGGCAACAGCTGCGCTAGGAGGGTGGGTGTGTGTGTGTGTGTGTGTGCGTGCATGTGTGTGCTGTAACAAACCAGCAAGTAATGCACCAACTCTCTTACACAAGCCCTTGAATTTACATTTTACATTGTCCCACATGCCAGAATGAGGTCAAAGTCAGAAGGGCGTATGCTCCGGGCCCTCCAAGCATTGTTTGCTGTGTGTCTTCCACCTCATCAGTCCCAGGGCCAGGCTTTGCCACCAGGTAGTGTGTTGGTGCACAGCCTGTGTTTGTGTGTCGTGGCTCTGGCTGACCCTCCCCCCCTTTCCCTGTGCCTTGGTGGAGTGAGGGATTAGCGTGGATTTGATGGCCACAGTGGGACTTAGTGCAGCAAGCAGCGCTGAGTTTAGAGCCTGTCGGGTGGAACTGATCACACTTTGAGAATATAATGGGGCTTTTGATGCCGGCCGTCTCGCTGTTTGTGAGGTGGTGGATCGCATCAGGTGTGTTTCTCCACATCACTTTTTGTATACCTGATGATGATCCAACAGGCCACTCACACTGCAGGAGGACGAAACAGATGATGATGAAAATTGTATTATAGATATATATTATTATATCAGCAGCTCAGTTTGAGAATAAATGACAACAAACAGGGAGAGTAAACCAAGTGAAACCTCAAAATGCCTTGTGAACAAGAAGAAGATGATGCTATGATGCAGTCCAGTCCAAAAGACTGTTGCTCAGATTACCATTTTTTCCTACCCAGACATGTTTGGGAAGCCTTCATCAGTTGATCGAGGTTTATTTGAGTGCTTTAGATCACATCATCACTGGTCCAGTGACCATGGCCCAGGCAGTTTCAAATCATCCGTCTTTTTTTAAGATCTTCCCATCAAACCGTCCTCATGGAAGTAAAAAGGTGCCTGTGGAGGTGTGTAATGAAAAGAAGCAGGGAGGGGGGAAAAAAAGCAATCATGCTGCGTGCTTGGAGAGATTTATTAAGGTGGACCGAGTGTTGTATCATAGCAACAGATACAGATTGCTTGAGCAAATATTCCCTTAATTCAGTATTTGTTTTTAAAGGCTCTCATGTATGGAGACAGATGGCCAAGGAAGACGCGCTATCAGCCGTCCTAAATGGGTGTTTTAAAAGTGTTTGCCATGCTTTTGGCTGCACATGAGCACCGAGCGTAAGCCAACGCAGAAGGCTGCTGGCCATAGAAAGGGACTTTGCCAGTTCTCAGTAAATATTCACAATATGCTGTTTGTGTACTCTGGCCTGTCTGCCTCTGAGTGCCCTCTGTCTGCTCACTGACGATAGGTTTTCTGTGTCAATATTGCCTGAGCGCATATAAAGCAGGAGTAACATGTCCCTCTTTCTCCCTTGCAGCGGGGCATTTTCCGAGGTGGTGATGGCTCGGGAGAAGGCCACGGGAAAGATGGTGGCAATCAAGTGCATCCCAAAGAAAGCACTGAAGGGGAAGGAGACGAGCATTGAAAATGAAATCGCTGTGCTTAGGAAGTAGGTACCGCCTGACTGAGCCACGGGGGAGTTTGCAGAAGAAGAACAGCACTTAAGAAAGGGTCACCACGTTGCAGCATCCTCTGGGGAGGGAGAGGCTGTGTGTGTGTGTTTGTGTGTCTCAGCTCTGGGTAATGACTGCCGGTGCCACTCACTTTATTTAACAGTCATTGTCAGGCTTAAGTGACTTCTTTGTCGAATCTCATCTACCCACCCTTTTGGGTTTTCACAGTGTTTGCACTTACACACACACACACACACACCTACACAGGGCAGGATAGGGAGGTGTTGACACCAGGTGACACTCCATCCTCCTCCAGGGTCTAATGGGTAATTCCCCCGAGAAGCTCAGTCATCATCAGTCACTCTTGAAGCGAGCACGCCAGTTGTTGGGTGTAGTTGCCTGGCTACAGTTGCTATCCTTTGACTTCCGTCTCTCTCTCTCTCTCTCTCTCTCTCTCTCTCTCTCTCTCTCTCTCTCTCTCTCTTTCTCTCTTTCTCAGTTTTGAACTCTTATACTGTCTTTTTCTCCCTCGTGTGTGTGTTGTTCTAACAGCCCTCAAACTGCCTCAACCTTAATTTTTGTTCTGGACTTAGAGAGGAAGTTGTGAAGACTGTTTTGTCCTTTGAGACTCTCCTCGCCTCCTCCTCTTCCACCCCCACCTTTTCTTTTTCAGCCACCTGCCCTTCTGAACACACTCTGTCATCTGCATATCTCCTTGCAGAGGCTGTTTTTTTTATTGTACTAAAACCTTGTTGGTTGGTTGCCTGGACACAGCCTCCCAGCATCTTGATCCAGCCTATATTATCTTCTTCAGGTGCTCCTGGTGACGGGGGTTGTTGCTTCATGACTCATTGATTAGCATCCTCTAAGAATCCCCCCTCGCTCTCCATCACACACAAAAGGTTTCCTCCCTCGTGCAAATCGTATGCTTTGCCAGGTTCATTTTTTGACAAACACCGAGAAGATACACAGGTGCACAAACACACACACACACACACACACACACAGTGTAAATACAGCTAATGTAATGTAACAGAAAGCAAAAGCAAAACAGGTCTGTGTCCATGTGGCAGGGCATCATTTTAACAAAGGAGAGGGCTAATTGCACCTCATCGGTGGCCTGTGCTGAGATGAAGGGAGTCTGGGAGCAACCAAATGAATTTTCTGTTTTCCCTTCCCAGGATAAAACATGAGAATATCGTGGCTCTTGAGGACATCTATGAGAGCTCAAACCACCTGTACCTCATAATGCAGCTGTAAGTACATCAACCCACCACTTTGTTTGTTTAGGTCAGCCCTTTGTCTCCCATTTGTCCTGCTATTTGGATAATGTGTTGCGTTTTTGCTTGCATAAGCATCTATAATGTCCTTGAGGCATTTTTTTGCTTCACCTGCTCATCTGAATGCAGCGATGCTTCAAAAAGGTTTGTGTCACAGCAGTAATAAACATAAAAAAGACTAAATAACGCTACAGATTTTATATTAGAACAATTAACAATATATACATGTTGGACTGAACAGTGCCTTAATATTTATCATTTGACATTTTGAATTATATGTTATGCTTTCTTAATGATGAGAGGATTGGTACCACTCTGTGGCAGTTAGCCAAGCTTACCTTAGCATAAAGGCTGGATACAGTGGGAAGAGCAAGACTGGCTCTGTCTGAAGCAGAAATCTGCCAACAACCCCCTCCAACCACAGTGTAGCATTTGAGTCACATATTGAAATGACTGCACCTGTGCTCATCCTCCTCTAACTATCAGGATGTAAAAAATATTCTCACCACTTCTTCAAATAAAACATTTTTAATCCAGTTGCCAAGCAGCGACTTCTTCTCCCATCCAGGAAGAGAAAAGAGGAGAAAAGGATTTATACTTTCTCAAAAAGTTATTATATTATTATTATTATTATTATTGTTAAATGAGTTGGTTTTATTAAAGTATATGGCAGAATTGATCATAATAGTGAAATGTTTTGGTTCAGGTTAAGAAGTTTTAGTTGTTGTTGTACAAATCTAAGAGGAAAAAAAACCCAGCGTGTTAATCAGCGAACAAGGTCTTGTGGTGTTGATCGGTGGGTGTTGTTGCCTTGGACATAACCCGGCGAGCAGTTTCCCACCATTTCCAGGCTTTGTGCTGTGCACAGTTAACTGTCTCCCAGCCTGAGCTTCATAGTTACTGTACAGCCTCATCTAACTTGTAAGCCAGAGGAGACACAAGATACTTTCCTCCAAGTTTACCCTCATCAAAGCCTGAGCTTGAGTTTGAGCTCAGAGGCTGTGAGAACACAGGTACAGTAGCAGCTATCGTGTTGGTGTTGTTGAGGGTGGCAGCTGCCTCTCCCTGCCAGCAGCGTTTGCCATTGTGTGGTCGTCATCATGTCCGAGACCCTTTTCCTCTCCACATAATTTCACAGTGTTTGTGACTAATGCACCAGCAATTTAGGCGGCAGATATCTGCCCTGTCTGCTCGTCTGAAAGGTGCATCATGTGACCTTGAAGCGTCACTTATGAAAATGGTGATTGCTAGCCATCTGTAAGAGCAGGCACATTCTCATAATTGATGCTCAGCTTAATATGAGTCATTTATTGTATCTTTTTATTTTTGTGGTTGAAAGTAGTTCAGAAGAATGTGCAGCGTATCTCTGATGTACCAGAAGTCTCAGTCATCATTATGCTTTTGATTTAACACTGTATGAGTGAATCACTGTAAACTACAGCCCAGAAAAGACCATTACATTTCATCAAAACCTCCAACAGACGCTATTGATACCACAATTTCATATGCTAGTAGTAACTTTAATTGTTAAGGAATAGCTCTGATAATTTGGACATTACAAAAAGTAGTTTAATGGAAAAAAGGCATCAAATTAATTGGAAACAGACAATTCATGAAAAGGATGGTACAGAAATGTGACACATTTTTAGAAAGTCACTGTGGTAGGTTTCAACAGGGAGGTTCATTGACAGCAAATACAAAACCTGCTTAGCTCCAGATCAGGGGATGTTGATGCTAAGGCTGAGAACAGGTACATGTGAGCTCGCTAAAGCTCAAACAGATACCTGATGGGGAAATGTGCAGTTTTGAAATGAAGAGAAAATGTAACAGTAGGAGCTGGACCTCATTTTGGGGACCAGGGGATAACCAAAATTGTCCCTCACCGATGACCTGAATGTGCCCAGGGGCATCTAATAGAACCTGCCTAATAACGAAACAGGTGTAAAGTGTAAAATATATATAACTTGTCGTATCTTTAGATGTCCTGTTGATTTCATGATTCAGAGGTGTTACAATGGGGGTGGGGTCATCCTGTCTTACACCATGAAGGTATGGAAGTTTGAATTGTGGTTTTGGTCATGGTTTCACAATTCCTATGCCTAAATTTAAGGTGTTTCTGTTTTTTGGTTACCAGGCAACCTGTTCAGCCAGTCAACAGGTTGTAGTCTTTGTCTGAATAGGTATTGTACTGGAGACCAGTAAAGAAATTAAGATGTTCAAATCTGTGTCTGTATCTGTCTGTACATTAACACCTATACTGTACTGTGCTGTATGTTGTTTAAGTACATGGGAATACACAATATTAGTATTTTGATTTTACACTTTATACTTTTTTTTTTTACAGTTTGTTCATAAAGTTCTCAAATGATGTTTGCTCCTCATGTGAAGCGCTTCAGATTTGAACAGCTATATTAATCAGCCTTTTCATTATTGTTTTAATTATCATATGAATCACATTCTGCTGTTTCTCCTCTGTGTGTGTGGACAGGGTGTCTGGAGGTGAACTGTTCGACCGCATTGTTGAAAAGGGCTTCTACACAGAGATGGATGCCAGCCGGCTCATCCGACAGGTTTTGGATGCAGTCAACTATCTGCACTCCATGGGCATAGTGCACCGAGACCTGAAGGTACAACAGTATAGGACAATCACAGCTCCTCACAGGATATGCTGCATTTCAGTCAGACAACTAATGATCGAAATGTTTTTGCAGCTTCATCATGCATTTAAGTTTGGCGTCAAGGCTCCGACCTCATCACTCCATGAGAATAGGATTTCATTAAAGTATATGGGAGTGATGAGTGAATATCTTAACCTGGAGCCTGCAGGTGGATGCTGGGGTGGTGGTGGGGCAGAAATAGAGTAGAGCTGTGCAATGCTGCTGTGTCATAGACAGGCAAGAGGACGATAGGTATGTCACCCATCTTATTTATTTATTTTTTTGTTAACTCCAACTTTACTCATAACAATGGAGCATGCTGCTGCTGATCTGACATGCTCCTAATGATGTCAGAATCGCCAGGGTCAATGATCGCCAGTGTGCACACCCTGTAGTATTTGCCACAGGCTGCGCCAAGCTCAATGTTGTTTCCATTGTAGTGGTGGACACCAGTCAGTCGCCAGCATGGCATAGTACTCGATCTCAGATTTCCTGAGAGCAGGGCAGTTGATGGCCAGGATAACCAGCTTGGCTTTTCCCTGACGGATCATCTTCTGGGACTGTTTGTAGCCCAGGACGTATTTTCCACTCTTCATCGCCAGCTGGAACCGGGAGTTAATGGACTCCACGGACTTTTTTGTCTTCTTTGCAGCCACCATGTTTGCGATTTAGTCCTGACTGGCCAAATGTGAGATGCTCCAATATGGCCTCGGAGAAAAAGCAAGTCACCCCCCCTCTTAGATAGACCGCCAAATTGGGAGGGCGTGCATGATTGTGTGAGATATGTCATGTGAGTGACGCAGCGCAACTCGAGTGGGCTGCCTGAACTAGCGCGCAGGCTTCGCTTCATTTGTTGTTGAAGAGTTAAAAAATGTTTTTGCTTCTCAACAAAGACTTGGTCTAGAGCTGAATCACTGACAGGGGGAATCCCTGCTATTTAACCTTTTGAGTGAGATTGTATGAGCTTTCTGTGTGGATCCCCCACAGAAGATAGATGTCTTCACATCCTCTACATTAAACGTGCTAAAGCCAAAAAGTACATGGACTCATCTGAACAAATGGAGATACACAAGCACAGACACATAGACTGACTCTTTGTTTTGTTTCCAGCCCGAGAACCTGCTGTACTTCAGCCCTCACGACGACTCCAAGATCATGATCAGTGACTTTGGCCTGTCGAAGATGGAGGGAACAGGGGACGTGATGGCCACCGCCTGTGGGACTCCAGGATACGTGGGTGAGGACGCCCTCTGAGCTCTGGTGGAAACTTGCTCTGAGATAATTAGATGCTCTAGTTGGATAAACATGACCTAATCTAATCTGCCAGTAGCCACAGGTTAACCTTAGCTATCTGGCACAGGCAAACCACCAAACATCCATGTCCTTCTCCTTCCTCAGTGTTGTGGCGAATAGTGGAAATCTGTTTGTATCATTTCACCGAAGAATATATGTTTGTCTGACCATTTAAAAAAACATGTCTTTGTTCCAGCCCCAGAGGTTTTAGCTCAGAAGCCCTACAGTAAAGCTGTGGACTGCTGGTCTATTGGAGTCATCGCATATATTCTGTGAGTTCTTTGAATTAAAACCTACTTATCATCATCAACTGAAGCTTATGTTGTGTATTTGAACCCCTAAACAGGAAACTATCGTTCAGATCAGAAACCACCAAGACACATTTTCAGGAAACCACTGAGATTTATCAAGCGTCCTGACTGAGGAATAAAACAAAGACAGATAACAAGATCAGAACCCGTTCATTTACGTCAACTTTACACTGCGTGGTGACACCGAGCAGGTTTTGAGTCTGTAGGGCAGCATGTTTACATCTGTATTAAACCTTTTTTTTTTTTTATCATGTTCACTGCTCTTTAATTGACAATCAGAGTCTTGTGTATCATTTGCTTTTGGCATAAAACAATGATGAAGTCTCATGTGTCTGAACTCTACTACTCTGGCACTGTATGTAGTATCACTTTAATTTGTGTTGTAATTAGTGTGTTACTATGCCAACGTTTGCTAATTAGCGCAAGACACAAAGATGGACTGAGGCTCAGAGGAGTGTCTTTACTTCGGAGCTAAATAAAAAGTTATCAGTGGAAACTAGAAATGATAGAAGATGTGCTGCCAGTCATCTGAACCGTAGCTGCTTCAACACTGTGGTGTGAGTGACGCCTCCAGCTGCTGTCCCTATTCTACAGTGTCTATACAGCTTAGAGTGGAAATTGTTACACAAAGCAACTGAACGAATTAAGTGAAGTGGTGTCGCTCATTAGCAAAGAGAAAATCCCTGGTCTCGTTAACCGTTCGTTAGGAGGGATGAATTTTAAGGTGATCAAGTGGAAGTGATTTGATGCCTTCACAGACGAGGCCTCTGTCCTCTCATGATGGAATCATTCATACTGTTTCATAAGCAGAAGCTCAAATATACAGCCTGGGTTTATGTTGCATGTCTGTGATTTGCATGTTATTTTTTCCATATCATATTAAAATGGACTGTTTTGTCTGTTTTTTCCTCTTAGTCTTTATATGGCCTCTTTAATCCCTCTGAACCGTCTCCTGTTGCATGCTATATGAAAAATCAAACTGCCAGTGAATGAGATTAGGGCCGCAGCAAATCCTGTTTAGATTTGGGTTAAAGTTTCTAACATCAGATGGATGGCGTTTTCTCTTGCTGTTATGTAATCATCGGTCTTCATTTCCTCAGGCTTTGCGGATACCCTCCTTTCTATGACGAGAACGACTCAAAGCTCTTTGAGCAGATTCTCAAGGCTGACTACGAATTTGATGCTCCGTACTGGGACGACATCTCTGACTCTGGTGAGCTACCACCTACTGTGTGTCTCTGTGACCTCATAATGTCATGAAAACTGATAATAAACAAAAAAAAAAGCAAAGTAAAGAAAATTCAGAGATATAGATTATAATTCCTCTATTTTGAACTCATTTTATTTTTCACCTTTTTTTATTCTTGGTCTTGTGATTTGAATAATCTAATCCAACATTTTTCAACACAACATTTACAGTTTAGTTGAAATCATACGATATGAAGAGTGACTGGCTTCCATGGACACATAATGTAGTAGTGTTGTGGTAATTGAGACCGGTCATCTACAAGTCTCGGTCTTGTCCCAGAATCGAACTGAATTCAGTAATGGTCTTGAAAATGGTCCCACACTGGTCTGGTTTGGTCTTGGTCTTGGACTTGGTCTCAGGTTAGGTGGTCTTGACCACATCACTAATGTAACACAATGAGCGGCAGCCTTTAAGATCTCTATACTGTAAACGTAGTTCATAAAACTCACTACCATATTCCACATGCTGGTGTAACATCACCATGAAAACTTTGTTTGTCTTTGTTGTTTTTGTTTGTGTACCTTTTTATACTGCTGCTCTCACTCTGCAAAGTTCGGTCAGCCCATACACAGAGCTGTCAGTGGCACAGGGGAAAAGAAAAGAAAGATTTTTACACTTAATTTGTGATGGACTCATTTGTAGTTTTCTCACTACGTTCATTTTCAAGGCAACAAAATTGTCTTATGAACAGAAGGAAATATTTTAGACTCAACAGCAGAACTACAGAGTTTTTTTTATTTGCTGCAGGAAGGCTGAACATGTACGAATGTAAACAATTTAGCAGATATGGGGAAATTGTTTTAATGATACATAGGCAACAAATTTTTTTCTTTGTTTTGCCTCCAGTCAAACATGTAGTCCAATATCAAATCATTGATCAGCTTCAAGCTTTACAATCTGTACAATATACAAACAAAAACTTTTAATAGACAAAAAAAAAAAAAAAATATCAGGAAACATGATGGAGTGACACGTCTTTGATGGTGGACAAATGGCCAGTAGATGAAGTTAAGAACTAAAATAACAGAATTGATCATTAGCTCCTGTGCATATTGACTCCATAAAAACTTTTACCTATTTTCAAGGGTCTGTCAGAAATAGCAGCTCCTGTGAGATAAAACGCTATAAAAGCATTTAAATGCTTGAGTGCATCAGAGTATGGAAGATGTTCTCACTGGATGTGCTCTTGACCTTTTTCAATTGCCTTCATAGCCAAAGACTTCATCAGCTGCCTAATGGAGAAGGACCCAGAGAAGAGATTCACATGTGACCAGGCTCTTCAGCACCCCTGGTGAGAAACTAACGCCACACGCTGCGCCACAACCAGACAATCACAGGGAAGCACACATCGCAGTGCGATTAAACAGCAGTGTGACGCAGATTGCCAGGCTTATGCATTTGTCATAGAGAGCATGTCCTCCCACTGTCATCTGTCGCCATGGCTCCGAGCCGCGAACCCACCTCTGCCTCGGCACCACCAGCCCTCGGAGAGAAATCTGCTGAATAAATGGCTTCCAATTAGTGGCTGGCGTCCTGAAGGATCCTTGAAGAATGTGGACGCTTTAATGAACAATTAGGATGTCTTCCCAGGCCTGAGCCGAAGCTAACGAGAGTGAGCTGGCGTGGGCTGCTGTCTCCAGCTGAAGTGGCCAGTATGAATAAGTCTGTTTGCCAGTAATGGGCCTTTTGGGTCCCGGGCAGGTGGTCCTTCTGATACAAATATGCAGTTTGTGACACTGGTAACAGGTGTCATAACAGAGAGAAATGGCTTTCATTGACAGGGTTTCACACAGAGATATTATGATGAATGTGACGGAGCAAGTTAAGTGTGTGAGCTCCCGCAAAAACATTGCTCCATCAATCACAGATGTTTTAGCAGAATGAAGATAAATGTGGGGAGCAAATAGGAAAACAACATCAGGATGGTTTTCCAACATACATATAAATATACAACCATAAATAGCTTGTGCCATGCTGTGAACATTTATTTAAATGACTGAAAAGAACTTGACTTTCATTTTCAGGATTGCCGGAGACACGGCTCTCTGCAAGAACATACATGAATCAGTCAGTCGACAGATGCGCAAAAACTTTGCCAAAAGCAAATGGAGGGTGAGTATAGGCCATCATACCATGAACAACCGCCTTTAGTAGAAATGACACAACATTCATGATATTTTCTTTCCTTTTGAATTGCAAAATGATGCGTATCTTTCACCAGGAATCTGTCTGTAGTATTACACTTGTCTGTTTACACCCTCTCTTCACAGCAAGCCTTTAATGCGACAGCTGTCATCCGCCACATGAGGCGCCTGCAACTGGGCACCAGCTTTGGCAGCAGCATCCAGAGCAACAACTCCGTGTCTAACCCTCAGAGCCGAGCTCCATCCAAGAGCCAGTCGGTGGACTGCGCCCCGCTCTCCCTGAAGGACTGTGAGTGACACTTCAGACGCTCTCTGTAGACGTGGACATGTCCATCTTTTAGTGCTGCACTCATGTGAGCTCTGTTCACTCCGATGCCCCTGGCCCCCCGTCGTGTTAATTGGCAGTCGTTTAAAAAGCTCTTGAGGTGTTGGTTTCAATTAAACAGATTTAACTGGGTTTGACATGAACCATGTGGTCACAGCAGTCCTGGTGGTGTTAATCTCAGCATAGGATTTTTAAATAAAGACTGAGTTTTACTACAACAGCACATCTCAAGGAAACGCTTATTTAGTCTTCATTTGATCACCTTACTGCAGTGTTGAGTAATTGATAAGTTGATTATCAGAGAATGAACTGGTTCAACCTGGTCAAATGTGAACATTTTCTGCTTTCTTTAATTATTCATTGAGTAGACTTTGGTTCTCCTGGTCAATCAAAACAAGCAGTTGGAAAGACATTTCACCATTTTTATACTTTTTATAAACTTACTGGTGTTTAGATTAAATAAGTGATGGCCAAAATTATTATATAAAACTATTCTATATAGACCAAGCAGTTAATTTATTCCAACCTTATGTCAGTGTTTACAGTGGTATATCACAGAACAGTGCCATAGTGTGCACTGGCTAACATGTCACAAAATGTGCATCAATCCACTGCTGAAAATAGTCCCCCAAAATTTCACTACTTCTGTTTCTGAAACATTTTCTGATAAAACTACAGTGCCTGCTGTTTGTCAGTGGGCTGAGGGCAGGAAAGTTGAAGCTATTATTAGACCAGCACAATATTGGTTTTGGTCTTTTCATGGAAATTATTGAAAATGTTCATAGTTATGGTAACATGTGGTAGTTAATGACAACAAGCTCCTTGTATTTCTTACCTTTTTGTTCCACAGGTTCTCAAATAGCATCGCTGGACTCTGCAGTTAAAGTGCACAATCAGGACTCCGATGCACCCTCTCCTGTACAAGAGGAATCACCAGTAGTGGCTGAGCCATCGCGGCCTCGACCCTCCACTGTTACTGTCATCCACACGGGGACTAAATGACGCCAGGTTCCGCGGGAGGTGAGCTGGGAGACCACGGAGCTTTGAGACGGGATGAAACCATCCCAGGCCTCGTGATTCAACGTTGTTGCCCAGTTTGCCCATCCCGCAACCTCCCATCTGTTTCAGCCAACCACGGGAGGAATTTAAGGAGCATTGGCTCGGCTCCATTTACCACGGCTCAGCACGGCACCCCGCCGCTTCCCTTCCCACTGTCATACAAACCTGGAAGTGCAGATGGGGGGAGAGGCTCAGCAGAAGTTGTTATTGTGGAGGCCATGTTCAGGCTGGATCATGGCTGTCTGGCAGACAAACAAGCAGCTGGTCTGGGAAGTGCCACACTAAAGGGAACTGATTATTGAAGCTGCTGTCGATTTGGACTGAGAGCGCCTTGAGACAGGGCGCCCCTATGTATGCCTTGTGTAAATACCCTGCCTGGAACTGTTGAGTGGACTCATGTTATGCAAGTGAAATATAAGCTTCAAGCTGTGGTAAATAATTGTGACATCATCTGCACTCTGAACTTCTCGTTGTTAATTTGCTGTGGTATTTGCTACAATGGCTCACAGAGTCATAACTCCCAACAGTATGACAGTATGTGTAATCTCTTTGCTTTAACATGAGCAGGACAATGTGCTTTGATTGTGGAGTGTGATTTGGGCCGGTGCATTGCACTAATGTATTGGATTATTTATTTTCTTACAATATATAATGATTTTTGTAAGAAACGTGTTATTAAACTGGACTGAGAGGTTATTGCATTGAATGATAAAGGCACAGTATCTAATAGTTATTACTTTGTAATTGGTGTTTTATTTGATGAATTCATTTTAATGTGACTGTGAAGTCCTTCTTGACCACAGGAGGGCAATCACATGTTGCTTTGTGACCAGTTCTCAGGGATGTGCTCCAACAAGAAGCTATCCACCTCCCACCCCTCAGAAAGAAAAACAAAACCCTCCAAAATACTGCATATTATTCTAATGTGCCATTAGGAGAGTCTGACAGTTTTCCTACCTTAAGTCCATCATCACTGACATGTGGGCATCATGTAACTTGCACTGACCAGATTGTTTTCCCATGAATAGACCTTAAAGAATGGATTTGGATTTTTAAAAAGTGTTTATCAGTGAAGTGCACATTTATGTCTATGGTAAAAATGTAAAAAGACAACCGAATGAAAATGTATCTTAATAAGGATTGCTCCCATTGCAGAATTGTCAGATCAGTAGTGTACAGTCCAGTAGTTGAAATTTCGTGCTCTGCTTCCGCTCATGAAGTGGCTGCTCTGAGAACAGCTCACTCTCTCTGTGTTAAATCACTGTGCTTTCATACCAGCCTGTTGAATTTAGCAGAAAGACTCCTTCTCCTTCTCTTTCTTTCACACGGAGAAGAGACAGGAACTGTCTTTGTATTTTCTCTGTGGTACC
Source organism: Caranx ignobilis (assembly GCA_021432705.1). NCBI lineage: Eukaryota > Metazoa > Chordata > Actinopteri > Carangiformes > Carangidae > Caranx > Caranx ignobilis. Next base: position 67,962,858 of record MU269990.1, on the reverse strand, counting down.
TCTATTTAATTTTTAATCACTCAACATGAATGGGAGAGACAAAAGACAACACTCCACCAGAACAAGTCCAATATCATGGGCTCAGCCATTGTGAATTATCTAAAAATGTTGTGGTGAATATTGACTTCTGGACTTTGAGCCTCTATTTACTGTAAATACAAATCTCAACAACAGTTTGCTTGGGTCTTGAGTGTTTATTTTTGTCTTCCCTATGTTTTTCCCTCCAAAAATAATAATAAAAAAGTCAAAAGAAAGCAAAATATGAAGCATTTAAAGGCGTCAGTATGCATGTATTACATATTGTTACAGAACTGTTCTTTGGAGTTGTAGAAATTCATGTATTAAAAAAAGAGAGGCTTGTTTGCACGTGTCATTGCTTCTTTGACAGGAAGTAAATATCAGGTTAGTTAGAATATACACACGTTTGTTATATTACAAGTTGTTATTTCATATAGGTTTTCAATATGATTCAGTTAATATATGCAACTGATATTACAAAGGAGTAAATATATAATAACATGAGTAAATGCAGTATGTGAGTGAACATGAGGTGTTATGAATGATTGTAGATCTATTTACCCAGGATCGCTCCAGAACACACTGGTTGTCAGCTCCATACTTAATGACTTTTTCTAATTGTTGATCATTTTGAGAGACAACATTGATAATTCAGTGACTGTCTTTGGGTTAGGGGCTTTTGAGCTGTCACCTGAATTAAGTGTGTTTTGGGGAAAGGTGATTTTGACCTTTTATCATCCAGATGATTCATAGATTAACTAAAGTTAAACTTAAAGTATTTATTCATTCACTACCAATACATACAAACAGACTGTTTACTTTTTTTAGTGTTGTGGTGATGCCTTGTGCTTATTTCCTTTTTTCCCACCTGTTATTGACTATTTGCCAATATTCAAACACAGTTTGTGTCACATCAAATTCTTACCACAAAGCCAATGTCAGCAACACAAGGGATAAAAACAAGCTAAAACATTTGATGGTGTTGCTGATGTCTCTGCTGTGTACGCATCAGGTTCTGTGGTGAAGAGGACCACTGTCTTGCTAAGGCTGCTTCTGTTAAATGTTAGTATCCTGTCAGCCCGTCAGACTCAGATGGAGTGGCGGTTGTACTCGTGGGGAGGATGCATTCCGTCGTAGTGAAACTCCCTCCACTGCTCGGTGCTCTCTCTGGTCCTCTCAGTTTGCTCTGGAAGATTAGAAGTATTTTAGCGGCTGAATGAACTCGCTCAGTGAATAAACTCATCCTTCTCAGCTGCATCAGAGATGAGGAGTTCACATACCATCATGTTCCTCTTCAGCGTAGCTCTCAAACTCATTCCTCTTCTCCTCATGAAACTCTCTCTTCCGTTCATCTGCAGCCAAAACTAGTCTCTGCTCAGCTGCAAGCACACAGAGGGAATATGGAAAGCTCCCTTTAATATATACATATACAGAGAGACTACATTTAGAAATATAATCAGCAAAATGTACTTAATGTCTCAAAGTACCAGATGACATTTATCCTGTGACATTATTACATTATTGATGCTGCTGCATCAGCAACATTTTACTGTTGTTGTGGTGAAACTTTGAAACTATTTCTTGAGAACAAAATCTATAAATAAGTATATTAACTTGACAAAAAGACTGAGTGACTGGAGTGTCATGGTCTGTCTCCTATTCACTGCTCATGTCCTGTTTTATTTTGAAGTTCCATGTCTTGTCTTCCTGTGTTTGCCCTCCTGTGACTACCTCATCTGTCTCACCTGTGTCTTGTTTCTCCTTTTTGACCTTAGTCTTTTCCCAGTGTCTTTTGTCAGTTCGTCTGTGTTGATGTCCTGTGTCCATGCTGTGTTCCTGTGTTTTTCCTGTGGATACCTCTGTGAGGTTAAAATACATCTTTTGTTTCACCTTACCAGTTTTGTTTTGGTTTCTGCATTTTGGGTCCAGGTTCTTACAAACCATTGATAATGTGTTGGGTGGACTAATCTGCCTCTTTCTGAAACTACAGGCAACAGAAAAAGAAAAAAGATGTCAAACGCAGTGATGCTGCTGTTGACGAGTACCGCTGTTGTACCTCGGCAGTGTGGATAGGGTCGGATAAGGTTGGAGATATAAATACAGAGAGGTGATGGTGAGGACGTCAGACAGCCTCAGTGTGACCTGTCTGACATATGAAGGAGACCAGAGCTCATCTGTCGAGTGGGAACGGGTTAGTGTCAGTGAAACTGACAGCCACTGACTGCAGTAACCTTAGAAAGAGAGCCATTAGCTGAGATAGGAAAGGTTTGGGATAGCCATGCTAACCTTTCCAAAGTCTGGTCATGACCTTTAACCTTTTACCAGGATTCCCTACACAAGTCTGTGCGTGCTCTGCGAGCTGCAGCTCATGTTGGGAATTTGAGCCACTCGGCTGTAAATGATAAGTTTTAATGGTTGTAACATCACAGAAATGGTGTAGACTTGCAGATGAAACCATGTTTGATATCATGGCTAATGAGGTTAGTTTGCCAAACAGGAGCATTTCCCCCAAAATCGTACGTCCCCTTATCCACCTACTCCTGACACATGCTGATCAACTCTTTTCATTTGCTACCTGTCAGAGCAATGTTGTGATTTTACCTCATTATGCAGCAGGAGAGGCTCTTCAAAGTGAACACTATTTATTTTTCTCACTCTTTTACTTGGTTTCTCTGTGACCCCGTTCTGCCTGTGTGTCGGCACATTCCACATTCAGCTCCCAGCCGCTCACCCACTCACTCGTCCATCTCAGTCCTTTCACTGTGTTCTCTGCTTTGTGTTCATTTTATTCCTCCTTTCACAGACAAAGTGTCTTGTTGGTGTTACATGCACACAGCTCCACACAGCATGTTACACAACTCCATTTCAGAGCTGCAGTATCTCTGTGTGTGCTCTCACCTTCCTGTTGGCAGAACTCTGGGTAACACTGCTGTTAAATCATCCAAGAATGTCAAACACTGTACCGTATGCGAATTTTCAGCAAACGTTTGAGGAGGATATTGATGGATCTGCACTGATGTGAGAGTGTGTGAGCTCCATGCAGCCCTGTGGCTCCTGCTGCAGCCTCCAGCAGAGGAAGCAGAACTGATGTATGACCAGACAGGTCTGAGGTGGTCCAGAGAGCAGTGAACAGCTGCCGTCATAAAAACATTCAGACAGCAATAAATATGTTTTCCTTACCGTACGGTCAGGCAGTCATTTCTTATATTATTGAGTGCCACATTTTGGTTTCTTTAAACCGGAGGAATAAATCCATTGCTGGCGCTATAAAATACAATATATTGCTACTTGTTTCCAGTGAAATGCGTTTTCTTTGCATGCCAGGGAAGAGGCATTATCTCTTGTTCCACACAAAATTCAGCTACTTGAAAAACTTTGACTTTAAGGGAGCTAAGTGTAAAGTCATGACAAAAAAAAAAACAAAGAGCTGGTGAAATATGAAGATTAGTCGAGGTGGCGCACAAACATCTTGCACACTCCAAAGCTTTGTAGACAGGTGTGAAGGAACTCTTGACTGAACAGTCCAAGTAATTCAACTCAGTTTATCAATCAAAAAATCACTAATAAGTATCATTAATTACCATTATACAGGTTTGTTATCATTTAATATTGAATCCTTAGAAGTGAAACAGTGATTTAGTAGGATAAATGTTTTCTAGTGGTTTTGCTGGATGCAAAGTGATGACATTCATTCTGGGTTAACAGCATGAAAGTCAGTGTGAGTACAGATCTGAACTCACCATTGATCTCGTCCTGAGATTTCACGCCCCGTCTGCTGCGTCTCCTGAAGAAGTTTGAGGCATCGGCCTCCTTCATGAAAATCCTCTTCAGTGGACCTGCGGTGGAGGCAGGAGGAGGCTCAGCTCACAACATGAAGGGATAAAGAGAGAGGATGTAGAGGACAAGAGGTGCAGCTGAGGCAACTTCTCACCCTGTGGATCTTTAGTGCTGCTTGTGCTGCTGGGCACAGCTGCAGAGTCGGCCTCTGGAGACACTGGGTCAGAGAACAAAACATGAAAAACACAGAATCTAAGCTCTCCTGCATACCTCTCCATGAGAAACAAAGAAAGCAAACATCTATCATCATTGTATCTAAGGAATGAACTCCTGATGCACAGATCCACATGCAAGTGAGGTGCAAAAAAACAAAAACCTGAATCCAACAGCCAACCTCTGCATCAACTCACAGGACAGTGCGAGGAGCACAGTGAGGAGTGCCACCAGGGTCGCATACGTCCAAGACATCTTTAGTTCTGTGCCTGAATTGTTGGGATATAAGCAGTGACTGAGACCAGGAGGAAGAGAGGTGAGTAAGACGTATGTGAGAGGTGGGGTGGGACACTGGAGGAATATTGACTGCTTGTCAGAGGAGGGAGGGCGCGACCGAGTAGATCTGATAAGAGGCTGGAGCCAGCTAGCAGCAGAGAGGGGACAGGAAGGAGCAGAGGACTCCGACTGGACTTTTTTCAGTCACTGCACTGTGTATTAAAGTAAGCAGAGGTGACACCATGTATGCACTTAACATTCATTAATTTCTTACCTGTTTCCTCAGTCATACCATAGATGGGAAAACTAAGGGCTCACTATGGAGATTACTCCACAGACTGAAAATGCAACCACTGTCTGGTTAATACCCAAACCTATTAGACATGAGATGGATGACAGACAACAAAAACACTGCCCTAGAACTGGAGCAGTGTTTTCTTGCCAAACGTCTCTTTTACAGATGCAGCTGAAAACGGGCACCTCAACAAGGCTGCTCTCTCTCCGGTTCTGCGAAAGTATGCGGCTCTCTGTTTGCTTGAGTTTTTTTTCCCCACCTGGATTCTGGCTGTGCCCCAGTTGCTTAAATTGTTTTGTGGGGCGAACCAAGGTGGATGGATTGATGCTCAGGGAAGCTGGAGGTTTGAGAATATGTGAAGTGGGAATGTTTTGCTCAGGAAAGTGAGGAAAACATGTGGGGGGAGGAGGAAATCTCTCTAATTTGCACCAAGTGAAAATATTTGAACTACATACTTGAAGAGAACTAGGACAGTGAAGGCAACAGAAGTCACAGAGGGGTTTTTACCTGACAGTGCTTTGAGCAGGTTAACTCTAAAACTTAAAACTCATTTATTTGAATGATCTTCTGAAAACAGTTGACAATCGTACATACTGAGCAGTAAGACTGAGGACATCCAACTCCATCAACTGGTAAAAACAGCCTAGATATTTGTAAATGACATCAGTTTACTTTACACTGTGGTTGAATGGTGGGTTTTTTTCATCATGTGTGATACAAACGAAGGAAAACCTGTTGCGCAGACATAAATGAATAGTTATAATATATGTCGTAACAGTATGTGGGTGTACCAGCTGGGTGGGTGAGGTGTGTGTAATGCTGTAGGACTGCGGTGTTTCCTCCAGTAGGGGCCGCTGTGGAGCCGCACTGACCGGCTCCGTGTCATTTCTATCAGTGACAGTTGGGTGGCGCCGTTTCCTCGCTGACATTTGGATGACACGGCTGTGTGGTGGCAGGCAGGCAGGCAGGCTGAGGACACGCTCAGATCAACCAGTAATCACCATCGTCCCTCACGCTGCCATGGTGTCTCCGGTTTGAAAAAAAGAGAGACCAACAGCGGCGCTTCCTATTTTCTACCGGGAGTGTAACTTTAAAAAGCCTCAAACCGAGCCATGCTGCTGGACGATACTACCCCGCGGATATAAGCGACACTGAGGAGCATAAAGTAGCTACCACCACCCGAGACCACAAAGAAGAAGAAGAAACGGTCGGTGCTAATTCTGTGTTTTTTCTTCTTCACGCTCGGAGGGAAAGACGGCATCCGGCCTGAGAAGAAGCTCCGAGGTCGGGGACTCCAGTCGGAGCAACGCTGCTCGTTTCTGGTGAGACCTCTTCACATTATCGGTGTTAGTTTGTGTGTGTGTCTCTCTCTGTGTGTGTATTTGTATGTGTGTGTTTTTACCGCAAGGAAACGGCTCAAGAAACATGTAGACCAACCTGCGCTGAAAACAAAACGAGCTCGGCAACAATGCAGCAATGTTTACTTGACTGTCGTCGGTGTGAGAGCAGCCGTTTGCTGTGTTGTGTGTTCACTTTGTCCCATTCAACGGTCACCGTGTGCCGCATTTAACTCGCACAAACTGCGGGGTTAGCAACACATGAATGCTAACACAAGTTCAGAGCGGTTAATAGTTTATCACTCCGGCCCGCTCCGGTTAAACATTTGTGTGAGCTCTGTTGTTAAACAGCACTCGGAGCGACACAAACAGTTGGCTGGTCGGTTGTCAGTGAAGTGAACGAGGCCGGGTGGTGTGGAGGGAGGAGGGCTGCCTGGCTGCTCTGCGTGTATCGTCTTGCATATTTGCTTCCAAAACATTCACTGACCCACATTTCAGAGATGTACTGACTTACTGCTCCAAACATTTTTCACCGGCTACTTGAAGCACAAAGGGCGCAAACTGTATAATTACACGAATTAACAAACTAACTCTGTCTCACACACACACTTCCACATACAGTACAGTCAGCATGAAGAGCTTTAAGTCTAGTAGATGTTAGGTGTAGGCATATGGAAAACGGTGTGAGACCCCTGCAGCTTCGAGGAATGTCAGCTTTCCATGAATTCCTCTACTTGTTCTTATAGGGAGTTAACTTATGTGTGTGTGTGTGTGTGTGTGTGTGGGGTGGGGGGGGGGGGGGGGGGGGGGGGGGGGGGGGAGTGTGAAGTTAGCAGGATGTCCAAAAAGGAAGACATTGTTCTGGAAAGGGCTGGTGTTCTCATGGCAAACTGATGAGGAAGTTCATTTTGGTGTGAGAACACCCTGGAGCCTGCGTGCTCACATATTTATCGTCACATTTGTTGTTGTCAACTCTTTTTTTTCTGTGTCTACAGATTCAGAGCACAAAACTATGAACCTGGGCTGGGCGAATACCTTCAGACATTACTTACAGTTTATTAGACACACCTTGCCAGTGCTATTGTAATGTGGTGAAATTGCCCTGTAATGAATCCTTCTTTCACAAAGGTTATAGCAGACTGTTTATGTTTACACTCGTTCAGAGGTGCTGGTTTAATATATAGTTGTTTTAGAAACCTTAATTACAGCAGACTGGTATTCCTTTATACAGAGAGGTGTTTCCAGTGTTAATGTTCAACAGCACCACAGACTTCTTAGGTAGATGATCCTCAGACAATTTAAACTGAAGCTTTATATTATAAACTTAAGTTTACAATTTGTAGCCCAACATTTTTTTGAGTAGCTTACTGTTGTTTGACCAATTGATTAATCGTATGTTTCAACTGTTGGTATTATGAGATTATATCATTATAAGAATTTTTTTTAATGCTGATGTGACACTTTACTTTCACCACTGAAACCAGAACAATACGTCTTTTTATACCTTGTGTCTTATTTTTGTCAGTCGAAATCTAAAAAAGCAGAAAACAACCTCGCAAATATTATTTAGTTAGGTTTTGTTTCTGTGTCATTCTGCAAGGGATTACAAGCCACCATCACAGTCAGCTTGTTTGTTAAACTCATTTGAATGAAGTTACAGATTGATGTCCTACCAAGAGAACAGAATAAAACATATGTCAAATGAATTGTACAACTTACAGGTTACCTTGATAGAGATCATGTCCCATGTTTTGTCCAGCTAATCAGCTGGTCTGAATGTTTCATATGTGAATAGCCAATTTAATCTTGACTAAACAAAACCCTGCACAGTTCCACATAGAAATGAGAATAGAAAACAAAGTGAAACTCATTTTCTACAATAGCACGTGTCAAATCCACTTTTCTTCTTGTGAAGTCTGAAAACAATCAAACGCTCAGAGTCAGACCTTTTGACGGTTTTTGAATCCGTGCAGCAGAGGCATTGCTCTCTGTACCAAAACAAGTACAGATCTTGGATGTACAGACATGCTTGTCACTGGTTACAGTTGTTATTGTTTTGCTGATGGCTGGATGAAAGAACTGTCACAGCACTTTGTCCTGCTCATTTCCTGTGAGCGGCTCTCAGTTTGACAACTACAAGCTGTTGAACTCCCCTGCAAGATGTCTGTCTGTCATTCACAGGCTCCAGGAGGTGTGTGGATTTTTGGGCTCAGAACACCTCACGTTCAGCCCGGTGTACCTTCAGGAGGCCAGGGAGCTGATGGGGGGGCAGTGTGCCCGTGTGTGTGTTGGTTTGACGTGGGGTCGTTTCCCTTGGTGAAGGCCTTGGGGATGGTGGTAGCAGGGTAACCTGACCCGTTGCGAAACAGCTGTAGCTACGTGGTGCTGATCCCTGGAGTCCCAGTGCAGATCAGATGATGGTCCAGTATGTGTATGGGTGTGTGTGAGTGTACATATAAATGGATGGGTTATCACCAGACCCTCGTACTTCACTTGTACACATGCAGTGACACACAGAACATTTTTGAATTGAACTTCAAGGACTTATAAGACACCGTTTAATTCCTTGCCCTTGTCTTTTGCATATACAAGAGTGGGCTCCCTCTGTATATATATATGTGTGTGTGTGTGTGTGTGAGCTCATGTTTAAGCGGCAGTCCAAGACAGCTGGCTGAAGGTTAATGTGTCACCACTCTCTGGGGAGCAGCTGCTATGTCACAGGCACCACTCCTGTCTATAGATAGCCATGAATACAAACTCTTCCTCTTTTCTCTGCTGCATTAACAAGAATCCGGCATGTGTGGCTCAGTCCCTGCACATGCAGTTGCTCCACGAGAAAAGAATGCTGCCGCTTGCAAGTTTGCTCGCTGTCACTCCCTGATTGTCTGAATCTGGAAGTGTCCAGTGTGGTACCGAAGACCCCCCACCCACGCTCCCGCCTAGAGCCAGCTGGCTGAGAACCTGTTTGGTTGAGTTATACAGTAATAACTAACATATCTGGGTCGTCATCTGTGGTATTAATGTCTGAAACAGGTGAGGGACAAATATTGCCTTTTTTCCCCCGTCACTCTTGGCAGGATTTAGAGAAGCTGTCTGAACATTTGTCTGGTCTTTATTTGGAAGCACACACACTCCCATCGTCATCCACACCAACATTATTACAGCCGGGGTAGCTGCGCATATTTGAGATGTGCTGAAGTGTTTGTAATTAAGTTTTCACTGGTTTAATAAAAAAAAACCACCTTAAATCCCTGTGTTTGGGTTTTTAAGTAGCTGCATTTAGAAAACCCCCAGGACCACTCAACCTCAGCTCAGTAGGTTTTTTTTTTCTAATCAGGGACTGAGAAAGCAGACGGCTATTCAACAGCTAAGGATGAATGTCAGCTTCCTTCTTAATCAATTTTCCATTTTAATTTAAAGCTTAGTGAGTTTCTCACTGTTCACTTCTTAGAGAGAACAAAGGGGATGTAGAGTATTTCCAGATTGTTTTCCTCCTCTTCAGATGAATGCAGGAGAAATCCAGATAAGAGCTGAAATCAATAACTGATTAGTCGCCCACAAATAATGAAATAATGGTTGTCATTATCAAATGGCTCCAGCTTTACAGATGTCATGTGCTGCTTCGCTCTTTGTATCTTTCTCTTAAATTTGGTTCACCAGCAGCAGTTTTCTGGGATATTAGGGATTAGGTCTCCAACTATCTTCATTTTTTATTAGTTTACCACTCAACAATTTCTAGAGACAAAAAGAGTAAAATTCTTGCAGTTGAGAAGCTGAAACTTGTACACTGATTGAAGATCGGATGAGTCATTGAGATTGTCCAGCTCGGTGGTCAATAGACTAAATGTTTGGGCTCCAAAATGATTTCTCAGTAACACGTTACAAGTTGAAAACAACAGTCTCTCAATGCAGGGAAAGGAAATTCACTGAGGTGCTGCAGCATACAACTGTTCCTGGCAATACATATTGTTTGAATCTACTACAAAGGCTCCTGAAAGCTGCCTGTGTTTGCAGTTTGATATGGAAACTGATGTTCTGATAACCCCATCCTGCCATCTGCCCTCTGTTAGATAGCAGTCAGGCCCGTTGTTCCCTTTCAACAGCCATGTAAGGCTATCAAGACCTGCTGGGGCTGCTGGTGTGAGGATGAGCGCAGACGGGCGGGGGGGGGGGGGGGCTAATTGTCGCTCTCTCAGATGCTAATGCTCTGCTCACAAACGCACACCAGGTGACTTGACTCAGGATCAAATCAGATGAGTCCTCGCCTTGACGATTATCTCCTTAATGAGCCAAAGAGGAGTCGGTCGTAATCATGCTGCCCCCGCCCCCTAGAATGAATGGTGGGTATGTAAATATCATCAGTGGAATAAAAAGGATAATAATGATAATGACAATAATCAGAAAAAGATAAAGAAGTTGCCGTTTATCTGCATATGACATGTCTGAAGGGAAATTAGTGTTATGTTTTTTTGTTTGTTTGTTTTTTATAATCGTTTGTGTATTAAAGGGTTAGAGTTCAGGTTAGGGTTGTATGTATATGGCAATCCATGGTTAGTAGTTTGATTATCAATAGTGAGAGTGTTTTATTTCTGTGATAGATATCTGACACTGTCATTAGATTGTGTTGCTTCTCCCTCAGTGGTTGGTTTAATTAGTAGATGGCGGTCTAAACAACAGCCACACTCATTACACATGTGACATTTGTTGTGTGCAATAGTGCGTCACTCGGTTTCCCCTCAAGGTGAATGTTGCATCTCATAATGGTTAATTAATTTGCTCTGATGCTGGCAGAGGTGATCTTTGTTTCAGGCTAGGTGACCTACACTACACAGCAAAACACTGTAGGAAACCATCTACGCTTTGTAAAGCTAAAACAAGCCATCACAAGATGTGACTGGAGAGAACACTGTGTTAATGAAAAATGGGTAGCCCCAAACACGAGAACATTTCTAAATCATCACAGATGAGATTATTAATTTGTAGCTGTTCCACAGTGACCCCCGCATGACCTCCTGTCCCCTGAATAACTATACTAGAGCTCAGTGTGCAGTTAAACCACAGCTACTAACCTGCAGTATTGAACCTGGCTGTCTACTGTCTGACTGCAGGCAGTGTTGGGCCACAGAGGAAGCTTAGAGAGGAGCAGGACTGTCACTCAAGCCACCGTAACCATGGCAGCACTGTTAATCAGCCAGCGTTGAATCTTATTGCCTGTGAGATCTGTTGCTGTGCGTCACTGGTCTGGCCTGCCCTCCTTCAACCACAGGGCCAGCTGAGGTGTCTGTATATACACACACAGCACTGACCAGTCTGTCTGTCATCGCCGCTCAGACCCTGTGGACACAGGTGACGTGTGTGACGGCCATGACAGCAGGCCGAAGAAAGAATGTGTGTCAGTGAGGATGGACAAGAGGCAAATATGATGTGAGTCTTTGTGTGCTGGGCCTGGATGGGGATCAAACAGGTCTGAGTGAGAAGTAAAGCCTCACCTGCTGCAGTGAGTATCCCTGTGTGTGTGGGTGGGTGTGTTGGGGAGGGGGGGGCATGCCTGGTTGTCATGCTCAGCACTGCTCAGCTCAGCACTACACAGCATGACGCTACCTCCTGCATCTCCTGAAAAAGCCTACTTTTTACTCTGCACAATGCAGCCTTTATATACGGCCTCCATAATGGAGCCAGCTCCTTCACTCATGTCCTCATTGTCTTGGCCAGGATGAGAAAAGGCTGCTCTTTAGAAAAGCAAGGCTGAGCTCACCCGTGAATCATGCCAACAGTTTCGCTTGTTCTCTGCCTACTTCTGTAAGTGAGGCAACCAGGGGAGGAGAGACGGGAGCTTTCTCTGACCCCCGTCCCTCTAAAGACGGCGATGTTTGGAGGTTTACTGGAGCCTGGAGGGGTCACTGAGAGGTTGTGACCTTGCTTTTCCTGTTTTCTGTGTGTGGCCCAGACAGCAGTCACGCTGTGGCAGGGATGGTGGATGATTGGTTCATCTAGCAGAAGTGGGACACTTGTGCCAGTGATGTTAGCTTGTGGAGCGCTGCCGTGCGGGTGGTGGTTCCTCCCAGCAGGACTTCTGCTCTTACCCTTTTAGTAGGCCTCTGGTCATCATCAGCACAGTTACCGTTTGCTCCTGGCTACAGCAGGAAAAGGACAGAATCCATGTAAACCATATGTCTATTGTCACCACTGCAGCATCTATAATGGTTCAACCTCCCCCCACCCCCCTCCTTTTTATCCTGCATCCACCTCTTTATCGTCTGCATTGCTTAGTGCCAGGAAAACAGAGGTGGAAAATGCAATTTAGCATACAGCTGGAGATGGTCTGCAATGCTAGTCATGTTCTGGTGGATATTGATGGTTGCTTCAGGGAAAAAAAATGCAAACATAATTGTGGGGAGGCGGGGGGGGGGCTGCAGGATTGATGGGGTGTTGGGGTTCGCTATAGGGTGTGAGATGGAGAGAGACAGAAAATCAGCATGCATACGGTCTCCTGCTGTGCTCTGCATTTTGAACATGGAAAAAAAACAGTGGGGTTGCCTTGGCAACAAATCCCAAATCAGCGTGGCGCTCGGACCCCTCCACTCAACCCCACATTTCTCCCCATCCTCGCCGCCCCTCTCTCCTCCTCTCTTCCTCCCTGGCCACCACCCAGTGGATCTGGAGCTCAGACCTCAGACCGGCCTACTTAGGAGAGCAGGGATGAGGCTCAGAACAGGGATCATGTCCAAAGCTCCACACTCGATCCCAGAGCAGGAGCGTGGGCCAGTGCATACGGGTGCACAGTAGACATCCCACCCCTCCTCCTCCTCCTCCTCCTTCTCCTTCTCCTTCTCCTTTTTACTGCTGTCGTTAACTTTCCATGAAGCTTTCAGAAAGTGATTTGTATCCTCTCAGCGTGCTGGACAGGAGGTCATATCCCAGTTATTTATGAGAGGTTAATGTGCACCCTTATACCCCCATCATATACATTCATAAATTAAAATGGGGACCTGGATATTACAATGGAAAATGAGGAGACCCTGACTGCATATGGCAGCAGTAAATGGCCTGTCACTTTATCCTAATTTGGTGCCACATAATCCTGATTTGAGTTTATCCGAATGATCATAAACACAGTGTTTTTATTTGTGCAGAATCAGAATTAGGGCTCTATCTATCTGTTCAGTATTGATTATTTATTTTATTTAAAAGTAAGCAATCATCACAATTAAGAAGCTGGAACATTAGACAATTTAGCACTTTTGGATTTGTAAACTAGTGACTAAAAAGTGCTGAGTGTTTTCGTTGCACCCTCAGACAGTACTGTGAAAGTAGTTTTTGGTCAGAGTTATATTTGTACTTTTTCGATCTGGCACATATATGTATATATCTACCTGTGTATCTATTTATGTTGAAGGCTGTGTGTAATGCTGCCGCAGGAGTGTGGTTGACGCAGTGAGCTGTTCAGTAGATGACATACTGCTTGCCCATGCTGCAGCTGATTTGTCATGAGGCGAATCTGACTGATGTGAAGCTGCAGTGACAGCTGAGCTGACATTCTGCCTCATCTTGGTTCCTGGAAACATTAGATTGATTGTTGCCTGACTAAGAGCACAGAAGGGAAGAATGTATTAATGTAGGAAGAAAGCTGCGAGGGACAAGATCAACATGTGAAAATTTATATTCTGAAGTGGAAAAGCAAGGCTGAAGTTGAAGAAGCGTGTCCCATCGCTCTATCATGAAGACGATGGGACATTCAAAGACACAGCACAGCTTGTCTACAGGTCCTTGGGGGAATAATGTGAAAAAGTGTTGCAAAAAGCTATTTGAGACTGAAGAGGAAGCAGTTTGAAATCCATAAATAGAGATAGATTATCTCAAGGATGTCATTTGGGTTTGTCGATTTTAATTTTGAAAATGACAGAAATTTGGAGGTGAGTGTCAGTTCTCTGCAGCTGCTCCACACCTCTGCATCAGGCTCAAGGCCACATTAATTGCTGTTGCTAATTGCTGTCTGTGGTTGCTATGTGGGCAAGGTGTCTGTAGCTTGGTTGCACTGACTCTGATCATTTCTGATTCTGCTGATGCTGTATGAGTTCATTCTTAAATTTGTGAAAGACCCTGTGAATTACTCTACTAATCAAAATCGAGCTTTAATGTTCAAGATGTGCTCTTTTCCTCTCATGGAACACAGGCTTCCTAAAATCAGACACAGTGCCTCTTTTATCATTTTGATATCCTGAAGGCAGTTGGCTGAGTTTGTTATCATGGGCCTGATGAGTGCATTTTTCTTTTTTATTATTTATCAAACCAGAAAAGTCACGGCTCTAGACTCAAACAGGTCACTGTATCCAGGGATTGTCAATTTCAGATGTGTCAGATGCTCACAGCTATCTGAAGCAGTGAATGATGTGGACTGCATCAGATTTCCTTCTGTAGTTTGCGTGCTCCTGATCTACAGTTTGATATTTTGTCTTTGTACTGTCCCAGTTTGCTTTGGACTCGAGCCCAGTTCAGACAGACGGCTGCTGCTGTCCACTCTGTGCAGGGAGCGGGAGACCGGCTCACTGCCTCAGAAAACTCTGTGTACAACAAACTTTTTAAACCGGTCGCCACAGCTCTACGATGATACAGGAGCTGCATGGCCTATTTCTCACCCCAGAGGGCTCTTCTTGTGAAACGAAAGTTTTGAAAACCCAGCCACCATGGGTTTCAACCTACTTTTGTTTGCCAATTGACTGCAGCTGTTGTCTGTCTTCCTGTTTTTCACCTTTCTGACCAGGGTTTAGTTAAATCAAATTAGCTAGTTTGGGCTGATACTCATTAATTACATTTATTTTTGATTGTCTGCTAATCAGTGAAATTATTTTTCAAGAGCAAATGTGAAATCATTGGTTTACCTGGTTTGCTGATTTTCCCTGCTTTATATCTTTGTAAATTGAATATGACTGGAGACATCACTCTGGAAATGTAAAAATAGACATTTTTCTTTTTCTTTTGCGCTTAATCTCTTTTGATTTGCACAACCACACAGACAAGAAAAGACTACAGAGTTTAGGGTCACTCAAATCATCAGTATTTGGAGAGCAGTGCTGGTTTTCTGTGACACCAAAAGCAGTGAATTGATGCGTTTTTGGACAGATTTCGTGCTGTGAGTGATATTTGGTAGACAAAAGACTTGTCACTAGGGAATAGTTGACAGCCAGTGGAGGCCTGAGGGACTGTATGGCTCATGTGTTTTCATGTCTGCTTTTACTCATCACCTTCATCGTCATCATCACAGACAGACAGACGCAGGTCCAGACTTGAAGTTGTAACGGCGTTATAATCTCGACGCTGAGGTCACAGGGAGAGGCTGCTTGGGATTAGTTCCTGCCAAACTTTCCCAAATATTCCCTGTCTTGGTTTGAAACCCTTTTCACACAAATTCCCTCTTTCTCTCTCTCTCACACACACATTCTCTAGCTCTCACACTCAGCCACTCTCATGCACACAGTAAATGCAACTGGAATGTGTGATGTGGACTCAATGTGGCCTGGGCTAGTCCTGCTCCATTCAACAGCAAATCCCCCTGGTTTAGGATCTGCTTTTATAGTTGGCTGTGCCAGGGACTGTACTCTAAACTCAGTCGTAAGAATCTCTCACCAACTTGTCATGTTTTCCCACAGGAGAGGAATGTAAAGTAATGAGGGTGAATGAGCTGAGTCATAATTAATGTCAGAGTGCTGATTGGTCCGTGTCTTTGTTCGTTCAGTCAAAGATCTGGTGATCTAATCACATCTTTGATTTCAGTTTGTCTCTTGAAGTGGGATTTTGAAATATGGCTGCAGGTGAATGAGGTGTTCTCTTGTGAGTCAGAGGTGGTTCATATCACAGATTTTGAAACGTTAAGGCCAACATCATAGTGTGAATATTCT
Source organism: Caranx ignobilis (assembly GCA_021432705.1). Lineage (NCBI taxonomy): Eukaryota > Metazoa > Chordata > Actinopteri > Carangiformes > Carangidae > Caranx > Caranx ignobilis. The sequence continues at coordinate 67,947,046 of MU269990.1, read as the reverse complement.
CCTGCAGCTAAAACCAACTGTATCTCTGACTTATCCGTTTCTTACATGTGTTAACTTGCAACCACAACGCCCATATTTATTTATTTACTAATTAAACCTTTTGTCAACCTCAGGCCTCCCCTTCCCGAGAGCTCCATGGAAAAGATGAAGCGTTTCAAGAGACGTCTCTCTCAGACGCTTCGAGGCAGCCACACCATCGACGAGTCGCTGTCTGAGCTGGCCGAACAGATGACCATTGAGGAGAACGGTCTGAAGGACAGCGGTGAGTTTTACTGCAGTGACTGCAGATGTTCATATTGTTGAACGTAGAGCTGCTGTAACCAGATTTTTTCATCCCTATGAATTTCTATGAATGGATTTTCTCAACATAATTACATGAATCTCCTGGATAATGATGATGGTAGTTATTCTATAGGTCTATTTTACAGTCACCAGATCACTCACCCTCTTAAACTCCTACAAAGAACTTTCATTGTGTTGATTTTGGCGACCCCTGTGGACAAAAGCAGTAGGTTTCTCTTTGCAGATCCTGCCCCATTATCAGCCAGGATGAAAATATAGTGCTGAAATTGAGCTCTGTTTTTACTCGCTAGCGTAGCAACAACCCAATGCTAATTTGTAGCCTCGCCAAATGTGCCGTCCGACCTGTCTACTGCCTCCCTAAGGAAAAGAGTTACGCTGTTTAGAAATAGCTTATCTTCCCAACGATGGCCTCATTTGCTGTCGTTGGTCACACAGAGACATCAGCAGAAACAAGAGACTTTTGCATATCCAGTTAAAAGTTCCTTGTAGGGGCTTTAAACACAGTTTGATGGAAAACTGAACATTACAAACCACATGAGGCTCAGATTCACTGCACGGTTGTTGTGCTAGATGATATTTAAGGGAGTTGTGCCTAAGTGGCCATTAGAGGTCCCTCAATTGATTTCAAATTATATTTGCCAAAGCACAGTAAATGGCTATTGTGATTTAAAAAGGTTTAGTAGAGCTCTGACAGGATTATATATACATGACTCACTCCACATTCATATTCTTTGTTAGACAGTAGCAGTTGTGGATTTTAAAAATCTGCAGTTGAAATACTTATAATTGGTACTGTGGCAAATAACTGACTCAGGGTTTAGTTAAGTCTGTCTGACACAAAGACAGGGAGGGCTCCAGATCACACATCTACAAAATGTGAAGGATAACACAAATAAGTCCAAGGCTGTTCATTCAAACTAACATGTAACATTTCCAGCACAATTATGTAATAAAGTGCGTGTCTGAAATGGGATTTAGTAGCAGAATTTTAATGGACTGCATATATATAGGACTTTTATCCAAAGCCAAATCCAATTTTTATCTAACACTGACCCAGAATCAGAAAGTGGTGGTAACTGAGTGTAACTGCTGAATGTTTGCGTTTAAGGTTTACAACAAGTGTATATTTGTAGCATCCGCTCTCTGTAAGCAGCACACAAAACTAGATTTTAAACTTGATGACTGGACATTTCTTACTGGGATGCACCTTGGGTGTCATGATTGACTTTTGTTGTTAAGCTTTTAGTCTTGATGTTTTATTACTGAACCAGATAATTAAAGATGAAGCTGTTCTTATTTTCCACTGTTCATTCAGCTCAGGCAGTTTTATGTTCATCCACCTCTTGTTTATTGACTATAGTTGGTCGACATGACATTACTCTTTATTCGGTTTTGTGTAGATACACTTGTACTGACCATAGTTGGTTACATCATTCACTCCCATCCCACTGAAGGTTGTGGCCTTCAAGGCGTCAAAATAAAAGCAGAGTGGCACAGCAGCTTATCTCTGCTGATATTCACTAAATCTGCAGGGAGCGAGAGAGGGAGCATGCCTTGGTGTGCCACCATGTAGTTGCCATGGCACTCAGGGTCTGGAAACATTCTAGAGTTTCCATGACATCGCCACGGCGACTTGGATGACTTGGTGAAACCAGCCAGGCATCTTGATGCATACCCTCCTCTGTTTTCTTTTTTTTGCATCCTTCAGCTCCTCTTCCTCTCTTTTGGCCACCCCAAGTTTTCTCCAAGCTTCTTTCAGGCTTGTCCTCAGTTTCCTCTTCTTGTCTTTTGTCTGAATGAGAAGTTTTTTCTTCCCCTCTTCAATCAATCAGATCGTCCAAGTCCGCCCCCCTCCCCACCTCCCTCTGAGAACTAACTGGGCTTTGTAAAGAGCTTTTTGTGTAGTGATTAACACCAGGTTTGGCCAGAGTGTTCTGTGCTTAGTGAGTGGGGACACAGAAACATGTTGTGTGTGTGTATGTGTGCGTGCATGTGTGTGTCTGTGTGTATGTGTGTGAGAGCAAGCTTGTGTGAGGGGATTTTAGCAGCCTGTGTAACAGTAAGTGGGGTAGAGAGGAGACAGAATGGAGTAGCCAGATGAGATGTGATCTGAACTCTGATTGGGGAATGCGTTCTGGTCCTGATCTGATTATGCAACACGTATAACTCGGGCCAGCGGCAGCAGCAGCTGCACAGAGATAAGAGAGAGGTGGCATAAGGACCTGGATATTACACGGGAGCTGTGTATTTGTCTGTTTTCATTTTCGAGGAAATGCTTCATGTACTGTGCAAACATCTCAGGATGCTTTCGAAAATAATGCCATGAATAGTTTTTATTTTGAAATTCATGTACAAAGTGCAGTAACAAGAAAAACCTGAATCAAGTCACTATTTGATGTGACCATTATTAAGACAGCATACTTCCCTGCACACTTGTACACAGTTTTCTAGGTAGTTGACAGTAAGTATTGGAGAACTTGCTGCAGTTCAGTTATGTCTGTCAGTGTCTTCATGTGATCTCTGAGTCTGTGATGTCGAGATCAGGACTGTGGAGGTCAGATCATCTGTTGCAGGACTCCTTGTTCTTTTCACTGATGATAATTCTGTCTCCAGCTGTTCATGTATGCGTGTTTGGAGTTGTTGTTGTGCTGCAGAATGTTTTTTCCTTGATGGAGTTGCGTGATGAATAAGACTGTAAACATCTAAACTGCCTAAAACCTTTGCACAGTAATGCACTTCTCAGTGCATTACTGTGTCAGTGTTGAGGTGTGATACACTCAGAATAGAGGACATGGCAAAAATGTCATATGTAGACATCTGTTACATCAGTGCTGGCAAACTGTTTGACAGTGGATGGTTTGTGCAGCTCAACAAGACCTGAACACCCTGTGCACTCCAAATTAACTCAGAGTCTTGTGAACTTAATTTTCATGATATGATTTAAGTCAGAGAAATACTGAGTTGGTCGACTGTAGAGACTGGAGCCACACAATCACTGAGCTGTGGGGGTAGCTCAGCAGATGACGTGGTTACACTGAAAACTCACAAACTATGATAACTATGATTCAGATATCAATGATGCACTATAAATGTGTGAGTGCATATCCTAACTCTGATTTGAGTTAAAGGTACATTTGACAGCTGACCAGACCCAGCGGCTGATGACAGACCAGTCAGTACAGGTGTAGGGAGGAAAGTGCATTCACTCATCCACTACAGAGCCCCAAACAAATACCCACTGAGGTGAGGAAGACTGTGCAGCATTTTAACTGGGGCTGTGTACTGACAAGAATCTATTCATATGATACATATCCCAAGGGGGTTGATAATGGGATTTATAGAGATACTCTAAGCAAGGTGATGTGTTGCAATGTCTTTTACAGTATTCCCCCAAAACTTGAAAAAAAGCAACTAACAACACAAAGTGGTCTATGGACAACAAATACAGTTTTATATATTCATACCTGTATTTCACAGTTTTCTGCATCATAGTAAAAGTGCACACAAAGGGCCAGATGAAAGGGTTGTTAATACATTACATTAAACATCACACTTTTCACCACTAGTGAAAAGAATGGAAATATTTTGAATATTTTTATTTTTATTTAGTTCAAAAATGTATCTGTCCACAGTCCCTCATTTCTTATTCTCAGTTTCAGATTCAATTGTTTTAAAGGGCTCTATGGACGAAATCCTCTTTTGCAGTATGTTTTTTTTTAGAGATATATTTTTGGGCTTCATCATGATAGGACAGTGTGAGAGACAGGAAATCAGGGGAGAGAGACGGGGATGACATGCAGCAAAGGGCTGTGAGATGGATTCAAACTCTGTGGGCTGCTGTGATTAGGTCCTTGCCTACATGGGCTGTGCTGTACGGGGTGAGACACCCAAGTGCCCTAATATATGTGATTTTTAAAACTTTCTGGGTGCAGCTTCTCACATCTTTATACTTTGAGATTTCTTGGACTTTTATGCTGGTAAACTGAATGTCTTTGGGTTTTGGGCTGCTGCTCAGACAAAACAAGATGTTTGATATATTTTAGATCCTGGGAAATGGTACCGGGCATTTGCATGGGTGAGCTCCCATAGTGTGGCGGTAACCTCGTCCATCCCTCACTTAACCAATCAATAACCCTGACCATTATTCCAAACCAGAAAGGGGCAGCTCCAAGTGGACTGTAAAACCGTGTCGATTTGATCATAAACCTGAAGTTATTGTTCATCCTCTCTGACAGACTGATGTGTTCGGTCAGTAGCCATCTTTGTTTTCTCTGATGGAATTATGGACTCTAGCTGTTGCCTTGTGTCCCATCCTAATCCTCACTGTCCTTGCTGCACGTGTCCAACAGTATCCCTCTGTCTGAGCTCTGACTGTCCTGCTAAACTGCTTCTCTGCTTCTCTGAGGCCCGGCTTTCTCCTCACAGTCACAGTTGGAGTTTTAGTAGCTGCTGCTGCCTTCACCTCTTGGCAGAATGCTTCTCCCCACACAAAGTCGACAACATGGACTATGAGTTTTGTGTACACACTAAACTCTAATCACAGGAATGTCATATTCTGGAGAAATCAAAGCACACATCATCAAATCACACTGTGTTTTTTTATTTGCCTGGGTAATCTCTGTTACTTAGTAACCACCTCATGCTGTTGTACACTGTGTTAAACATATGACACCACATCACCACAAACTTTCATATCCAGGACCCTAACTATTGCTGTACAGAGCCTAATCTTGTGTATAATCTGTTGTGTAACAATACATCTGTTTGTGTCTGTTTTCCTGGATGTTTTCACTGCTCTCAGTCGTCCTCGTTTTGTTTCCGCTCTGCTTCACACTTGTGGTCTTTTCTCTAAACTGTGAAAAGGAAAATTAAACTTCACTGTCCATTTATAAATCCATTTATAAAAACTCAGGCTCTGTGCGCTGTAGTAGTTGTTTTTCACCCAACTCCATATCTTACTAGGCCACTGCATTTAACATATGACATGCAACTGTAGATTAAGAGTTAAAACCACTTATGTAATGACAGTGATTATGTTTATGCAGTCTGGTGTGGGGCCAGTTATGTATAGCTATAGAAAAACAAATTGATGTGCGTAAATGAAACTTTTTTTTTTTTTTTTTTTTTGAATGATCACCCCTCATATTTCATGAAAAAAACAACACAGGCATATTTTAAATCAGAAGTACAGATTATTAGGATAGAATGAAGTCATAGAGCTTACAGCCTGTAGACAAACCATCCATTATGTGCATTTTAGCTGAAACTCTGATCGAACATTCGCAGGATTTTCAGGCCAGTAGTGATATTTGTCTTCAAGAGGCTGATACATCCACTCCAGTCAGGGCCAGTCTCTCCTGATTGCTCAGTGTGGCTGGGCGGCCCACTCATTCTAAGAATGATGGAGGCCACTATGCTCAGCAGAAATGCTTTTGTAGCCTTCAACACATCCTGCCTCTGTGCTTTACAGGCAATGTCTTGGTTTTTGCACTGATATACATTGTCAGCAGTGACACCTTGTATAGACATGTGTGTGCCTTTCAAATGCTGAATTGACCAGGTGTGCTTCAGACCAGGAGGAAAAAACATGAATGGGAGCCTGGACAGATGTTTTTGGTTTATCGTGAGGCTGCAACATGACAAAATAAAGACCTGAAGTGCTCTAAACACTGTCTGTGACATCAGTAGTATCGGAGCTAATGCTGGTCTCATTAAGTGTGCTAGATAGAGTTCCTTGTGTCATGATCAAATTCAGTGGTTCTATTACAGTCATTCAGTCACAGTACTCGTATACTCAGAGCACTGCATTCATACATTGATCCTTTTTTTCCTTCATCAGTTTCTAAAATATGCTGTGTGTTCTCCTGCAGAGCCCATAGTGAGGAATGGTCGTCCTCCGTCAGCCCACAGTGTCCACTCCTTCCTTCACCAGTACACAGGCTCCTTTAAAAAGCCACCGCTGCGACGACCTCAGAGCGTCATTGGAGGAGGCCTGGGGTCTCTCATGGTCATGCCTCGCAATGGCAGTCGCCTTGGTGAGACACACACACACACACAGACCACATTATATTGTCTTTCCTGTGATTTTGACCAGGAGCTTTGTTTTGTGTCAATAGATGGAATCTGTGAAGACGTCACTACAGTAGATTGGTTTTATTCTAGATAGCTGCTAGCATGAGCTGTTGAAACAAATGTAGATTATCCTTAAAATACCAGTCAGCTGAGCCTGATATATTATGTGTAAAACCACATGCTGAAACATGCCATTCCTAGAGGCGTTAGTGCAGACCTCCAAAAATAAACCTTCAATCATTCCAGTTGTCACACAATATACCATTTGTTATGTTATAAATCTAAAGATGTAAAGACCAGGTTATCTGTAAAACATGGAAAATGACAGTGTGATGTATGGATTTGTCTCGTGATGCCCTGTGGCACTGAAACCATTTAAATCTATCAGTTAAATCTATTAGAGTGTCTACTGTGTCTACTCTTGTGCTTAGCATCTCTTCCACTGTGCCAGGGGCTTGATAAGAACAGCTGGGCTTGGGAAAGTGTTTTTCTTTCCTGTTGAAATCACAAGCTGGTGCCGAGCCTTGCCCTGTTTCCACAGACCTACTTCGTCTTTCAAACTCTGATCCTCCCTTTCTCTCTCTGTTTTTCTTTCTCCCTCCGCTCCAGATATTGTCCATGAGAACTTGAAGATGGGGTCGGATGGAGAGAGCGACCAGGCGTCAGGAACTTCCTCCGATGAGGTACAGTCGCCCACAGGCGTTTGCCTGAGGAACAGAGGGAACAGACGCATCTCTGCAGAGGTGAGATTCTCCTCCTCTGTGTTATTAGTCTTTCTTTGTCCTTCTGTAGCCTTTGTGCTTTTTAAAATCTATCATGTGTTGCTGAATGTGAGTCACCAGCTTTGACGTTTGAGCATGTTGCTGTTATGAATCATGACACATTTATTCGTCAGGGGTCGTACCTGGCTCGGCAGTTCAGGCTCTACTTTGTCACTTTAGGTGTGTGAAAATTAATTCACTGAAAAGAAAAGGTGTCTCAGCGTTTGACAAAGGGCTTTTTCTCAGCGAGAAACGGTCTTTAATGATGTGTGTATTACAGCTCAGCGCTGTAACTCAGCGTAGGCGTGTTTTCATAGTGTGTCATGATGCGCACGTCCTCAGCTGCCCACATAATCTCAATGTAAGACAGACACATACACACGATTCCACATATTGCACTTATGAACATACTTTTGAAATCTGTTTTATAAAGGTTTCACATTCACCATCACCTCCACCCCCTCACATACTTTCTCTCTCTCTGATGGATAGGCAGATGAGAAAGTCATGGGCAGCCACAATTTGACATTCCTCCGATGGTTACATAATGTCAACACATTATGGAAAGACTTCCTGTTGTTATTATTATTTTTTTTTTATTTCTGTCTAAGAGGGATTTCATTTCACCACAGGCCTTTTTTTAATCCAGGGCATTTGAGTTTTCATGTATTAAACGGAGTGCGGCCTTAAAATTCTAAAATAATTAGGTTTAAACATTCAAGAACAAAAGCGAGCTCCTGTAGAGACAAAGTCACTGAGGCTTGCACCGTGTCATTGCTGAGATTGATTTAGCAGAACATATGGGAAGGCAGACGTGCACGCACATGAAGAACCTGATCAAGAGCGAATGCTTTAATCCACCTGACTCGTAGGGACACATGAAAGGCAGCGAGAAGCAGGGGGAGAGATGACACTGCTGTGTCTTCAGGTACCAGATAAAGACAGATAAAGTGCACTCAGTAGGGGTTGCCATTTTCTAACACTGACTTACACCAGATTTTTTCATCGGTTCCAGCTGTCACTAGAGATGATCTGATGGATAAAATGAGGCTTCTTTTATTTGTTCAGTGATGGATAGATGTAAGAATTCATTCTCAAACTTAAAACCTTAAATCTTAATTGTTATAGAAATATATCTGTTGTACTGCAGCAACAGCACAGGCCAAATCTGATCATTATACATAATGTAGAAATGTCCTAGAATATCCTTGCATTAAACTCTGTCTTACTTGAAAACAAAGCCAAGATGTGGTCCTTTAAGTCCATCCTAATGGCTCCTAATGGGATTCTAGGGAATCTGCTGCACAACAGACTGTCCAGTGTTGTAGTGACAGAGAGACAGTGAAAGTGAAGGATGACCCTGACACCATTTACTTTCACTTTCTTATTCTGTTCAGTAACCTTACACATTCTGAGAAATATATACTAAGAAATTATTTGTGGTTCAAACTTGTTTTGACTGTTTTGTTTCTGCATTTATTCTTTACACTTCTGTTTCATGTTTTTTATTATAGATGTCTCACTATAGAGGCCTCACACCTCAAGTGACTATATCCATGATATTGTATGTTACAATAAAAAATATATTGTAAAGGTGTTATGTATTATGAATTGCAGTAGACACGCATGTTGCCCGTGAACCAGATGCTGCACAGCACCTGCTGTGTGATTGTGGGTGGAAAGGTCTTGTGGTTGAAGAACACACACTTCCTCTGACAGTGTTTATTGGTTGCTCTGATTGGAGGACCTCTTGGGATTTATGAGCATCTAGCAGTAACTACGCTAGCAGACCAAGCACATGCAAAGACTGCATGAGAAAAAAAACAACTTTAAACATGTAGTTAAGCAGCTTACTGCACTTGGGGCTACCCACACACAGAGACATGACACATCACCTCTTGCTGTGTGTCAAGAACGTTTGCAAGCACTGCACCTCACGCTTCCTGTGACTGTTTCACAACCAACCACAGACATACACTCACACACTTACATCCCAACAAATACTTGTTGTTTGTGCCAGCATGAGCAGCACAATTGACCGAAGTCCCGTTGTTCATGAAGTGATTCAACAGCGAAATCACTGTGTGACTCCATTCTTTGTCTCTGCGCTTTTGTGACACTCAGATTAGTGACTGAAGAGGAGGAGGAGGAGGAGGATGGAAGTTTAGGAGGAAGAGCTAGGAAGTCCCTCGGTCTGGGGTCAGGTAGTGGATTGTCCTTCTCTTGCTGCAGAGGAAGCAGTGCTGTTTTGGGATTACATCACAAGGATTACTTTAATACGGTCCAGATGGGCCCCTGTTGTAACAGATTAGGCTGGGTTGATTGGACAAGTAGAGGAGGGTGGGGGGTGCAAAGGTCAGGTGATGGATGGCATCACTTGCTCTGAGGATGAACCACCAATCCTGGGCCTGGACACAGACACCGCAGAACAGCAAACAGCAAACAGCATGTCCTGTTCAGAAATACAGGCACAGATGCACATTATAGCAGCCTGCGAGCAAGCTTAGCAGCTGTTATTTATATATTGGAAATTCAAGAATTTTTTTTTCCAGTGTTCATTAATCTGCCATCAATCAGTGGATCCAACAATATTAGTAAAATATTTCCCAAATAATGTTTTCAGAATCTCTTGTCCCCAAAACACAATAAAATTTAAAGATGAATTTCTTATGTGTGTGTATATATAATAATAATAATAATAATAATAATAATAATAATAATAATAATAATAATAATCAACAAGTACTCACATTGTCACCACACATTTTTTTATTTTCCCCACCTGAAATTAAAACATTAAAATCAGTGAAGCTTGATGTGTTTCAGTCATGGGTCAGTGGACTGCAAGTCAGTCACTTTCAGTTACACATTTGTCAGTGAGCTTGTTGTTGATTTGTGGACAGTTCAAAGTTGCATGTTGCTGAAAGTGTCCAGTATTACCTCAGAGGGGAGGAAGTAGATTTAAAGCATCTAGAAAGAGACAGAAGGAGAGAGAGGGGGCGGATTAACAATAATCTAACAAATAGAGGAAATGCATGATGGGAAGAATCCAGACGTATTGTGAGTGTGTGTGTTTGATTTTATATAACAAGTCATTAGGATCATGCTTTAGTACTTTGCTGCTCTGGGAAAGACTTTACTCTGAACTCTTGAAGGCAGCTTTTATCATGTACACAAGTCTGCTGCACAAGACTGTATAGATGCATGCTTCTACACGTGTGTTTATGCACACACACACACACACACACACACACACACACACACACTGGCCTCTCTGTTGACCATTGAGGCCTAAGGTCTAATGCTGCTTCTTACAAATTCCACTTGTTTACTCTGGCTGTCTGCCATTTTGTTGTCAATCAGTGGTATTTATCCAGAGCTTACGCTGTTTGCTGATGGTTTACTCCAGTTTTTCCATCGTGTTGACACTGTTTTTAAATTGCCCCTCTTGTTTTTTTCCCCATTTGTGTGAATGTGTGTGCGTGCGCGTGCATGTGTATATGTGCACAGGACCTGAACAAACGTCTGTCCCTGCCCGCTGACATACGGATACCTGACGGTTACCTGGAGAAACTGCAGCTGAGCAGTCCCCCCTTCGACCAGCCGCTGAGCCGACGCTCCCGCAGAGCATCACTGGTGAGAGAGTGGGAGGGAGAGGAAAGAGAAAAAGAAAGCGCTGTAGGTAGAGGGCATGAAAAAAGTGAGAAGGTGAAGATAAGACGCAAGAGAGAGAAGAAATCAGTGGAACGATGTGTCCAGGTGACATGTAGTTCAGTCCCATGTGTAACAGCATCATTCCCCGTTTGATTACATCCAGGGACATTTTCTGCAGGTCGTACCTGTCTGTCCTCTCCTCGTGTCTGTCTGTGTAGCGTCAGGTGTCAGCTGCCTGTGAAAAGAGAAAAAGACAAATAAAGGAAAATAATTTGGAAAGCAATCAAACTACAGAAATCACCTTAGCAAACTTCCTGCTGAAGTGCCCTCAAGCAAAACACTGACTCTCCAGGGAGACCACGGTACTCTGAGAGCTGCTCTCTGACTAGAGCCAGCAGGAACAAACAAAACAAAACAAAGAGTTGTTATCCTCATTAGCTGCATCATCGTACAAACAATGTCAAAAGTCTGAGGTCAAAAAAAGAAACCTAGACAGATACACAGGTCCACTGTGACCCAAGAAGAGGTGGGAGCTTCTCAAATTATATTGAAGATTCAAAGGAAAAGTTGATGTCAATTGATTACTTCACTTAAATTTAAATTTTCAAGCAAAAATGTCAGAAATCCTTGTTTCAGCTTTGCAATGATGATTTGAAGATGTTAGTGTTTGTCAGGAAAAACGATCAAGAACATAATTAGGTCAAAGACTGGAGAGTTACTAGTAATCACACCTGTTTTTTAATGTAAGATAGATTAGAAAACCTGAAAATGAAAATCATCAGTCATATATATGTGAACTGTAGTGAAAACTGGGACTGTTCACGATTCAGGTTAGTCTCTTATGTAATTGGTCCATTTGGTGTGACTGGCAAAACTCCATCATTGTTTTTATGATTTTAAGTAGGTGTGAAAAAAAATAAAAATAACATCCTCTTACACAGTTTATGTAATTCTGGTTCCTGATATTGATCTATATTGACATGATGTGGTATTTTCCAAAAATCACTTGAGTTTGTGGGTTTTTTTGACAAATCCAGCACAACAACTAGCTGAAAAGTCAAAGATACTACATTTAAACTGTGCACTATTTTTTCTGATAGGATCCAATTCAAGTAAGAGTTGTTAAATTGGGAGTTATCTCAGAATAAACTGTGACAGTTGACACATATCACCCCATGATGGACAGGATGTCACATTACCACAGCCTTTATGTTATCTAATGCTGGTAACTAATACCTACACCTGTCAGAGAAGTGTAGTGGAGGAGAAAGTGTCAGAGGCAACAACACTGCACTTATGTAAATGTACAGTTTCACTGCCCACGACTGAGAGTGTGGAGTCTGATTTCAAAATCAACTGCAGGAGATTCAGACAGAACTAGAGGGAAGTAGAAAGAGATCGGTGGTCAGGGAGGGGCTGCACAACATAAAGATAGCTGTGACACTCATGTTTTATTTAAAGGCAGCCAGGAACAGTGGAGGGGGGGGGGGCTCGCGCTTTGCCCGTAGACTGTCTATTCTCATCCTCTCAGCCTCTTGTCATGTGTTTACACAAGCACCTCAGCATTCACTTTGTCTGCTGCCTCAGTAATTAGCCTGTGTTTTGACTTTGAATGTACGTGTGCATGAACACGGGGCCTCGGCCAGTCCACTGCATTTGCAAACACACTCCCCTGCAGAGATATTTAGAAAGCAGTGAATGGCCTCACTCCACGGTACGTGTTCAACTCCCAGACCTCTCAGCTCATCCGGCGCTACTCTTCTGATCTTCTCTGCTCAGAGGATCAGTTTAAAGTCCACTGACTCTAGATTTTAATGTTCCCAGTCTCCAGATTGCTTCAGGACTTTCACTGCATCTTAGTGATTAAATCATTTGTATTTTTTGCTCTTTTCACTGAGTAGCTTAAGATGCCTTACACACAGTGATGTGAAGTGATGCAAGAAGTCAGTTCATTCCAACTTTTCACTTTTAGCCACACTTGGTCAAACAGACACTTAAGGGCCTAAAGGGCCCTCGGCTCACAGGGACATGACCCTGTGTGCCAGCTGCTGGACTTCAGCAAGCGAGGACAAGGAGCTCTCAGGTCATCAAGAAATGTCCTGGGGCTCCTGATGAGCTTCCTGTGATGCAAAGCTCACTTATTACAAACTGTTGACAGGGGATTTTTGATATCCACTCAAAACTGATCTCAGGTTTGCCAAGCAGCTGTAGGACTGATACAGAAAGTGAGAGAGATGCTTTGTGCATTACAAACACATGTAGCACAGCGTCTGTACCTTAATGAATCATTTCAAATTTTCCATACAATGACAGGATGAGTCAGATCTCAGTGTAAATGACTCCGTGCTGTTTCACACTGGTCCCAGGTTTGTCCAGTAAAAACATCTAGGATGGAGAAGTCCAGGCACATTTATGAATGATATTAAATATTTTAAAGCTTACAATTGGCAAAGGCAAATATTGTGAGACTTTGTAAATGCTCTCTCACAACAGTTCCTCACATTGTTGGACACCCTGAGCTGTATTATTCAGTGCTGAATGGATTTGATAAAGGAGTATTTCCTTTACTCAAAATGTTTAAATGATCAGACTTTTAATAAAACAACTTGCCCTGTAAACGTTCTCTCACTCTGATGGAAACTAATTTAACAAATTTAAACACTTCAGCCTGAAACTCCTTGGCTGATTCATCACTGACGTTACTTGCAGGAAAAGATTTCTCACGAAAGCACCTCTGACATTGATAGTTGTTAACATACAAGTATTCTTTCTTTGATTTTCAACAATAAAGCTGCACTTCCCCCTAAGACAAAGGGCCTAAAAAGAAATCCAAAAGTGAATGATTGATTTTTTTTGGTAACTATATGGGAATGCTGGGTTTTTTTCTTGATTATCTGAGAAATTGTTTCATCTATAAAATCCTGATGAATAGTGAAAATGTGTGTAATCCCCTCCCACAGCTCATCATGATTCAGTGCACTTCTTTTATGCAATTCAACATTTGCAGCCCAGATATTGAGTATATTTTGCAAAGACAAGAATCAAATCCTCAAGACAAACAGAAACAAGTTAATCTTTTGCAAATAAATACCAAACAAGCTTGTTGAGTTTTCAGCTCTGTATTAACCATGATCTATAAATAAAGTTTGCCTTCGCTTGTCTCGCCCATAAACAAACACTTTGTAAAAGCCAAAAGCCAACGGTCCTCTGTCACAAGAGATTAGCTGTGATGTTGGTTCGGGGTGTGTGACCTCCTTACATCTCCCCTCTGTTGCTGTGAGGCCGTCATAAGGATTTGTCGTGGCGTCTTTAAGCTTGTCAGTGCTAATAAAGACGCCACCCTCATTAACGCTGTTTGTCTTTTTCTCTCCTCCAGTCAGAAATTGGATTTGGGAAGCTGGAGACCTACATCAAACTGGACAAACTGGGGGAGGTTTGTGAGAGTTTGTGTGTTCAACCTTGAGTTTTCTTCCAGGTGCTAATGTTCTCATACTCACTGACATAACGTGCACAGACACTACTGTGGTGTATGCACTGCATCTGTCCAGCTTTCTGTCCTCACCTCTTCTCCTCTCCTCCTCTTCGTGTCCTGTAGGGCACGTACGCTACAGTCTTCAAGGGGAGGAGTAAGCTGACAGACAACCTGGTGGCGCTGAAGGAGATCAGACTGGAGCATGAGGAGGGGGCGCCGTGCACAGCGATCCGAGAAGGTACGAAAGTCGACGACAAAACCTGCATAAGCCCACAGTCCACTCCGCCTACATATGATGATGGATTAAATTCTTTTATCATAAGTCGTGGATGGAAAGTTTGAATTCTACAGTTTACTTCTAATGCAGCCTGCATGCATTGTTAATGTCGCTGCAGTTCCTGTCCACATCATGTTTCATAGTTTAGTGTTCATCTCTGACAGTGTACACTGTGTTTAGAGATGGAGAAATGACTCGTCTTTGCACTACTAGACTGTACAGTACTGTACAGTAAGTACTTTGTGCAGTGTCATGTGACCTGGCACAGTGGGTCACTGAGCCGCAGGTTTTTAGGAACCAAGGTGGATGTGATGTTATTAGAAATCCTCTCTTTTTTTGAACTTAGTTTTTATTTCAGTTTCATTCTCAATCATACATACAGAATCATATTCTTCATATTATCTGCTGTATTCTCAAATTTTTAATACAATGTAGTGCTTATAGGGACATGGTAACAATCATGACACAACAAAGGAAACAGAGCCTGTAATAACAGAAAAAATGAATATGTCTTTTTGAAGTCTTGGGGAGTATGTTATTTGTTCCATTTGATATATTTCCTAGAAGTCCTCGTTTTCATTTTTATATGTTTTATTTTTACATTTTTGGAAGCTGACTGACTTGCAGGGTTAGTTAAAGCTTTCTGAGATTATGTTTGATGTTTGGCTGTATAAATTCACAACACTTGGCTTGATCAGTGTGAACCCAGCGACACCAGAGTCAGTTTAGATCAATAAAGAGACACATTTTTCACAGGAATAAAAAAGATTGTGCTAGTGACATTAAAAAGAAAAACAAAAATGATAGACAACAAAAAGAGATGTGATAATGAGTAAAATTTAAAATATCATCATTCAGAAAACACAGAAAGACAGCATAGAAAAGAAAGCAGAAAAGCAGGAATTTTTAATGTCACAATGCCATGTCACATTAAAGAAGACAATCCTGATGAAAAGCACCATCTCAAGGATCCTAAAGTCTAATTCTGAACTCAACAGATTTCTGGTTAAAGACAGCGACTGACACTTCAGAGCAGAAGAAACAAGAATCAGGATTTACATTTTCTCACAAACCACCACATTTAACTTGAAAACAGATAATCATCAGTACTGTGATAAGGAACCGAGCAAAGTAATCTTAATGTTTCATGGCTGTCATCACATCCTCACTGTCACATCTGTCACCGTCTTCTTTTTCCTCTAGTGTCGTTACTGAAGGACCTGAAACACGCCAACATCGTGACGCTGCACGACATCGTCCACACAGACAAGTCGCTCACACTGGTGTTCGAGTACCTGGTGAGAGCAACAAAGCCTCTGCCCGCACTGTCTGCATGACTCACGTTCTACTGCTAAAAATGAATAGATTTTACATTATTATTCATGACCCTGTGCAGATTAGAGGTTGCTTACCAACTGTTGCCTTTTCTCTCCCTTTGTCTCTGTCTCTGTCTCTCTTGCTCTCTCTCTCTGTTGTCTAGGACAAAGACCTGAAGCAGTACATGGATGACTGTGGGAACATCCTGAGCATGCAGAATGTCAAGGTGAGTGTCGGCAGGCGGCCAGCTGCCCTAGACAGCTTTATCAACCTCCAAGACTCTGTGGTCTCTGCTGCTGTCAATACTAGAGACACTGTTAGGTTGCCCCCTGGTGGTGGAGGGGGACACTGAGGGGAAGTGACATTTATTTTCTTAACCTTTTCCACATAAATCAGCTGGAGTTGATTTGCACCAGAGTTAGAAAGTAGTTACATCACTTTTTAGAAGGAGACTGAAATAATTACATTTATTCATATTAATTTTCATATTTATGAATAGAGGAAGTGCTTCTTGAAAGAGACAGCAGTACATTTTTCCCCAGATACAAAAAGGTTTCCCACAAACAAGGAAACAATTCTCTTGAATAATCTAATACTCCAGGAGGAATCTCACTTAAGAAATGTCATTCCTGATGTTTTTTTTTTTTTAACCACAGTGTGACTGTGTGGTGAAATTACCACTATGATCAGAGTTACTCATCAGAAACATCTTCCTTCAGATTTTCCTCTTCCAGATCCTGCGAGGCTTGGCGTACTGTCACAGACGGAAAGTTCTTCACAGAGACTTGAAGCCTCAAAACCTGCTCATCAACGACAGAGGAGAACTCAAACTGGCTGACTTTGGTAAAAACAATAACAGTCCTGGTGTTAACACTTCATCATTTAGTCAGTTTAGATGGAGGATGACACCTGCTTTACATTTCCAAGGCTGTATCCATTTATATTTTACTAATGCAGCGTAACACATTCAAGACTTATTGGAACTGTGTGTTATATTTTAATTTCTCATGTTTCTGCTCCTCAGGCCTGGCGAGGGCCAAGTCTGTGCCCACTAAAACATACTCAAACGAGGTGGTAACACTTTGGTATCGGCCTCCCGACGTGCTGCTCGGCTCCTCCGAGTACTCCACACAGATAGACATGTGGTGAGTGGGCATCACGCACCAGGGGTGATTACAACTGTTAGAAAACACTGATCAGACTCCTGGCTACTCTCTCTTTATGGCCATATGACTGCACACACAAACACACACACTTACGCTGAAGGTGCAGAGGCAGATATACTCCTCAGAGAATTCCTTCTCTGAATTTATAGGTTTGTTAAACGATTGTTAGTGTGTAGCTGCTTCCGCTATTAGTGAAATGAGCACAGATATGTGCAGCTCCTTTTCTGCAGATGATGCTCCTTTGAGTCCACAGGTGAGACTCTGATGTGTCATATGCTGCTGAAGCAACCTCCCATGCTGTCAAGGAATTTCACTATAAATGGAACCTCAGTGTACTGTTGCTCTCCCAAATCACTTCCTGCCGCTTGATTTGACATTTCATTCATTCGACAGATAAAAACTGTCCAGTTAAAGCACCTCTCAGAGAGATTGATCCAAAAAGTTGGTGGTAGTTTAACTTCAGAAGACCTGTTGAGTTAGATCATTGTTGAAGCTTCACTCGGTTATCTCTTCATGACCTCTCCCCTCTGTGTGTGTCCTCCTCTCAGGGGTGTGGGCTGTATATTCTACGAGATGGCTGCCGGCAGGCCCCTGTTCCCAGGCTCCACGGTGGAGGACGAACTGCACCTCATCTTCAGGCTGCTAGGTCAGTGCTGCCCCCTGCTGACGGGGAAGCAGTCAAACTCTAAATATCAGCCATTAATCGCATTAACCCATGCATGTAGCCCCTGTGGCAGCGTGAAAAGCCCACCCCCCAGCTGCCACAGTAAAGCCCGACTCTAACAGGGTCGACTGAATGTCCCTCCACAGGCACTCCGACAGAAGACAGCTGGCCTGGGATATCCTCCATCGACGAGTTCAAGTCCTACAAGTTCCCCAAATACAAGGCCCAGCCCCTTATTAACCACGCACCCAGGTGAGACTGGGACATCCATAATCTACAGTCACTTCATCTTCTGAATATAGATGGTCTTTGTACTACAGTGGATATGCCAAGTTTTTTTTAATAAATGTATGTATTTGTATGAGTATTACCTGTAAAGTTACTCAACACTCCTCCCTTCTCTTGTTAGCCCTCTAATGATTGGGGATGGAAGTGAGCAGTTGTATCTGATCAGACCCAGGTATAAGAGAAGAGCTGCTGCTGTGTGTGGAGCTTTATAGTGAATTAAACATTAGTATTATTGGTTTGTTTAGTTAGCAGTGTGTGCTCTCTGTCGCTTCCTGTAAGGAAATCCTGTGGAATAGTTGACTGTTTCCTTCCTTACGCTCGCCAGCATCTGTGAGTCACCCCCACCTCTACTGACCTCCTCACTCCTGCTCGCTCTCTGTCTCTGTCTCTCTCTCCCCCTCCCTCCCCACAGGTTGGACACTGACGGCATTGACCTGCTGATGTCATTCCTAAAAGTGAGTGTCTCAGTATCTGTCGAGGCATTAATGCCATGTTAAAAACAGTGTGACACACTTTGCTGCTGTGTTAAAGCAGTATTTTTGGAAGGAAATGCATCAAGGCACGCCAGCTCATTCACATGCACTCACACTGCTAACTCTGTTTTTTGTTTTGTCATCGTTCTTTAATAGCCGTGCATTTCTCTTACTGCCCTAAATTTCAGTACGAATCAAAAAAGAGGATCTCTGCTGATGAAGCAATGAGACAATCGTACTTCAGGAGCCTGGGGCCACGTGTGCACACACTGCCAGAGAGTGAGTAATGAAATGGCAACGCAGTAATGCAGACTTGGCAGAGCCAGCTAGGTACAACTTGAAGGATATTGCAGTGTACAGTGAGGATCAGTTACAGCCTCATAACAAAGACATTATTGTCCTGGCAAGATTAGATTTTCTGTGGCTCTGACCGACTCTTTATCTTTGGCAGACATATCCATATTCACACTGAAGGAGGTGCAGCTGCAGAGAGATCCTGGCTACCGGAACTCGTCGTACCCCGAGTCAGGTGAGGAGTAACGCAAGGGGAGATGCTTTGACATTAGGAAAATATAATGTACGAGGCGATCAGTTAGTTTTTGTAGTTCGGCGCACTCAGCAACACGGTCAGCTCATGGAGCCAGTTGTGTAAGTGTCTGACTATGAAGAGCTGTGAACTAAATAAAAACAGCAACATTTATGCTTCTCCTTTTTTCCCCCTTCAGGCAACGGAAAGAGCAGAAGACAAAGCATGCTGTTTTAGACTCTCTGGACTGTGTTTTTTTTTTTTTTTTATAATTTGGGAAGGATCTCCTAGCTCTACAGCCTCGCTGATGGATCAGTAACCTAAGATGGATGTTGGCGTGAAGCATCATCACCATCATCAATATCATCATCGAATCCCCCCAGACTACTTGGGAAACTCGTCCACAGTGCGACTCCCTCCCAGGTTTGTCCTGAACCTGGCCCAAAAGAGACGTTTATATACTGTACATCTATATTTATTGAGAAGAGAATTTGCTGCTAAATCCAACTACTGTCTAGAATTCTAACGGGCTCAGTCACTTTAATGAGTACATGCAATGTATATAGATTTTTAATTTTTTTTTTTTTCTTGAAGTGGTTGTATTTTTAGTGATATATTTTTTGTCATCATTTCCATTTTCATACATAAAAAAAAAAAAAATCCACCTCCAGGCTCCTTGGTGTGTAAGGCACCAGCCGACAAACAGAGGGATGTTTCTGAAGCAGCTCAAGAGGGTTTGATTGTGACTCGATCACCACGGTGCTGCTCTGAGCTGCACAAATCATTTGTGACCATTTACTCTGAAGGTTTCTGAGGCCAGCTTTGACGTAATAACTGAGTTTTATCCTAACTGCAGGCTAATGCCAGAGCAGTGGTGCCGAGCTCTGTGCAAATTACAAAAAAAACAAAAAACAAACAAAAAAAAAATCATTTTTGTCAGATGCTGGCAGATCATTCCAGGATGCTGTGGTCTCTGTCGTGACCAATGAACAAATGCAGCAGGAAAAAGGCAACATGGAATTATTAACAAGGGCATTACAGGATTAGATACGCCTCCTAAATTCTTCAGAAATCCTAAATATTTAACTAGTGAACAGCCTCCTCATCCCTGTTCTCCCCGCCTCAGTCTGACACATTTTCTTCTCCAGTCTGTTACAAAGAGGAGGTGCAATGTGAATTCCCAGTGTTGGAATCTGCTGCCTTTACACATGTGTTCTCCTTTCTGCCATTCCCATCTCCATCACATGTAAAAAAATGGGTCCTTTTTTTCTGGATTGCCTCCATCATTGTGTTGCATGCCTGCTCTGTTGTATGAGGAAGCACACAGCCACTGTACTCCTGATTCAGGGAGCACTAGCTATAGTCCTGCCCTCGTGAATAAGATATTGAGTCAGTCTATTTAACAGTGTTACAAGAGATGTTTTGTATGACATTCTTTAACTTTATTTGTGGATAATTGTTATTGGTGTGGGATTTCATTGCAGATGCCCTCCCATATTTGAGTTTTTTTTCCAGAGTAAAAATTAAATCTAAAGTTTAAACAGAATTCACATGAGCTGGTTTGGATTTTTTTTCCGCCTGGCGTTGTGTTGTAAAACTCAAAGGCACCTGAGTTTCAAGCATTCAATGCTTTGTTTATTGAAAATGACAAGACATTCTTCACAATACAAAAAATATACAGAATACACACTGTATACCAAGTCCAGTATAAAAAAAAGAACATTACAAGTGTTACAAAGGTTTTTTCATCATTGATTTGAAATCTCGTCTTCATTAAAATATTCTGAAATAAAAGAGAAAAAAAATAGGACAACAAGGCACAGCCGGTACTATCTGAGAAGCATAGTGCATACATTACATACAATACCTCACAAGTGGAACAACTAGTTTCACGTTGTGAACATTTAAGATTTTTTTGTATTTGTTTTTTTTTTTGTTTGTTTTGTTTAGTTTTTTTTTTTTTTTTTTTAACAAGATTAAAACAACCAAGCTCTCTGCGCAGAATGAGCGGCTGGCTAGCTTTCTGCAGCTAGCTACGCATCACTACTGTCCATCGTTGGACAGGGTCATGTGGAAATGTGCTGTATTTTTTATCACAAAGAGCCAGACGCCTCATAGACATCATGGCATATGGCTTTTTTTTTTACCAAGTGCTTTCACCCACTGAAATCTGAAGCAACTCAAGTGCAAGAGAAAACAAAAAAAGTGAGGTCACATACTGTCTCGTAGGACGTTTTGAAGCAAAGACGGAGGGGAGGCTGCTGCTGCTGACGGTAACCCCTTTGAGAAATTTTCAACTAGAGATGGATGAAGATGGCAGGTTTTCATAGATCCTGGATCAGGATTTGTGGGTGGCGGGGACAGGAGCAGGGAGGAGGGTGTTCCTTCCAGGTTTGGCAGAGGGACAGGCATGTGTCCGTTGATTAGGCTGGGGAACTGTGGAGGAAGAGAAAGGGGCTGAGAGTGATTGAGGAGGGGACGGAGGCTCTATGAAAGCTGCTTTCCGGTGAGGAACAGCAGCTTTGTCACTGCTCTGGTTTCCTGTTTTTTTTTTTTTTTTTTTTTTATTCATTGTGCCTCTTCCTTTTCGTCTCTGTCTCCTGCACCTCCACAGCACAACAGAAGGAGAAGTCAACATTATTTGTGCACAAAGAATCCGGTATGCTTTGTGTGTGTGTGTGCCTGCGGAGGGGGTGTGGTGTATGTGTGTGTTTTTCACAAATGAGGAGCAGCTCTCAAACCAGTCCACCCTGTTCAAACTGGCTCCCCTGGGCTCAAACAGGAAGTATTCACAGGATTTCCTCTCCCTCTCACAAGCACTGAAACAGGACACCTCTGCTGGACCTGCTCACTAAGTCGACTCGTTTCACCACCGTTGCTGTCTGCCATTTTGCAGAGTTCAAAAACATCTTGTTTTAAATAGTCAGGTAAATACCTAGCTGGGTAATAAAAAACACTAAATCTATAAGATCAAGACCTGTTCTACTTGAAAGTGGAGCTTTAGTACTCAAATAAAAAGTCAAAGATTATTTCATATAAGAAATTAGAAACAAATGATTCAATATCAGTCACAAAAAACACCAGTCACATATTATTTTTAAAGATGAATCACTTTTGTGTGCGAGATATTGTTTAATCCAAATCTTCCTGGCAAGAATGGGGATTTTGCCGCAGCGCTAATGTCACCTGCACAGACTCACAACTTCCTCATCTTTACAACCAGGGAACAATAATCCTTTCAGCACGCCTTATGTTCTCATCTCCTGCTATTTTTACCCCTCTCTCTTTCTCTCCACGTCCACACCTTAGTGTGCGTTTCTTACCTGGAAGAGTGAGCTGTGGCTCTGCAGCCGGGCGGGGCTGAGCGGGGCCACAGGGCTCAGGCTGCTCCAGAAGTGGATGCCTGACAACAGCGGACTGTGAGCCAGCAACAAACCAGAGGGAGTCTGTGGAGAGGGGGGGGGGCACAGAGGGAAGAGCATGAGAGAGGCTTCGTGTAAATAAGAGCAACCAGTGCAGACAACAATTTTTTTTTTTTTTAAAAGACAAACAAAGATGGACCGGTTGGAGAGAAAGCGTTTCTCTTGGGGCTGTGGTAATGCAAAACATGCTGAAATGGTAAATGGACGTGTATTGGCGTTTGGAAAAATAAACTGACGGAGCAGGAAGGAAGTCTGTGGTTTCTCCCCCAGAATACAGGGGTGACGTGGGGAGGAGAGGAGGTGGATGGACGGTGGGGGTTGTTGTAGATTTGGGGGGGGTGAGTGGGGATCCTGAAGCACTTGGAACGCCAACTAGAGAGAAAACATATGAAATCAATTTCTCCCTCTCTCCCCTGGTCTTCTCTCCACCTCCCCCCTGCTTTCCCCTGTGTCACCTCAGAGAAGTGAGCCAGTGTTACAGAGGGACCAGCCCTGCTCCCATTATTAATGGAATTATTGGAGCATATGGCATCACTTAGGGCCTCTTCCCTGCTCTCATAAGCTGGAGAAGATTTCTGTAAATCACTTGTTTTCCTCTGATCCCGCTCTTTGCGCCCTGATAAACAGACAGTGTGAGTGCAGTATTAATATATGTTAATGTGTGAGCAAACCTCTGACATGGCACAGTATCTTTTCCCTCTGTAGCCGCTCCAATGTAAATACATTATTAACTGAAAGATCTTATTAAATACCAGTTGATGCTGGCAGCGCAGCCTTCTGGGGCTGTGGCAGAGATCAAAACAAACCAAAAAGTCCTGAATTTGTCTCTGGACCTGAATCCATCTTGTAGCAGTTATGTTGTCTGGAGACCGGACAATCAAAAGAGGTAAAAAAGCAACTGCTGGATTTACTGCACACATTTGTCTCGCTCTGCTTTGAGTGTGGACGGACTTCTACAAAGTCTGTTATTTGCAGCACATAAACATTCTGGCAGTAATTTCCCAAACCAAACACAAACAATGACTCATTAAATTAGTCAAAATTTGCATTTGTTCTAAACTCTGTAAAATTCCTGTGCCCTTGCACATTTAACCCTCCGATCCTTCCCCCTCACCTTCTCTATACCTCTCCCTGTGTCTCTGAGACTACTTAAATATAGCGGTAGTGTTTCCACCGCTGTCTGCCAGCCTGTGTCAGATGTCTGTTGCTGCTCTCTGAATACTTAGGGACACTGACATCATACTTTGGACAGATCCCATCATCTCCCCATCGCCGGCCAGAACACTGCACAGAGGGGACGGAAACAGATAGCATCACAGAGATGATTCTCTTTCTTTCTGAGATTTGATTATTATTGGGCTTCAGCTGTGGCTGGCAGAGACAGGATCTCTATTTGTCCGAAATTATTGAAAGCAGAAATAAGAGAAGCTATAAAAATGTGTTGTACAGTAGCAACAGGGTAATGTGTAAACTTGACTGGACAGACACGAGGCACGTGTGCACACGGCGTTCTGCGCCAAAAGTATTGATCTGATCCCAGCACACACTGCAGGTCCAGAGTTTACGACCATTTTCCAGAAATCTAAAATGTCTCAGTTTTTCTGAAACCAAAGCAAAAAAAGAAAATTTGAATTTTAAATCCTAAATTTAATTTGAGAGGTTTTGACTCATTCGGAGTCTCTACATTGGAAATCAATTATTGTTCAGTCAGTTCGTCCAAACTCTGTTGCAGGAGTTCCCATAAATGTGTCATGATTGTTTTTCTTTAACCTTCTCTCCAGTTCATCCCAAACCAGCTCCATGGGGTTCCTGTCTGGAGACTGTGCTGCTCTTCCACTGTGTGCAGCCACTGTCTGGTTCTCTTCTTCTGCTGATTTGGGTCATTATCTCACTGTTGGCCTGTTGAACCTTGGACCAAGCAGTCTGTCTTCCTTTGTACTTTTTCTCACTATTCAGATAAAAAGCACCACTTCCTTGAGCAGCCTATTATGTTGTAATACATCAGAGGGAGCAGTAACAGACTGTGTTCCAGTGCTGCCTTTGTATAGACAGAGAGTTTGTTAGTCATCAACAAAAGCTGGGCCACGTGTAGGAATTCTTTGCCTTTATCTTCGAAGCTTCATTTACTTCAATTGTAGCAGGAAAGTTGGAAGTTTATCATTTTCTTCATTCCTGAAAAAGGGCTCTTCTCTGTGACATTTACACCATTTCTCAGTTTTTGATGACCTCAGCTATAAACCTTGAGCAGTTTACTGCTTGTAGCATTTAAGGTTATAAGGTTATTATACACTGGACTCGAGCTGCTTGAGTTAAAAGAAAAACTGGAGATAAGGGGTGTTGGACTAAAGGCTGTGAAGACCCTAAATGCATCATGATCCCCAAAATCACAATTTAGACTCCAAACCTCGTGACTCGTGCTTACAAAACAGGGAGGTCAGTGTCATGCTTTGTGTACTTTGTGTGCTGTGTAGTTGTGATCATCAAACATCTCACCTGTGCTGTGAAGAAGGCAGGAGTGAGGGATCCAGACGGCAGCGCCGGACTGTTGAGGGCGATGGAGCCGATGTCGCTCCCTGCCAGCAGTAGGGATGGGGCGGAGATCTCCAGAGCTTTGGGCTTTTTGCTTTTTGGTGGGAGTCCATCTCCTTGGTTACCACTACTACTAACAGAGCTACTTCTACCACTACCACTACTGCTGCTGCTGCTCCTCTTCTCCGGAGGCTGCAGGGCTCGCTCCCTGTGCCCAGAGGAGAGGTTGAGGGGCTGGGCACTCTGGTCCTCCTCCTCCTCCTCCTCCTCCTCTTTGGCAGCAGGGCTCCAGCTTCGGCCGGGCTGGTTGTGGGGGGAGGGCGGGGACTGGGAATAAGAGGGGAGCCTGGATGACCTGGGGGAGGTGTAGGGCTCTGGCTTGACAGAGGGAGGGGAGCTCCTCTCGCTGGCGTTGGTGCCAAAGCGGATGACAGAGCGCGGCTCCTCCTGGCGCTCCCGCAGGGCACGCAGCAGCTCAGGCTGGTTCTGCAGGGAGCTGATGCTGAAGGAGGAGTAGAGACCCGAGCGGAGGTAGTCGTTACGACACTGCTGCGCCCCCAGGGCTGCCAGGGTCCTCCTCTGTGCCTCTTCCTCGCTCTCCTCTTCCTCCTCCTCCTCTACCTCCAGTTCAGGAGCTTCTCCCTCCTGGAGGGGGAACCGCCCCGAGGCCAGGCCCATCTCCACCGCCTGTGGGTCCATCTTCAGGATCTCCGGGAAGGACACAAACTTGTAGACAAACTTCTGGCCGATCACCTTCTTGATGATGTTCTGTGACACAGACAAACATGGTCAGTAACCTCTTATGTGCAGAAGCTGATATTAATCTGAAATATAATAACACAACATGCACTGATTTAAGCAGAGAAGTTGGACAAAAGCAAACTGTCAGGCTGAAACAGTGTTGTGTTACAGTGCAACATCATAACCAGAGCTCTATTGTACATTTGATGAGAAAGAGGAAGTGGAAGTGTCTATCGGGGGAGACTGTGGCTTCAGAGAGAAGCACAACAAAGACTGTGTCGTAGGACTCTAGTCCTTTCACAGGCCTTCCTGTCCTTTCGGTTAGAGCACGGAAGTAGCTCCTGTCTGTTTCACCTTGTCGTAGTAGTAGCGCAGGGCTCGGCTCAGCTTGTCGTAGTTCATGTTGGTCTTGTTCTTGCGTAGGCCCCAGAGCTTGGCCACTTCCTCTGACTTCAGCAGCTTGAACTCGCCGTCTGTGGACGTCCAACATATCAGGTGCTTGTGACTCTGGTCGAGCAGCAGCTGCAGCAGGAACTGCCACAGGGTGATGGCACTGTCCATACCTTCAGAGACACACACACACACACACACACACACACATCACATGATCGGTGTGAGGATGGTGAAACAATCTGACACAGACGCAGCAGGGTATTCAACATCTGAGCTCTGATTGGTTATTTTTATCTTCCTTTATATAAATGATGTGTGTCTGAGGTCATTCTGCTGTGACCACTTTCACAATGAGACAGGAGTGGTAACTGCTCAGAGGTGTCAGTGTCTATCGAAAAAGCACCAAAACCACCTCCATATACATATATACACACACATACATAATACATGCAACAGATGTTGCCATGACATAATTAGCAGAAAATTCAAACCACCAAGAGAAACAAGCTCAGCAGCTTCTTCATTACAGCCAAAGTTACCTGTGTAGATAAACCATAGCTTGTATATTTGAGGAGACAGTCTGGACCGAGAGGAGCTGAGGCTTCATCTTAATGAAATGCCTTTTCTTTTTTTTACATGATTCTCCATACATCCACACAGACAGACAGACATAAATTAGTTTAGTGGCTGAGGAGGGACGTGCCTGTTTGAGCTTTAACATGTGGTGTAAGACAGAGTGGAGCGCTGATGAATAGAACAGTGTGTGTTAAAGAGCGTAGTGTAATGTAGCAGCAGCAGCAGAAGAGAAAAAAAATATAAGGAGGAACAACAGCTCAAGCCAGAAATATGCTGCGGTTCAACCTGGCCCTCTCTCCACAGGAAGTATGACGGGCCCAGGGTGGGTTATTCCTTTAATAGAGGAATGTGCAGCCTCGAAGCTCCTGTCTGCCTGCGAGGAGCTCACATATTAATAATGAGGGGGACTGTTTCCGTCACAGCAGACTCAGACAGTGGATTAATTGAAACAGTCCGATGGCAAAAATTTTGACAATTGTTCATTGATAAGTTATTCAGAAATAAATGACAGTGAGCTAAGCCTGAACTGCTTCAATGACATAATGATTTGGTGCCAGTCTTGTTGCTTCCTTCTTTTTATTTTTCCACAAACTAACTATGTCTTGGGCTTTTGATCAGACACCAACATCAACTCAGGCTCAGAGAGACGTTTTAGAAATAGAGAATTTCTTGAACACTTCAATCAGTGATGAAAACCATCATTAGACCAGAGACACTCACACACTGATAGGGCTCCAATGTCAATACATCAGTGTTACACACTGTGATGAGCCTGTAACTGTTGAGTAAATGTCTGATCAGGTTTGCTATTGATCTTCTTAGTCTTTGATCTGAACTTTTGAATAATATTTTTACCAGTTTTAGACTGTTTTATTTCTCCAAAGTTCTTGTTGGACTCTGGACTCTGTTTTCTTTTGCTAAGTAATAAGAGCTTTCAAAAAGAAAGACATTTATATCCCTCAGTCCCTCTGATTTGGTTTAGGCACCTCTTTCACAGTCCACACAGTCCTACCTGACCGACTGTATTGTCATTGCGTGCTCTTTCTGGTCTTATCTGTGGATGTGAGGAGTGATTAGTGACTGATGCTCACAAAAACAATGATAACAAACTGGCCTTTCAACCACCGCACACAGTATCTCTGTCCAGACAGCAGGGAGGGAGGGAGGGAGGCCTGAACTCACTTCCGACACAAGTTATCCCCTGAGTTTTTTATCTGCCATGTGAAACTACAAACCTGTCAAAGTCAGGACTTCCTCCTATTCTACTTCCAAGGACAAATGGTGAGGAGAGGGGATCCCACAGCAGGGGAGCATTTCCCCAATCCTGCCACACTTCCCACAGAAATCCCAGAGGAAGAAGGTCAAAGGATCAAATCATTGTCCCCTTTTCACGGTTCCACCCTTTAACCCACTCTGAACCCAGACTCTGGCTTGGCTTTTAAACACTTTGGAAGTAAAAGTAAAGCTTGCCAGTGCCAAGCTGCTGGTGCTGACAGCTCTACAATTAGGCCAGTGTGACTTCTAAACACTCACCTTTTGCAAGATGCTGCAAATAGCACAGTGGTGCTTTCAAGTTCAGTGCAGGTCACGCACACCTCAGACAGTGAGCAGCAGGAAACACACAAATACAACAAAGTGATAGCAACCTCACAGCTGACACACTGCATGAATATTAGCCCGATAAGGCTCCCACACACTGATAAAATCCCATATCACAGCTCCTACAATGAGACGACTACAGACAGCCATGGCACAACTCCTTCTAGGAATATCACAGGGACATTGTGGTGGTTTTGCCCCGGGATGAGGAGCCCTGCTGCGGATGCTCAGACTGAGGAGCCTCGCACTGCGCACAAAGCCATCCAGTGTGTTGGCTGAACGGAAACTCCTAATGAGATTAGATGGTGTGTGCAGACATTACTTAGCCATGACTAAATCTGCTCTCTTCCTGTTCGCAGACGGTGGAAAATTCAAGAGGGACTCATAAAAAAAGCATCTCTAAACAGCAGCCACGGTCTCTGCGGCTGCTTTTCTCGCCAGCTCGTCTTTTGTTTGTTTCTGCTCAGGCTTCACTTGAGTCCGGGAGCTCAAAGTGGCAGTAACAGAGCTGTGGGTCGCCGCTCTGCCCCACTGACTCATTTTCAAGATGTTGCTCGGACCGGAAGACGGCTCAATGTGTGTCCAACACCGAATCGCTACCATTGTTGCTTGAAAACTTGAAAACGCACTCGATGCGCAGAGTTTAACCCCAGACACACACTCCACAGCCAGGACACTTCTTATGAAGTGTGAACCCGGCCGCAGATACAACTTATCACGCGTTAATTTACTGCCTACGAGCCAACAAAGCGCCCTTCATAGAGAAACAGAGTTTAATCTACATTACCTGCAATCTCTGGCTGTGTCTTTTCCCTCCGTGAAACTTTACGGTGAAGCTTGTGTGATCCCTTGTTTTTCCATGCTTACTTCTGCTCTACACAGTTGTGCTGGACTGAAATAGGATCCTGGGCTTTTTCTTTTTCTGAGCAGGAAGTTGGAGCAGGCAGACAGAGCCGGCTGACTTCCTCTCCCCTACGATTCCCCAGGCAGTTTGCCGTCTGTGTAAACACACTTTTCCTCCCCTCCTCTTCTCCTCTGCCTGCCTGCCCGCTGGCTGCCAGCAGCAGTAGGGCCTGCTCACACAGGATCGGCACACATGGTGATACAGAAACTCCTACAGCCCGTAAACTGACATCATCAGTCGGGAGGGCGAGCGTGGTGCTTTCAGGCACGCCTCGTTACTTCAAACATTTCCAACCACGGGCCTTCAAGTCATGTGAGTTTAGGTCTGTTTACTTTCACTGCCGGGCTATTGTGCGCCACTTAAACGCGCCGTGCAGCTGCAGGATGTAGCGACACTTTCGTACTTTGAAACTAATGGTCCTGTCTGCTCCACTGTGTCTGACAGAGACATAAAGAGAAGTTAATACCGATTTTAGAGGGAATACTTTGCATTATGCAAATAGATTGTGCACACATTTGTGTCTATGAATGTTATAATCGTTATACTGACTTGATCTAACGAGTGTGGTCTAAACCTGCTCTATATGAAAAGTGGTTTAACATAAGCTCTGCTGTGATTTGGAGCCATACAGATAAAACTGACAGGACTTAGCATGTATGATTTAGTGCCCTCGATTATTGCAGGAGAAACCGAGAAAGAACAACACAAATATGGGACTGTATTGATTTTGTTGAGGTATTTTGAAAGTGTAAACAACATAGCTATGATAATTGCATGTCGAATCAATTGTTTTTTGTCTCAGTGCAGAAGCACTACAATCAATGGTTATGAGCACGAGTTGGTTATGTGGGCTTGTACAGGTCTTTATTTTGTCTTTATCTGTCAATAGGAACAGAGGAGGAGGAGGAGGAGGAGGAGGAGGACCAGAGTCAGATGTCATGTAGCAGAAGTCTCCAGCTGGCAGTGGCACTGAACCCAGGATGTTTCAAAGACATTTCTAGGTTAGACCACATTCAAGATGACACCAAGAGATGGTTACATTCAGGCAGAAATACTTATAATACTTTGTTGGGTTTTTTGCACTGTAGTGTGGAAGCCCATTGCATTCACTGGGTTAGGGTTACCCTAACCCTAAGAAAACAGACACCATATCTATGTAAGGTGTCTATTTCCGTTCTATTGCGTGTGTCCTCTTATGATTTATTTGATGAAGCTCGGCTTTTGCCATTAAACATAAGCCTTTCAACACAAGACACATTCCACAGCCCAAAATGCCAACACTTTTGTTGCTGAGTTGGTTAAATCAGAGCATGGTGCAACAGGCTACACACATGTGTTGGTCAGCCTTTGGAAGTGATGAGAGTGATGACCAGAATGGGAGAGTTTGGTGATGAGCTTAATCTTTGCTGAAAAAAAAAAAAAAAAAACACACACAAAGAAAACAGATGTTATGACATCATGACTTTAATGGATTGCACCCCTGCTACTTAACATGATGCTGACTCAACAAATTGCCTTTCATGTGTTCATAGTGTTGAGGAGTATGTGAAGGCACCATGAGCAACAGGAGAGTCACTGTTCCCCTACAATTTATTGATGTATTTTTTGAAATGTGTTTTATTTGAACTAAACTTCCTGACATCACATACTCTTATATAATTGATGTACTTTGCCACACAACCAATACAAACTATGTCAACAAAGTATATCATGACTTCAGTCCTCACGTTTAACGCTTTCAGGTCACTGTGTCCAAACATCTGTGTGACTGACCTGTGGAGGTCAGTGGTCCTTCGTCAGAGGTGTGACACCGGCGAGGCGGGACTCTCCAGCGGTGCGTCTGATTGGTGGTGAAACTTAGTGAGGCTGAAGGTGGTAGTTTGCGCATCGGCGAGCATCGCTCACTGCTGCAGAGTTCCGCTGAAGCGCAATGCCTCGTTTTACTGTCCACATCCGAGATGAGTGGCTGGCAGTGCCGTGCCGGGACACCACCAACACCATCCAGTGGCTCGGACTCGAGGCGCTAAAACGTTACGTCAAGAACAAACCGGACAACGGCGGCATTGCAGCTGTGAGGGACACTCGCTTCGTCGTGCGCAGGTGCCAGGGTTTGGGTTTGTTGGACGCGGATGACACGATCGAGGATGTGCTGGAGGATAATGACTTTGTCGAGCTTGGTAATGACCGCGTGCATGAAAAATGTCAGAAGTGTAGACACTTTACATTTAGGAGACAATGGAGATCTTTTACCTCTGGCTGTGCGTAATTTGTGCGTAATTGCGCAAAAGTTTGTCACCTGCTGACTGAAATGAATCAACCAGTGAGAGACACTTTGTCTTATTGTACTTTCAGCTATTGAAGGAGACACCATGTCTCCTGACTTCATCCCGTGTGAGCCCGGAGTTTCTCACCTGTATCCTCAAGCTGGTGTGTTTGTGCCATATTGTGCATATCTGGGCACTGCAGTGGGTGCTAAGTGCTGTGGGCTCTGGAGAGAGTTTTCACTGTCCATACTTACATTGTTTTCAATTGTGGATAACACTGACCTCTGGAAGAATAAAATATGTCCAGTCACACATGATGTACCACTGGGATTTATTGTTTCTGTAATGAAATAATGAGATACGCACCGGGTTCCACATGTTGTCCTTAATCAAAATATGTGAAACAGGACAGCAGCATACAAAGAACCTGCAGAGGTAAGTGTTGAATCCACTTCCCATTTTTCTGCTAAAACTGAAAAGGAGTCACATATTTATCTGTCTATGTAACACACGTCTCCCTGTGCAGTATCTCTCCTTGGATGGCAGCAGCCTGACGTCGACAGATTTGGTCAATTTAGGCAGGGGACTCTACAAGATAAAGGTAATGATCAGCAAATTGTATTTGTTGTCATGGCTTGTCTGGGATAATCTTTGACTTCATGTAATCATTCCCTTTTTGGACATTTTCAGCTGACTCCGGAGGCAGAGAGAAAAGTTGTGCAATCCAGAGAACTTTTGGACACCATTGTTAAAGAAAACAGAGGTTAAGATCAATTGTAAAACAAAGGCCTTAAATGTCCATCGGTCTGAGTGTTAAACAGCTGCTGCAAATGTTTTCACCTGTCTGTACCTCTCTCTGTGCCGCCAGTTGTCTATGGAATCACAACAGGTTTTGGCAAATTTGCCCGAACTGTCATTCCTGTCAGCAAACTCAAGTAATGACACTATTTATTATCAATTTCTTTGTCAACTGTCAGAGAAGGAGCCCTTTCTTACACGGTGATTTATGACCATGCCATTTTTCTCTACAGGGAGCTGCAGGAGAACTTGGTGCGGTCACACTCAGCCGGTAAGGGAAGTCTAAATAAAGCTGACTTTACTTTCTTGTTTAGATTTGATCTCCTCCAGTGTTTTATCTATGTATTTATGTCGGCATCATCAATGATACGCTGTGGTGTGCAGGTGTGGGTAACCCGCTGAGCCCGGAGAGGACCCGCATGCTGCTCGCTCTGAGGATCAATGTTCTGGCCAAAGGGCACAGTGGGATTTCTCTAGAGACCCTTCATGCCATGATCCAGGCCTTCAATGGTAAGTGTCTGCTGCCCCCATCAGCCTCACTTCACCTCAGCTGACCTGAGCTATCAGCCTCAGCTGACTGGGATAACTCACTGATATCTTCATGTGAGGTGTTGGTACTGGAGAAGCTGACTGTCACATGACTCTTCATATGAATCTTGATCTCTAACTTACTTTATCCCCACAGCTTCCTGCCTCTCCTTCGTCCCAGAAAAGGGAACCGTGGGTGCTAGTGGGGACCTGGCCCCCCTCTCTCATCTGGCCCTGGGGCTGATGGGAGAGGGTAAAATGTGGTCTCCCAAAAGTGGATGGGCAGATGCCAAATATGTAAGATCAGAACGACTTCATGGTTGTACAACAATAACTTGCTCAATGCTGCAGGAAATGTTCCTTTTGCTTGTGAAAGTGAAAGATTGTATGATCCAATAGGAAAACATGTTTGCTTTTCATTGTCCCTTGACCTTTTACATGTTTTTCTTCCTTTCATCTCTGGCCAGGTCCTGGAGGCCCATGGACTCAAGCCAATATCACTAAAGCCTAAAGAGGTAATGTTTAAATCCAACCACATGCTCTCATATTTGATTAGCCAGTGCTAAAGTGGTCAACCCACAGTTCACTGACGTGTTGTGTCTCCTCAGGTATTTAGAAGAACATGATAGCATTCTGACGACAATAAGACAGCACAGAATATGTGTGTATGTGTATGTATGTTTTTCCTTCTCAGGGCCTTGCTCTGATCAATGGGACCCAGATGATCACCTCTCTGGGGGCCGAGGCAGTGGAGCGGGCCCAGGCAATTGCCCGGCAGGCAGACATCATCGCTGCTCTCACCCTGGAGGTGTTAAAGGGGACCACCAAGGCTTTTGACAGTGGTGAGTGGTGAGCAAGATCAGAAACCTATGAAAGTATTTACCCCCAGGATCCTGAATCTTGTTGATCCCTCCTCATTTTTTGGTCTCCTCCCATGCAGACATCCATATTCTGCGGCCCCACCCAGGACAGATAGAGGTGGCCCAGCGCTTCCGCTCACTGCTGGACTCTGATCACCATCCATCTCAGATTGCAGGTCAGAGGACAGACTGGATACAAAAGCAGAAAAGCAACAGAACATGATATAGTATAGGTACCTAGGCACCTCATGGCACTATGCTATGTTAGGCATATAGGGCCACAGTCTGTGGGACGTTTACATGTTATCCCTGTGTTTGTTGTGATTTCAAGAAGGTTTACTTGATCATGGCTCTAGAGCAGGAACACTATGGCTCTGGGCCTCTGGTACCACACCTCATACATAGTTAAGATGGCTTGAGAGCAGAGGGTGTATTTCACCACACAGTTTAATTAAGTATAGCTTTTGGGAACATTGTGCCTTAATTGCACCCTCAAACATGTAGAACTTAATGTGTGTCATCTGGTGTCGCTGCCTTTCTCCAGAGAGCCACCGTTTCTGTGACAGAGTCCAGGATGCCTACACCATGCGATGCTGTCCTCAGGTAACCTCAAGTAAAGTTTATTTATATATCCCCAAATCACAAGTTTGTCCCAGAGGGCTTTGCACTCTGTTCACTCTCCAGCCTTCAGCTCTGAGTTTGGAAAAAGAAAAGCTCATGTGGTAGATGCCATATTAAACAAAGTATTCAGACTTTCAGACTGAACATAACCTTTTTCGTCCTGTACACAGGTTCATGGAATCACCAATGACACAATAAATTTTGTCCAGAACATCATCAATACAGAAATCAACAGTGCCACTGACAACCCTGTATCCTTCCCTGACTTGCAAACCGGAGACTGAGTCTTTTTTGTGAATCTAAATGTGCCACTTTTAGCTCTGCAGTCTAAATTGTAAATCGGTTCAACCATGAATTCTGGGCTCTGCCAGAAACTGTTTGTTGGATGTGACTGGATGTCACTGTGCAACATATTTTTCTTAACAGCTTAACAAGATGGTGTTTGCAGAAAGAGGTGAGACCATATCAGGTGGGAATTTCCACGGAGAATATCCAGCGAAGGTTTGTGACTCATAAGACACCCATTTCTAAGTTGCAGTAGATTTTGTTTCTCTTTCTCTTCTTCTTTTCACTCTTGTGCTTTTCACTTAGGCTCTGGACTTTTTAGCCATTGCCGTCCATGAGCTGGCCTCTATCAGTGAGCGAAGGATCGAGAGATTGTGTAACCCCTCTCTGAGTGAGCTGCCTGCCTTCCTCGTCAATGAGGGAGGACTCAACTC
Organism: Caranx ignobilis; assembly: GCA_021432705.1. Taxonomy (NCBI): domain Eukaryota; kingdom Metazoa; phylum Chordata; class Actinopteri; order Carangiformes; family Carangidae; genus Caranx; species Caranx ignobilis. The sequence goes on along the minus strand of MU269990.1, from coordinate 67,912,119 downwards.
AGGCTTCATGATTGCCCACTGCACCGCTGCTGCCTTGGGTTGGTGTGCAAAAGCATAAAACAAAGCATGAGCATAAGTAATGCACTTAAAAGAGATTTTTGGTTGGTAGAATAGCTTTTAGTAAGTAAAACAGATTCCTGTTTTTTCACAAAAAATATTTGGTCTTTTTGACGTTGAAGAGAATTTTATCATTCATGTGTCTCTCTTTGCTGAATGTTGTTGTATGAACCCTAACTGATGTCTTTTTTAATTTTGTGTCTAGTTTCAGAGAACAAAGTTTTGTGTCATCCGTCTTCTGTGGACTCCTTGTCCACTAGTGCTGCCACAGAGGACCATGTGTCTATGGGAGGCTGGGCTGCTAGGAAGGCCCTCAGGGTCATAGAGCATGTGGAACAAGGTTGTTATTAGTACATAACTACTAATAATATGACAGTTGTGATTAGAGTGCATCTGTTCATCAAAACTGTAACATAGTGATGTATTTATTACCTTTCCAAAATTTTCAGGTTTCATTTTTTGATGTGGCTGCTGTAGGCAAATATGAGCGCCAACATATACAGAGTTAATAAAAAAAAAAAAAATACTCATGACACATATGACACACAAAGTCACAATAATCGCAAATAGTCACAAATGCATAATAAGCTGGTATCCAGATGAATCAGTGTAACTGTTAATAGTTTTGTTCTTGTCTTCAATGATCTACAAGCTCCTCATTTTACTGTTAAATCAGCAACTGCATCTGGTTCAAAGAGACGAACTGGACAGTTCATGGTGATTCTGTAACAAAAAAGTGCAAAGGTAACACTGCTGAAAATCCTGCCAGTGTACACTGGATAAAGCTGCATCAGCAAACATTTGCATGGTCTAAAATCAAAGCTGGTTGAGTGGCTACAGTGGTTAACTGTAAAACTAAAAAAAAGTAAAAGGTAAAAAACAAAACAAAAACTAATCAGTACTTCTGCAGACAAGTTTCTTTTCTTCTTCATTTTATTGTAAGATACAATAGTACAAAACCAAAGTACAGAGTCTGCATGACATTTGTCCTTTGATATTTCTGTTATTATCTTATGCCATGTTTAATATTTTCAGCAGTCCCACATGTTGTATAATCTACTCAACTGTGTCCAGCAGCACTGTGACCTTAACACAAATGCTGGATTGTCATGTAATACGCCAACAGTAGTGACATCAGAACACTAAATTTATAACTGAGATCATCACCACTAAAAACCACATCAAATAAATTAGAAAGTAAAAACATTTTTTCCTATTGGTTGGCATTTAGTCACCAATAATATCCATTTAGCTACATCTAAGTGATGTTTTCTGTGATTAGTTCTTGCTATAGAGCTGCTGGCCGCCTGTCAGGGTATTGAGTTCCTCCGCCCACTTCGTACCACCACTCCACTGGAGAAGGTCTATGAACTTGTGCGCAGTGTGGTCAAGTAAGTCAAACAGATGTGGCCAAGGTACACAACTGTCAGTCCACTGAAATAATGGATAGTTAATATTTATCCACTGTTCCACTTCTGACTCACTCCTTCTCTCTCCTCTGCTGTCATTAACAGACCATGGATTAAAGACAGATTCATGTCTCCAGACATCGAAGTTGTTCACCGTCTCCTACTTGACCAGAAGGCAAGTAGCGACCATAATACACTATAGACACTATAAAATGTGTTTACTGTCTAAGATCCACAGGGGCTGAGATTAAGTGAGGATTTTTTAATTGCATGTTTATATTTTCACTCAGGTGTGGAATGTGGCTAAACCTTACATTGACAAGTATCAGACAGAGTACATCCCTGAGTCCCGCCCCGTCTCTCCTACTGCCTTCTCCCTGGAGTCTCCAGCATCGCCAAGGAAGCGTGTCCGTCATGAGTGAATGCATGTCAAAAATGATTTTTTTTAAATAACAAGAAATATTTGAGGCATTTGTGAATGGAAAACCAAACAGAGACTTTGATTGAGGATTGATTTTAAGATGCAATGTTGTAGAGGAAGTTCATAGTTTAAAATTTGTAATCCTTAATGTGTTTATAATAAGTAGGCATACTATATATACACACATGCATACTCAATGGCCATTTTATCTGTGATATCCATAAAATTGATGCAATCCCATACAGTACAACAGCTGAACAATACAGTTTTCTTTTACAAAGATAATAATGTTAAGTTTTCCACTAAAAAATGGGGATGAATAGCAGAAGCATATTTTCATATAATATAGTTCAGTACAATGCTTTCACTGACCTCGAATAAACTTTGGAATTAAACTTCTCAGAAACTGGTCCTAAAATGTTGAATATGCAGCAGATCTGTTGTACTGGATTGCATTAGATTGAACAGCTAATAAAGTGGTCAGGGGGGTGTATATTTCTAAAGGTAATTACTGGGTACTGCATTTTCACATACACTGTTCTACACCACTGTGCATTGGAGTTGTATTTATCTAAACTTTTGCTGTCCCTTTCAAATGTACCTAATTTAGTTGTTATTGCCACATGACTACCTCAGCCACTGCAACATTTTCATATAAAATCGTTCTAATGATGTAGCACAAACATATCTGTAGTCAAATTTATGTTGTTTTTATTGCATAATGTAATTATATGAAATCTCAAATGATTGTCATCTATACACAAAACCTAGAGAACAATAAATTTTTAATTATTTTTTATTATTTGTCTGAGTATGTGAGTCCTGTCTCTGCTCAGTAGGATATGTTTGTGGTTGATGGAATTTAATATACCTCATCATGACAAACAGTGGTAGACAAAGTACTCAGACCTTACCTGAGTAACAATACAGCAACACAAAAACAATATCCCAAAAGTTCTCTTTTTTAAATCCTACTAGTATCACATGCATCGTCAGCAAAAGGCATTTACAAATGAAACATTTCCTACTTTATCCAATTTACAGTCTAAAACTCAAATATTTTCATGACACAGAAAAGGAATAAATCTTCACTTAAGAAAGCTTGAAGTGATGTTGGCATTTCCATTGAAAAATGTGTTTTACAATTAAACATTTATCAAACATTATCCCAGATATCTGTCAGTAAAGTGACTGATTATTTGAGCTATAATTCACAGAGTTGTCTTTTGTTTAGTAACAGCAGAAAGTGTTCCAAACAATGAATTCTAACTTGTGTACAAAAGGCCTGCGTATACCTTTGTCCCAGTCTATATCTGAAATATGTGCACATTCAGTGTAAACAGGCACAAAAGCCTCCCAGTCCAGTTAAACAGCACCTACCTGCCTGGGCTGAGAAGCTTACTGTGCCATCTTGAAGTGCAGAGGGAGAAAACCTGAGGAAGATAGTGTGGTAAGTCATGGACCTGTAAAGGCAGCTTTGGTCAACAAATTCAAAGGTTACACAAACAACACATGATAGATAATAGCACAGGGGCAGAAGTCTGTAGTACACAGATACAGTTGTTACATTAAAGACTCCTCACATGTGCTTAACTGAACTGAATTTAGTGGGACACCCAGTTGATTTAGTGTTGTTGCAACCCAAACATAACCCCCAACTGCTGAATTTAGCCATCCGCAGTGACTTGTGGATTTTACAAAAGGAATAAATAATGTGATTCCAGTGAAACAACAATTATCTAACAGCAGAGCGTGAACAGCAGAGCAAAGGCTTAACTTAGTGTAAAGGCTGCTCACTGTATTTTGTATACAGATAAATAAAAACTTCTCTTCTTATGAATTATACTGCTCTTATTTTGAAACCATACCCACATTTCTTTTCGTGTCGTATATTTACAAAGGCATAAAAAGCCTGCACATGTTTCAAAGAGGCAGGGTGGACTAAATATATTACTTTGGAGCTCTTCAATCTGAAGCAAGGGCAAGTGAAAAACGTAAATATGGTATGGCCATTGTTTTCCGTGTGAGTTATCACCCGCATTTTCGACACTCAAAAACCAAAAAGTCAAGTCTCCTTCGAGCCGGATTCGAACCAGCGACCTAAGGATTTCAGCTGTACAGCCACTACAGTCCTCCGCTCTACCAACTGAGCTATCGAAGGGACGCTGTCAATGGGAAAGACAGTCCATATCATATATGTGCAGTCATCATTCGCAGCTCTTACGTATATTTTTGTTGGTTTTTACACATAGCCCTCAGCCACTTGACGAAAGTGCACGTGAAATCAATCTTGTAGCAATTACCTAGTTCGCTACCTAGCAACTGCTAGCAGCCTTCAGTCAGTAGCATTCGTTTTAATTGACCGTAAAGACACCATTGCAGCGTTCACTGAACCACTCAAGTATTGAAGGACTAAACTGGTCGTTGGCTGCTTTTTGGAGCTGCATTTAAACAAAGCCACTAGAATAATTAGTAAGTTACAAAAACACTTGTGTTGTGAGAGCGTAAAGAGCTAATGTTTGTACTAAAGCTAGCTTTAAGTTAGCGAAAGTTACCTGTGTCTCCTGCCCACTTAGCAACAGAAAAAACAGGAACCAGAAAAAGTTTCAATTCAGCGTATTTTCCTGAACATCACTTATAGTTAAACTATTAAAAATACTCAGCTAAAGACGGGATAAGTAATTGATATAAAACAAACGTAAGATACATCTCTCCCTATGTCTGCAGGTAGTGAAATGGGACTGATCTAGGGGTTAAAATAAGGCAAAGCCATGTCTGCAGATACTCGCATGTAGTATCTACTTATTAAATTGTTTTTCTTTCCACAATTTAACGGGGAATTTTTGTTTATTTACAGAGGGAAATAAAACAGCCTCCAGATGTTCAGCAGACACAGGCAGCACCAACGTCTGCATCCTGGGTAATATGGATGAAAATGTTCTTTAACTTTGCAAACGTATGCATGGGGTGGTGTGTGCCTATCTGTGATGTGATGTGTATTGTGTTTACAGCATGTTTGTGCAGAACCTGAGATGGTTGTCCTCCAGCTACTGCAGGAGAGGAGGTAAGTGAAAACTTGTCTGAAGCCAGAACAAACTAAAACCATATGAGACTCTGACTGTCCTGAAGCATCCGTGATTATCTGCTTGCATCACAATTGATGCCTAACAACATAATTTGGGAGTTACTTTGTAACCATGAACATCAACAAAAATAGATGTAATTAAACAGTCCAGAGCCCTTCTGAAAGCAGTGATTACAGGGGCTGCTTCTTGGGACAAATTAGACATCAAAGTCAAACACCTTGAAGACATTTGAACAGAAGTTAGGTCACTGAACAGAGAGCAATTTCATTCTTCCTATCATCACCGCCATCTCTTACAGTCTCCTAAATAACAGGAAATAGCACTGTTAGTGGAGGGTTTATCTCCATAGAGCAGAATACACTTGGCTGTTGTCTCTGCAGTGCTGATAGCTGCTGTGGTCGACATTATAGATGGTTAATTGTGAAACATGAATTAAATGTGCATGCGTACCTTAGAGCTACGGAGGATTAATGAGAACTTTGTGTAAAACATAAAAATGAGCACATATTACTTAACGAGTGACTTTTTTTTTTTTTTTTTTTACATGCAGTGCTAAACTGTGAACCTCTTAGGTTACCTGTAAATGATTTAAAATGAATTCACTGAACAGACAAGAGTAGAAGTTTCCTGCAGGATATTTCCATTTTGTGCATTTCACATGTTTTAGTTTAACTGAGAAGATTAATGCATTTCACCCATTTACCTGGTGTGTTTCTTCAGAATGGCTTAATCAGTGCCAAACTACGTAATGCTCCTCTAGGCTACACAAAGATATCGGTGTAGGCAAAGTCCAGTTTCCTCCACTAGGTGGCAACATATACCCATATTGAGAAATGAAAAGTTTCCTCAATCAACAACCCAGAATCAGGTCAAATCACATCATTTTCTGTTTTCTACACACAGCAAAGTGTCCAGTACAAATTAAAGCTGACATTAATTTAGTGTAAAATGTATTCATAACCACAGTGTTACATGCAAGTCTGTAATGACTGAGGTGAAAACTTAACAGGGGGAACTGAAGTTGACTTTAGTTTATTGTCTATTATCAGCCAGTAATGTGATCAGTTTATTAGTTTGGCCATGACTCTCTTATTTCCCAAACCTAAAACAAACTACAGTTCAAGTGTCAAAACATGTCAAGCACAGGACATGCCATCTGCAAAATTCATCCATCACTCAACCAGCTGTTCTGACAGTGTGACAAGATAGTATCAGTAACAGAAAATGAGACCTAGATTACAATCTTCATCTGTTTTTCTGGAAAAATGCCAGTGATTTCTGACAGGACAGCTTCCAGTTGCATTGGACATCTACAGTGGACAGGGTCATGGCTGAAAATAACTAAAGTACTGGGAGGGGAGAGAGGTTATTATAACATTTTTGCGTCAGTGCTGTAATTCACTAAATTAGAGTTACTTTTTCCTTTTATCAAATGTAACCACATTTGTTGACTAGAAATAGCACCAACTCAGACTTCTGTAAGAATATCATAGACATCATGAGCTGATACAAAATACAAGATGTTCCTTTATTATAATCTGCACTGAGGTAGGTTAGATTGTAACACGTTCTGGAGTTAGCTGTAAGAACTAGTCAAAAGAAGCTAAAAACCGCAATATGCAAATGCTCATATCTGCTTCATCTTTCTCCATCTTGGAGTGAGTGAGGTGAGCAGTAAAATGATGACATTACTGTAACTTTATTAAACATTTGTACTGATCAATGAGGCATCCAGTCAGACTGCTTTCTGCACATTGCCACTCATCCAAAATGAAGATACATTCCTCTTGTCCTGACCTGTCTGACCGCACAGCAACATGAGGTTGCTCCTACATACTGTACATTACAACAACATAGGGTTGGTCCCTATGTTGTCCTGAAGGATCATTCTGGAGAGGCAACAGACATTCCTCACATAACCCAGGTTCCAATACCCAAGTCTTCTCCATCCTCTACTGAGAGTATCATCCTGTCTGCAGCTCCTCAGAGCATTCAAGACAAGTCACTTAACACTGTTCCCTAACCCCTTCCTCACCCACCTATAATAAAGGTGTGAAGGTGGATCTTGAAGACATACAGTATTAGAATCAATCAAGAACAGTAGTAGACAGCTTCACAGCACAAACACTTTCAAGTGTTTTGTGCTTTTTGAGCTTATTCACACTATTTTTAGGAATGTAAAACAATGCAACTTGTCTACATGATTTAAGGTCACCACACACCCACACGCACATATACATACATATATGTGTGTGTGTGTGTGTGTGTGTGTGTGTGTGTATATAAATAGCCATGTCCAGTCTCCTGGATGTTTAGATCATTGTGCACTGGCCACTAGTGAGTGATAAAACATGAGCTGCATGTCATTGCAGATGACAAAGGACCTGAGCCTCCTGATGAAAACAAACCAGTTCTGTCCCTTCCAGTAGATGGCATCTTTGTTCAGGCATCAGTCAAGTTTACTGTCCAGGTGCACACCTAGGTATTTATACCACTTAAGTGCTGACTGGCTGAGGGGTGGGCCTAGACCTTATGAAAGTTGCTGATCATCTCCTTGGTCCTGAAGGTGTCCAGAAGGACACAGTTCTTGTCGCTCCATTCACTGAAGACACACAAGGTCAGATACCTGTGCTCCTCTTCCTGCCTGATCCTGATACACACCACAATAGCTGTGTCATCCGGTTATTTCTGGATGCGGCAGGAGTTGTTTTTGAAGTCAGAGCCATATAGAGGGTCAACAGGGGTGTGTTTTCCTGTTGTATAAGTGTACCCATTTATTACTGCAAAGTGTTGTTTTCTGTCCAAATGCTCATGTTAAAAGTCTTCCATTGGTTCAGACGCTGCAGTAAGAGTGTGAACGAAACCCATAGAAAGATAAGACATTGAAGTGATAACTGGGCTTATTTGACTTGGGAGTGTTTGAGGTAGCTATGTGTAGTCGGTGTGTTACCTGCAGTATATTATATATGGATTGCGTGTTGTTAGTTTAGAGATCCAGTAGGGTAGAAGCAGAGTGATGTGCCAGTGTGGATTGTTCCAGATGACAAAATGTGTTTCAGACACCGAGACGCCACTAAACATTCCAAGTGCCCACTTATGTACCATCCATATACAAGATTTCCAGCACTTAATCAACTTAATCAACGAGGTGACATTAAGCTTTTTTCTGATTTACTAAGCTCACCTGCCACTGTGGCATTATACAGGGTATGCTACATGTGTCCTTGGGCTTAGGAATACAGTAGTTAAGTTCAGAAGAATGTGGCAACAGAAGACAGTGTTGTTATGAACCCAGTATGCACAGGATTGGCAAACACAAGACCCTGTGGACTTATGCCTCTCTCCGATGCTCTGTATACAGTAACAGTGAGCAATCTGGCCTTATAACTACACCCCTATTGTTTCAGTGTACAATCGTCCACAGTTTCATAAAGAGATGTGATCACACCGTCCGTGCTAACAGCTGCTAACAGGTAGTTTGCTGCCACAGGTCATATGGGACAGGAAACATCTGATTATGGGAAAACTGGCAATGCCATGCTGTTTACTGAAGTACAACTGGCGAATTGCTGGTGTGTGTACTGGAGATGAAGAGTGTGCCTGCAGAGAGGCTTGGGTTTCAGCCCATGTGGAAAATGCTATTTCAGCCATGTACAGCATGACAAGTGCAGCAACTCTCAATAAGAGCTCATGTTACACATGGTGTTGATGGATGGTGACACACATCAGGCGGGCTACTCTCCAGCCAGTGTGGAGGTGACTCACTGTCAGGCTGAAGGGAAGCCAGCTCTGATCAAACCAGTGGATGATGAAGTTTGAGATTCTCAGGCCTGTATTTCATTCATTAGAAATAACAATTGTTACTGGTCTGTGTTAGACTGCATGTAATGAATGATCCCTCACAGGCAGACAGTACAGTACAGTCTCCTGAACAGTGGAATTGCAGGAGATGTTACAAATAAGAGCATAAACCACACATCCCCCTCAATTCCTGTTCATAGCAGATGAGCCTTTTCTCCAGCTTTCTCTAACAACCTCCAGAACAGGGTTACTATTTGGTCAGCCCACTGCTGCTGGAATAAGGAAAGCTTGTATCGAGACAGGGTCCGCCACTTCTGTCTGCATTGCAACCCAAGCAGGGATGATTGCATCTCGAAGTTTTGATTTGGATAACTGACTGAGTGAAAATCTGGCCAGAAAAGGATGAAGAAAATCCAGCAGTAGCATGTATGTTATGTACTATAATTGTCTATGATAAATGTGTATTCTTATAACAATGACCGATTACTTTCTATATTTTCAGGAACAGATTCATATTCTTTATATTATTGAATACTGAAGTGATCACGATACCCAAGCAATCTAAATGAAAGCCATTTAATCTCCCAGTTACACTTGGGAGGAATGATTTCACTTGGGGTATAGCTTTAGGTTTTGAACACTTAATCTTTAAAATTTGAGAAAAAGTCTCAGATGTTATCAGAGATAATATCTGTGGGACTGTATTTTCTGGGTTGTTTGACAACCCAGAAGTATAATGTCATCTATAATAATAATAATGATAATAATCATAATAATAAGCTATGCCTCTGATCTCCATGTGACCACAAATGGCAGATACTAGAGGTTCCAATGCTAGAATAAACATAAGAGGGGAGAGGGGGCTGTCTGGGTCTGTGGGGTTGGGGTTAAAAGGCAGTTGAGATATTCTTGTTTGTAAGGACAGACTGCCACACAATAGTGGGTCTTTACCCGTCTTATGACTCAGTGTTATACATACTCTCCAGTAGGCTTACCCTCTGACATGCATCCTGAAAAACAGTGAGCAGTCTTGGGGCCAGCAATTCTGAGAATGTCCTGTAGAAATCTTTTGGAAATCCATCTCCCCTCCAGAGATTTCCTACCACTAAGATCTTTAATTGCTTGCTGCCCAGCTAGCCTGTCCATGTAGAGCCTTTTTTGTCCATAAGGGCTTCAAGTGAGCCTGCCTGGGATTTAGGAGGGACCCAACTGTTTGAGTTACATGCAACCTATAAAACCCCATATGTTGTCCTATATCGGTACCAAGAGGGATCAGAATGGACCTTAAATAGAGCCCAACTGGGCAATAAATGTGATACCTATCTAGCGCCAACCTGTGTTCACATGGTCTTAGAGGAGGCCAATAAGTCAGATATTCATGTTTAAGAAAATAAAAATTAAAATGTGCTACAGTTTAGCGACAAATCCCCAACACACACTGAACTCTGAACACTGTATGTTAAAGAGGACCTGTACCATAAAAGATGGGATCTGCACTGCAGTTCTTTAATAAAATGATAAAAAACAACAGAATGACCACCACATTGGCAAATTAACAGAAATTCTTTTTGAGGCATTCATAACACAATCCATTCACAAGATAGCATCAGAGAAAGGTGAGGTGTTTGCAATGTTGTATCTCAGAATTTCTCGATGGATGTCAGTGCCAGTTGGTAGAGGTGGCCCAGCATTCCAGTCAGCCTCCTCAGTTGGATGGCTGCCTGAGAGTGGCCTCTCAGAAGCTGGTCCAAAACAGACAGGGCCCTCTGTGTCTGACTGTCCAAGGGAAGCTTTGCCTGCATGTGCGCATCAGTAGTTGTAAAGGCTTCTTTCAGCTCTTCAGCAGCTAAGATATAGTACATCAAACCTGAGAATTAATACATGTTCTCTCAAAACAACAAGGAAATACAGTAGTAGCAACAACGTGAGTGAGACTCTGGGTCCTGAATGCATCTGCTTCCTGTCCAACATATATCTTCCTGAAAGGCAGTTGCATATGATCCTCAAGCGCCTGGGTGACACTTGAGGAATGGGTTATCCTCTTACCAAGCCAGGAAAACTAGGAACACCTCAAGATGCTTGTCATGGAACCAATTTATGGCTACCCTGAGTGATAAAACACAAACTGTTGTGAAATGACAGTCGATGTCTGTCGAATGCACAAGTACAGTCAACAGTTACAGCTACATCTAACACAAGTAAACACGCACCTGAAAAACTATGACATATTGTTTTAAGATAGCCGGTACACCTACGTAAGTGCTGAGCTGCAGTCGTATTTTCTCTTCATGCTACATCTTTTGTCAGACCCTCTTCTTCTGGTCTTGGCTTTCATTACTACAACTGCATGTGTGAGGTAGCTCTGATCCAAAAGAAGAGGATGGAACAGAAAATGGGACAGTTTGAGTTTTGAGGATAGTAGTAATGCACAGACAAGATAATTACCACTTTGTTATTAATAAATTAACTTTAGTGATATTCTGGTGATGATCATTTAAAGTGCATTAAAAGTGACTAGGAGATACATCGATATTACTTCACTTGATGTTACCATGAATAAGACTATAGTGTACTCTTTGGTGATATTCGTATTTAACAGTTGCATTAAAAGTGTGTGCACACCCTGACACCGATCGATATTTCCCCGGCATTTCCCGATCTCATCCCCTACCTCTGCAACTGAAAGTCAATGACACCAGGATTGCTAAGAATAACCCTTCACACCAGACGCAGCAGTCGATAAGCAGGTGTAGCGCTGAGATACTGAGGATTCCTGTCAATATGAAATCAAATTGAATATCTTACAATGTAATTCATGTGATGGATTCAGCAAATAATTCAGAATTTCTTCAGTGACAAATATGTGACATGAAACTTCTTGCACGCATCTATCGTGATATTAATCGTGTTGGATAATCATATATTAGAATGAACTCAAGGCAGCAGTTCAGTGTAACTGCTGATCTGTTATTAATGTCATAATCCCAAATTGAATATTGACCAATATGAAATAATTATTTTTGAAAAATGAACACTTACATTAATTAATGGTTGCAAGCTCACAAAATGGACAGCTGCTTTGTTAATCTATCAGCTCTCTCATGTCCAACATGTTGACTGGAAGTCAGGCTTGTTTCTGTAAAAGCTAGCAGCAAAAGCTCAGTTTTGTCCAGTTTCATGTTTTCAGTAGGAGCTAGCCTGTGCTAGCAATAGCTCACATGTTGTACAGATGATGTGTATTTATTGCCTATTGCAGCAGGAGGAATATACTGACATGTTGTATCCCGTTTAGGGGCACTCGATACAACAGGGCCACTGCTGAATGGCTGCCAAGTTCAGGGGGAGAAGATGGCAATTCATCCTCATCATATGAGTCAGCCTCATCACTGTAAAGGTCCTGGGCTTTTTGGATGGCCTACATTCAGGTAAGAGATATTCTAACAAATAGTAAAAAACCTGAATACTTACAAGTTACAAAGTTACACCAGTAATATTGGGCACAGTGTTATTAATACACTGGCCGTGCTTTGAGATTCAACATGTGCTGTGCGTGTGGTCAGAGAAAGTCTATATGAGAGGCAACATCAGAGAAAGATTTCTCATAACTCAGCTTCATTTAAAGACACTTGCTGAGCTGCAAAGCTAGTATAATCTTAGTTTATTTTTCACACACAGCATGCCGCCATTAGTTTGAAGGTGCATTTGTTTTTATTAGTGCCCTGGTTGGGTGGAGTTGCACTGTATTGACCTTAAGGACCAAACACCGCTCAAAGGGAAACTAGAGGCTCATTTACAAAGCAGCTTGCTCAACCTTTAATGATTGAAAGTCTGCACTCCAGAATTTCCAATTCACTCTGTGCATAAGGTAGCATCTCTCAACTTCCTGTATGTGAGAGTGTACATTAATACTTCTGGTTTGAGCATTTCTGCACTGCTAATGACAACATCAACTCGAGGAGCTATCTGAAAAGGATGAGTGGACTGAGAGTAAAAGGAAAGTAATCCAATGAGAGAAATTCGGCATTAAATTGTTGTGTTCCCCTTTGTAGCACTTAGCTGCACTCAGAGATAGGTTTCATTTGTTGCATGTTGATTCTGCAGTACAGGCTCAGAAGCTAATCAAGATCCATAAAGACAGCTTCAGTCCAGCAAAAACAGTCTTGTGTGTAGCAGGCATTTTCAGCCAGGAGATGGGCAACTGAGGAGAGTAGAGAATGAAGCTTTTCCAGCTCTCTTTTCCTGGAATAAGTATGTGCTCCCAACACCAAGACCTAGTGTTTGGGAGCTGAGGGCAGAGAGCCCTATCTTGGACTGGACTGCAGACTCTGAGGCTGAGGTGGAAGCAGCAGTTCCTGATCATGATTTCTGTGTGACTCTGACAGCGGTGATGATGGAAATTGAGATTCATAGTCGAGCCAATGAGAATAAGATTAGGGAGCTCCAATACCAAAACTGCAAACCTATTTCTGTATAAACACTTAGTCAGGTTGGACAAGGACATTCTTTTTTGGGAGGCTACCTTGAAAAACAAAATTAAGTCTAACATGAATCTTGGTATATTCTTAGGTTTGCCTGATGCAAGCATTTCTAGGCCATTTAGAAGTTGCAGTCAACACCAAAATGGAGCGGAGCTTCATCACCAAGGTTTCCCCTGCCAGCAGCTCTGAGCCTTGTCAACCAGCAACGGTATGTGTACAACAATTATAATGTACAACAGTATGTAGGCCTGACACTTATTTATGATCACTGATGGTTTCATCTGAGCAGGTACTTATGCCTGCTTACATTTATTAGCTGTCTGTGAAGTTTAAAATGAGTTGACTAGCCCTTTAAATGAAGGTGTTTGGTGTAAGTCCTGTTTGCTCTTCTCAGTGCTGCTCCTTAGTTAACCCCGGCTCTTCATTCCTCACTGTCTTCAGAGCTGGTGAACACACTATTTTATTCGATCCACTTGAAAAGGATCCAGTTGAAGTGATGAAGCAGGGGTATTTTCACTCAGGCTAGGTTACACCAAAGGCTATTTCAAGCAGTATCAACCGTGTCCTCCTGGCAGAGAGAGAGGGCGGGGTTTGACACCGAAGTTTAATGATGAGGGACAACTATAAATTATTTCTGCATCAAGAATTAACAGTGCTTGTTCTTGTGTCATGATGAAGCGATCACACCTGCATATCTCATGCTGCCACTGTTCATGGAGTCTTTTGTGTAATAAAATGAACTTAAATAACACAGGAAGTGAAAACATCGTGATAAAAAACCTTCAGTGACCTATGGTACCTAGTGAGAGACACATTGTTGCTCAGCAACCAGTTAACATAAACTTGGTTGGTTCAGTGGGAGAAATTATTTTTACTGCTGGTAACTTTATCCCAGTGAGACGGAGCAAGACACATTGGAACCAGCAGGACTTTTTTTTTTTTTTTTTTTTAAGAACTCACTGTGTTGCATTCCTCTGGAGACTTCACTGTTTCAGACTAATCACTCTCCGATATTTGAGCATGAACATTGAGGTGTATCAATCTGTAACGCTGCAATAATGGCTGCCCTTCATTATATGCAGATGTACTTACCATTAATCTTAAATTCAGACTGGAACTTGAGACCCATACCTGGATCTATTGAGTCAAACCATGAACTGAAGGCAACATGAGACTGGACAAGAGCGTGGCTCACATGCCAAGATGATGTTCTATTAAGTCTCGTAGATGACAAGTATGTCTCAGTATGATTTCTTCCACCTCAGGAGCTCCAGCCACTAAATACTCAAACACCAGCAAATACTAATCAACAGTATTTCAAGAACTTGCATGGCAACAAAATCTCGTCCCTGATCTAGGCCCCACAAAGCTCAAGTCCTCTGCATGGGGTGGATCACTCACAAAACACACCTGCAATCAGGCTGCAAACAGTGTGAGGTGAGAAAAGAGGTAGGAAAAGAGCTCCTTTGTGTTGGTGTGGTGTTTGAGAAAGTTCACCAGTGACATCTTTTCTTGGGTGTCAGCAGAGGAGACTATGAGGGAGAGGGAGGGAGCTGGCTCTGCTTGTCTGTAGGTGGTTGACTGCAGCTACGGATACATAAACATAGAGTACAGTCAAAAAGCAGTTGTTCAGGTTTGTCACTGCTTCCACTTGTTTGGAAGACGCTGGGTGTCATCAGTGTAGACGAGAAACGTGTGTTTTTGAATGACAGGGGCAGAAGATGAGATTGGGTTTCTGATGGAGGTGAAGTACCTTTTACAGGGTGAGGTGCAGGAGGAGCAGACTGTCACTGAGCCAAAGATTCAGTCCTAAAGAGGAGAATGCGTTGGTTACTGTATCAGAAGCTGGCACAGGTCCATGGATCAGCTATCACTCCCCATCATTCAGATATTGATAGCTGGCCGAGCAATACTTCGTTGGCTGCAGGAATAGAGGAGGAAACTTATCTCCCTGTAGTTCTCTCCGTCTGCGGAGGGTAGGAAATAAATTTGTTTGCTGCAGGCGGCTGCAATGACACAGAGAGCACTGGCACTGTGTGTGTCCCTGGAAACAAGCCGAGCTGGAACCATCCAGACTCACCACAGAAACAGAGGTACTAATACCACATCGGAAAAAGTTCAGGTTGGTCCAGATGGAACATTATGAATATTGAGCTATAATTTACATTGTGTCAGTTGAGCAACTGCACCTCATTTAGCTTTGCGTGTCCACACAGATTAGTGCAGAGGAAGCAAACTTCACAAACCACTGTTGTCTCCAAATGATCGAACACAGCAGTGCTGAACACCTCTTGTCAGCTGACAGACAGGAGAGAGGACGAGCAGGACACATCTATGTCTCTGTGTTTTCATGTCACCGATGATGGACAAAGACTTTAAGACTGTCACATTTAAAACATGACCTGTGATAAAATGTTAATTGGATCCAGAGAAGATGTTAATATCAGGTCTTAACAGGGCTTATGTCACATGTGCGATGCATACATATACACAGGCTCGCTGTCTCTTCAAGCTGTTAAGTGTTAAGTGGCCTGCATTGGTATCTGCGTTGTTTCTGAATGTGTATTAGTTTCTAATAGACATTTTTGTGCCATTGCAGTGTTAAGTATCAGGTTTTTAAAAACTGTAACATATCAAGTAGTCCAGTAATCTGACTTAAAGGTAGAGTCTGTAGGATTTTCCTAAAAAAACAAAATATAGACTTATACTAAAGAAATCCTACTGAATCATCACCTATAGGCTTCTACACATGTGTGATGGTGACTCTGTCTGCAGAGCCCCCCCCACACACACACCCACGTGTATTTTGATGTCTTGGTGTAGTTGGGACGTTTCTGGTGGTTCAGCTAGCCCCACAGTGGCCCTGCAACTCGGCCCACCTGCAGTGGGTCTGCGGTCAAGCTCGGGTGGCTTTGGCGGCTCGGCTAGCCCTGCAGTGGGTTGGCGGCTCAGCGGTCAAGCTCGGGTGGCTTTGGCGGCTCAGCTAGCCCTGCAGTGGTTCGGTGGCCTGGGTGGAGCCCAGCAGCTTGGTGGCCCTCCTGTTCATTTGTTGCTTTTTGGATTATTCCTGACAACTGCTGTCAGGGGCAGGGGGCGTGCGCATTTGAGCCTGAGGGGAGGGGCCCAAATTGAATGTTGTGTTACTGTTTACAAACTGCAACGAACAAACCAACAGACTCTACCGTTCAGTAAACAACAAGCTTAGACTTATACGGGCACTGTGACTGTGAATAATGGCTGCAGATTATTTGCATTCAACATTTGGTAATTATTAGACATCAAAGATCTGTAAAATATCACAAATACTGTCTCTCTAGCAAGTCAGTCATCATCTCCACCATCTTCATTGTGTTGTACTATTTGTTCTGTCAGCATGAACAGTGCTGAGCCTGAGCTGCAGACATGTTAATGTCGCTGTCTTCTCACATGACTGCATTGTTACTGTGATGATGGCAGCGCAGGACTCACTGATTCATGTGTGTGTGTGTAACAGAGAGAGAGAGAGAGAAAGTGCATGTACATTACACAGAGTTGTCTGCTTAGACAGAGAGGCAGCACACAAACAGTTCACTGATGCAGTGGGACATTCCTGATGACATTGTTGTTGGTTAGAGCAGTAATGAAATGATACAGCCTTTTAATCTGCGCTGAGAGCTGCTGAGGCTCTCATTGTGGAGAGCACCTTTTCAACACGTACGTCTAATTTGTTTGTACAGGACATCTCAGGGCAAAACAAAGAGGATAAAGGGGAATAATACCAGATGGAGTTGTTCATATAATCATTATTAAATAAGAATAGTAATGATTATAATACAGTTAATAATTTCAGACTTGGTCCAGTAGTGTTTGTCTGAAGGAGAAATCAGAGCCCCCCTGTATCAACAGTAATGACTTGATTGGATTCAGTCAGTTACTTCATGAATGAATTATAATTCTATAGAATTGTTATACAAATTTACAAGTTACCTAATTTTAATGTGTGGCCTTTGTAACGCTGTACTATTTATGTACTGCTGGGGTGAGAGGGGTGCTGGAATCTCTTTAAAGACAAATGAACTCCACAAACGCATTCCCTCCACTCTCTCCTGTGACCTCTCTCTACCACTCTCTCTCTCCCTCCCTCCCTCTCTCTCTCTCTCTCTCTCCTCTCTCTCTCTGTCTCTCTCTCTCTCTCTCTCTCTCTCTCTCTCTCTCTCTCTCTCTCTCTGACCATACTGTTGACAGGTCTGATTTACAGACACACTCATACATATACACAGGGGCTATACATCGAGCCCACCTACTCCTCTGCACACACATGCACACACACAGGCACACCCACACACACAGTCACACACTCACACTGACATTTAGACTTCTAACCAATAGGCAGGCAAAAGACGCGGGGGCATTTTACAGCTCAGCCAGGTGCTTATAAGAGCTGCTCACACACTTAATCTCTCTGCAGTCACACACTCACACAGGGTTTCAGGGTTCTGTACTGTACTGTCTCTCTGTCTGGACCAGACAGACAGGTAAACACACACACAGGCGATAGACACACACACCTGCACAAGAGAAACCAGTGAAAACTCATCATGTTTGGTTACGGCAAAAATAATTTCACCTGGAATGGAACTCTGAGGGAGCTGGAGGGTGAACACCGAGCCTCCTGCACAGGTAGGCTCACACTGGCCGTGTGTGTGTGCGCATATGTGTTAGTCATATCTATTTGTGTTTTGAGAGACAGAGCTGCAGAGTTGATCTGATAAGACTGAAGTTGGCATGAATCAATTCTCCTGAGTGAAGCTTTGACTTGACCAGACATTTTAGTTAAATCTGAGACGGATGTCGGCTCTGATTGTGTTTTAACATAAAGTAATATTTAACTTTAAATCCGAGCCTCTCCAACGGTTGGAATCACATGGCTGACAGCCATCCTCTTTATTACAGTCCTCCCTGTCACTGACATAGCCTGACAGCTGTGAATGTTGAGATGCAGAGGACAAAGACAAACTCTTTTGGAAATCAGCTTTTGTGTGTCTGTTATACATGCTGTCGGCACACCACAGCTCAGGCTCGGTGCTGCTGCTATCTGTGCTATGTGGCTCTGTTATGTCCTGAATGTGAGTGTGTATCTGTGTGTTGGCTCTGTGTAGAGGGATGGGGTGACAGATCAGAAGCATAGCACAGGGGAGCGGGGGCGCACAACGATCTAATGAGACATGAGAGACCTGATGATGCTGAAGGACATTTAGTGCAGCTGTGAATGAAACTCAACAGGGCAACAAAGTGATGGTGTCACTCAGTACTGCCTGAATAGTCCAATCCATGTGTTGCTATTTTGTAGTGCAGTCCAAATGTGAAGGGAGATATATCATACATATATAGTAGTTGACACATATCCCACAATGCATCATGAAAAGTAGTAGGGGCATTAACAAATTCATATATACCATCAGGCATTGTGCTCTCACTGAAAGACAAATTCGGTGCAGAGAAAATGATGCTATGATGTTATACTTGATTTACATTCATTTCGGACACAGCCAGATTCTCATTCTGTCGGTCTGAACTACCACTGAAACTCGTCTCCTTACAGGCCCTAAGAAATGACAAATGTGTTTTCCCAGCTTTAATCCTATATCTATATACATATATATATATATATCCTATCTCTCGGACATTTGATCACTCATCCTGCACTCAAGGGCGTTCCTAATTTTCTGTCCAATTCAAACCGTTTTCTGAATTTTGATGTCCCTCTCCTGAAGTGTAGATCCTGCCAGTCACTGTCGCAACCTCCGAGCTGTAACGAGCTGGTTCTGCCAATGTTGTGTGTGTTTGTGCTAACTCTGTGGAGCATCAGCTCCGTCAGGGATGAACCTGCATCTTTCAACTGGAAGCATAACTGCTTCCTCTGACTCTAGGATGAAACAGCCTGCGTGGTCTCAGTCCAAAACTCATTTAATCTTTTTCTGTTTTCATCTTTTGGATGAGGGGGACAAGTCCTCCACAGCAGCAGACAGCCCCACAGATGGTGCTTATCGTATATTCATCGTGATTGGCTATCGTAGAAAGCAATCGATATCCATGACATGACCCTCCCTAGCTTCATGTTTTTACCAGAATCATGTAAGCATGCAGAACTGCATAGCACTCTGGGAGCCATTTCAGGCGTGGATGTATTAGAAGAACTTCCTATAATTAGATCGATACATGATTTCAGATACAAAAGCAGGTCTTTGTTGTTCTGGATACTGTTTTTAATTAACTCCAACTCTGTCCTATGTCCATCTGACAAAATGCCCATTAGATCTGTGCTGCCTCATGCAGTGATGATGAAGATGGCTCACATGTGCAACAGGTAAACAGTTATCATCATCCACGGACCAGTTAAGCCACATCATGCATCGGGCCCAGTTCTAGACCACTTTTACTTATTTAAACACCTGAAGCTGATTTTTCAGAACGTTTTGCCCTTGTGTAACAGACAGTATATGATCGTTGTGTCTGTGCTTATGTAGGAGCACATTACTCTCTTGATAACGGGTCCCTAAAATAACAGTGAAATACTGCACCATTGACCCATTGACTTCAGAACAGAGCACAAGTGTACTTGCTATTTAAGCAGCATGGGTGGTAGATTGGAGAATGAAGACTCCGCTGGTATGAAACTGGCAAAGACACTTGTTCCTCCATTTTATGAACCCTGTGGTATTTTGTGTTGTAGTTAAGTGCTGACATCAATAAAAGAAGAGTAAAGATCTCTTCAGGTGGGTTACAGCTCATCTGCTGACCTGAGCCTGCACAGCTGCGCCACTTAAATAGGTATGGTCACAAATGTAAAGGTGCCATGTTGTAAACTCAAGTCAGTTGTAGATGTTATTATATTGCATGAGTCCTCTACTTTTTCTTGTAAAATTATGCTTCCTGGCCTGCTTTTGGCCATTTTACCAGACAACAACTACCAGTTTATAATGTGGAAACTGATTATAGACCAGACTCCTGGCAGGCACAGGCCCTTGGGTTCAGGTCAGACATACAGTACTGCAGCTCCAGCAGACTGCAGCAACAGTACACTGGACAAAAACGTGTGCTGCATTTCACTGCAAATGTCAAAGGACTTCAGGCTCTTGAGGAAAAAGGAGTTCAGCACTGGCCCTCCCAGTAGATGGCATTTGTGTTCAAGGACCAGTCCAGTGTACTGTCCAGGTGCCCTCCTAACTATTTATAGTGTGCCCCCTGTGGAACCTGAGTCACAGTTACCCAGCCTGATGTACTGGTCTGGTCTTGTTGTCAGGTAATCCACAATCCAAGAAGTGAAGCAGGGATCCCCCCCCCCCCCATCACTTTGAGATGGGTGGGTGTGTGGGGGTGGTTGTGGTGGTGGTGGTGTTGAGAAAGCAGAGTACAGTCCTTGCTAGTAATTCAGTGTCCATACTGAAGTTCATGTAGTCTATGGTGCATTTAACTATTCTGTCAAAGACAGCATCCTTGCTTTCATCATTTTCTGGTGAACGCAGCAGCATATTCTTATTTATGCACTCAAAGCTGTCCTTTAGAGACTCACTGGTCCCTGGGGTCCTCGGTGAGCTGGTTGAAGCCTGCCTCAGTATGAGGTTTTATAGGAGGGCTGAATTATGATTATCAAATTATGATGATCTGATCCGAAGTGATGATAGAGCTGTAGCCGTCTAAGCCCCCCTGACATTTGCATACAACAGATCAAGTGTCTTATTTTCCCTTGTGGCAGAGTCAGTCAACGAACTGAGTGAAGCCAGTCAGGTGACAAGTGAGAGTGATGGGGTTAAGATAGATATTGCAGATATTGCAATCAGTGCATCAGGGTGCTGGGTCTGTACTGCCACAGAGGTGACAGTGTGAGTGACTACATACTTGTAAGACCAACTACCAACACTTATATATCCCAACAGCAGGTCTTCCCTTTCACTGTGAGATAACCGGGGTTGCCCCACCTGTTGTTCACAAGCAGAGCCAGTGACTCACCTTGTTTCTTTCTGTCCTCTTGCACATGTAGATGTTCTCACAGGATTGTTTGATAAATGCTCAGGAGACAGGACACTCCATGCTGTTAACTCCAACAAACAGTAATATGTAATGTCAGACATTTCCCTCACCACTTCCTCACTGAAAATACCTCATTCCTTGAAAGGTCTGGACCAGCTGTGCACACCTTTCACCTCCATCACCTTCCACCATGTTGAATAATTAAATAACCTCACAGTAAGTGAACTACAATCACTTTGCTGTAAGAGAACCCGGCTCTATGTTTGGGAGGGAGCTGTTAATGTTCACAGCCACTGAAGGAGGTCCATGATCACAGCGGCAGGAAGAAGGAAATGTGTCTTACACTGCTTTTTACTCTTGAAACATTCATGGAATGAAAAGTGGTTTGACCTCAACCCCAGAGTTACTACCATCTCACTGCTGAGACAGGCATGTGTGCTTCTCACACATGTTACTATGGGGATGTCACGGAGAGTCACAGAGAGTCACAGAGTGTGTGTGCTTGCATGTGTGTCACACTGGACATCATAACTCAGTTGATCTATTACCTTCTGCTCGCACAGTCAGCGTGCTGCGTTCATGACTTGCAGAAGGAAGGAGCCACTAAGCTTTCTTTGTATTTTTCATGGCTGTGATTCCTTCATTTAGAATTCACTGTGATATTTACACATTGCAACTTTGAATTCTACCTGGATCACCCTGGGAATGAAGAAGGCCTTCATCAAGGTCAAAGTTAATCAACAGACACCAGGTTACATGAAATAACTTACTCTCTAAGTAAAAATTTTTGCCTAATCCAAATCACAACAGCTACGATGATCATCACAGTGTTTATGCAAGATTTCATCTTTACTCACCACTAAAACTGAGATGGTAGCTGGTCCTAAGAAGATTCAGTGATTGTAGAGATGGCAGGGTTTTAGCTAGCTGGTGTCTTCAACATAATCATTCTTCTGTTTTGTTTTTCAGCAGTAACAGGATGATAAATGACCCCAAATGTCTGTAGCTAGTTTTAACTCTGCAAAAGTAACAGAATATTTAGCTTTGCTTTGCTCTTTGAATTTTGAGCAGCTTTTTAAAGTTGGTCAGCAAGTGTCATTAATGGTTTAACAGGTAAGAAATGCAGGTTACTGGTAATTTCAGTTCTAATTTAATGTTTTAAATCTGTGGTAATTTAGTGTGAGGTACTAGTGAGCTAAAGATGTTTCCTCACTTGCTAACACTGGCTGGTATACGGACATCTAATGCAGAAACGCCTTCTGGTGTACGTGATGAGATAGGTCTACTTTTAATACTTTTTCTTATTTCATCTTATTTAACACATATGAATGAAGAGGAGGAGGAGCTGCAAAAGTGAATATTCATTGCAGTAGAAACCTGCTGTGAGTGGTAGTAAATTACTCTGTTTTATGAGCAGATGATATTGGGTTTGCTTTTAGCTGTGCTGTTCAGAGCAAATACTGGACACAGTACAGAGAAGTAGTAGGTGTTTGCAATTGATGAAACACCCGTTGTCATAGAGGAGCTCACTTAACTTTATTTAAATTCACACCATAAGATAGAGGAGAGAGATTTCTCTCTGTGGCTTGGTGGTGTATGTCAGGGAATAGGAGGAGGAGCTCTTCAAAGACCAGTTGGTGGGTAAATCTGATATTTAGTTCACAAAAGCCTGTACTCTACAGACACTACTCACAAAAAGTTAGGGACATTTGGCTTTTGGATGAAATTTCAGATTGCACTTGAAATACACTCTAACCTTTACAGGTGAACTTAATTTGACCTTGTCTAAACTTTCGAATGCACATGTCCAGCTGTCCGACTTTTCAGTACTTCTAAAATAACATGCTGTTTTCTAACAAGGTGATGAACCACAAAAATCACAACAAGTGTCTGATCCATGAATTGACCAATCAATGACAGTTTGTATTGAAACAGTCCCCTTCATCATGCTGTTCATATCATGAAACCAAGACCACACCTATAACAGTCCATCAACAGTACCTGGACATGTCGAGGCTTCAGATGATGGGACGTTGTCAGAGGGAAGTGTCCACTGAGCTCAGAGAGTCACAGAGTGTCATCAGCAGGTTGAACAGAGACACAGAGAGACTGGAGGAGTCTCAGAAAGGCTGATAAGTGGACGTCCTTTGGTCACATGACAACTTACTGACATGTTTTGTTGTGATGTACCCACCACTGTTGTTAGCTTTTGTTTCAATACATTGTTTGAGATGAAGAAATGACCATTCAACACTTCTACTTAAATGCCCTAATTTCATGATATAATATCACCGGAGCATGAACTTTTTACATTTTCCATTAATTTCACCTGAAAGTCAAATATTCCTAGTGTATATGATGTCTTGAGACCTTGAAATTAACTCTGACCTTCTTATGCTAGGATGCTAGGGACAGTGAAGTGTTGATGTGAGGATGAGGATATCCAGAGGTATCACTATAGTGAGTGCAAGGATCGCTCTTGAGGAGTTAAGGTTAGGAGGCTGGATATCTGAAGGGACCCGCTGCTCCTTTATGTCAAACAGAGCCAGCTGAGGTTGTTTGGGTGTCTGGTATGGATGCCTGCGGGGGCCCTCCTTTAATTCATTTTTTCAGAGCAACTTCCTGGTGAAAACCTCACTCACATGGATATGAATTTATTTATTTGTTTATTCATGCTTAGCAATGTCGATACTTGCTTGTCCTCACTAAGTTGTCTGCCTCCAAATATTCGGCATATGCTGACCACGACTCTGTCTTCGAAACGAAATCTCCTATGGACCCTATCAGCAGAGCCATACTGTTTACTTTAATGACGTTTTGTCCTCGTCACCAATTTTTCACACTTGCTGCACGTTTGCTCTTTAACTCAAGGGGAACTGAATATAGGTTTCCCAGCATTTTCTAGTACACAGATGACTATGGCATAGCTAGGTTTCCAAAATACAAAACTCAAAAGTTTAATACATCTGAGTATGTGTGTCTTCTATATGTGCATATAGATATGTCTTGCAAATGTATATGAATATATATTGGAAATATAAAAATAGTATGGTGTTTGTTACTGTTTGTGTGTATCTCAGTGTGTATTACCATGTGTGCATATCTGAGTAATGTGAGCACTGTTACCATTATAGATGTGTCACTGTCAGAAGGTATCAGTGAAACAGATTAACCAGACAGCTGAAAATACACTCAGGGTCTTCCCTCATTATATAGGAAGTTTGTTTGTGTGTGTGTGTGTGTGTGTGTGTGTGTGAACCAAGGGGAATCCTTTGTAATTTTACAATCTATTTCCTGACAGTCTGGAAGTGTGTGTTTGATCCTATGTTGTGATTACCCATGTTTGTGTGTGACCTCATGGGAAGAGTCCACACACTCCAGGATTCATGTGGGCTGGAAAACTGGCTATGACTCACTGGTTGAATGTTAGGATTAAGGATGGATATTCTCAGCCAGTGTGTCCTTCAGCTTGACTCCATCGGTCTCTATTACACATGAGCACACAGGCATACACACAAGCACACACACACACACACACGCGCACACGCACACTTGAACACTTGATCACTTGAACACTTGAACACTTGAGCACTTGAACACTTGAACACTTGAAGCTGGTTCCAAAAGCAAGTCAATTGTGATTGATTTTAGTGTTGAAATATCCAACTTTACAGCAGAGGTAAACAGCTAATCTACAGTCTTGTACAATAAATGGCTTTGGTCTCCACAGTTCAGACCTTAGAACAGGTTTGGGTCAAACTGCTAATTCCTATGAACTGTGTCACACACAAAGACTGATGATGAGTAATAGCTCATGGACTTCTTGTTCCTCACCTCCATCACTTATGAGCAGCTGCAGCAGATTAGGATCAACCTGTCAGCCACACTGTTGCACTACACTCACTTTGCTATTTTTAAACCTCTACATATTTGTTTTTACTAAAAAAAACTAATGATGTTACACCAGAGATTCAACTCCCTCTCCTCTCATGCAAACTTGTGCTAACTTCCCCTTTACCTTCATCAACAACTGTATTTATTTGTCACTTACAGTCGATTGTTGGCAGATTTAATTTATCACATTCACACACACTTTTATACATGTTTCCAGTGTTTTAAATTGTTGAAATTGATGCCGTTGCATGTTTTTATTGAGAATTTCTGCTATGAATTTTAATAGTTGCATAGCTGAGGTCCTTCAATGTCTGCTGGACGGGGCTGACGATGTTTTATGAGTCTGCAGTGGCTGGTGCCATTTTCCATGCAAGGCCTACTCCCAAGGTGGACCACAGGCAGACTCGAGCCTGTCAATCAAGTCTGACCGGCCTGATGATCAGTCGTTTTCTAGACACTCATGGGATGCAGTTTCACTGTCAAATGATAAACCCTGTGGTAAATCCTGCTTTTGCTGTCATGTTGCTCTGTCTGAATCAACCAAATGATGTGCCAGACAGCTGACATGCTGAGTTGTAGAAAACTGTGTTGATATTGCAGTTTGTGTAGCACAGAAAATCAAATTAACCACTTGGCTGGACTTCTTAAAGCAGGTCCATTTATTTTCTTTCTTAGGAACGGACAGATGTGAAAATGTGGTATCATGTTGTATCAAGTGTGCCTAAATAATGTAAATACTTTAAGGAAATACCCAGTCATTGGGCGCTTAGCTCTCAGGAAATGTGGCGCCCTGAACAACATACTTCTGCTGTTATGTGGTTCACTGAGGGTGAACAGTCTGCCAACAGTTTGAATAAGCTCATCCACTCAGCAACATTGTAGCCGGCCTTGCAACACTGGACAACTCTTCACACCCTCTCCTTGACGTGCTGGTCAGATGCAAGATGCCAGGGACTCATTCTCCATGTTGTTCCACAGGAAATTATTCCTGCCTGTTGCTGTGAAACTAATCAACTCCTCCCTGAGAGTTAATTTATTAATTTACTGATCACAGGACAGTTGCCACTCATGTACAACTAACCCTGCACGTGCAGGGTTTTTCAGGGGTTTTGCGTTTTTCAGCTTCAGAATTTGATAGAAATTCTTGGATTTGTGAGATATTTTTAACCCTTTGATGCACAACATATGCACACACATTCTATTGCACAACATGGGTCAAAAATGACCCACATTCATTTTCTATGTGATTTGACAGTTTCTTTGCTGTATCTTTTGAAATCAATTTATTTTATGATTGAATCTTCCAAGTATTATTTGAATATCTTTTAATTAGTACAGGGTATTATTTCCATTTTTCCTTTCTTATTTTATGAACAAATGAAGAAAATGTCCCAGAGAGTGCTAATATTAAGATATTTCCCTTTTTGACAAGCAATGTAGCTATTTATTCAAGGTCATAAAACCTAATGAATTATGCA
Organism: Caranx ignobilis; assembly: GCA_021432705.1. NCBI lineage: Eukaryota > Metazoa > Chordata > Actinopteri > Carangiformes > Carangidae > Caranx > Caranx ignobilis. Next base: position 67,885,485 of record MU269990.1, on the reverse strand, counting down.
CAGTTATGTTTAACGAGTCATCAAATGTTTCTTTGGGTAAACTTGGAATATTTGTAAAACAAGTAAATATGATTGTGTGCTAAAAAAAGCATATTTACTGAAGTAAATGAGAAAATACATTGATTTCACAGATATGGCATTGAAACACTGAAAATGAATGTGGGTCATTTTTGACCCATGTTGTGAATTAGAGGGGTAGTGATACAAAATGTGTTTTTATTCAAAAAGTAAAAAAGTAAGAAATAAAATAAGGATGTTTTATGATTAAAAAAAAAAAAGTTAATTGAGGAATTCCTGGAATACTATATGATCAAATTAATTTTTTGCAAAGATATAGTACATAAAAACTCAGTCGGGTCACTTTAGGGGTTAATGTAATTGATGATTGATGTCTTGATGATAATTTCATTTTTTTTGGTGTTTAGTTGCAGGGAGTTGTGGTTCATCCTGATGTTGAAGTCATCAATTCACCCGGTCAGTGTATCCAAAAAACTCGAATCATCAGGAGAAAGAGAGATGTAAAACTGTGTATTGTATGCATAGATATGGTATTGTACTTGGTATTTCTGAAAGATATCTCCAAATTGAGGCAGATACAGACTAAAAAAAAAAAACATTTCAGGGCATTATTTAATGCTATAACTGAGAGAGGAGAGACAGACTGAACTCGCAGATGATCACACTAATTGGGGACCTTTGAGAGCTAGGAAGTTGGCTTCAGATTTATCTTGGTTGAGACACTGCAAATCATCTAAGTATTGATATCATTTATGCAATCCTTTAGATTGGTTTAGGGTAAAATGTCTTGGTGTGGATATAGATGTGTGTGTCATCAGCATAGTAAGGCCCTGATGATGAATTATGTGGAAAAGTTAAGTGATGAATAGCAGTGGCCCAAGAAATGTGCTCTGTGATCTTAACATCATGGGAGCAGTGGGATCTGGGAGACCTGAGGTTGCTGAAAATGACGCATGAAAGTGAAGTAAACATGTAGTTCATTAATTGGTATGCAGGTTTATTCAGAGGTTTCACAGCTTCTGTTCCTGAGCTGGATGTAACAGTGATGATTGAATACTTCTTTCTGTCTGTGCTTGGTGACTGTTCTGAGAAGTAGGATGATTTCAAGGTTAATGTTCTATCACCCATCACAGACCCTTATTGGCTGAGGTCTGCTCTGACTGTGGTGTGTGTCCTGCAGCTGCCCTGCTGGTCTTGTCGAGGCCTTTTTATAGTGGCAGCCTTCTCAACACCACAGTGCAAATGTTTTCTGGAGTGCTTTATCCCGCAGGAGTAGGGTTACACATGCACGGGCACATGCATGCACTTAGACACAACAACGCACACATCTAAACACATGTATTTGTGTTCACATGTCCAACAGTGTTGCACACTTTATTCTACAAGATAAATAGATTTGTATTTTTGTGTGACAAAAGACTGATCGCACACACACACGAACACAAACACCCCCCCACACACGAACACGAACACACACACACACTTACTCTGGCTGTGGGTATTTGCAGTCACTTTGAGTCAATCAGTCTCGTCTCACAGCTGCAGACCTGCATGTGGACGTCTGTGCTGGTGTGAGAGAGGAAAACTAGAGAGGCAGATGCTTTAAGTGTCACGTGTGTGTGCGCGCGTGTGCAAGTGTGAGTGTGTCGTATGTGCAGGACGTACTTTGCCTCCCCTGACTGATGATCCTCGCCCGCCAGTGCTCCTCTCCTCTCACTCCTGTCTGTCTGTTTTTCTGTTTGCCGGTTTGACTGGCTGTTAATTTATCTGTCTGTTTGTCCCTCTGTCTCTCTGCCGTGTCGGTCCATCTGGCTGCCACAGAACAAGGGAGACTAAAAATGACCGCCTCCCAGAATTCATCCAGCGGCGTGGAGGTCCTCCTCACTGCTCTGCAGGTAGGGATCTACAGTGTCACTTTGTAGTCTTCATAGTATTTGAAATACAGACATAACCACATGGCTGAGCTGTAACAATTAAAGTGTAGAATTAGCATTCAGCTTTTGTCATTAATTACTAACATTTGTGAAAAAAATTTGTCATATACATTAATATCATTAGTTTGTTGTATTTTATCTAAATGAACAGTATGTAAGGTTGTCATTTGAGCCACAGAGGGAATTAAGTAATGAGACCACAGAGCCTAGATTTAGTCCTGTATCCCCTGTAGATTTGGGATCTGCTGACATCTCAGAGTCCGCTCTCATACTTGACCTCTAACATTATCAAAAGCACCATCTCAATTAAAGGGTACCAACCAACCCAGTCACAGTCAGTGATGCTTTTCAAAGTGAAAGAAGAGGTTCTTCACAGGATGACTGTGGAAACAAATGTAAAAACACAAACTGCAGGAACTCTTTGAGGAGGTGGTGGTGGTGGTGTTGGTGGTGGTGGGTTGATTGGTGGGGATGGAGGACAAAGAGGAAAACCATTTACAAGTTCTGCTTACTAGATTTTTTCCAGCCACATCTCATGTGACAGCAGATCAAACTCTGCTGATAGAGGTCACAAGTTGAGATAAGGCCTGAGAACAGAATGTATTCACAGTGATCGCACTGATGGAGAGACACGTCCGCTCCAGACCCATAAACAAATGTTGTTATCACGTTAACATTTCCTTTGTTTAAGTTGCACCCTGCTCAGCTTAATAACCTGTTGCGGACCAGTGATCCCATGACGTATCAGCACCAGTGGCTGAGCAGAATCTGATATTAATCCTGTCCCTGGAGTTGAATCCTTCCCAGGTCACAGCAGACATGACATTAACAGCAGTCAGTGTTTAATGTAGGACAGGACTGTGTTGATGGTGCAGTCAACCCATTTGCATGCCATTACAAAGACACACCGACAGCTGGGTCTGTCCTGATAACTGTCTTGATTGTCAGCGCAGCTCAGGCAGGTGTGTGGTGTGTCAGGGTGAGACTGAGAGCTCACATACTGGAGACAGCCAGTGAACAAACATGCATCTGAACTGTGTGATGTGAGTTGAGTTCAGCAAAATGACGCAGATCCATATGTTGTGTAAATCAATAATGTGATGATGTTGACCGACCTCAGGACACACACACAGCACACTGAGTGCCACAAAAGTGCAGTAACAGATGTATAGTTTTTTGCTGAGGTGATGTGTTCATATTAAAAGAACATTAACGTCACAGAGACGTTTGTGTAATTTGCATGCACATGTTCTTTGGCCTGCTTCAGGTTATAACTATATCAAACATATCGCATGTGCACCAGACCTGATCCACATTGCGTAAACTGTATATCATGTTCACATAATTTGGTTTGTGGTTGATACTGGAGCCTTGAGAAGTGAGGTGACATAAAAATAATAACACAGATATATTCTGTGATCTCTCATTAACCAGCAGAAAGTTGGAAGCTTTAAATGTGACCGATCTCACAGATCTGGCAGAATGAGGTTTGAACTCACTGCCCCAAACATGGCTGAATGAGATTCAGCACAAGTCACTGCTGTTTGCTTCTGAGCCACAGTCAGTTTTAATCAACTAAAAGCCTGTATTTCTGACGTCCAGCCACTCAAACCTAAAGATTCATATCTTTGTGTTTTTACCATGCAGTGGAGACTTTAGCAAACAGTACCTACCTGATGATACAGGTACCACCATAAGGCTAGTGCATTTTTATATCCATTATGTAGGCTATTCTATGTATTAATGGATCATAGACTAAATGACTACTCACAACCTTCAGTTATAAATTAATGAATGAGAATGAAACTAAATAAACATGATCGGTTTACTGGCAATTTCCTTTTGTGTATTGTATTTCCGATAATATAGACTTCAATGCAGACTATAGATAACAATGTAGAATTGATTAAACAATATACCACATCTGTCTCAGAGGTTACTCACTGATGGACTTGTCCATTTCCTTTGTAGGGTCTGGTTTGGTTTTCCTTGACAACAAAATACAACCTGATAATATTGTGTCCTGTTCTAGATCAATACAGGTAGCTGCATTTTAAGAAGAATAAGATTCAAGATTTTTTTTAAAACTCACATCAGACTTTACATTTTATAGAAATACCAATACCAAATATTTGAACTGAGATCTGCAAAAGTGTGAGACTCATAGCAAAAGAATCTTGGTGGTGAGACTGAAGAAGATTTATGGCAGGATATTACCTCAAATGTTGACTGGGCCACAAGAAAAGCAAGAGGCAAGCTTATCCATCATAAAACTATACATAGATATTACTTTACACCCTGGAAACCATTTAGATTTGACTTCACATTAGATGCTGGTAATAAAGAGTGGGCACACTGGTTAAGGTGGCTGAAACAAACTCTGCCATTATAATCACAAACATGTCTGTTTGTGGTCAAATCTCCTCCACCGCCTTACTAAAGCAGAGCTTGAACTGATTTAGACAGGTTTTATTGTGATTGGAGGTAACAGAATGACATGAGTGGTGCTTTTGAAAACACACAAATCAGACATGCTTACATTTCAGGTGCATCACATCTGTTCATCTGCTCATTAATGCAGATATCTAATAGGCCAATTAATTGGCAACGACTAAATGCATTTAGCGATGAAGACACTGTTACGATGACCTGCAGGGAAGTTGAGGGATGTGAGTGGGAGCTCACCCTCTGGTCTCTTTGTTGGAGATGGGAACTACCCTGTTTTGCCACTCCATCACAAGAAATCAAAGAGATGTGACATCCAAGACAGCCCTTCACCATCTCAGGATGTCTCTCATTGCCTCGCCTTGTTACCTACTAGTAGCTTCTTGACAACCTCAGCAAACTTTACCTCCCTGCCTTCCTCCCCTGAGTCTTTGGACTCCTCCCCAGAGGATGTGTCAGCTCAAGAGTTCCTCAAATTATTTCTTTCACCACCCAACAACTTCTCCAGTCCTAGTCAGCAGTTCTCCTCCCTGACACAGCTTGGCTTGAGCCCTGCCCCCCCTTTCTAAACACTTTCTAAAAGTCCTCCTCTGGAGCTTCTCCAAATGCCTCCCACACTTGAGTTTTTGCCTCTCCAGCTGCTGAGGCTGCAGCCTTGGCTGTGTGATTCTTACCTGCTGCTTCTGGACATCAGTATAGAAACAGCTTTAATTCATAGAGCAGATATGATAAATATATTGTTGAATAATAAATGTTCCTTCACTGGGATCTTAAATTGCTCCATTGATGCTCCTCTAACATGAAGCTTATTTCAGTCTGATGCTCAGTGATACCTTGCAGCTTGTCTCTGACACCCATTATATCAATGTGAATGAGTCATGTCACCAAGCCAGAGGCACTCTGACCCAAACCTGCTCCATTTCATTTCACTGCGGCAGGATAATCTGGTGCATTAATGGGTGCATTAGACATGTCTCATATCCAGAGATGGCGCTACCTCTGTGTTTAGCAACAGTATCTCATTACAGGAGCTCAACACAACTCTGTTTGTCTCTGTTTGAACATGCAGAATGTTTGCCACCTAAACTGACTGTGCATGCAACACATGATACTATTTATATCAGGAAGATAGTTGGGAAGTACAGGAAGTCTTTTCATACAACACGTTTTAATGAGGGAGAGGTTTGGCCACATCAGCTTTTCTGTTGAAACTGCAGAATTCAGTTGGCTGCAGCGACCCTCAGGCTATTCTCAACATGCAAGCAGAGAAACTCTTCTAGAGAGACTGGTGTAACACTAACATGAGGATAAATTACACATCAGCTCTTTAAGATTCTTACATTTTCTCCCTCACATTCACACAGCCCCTTAAGACCAGTCACCACTCGTGGCCCTATTCATTTATTCACTAGCTGCTTAAAAATATGATTTATTTTGTCACATGTAACAAACAAACAGTAGACTAATGTAGGCTGTAGTCAGAGAATACAGAGTTCAGATACATTAGATAACCTTGTCTTTGTGTTTGGTCTCTGCAGAATGAAGGGGACGTGGAAAACACTTTGAATACGCTCAATATTCTGGATGAACTCCTGTCAGCCGGTGAGCCAAGATCATATCAGCTCTTCACCAATAATAACACTGTGTAGACAGCTAACTATTATATTATATAGAATAGACAGGAACACCCTAACGACCCAGCTGTATCACTGAAAAAGAGTTATTGAAAGTTTATTGAAAACTGTTGTTGTTTCCTCATTACATTATTTAACTATAGAAGCTGGTGGCAGCTGGTGGTATATGTGAGGGTGTAATGTGAGGGAGAGTCCATCTTCCCCATCAGTGTTCCACACAACTGATGTTTCCTCTTCATTTTCATGTATACAGAGATGATTCATGAACTCTGTTTCATTTTTATCTTTTATCATCACATATAGTTTTGAACTAGACTGTTCTGATTTTTTTAGTGCACTTTACTCTGGTACTCTGCAGCTGATGTGGGAGGAGGCACCCTCGTTAAGGCCCAAACACTGAAGCCCCATATTCATTTATTCTAAAATCCAGTGTGCTCATGGAGCCAAAATGACAGCAGCTGTTACTGAGGCACATCTTCATTTCTCACCTTAAAGCTGTGCCATTATCACCTGCACTTAACTTACTAGTGGTCAATATAACCTCTATCTGTCTGTTTTCAGGTACAGATCGTCGTGTCCGCTATATGATCAGTAAAGGAGGCAGTGAGGCCCTACTGACTGCTCTGGTCAACACCGCCCGCTGCTTCTTTCCCAACTTCACTGTTCTGCTGCCACTGCTGCACCTGGTGGCTAAGGTTGGACACAGAGGTGAGAACTGATGAAGAGTGATGGTGATGGGTGAAACACTTTAAATCTAATATCATTTACACAAACACAACTCTGAGGTACAAATTCAATTCCCCCCAGCTTTTCATGTCAAGCATACACCGCATGTTGAAACCTTCCTCTGAGACTCTGCTCCATGTTGACATGACTGCCACATCATTTCTCCATACTCATAAATATATTGCCTGTGTTTTTCTCTGTGCAGACCGGCGTATTGGTGTGAAGGCACAGGAGGCAGGAGCTGTGTTGCTCACTCTCAACCTACTTAAACAAAACACCACGCATGCCAAGAGGGCTGCAGCATGTCTCTGGGTCATCCAAGTCTTCTCAACATCAGGTAGCAACACACACAGTTATACACACACAGAACAGTGGATGTATATCAACCAGTCTTCATGTGAGCAACTTTGCAACTATGTTGTATGTAGAATTTCATTGTTTTCTTATAATATAGGCTAGCCTATTTTGATCACAGTGGATGCTCAAGCACCTGCACATCTGTCTCTCTCTCTCTCACACTCTCACCACTTGATGTCATTTCCTTTCAATGGAGGGAAAATAAAATTTGGGGCTAAAGTTTTATTTACAAGATTACAAGATTTACAAAATGTGTTCTCTGCCTATCGATTGTGCAGCACTTACACACACACACACACACACACACACACACACACACACATACACACACACACACACAAAACAACGCTGTCCATGGTGCTGTGACACTTGACCCCTGAACTGGCTAGAAGCATTGATGCATGTATCATGGCCACACAACAAGGGGACTTCATGTGTTCATTCATACACACTCGTTAATTCACTGCACAAACTTATGTTTGTCATTGTTACATCGTCCCTGAAAGAGAGACAGTGATGCCATGCACATAAGCCTAATGAGTGAGATTATTGTTATCTTCTGCCATCTGAAGAAATAAATTTGTTTATTTGGGTGTTTCAGCGTTTTTCTCCGGAGCGGAAAAAGATACAAATGAATCAGTGACGGAAAAAGCAACATGGTTCAATGATTAGTCGACCAAAGGCAAAATCTGACGAATCAGATTCAAGTATTGAAAATAATTAGACGAGAACACCCCAGTTGTAGGGAAAATCTTACATGTAAAGATTTTCTGAACATATTGCTGAATCATGATTAATTTGGTATTAATCTGCAATTCTCAGTGGTAACAGTATGTTTTTGATAACAACAGGGAGCTGATTGTCTTTTCTGTCTTGGAACTCACTGTCACTTTCAAAATATTTAAGCAGTTCATTTCTTTCCTTCAAGATCCTGGTCTTGTTTAAAAGAAAAAGTGTTTACACGAGTTAAGACTTCACAATGACTTCAGACACCACCTGTTTGTTTACATTTATCCGAGACCACCATCTCTCAGAAACTTTACCACTGTGGCGGAAACGACAGGGACTATTAACATGCCCTCTGGTGTGACTGCCATTCACACTAACTACCATCCGGACGCTCATTGCAGTTCATACATAACAGAAGTATGTATTTAGCCATCTGTAGGCTATATGAAGCAGTGAGAGACGTTGTAGCAGTCAACTGCAGGCATTTTAATGGCTGATGCTTATTTCAGTCTGTAAAAGCCTGCCCTGTAAATAGAGACTCCTCTCCATCTAAAACACACACTTAGGCACACAGTGCACAGTCCACAGTGTTCTTGATTCATTACCGATGATTGAAAACTGAGAAACCAGTTATCAATTAACCAAGAAATGACTATAAAACATGACTCAGTATGAAATACTGTGAGAGAGGTGATTAAATGTTATAACTGACTGGAACAAGGCCTTGTCAAGTCCCTGATGTAACAATGCATGTGTCAAAATCAAACTAGAAACTAGTGTAAAGAAGGTAAAATAAACACAAGATGAGAAAGAGAGGCTGGTTAAAAACAGAATTTAAGTGCTTAAGTCTTCCCACACACAAAGTGGAGGATTTATAGCTGAACATTGTTGGTTGACATGTACATGTCCATTTCAGAGCACATTGATCTTACTTATCCCCCTGTGTTCTTCTTACAGTGCCTACAGCAAACCTAATAGGAGAAAACCAAGGACTCGATGTCATCTTCCACCTCATCCCTCCGTATACCAACAAACATCTGTACACCATTAAGTATGTATACCCAGGCTTTCTGCACTGTGCACTGGCCGCTTGTATGTTCACATCCTCACAACTGATGAAAGGTGTCTGTGGCTATCAACAGTTCCACAATAACACTGACTGATGTATTTTCTCAGAAGCTGGAGACAGACCACAGAGATGGGTCTGTGACATTCACTGACTTCCTCACCTTTACTTGGAATGTTGTGCTGCTAGAATTAGCACCAGCTGGCTGAGTAAAGACAAGCTCTTTATTTCAAATGACACTTAAGGATGGTTTGAGATGCTTCACTCTGCACCTGGTTGAAACACTTTTGGCAGTGATTACAACCTCCAGCCTAATTGTGTCTGATGTTACAACCTTTATTCACTTGGATTTGTGTGATTTTTTTCTTACTTGTCTTCCTGTGTTGTCTTACTGTGTGCTGAGGGTCATTATCCTATTAGAAGCTCTTTTTTTTTTTTTTTCAACAAACTGACTGAGGCGAGGTTTCCTCTGGACACTCTACTGTTAACCCAGATCAGTGAAGAACTACAGTGATGGTTGTCCTTCTTGAACTTTCTCTGTCTCCACATGGGATCTTTGGAGCATAGAGTCACCATCAGGATCTTGGTCTCCTCTCTTCTCTCTGATGTCTCAGTTCAGTCCAGGACTAGCTCTAAAAGAGTTCTTCTGGTTGCTTCAGTCTTCTTCATGTCAGAATGGTGGAGACCACTGTTCTTCAGTGTAGCAGAACTATTTAAGAGCCTTGACACAATCCTGTGTCACAACCTCTGATCTCAGCCAGTTCCTTCTTTCTCGTGGCTTGGTTTTTCTTCAAAACAAGGCATCTTATATCTTTGTGCTGAATTTTTTCTAACATTTGTTGTGGATCCCAGAGGTTAATTACTGGAGTTTTAAACAATGGCTGGCATCTATCCCAAAAGCAAACATCTACTAAAGTGCGCACTGCTATTCATTAAATATATAAATCTTTTTTGTGATCCAGTAAAATTTGTATCAGTTTATGTATTAATTTGATAGACTATTTATCATTACAATAGCACCACCTGGAGGAAAAACATGAATGTTGTAACTTCATCACGGGTAAGGGTCAAACAGCAGTAATACAGCTCCCCTGGATTGTTGACAGACTTCATTAGAAGGAAGAAGGACTGCACCATCCCCTTACAAAAACTCAAACTAAATTACAGGGAAACATCCTGATTATTCCAACACCTTCTTGGTTGGAATGCATCGTTGCCCTTCTCCTGAACCTCTGCATAGTCTCTGGCATGACACTGGTCCATCCTTCTCCTCCTCCTCCTCCTCTTCCTCTTGGACTACACATCCTCTTTTCCAGTGTTTGTCAGAACTGCTGGTGTTTGGCTCAAATAGCCAGAATCCTCCAGTATACCCCGTGGAGCATGCCAAGAACACCAGGAGTTCCAGCCTCTCTGCCTGGCTTCATGCCTGGCATACCAGACCCTGATCAGCCACACTAGAGAGTATGAACTCCACGGTAGTGTGAGGAAATCAATGCTCTGACATTACTAATTTATAGCCTCAGGGTGAGTCTACTGTATAATGTTCATGCAGAAGCCAGCTGTTAATTGTTCTAACACATTTAGCAGACCTTAGATTCCAGGTTTCAAAGTCAGCTGCTCCTTTGGAGAATTTGTTAGAATTGGCAGCTATGAAGCACTAATGAGGGCAATGAGGCGGGAGATATGCTATTTCCCTTGAGTGTGAGAAGCAGTTAGACATGTCTGTCACAATGATTTATCCAAATATAGTTTTGATGTGCTGACTGTTAGATATGCCAGTCGGCTGCAGTCCAGACATTTAAAGCAGTGAAGTCAGTCTGTCGAAAGCTGTACAACTAAATCCATCCAACTATTCTCAACTGTCAGCAGCCGTTAGTTCCTGCCTCTTGTCTGTGAGAATGAAAGGCATTGCAGCACTTCTTATTGTCCACTTAAGCTTGGATGGCGTTTTACATTGATTGATATTCCTGACAGGGTTGGAGGTTTTAACAATGGTTCATAATACATGTATGATCAAATTAATTAATTTTTCCTACACTGACATATAATAAACCAATCGAGATGCATACCAGTCACAAATATCACCATCAAAAAGTTCTTGGTTTTAATTTATCTCATACTTCTCAGTTACTTAAAAAGGCTGTATTTTCATGGACAGTACAAGCCAGATGTTGCTTACACTGCTCCAGTGTTCACGCTGTGGACACTTTGATAGTGGTTGAATCGCATCATGAACAGGTCACCACGGGTCACCTTTAAGTCTTGACAATATTGTTTTCTATAATTACTTATATTTCCCTGTTGATCCTGATGAATAGAAGCCAGTCAGCTTGGCCTGGAAGTGACAGTGACACCAAGGGTACTGGAACACAATCCATCAGCCCCGGGGCTGTCTGCCAACCACAGTCCAACACATCAAGTTCAAACATCGCTGCATCGAGTATAAATCATTTCTTTTGTATCATGTCACATATGTCACATCTATCAAACACTAGAGTATGCCTATGCACAAATGCACCTGTGGAGTGCACTGTATTCATTATTGTGCCAGTTTACCCTTAAGAATTTGCTTAATTCATACAGATGAACATAAACCTGTTCACATGAATAGTTTTTTTTTTTTTTGGTCCGTTTTTTAAATTTTGAACCAATTTGACATTTGACTTTGGATTTTTTATTTATTGTTCAATAGATTTATGTTGAATAATCTTCTGTGATGAAGACACAACAGTATATGAGAACTTGCACAGCAAATATGCAAATTAGCGACTTCAAGATTAGTGTCAGTAAATCAGAGCACTTTATTGTAAAGAATGTGTTCATTTAGACTAAGCATTCTCTGTTTGTTTTCAGGGCAGCCATTGATGCCTTTGCAGCTCTGCTGAGCACAAGTAAGTTTTTCATGACCTTCTTCATTCACAAGCTGGTGGTTTTGATCATCATCATCCTCATCCTTACCTTACCATCATCACCATACTCTCATATAAGTTCATAAACCTTTTCTCCACTTTTGATGTGACATCTCCCTTTCTGATGATCTGCAAGGCTTCAACTGCAAACTGACCTTTTGCCGTGGCCTGATTTTGTGACTCACCCTGTCAGATGGACTGAGGTTATGTGAATGACTTTGTCAAGTCAAGACCTGCTCACTGCATCGTGGTAGAAACCTCTCCTCCTGGTTCAAGACTGTCATCTTCCTGTACTGTCCCAAAATTGTAAATATGTAAAAAGAAAAAAAATTCAGCTAAACTGCTGCCAATTCCAGCCTGACTCTTGATGTAATACAGTGTAATATGGTCCACATTGTTAGTGATGGCCAGTAACAGGTGAGTCTATACATAAGCTTTGCAGGATCCACACCTGCCAAGTGGGACCTTTATTTATCAGCCCAAACAATTCTTTGGCCTATACAGTCTGCATCGTCACACGTACACAATGTTGCCATACAAATTCAAAATCTTATGTAGGCAAATACCGTCTGAAATGCAAAGACCTGGCAATGCTGACGGCTCTTTAGCATTCACACCCGGCTACATCTTAGACATCAGGCATCCTAGATATCAGGAGACACATTCTGCAAGGTGAGTCTCTGAATGTTGGTGTGTGCATGTTAACTTCAACAGGGGGTCCATGGAGGTAGTGCAGGGGGGTCGCAAATTTTTTGCTTGATTAGACATTTAAAAAAAAAATATTTTTTCGTTTACACATTTATGTTTAAAATAAAACCGTCAATTTGAATAGCTTGTATACATGATTATCATGCAGTGGACAGACATGTCTAAAATAAAATCATGAATTTATGAACCTGTGTGTTATTTGAATAGCTCAGTATTGAATGCACAATAACAATTATGTTTAGACATGACACCAGGCCCAGTTTAAAATAAAACACATTCTTGTATGCATATAGTAGGGGGTCCCTGCTCTATCAGTTTCAGGTCCTCGGCCTGAAAAACGTTGAAGACCCCTGATCTAGAGTCACTGTTCTCCACATAAAATTATCCTCGTAGAGTTCTCAGCCAACTAGAGCCGGTCCAGCAGAGGGAGCTCTTTCAGCACTTGACAACTGTTTTGAATATACAGATGTGCACAGAAGATGTGACAGTCATCAAGAACATCACTACATGCACTAACCAGAAGCCCTGGCTCACCATTGAGGTGCATACAAAGAAAAATCCAGAGTAACTTCTCTGACTCAAAAGATCCCAGTAGTAAGGCAATTCAGTCCATTACAGACTACAGGTCCATCCTCCAATGACAAAAACACCATATATACAACACATCGCTGGGCCATGCCATTTTAACCCTGATCTCAAGGCCACCACCATTATACAATTTCCACTGAGCTCAGAAAGAAGCCTGCCACTCACCTCTCAACAATCAATGGCAATGCTGTGAAATCTGTCAGAACCACCAGCTTCCTGAGGGTGAACATCACACATGACCTGACATGGACTACAAAAACAACACGTCACTTGGTCACAGCAAGAACTCAGGAAGTGTAACGATGTCTACACTTTCTGCAACAGCTCAGATAGGCAAACCTCACCACATTCTTCAGAGACACCACAGAGAGCACTGTGACCAGCAGCATCTCAGTGTAGTATAGCTGCTGCACAGCCCGGATGCAAATTGTGCCAGAAGAAAATGAAAAGAAAATTTTGTTCCGCTGTGCATGTATGGCCCGAATGACAATAAAGTTCACTTGACTTTAAACACAGTCTTTGTTCATAGGGGACCAAAAAGCAAAATCCCTTATCTGGGTTGTGTTACTCTCTTGCCATTTTTAATCAGCTCAGAGAGACTATGTCAGGACTGAACTTTTCAGACTGGACCCAATCAGAGTGTGTGAGAACAGGAGACTGGTTTTAAATATACTGTCCTGGTGAAGAAATTGTTGGAGGTGGTCACTGCCCTTTGTGGTTTTTCAGAAGACAGTTGGGTTGGAGTCTGCCTTTTATCTCTCTGTGCTGCAGTGGATGGGTAGGAAGAGGTCTTACAGAAGAAACCAACCTGTAACAAGCATCTGAATATTAATTTCTACTGTGCACAACAACACCACTGATTACAGTACAGCTACTGACAACAGGTCAAGATGAACAATACTAACATAATTTGATCTGCTAAATGAAACCTTTTGAATGAAACCTATTTGATCTCAAGATGCTGACAGTGATGTAATATGAAAGGTATAAATGCGGGATGATGGAGAAATCAAAGAAGTTCAGTACCTAATGAGATATGAGACTTAACAGTACAGATCAATATGGGCTCACTATTATAAAATGTTACAACTTGATAACCATTTATTTATAAATCAGGGTAGTCTCATCATCAAGTGGTACCAAGTTCATAAATACAATCTGACCCCTCTGAACTCATTCTACACCCTTCCTGTGTACCAGACTCTGACTGGTTAAAGGGATTTCAGACCTTTATCTTAAGTTTGGATGATTACACACAGCTCTGGGGCTGCTCCTCTGTAAATACACAAGCGTCTATGCATCTCAGTTGTTAATGGGTTCATTAAGGCTGGACCCAGGTATTACTCCCACCTCATAAGTAGCGCCGCCTAGAGTCCACATGGGGCCACACAGGCCTAAGTTTAACACAGAAACACTGTGGTAAATGGCCTTTTGTGTGTGCTGACAGGTGTGTGTCAGCCCATCACAGCTGTTCTCTCTGTTTCATCACAGAGGCTAATGTTCGCTCGGTCGTCTCTAAGGGCTACGTCTCTGGTCTCTTGAGGCTGTACGAGGACTGGCGCAGCAAGGATACTGACCATGTTGCCATAGCGATCTGCCACGCACTGCTGCGCTGCCTCCACCAGGTCACCCACAGTACTGCAGGAAGACAGGCTTTTATATCCCAGGGAGGCCTGAGACTGCTGTATGAGACCACACAGGTACAAGGAAATACATTTACTGAGTACAGAATAGATTTTTGTTTGATCAGGTCACCTTATCTTTTGGTCGAATATGTTTTCTCTTCAAATAAAATGTGTGTGTTTGCAAAATGTAAAGTGCTGCTGCATGTTCATGAGGCACGGCAATAAGACTACAGTTGACATGTGGCTTCCTTTCTCTTCTCAGACTTGTTTGTTTGATAAAGGTCTGGAGCCTCTAGTGGACCCCTCGGTGCAGCTGATGAGGAAGTGTCTTCCCAAAACCCGGCTACCACTGACCTCAGATCAGTCTGCATACACCTTTCCTCTGCCTGGAAGACCACCAGCTGTCTGTCACAGTGACATGGACCCAGGTACAGTGTGTGACTGACCGAGTGCCTGACAAACAAATCAGCTGGCTGACTAAATTACTAGCTGACTGACTGGTTGACCAGGGGACAAACCGATTAACTTACTATCTGACCGAATCATTGACCGACTAGATGGCTGTCTGACTGACGGTCAGTGACTGATCAACTGACTGAATGGCTTATGTGTTGATCTGCGTTGTTGTGTAGCTTCTAATTTCCAGGTAGATGTCTATGTATGTAGTTCAGTTCCAGGTTACAGTCTGTTGATTCGATTAACTTCTTCACTTGTGTTTCCTGTGTAGATGACAGTAGTGAGGAGAGTGATGATGATGAGGCTGAAGAGAATGAAGAGGCAGAGGACAAAGACTATGTAAGTTTGTAATGCATGTGCATGTGTGAGTGTGCGTTTCACTGCTCTCTTGAATAAATTACTTTTTTCTTTCTACTGAAATTTTAATAACACATCATCAGTGAAATCATTAGCTATAAAACTGCGCCATGACACAGTGTCTTCATCACAGTTTCCCCTGCAGCGCGTGCCTTCAAAGATTTAAATCAAAGACCCAGACTCAAACCTAACCCCCCGTTCAGTTGTGACAAATGTGTTAGCACGCTAGCCTGACTCAACACATAACTCTATCACCCTGGCCCACAGCAGCGTAGGGTGGAAGCTACAAGCTGGCGCAGTAGGTGATGGCTGGCTTCTTGGTAAGTTAATGAAACAATTAACGCATTATAGGGTCTACTAATTCTAATTCACACCTGATGATATTAAGACTCTTAACCTGCGAGTGATAGTGGCTGTCACCTCTGGAGCTGGCTCCTCACCCCTTTCCCAAACCCCCAGGGCTCAGAGGAAATGTACTATAATACTACCAGTGCTCATGCAGGCTCAGTTGCGCAGCGTGTGTTTGGATAGATCAGGACAGTAAGCAGAGTTTTTATCATCCAAAAAAAACAAAAAGTAAAAAATCGTCTGCCAGAAATGTTAGAGCATGTGCCATTCTGTAAAATATCTGCACAAAAGTTTGTTCTACACCATATTCATGAGATGTTTTGCATTGGTCCTTTATGGCTAAAAGTTGGTGTAATTAGGGCAAGCGATTAGGTGGATCCATGTGAACACATTTCCAAGTTGATTGTGATCTCAAAAGGGGACATTGCCTGCTGGTGAGCATGTGGCATGATAAGAGCTGTTCCAGTTCTCTAAAGGATAAGAAGAGGAGCTTCAGTACAGCGGAAAAGTTGGAGCTTCCTTTATGAAAAGAAAGTGTTTGATCCATGTCTACAGTCTGTCAGTTTCCTTCTATCAGCTTTGAGGCTCAGAACACAGAACCCTGAATAGAAGAAGCTGCAATGTTTTAATAAATGGAAATATTAATGTGTGATGGAACATGTCATGAGTCAATGTGTATGTGTGTCTGTGCCTGTCTCTGTGCAGGATGAAGACCTGGAGACTGATCTGAACAAGCTTTGTGTGCGTCCGGACCCTGACAGACCTAAAGAGCTGCTGCTGCAGTACAGCCGCCTGTGTCCTGAGCTGACACATGACTTTGAGGTGTTTCTGTGTGTGTGTTAATGTGACTTTGCGAGTGATGGAGTTTCCTCATTGGTAACTGCTTTTTCAGAATTAATTGGTACCATCAGTTTCTATCAGGAAGTGTCTGTAGTGTTGACAAGTTAGAAGTGTTTTCTCTACACATAGGGACAAATCACCTGCTGCTACAGCCAAAGACTTTCTGGACTAGCTGGAGTTATTTGGCAGAAAGTCAGAAAGGCAGAAAGTGGAACATTTAATGTTTGTTGTTCTTGACAGAATTATCATTAAGACAATAAAATCTGATTCAGAACAACCTCAGTTACCATGACTTATCCAAAGACATTATGCAACAGCAGCTGTTCTTGTTCACAGTTAAATGAATAAAGCATTCAGCTGGTTTTGGCAGACCATGACACCAAGCTCACAACATTTGTGTCTCACAGGAACTGAATCTGAGTTCAGAGTCCGAGAGGAGTTCAACTTCGTCTTCAGATGAGGAAGTTGAGCTGCTCTGCAAAGACTCTCCTTGCTCCTCCAGGAGGGACAGAAGGAGCAGTGACTTGTCCTCCTCCTCTTCAGGCTCTCACTCAGGGCCGGAGGTGTCCACAGAGGGACACACACCAGGTCAGAACCAGACCACATGACAATGGCACACACAACATCTGGTATCAAAACATAATTGCTGATCATTCAAGCATATGTAGGTACAAGTAATTTAATAACTGGCCTCTGGTGAAGCTATTACACACTTCCAAGGGTGGAGGTATCTCTTGGTTGCTTCTGAGTTATGACCCAAAAGCATTTCTACATTTTAATGCAGTGCCACTTCATGTGGTGCACATGCTAAAGAGCCTATGTACCAAGTTTCACTTCATTAAAGACAACCCTAGGGTAGAGAAACCATGTCATGTTGTCACTCATCTAATTCTGCATTACATAGTTTTGATCCATTAAGTGCATCAGGCTATGGCTTTAAAGCTTTGATAACCAAAATATCAAAGTAGGAGGAAGATAATAAGACATTGCCACGTTAAGATGGAACAGTTTAACCAAAAGTTCTCTCTGGCTTTGTTCTCTGGCTTCCTCTCACTGTCCAATGACATGCAATCATGTTGATTTATGGCTCTAAATTTTGTGTGAATGTGAGTGTGTGCACAAAATTTATCTCTATATGTCAGCCCTGTTATAAACTGGATACCTCTCTAGCGTGTACCCCACCCTTGCCCTAATCCCCTACCTGGGAGTATCAATGGATATGTTAAATATATTAAAAATACACAACATCATACCCTGGTGATGCTCATTTGTTATGAGCTGGGCTAAAAAAAAATGAAATCCTCAAGAACAGACAGTAATTCACTCTCAGGTCTAATGATTTTTCTACACAAATGATGCAAAGAAGCCTCATTTTTCTCCTACCCTGTTTCCTCTGTGTTTCCAGCTGCTGCTCAGTTGGAGCCCAGAGACGTCCATAGTCACAGCAGCATCCTCAGCACCAGCGCTGCCTCCAGGACCATGATCAAAGACATGAGGTACATTCATAGATTACATTCATTTTTATGCAGAGCCATGTGAAATATTAACCATACATATCAAATTTTGTAATTCATGAGTTATGGCTAAAGTATTTCATACAGTCACACTGGCCATGACTTATGACCATCACCATTAGTTTAAATTGGAGTGTATTAGCTAAATACATTAACATAATTTAGTTCTAGTGTTTTCTCATACAGCAAACAGTGGTTTCTGTCCACTTTGTGTCTGATTTTAACTGTTTCCTGCTGACAGGGGTGGCCCCCCCCTTGGTCCAAGAGGGGATGAACAGGGTGAGGAGGAGGGTACAGAAGAGTCCTACCCTTACACATTGGTAGACAAGTTATTGGAGCGACATGGCGCTTGTGTTCCCCACCATGAACCCAAAATGTATGGCACTGCAGCTGCCAGAACCAAGTCAATCCCAGGCTTCAACATCTTGGCCTTTCCTGATTTCTGGGGTCACCTCCCTCCACCACGACGTGAACCCATGGCCCCTCGCAAACCCAACATACAGAGGTAGTTCCTGTAATATAAATGTTCGAGAATGGTTAACTGTGCAGTGTTAGAGGACACGGGGAGAAACTAAAGCACAAGGTTCACAAACAGCCTGAGTACTAAATGTTACCAGCTGCTACTGCTGTGTTCAACACCATTTAGACTTGCAACCAAATTTAATAACACCAGATCTCAGATTTCAGTTAATGAAACAGTCACCAGCTGGTTTCATTCTGGTGTCTGCTGGTTTCAGTCTAATCCCTGCTTGTGTCAGTCTACGCTCTGTCCCAAAACCAGTTACTACTCCCTGTTCTAATTCACTATATAGCAAGTTTGCATTTTTATAGTGCTATGCAAATGTACATTAAGACATATTATATCCTCTATGGATTCAATATCCCACAATGCGTCATGAAAAGTAGAGTACAACCACTCAGAGACCCTTGAAGATATTTCACCTGCCATCCAGGAGGCTTCTTCAGTTCCAACTGACTTGTGTAAACCCAGGTTTGGCCTTGGTGGACTTGTTAACAAGGCCGTTGATACCATTGTTTTGGTCAGAGCTCCTGGTTGTCAGAGTTGTTAAGATCACCTGAGGTCATTTGTGGACAGTAGTTGTCACATGAGATCAGTTGTGGATGGTGGTTTATTCTTCTGGGAAGGGATGACAGGACAACATTGTAGGTGGGGGATACGTTGTGTCTCCTCCTTTGTTCAGGGATGATTTCTCTGTTTTGACATAGATAACCTTCTTCACCTTTCAAACCCTGTGGTTTCAAACCAGAAGAATAAACAACCATCCACATGACCTCATGTGACTCTAACGGCTATCGTCCACACCTGACCTCAATCTGACATCAGTTGTTACACCAACCAGGAGCACTGACTAGTGCAGTCTTTTCAGTTAAGTTATTACACAACCCAACAATATAATTTTACGCATTCATAGATACACTAACTTTTAAACAGTTAAAGCTACATTTTTTCTCTGAACTTTGTGTCATCTTGTTTCCATTATGTTGGAGCTCGACAGACAGAGAGCACAAGCAAAACTTATGTCAGCACTGGTTTTGTGAGGGACCTTTAAAACTATTTCTCCATTCAGACTAAATGTAGTAGTCTGTTCAGAAGCAGTCCTTTGAGAGTTGCAGTAAAGAGAGACTGAGTTCTGAATCTATTCAGCAGTATTCAGTCTGGTTTCAAAGTCACATCCAAGTCTTCGCAAGGTTTATACACCTCATCCTCAATGAATTTTTGGATCTCTGTGTCTAAATCAGACAGAAAGTGTTTGAGGACGTGCAGCGTTTCCTGTATCCTGATCACATCATCAACCAGGTGGTCTTTGACCTGGAGGACAGCAGGTTGGTACAGAAGCACAGCCAAACTGTCAGTTTTCCAAGATGAGATTTCATTTAAATTGTGTGAATGTTATTGTGAAAATGACTTCCTGTAGCTAGTCTCTGTCTCTATCAGTCTTCAGAGTCCACCTGACTCCCTGAGGTTTTTCTCTAACTTTGAGAGCGGGAACCTAAGGAAGGCTGTTCAGGTCCGCAGGTAAGCATGTACAGATACGCATATTACACATATGACACACATTATAATATTACATCAACCTGCATTGCTCTCCACCACAAATGATGACTCTGGCCTGGTACAGTGTAAATTGCAGTTTAGGGTTTTATGTTATCAGCACCAAAACCCCACAAATATGTTGAAGCTATAGTTATGATTTTTCATAGACATCAGTGGGTTTTTACAATACAATACAAAGACGTGTTCATTCTTGCACAACACAGAATTTAAGATTGTATTTCCCCCTCTCTTCTCTCTTTTTCCTCTCTTCTCTTCATGTATAGAAATGAATATGACCTTATACTGAATGCGGATGCAAACTCTTCACAGCATGCTCAGTGGTTTTACTTTGAAGTCAGCAACATGGTGGCAGGCATCCCCTATCGCTTTAATGTCATCAACTGTGAGAAGAGCAACAGCCAGTTCAACTACGGTATGCAAGAGAGAAAGAGAGTGAATGTCTGTGTGCTTGCGTGCTTGTGTGTGTGCACGTGTGTGTATACATTTAGTTGATACTCTGACAACTGGACCACATGCTCCAGTCCATTTTTGGTCCTGGCCCTGATCTCCAGTCAACATTCAACAGGTTCTGTCAGTCAACACAACCCAGCAGGTTTCTCTCTTGTTAGTCAGCTGCTACTGTGCAGCTTCCTAACAACATAAGTGCTGCTTTCCTGGTTTGATCATATCTCTAGTTGTTACTGTCAGCAGTTCTCCTCACTGGTGAAGCAGTCTGGAAACAACCTGGAAACACACAGGAAATAGCTTGTGTTTGCCTGCTGAGTTGTCTGGTCTGCATATCGTGCACTACACCTTGATTTCTAGTGCATATTTGGACTTTGTTCATGTGTCCACACATCCAAAATAGTTGCCCTCTAAGATGTGTGGATGGTCATCCAAAACACAACAGCAAACAGCAAAATACGTTTCAGCCAGGCCTTTGTTAACCTGCAAGAACCCTTTTTTAAAAAGATGATTCCTGAGTGTTTCTTGGTTGTAATATAAAAACTGGATTTTCCAGGGGAGTATGAATATCCATTATTACATTCCACTCCCAAGCGATTAATATGAGAGGGAGAGATACAAAATCTCATCGTTCTTCTCAGTTATAGCCCAGTCTGGTTTGAGCAGGTGTGAATCACATTGATATAATTCAGCAGGACATAATCATTATCTATGCTATCCTCCAGCATAATGTAAAGACATTCAAAATGTGCAAATTTAACATCTTAATGTGGACGTCAAAATCCATGCAGGACAATGCAAACAACGTCAAGTCACTGTCTGGATCAGCCCAACCTGTGTGTTGAGCACGTGAAAAGAAAGAGATTTCTGAGGCGGATGATAACTGTTTTGGTAAGTGAAAAATAAAGCTGAGGCATCATTAACTGGTGCTTCCTAGCTGGCTAACATGAGCTAGATACAGAAGCTGTTTGTCAGTACCTAGTAGTTATTACTTTATAAAATCCCCTCAGATAAAAGTATAAATATTGTATTTTAAATATACCTCCTTTGACAATAGTGTCACATTATATTTTAATGTGGAATCAGCAAATCAGCAAATCATGTGCAAAATAGACAATGTCTGTTATACCATTTACTAAAAACTAACAGTAGCCACCTGTTACACAGTACTTAAAGTCATATACTCAGAGTAAAGAATAGATGTCCAGTTGAAGTTCCTGTCATAAACAACCGCAGTCATATCAATACTCCAGAAATAGAAGTGTAAAATAGAAAGACCTTTTCTGTGGCCTAATTCTTGCAACCAATCTGGGATGTAGTTGCTATGTTAGGCTTGGGTTGCTGAGTTATGTCAGGGTTGCAAAGGGAATTAAAGTTTTAAAGTGACTGAATAACACTGAATACTGAATTCATCTCACTGAGGCTAATACCCAGTATACTTCTTTTTTTTATTATCTTAGCATGTGGACCAACAGAAAAAGAAGTCAATAAGTGCTGCATGCAACAAGGTGCAACACTTTTGTCTTAACAGCTTGCCATCACTGCCTCAGAGAGGTGTGTTGAGCTATGGAAGCAGCATAACAGAGAGGACAAACTGGGTGATTTTGCTGGTAAATGTCTGGATGCCATTCGCATCAGTCCGGACACTGAGAACAAGGTCCAGGCCCTGAAGATGTCAACATTGAGTGACTCAGAGTTTGTGTTTCTATTTATCTTTGTTTGTTAGCCTATTGCAAAAATTCTATGTTTGTATTAATAGAAATGTGATCTTGAAATATTTTCTAAAGGGATTTTTCTGCTGTAAAACTAGTGTAAAGTGTAGTGTAAAGTGAACACACTGTTTGCAGCACCAAATATTTCCACCGGTTTACTGACATGACATCGTGTCTGTTTCCTGTGGCTGACTGTCTATATGTGCATATGTCTGTATATGTATGTGTGCGTGTGCGTGTGCGTGTGCGTGTGCGTGTGCGTGCGTGCATGTGTGTGTGTGTGTGCATGCACTGTAGGAATGCAGCCAGTGCTGTACTCGGTAAGAGAAGCTCTGGAAGGGAGACCACAGTGGGTCAGGACTGGAACTGAAATTTGTTATTTCAGGTATGAATTTAATGCTGATAGACAGTAGATTAGTATGAAGTAGCTGAGTTTTACATTCTGCACTATAATAATATATGACAGTATAATACAGATGACAGAAACAGACATTTCAGTGACACAGTATAGAAAGGTTCCAACTCAGTCTGAATGACTGAGTTGGTGATGTGTGGGAGCATACAGTTCAGATCTCACACACAGGTGTGGATCTTTTATCTACACATGACAGAACCTCTTGTTTCTTATTCCCTGTTGTTTCCTCTAGGAACCACTTCTGTCCAGCTCAAGGCAGAAGAAGAACCACCTTTTATACTCTGACCTTTACTGTTACCTTCAGACACAATGAGGACGTCTGCTACCTGGCTTATCATTACCCCTACACATACTCTGCTCTGAAGGTATCACCTGTCCATCTGACATTCAGGTGCAAAGCCCTCTAGTTTTTACACTAACTCAATTTAGCAAAACACACTAACAAAAATATGTTGTTAACTTGTGAATTGTGTAAACAAGTTGAAGAAAACAGGACTCCTGTTTCTCTACCATTTAATATGTTACCTTTTTACCCCTCTACAGTGACGGGACAGCTGAGGATGTCAGCAATATGATGTCTCTTATTTTACAAATTAACATTTAAATTAAAACATATGACGCTCTAAACCACACTTGCTTTTTCGGGTATAGGGTATGTATATATCCTATGCAGGATACCGGTACAGGAAGTGCACCCCATGATAACAGTATTCCTTAGTGGCAGTGGCCTCCTGCAGGAAAATGTCTCCTTCCACAATACAAATATGTGTCTGTGGATCTGAAATCTGTAGGATGTGCTATTGGAGCAAAGGGGTTCTACTTAATCTTTTAATTATTCACTGAAGTATTTTGAAAATAAGATTCAATAAACCAATCACAGTGCCGTCTCCCATTGAAAGCCTGGAGTGCTAGCTCCCTGGCGTATTGCTATTACAATGGAGCAGTATTTCACACAGACATAGATTCTATTTATAGTCAGTTGATTACACATTGTTATAGACCAGTGAGTTCAGTCCTGACACACACACAGCAGCATTGTATGTCTGAGGGACAGAGATGGACTTATCAAATCAAGGCACTGCACACAGTTTTACTATGAAGTAATGGCCGAATAGAATTTATTATAGTGCCCATACTTTAAGGATGAGAGTGTTTTCATAAAAGCCGTATTTTCTGTGAGTGGCATCAATGTGCAATGTTGCATGACTACAGCTCTGTGCTTCCACTTCTGCTGGTACAGTGGATGTAGACTTTTTCTTTTCTCATATGCACTGCACTATTTAGAGGAAAACAAAAGAAATGGCTGCAAAGAGAAGTGGATATACATGTCCATGGTTTGCAGACAACGAAGACGTCCAAAGTAAAGTATGGTGTTATTTCAGTTACATAGCCAACAATCAAGGCAAACACATGGACATTATTAAAATACTTGTCAATACAATTATTGTATTGATAGTCAAGTCACAATTTCGATATTTTGACAACATGACAATGTTATACAACACAAAACAAAGACGCTCTGTTCTTCTGAGGCTGTACTGTTAATGTTCGCCATTTCCAACATCTAAGTGCAGTTTCAACACACTCTGCTTTGTGCATCTTAAGTAGAGTGTGTGCACTCTGTGAGCCTGCCTGTTTTGGTGGCTATGACTCTCTTAATTTAACAGGAATAATCACTCTGCTGTTTCAATATAGCAACACACTGAGCTAGGGAAGACGCTTGTGTGATGTTTTGTGCTACTTTGCACTTGTAAGATCGGACCCAGAGGCTTTCTTAACTGTTACGTCTTTGTTTACGCTGATGATATCATCAGCTTCTTTCACATCATCACTGATGACATCCTGCAATGATCCTGGAGAACGAGTTATTTGCAAAAGCTTAGATGTCCATGTGTACATCAGAACCTACATGTCTAACCCACATGTGTGTATTTCTTATATCTGTCAGGCTCATCTGAAAGTGCTGCAGGCATCAGTGGATCCCTCCAAGGTGTTTTTCCAGCAGCAGATCCTTTGTGGCACACTGGCTGAAAACTCGTGTCCAGTGGTCACCATCACGGCCTGTCCTACCAGCAGGGCCTGGAAAGACATACACCAGCTACGTGAGTGATAGTCTGTCTGTGTGTCTAAAAGACAAAGGATACCCTGTATGACGGCTTGTTTTCCCTGACAGTGGTGGTACTGCTATCCTCAACTGTCAGTAAACTGTCACTTACTTCCTGACTTGGACACTGCACATCATGCCATACAGACACATGACTGTCCTTCATCTATCTCCCTGCAGGTAATCGCCCCTATATCATGCTGACAGGACGCGTCCATCCTGGTGAATCTAATGCCAGCTGGGTGATGAAGGGCACCCTGGAGTTTCTGTGCAGCAGTGAGCCGGTGGCTCAGAGACTGAGGGAGGCTTTTGTCTTCAAGATCATCCCCATACTCAACCCAGATGGAGTCATCAATGGGATGTAAGTGAGACAGGAGCTCCGCTGGATAGGGTTGTGCCAATGAACAATGATATCGATGAACAATTTTTAGAACAATTTCTGATAGATCATGCTAGTACACTACAGTATTTGTAGTATAAAAATGATTTGAATTTAATTTAGTATGGCAATATAATTTAAATAATTCACAAATTATTGTTTTTTCTCTTTTCAAGATGAAATCACAGAATCACTGTAGAACCAACATGAAGTATATTTACTGTCAAATACTATTGTTTAATATTTATTTAAGAATGTTTTACTTTGAACACAGATTCTCTCTGTAAACTACAAGTTTACACTGAAACCATCAGGACCATCAAAATTCATCAAGGCCAGTAAAATTATCAGCTTGAATGGGAATAATTTCTTATATGCACCATTAAAAAAAAGGGACCTCATGTAAGAACCGAAAAAAATCAAATACAATCAAAGACAAGTTAAAAACCAGTACTCCTACTGAGGTGTAGGATCTAACAGGATCTGTCATTGAAACATTTCTCCACTGCAGTGCCAGTGCTGCATAGATCCCCACATGTCTCCTGTGCTATTACTCCTCAGGAACCGCTGTGATCTGAGCGGTGACGACCTGAACCGTCAGTGGAGTAAACCACACCCTATCCTGAGTCCAACCATCTACCACACCAAGGGCTTCCTCTACTACCTGAACAGTATAGGACGTCGCCCATTGGTGAGAGACAGAGACAGAAGTCAGTGTTACTGAGATGCACACCTGCCCTCTCTTCAGCACGTCATATCTTTTGGAGCACATTCCATTCATGCAACACAGTGCTTAGCAGTTTTAAGTTTCATTACCAGTAAAAGGAATCTATTTTTTTTTTAACATAAACCAAACAAGTTTGCTTGTACTCTAAACTCATTTATTTTGGATACAAGAGTAAAAATACTCTTACTTCTTGATGCTCAGGTTGTTGTGAACTGATACCTGGTTACCTATTACCTGTTCACTGAGGGGGTGTATAATAAAATCTACAGTAAATCAGTGAACTGTTAACCCTGACCCTAACTGTAACCCACATCATATTACAGTAACTGCAAAATATTCACCAGATTCCACAGTGATGCCATATCCCTTAAAACAGACCACCACAACACAAGAGCATCAGTGAACATCTCACAGAAAAAACATGCATGAAGAAACAAAATAATGACTGGCTACTTCAACTAAACTCATGGGTTGCCCTACAACCCAGGTTTTCTGTGACTACCACGGCCACTCAAGAAAGAAGAACGTCTTCCTGTATGGCTGCAGTGTGAAGGAGACTCTGTGGCAGTCTGGCTCTACTGTCGACACTGTGGGACTGAAAGAGGACCCTGGCTACAGGGTAGGAGCCACATCTATCTATCTGTCTGCCTGTCTGCCTGTCTGCCTGTCTGCCTGTCTGTCTGTCTGTCTGTCAGTCTGTCAGTCTGTCAGTCTGTCGGTCTGTGTATCCTATCTGTCTGTCTGTCTGATATATATATATCTCTCTCTCTCTGTCTCCCTTTCTGTAGACCTTACCAAAGACCCTGGATAGTATCGCTCCGGCCTTTTCATTCAACAGCTGCAACTATTTGGTAAGAACAATTATTATGATAATGACCATTAATGAACCATTATTCCTGACATCTGACATCCTGCAAACCCAACCTTGTCATACCGCGAGTTTCATGACTAGAAATGACCGGCCCGTTGGAGAATGATGTTCCTTAGTTTTCAGTTCACATTGATCCCATTTCCAAACAGCCACGTTTTACGAGGATCGACCTATATCCTCTGTCAAGTTTCTCAATGACTTTTTCATCTCTTTTGGATTACACTTTTTGTTGCTTTTTGCTGAAACCTGGTTTATCACAGGGTGAGATTAGTATTAGTCCACCTATTGGGTATGTCCACCTGACTGTGATACTTTACTGACCAAGTACAACCATTCAAAGTACGAATAGCAAACATATCGCAAACAGCTCTGCAGGATTTATGGTTTTAAGTGGGGATGTAAAAATTCAAGAAACAATATTACACTTTTCTCCATTGGTTTGGCTCATTTCTTGAAACAGAAATTACATTCTCAAAACTCTAAGATCATTTGGCAGAACAGTCTTACAGTTCAGCACAACACCATAGCTCTCCCAAAATGCTTCAGCTATGTGTCAAAACTAAATTTCTTTCTCATATAAATAGTCAGTGCCCCCAAATGCATCGTCCCTTTGTCATTGTGTAAACACTGCAAGTCATGCAAGTCAAAATGTTTAGATGTTTTGTCACTATGGCAGGGGACCATTGAAATATCCCTGATGTCCACCTCTCAGTCTTAGCGCAGTCCTTCATTGACAGTGGTTACTGTACTAGTTTTTTTTGTCTAGATAACAGAACACAATTGTGTATAAAACTGGGGGGGGGGGAATTTACTGTCAGAGTATCCTCCAAGGTTTGACATCACATATTGCACTCATACTGCCAAGGAAACTGTAACCATTTGTATTCACACACATAAATCAATTTATCAGATGTTCCAACAGATTCATGTATGGTATTCATGGTATTATGTTCTTGACTGATTTTGACAATTGAACAGACTATTGTGCATGTGATGACTTACACAATGACATGATGCTGACATGTTTTGGGGAGAACAACCATTAGACTGAGGATCAACAATCAGTTTAGATCAACAAGATCTATTCACTTGGAAACTGTGCTAAATGTAGGCTCACTGTGCTAAATGTAGGCTAACTGTACTTCATCATTTGCAAAGATGTACTGAGACATTTGCAATTTGATGAAATGAATGAGAAATTCAATTGTGTTGTGAACAATTGCCAAGTGGTTTGGAGGTTTGTCTATGTTATTTTTTTGAGAATGTAATTTCTGTTTCAAGAAATGAGCCAAACTGTTAGAGAAAAACTGTAATTGGATGCAAAAATTGGAACACCTTTAAGTGCAGGATGAGTCATCAAACATTTAAACTTTTTTTTTACAGGAAGAGAAGATTGCTAATGTTTTTGTTTTTCTGTATTGCTTGTCTTTACCAGATGTTGTACTGTACTTTTGTCAGTTGTGTGCTGTTTTTAAATATTTTATAAATAAATAAATAAATAAATGCATTTGTTTGACTTGATTATCCTTATCATTATTATCTAAATTTAACTAATTAAGTCTGTTTTCATAACCAGTATCTTTGGCCTTCTAGTTTTTGTTTTGTGGATTATCATCTTTATTCTCCTACTCATCATTATCACTACCATCACCTCACCTTTATCATGGCAGCAACCCTAATTCTTCTTATCAGTATGAGTCTCACCATCACCACCACCATCACTATCATCATCACCATCATCATTAACATCATTATCATCATCATCATATCAAAATTACTGTGATATCATATCTGAGCTGCCTCTATCCTCAGGTGGAGAAGTCTCGCTCTGCTACTGCCAGGGTGGTGGTCTGGAGGGAGATGGGAGTGCTTAGGAGTTATACCATGGAGAGCACTTACAATGGCTGTGACCAGGGGATATACAAGGTGTGTGCATGTGTGTGAGACTACTGAGAAAGCCCTCCCAATCCGTGGGCTCATTGCCATGCAATAAAGTCAGGGCACTGCTGTTTTTGCAGCTTGTTCATGGGCAAGACCATCCGCAGAGGCTGGTGGTGTCACATTGAATGACATGATCAGGAAGCAAATTATTATTTGCAATTATTAGCAAAGGTTCTGTTTACCACTACAAAAAGCAGTGAGTTGAGTACAATCAGCTGATCAGATGATTGGTTTTAATGATTTATTATTAATGGCTGCAGCCCCCCAAAAAATTCCCACCTGGTGGGACAATAACCTTTTTTTTAACGTTCTTGATCAGAGTCAGTGAACAGCAGATCAGAGACACAAGCAATCACTCCAATGATTATCGATTATGACATCATGGTCCATTGGCCCACACACATGCAATACCAACAATAAGTGCACAATAAATAATAAGTGACTGGAAAATAGGAAAACAATTTGATTATCTGGGTGAGTATAAAAGGTGAAATGTTTGCCCATAAATGGAGCAAGTAGCATGATCTTCCATATTTAATTACTCTTTTAAATGTAATCTGATGCGTTATAAAACAAAAAGTACGAATAAATACACAGAGCAGAGGGCTGTGATTTCTGTCTGGATTGAAGTGAAATCACTGCAGCAATAAGAGAGTCAGATAAATGAATCTAGTGTGTGTTTAGCTTACTGTAGAGTTGAGATATGAGGACTCCTGTAAATCAATCTAGATCCAACAGCAAACACGAATTGATTTATATTTGATACTAAGTAGTGTTTAAATGTATGAATACGTCTCTCTTGATTATAAAGTTGTGTTACTTTGTGTGTCTTTACAGGGCCTGCAGACAGGAACCAGGGAGATGGAGGAGATGGGGATGAAGTTCTGCCACAGTCTGCTGTCTTTGACCAAAGATATGAAGGCTCTTTACAGCAGGACACTCATCAGCAACATTGACCAGGACCACAGCAGCATCATGGACCACAAGTCTCACAAGTAAGACGCTGTCCTGACGTGCACAGTTCTGAAAGTTCAGAAAGAAGTTGGACATGTGAAGGCAAATTACCATGTATATGGAACAACATGATAGTGAATGTGTAACAGAATGATATGGGACGTCTATAAGAAGTAGTTGTTTGTGTGAGAGACTTTGAAACAGCAGGGAACTTGATTGAACAGGAAACAGGAGTCAGTTCTCAGTGTCTTATCTTTGATGAAGACAGAGGAGGTGGAATTTCACACAATGTCAGAGATGCTGGATCAGAGCCAGGGATATGGTATTTCCTCATTAACAACGACCATGTTTAGGGAGGCAACTGTGGGTGGCTGTCGGCTCTGTTCATGTTATACATCCACAGCATGGCATGGCTTGGAATGTGAATGGTTTGAAAAAGCCAATCAGAAGAGGTAACAGGCTTTCCATGACCTACTTTTGTAGTCTCTGTTTTGGTCAAAGTAGATGTCATCACGAGTTGAGATCCCTTCAACACAATCTGTGTTGTTCCATGAAGTTAAGTTATATAAAAATTTACAGGCCGTCCTACATCCTTGGCTGCCAGAGCAAGACTTTTCTATTAGCATTTAAAACCTCTCCTCTCCTCTCCTCTCCTCTCCTCTCCTCTCCTCTCCTCTCCTCTCCTCTCCTCTCCTCTCCTCTCCTCTCCTCTCCTCTCCTCTCCTCTCCTCTCCTCTCCTCTCCTCTCCTCTCCCCTCCCCTCCCTCCCTCCCCTCCCCTCCCCTCCCCTCCCCTCTGCAGCTGCTTTGAAGATGATGAACCTCCATGTGTTGAGGAGATTGAATACTCCACAGACTGCCTCCCACTCAAAGGCACTGATCTGGATTCAGATATCAACAGCAGCATGGTCAGCACTGATGAAGATGAGTTCATCACTGAAGGTGACAGCGAAGGCAAACAGCAGCAGGGCAGCGTCAACCAGTCACAGCAGTCGAGTCTGAAGAACCGTTTGTTTCCTCACCTGCTCAGACAGACGTCCATGGAGACCCTGAGTGAGAAGAAACACACGTGTAATGTTGGGAGCATCTCCAACGGACACTTGAATGGTTAAAGGAGCAGATGTTGATTTGTTAGAAGCTGCTGACATCTTAAAAACAAAATTCATACCTTAGCCTGTATTTGTTTGTTTTAGTCAGAAGAAAATGAATTAAATACAGATAACTTGTTTATTTATCTGTTTACAGAATATGGAGTGAGGCGATCATAGGCTGTAAATGAGGATGAACATGGCCTTGGTTTTGTCACCCATAATTTTCTATGGAACAGTTTTGAAGCTCATAGTGGGCTGTTCTGATGTCGCCATCTTGACATTATGCTGCCAAGCTACAGAATGAAATTTAAATGAGTGAGTAATATAAAAAAATCACCCCTGTACAGTTGCCGTGAAGGAGGGAAATAGTCATGTTTGTACCAGGCTGTGAACATGTTTGTTTCTGCTGTAAAGTTTCTTACTTTAATGTGGGAGAATCGGGACAAGTGGCCATTTGAAGAAGCGCAACTTTTGGTGGCCTCATTTTTCTGCCTCGAAGGTGCCACTTCATCATGACACAAAATTTATATATTGAAATCTTCTTTACAGAGCTTCACAAAAGATTGAACCCAGCCTATTTTCTATTATCTGGCCTATCACCCAAAACCATCCATCATTTTGTCTTCTGGTCAATTTGTGTAATACCAAGCCACACATTCCAATAATCAAAGTTTATTGATGTCTAATTGGTTGATCTGGACATATAAATATTAGATACAGACAGGAGAGTAGTTACTACTCTCTGGCTACCAGCCTGTGTTCATACTCAATGGCTTGAGTCTGGTGTGTGTATGTGTGTCTGGTTTTAGTTTTAGTTCTCAAGAGATGCTACTTACAAAGTAGTGCTGTTGGCTGTCTTCAGTTTTACAGTGCACCTGCAGTTGTGAAACACAAAACTTACATTATATAAAGTAGGCTATGTATTATATATACATAAACCACTTGTTTTATTGACCTCCAGACCCCACAGTGCCACCACAGAGGATACACAACTTGTTATAGACATTCTTGGTGCCCAGAGGATGAAACCTTGTGTTTGTCTTGACCCTTTCTTGACCTGGTCACAAACATAAATCCCTAAGGGATATCTGTTCTTGTTTTATTATGAATCTGTGTTTTTGTTTCACAGAAAATCTGGAACCATTGTGCCATTGTACAAGTATAACCATTGTTTCATCCCCACTGTAACATGTTTTATCAATACTTGATTTTTTTTTTTAAGTATTATGTTATGAATATGAGAGGCTTATGGGATATTCTCAGATCGTTCCATTTTTATTGCATTCAAAAAGTGTTACTGGCAGGCTCCCTTGGGGACCTGACGACAGCCTGGGCCTGGTCCTTAACTTGGTCCTGGTCCTGGTCTTCGGCCTGGTCCTGGTCCTTAACTTGGTCAGAGGGCTTCACATAAACAGTTCTTGTGTGAGAAGAAAGCATGTAAATGTCTAACACCATATGAATACTTATATTCCACTGAGGTGAAGAATGTAGACTGTCAGGGCTTTTCATTAAACACAAGATGAAATAAACAATTTCAACTTCATGACAGCAGCAGTGGGAAATAATCAATCAAGAACTGATGTATAATTATATCACAGCTTTTTACATCAATATCAGCATCCAGCCATCACATCAGTGTGTCTATACAGTATATATTTATATACACAGAAAAACAACAACAACAATGATTCACATACTGTTCAGTTTTTATCATTATAAACGAACATTTCGATCATCATTGATCACTTATTAGATAAAGGCTACTTCTCTTATCTGTCTCTCATAGCAGAAACAGTCTGACCTTAACTTTTATCTGTATCACATGCTCATGACTCTGTTCATCATCAGAAAAAAAGAGAAAAACATTCAATGAAAAATGTATTGATAATTTATTCATTTAATATTTCCTTTGTATGACTTTAGTTATTGGAAAACATTATTACTTCTAGTATTTCTTTTTTTTATTATTCCAGTCATATGATCATATTGTTTACATCATATCATATCATATCATATCATATCATATCATATCATATCATATCATATCATATCATATCATATCATATCATAAACCAGTTAAGAACCACCCTCATAGTACACGTTATCAGGACGCCCAGTGTTGGGTTTAGCTAGGCCAGTTAATTAAAAGTTATCCAGGTATACTGACCCTGATTCAAAGCACAGGACTCAGATATTACACCAAATTGACACCAAGGTAAACATACAAGTATGCTGTAGTAAACCACAGGAATGTATTTACAAGCAGGGAAAGTTCACAATAGAAGATGAGGAGGCCATATATGCATGAATTATGTGTCAGACCGAGTCTACAATGATGTTTAGTGTGAAAGGTTGATGTAACAGGTTTGTTATGATCTAGATTTTATGAGTTACATGTAATTTGCAGTGACACATATGAGGTGTAAGGCATGTGCAATAAAGGTGTTTGTATTGTGGATGAAATGTTTGCTTTCATAAAAATCTAACTGGAAAAGTTGATGAGTGCAGGCTGACATGGTGGTTCAGTGGTTTGGCCCTGTCGCCTCCTGGGCCTGCAGCCTTTATGTGTGGAGTTTGCATGTTCTCCCTGGACACAAAAACACTCAACAGAACAATTACCATAGGGATAGAGGATTAAATCTGGGGAAATACATTTTTCATTTCTTATCAAAATCCCTTAAAATGTTATCTTCTCTTCACTGGCTCTAAATCAAATCAGACGGAGATGTTCAAAGACTTGCTCCTTCACACTTGTCTTATTTGCAGCTGTATATTACATGCTCTTTGTCATGGTAATTGTTTCTGTTGTAGAGTCTTTTCCTACTGCCCTCTCTATTCTGGGGCAGAGAGGGCCAGTTTCATGAGGACTGTCTTGGTGCGTCCTATCAGTAGTTCAACAACCAGCTCTTGACATGACCTGTTGGTCAGTGTCTGCTGCTCTCCCAGTAGAAAAAGTGTTCTGTCTGCTGCCATTATTAATTTACTCTTGGTTCTGTGACTGCAGTATCTTATTATGTGATTAAAAAGAATCTACTGAACAGTCAGCATGCTTCATCTTATATGTCATTGGATTTTTATATATTACAGGATAATAGGAGTTGCATTTCCCTGTCTGTTTAGTCTAACTGGTCACAGTACTCCACATCAGACCTGGTGTGTTGAAACAGAACCTGTGCTGAGCTGAGCTGCTGATACCAGAAAGTTGCAGTCTACAATTGTAAATAGTACTCTGGACCTATAGAGTCTGGATGTCTGGAGTTGAATTTGTGAAGTGAGAACTCTGCAAGTATGGGAGTCTGGATTTAACATACTTTATGTCACAATCCTGCTGTAACTTAAGCTGGTTCTCTAGTGGTAGCTGGTAGCTGATAGCTGGTAACCCTAAAATAAAAATTCATGCCATAAATGGTTAAATCACCTTTCGTCACCATCCTGACGCTCAGTTTAAACTTCAGCAGATCATCTTGACCTTTTCTACAAACCTGGATACACTGAGCCACTGCCATGATTAGCCTGTTAGATATCTGCATCAGTGGGTGGTTAGACAGGTGCTCCTGTGAGTTTATATTCACTCACAGTGGTTTTCCATTGAAGTTGTGAATATTGTCATGTTGCAGGCTGAGGGTCAATTTGTTGATTGTCACTGACTGACTGATTGATAAACTGTCTGAAGTTGCTGCTCTTCTAGCAGCCCCTGGACAGACGAAGGTAACAAAGTGAGACAGCTTTAGTACAGTGATTTGTGATCTTTGTCATGATCATTAGGTCTAATTATGATCACCTAACCAAAGAGTGAGCCAGCTAACCTTTCTGTGCAAGAAAATTCGAAACTTTGTGTGTTCATAACAGTAACGTTCATGTCTGAAGACAGAATGGAGCTGAAAATAGAATTAAAAGGCATTAATTATTAAATCAAAGATCAAGTGTAACATTTACATTTGGATGTGTTTGACCTTTTTCTGGAGGCCTAGAAGGCCTGAGGGCTCACTGTGATTCCCACAAGCCCCTGACTAGAAAGCATCAGATGACGAAATGTAGTTCAAATAACCACACAGACAAAGATAGAGGGAAATATCCTTTGTTTAAAAAAACAGAAGAAAATAAGCAGTTTGTTGAAGAAGCTTAGAAAGAGAAAAGCTATTGATCCTCTAGCCATGTTACAGAGACCGAGCTAGACGAGTCCATCAAGACACACCCTCACCCAAAGACAAAAATCAAACAAACAAAAAAAATCAAGTCAAAAAATAAACAAATGATAGAAAACCAGAACAGAAAAGGAGAAAAGGATAGTGAAGTGACGCATCACTTAAACTACAAGCATGAAGCATATTATTACAGTACATGCAGCTACGAAGCTTCAGTCTCAACTGGGACTTGCTGTGAAATCATTCTGTCCTGAACCTGATGGTGAAATGCAGAAACATTAGAGAACACTACACACATTTCAGGAGATACAACCATTTTTCAGCAACAGGTCCCATTTGTTCACTCACTTGAGAATTTAGACACCAAAATAATTCATGAGTCCTATCGGATTATAATCTGAAATATATTGTGAATATTCCAGTGACCTGTTTGTGTACATACTTGTAAGTGCTCATGTTAGATAAAGCATACCTATAATCTTTAATCCTGATAATGAGTCAGTGTAACAGCGACATTTTGGTGCCTATGTTCCCATCACATAATAACATATCAAATGACCACTGGGACAACTTCATCTCTGTTTATTTTCTGAGAGTGAGAGGAGGATGCTCTGCGGGGTCTGGTGCTTACACCTGCATGACTCCGCCCAGACTGTGCTGTGTTTGCTCATGGTGTTTACAGTGCACAGGAACACTGTGGTGGGTGTGTAGACCCTGTTAAAGCCTCTGTGAAAAAAAACAAAGTCAGCCCCTGTCGAAACTACTGATTACGGCACTGGTGTTTGGTGTTTCTTGAAAGCATGATTAAATGATGACAGAGATGGTCCTTGAACCTTAAATAGATGATTGGCATTATTTGATGTGGGTTGAACCCACAGTTAAGCTATATTCTACATGGACGTGTGCCAGCTGTGTTTGGTTCCAGCCTTCCACAACACTGCACATATAACTGCTATAGCCAAAGGATGGATGGATGTATGGATGAAGGGAAAATTTAAATGATATTGGATTGTTTCAGTGGTGATCAATCAAAGTGTTAAAAACCCATTTTTCCGGTGGCACAATACACAGCAGCACATAGCTAGGAGTGTACCATGCTCCTTGCTACCTCTCCTCACTGGCTGTGTGTGCTGATTAAACTCTACTGCACACACTGACTATACATGACCACCTTTCACAACCCCGTGTCAAATAACCCAACTATTCCTTCAAGAACTTATTTTAATCCAAACTATGATCTTTTCCTAAACCTAAGTAGTTTCTGATCCAAAATCAGTGTTCCATAAGTTTATGTGTTTATAACTGACCATCTATACTGTATAACCTGGCACTGTGGCTCAGAAATGACTCATTAAATTCTGCTTGCTTGATTGTCTTAGCGATAGAGGTGTGCAAAAATAGATTCACATTAGATTTGCAATTCTATCTCTACGGCTTCAAAGTTGATTTATACTGTAAATCAATTCATATCTTTCAGTCTTGTGATGATATTGTTTGACGTCTTTTCCTAACATTAGTGAAGCTCACACATAACATGTGTTTCTGCCCAGATACTCCTCCTTGGTGAGAGCAAGAAGGAAGTGCAAGAAATGGGGAACAAAAAGAGAAAGGAATTCTACCTACTCAATCTTCACCGAGGGCGGCAGTTAGGCACGTTTAAGTTTTTTTTTCTTCCATGGTGCATTTAATGTCAATCAACGTAAACATGTAGCTGCCAGTAGCCTCCGAGCCACACAGTGACTGAAACTGTCAATTAGGGGATACGTGCATGACAAAGTCACTCTGTTACACTTCTGCACAGCTTGTGCTATGTCTTCATAGCCTTGTCTGTCAGCTTAGCTTGATCTTGAATGGATTACCTGCTGCTTTATGCTACACTAATTACAACCTGTTACTGTACACCCATCTAAATGTTTGGCTGATACTACATCATATTTTCATCATGATAAAACTGAACATTAAGTCAGTCTCACATCTGATCATGTGATCATAGTCAACTGATCTTTGTAAACTTTCCATTGATGAAGATGAACTACACGATCTTAGAAACAAGCTACAGAATGCATACTGCCCTACACACATGATGTAGGTCCAATACTCTGACAAACAGCACTACATCTATGACCATCACATATGAAATACATAGCATCATAGCAGCTAGGACATTATCTATTACCATCATTTTTGAATGGGGAATTATTTTTGAATCAAAAATTGATTTGGAATAAAAATCCTGAACCCATGAATAAAAAATTATAGTGTGAAATTTTCTGAATCATGCAACCCTGATTAACATCTGTGTGATGAGCAGTGGAGTGAACACTGTGATGTCCCTGTTAACCATAAAAAAAACAAACCTTCTTCATAATATGTATCACAACTCCATGATAGAGTGCAGGCGTCTCCGGTGTCACTCCGGTGTCACTCCGGTGTACATACAGTTTACTCTGAACCTGTGAACAGCCTCCAATGATAACACTGAGAGAACAGCAGCTGCACTGCAGCCAGTGAGCGAGGAGGAGATTCAGCTGCACGAACAGTTTTAGTATGAATGTAGGGTGAACTGAATGAATGAGATGAAGAGCTTTGTTTGTATCAAAGAACCTCTGAAGAATGACTTTCTATGACTTTGTAGCTCCTTCAGTTCCACAGAGCTTCGTTACATCTTATTCAATAAAGTGTTTTTGTTGTTAAGTTGTTTGTTAACCACTTTCTGATAGGTCACCCCCATACCCCTCTCTCCACCAATCACTTTCTACAGGCTTGTTGTTTTAAAGAATAGGCAAAAAATAAAAAATACAAACAGAGAATTTAGCAGACAGACCCCAAATTCTAAAATCAATTATTTTTCCCTATCAATTTCTCAAGTAAATGTGATTTCATGAAGTAAGAGAGACATTCTTTGATAGACTGTGGCACCTTTCTGTAACTCATTGTTGACCTACAGTGTATGTACATGACTATTCAGCAAGTAAACAACATATTCTGGGATTTGATCTCATTGAATTTCAACCTGACCTGAAGAGTGGGGATTTACAAAAGAATCAAGAGGAAAAAACAAACAAACAAAAAAGAAAACACAGTGAAGCGTGCACCGGAAAAATAAAGGAATAGGAACAAACCGTAGTAACAAGGAGAACATGTTAGTCATAATAATTATAATAATGTGAGTCACAAAGAGACAGAGAGTGTCGGAGCAGCCAGGTGACTTTTGGACTCACGTACATAACATAAAAAACTACTCTCATGTTTCCTGCATTGTCTCTTACGTACCACACACATGTACACTCACACTCACACGGGTGGACGCTTGCAACAGTACGAAACACTCTTGTCTGACACATGCTCTGTACTTGTTTCATTTCAGCACAGAGTGTTCAGGGAAACACCAGTTAGCACATTTGTATTGAAAAAGATAACATGATGAGCTGCCCAATCATACACACATCAGAAGCTCCTCTCTAGTGCTAAAAACACACAAACAGGTCAAAAACTGTTGTAAATATTGTTCACCATGCAGACCATGGAGCCCAAACAGCATCTGTACCCTAAACTGTCACTGATGCAAGTTTTACTACTGGTTCTCTACACACATCTTAAGGAGAAACATGAAGCATGGTTTTGGTAGTTGTCTTGTGTTGACTGATGATAACATCTATACAAATGTTCACTGAGTACTCATTTACAGTGCACTGAGCTCTCAGGGCCATCATACAACACACTTGAGTTGTTATCACACTGCTTCATGTGTTTGTATACTCTGTATTCAATAGGCTTAGCACTACATGAATTCTGTATATATATGTCTGGACTGTCTTGACCTGTAGGACAGTTTAGGAACACATACAATGTGTTTGGACAACTGGCTGTGCTCACACCAATAACAACACAGTCGTGGCTCTCTGACCAGATCGCTACGGTGGTGTGTTAGCAAGCTTCTCTCCTTGAGATGGTGGACATGTCATCGGGGATGTTCTATCACCTGACAATTCTGTACATGATGTGTGTAGTATGTGTTTCCGCTTTAAGCAAATCCTTGGTATGTTTTCAGTGCACACCTGTGTGTGTGTTAGGCTTCATTAGCAGGGTAGAGTCTCACATGCACACATGCCACACAGGCTTACAGTTAGTGTGTGTTTCCAACTCATCGGGCATCCAGACTCAAGCAGGCAAGTGTATTAAATCACTATATGAAAGTTGTAAACTCAGACTGTTTCCACCATGCATTAGCAAAGCCTCGGTTCCCATTATTACACCAAAATGTCCTTTAGTCTTGAAATTGTCACCAATCATGGCTGAAAACATGCTATATGCATTTCACTGGATCAAACTACTTTGTCTTCAGTGTCATC
Source organism: Caranx ignobilis (assembly GCA_021432705.1). Taxonomy (NCBI): domain Eukaryota; kingdom Metazoa; phylum Chordata; class Actinopteri; order Carangiformes; family Carangidae; genus Caranx; species Caranx ignobilis. The sequence goes on along the minus strand of MU269990.1, from coordinate 67,846,020 downwards.
ACTCTATACATCACTCACTCATCACTCTACACAGCCTACCGCTTTTTAGAAACATACAATATAGTATTAAACAGGCATTAAACTTCCTATAAAAAGTAATGTGGCCACAATAGAAACTGTATCATATTTTTCTCATTTTAGAAAGACTAGTTTGTTTGAATTTTCTTTTCTTTCTTTCTTTTTTGTTTTGTTTTGTTTTTTTGTTTGTTTTTCTGGAAAAGAAGACACTTGTTGAGGTTCCTGGGACTGATGTGGGAGGGCTAAGGTGAATGACTGACTGCAGAACTGACCAAAAGCCTTTCAGAAAGGTGCATGACACAAGGACACAGGTGGTCAGTGAAAAGGCCAGTCAGCAGCTTGCACTCTCATCACTTGGACACAGTCGCTAAAGGAGGAGGACCCAACTGATGAGGATCCATCTGTCCCTGAAGGTAGAATCATAAAAACATCAGACTTACACTGCGGCTAAAACAGATCCAATAAAAGGAGTGTGTGGAAACTGGCTACATGAAACAAAAATAAAAATCTCCAAATTTGATTCAGGGAGTGTTTGAGGAACAGGAACAAAGAGGCCAGGTGACGTTGAACAACCAACATGTTGATCACTTGTGTTTGTGTGGTGTAATTTGTGTGTGTGTGTGGTTTACCCAGGAAGATGCCTTTCTACACTGAATTCTCTTCTTTATCTCTCCCCTTCAGAGTCTTCCTCTTTCATATCAAACATCTGTTTCTGCTCTCTTTCTATCTACCTGCTCTACATCCCTTCATTCCTCTTGCAGACCAGCTTTGTGTCTGTGTGAAGCATCTCCATATCGGTAAACTTCATCTCTCCTCCTCCTCCTGGGTGTCCGTCATTCCTCCATGGCAGTATTTCAAAAACAAAACGCTCAAGTGGGTCGTTCAACCTAAGGCTCCTCTTCTCCAGTGGACACAGCCAGTCGCATGGCCACAGAGAGGTGGTCGGTGAGGCCGGCTAGCTGAGTGACAAAGCTGAACTCCTCGATATCCTGCAGTGGGCAAAGATGAAATCCATTATCATCATGAATTAACTAATCTCAGCTGTTATTCTGTAGAGCTTTAAAGCTGTGAGCAACATTTGTCTGGTTAAAAACCAAGCTGAGAATGAGCAAGAGTATAATTCATTCAAGGATGTGTTTCTAACCAAGTGATTCTACTTTTTCTGTCTTTAGGATGTGTGTTTAATGGGTAACTGCTGCAACAGACTGTTGTGCAGATGCTCTTGTGTGGCAACTATGGGCAAATACATAGTTAAACAGATGGAGCAAGTGAAGTGGCGCAGTAGTGTGGACTTTCTGGTTTCCAAGTGAGTAAAGCTAGATATTTCTGACTGATCAGATATTTACAACCTCTCACTGCCTGGTGTGTTGTTGCACTGAGGCTGAGCTAGAGTCCTCATCATGTGGCTTGCTTGTCTGCTGCTAGTTCAAGTAGAGGTGTTGGGTCGAAACAATGTTGGTGAGTAATTTTGGCCATTGGAGCTTTTCTAACATTTGCCGTCCTTGTATTTGTCCTTGCTTTAGACCACAGTGTTAAACTCTCACCTGTTTGTCTGTACCGTTGCACTGTACTGTGTGTCACACTCAGTCAGTCAAGAAGAGCTCCTGCATGTTCTGACAGACACCACATATCACTATATCTACCATCAACTATACAGCCTTAAGTAGTCGCCAGCAGTCACTGCTTCTTTTACAACAGTAAAAAGTAAAATATGTTTTATTTTTTAAAGTAAGAATAAATAGGGTGGATTATTATCAGTAAAAAGGCCCATCAACTTAAAAAGAGGAGCACCTAACTGTGCATGTCTGCCCTTCTGTCTCTCTGTTTAGACTGTCACATTTACTTACTTATTCATCAAAGGTGTAGGTGTCATTCCTGACTGTTACATCGTGACTCAAAAGTGTAGGACATCAGTAAGTGAAAGGGCAATTATATTAAAGCAGTGCACCAAAAGTATATAGTAAGTGCTAGTTAAATGTGTTAAGGAAAGGAGGAGCTCTCAGAGGAGATGAGGTTTCAAGAGATTCTTGAATCAGAAAGAAACACAATGTGTCTGATGCAGGAAGCGGTGCCCAGAGGTGAAGCATAACCAGAAACAACATGATGACATGATGTGTGACATGATAACGTGTGATAAAACTCTGAGGTATGTTAGTGAAGAAGCAAAACAACAATCTGTGTTGAGTTTCACTTGGCAGTCGCTTCATCCTGCCACAGGGTGGCATCACTAAACTGGTGTGAGAGACACAGAGTCAGAGAGCAAGACAGAGAGATGCTCTATGTAAATCCCTCACACAGACAGGCAGCCATCACATCACTGCCCTCATTCCTCTCCTCCTCAGTCTGTGTTGTTGTGTTTCATTGTTCCCATCTTTTTTTTTAAGTCACACATCCTCCTATGGCTCCCATTTATGTGTCACATGGCTCAGGAAAACAAGTGCTGTTTTGTTGCAGGGAAAATATAATAATATTCATAGCAGATCACCTGCCTGCTGACAAGATAAAAGTACACGGTATATCAGGGTTGTTGCACCAAGTTCCTGTTAATGGAAAAACAGTCTCACTCCACAAGCACTGCTGCGTCTTGGCTTGATGCTGTTTCTCTTTCTGCTTGATTTTACATTTGTTTCTTTTTTTTATTTATTGTGTTTTTTTTTTATTTATGATGGACTGAAAGACTCTAAGGAGTGGGTCTGCTGGAACATCTGTCAGCAGAAATGTAGATCACTATTATTGGTTTAGAACAATAGTTTGCGATCTGGGTGTTGGGATAGCCACATGATTAACATTAACATGAAGTGATACAGGTTCACTATTTAACAGTGCTTATTTCTTAATCTTACAAATGACTAACTCATGAATAAATCATGGTGAATTTTACACTTTTTAATATAGCTCCTTTACCAGTTACTGATTCATTAATAAACTGTGAGTATTTGATCCTGGTAAATGAATAGTTGTTAAAATGAGAGGAAGAAGCACAAACATGGATCATGGATCTCACTTCGTTGTTGGATGTGGTATTTTTATAGATTGTTCTGACAATACACAAAGAACTGAATATTGATCCTCTGCAAAACCATACCAGTTTCCAGTCCTGCTGCAGGCCCTCGTCGCTGTAGAGGAGGTAGTCAATACGTCGTCCGTTGCCCTTCAATGGAATTTTCCTTCCCTTCTGACTGCTGGCCGGACACTGGCTCTTACTGGGAGGAAACACCAGGTACTCCTTCCTCCCCTCCTCGTTTTCCATCACTCTGATGGACACACAGTGTAAGGAGAGGATCAGTGAACTGAAGTTTGGACTCAGACAGATACCTTAGAGGACACAGGCTGTAGCCATGACAGTCAACACACAGGGAAAGTAAAGGCATAGACAAACAACAGGTAACAACTTGTGCCAATACATATTACATCTAAAATGACTGTACATTGAGGTGCACTGTTACATCCTTGTGGCCTCCTATGAAATACTGGCAGGCAGTGATTTAACATGATCTCACATACACATTCAGCTACTACTGCAAAACCTGTGTCATAAGGAGAACAAGCTCCTTCTAACTGACAAACAACTGAGTCAGAGATATTAAGGTGAGCTTGAGTGCTGGAGACCTTGGTGAGGACCAGGTACTACATCTATTTATATCTAGTACAAAGAGACCAAGACAAGAAGGAAAAAGAAAACAAGAAAAGAGGCGTGAGAGAGAAACAGCAGGAGAGGGAACATGTGTGTGTGTGTGTGTGTGTGTGTGTGTGTGTGTGTGTGTGTGTGTGCATGTGCGTGTGTGTGCATGTGTGTGCGTGTTTGTGTGTGTGTGTGTGTGTGTGTCTTACTTTTGTAAACTTTCAGGTGTGCTGACCTCATCGTCATAAAGGCCACTGGGATCCAGGAGAGTACCTTTTGAGTGACACATTAAAGAGCATTAGTCACACACGACCACATGCTTTATCCCCTCTAACATTATAGAAAACAAGTGTAAAAGTTGTGCTAAGGAGTTGATATTAAGTTGATTGAAAAGGTTTGATGAAGGTGAAGATTGGGTCAATTTGGGCTGGGAGGATAAAGGGAGGGTGGTTGACAGAAAGACAATACAAGAGTGAGCTGGACCTTTCATGAACACATACACTTGGTTAAGTGTTGAACACAATAACTGATATGAAGTGAGAGGATGTGAGACAGTGAGACAGTCTGGACAGACAGTAGAGCAGCTGGGCAGTTAAACACAGTATATACAGATCGGATGTTACATGTACAGTTGATTCTGGTTGGAAATGTGATGTTATAAACGTAAAATGTAAGTTGGACTGGCATCAAAACCAAACACCGGTGAACTGCAACAGCGACATTCAGCTGAAATGTCAGCGATGTTGGTGGCCAGCTGCATGCCCACTGGGACCTTTGACCAAATTTGAAGAAATTCAGCTATGGTGTAAAAAGGACAGATGGACAACCACAAAACATAATGTGTCTGTCCATGGCTGTCCATAAAAATGTTGCTGATTAACATATGTGATAAATTATTGCTGGTGTATTTATGAAATGTACTTCTTATTTTATTTTATTTTTTCAATTTTAGGCCTGAAGTAACAGCGCATCCTGATTAGTCAGTTGTGTTTTCTGCTTGTGTTTGCAGCTCGGCTGTATAGATGTGATATTTCTGGGAGGCAGGGTTGAATATAAAGTCAACATGTTGAACATTTTTAGCTGATCAGGTGAAACCACTTCTACAAAAAGGTGGGAGGACATACAGTATAGTATGTGGATATACGGTATGTGCACTGTTGCAAACACCTGCTCATGTGACAGGGGGTTTTTCATTTGCAGTAACATATGTGGAAATATTGCCACAGTTACTTTCTGTATCTCACTCATCGATCTAGTGGATGCTTTACCACCTCCCTCTCACCATGACAAACAGCTTCTTGCTTCACATAACTCTGCTCTTTAAAGCACAACTTGAGTTCTTTCATGTGGTGAAGGAGGTAGCAGCAGCAGCAGCAGCAGCAGCAGCAGCAGACTTTATTCAGAGAGCATATATCTCTGCTTTTATGGTGCTGCAGACCACAGTCCAACATAATACACCACTAAGAGAGGAGCACTCACAAACCCATTTGATAATGAGGATGTGAGCCCAGTGATAAAGTGTCTAAAATGCAGCGAATGGAAAGAGCAGCACTTCAGTTACTCCAGTCAATTCACTGCCCTTATGAGAAGGACGCATCACATGCAGCCTGAACTTTTCACGAGTTTAAAAGCAGGTCTAAGGAATTTATGTATCTACTACTATTACACTTATAACAATAAAGAAGTTACTAATGTGATTCAATCAGCTGCTGTCCATAGTCTTCCCTCTCCACTCTTCTCCTCTCAAACCCAACCGTTGCAGTTGAACTATGACTATGCTGATTTGAACCACACTCTCACAAGACTTATGATCAAGAATAGTTGATTTGCATAAAGCTGGAGGGGGTTACAAAGTCTTCTCAAAGACTTTAGATATCCATCAGTCTGCAGTAAGACAGCCTGTCAATACATGGAGAGGATTTAATACTGCTGCTACTCTCCCTGGAAGTGGAAGTCCAGCTAAGATGACACAACACAGAATCTTTAATGAGGTTAAGAAGAACCGTAGAGTCACAGCAAAAGACTTGAAGGAGTCATTAGAAGTGACTAACATCTCTGTTCATGAGTTTATTATACACACAACACTGGACATGAAGGGTGCCCATGGCAGGAAACTACTGGGACTACTAAAGAGCCTGGTTGAGGTGATCGCAGCCAAATGAGGTTCAAGGTTGCATTTATTTTTTTCCACAATGTGAAGGTCTAATGGGTGTGATTAATAATGACATGAAAATTGTTTGTGTGGTACAACTTTAACTAACTGTGTGAATTTGGGGTGAAAAAGAACATGGTTTATCACCAATTCATGAAGAAAACCATGTTAATCAGAAAGGGTTCTCATGCTTTCTCAGTGCTTCTTCTTACCACTGTGAGTCCTGACACAACCAACAAGCTGCATTGTGTGTGTGTGTGTGTGTGTGTGTGTGGGTGGGTGTGTGTGTGTGTGGGTGTGTGTGTGTGTGTGTGTGTGGGTGGGTGTGTGTGGGTGTGTGTGGGTGGGGAGCAAACTAAAAGCTCATTCACATCAATTTTGACCACAACTCCTAAAATACATAGAAAGCCACAGTTACTATGTGGCGGGCTTGACATGATCTGCCATCACATGTGAACTAAACCGAGACATATTAAAAGTGAAGATGATAAACAGTGTGAGGATTTTATTGAACACTAATTTTAAGATCTTCAGTGGTGTGACTTTGCTTCCATGTCACTTTTTGAGTATTAAATGTTCTTGCCATAACTCCCAGTGATTTAAATGCAGCACTGTCTCTGTAGGCTGTCAGTTCATTTAGGTGGAGGGGAGCATCACTGGAAGGTTCCTGGAGCTGTCAGAGCTCAGGACACTTCATGCAATGTGTTGGTACATTTGAAGAGCTGGATCTCTGCCTGTCTTTTTGCCTCACTGGATTCATTTGGGTCTAATCTTCTTTGGATAAGCTTTATGAAATAGGATTCTTTCCCTTTCTTTTATTGATTCATTGAGCTATTCTTCTCTTCTTTCCTCTCTTGTCCCCTGCTCTCATAGCAAACAACACCCCCCAACCCACCATCCCAACTCACCCTGAAAAATGTCCCTGTACAAATAAATAAGCCCTTCTCTCTAAATGAGCCCTTTCACTCTGTCCTGCCCACACTGTCCCTAAAATACCACTGGCCTAAATAATGCTTCATATCCAGACCAAAACCCTTCAGTCTTTACGTCACTAATGCATCAGTACACTGTACTGCGTGTATTTTAATTCACACAGTGGGTGCATCCTGATTTAGCCAGACAAAGCGAGATTACAGCCTGTATATCACTATGCAATATAACCTCAGTCCCTGATGATCGGTTTGTGTTGTTGACTGATATATTTATCTTAAACAGGCATCATCCTGGATCCCTTTAAAACAAGCTTTCAAATCCTTAGTAAAGAATTCAACCTCTAAACTACGGGTCGACATCCAAACTCTGAATTTATTATTAAGAGAAATGAAAAGATTTCAGTTTCAATGCTGATGACCTTCGTTCTTAAAGAACAGTATTTTCATTCAGGCTAAAATACTAAAATAACCAGTGACCTCTGACTGAACTCTGATGGAAATAAGGTCTCAGCTCTTGTCCTCTAAGCACAGTTTTTGAAATGATAACGATGTCATAATCAGTAGCTGGGAGAAGTTGGTCAGTCTATCTGACTCAGTGCTAAACTGGTTTACAGTTTAGCATCTGTCTTTGTCATCTATCTGTCATGTCTCCTCTTACTATTGAGTTTCACCTGCACCACATGGTACTGTACTGTCTTTCACCTGTTTTGTTTTGCACCAACATCACTTAAAGATGGTTGAGAACAAATCACAAGGATGCTTTATGCCATTTTAGGAGCTCATGTGTTTGAGAAACATGACATCTGCAGTGGGGTTGCTCAGGGGAGCTGCCTTGACCCATTATTATTCTCACTGTACATACTGTCACTTAACATCATTGCAACATCATCAGAGAGCACAATGTATGTTTCCATAGTTACAAGGATGACACACAACTTGACATTTCCACCAAATGATGCGGCAGCTACAAAGCACACGCAGCAGCAACGCTGACCCAGCAGCCAGTGCAGCCTCCATGTATGAGGTGGGCATGCCACAGGTACAAATCCGTTTTGCTTCACATTTCACAGAGACATCTGGTACAAAACTCAGAGCACATGGAACTCAGTATCTTAGACCTGAAGGAGACAATTTGACCAGTTGTACTTACTAATGTGTGTTTGTGCTGCTGAACATAAAAAATGTATTTGTGAGAAAATATTTGAAAGATGTGCAACTCTCAGTGCATGAGTTCTCATTCTGACTTGCAGAAGTGCACATTTGTCCATGATTTCACATCAGTTGAGTGTGTGAATGTGTTTTGCATCACACACACTGCAGCAACTGTGGCAAAAATGTGAGCATGAGTTTTGTAATTTGTTATTTGTAATGATTTGTGCACCTGCAGTGAAGAACTGGAGTAGGTGTAACTGCTGTGTTGTGTTTGTGGGAAGGAACCACATATGTAAATACACAACTCTTTTTCTCTGTGACCTCAAATTCATTCATGCACATGTGACTATTTTGTAGAACTACACTTTCCACTGATGTTTTGTGCCGAAAATACATTCCTAGATTTTATGCTTTATGTAACATGCTTTATGTACATCTTATATTTTAATGATTTATCACTTTATTTATTTCTTCCCCTACCATTTTGAATGTGTTTCATTTTACATCAGTGCCTTTGTGTGCGTGTTGTTACCCAGAGCCCATGGTTTGTCCTCCCCTGGCCCCAGGCGACATGGGTCCTTGTATTGAGTAAAAAGTGCATGCTGCTGCTCTAACTTGTCCTCTGGAAAAAAACAAGCACACACAGAGAGATAGAGATAGAGAGGGAGAGAGAGAGAGAGAGAGAGAGAGAGAGAGAGAGAGAGTAAATGTGTTTTGTTATGAGCAGAAAATCAAACAATGAGGCATAATGAGGGTACAGGTAGGTGAGTCATATATTTGAGGTCAAAGACAAATCATGGCTTATTTAGTGACGCATTCACCTTCCCAGAATATTATATAACTGTCATGTCATGTGCAGTTTTCATGAGAGACATATAAATTATACATTACAGACACATATTCACTGCTGCTTGGGGAAGATGAAGCCTCTATCAGGTTGGTATGAAAACATATACATATAGTTTTAGCTCAGACAGCTTCATACCTGAGGAGCAGTTGTCAAAGTTGAGGTCTCCCAGAATGACGTCAAAGGCCACCAGGTCTTCAAGCACCTTTTCTCCTTCAGGTGGTTGGGATGAGGAATGACGAAACTCTGCCCTCCAGCGTAGCAACAGGTCCAGCTGCTCACACCGCACGGATGCATCACCTGGTTGGCAGTGCAGTGTGCGTGTGTGTGTAGTAGAGAGAGGAAGAAAGCAGAGACAATGTGTAAGAAGAAACTAATGAATGTAATTCAGTTTCATTCAGACCTGAACTGATCTACAAAGTGGAGAAAAAGTGGGACAGCCAAATGGAGAGCATATCTGGATATTATGTAAGACCTCACTACATAATTTAGTATCACAATTGAGTTGATGAAGCGCATGAATGAAATCTGTGAGGTTTTGTGTAACTTCCTGCTCAGTGTGAGTATCGATCCTTTACCATGAATCATCAACACACAAAAAATGCAACATCATGTTTTGGTCTCTATTCCTCATGTTATTTTTAAACACTCTTCACAGTTGGTCTTCAAACACTTCAGGTCTTGATGATGGTTTGGTGCAAATACTGTGTTTACTCTTAATCCAAGGGCGTGGCTGTGGCTGTACTACAGTTCAGAAAGTCACCCAACACTGCAGTTCCACTCTGCAGGGTGCTTTAGTGCCTTTCATTACATTATTTCAGTTCTTTGGCCTGCAATTTTATGTTGTAGTTCACTCTCACTGCTCTCAGCAGGCTTGTTTCCAGCAGCTGCAGACAGTATATTTAATGAAAAAGCTCTGATAAACTCAACCTGCACAGCACCAGAGCAACAGACTGACAGAGACAGAGTCGGTGGATTCAGCCGCTAAACAAATCAAACCATAAACAGCCAGAATAAGGAGAGTGAATACAGGGGCCCGGAAACATAACAAATGAATATGTATGTTTCACAATAGACTGTCTGTCAATTCTTTCAGTGCAAACAGCTTGTTTTTATATTTACCATACTGTCATGTTTCAGTACAAACTGCACAACACCAATAATGTGCCGGATTTTCCTGTCTGTGATGTCTTTCCTTACCTAATGACATCTTTTTATTAGGTTATTAAATGTACTTATTACATTGCCCATTTTAGTGACATAATATTAAATGATTTTTGGCAATATTTGCCTCTGTCCACTTCTGCCAGTAAATCAGAGAAATTGGATTTTGAGAGAGAGGGGAGGAGGTGCCTAGGGGGAGGTAGTGGGTGAGAATGTGTGAGAGAAAAATAACAGCTGAATAGTGGAGAGTGTGAGAAACAAAGAGGTGTCAAGATATTGGTGGGTGAGTAGGTGGCTTTGGCTTTGATTACTCTCAGCCCCAGCTCAAGTACATGTGAAATTCAATGTTTCTTTTTGTGTTACTGGATCACTTAGAGAGTGTTGTGGGAGTGTGTTTGCTGCACAGTTACCTATATGAATATGTAAATATTGTGTGTATTTATGTGTCAAGATGTGTGTTTGTTTCAGCTTGGCTTTCTGTGTCTGGAGACTTGGGTGATGTCAATTTTTAACTTTTAACAAAATCCTGTCCTAATTGGAGGATTACACTTCTTTTGCAGAGTATCTTTTGCAGTCAGCACTTTAAATCTTGTTAAATACATTAAGATATTGTTTGTGATTTCAAAATTTGGGGCTTAACAAGCTTACAGCATGGAAGTTGTCACCAGAGTAGAAAATAGCCTACCAGTGGGGAATTAGCCCCGTTTCAAATACACTGCATAGCAGTTCAAAGGCATTCTGCTGTTTCATCTGAAGCCATGAATGGATGACTTGTAACCAGTTGCTCAGGTTGGTAAATTAATCTATTTATCTTCCCATCAGAATGTGAGTAAAAGACTGTGACCGCTCACAAGTGGTTAAACACAGATTCAGACCTCTTAGGCTTAAACAGCGTGTCTTCAAATACTGTTACTCCTTATATTACCACACATCATCTGATAGTCAATGTCAATGTCTAAAGATAAACTGCGTCTTTGTTTAACTGTCACAAAGAAGTGACAATATTCTCTCTTTTAGGACTATTAGTTCAAGTCTCTGTCAGGTAAAGCACTAAAACTTGCAACAAGTGTTTAATCCTGTCTCATTCCAGGGATGAGGGTCACGTCCAGTAGACGTCTCTTTTTCAGTCTCTCACACTGTGCAAAGCCTTCATCTAGGATCCACAGAGTCTTTAATTACTTCAGAAAGTAATAGACTTTCATTTTTTCTTTCTTTCTGTATTCCTCTGCTTCCTTCAGCAATAATCATACATCTACCTGCTGTAATACAGGTGAGTCTCGGTGAACTGCAAGTAGTCTTCCTCTTCTTCCCTGCAGTTCTTGAGGAGCTGAGAAACTAGTGGCTGAAGTCATGACATTCCACCTTATAGGACTGGCCATCCTGTTGTGGTCCAGGTAAAGGTGTCATGCACCTCAAGCATATGTTCCACAGTGACACTTGGATTTGATCTTATTCCAACATTTAGTCCAGATGACGGGCATTGGGGAGAATCACTTATCTCCAGATTTAATACGGTATTCAAAGGAGGAAATTTCCATTTCAGCATATGGCTGTAGCACAAGGAAATATGAAAAAAGTACAGTAATATTCAAAGACTCTCTGAATACACTTACTTTTTGACCTGAAAAAGGGACACAAATAGGTGTACTTTTAAAAGCACTGGCACTACCCCCACAGTCCAGGCCCCTCCCCAAGGCTTTATGTTGGATGTATTTTTAGAAACAGCTCTGACACTGCTATATTTAGGCCTGTGGGAAGAATAGGAGGAGCTCAGAATAGCAGGCAAAGGGGGGAGATGTGTCTTTTGTAAAAAAAAAAAAAAAAAAAAAAAATGAGGGAGGCATCGACCAGAGGTTTTAAATAGGGCTGTGATGCCTTAAACAGCTTGAGCCAGTTGCCATGGGAACAACAGGAGCAGGCACGCAGGGGTTTGAGGCACCCATTTATCTAGCTATCTGGACATACAGACAGAGAGCTGCAACCATACACACACACAAAGACTGTGTGTGTATGGCTGCAGTTCTCTGTCTGCTCCAGTGAAAGACAATCACAAAGACACACTTAAAAATTGAAAAGCAATGTAATGGAAATCAATGAATAAGTGTGCATATGCATTCACCTATCTGTATATGATGGTGATTGAGACACACACACAGAGTAAACAGAGAGAGTTTGGACAGATGAAGAGCAAGTAACTTGTACCTTCAATGGCATGGAGGTGTGTACATGTGAGATATCCCACAACCCTTTGCTCCTGATGGGAAGTACCCACGTGAACCTGCAGAGAACCAGAGACAAACATTAAATGTCACAGTGTTGAATTCAAACAAGCAACATCAAAACCCATTTTACATGTGTGTATGTACAGTATGTAAAATGTGCCATATAACAACACTACTAGTTAAATGTTAAAAATGGAGAGCAAGTCTTCACTGCAGTAATTTCATTACAGCAAGTTGGTCTGCTGTCCCTAACTGCAGTGGGACATCCAGGGAGAGAGGAAATTCTGTTGTAATCATAGAACAATGCATTCATGTAATTTCATTTCATAGTTACCTCATAAGGAGAAGAAAAGTTCTTTGTGAGTTCACACTGACCATGACCTTTGACCTTCGACCACCAAAGTCTAAGTGTACATTTGTGCAAAATTTGAAGGTATTTCCTTTAGGAGTTCACAATGGCAAAACCACTTTTTGTGAAGTTAGTGTGACCTTGACCTCTGAACCCTATATATCCATGCGCTTCATACACACACACGCAAAACAAACAACACAGGTAACACAGCCACAGATGTGAACCTTTACAGTTATCATGACTAAGTTATTAATAACTTGAAGTGTGTTTCCACTGCAGGAACTTTCCACAGGAACCTTTTGAGAAACTATTCACATTTTATCCACAGGAACCAGGGTCTAAATTTAGTTATGGGTTAATTAATCTACCCCCAGAAAACGTCCCTGGAGGTAGTACTTTCCAAAGATTCAATAACTTTTGAGGGTGTGGTCTACAGTGCTGAACATTTATGGTTGAGTACTCACTGTATTTTACTTCACCACCATGTTTAAAAGCCCGAAGCTGCAGACTGACTGTTTGGTTTCAATTCAAGACTTAGATGCTGTTCTTTATATCACTTCAGGTTTTGATGGTTTTTCAGGCAAGAAAGTGAAATTTGCTTGGGTGTTGTGGTGAGACCATCCCAATAGGGGAAACTTGGCAGGTCATATCAGTACTTTGCTACCCAACTCCCAACATTGCTGGCTGGTCATTGTGCACTGTCATCCTGGTAGAAAAAAGTGTTAATGTCTGCAGTCCTTTGTTAATTTACTGTTGGCTCTGTGGTGTTTTAATATCTGAGCACTGGAAGATTAAATTTTAACTGAGCTGAAATATATCTTCCTAGGACTTCAGGCTGCAGTGGACACAGGAACCTTTTAGTTCTTGAGGAAAAGTATCTGAAACCAAGTTGAAGCCAAAATGATGGCAGCCTGTTGCCTGTCCAAGAGAATTACATCATGATATTGACACCCTGCACTTGCACAACAGCCAATAGAAACTCTCTCTGTAAAAACCTGTAATTGGCCAAAGTCTCCTCTCCAAAAACAGTCAAGGGGAGGGTCTGATGTCATCTCTCTCAGTTGTTTTGAAGGTATGTGATTTTTGCCCTAAAGTAAATTTTTACCTTAAATTTAAAATGCACTCATCTTTCTCTATCCTGATGGTGTTCTCTGTCAGCTGATTTGTTTGCTGGCTGCTACAGCTGAAGCATTACCATGTATTTTGCTACACTTGACTGATGTAGCTAAAAAAGGCATGCTGAGAGCACTGCATCTGAATGATCAAATGAATGATGGGAGGTCTTTTTTCCTAACACCTAATGTGTGTATACATTTCTCAATACTTTCTCCTGCCCTCAATGTCCCTATTGCCTCAACAGCAGAGAGTGAGCAAAACCGGTCTAATTAGACACCTTCAGCATCACTGTTGAGAAGCAACAGAGTGACACGACATGGAGCGAGGCAGAGGCAGGCGACTCTGAAGTGCTGGTGGGTAGATACAGACTGATGAAGAAGAGGAGGAGGAGGGGGAGAAGGAGGAGGAGGAGGAGGAGGAATAATAATAATAATACATGTTTGCAGAAAAAGGGAAATAATGATTGTTGCATGTTTGGTTTCAAGTAGAGAGGTGTCTGGGTGGAGTAAATCTATAACATGGCATAATGTAGCCATGAACAGTTGAGTTAAACTGCTCTTGATATAAGCTCCATGTCCCAGGAGGGTTAACAATCGATCTACAACTGAAATGAGCTTTTGCACTGTATCATTTTTATTTACACATACAGACCATTGCCAGTTGCAACACAATAGTAATTCAATATACTGTTAACTACAATTAATGAGAGCTTTTATTTTTGCTGGTCTAAAAGCATGCTGTCTGGCGAGCTTTTTGCTTGGAATAATCCCCTGACAAACAAACATAGGTCTTCACCTTTCTGCCATTTTGTTTTTTATTTTTGTATTAAACAGGAGAACAGCTGGCCTTTTTGTGTGCAGGTTACTTATTGTCCCTCTGCTTGCATGGCCACTCCATTTTGCACTCAGGGCATATTTGTGCATTGGCTAGTTTTCTTTTTTTTCTGACTGTAATTGTTCATTTACAGTAAAGGGAGTAAAGTATACATTACGTTCCTTTACACTGATCTGTAATGTAAGCAGATTGCAGCATGTGACCATCTAACACTCTTGTCTGTTTAAACACATCATTGCTGTAAAACGGTTGAGACAGAGTTGGTAGTATGGCTGAAACCGAGAGTGGGGATGGGTGGGGCAACTAGAGCAGGTACTGAGGGAGTGACATGTTTTGAAAGAACAGTTTTAATGTGGATCGATTCAAGAAATTAGGTGATTTGTGGCACACTCTTTGAAAGATGTCTGGGTAGATACTTTCAAAGAGATACTTTTAGATTTTTGGACCTGGTGGAAGGTATCGAGTATTTTAAAATCAGTAGCTCAAATCCAAGTGGTGCTCTGTTGCTGAGTTCAAATTGAGTTCCAAGACCTTTTTGATTTTGTCAAATCAAGTCTTAAATCATCAGACATGACTCATATATGCCTCCAGGTCCAAGTCATGTGACTTAAGTAATTTTAAATTACTTAATTGTCAAAAACTTTGAATTGATTTAGGGCATCAGAAAAATTACTTGGCACTGTGCCAAATGTGTTCCACAGTTTTTACACACAGTGAGTCTGTCTAACGTTGAGGAAAGGAGCATTTGAAGTCAGAGAATTAACCAAGCACACCAATTAAACACAAAGTTAAATCAACATCTGTAATTTGATTTGATGATAAAAGCAAAGATGTTGTCAGAGTTGGTCAAAGGTTCCTCACTAAACACATGCAAATGTACAAAAGACAAACAAACTCAGAAAACATCTTCCTCATAGTTGTTGCTCATAGCACTGAGAGCCAACGTGCAACCACACTGTTTTAAATGCTTCTGAAATATTTGGACATGCAGCATAACAACTGTCAGATTAAGCTCTTTTAACAAAGCATGGTCAGACATGGGCTGGAGTGGATTAGAGCTACAAAGAGTTGTTTTCTGTATCAGTATCAGTCTATTGTTCCTGTTGCCCATCATTAAGAAAGTCTGAGTAATGTCTCACAACCTAAGAATAAATATTGGATAATATGTGGGTATGCAAGGAGCCACATATACCGCCATTTATCCTATCTGATCACTATGAGGGAAACTCATTGCCAATAAGGGAAAAACAGTTTTGGCTTGGTGCCTGTGCAAAGCTCCTGATGAAAAATCCTTGAAGCCACAATCAGCATTAGTCTAATTAGCCTGAAATCAATGCCAAACACAGAGCTCACATTGTAGACTGAGGTACAGTAAATACACCGCACAATAAAGGCCATACATTTCTCTCTGAATATTTGAGGCACTAATCCATTTATTCGAATTGAAAGTTGATGAGTGGGCAGAAAAGACTCAAATTTGTTAAATGCACTCTCACTTCTTGTCAGGTATGTGTTCTGTGTTTTAATGTATTGAATAATTTCCCCATTCGCTGTTGTACTTCACAGTGGCAGGGCTAAGTTACATGAACATACACTCATCAGACCAGGTCTTCAACTGCCTGGTGTTGGTGAGTTTGTGTCCACTGCAGCCTCAGGTTTCTGGGCTTAGTCACAAGAAGTGCATCCACACATCTGCTGCTCACAGGATGTCTTTTTTTTGGCTCCATTCTGAGTAAAACATCTAGAGGCTGTTGTGTGTGCAAATTTGTCTCAGAAACACTCAAACCAACAATAACACCACAAATTCGGTCCCTGAGATCACATTTTTCCTCTTTCTGATGTGAACTGAAGCTCCTCAACTGTGTCTGCACGATTTCATGGAGTTCACTGCTGCTGATTGGCTGATCACATATCTTCACAAAAGCAGTTGTTCCTAATAAACTGCTTGTGAGTACATGTTTTTGAAGGAAATGTGATTGTGACTTGATCCTTTTTGGAATTTCTAGGAGAAAGAGCCAGAAACCTTTGTGTCACAGTCACACCTTTAGTATGATAGGGGTCAGGAGGTCATTGTGTCTCACCCAGAAATACTCCATCATATATCTCCCTGTAAAACCACAGCTGGACGTAATCAAATGCTCGCAAATAAAAAAAACAAAACAAAAATAGGTGTTGGTGGGCCTGGATGGCAATTTCATCCTGCCTCCATTGTTCACGCAGAGCTCAGCTTTGTGGCAGTAGTTTCATATGTAGCACATGAAAGCGATCTTGTTGTCTAACTCCCTCCTGAAGTTTGAACTTTACCATTATGACTAAAACACCAACTGTAATTCCTTTAATTCATTACTCATATTGCTTGTCCTTTTAGCTGACATTTGGTGATGACAGGGTACACCCCGGACAATCACAGCTCACATTCAAAACCAATGGCAATTTAGTCACCAATTAACCCTCATGTTTTTGGACTGTCAGAGGAAGCACAAAGGGAACAGACTTCATGAAGAAAGGCCCCTGCCTGAGACGACGGTGTACCACTGTGACGTGCCCAACTGTAATTAAGTGGCAACCCTCCATGGTGTCACCCATTCGTTTATGAACTGCTGTTTGAAAGTTTCGGGTTCAGCATACATGTTGGATTTTAGGAGCCAGAACCATATTTGTACAAGAGGGTGGAGCAGTGGAGGAGTGAGTGGTGGATCGTCCCCAGAATCATAAAATACACCCACAATGGCAACTTGAGCACAACATGCTCCTGGCTGCACTGTGCAAAAAAAATCAACTCCCTCCAGTCTGTTAGCACCGAATAATGAGCCATAATTACAGTGAACTAAAAACCAATTCTAACACAATAACAGTGATAAAATGATTCAAAATAATGCACATAGGACTCAAGCTCACCTGATCCTTTGGTGACTGACACTAAGTTGCCATTTGCTGCAGACTAAGTAAGTCTATCAAATAAGCACACATCCCAAAACCTATCTATCTTTAAGGCCTCATATCTAATCAGATGGACCTTCAGAGCACTGAGTAAGTGGTGTGAATTCAGCTGATGGTACTGTAACGAGCTGTAATCACTAAACTGTGAGTCATTTGGCCCAGTTCAAATTCTGTGACAAGACCAAGAACAGCCTCAAGTTACATGAGAAATTTAGTAAAAGCTCAATTCTCAGATCACTTGAGTTCAAATTAAGCCACAAGTCCAAGTGAAGTCTCAAATCAATCAGTCAACTGTATAAATCACACCAAAACAAGACTGAAGGCTCTAGTTAGTTCTAATTAAGTCTCTAGTGAATAGCTTTGGTAAATGATACTGTTGTTATCATTAAGGATGTGAGCAGCAATGTGGCATTTAACTGTTTGATTATCATTAAAACAAAAAGATTTTGTTGTAAATGTAAAAGTAGACGGTCTGATAGAGATAAACAATCGTGCTAGAGGAGATGTTGTATTGTGCTGCGATGCATTTATGTGTGTATTTACACACCTACAAACACACATAACTCTTCAACCGTGCTCTTAGTGTTTTAAAATGATAATTATAAGAGAGGATAAATGTTGAGACTGAAAAGCTTTAATTACGGAGCTGGCTCTCTCTTTAGGGAAACATTTTTAAATTAATATTTTATCTCTGCCTCCGTCACCCCACCCCCACCCCCACCCCTCCCTCTCTATAATCCACAGTGCTGCCTTTCATACCATTTGCCATGGGAGTGGTTACAAACCTTCCAACATGGACATACAGGGAGGTATACTACTACTGTACATAGATTAATATCTGAATCAATCTCACAATTCTGATATTAGTCTGAATTGTTGGATTTTCTTTCACATGTCACATCTATCTTATCCCAAAGGGGAATTCAAGTGTCCTCAAGCTCATTTAAAATAATGCCAATAGTCATAGTAGTTAATAATAAATAATAAACAATAACAAATAAATTAGTTCAATTTCTGAGCCACTTCCTTTGACTAAGGTGTTCACTGGAGACAAAGGATCTCCGGAACCTCTCAGTTCTACAGAGCAGTAAGAGATGTTGATGCTTCTGTGACCTGCCACAGTGTTGTAAAGAGGATGGTTGGTGAAGTCCTTCATCTTACACCGCATCTGTGTCTCTGTCTACAACAGTCCGAGCCTTTTAACCAGCTTGTCCAGTCTCCTTGTGTTGCTCCAGCAGACTGTAGCATAAAACATTTCACTGGCCACCACTGACTAATAAAACCTGAACGGCAAATGTCAAAAGAACATGAGCCTCCTGAGCAGCCTTTGATTTATTATCAGCATTATCAGAATTATCAGCTGATTGTGATCTGCAGTTGGGACTTAATCACAGATCAGTGTGGTGTAGGCCAAATAGGCAACATCATTCAGAAAGTGAACCATATATGGGTAGAAAGAAAAACAACATGTTTAACTTTCATTTTTGTTTTATACTATTGAAACTATTATTTTGAAATATTACTTACAATAAGCCCAAAATCTTTTACAACAGAACGAGCCTACATACCAAAGCCTATTAAATAAGAGGGCTTTCTTCTGGGACTATTACAAAGTGTGTGAGACTGATGTAACATATTTCCTCTGCAATGTATACCAGAAATGATCATTATTGGCCATTGGTCAACCAGTCTCACTAGGTGAACTATTGGTATTGAAAACCTTAACCCAAAAGACATGACTGCAACATCCCTATTCCCATTTTACTTTAGCAGTCAATGGCATTGATATAAATAGATTTCCATCATGATTCATAGAGGTCATGAAATGGTTATTGCAACAACTTGGTCCAGAGGCATAGTGTACAACTGTGTGTTGTTTCAACACAACTGAAGAAGCAGAAGTAGTATGGTTCAAATTGCTAACAGTCACAGGACATGCGTCATTTAGCCCCTTCATGATGGTGGGTGGTGGGTAGAATCGCTGATGAGTGGAATATGTTAGGAAATAAAATGCAAGATTTGAAGTATCACAACTGTAACAATGGCTTCTGAGTGTTTGTCAGGTATGATAACACAACCGGTGCCTGGTAGCTGCACAGATAAAAGCAGCATGAACATGAGGTACATCGAATGAACTGTGTCTAATGAGATGCATCCCAGCTGGCGGCGAAGCACGGCTGAGTGTTGAGTAGTAATGAGTGAGAATGACCAAAGGTTTATGAAAGGGAAGCAAGGATCCACAACAACATGCTGCCTTGGAAAGCTGCCACTGTCAAGACTGAGAGGGTTGAGGAAAAAACAGCTGGCACATCAAAGTAAGAGCTGGCTAGACAAAAGGCAGGTTATACAGTAGCAAGCACACTGTGGAAAGAAAACAACTAAACTCTAAAAGCTGCTTCAATGATGAGTGCAAATAAAACTCTGAAAAACCCATCCACAGACACACTTCCCCAGTTTGAGTCATGATTAATAACAATAAACTCTTATGTAAATACTGACATTATGAACTTTTGCTAACCCCCAATGACTCCAACTACACACTCATACTAATCTGACTAGTTTTATACACTGTATGAAGGTCATACTGTCTAAATATGGCTACAGCTACATATAGCAGCTAAGCACTTCAACTGACCAATTAGTCCAAAGTCTGCAGAGCTCAAGGCTCTTTAACAGCTCATATTATATCATTATTTAGCCAAAGCCCATTCATGTGGATGTTGGATTTATGTCATATTACATTGTGAAAATACTTTCAGGCTTCTACTGGGTAAGTCCTTGCCTGGTTTTCTGTGACTCTGTCTAGGCATGGGCAGGGACAGTGACCCACATAATGCCTCGGCTGCCGAACAAAATTATGCTGCTTCATCACAAAATTAAGAAAATAACTGAAAAGTAATTCATGCAGCAGAGATGCACCCGGTGTGAACACACATCCATGCTTCTCCACAGCAGCTCAGTTACGACTGCCACCACTCTCACGCTAATCTACGTGATACAAGCCACAGTCCACTGTCCTGCTGGAGCTCAGCTAATATCCAAAGCAACACCAGGCAAAAGCAAAGGTGACCACCAGTAACATCTTTACGTCTGGAGCCATGCAGGCGTACCAATTCTTCATGTATCTTTAATTAGTATGAAGACCACAAAGGAGGATTTTACATTGAAATGAGCACGCGTTTTAATCGGTCTGGACACACGCCTAACTCTAGCCTAACTAAATCTTGTTAACTGGCATTGATGAGAATAATAATGTTTAACATTGTCTGGTTTCCATGTGTCACTTGAGTGAATAAGCAGCTCACAGTGAAAAATATACACAGCAGTAGGCGGACAGTCAACATGGCAGAGGGACCTGGAGTGACATATAGGCTACAAGCAGGTGGTGAAACAGGGATGTGAGGCCATCTTGTAAACTACAGCGACAGGCAGAAGGCAGCATGGCTGACAGGAGGAGACTGTCTGCAGGCAAGCTGTCACAGAGTCAGTCTTTACCAGATCTGCTTCACATAAGGGCATGCACAAGCATAAAGAAAAGGGTGGTCTCACACACACACACACACACACACACACAGATACCTGTGGCATCAGGTCACATAAAACCAATCCGTTCTCGTAGGAACTGGATCAGTGCCAGACTCACATCCTCACGGTCGCAGTACGCGGCTAATTAATGGACTCACAGTCTGTCAACACTCATCACAGGGGTATACACACAAGCAGGTACTCACCCACACACACAAACAATCGGTCATCCTCAACTGCTGCTCATTTCATCACTGGTTTGTTGCTTGGTGCCTGTATCAGCTTTGCACTGTGAAAGCTGCTTTTTTCCTCACCAAAGAGGACTATGTTTCCTCATTATACATATCATTCTGTATCATATCATATCATGCTGCATGTGGCTTGTCTGTTATATGATGATGATATCATATGGTATCATAGGTACTAAATGATCAATAATTCATGTATTTTGTTATTTGTGTGTTTTTTTCCTTTTTACACTAATGACACTGCTGCCTTTACAATATTCAGTTTCATGAGGAATGTTATTCATATCGTTATTAACAATGTATATCTTATTGACAGATGACTTCAGAAATTCACAGGGAAACTTTAAAACACGTAACCCTTTACACTTTATATTTTAGTCAACTAAACCTACTGTAGATTTAATTGAGTATAAACTTGTATAGATGACTATAAGTGAAAGGAAATATTCCAGTCTCATTCATCAGTATGTTTTACACTACGGAGCTACACCTGCAACCACCATTTAAAAACCGTATCTCATCTGCATACATTTAAACACATCCTCAGGTGATATATATATATATATATATACTATATGGCTATATTACATGTTGTATTATTGAGTTTATCATCATGTTTTATAACACAGACATCTATGTTGAGTTATGCTGTAACTAGCAACTAACACATTTTCAGAGCGAGGGGTGGAAAGGCCTTAAGTGTTCTGTAATCTCTGCAGTGCACTCACAATGACAGATGTAGAATATGTGAATGGATGTTGGTGTCAGTGTGTAGCACTGTACAAGTACTGTCTGCAATCTGTGAATTCTCCATCACAGCAACACTAGGAGCTTCAGACAGCCAGCAGGTCATTACATAATCACAGCCTAATTCACAAATGTATAATAAAACTGAATAAATACAGCAGCATGAGAGATGACAGGATTAGCCCCTGGTTTAAATGGCACCGAGCAGCACTGAGAGCATAGCTATAACTGTCTCTGCTGCAGAAACATGAAGGTAGATTTGTCTCAAAATTGCTTGATGAACAATCTGTGTCTAAATGTGTCACCTGTATACATACAACACCTTCCACAAATACAAAAATGTATTTGTATTTGTATCTGCCACTACACAAATTCCACAAATAAGAACCTGCCTGTGAATGAAGACTGTATATTTGTATATTTTCAGGTAATTATACAGTATGATCAAAATTTATTTTGAACATTCAATGAATTTAAATTTTGTAGGGTCTTGTAGGCTCTTACATGTCAAGGCCCAACAAGCGACAAGAGTTAAAAATTAACACACTGGCACAGTGTTAAACCAAAATACCCCTATCAAACATCCTTATCACTAAACCAAACTAAACTAAAAATTCTGAAAGCAGAGGTGAACGGCTGCTCAGTCTATGTCCAGAGGTACAATCCATCCATCCATCCATCCATCCATCCATCCATCCATGCCTCAACAAGCAGATGCTTATTTGCTGTATTTGTATTACACCTGAAGTGTTGGACCATTTCTTGGCTGAGAGGAGAAGTTTTGTTGTCACTGAGAGGTCTTAACAGAACAGAGCCAGAGTGGTAAAGTAAAGTGAAACCTCTAACCTTGGCAAACAGCGCTCCCTTGGCTGCCAGTGCATCCTCCCCTCTCCCATTGGGGTAGCACTCATAGCGTGCATCCAGAATTGGGTAGCGGCTGGCCAGCATCAGCCCACTGTTCAGGAATTTGAACCTGGAGCAGCAGCCTTTCCAGCCATACCGCCCAACATCACTCAGCATGTATGGAAAGTAGCGATGCAGTTGCCGCCGCAGTCTGGTTGTAGATCCGTGGTCGAACACCTCCTGCAGTGCCAGAAAATCCAAGTTGGCAGGGAAAAAGGCAGAGATCTCGTGGTCAAACGTCTCATCTCCGTGGCGACGTTTTCGTCCTGGGCGCTTGAAGATTGACGTGCGAGGGACATGAGACAGAGTGTTGTTAGAGGATATCCCTACTGCACCATCACCTCCATAGTAACGAGCTAGGGACTCCCTGGAGGCAGTCATGCTGCTTGTGTCTCCTCCTGCCTGATCCCCTGGACGATGGTTCCCTGTTTCAGCCTCCTCTTCCTGGGGGTCGGGGTCTGGAGCACTGATGCTGATTTGGACCCCTGAGGTGTGGAGCGGGCAGTCTGTTGAGGATTTTGGCTGGGTCCCTTCACAATGAATGGGACAGTCATGATGGCCAGGGACACTCTGCCCTGTAGAATGCATGGGGCAGTCTGCAGCCTCCCCTGAGGTGTGAACGGGACAGTCAGAGCTGTTGTTAGACCCTGCTGGGTGGAGTTGGCACTCTGCTGTGGTGCCTGTTCCATCTGGGTGAAGGGGGCATCCCTGGTCTCCTGCAGCAGGGTGTAAAGGGCAGTCGGTAGCACCTGAGGGGTGAATTGGGCACTCAGTGAGGGGTTCTGTTTCGTTGTCGGCTGGGCCGTTGGTGGTGTGTGTGGTGTCTGGACGATGATCCAGAGAAGAGGTACGACGGAAACCAGTGGCAAGGCTGCTGAAGGACGTCGCACTAATGAATGGAACAAAAAGAAAAAAGGATTCAAGATATATTTGGTTGACTGGTATTTATGAGAGGAACAAATGTTTTCACTACTGCAATGACATGAGCAGCAGGTGAGGACAGAGCTCTCATTACCTGATTGAAGTGTTGGTTGGTGAGTCAATGTAGATTTTGATTTGAGGCCGACTGGCACCATTGCGGATCCTTTTCCCCACCTCGCGGGCTCTCCTGTGGGTGTCTGACAGGTTATTGAACCTGGCCAGGGAGTCGGGCAACAAGCATACGTTGGCACTGCAGAAACAGAAGCTTCTGCCCTGTGGCCTCCACTCCCCAACACCTATGCCCCCCTGCCCTGCCTGGCCCTGCTCGGCCTGGTGCTTGTCTGGTCTGTGTAAGGTAAGAAAGAAATACAATATTAAAACAAACAGAAGCTCTCATATACATACTCAGCCTGCTTTAGGATCAATACCACTCCTACATCTGTGTGATCAGCATAAAGATTAAAAGATAAACTGGACTGGATTGGACAGCTAGCCTGCCACAGAACCTCTAGATCTCACTAACCAATGGTTTCATAGACCAAGCATGACTTCCAAGAGTCTCAGCTTGGCAACATCAGAAAAAAGTTTCAACAGTTTTGTTAAGAAAATGTGACACCCTTTTTAGGTCAATCTTGTCTCTTGTTCATCAGGCAACATCATCTGACAAAATTACCAAACACATAAAAGCCTGAAAGTGATTTAAGATATAAGCTATATTAGCTATAACATGATCACTCATTTTGGTAAGAATGGTTTGTCCAAAGTCACACTTTGATTTGCCATGTTAAAGTCACTGCATGTACTGGCCAGTCAACCTAGTGTAAATGTTTTTAGACTGTGGGAGGAAGCTGGAGTACCCGGGGAGAACCCATGCAGACACGGGGGAGAACATGCAAACTCCACCCAGAAAGAGCCCCACCCCGGACCTTCTTGCTGGGAGACACAAGTGCTAATCACCGTATAAACAGAAACCCTTTGCACTTTAAAACGGCTTTCATCCTTGTGCTGATGTGTTGCAGTTAGTGTATTGTCTTGTGTTTTTGTTGTTTCTATGCTATGGACATAAACATGACAGTATAGTGAAAGATCTATGCATATTTACAGCAGGAAGTACTGTGGGACATTAGCAGTAATCTAGCACATTTTAGTCCATGGTTTTCAGTGGATTTTGTTGAGCTCCCAGAGGAGTTAGATAGAGAGGTCTGAGTTATGGTGGGTAGACACTTGAGTGCTTGAATAACCAAACACCTGCTGAAAAGTGATTGACCCTGAAAGCTGGAAGCCAGACCAATGAGCAAACTGTTTATAGTAGATAATGAGTCCATTTTCTGCTTCCTCAAATCTCCAAACTGTGTGAAGAACTGGCTCAGATATCAAATGAAGCATGACCCTGCAACTGCAGAGCCTATTTCTCATCTCAACTGGATTCAGAAACCCATTTTCAGATTCAGAGACCCAAATGTTGGTGACTGAATATTTTCCACCAGGGCTTTTTTTTTTTAACTCCACAATATTTAAAACCAGTGACTGAATTTTCTTTTATTGTGAAATTGTGACAGACTGTACATTGTGTTCATCGCCATAGAAAACTCAAACACAGCCAAATCCTCCACTTGTTCTGCTTGCTTTCTTTTTGAACAGCTCATATTGTACTTGGCCTAACATTGACTATGTTGGATAATTCCTCATCAAAGCATCCATGGCCTTAAGTCCTACAAAAAGTGTCCTAAGATGACACAGCCTTAATGTTATGTAACTTGACAAGAAAGAGTTAAGTAAATAAATTTACTTTCATCATGGTCAACACTAACCTGCGGTAGGTGTACAGGTAGGGCTGGCGGATGGCCTGCAAGGGAGCCCAGATGATGAAGCCCAGAAGGGCAAAAGGCAGAGAGACAAGGAGGAGGAGCAGGTACAGGGGGGCAGAGATCAGGACACACAGGATGAGGAAGGAGCAGGGGTCCTGGGAGCGTTGGCGCTTTTCCAGTGAGGTGGCTACACA
Source organism: Caranx ignobilis (assembly GCA_021432705.1). Taxonomy (NCBI): domain Eukaryota; kingdom Metazoa; phylum Chordata; class Actinopteri; order Carangiformes; family Carangidae; genus Caranx; species Caranx ignobilis. The sequence goes on along the minus strand of MU269990.1, from coordinate 67,820,323 downwards.
TGAGGCCAGGAGCCGGTCCAGGAGCCAGTAGCAGGGGAACACTAAGCTCCATGATAAGCCATCCAGGAAGTGCAAACAGGCACTGGAGTAAGGGGAGGTGTGGAGGACCATCTCTTTCCTTTGTCTCTCTCTTTATTCCTCTATCTCTTTCTCCTCACTACACACTGCCCATCCACGCCCACATAAACGTTCTTTTCTAAAACAAGTACAAATCTGTTCAAGAGATAAACAGAAATAATTAAAAAAAACCAAACAATCAGACTTAGTGTTGACCCTCCCACCTCCTTGGAGAAAGTTACACTACATGATTTGGGTGATTGTCTTCACAGGTAAGCTTGTGTAAGTCTCACTAACCCTGCCTCAGCAATTACAGCCTCTACAAGAGGAGTGAAGGAGCGCAGACTGGAAGTAGGAGGTTGCCATGATGAGAGATTTTCCCCTGACGATGGATCTATGATTGTGAAGAGACCAGCGTCCTCAGGAGGAGCCTGCCATCAAACATCATTTCCTCACAACCTGGAGAAAGAGAACAGATCAACAGGGAAACAGGGGAAGAAAAGAGGGGTGGGGGGGGGGTGAAAGTCATTAACTTGCTCTTATGTAAACATGTGCAGAATGGACATCATAAATGCCATGACTTTTGTGAATGTATAAATAATAAATGTGTTCAATTACTTGTGCTTGTATAAACAGGAGCAGGAATTCTGTTGTGTGATTTGTCTTTTATATTTATTTTAGTGTTTTTCAACACTAATATTGCTTATTGAACCTTAACATTTAGAGCTAAAGAAAATCTGTAGGATTATTCAATAGCATGTTGCTCACTGGAAAACATATACATCCATACACTTATCCAGCATTTGAGTGACAGAACCAGAACTGGTCTAGTATCATTTGACTTTCTGAAGCAGGGCTTTAAGTCAGGGAATGGATTTTCGTTTTATTTTGAAGGTGTGATAAACCTTAGACTGTCTCAGTGGAAAAAACAATCACAGCCAACTCCTCCACTGTCAGTCATGTTTGAACCTGTCAGTGTCCTGATGATGCTCTGTTAGATAAAGATGAGGCAGAAGATCCCTCACCAGGGACCAGTGTCTGATCATATGTGTTTGAAACATTTGCTGTGATTACCATGACCCATTGTTCCCACCAATCACTGACTACATTAAAGATATATGAAAACAACAATTGTTGTCTGGCTGTTGACTGAGTTTGTCTTATAGCTTTGTATCATATGCTGTGGTCTTTTTTTATTGTGTTGACAGTCAGCTTGTTTCAGATTATGTCAGTATTTTCAAAATATAAACATGATTGAACTATTCAGTGTAATTAATCCTTTGTGCCACATCCTCTCTCTCCCTCTCCCTCTCCCTCTCCCTCTCCCTCTCTCTCTAGCTTAAAAAGACAAATTGATGATCCTGCAGCGACACACTTGTTTTCAATGTCTTTTAAATTCCAGAGATGTTCATCATTTTCTTGGGTATATTGCAACACCCGTGTTAACAAACTGATAGACATGTTTTGTGAATTTTGAGCTCTCCAGGCCACCGTACAGATAAGTTCCACTACAGCAAACAACCAAAGTTATGCATTCACCACATTTTAATGATTAAAATAGGAAATGTGAAAACACTCCCTAGAAGTACATGTAATAAGACAACAAAGAGAATGACAATCAGTGTGACACTAACCACTGCTATTAAAGCAATCCAATTTTCATCCTGCCCACACTTAACAGTACAACAGAAATTACAGTCTATGCAGGTTTTCAACTGACTTCAATAACATCCCGCCAGAATGGAAAACAAATTGGCTGCACCAGTGTGAATAATAATGAATAATGAATAGATTTATTCATTCAACTATGGCTTAGAAAGACACCAAGAGAGGGCTGACCTCATATACCACACACAGGCTACCAGAGCAACAATACGGCAACCACACCACACTGTATCATCTAAAGTACCACAAAGTGATAATGCAGTCCATCAGAACACACCAAGCTGAAAATCATCATATGCTGTACACACATCATGCTCACACATGGTACGTGTACATCCCACATAACAACACATAGAAGCAGTGTCTCCAAGTACAGTAAGAAACTGTGCTAATGGAACACTGTCAAATCAATAACCTGTTTTATAATTGTGTAAAAACAATAGATAGCTTAGTGATATTGCTGTCATATTTGTTCGGGAGCTCCACTTAGGATGTTGGACCATTTTGTCCTCAAGAAACATAAACCATAATGATGTCTGGTCACAATCTGGTCAGCTGGAAATATCCAATGTCTCCTGGAGTGTTAGGTTGCACAGACTGGGACATGTTTAAGACAGCTTGCAGTGAAGAAGACACTGATGAATTAACTGAGACTGTGTCTACTTGTCACTTTCTGTGGTGATTCAATACTACTACTACTACTACTACTACTACTACTACTATAATAATAATAATAATAATAATTTTTAATTCATCCAAAGAATCAGCTTTTAAGTCTGATGCCACATGTGAATCCACTTCACATGTGATTTTGGACAGTGAAGGTCAGACAGTGAGGCCTGGCTTCTGTCAGTGTCCAATTGGGAAGGACAAGTGTCATCATATGGCTGATGTCACAGCTGAGAGCGTGTTGGATATAGTGCCATCCACAACATAGGGTTGGTTTAATTTTCAAATGAACACTGATGATGTTGTGTTTTTACGCAAAAATATTGTCTAAATGTTTTGTGGTCAATGTATTATATAAGAATTTAAATCAAGACTCTCCCTATCAAGATGTTTGATGAGCTGTTGAGTAGAGTACAAGGCTCTTTCTGCTCTGTCATCGGTTGCTGCCATTGATCAGGAGAGGCAGCAGATTGAGTGAGCCACAGTACAGCAGATAAAGAATGTGTTATGGTTAGAAAGGCACTGACTGGTCTTTAGAGCTCAACCCGGTGCATTTTAAGAAAAGACATGTAAATATCACAGACCACAAGCTAATTAAGAATTATAATTCAATTATAATTCAATTGGGCAGCATTAACAGAAAGGGCATTTTAAATGCAGACAGCACATTACCAGGGGTGAATTTACAGCATGTATTTTCCAATGATTGCCACCTCTGCTCTGTACAAAACCTCTGTGTGCAGTAGTGACTGACGTTGTGACACAACAGCTGCCTGTTTGGTAAGATGACTGACTTTGACGCTTGCTACTGCTTGACTTCCTGGTGTGCCAGTTGCCTGGTTGACTGGAAGAGAGTTAAAGAGGTGACCTGCTGACTGACCATTAGGTCTGACTGAAGTATTGCTGTGCCTCCAGCTGACTCTGACTCATTTACTGTCTGAATAGCTGACTTGTTGTCTAGCAGATAAGCAGGTCCACAGTTCTCTTGGTAATTACAGTACAGAAACCTGGCAGTCTGTTATATAGTTTGAAGCTGGACTGATTTGTATTTACTTTAAAGGAGAGAGAGGAGACAAACACCCAAATATATGTTAAAGAGCCTTCAAAAAGTGATATTTCCGTAAAATATTCTGGATGTGACCATAATTTCCCCTTTAAGACAATGAATGTGACAGTGTTGAAGCACTGATTAGCACACTAACTGATGAGACCCAGGTATCCATTTGGCATAAACAGAGGACACAGCAGGCGGAGAGAGAGTCAGCGATGAAGTAATGACCTCCCTACATAAACTCTAATCCAGACAAATTCTCTCGTAGCCTCCTGCCTGGCATTAAAAAGAGCTATTTATGGCTTACTGTGGTTTCGTGAAAATACACACAACTGGAAACACACAATTGTATGAGGGCTGAAGAGGAGCCATGCCCATGTGGTGCAACTTGGGCTGTCAAACACTTTCACCAGAATGAATGAATGAAGACTTTATTGGAACATGTGAAAAAATACAATAAAAAATCTAAACAGATACGACAACAGTAAAAAAAAATATGAACATGTCCAAAAAGGATTAAAAAAGCACAAGCCTATGTAATCCTACCTCTACTTCACTCCTCAATAATTAACTTCCTGGTGACCAGGAAGCCAGCCAGCCCTCTGTCTTAAACTTGGCATATAGAAATGTATTGACTTGTTTAATTACTTATTTTTTTATTTAAAGTCTTCTAAATAATTGCACTTTTGACATTTTCTAGTTCTGCTCTCCATCTATTAATATGTCTGTTATATCTGTTAATGCTTCATTGTTATTTTATTGTTGGTGTGAGTGTCTGTCTGCGAGTGTCTGTCTGCAAATGTCTGTCTGCGAGTGTCTGTCTGCGAATGTCTGTCTGCGAGTGTCTCACTGTGATGTCTGTCTGCGAGTGTCTGTCTGCAAGTGTCTGTCTGCAAATGTCTGTCTGCAAGTGTCTGTCTGCGAGTGTCTGTCTGCAAATGTCTGTCTGCAAATGTCTGTCTGCAAGTGTCTGTCTGCAAATGTCTGTCTGCAAATGTCTGTCTGCAAGTGTCTGTCTGCAGATGTCTGTCTGCGAGTGTCTGTCTGCGAGTGTCTGTCTGCGAGTGTCTGTCTGCAAATGTCTGTCTGCGAGTGTCTGTCTGCGAGTCTGTCTGTGATGTCTGTCTGCGAGTGTCTGTCTGCGAGTGTTTGTCTGCGAGTGTCTGTCTGCAGATGTCTGTCTGCGAGTGTCTCTCTGCGAATGTCTGTCTGTGAATGTCTGTCTGCGAGAGTCTGTCTGCGAGTGTTTGCCTGTGAGAGTCTGTCTCTCGGCTGCTCTAAACCAACTGCCTCTGGCATTAATAAAGACCAAAAAAGTTACCAGCTCTCATGCTCTGACAGCTGGTAACTCACTTGTTGCCAACACAATATGATAAAATACAGTTAATTATATTAACGCACTGCAACCCAACAGCATGTTGACATTTGAGAGAGATGTCACAGGAACACTTGACTAGATGAAATTATTAACATATTGCAAAGCAAACCCTGCCAGTTACTCCTGTCGGGAGAAGCACACACAGACACAGATGGCAACAATTGATTTTTTTTAAAGTCAGACTTTAATCTCCTAATTCAGAGAGAGATTTTGCAATTTGACAACTAATTTCACGTGTCAGTGGTTTAGACCACAGATGCACTCAGTCGTAGCTGCCAATGTTTTTCAAGAAGAGTAAAAAAAAACCTAGAAAACATTGTAGTTAAGCTCTTTTTTGTCCAACACAGTGTACCACTCGCTCACTCTCTCTTATAAATCAATCTAGCTCATCCAGAAATTAATAATTCAGCCACATCAGCAGGATGATATTTTCTTCAAAACAAGTAGGCTGTCATTGTTATAAATGAAATGATCTATCAGTCTCCACCATGAAAGGACCTCTGCTGAGAGAGTTGGAAAGTGATGACTTTAGTACCAAAATGTTGTTTGTGGAAATCCCCTCATTTGGTTTGTATTTCATTAAGCTTGTGCGCTGTAAGAACCTACATGAAAACAAACTGTACAGGAATAAAGCATTTGACTACAGCTGGCTCTCACGATCCTGGGACACTTGCTTGGATGCACAGATGGACAACCAGGAAGTGAGTGAGGAATGACTGTCAGCTGGGGAATTGCAGTTTGTTGACGTTTTCCCAACTATATGTTTCAGAGAATTTCTCCCTCAACCTCAATCAATACTGTCTGTCGTGTTTAACTGTGTGATGACTCACAGCTCCGGTGTGTTTGTGTGTGTGTGGAGGGCTGGGGCTAGATGATGGCATGTGTGATTACAGTGAGCATTTGTTGATGCATATCTTCTCTACTGTATGTACATGCATGAACCTATGTGTGTTTGTGTTCTTGTGCATGTAGGTGAGTCAGTAAATTGTAGTCTAGTGCATGCACACACACGCACACACACACACACCTCATAAATCTATGATGAGGGAAGTGATAGGACAAATAAGACCATCTGGCAGAAACTAAAATAGTAGTGAAGTGCTCATCACAGTATTTACACACAGTCTGCATCTAATGCATCTTTCCTCTCTCTGTCAGTCCTTTGTCTCCTCTCAGCTATGTTTCTACTTTGCTAACAGTCTCTCCTCCTTTCTTCTTCTTCTCTTTTAATTTCCTGTATCTGTTTCGCACACACAGTGTTGGTGTACTCCTGCCCATTCTGTGGGGACAGCAGATAATTCAGCAAATGCCATAAACTGCACACACACACACACACACACACACACACACACACACATGCAAAGGCCAGTGATGTCACTGTGCTCCCAGAATGCTCCAGGGAGTCCTGTTGTCATGGCGACCAAGTCACATGCACTTAGTAACTGTACCAGTGTTGATGCTTGTCAGTAATAGACACAGGCGAAGTCAGGATACAGCTCAGCTCCCACATACATGCTGATGTGATTGCTGTGTCTCTGTGTCATGTGGTGAGAAACACGAGCACACAACACAACACAAGCAGTGCATGTATGATGCTACAATGAAACACAGCAGGTGTGTAGTTCAGGTGCTATACTTGGCCTAAGTGACACAGAGTCACATAGTTTTCCCTGGATGGTTTCATTAGGAACTGTGGATCTGTCAATGGCTGCGCACATTTCCATTAACGACAAAGAAATCTGGGTTGAACTAAGAAATAAGAACAGTGGGACAGAACAACAACTCCCAGAGACACTGTGGCTTTTAAATTGGATTGGACATACTGTTAAATCATTTATCATCAGCTGGAGGAAATCCTGCAGCTAATTACCCTCAATATTTCACAGCCGTATTATAGCTTGTCTCAGCAGCCCGTCTATGTGTGTGTGTGTGTGTGTGTGTGTACTGTACATGTGTTGCTGTGTGACTGTGAGTTCAGTGAGCTATTCTGGATGTGACCAGCTCGGATCACTGTGCTCATATTCCTCCAAACTAAACATCCAGAGAGGTCATTTCTTTTTTGTTTGTTTGTTACCCATCAGTGTTTCCTGAAATACTGCACCTACAGTGCCAGACAAAATGGACCTCAGTTTTCATGGTTACTATAATAAACACAATGACTGTTCAGGCGTACCGATCACTGACATGGTTACTGTAATAACGGTAATGGCTTCATTAGGCACAAACACTACTTCTTTATATTCAGACCGTCACAGATCTTAGTCAGGGCTGCAAAAAGATCACGATAAGACTCCTGCATGAATATGACTTCACTTCCCTGCTTGAAAGTCTTTATGCTTAATCACAGCACTTCACTGTCTGCTCTGGTCATAATCATTACAACCACAAGATGTCAAAAATACATAACATTAGTCAACTGTGGAGAACTTTTTCATGCATTTTAAGTTTTTTTCAATGCTAATTAGGTGATGAAGCGTTCAAAACCAAAAAGAATGAGCCCACCCACGTATCTTTCCATTGCCTTGAACAGGCTGTGTGCTGCATAATGTACTGCAATTTGGAGTCCGAATTTCCCGCACAGTTCGTGACGTCAGATGACGCTGAATGCGCGTTCTCGACGGCTTTCGACTTGGATACAGAAGGAAGACAAGCGCGGTAGTAATGGACTCTGCTACGGTAAACAAACCACCCACCACCACACAAAGGCCACTGAAAAGTCCCACAAAGAAGAAACAAAAGTTTTATCAGCAGCATCTCATCAATCAAAACGCAATTACCTGCAACGGCCATCGTGTCAGTATTGAGTCTTATTTCTTGATCCTGCCCCAAGTCCCTTTAATATATACTAATAATCATCATCATAGCAGATATCTAATAAAACATATAATGATTATAATTATTATTATAATATTCTCGACTGTGTGACCTGTTACCCAGAACTCTAAAAATCCCTTTGTTGCATCACTTTTGAAGAAATAAGAGGCTGAGGCCTTAATGATGTAATATTCTCTCTCCCTTTGTTGTTAATTAATGTACAGTATCTTCTACACTTGAAACCTCTGCGAGTATCTTAAGCAACAAGAGATCACACCCTCTTCCTCTCCGTCTCTGTCTCTGTCACTCTCGTCAGTGTAATTGTGCTTGTATAACATGGTTACTGGTAGCATATAATACGATCACTATGAGACACAATGTAATCAGGGTGGTAAATTTGATCACATCGGGATCTGCTGCCACCTGCTCTTGAGCAACACTGTTGTTGCTCAAAACAATGACTGTACAAGGCTCATCCCTCTATGGTAGTAGGCACACCGAACCTTGACTGTCATGGTAACAATGATAAACATGCGGATTGTACCGACAGCTGTGTAAATCCCTACCTTTGTTTCTGTGGTTATTATAATAATAGTCAGACCTTGATAAGGTTTCAGAAATGATCACTGATTTGCATTAAAATAAGTACTTCCTCAATATTACACATTAATTCAATTTTTGACATGGTTACATGGTCACACATCTCTCTCCGGTGTCATTCATCTATGCACCACAGTCTCCAATCTTCTCTGTACTTGTGAAGTGTTGTCAGGCTTAGCCTAAGGTGTTTCATTTCACTTCTACACAAGTTCACATCAAATATCCGGTTGTGCGCTTGCTCAGCCCAATTTATCGATGATGCATCATTGATATGTGACTTGTGTGGACTTGAGACAGACAAGTATCCCAGAATCCATTTCCCACCAAATAGCAACAGCAGCAGGGAGTCTGAGTCTGAGACCCAAAGGTGAAACAAATTTCCTTCTGTTCTTTTTATTTCACTTCATTTAGTTTTGATGTTTTTCAGTTTTTTTTTTTTCCAGTGGCTGTAAAAGCACTATATGACGTCAGTTTATGTAAATGATGCCCGTTGCCTGGGTGTTTTTGGAGACATGAGGACGGTCACATCAGCAGCTCGCTGCCCATCTCCTCAGATAACCAGCCGGAGTAATGTAAATAGTTACACAGCATCTTTTGTTAGCCTGTGCCATGTGCTTTATAGAGCACAAGCTGATTTGTAGTGTTCTGCATATTTAGCTAGTTTACACAACAAAACAACACCCACAACAGACTGGCATAGTGGGCCCCGTTTGTGTGAACAATTATAGTTGTCATCACTTCTCACTGCTCTCCAGTGCTGCCTCTGTGTTGTCCACAGTTTGTGTGTGAAAGGAGAGGATGCAGCCTGACCGTAAGGACACCATAACACTGTGTTTTTATTCTATCATTTGGGCCAGGAGTAGCGACTTGAAAAATCTTATTTTTCTTCTTCTTCTAATCATCATGTCTTTTGTGATGTGTTTATTAATGCGTGGGTCAGCACTACTGACACTCTGCTTACCTTCAACATGAATGTGATCCTGTTATGACCTACAAATACACAGGCGTCGTTGTTTTGGAAACACTGCTAAATGACCCGAACAGTCTCTATCACATCATGTTGGTGAGTGCAGCAACATGCACTCTGGTGTTTTGCCAGTGTTTTGGATGGTGAGAGAAGTTTTAATTGATCTAAAACATTTCATGAGATGTTGTGAACTGTTTTCAGTGTGTCACCGTCCAACACGCCGGTGGACTCAGTCTGTCTAGTTTGCCACATAGCTCTGGTTGTGGTGTGTGATTTCCTGTCAGATGTTTGCAGAGATATTTATCATGAAGAGCTGCGGAGCAGGTGTAGGCACAAGCAAATGGGTGGAGAATGTATAAAGAAAACAATAATGTAATTAGAGCAGCAACAATGACAGTGGAAAAGCTCTTGCCTCTGTTTCCATCTTTTGTCTCTTGCCCTTCCTCCCTCTTCATTCTTCCTCTGTTCTCCTTTCTCCCTGCTCTCTGTCCTATTGAACTCTGACCTTTTTGCCCTCCCCCCATGTCAGCCTAACAGCCTGTGCAACAACAGAGATACAGACGACCAATAACAGGCAGGAGACATGGAGGCACACAAACATGAGTTTTCACTCTCAGTACATTAAGTCGTCAATACTTGACCGGGGCAGTAAGATGCACATTAACTGCATACACAAGCACAAACACACCCAGAACTCACACTGAAACACACATTAAACACACACACACACACACACACACACACACACACTGTGTGGCCTGACTGCAGACATACAGTATAGATCGTTCAGCACTGATTTGCTCCATATTTGTTGCAGGTCACAGCTGTGTGCTGATCTACCGTCAAAACACAATCGCAAAGAACAATCATACTCCCTGTCAAACCAGGAAAATGTACTTTATATCCACTTGTCACATGGACTCCCACACTTTAACATTAAGAGGCCATTTTCACTGTTTTACCAACATCTTGACATTTCTGATAAACAGTGACTTTAATTATGTTAAGCTTCCTGCCCAAAAACAGAGCAACATCATGTGGCCTAAATTTAAACGCATACAGCCTGTGGTCATTCGCCCTCATGCTCACAGTAGTTCACTCTGACAAGCAGGTGGGCACATGATTTTTTTTTTTTAGTTTAAGTATTCTGACAAACTGCACTCACATTCTTCTCTGATTAAAGTTAGATGTGAAAAAAATCACATGTGACCCTAAAAATAAGCTTTCACATGGTGTTGTCTGTGCTGTAAGGGAAAATGTGGTTCTAAGCGGTTGTGTTCAAACTCAAATTAGACAGATTTACACAGTGGGCAAAAAGTAAAGGGCAAATGCAGAGTAAATGGAAAAGAAGAGCTAAGATCTGTTCTCAGGCAAAGAGAGTTGTGGCCACACCTAATAAGTGCAAAGTGAGCATGACCCACATTTATGAGAAAAGACCCAGGTTATAAATTTCAAACTGGCCTAAATAATTCAATTCTGTTTTAGACTGACATCAAGTCAACTGTTGAATTTCTGAAAAATGTCAGTGACAGACCAGTGAAGTTGAGCGTCCCTCTGACACTAGATAGACATGCTGACTGTTCCCTATGGAAGTGAGGAACTTCAGTAATGGTGCAGTATTTCTAGAAAAGTTAGAGGGCAGCTGGGATAACACTTAACTGAAGAGCCAGAGATTTTCTTAAGAGCTAAAAGAAGCATGAATATTTGACTTTCATCACTCTGAAACACAGCTCTAAATGAATACTGTACTTGCTCCATGTCTACTGGATGTGCAAACCGCCTAACAACTACTTTGTGAATTGCTGTATGTGAGCAGTTGCACTGAAAATACATGTATTCATGGAGTTAAGAATATATTTAGAAACAACAAAAGAAACGACACAAACAAAATGTTTTCTTCTTTTATAATTGTAAACTAAAGTGAAAAAAGTCAGACTGCTGAGTACATATTGTATCATCTGGATAAGCCACAAGCAAAATGATCAAAAAAATGACCTGTTTACCTCAACTTTAAATGTGCAGATAAATCTGCATCCCCCAAAGCCTTTAACAGTGATACAGCATCTTGCATGAATGCTCAGGGTAAAAGCAGCTCACAATGGAAACACTGTAAGTAATGTCATGTGAGTAAATGTCTGCAATTAACATAAATGTCAGTGTCAGCTACTTAAGTTGCCAAGTGACCAGTCAGTTCACTGGCTTGTGGAAATGTCAAACATTAACTTACATCCTATAGTTTCATTATCAGCCTGCAGCAGTAACAGAGGAATATAACAACAGACCTAGTGCATCTCGGTCCAAGATCTCAGCATAATTGACTAATACTGTTTCCTACTAGCTTCCCTCAGAAACGATTAAATGATAGTAACACAGGTCGTATTATTTCAGTTTGATCTTTAAATTCATGGTTTCTCATGTATCAATGTTAAAATATGAACTTGCATAACTTATATGTTTTTATTTCATATGTTCATATATTTCAAACACAGAATTTCAGTGTGCTACATTGATATTACATTTGTATGTAGGGCTGTTGTCAGTGCTTCTTCCTCTTCCCTACAGTTAATGTTGTTATTACTGCTTGTGCTGATCTCTCCGCCATGACAACCAAAAGCCTTTTCCTGTTCCAGTCTCTTATTATTTATCATAGTTGTGACAGCACTTTCCATCTCGTGCATAATGTATGCTTCAAATCTCAGTCACACGATGTCTGTAAGAACCTGGGACTTAAGGCTCGTTCTTACTGTGTTCATATGGATTCATATGTGCTTGTTGATTTTCATTTCAGCACACGTGTGAACAGGCTAGAGTGTCTGTCATGTACAGTAATCGAGAAATTCAGCTTCTCACATATTTTTCATACATGACCTGTGCATCTCCCAGACAGAGAAAAGACCTGCCGCTGCCTAATAAACATCACAGCAGCAATATTACATAAAACTGACACTTTACACTCTAGTTTCTATATCTAGGCTGACTGTATTAAACTTAGGCTACATATACAAACTTTCTCATCTCATCAGACACCACAGATGTGAATGTGATGAAAAGAAGAAAAGAAGGTATAAAGAAAGAGAAACAGAGAGAGGACAGTCAGTCAATGTAGAGGAGGACAGAAAGAAATGACTGCTGGCTGGCTGTCACCATCACCAAGTGTGGTGAATGTTACCATAGAAACAGGCCAAAGTTGAGGTTGTGGTCTAAGTTAGATGAAAATGAAAATGGCATGTATTTACAGCTCCATAAATCATCTGGAGACATGTATAGATGACAATTTTCACATTTTAAACAAGATACAACTGTAATGTTTTCTGTAGGAAAACTGAATAGTAATGTAGATGTGATGAAACACTGATTAACTAGATAAAGTATCAACTGTGATGTGGAATTGAAATAATTTCAGAAGGAAAACAAGCTCAAAAGTGAACATATATGAACATATACAGTTATTGACCTGCTGTATAAGAGTTAGTTCATATATTATTTGGATCATGTGCTATTGGCCTTGTTTTCCAGGTGTTTCTGGGCTGTGGTCTTTTCCCACTTGTGTTTGTTTGTCCCCAGTCCATACTCTGGGTATGTGTACATATGTGTGTGTCAGTGCAGCTGGGCGTGGCCTCCTGAGCAAGCTGTTCCCACCAGTCTCCTCCCATAACTGATATTCATCTTGCCATCGACACCACATGCTGCTACAGTGTAAAGAGACTCAGTCATACACAGAGGTTTGGTACAACAGCCTTCTCTGTTTTTGGAGCTCAATCTTGCTATTTTGGATTTGTGATGTTTCCTGTGCTGTGCCTCAGGTTGAGTGTACTGCTTCTACCTGGTTTGCCACATCCAGATGTGCTTTGTCTACCTGTCCAGTCCTTATAAATTATAAAATTAATAAATAATATTGAATTATAATTTCATAACAAATGCACACATTTTAATAACAATACATTTTCTTTTATAGGTGCCTTTCTGTCACTCAAGGACACCTTACAATGAACAAAGAAGTAGCTATGAATGTAGTCAGCACAATCTCTCTGTACCTGGTCTGGTCTGCACAAACACACATCACATCCGATAACCTGAGCATTACCTGAAAACTACTCTTGTACTGTAAATGAGTGCAATAAAACATTTGTGAGTAAACAGGTAAAATTTCATAAATGCACCTGTTCAACATGAAGAATGATACATTTCAGTTTGCTCCATCTGACCACATTCACAGGCACAGCAGCCAGGTCAGCAGCTAATATAGCTGTATGTGGTGTGTGTGAGAGACTATGTTGTATATGTGCATATGTGACACAAAGGTCACACTTACTTCTCCTTTTTGTACATCAACACTGAACGAACAGACTCAATGTTAGCTTAATTTGAGATTATTCTTAACAGCAGTATATAGCTATACAGTAACTGTAATATTGTGGAACTGGGCTATTTTTGGCTACGGTTATCATACCATCTGAATCTTACACAGGCTAATGCCTACACTAGATAAACAGGAATGTAACCTGAGACTAGTCACAGTGATCATGGCACACAACCATGAGCAAGTGATACTAGTTATTTTGGAGTTGCAGGGTGTGTAATTGTGCTTCTGCGCTTTGGATTTTTGGAGAGCCGTGTAGCGTCACTGAGGCCAAGACCACTGCTGGATGATTAGTAAATCCCTACAAACTGTAGAGCAGCCAGCTGGTGTAGTTTTGAACTCTGGGGAGAGAAAGCAGTTAAAGCCGTTAAAAGCTAGAAAGCGATTAGTGTGTAACAATACCTACTGTATTTAAAATGACAAATATAATTCATCAGACTGTTTCAGATTCATGCTGATACCTGGAGGTAAAGATTTATAGTTGCTATTACGATGTTAGATGAGCTGGCTCATCTAAGTCTTTCGTACTTTTCAGGATTTGGAGTTATGAGAAGCACAATGCACTTATTATGAATATTATGAAGAGACACAACTGATCTGAGCTGAGCTGATCTTTATCTAGAAGTATGACTGCTGCTGGGTACAGCAGACCCACTTCCTATAGAAGTGTTAAAATCACCATGAAGACATAGAGTTTAGATCTCTGTAAAGATATCTGTATTTAGTGTTGCATGTTATTTCTCTACTCTGTTCTTGGACTGTTAAAAAGCTGTTCATGTATTTGCTTTGTGCCTGTTACAAATTTCCCTGTGAAACCAAAAGTCGTCCTGAATAATGAATCTTGAGGACATGGTTAATCGTATTATACAGAAATATTGGGCATTGTGTCAAAGGAAGTTAATCTTCACTTAAAGCTACACTCCTGGGTGAAAGTGGCTTTGATAACAAGCGGCAGAATAGTGCTAACGCTTTGGAGGTCAAAAGAGCGAATCATGTTTAACGAATGAGGAGATGAGCTGGCTAGGATGATTTCTTATGAACAGCTTATACACAGAGTGAAGGGGCCTCAGTGTGTTCAGGAAAGCACGGGGCAACTGAAAATGAACACGACATATCTCATCTCAGTTCTTTCCACACTGAATAACTGTCTGTGCTCAGTGGACAAATATGTAGGTACAAACATAGGTACAGTGTCGAGACTGCATATTATGCCTATGTTTTATTTCTATTGTCATTATTTTATCCATGTGCAGATGTACAAAAGTAAATGTGCATAAGTGTAAATAGAAGTTTAATCAAACATTAAATCATCTGGTTCTGTAATCTTTTCTTTCCTCTGAAATTACTGAGAATTTGAAAGCAAATGAGCACCTGACTGAAATAATGCAGTTTCATCATTATTTCTCTGACAGACAGAGGCCAGGAGGAGAGGAGCCGGATGGAAATGCCTAAGATGTTACAAGATGAGACTGTTATGTATGTAAAATGTAAAAATGTATATATCATGGACAGTATGATATGGCACAGTCAGAAGTCGGACCTTCTGATACTGGACTAATAAAATAAGTTGTTGCTGTTAGCATTGATTATATATTAAAAAGTATTGTTCATGCTAAACAGTCAACCAGTGTTGATGCAGTCTAAGTATTCTAGCCAAGTTCCACAGAAACTGTACCATCCATCCCAAAATAAATCCATCTCTGCATCCACCCTTCCATCTTTGTCCAAGTTCTTTACTGTAATTGTGAACTGTACAAACTACAAATTAGAGTCTGCAGACTGTGTTTAGTGTTCCCTCAGTCAGTAAAGAGTTCATTCTATATTACATGCACTATTTTCCTCTCTGTCTTCCTGCTTTAGTCTCACACGAAAAACTCGTCCCCCTCTGTGCACATCTGGATCAGACTGATCTTAAAGATTGTTGCATGAAATGGTCCGTGGCTCATATATCTTTTAAATCCCATGTTTTTCAGTCAATACTATAAGCTATATATTGTTTACCATTTACTGGCATTTATTAAATAGTAACTAATATTTACTTTGTGAATATTAGGTTAAAGCTTCAAAGAAAATGAATGTGCTTGTTATCTGAACATTTGCCCTTTTTGACTGAAGCAGAATCAGAATCTAAAAGTCAAAACAGACCAAACTCACAGTTATTAGTCATGTTTCCTTGCTTTTACAAAGTGTGTACCTCAAGAATCACTACTCGGCTCCCTGTGAATTTAGAGAGCTTTCTAATTCTTGTAAGAAATCCTTTTTAACAACAGCAGACTCTGACTGCAATATTTACATACCCAGAGTCACATCTACAGGCAGTAATGAACCCGCATGTCTTTACACTGTGGGAGGACAAAACCCACACAGACACAGGGAGTACGTCCAAACTCCATGATTTTGATTTCACATATTTATCATTTTATCATACCGCAGTCAAGAGAATAAATGACACATTTGCCATTGTATATTTACTAATGTGAAACATACAGACCTAGTAACTGATAACAAACTAATGTTTTCATTGTTGCTGGGATGGGCCTGTTGTAACTCTTGTTTCTCTAGTGGCCTTGTCATTTGGGCTTCTTCTGATCTCACTCACTGAGTGTTCTGAGTCTTTGGAGGCCCATAAAGCCTCTTCACTTTAGTACCAGCATGCATTTATTTTCCTGGCTCCTGTCACAATCTGACTTATGCTTCTCTGTAGCTGGTAGTTTGTCCTCTATAATTTGAGGACACACAATTAGTAATATGGATCGATTATTATGGAAAGACCCATTTCCAACACACTGATGCATGACACATCAATCAACACATCACACATCATGATGTCATCCCATACAACTCTATGAACAATACCTATGATGTAAAATATTCATTTAAAATGTACCCTGAATAATTAATGGGTGCAAGTATAACATTACTGCTTGCCATCTGCCAGAGGAAAGCAAGGAAACCATCAACTGACCTTTTTAACAAGCAGGTAGGAAATACGATTTTGTAATTGTGCTGTTATGCTGTAATGATTGGTTTTATTTATCTAGGCTATGTTTGCAAATAAAAATGTGTAGCTTTTAAATCAGTGCATCATGTGTAGTGCATTTTTTTTATCCACTTCATATCTTTTTATAGAGAATTTTATGTTCATGTGGAGAGAGACAGGAAAGTTCAGGGGAGTGAGAGGTGATGACACACGGCAAAGGGCCTTAGGTTGGATCTGAACTCATGGCCACTGCAATCAGGACCAAGCCTGCATGGTGAGCACAACACCAGGTGAGTCACCAGGTCACTCCACAATTTCTATGCCTGCAGCCATACTCGTGGACACTTCTCAGTAACACCTTGACAAAACTTTTTTAGATATGGAGCAAATATTCAAGAGTGAACTGGTAAGGTCTTGGAAGTCAAAGCTTAAGGTCATAGTGACCTCACAAAATTTAGATTTGGCCTTGTGAATGCAATATCTACAGAGCAGAGAGGGAACAGGGAATTGCTCCCCTTGGACCAATGAGACTGTGGTTGTCAAATGTCATTGTGACCTCAGAAAACACCTTTTAGCCATTACCACAAGTCCACACAACAATTATGACCACAGTTCACACATATGGCTCATAATGACTCGGGATAAACAGGGATGTAACCTGAAACTAGTCTGAGTGGTGGAGGCCAAAAACCACAGGAAGTGATTCTAGCCAGTCATAATTATGTTTTTTGTGCCATATTTCATAGATTAATTGCCCAATCTGACACACTACCACAACAATTTTAAGTCAAGATTGATCAATGCAGGGGCGTCGTATAGCTCAGTGGGTTGAGCAGGTGCCCCATATGCAGAGGCAACAGTCCTCGCTGCAGCTGGCCCTGGTCTGAATCCCGAATCTAGTGATGATTGATGCAATCGACAAGAGTTTTCAGCTGCTAAATGGTCCACAAGCTCATTACTAATGGTGTATGTAACAATGAGTTAAAAGCTGCTAATACACTGTAGAGCCAGTGCACAGTGTTAGATCCATTGTTCATATAAAGCTAATGAGCAGATCTGTGAGTGCCTTAATATGTGAACTTTCCTGAGGCCTGTGACTGAGAAGTAGGCCAGCTGGGGTCTGCTTCTTGTTCATCAGACCTTCTTTTGGGTATGACAGCATCTGTACATTCCCAACCTAATCAGTGCTGCCAGTTGCATTGTAACTCTGTATTGTGAACCAATAAAACACAAGGAAGGCTGAGAATAGACAGACAATGAAGAGGAACTTGAAATTCTGCAACATGCAGCACTGAGCTGCAGCCCACCCTTCTTTGTTGTCATTTTGAACTGAGCACCTTACTAATTATTGGACTGGGCCACCACTCACCCCCTCTCACACACATAAACATCCACTGAGGCCAGAACATGGCTTGTAGTCTATGCAGGTAATGAGAGACTACTTGTGTATATCCAGATGGATACTGTGTGGTCCTCACATGTACTCATTAGTTTGAGTTTTGTCCTCCTGTTTTCAGAGTGCGGTTGGTTCTCCCTGAATATCTATAGCCAGATGTGTGTCAGATGTGGTCGACACACACAACTCCACCCAGAGCACCTCTTTCAGACCTCACACAAGAAGTTGATTAAGGCCTTTGGGAGAAAGAACAGGAGGGCACCCCCGGGCCAGAAAGAATGGTGATACATCTCCGACTGTAGCCAATGTGTGCATCAGAGAAACAGAATTATTTTAGTTTCAGCATAAATCTGAACTGCAAAAGAATGGAGCCAAATATCACTTGGGGTATGACTGACAGCATACACACACACATTCAGACACATACACACAGTTTCCAAATATAAACCTCAGACTGGAAGATTAACTCAACCAAACTCAAATCCTGCTCTCTGCGTCCTCTTGGTCGAGGTAAAGACAGGACCAGCGGTGAAGACATAATCTCTCCATGTTGTTCACACAGTCTGTTCACACTGACCTGCCAACAGCAGCAGGCAAGCAACCAATCCCCTCCCTACCTTCACCCAAACCTCCACCCCCGCTCAACACACACACACACACACACACACACACACACACACTAACACGCACATATCCACTGCACAGCTGTCCACTCTAAATGTAGCTTTAGTGAGACGCACATATTTCAACAAAATTAGTATAATCCAGAGTAAATATCGCTCAGCCAATCTTGTTCAGATGGATTACAAAGAGGAACCGTTCCCTTTCCAAATCCTCCCTCCAGAAAACCCAATTTGAACATGTTTATACTATAATCTTAGGCCCTGTAGTTTATATTAGTGACTGTAAAGTAGTCACTTACTAAAGCCAGTGGATCAAAATCAGCATCTCTATAAAACACATTCTGACTATTAACACAGTATGCTAAAAACAAAAATCCTCAACGCTGCCCTCATGAAAATAAACTGTAAATGACAAAAAAGGAGATTATAGACCCACATTAAAATACTTAATATCTTAAAAAAAAACCCAACAATTTTATCAGCCCTCTGTTCTTTAGGGCCTCTTACTGTCACTTGTGTTTTTATATAAAACACTATGTAGGCTAAATAACCAAAGCAACTCCATATAATGTCATACATTCTGCAGCCTCCACAGTGATCAGCTGAAGCAACAACTGTCCAAGACAAAGTTGATAATGAACTGTCAAGCTCAGTTTATATCACTGATTACTGGTTGTATGCACAGGTTGAAAAGTGCCTGACTGGGGTGAGTTGGTTGATTTCAGAGCTCTTCTCACTTATGAACTGATTGACCTGCAGCCTGAACGTGCTCTTTGATTTTCCACTTCCACCATATAAGATGTTCTGTCCCTCCACTTTCTAAATCTGACACTTTCACCCAGGCTCATTTTGACTGATTCACTTTCTACTTTTAACTGAGAACATTTTTACAGTGGTTTTACTTCTGCTGTAGTAAAATGACTTCAGAAACACTGGTCATCAACTGTTCTCATGCTGATGTCAGTGTAGTGTCTCATCTCCAGTCTCTGAGTATCCAATATCTTTACTGTTACATTACTGGTGCAGTTACTGTATACTGCTGTGTACTGCCCCAACACAATTAATGTTTAGTCTATTTCCCTCATCACAGTGACTCACTACCTGCTGTTATTTTAACATACACTAGTTCTGCTCCAGCGCTCACAGCTCTGTTTTAGAGACTTTCTCTGATTTGGGCTGTTTAAATGTTCAGATCTGCTATTTACTTTTAGCTTTGCACTTAGTGCTGGCTTCTCTCCCTGTCTCTCTGTCTCTGTATCTTGATCAACATGAACTTCAGAGTGTGCTGTTTCAGTAGCTATACTGCTGAGGACTGTCATGTCTTTTATAACTTCATTGACGTCTGCTGTCTTATTTTTGACATGCAGGACACCAGAGCTGCTCTACTCTGTGACCATCTGTGTACACAGTGGCCTTCCGCGTCCTTAGGATATTGCTTGTAACGTGTGTAACCGATCAGGTGGTCCTGTGTGCAGGACACTGACTACATTTACATGCACAGCAATACTCTGATATTAACCCAAATAAGATCATATTATGAGAAAGTCATTGCCACATAAACAGCATTTTCTGAATGCCATAGTTGAGGTGAGGTCATGTTCAGACAAATAATAATAAGCAACAATTGTATTAGGTCATGGACTTATTCTGATCTTAGTTACATTATTGAGACATGTTTACACCTTCATTTCACAAAATATTCCTTCTGGAGTTTTCTCAGCATTTTTCAGCTCTTGCCAACTCTTGGCAAAGCATGCCTGGTTCCCGGCTGTTAAACTAAAGGTATGCAAACTAATAAAAACATAGTTTCTTCAAAGAAGAGGTGTCATTTTGGGGGAGGTGGAGAAATACTTGCTATGCTTAATGTTTTATGAGAAATGTTAAAGGCAAGTATAAAGTGTGGACAGAGAGCATGCCTGTGTCCTGACTTCAGATGTTGTGATGCTGGTATGGTATTGCTTGTAGGAACTTTTAACACTGAAACTAAGAACTTTGCATTTTGATGATAACAGATGCAGTCATTTCTCATTAGATGTTATTTTGCTGTATTTTAATCTACCTCCTAGCGTTAGGCCACCATACTTTGGACAATGAACAACCGAATGCAAAACAGTTCGGCAGACATCCATGGACCCAGAGAGGCAGATGGAGGATACAGAGAAGATGTGAGGATGGCAGACATTGAAGAGTGATGGGGGGATGAGAGAGAGAACGGGAGATGTCAAGGATACGTGCCCACATGAAGGCAGGATGAAAATAAGAAGCCCATGCAGCCTGAATGGAAAGAAAAGAGAGGAGGAGAGTGAAGAGGGTGGAGGAGAGATTGGTAAGTGAATGCTGATACATGGTCTGGTCTCTAATCAGCTCTACAGGGTCTAATTAGAGCTAAAATAGCCACATTCTGTAATCATCTATGTCCATATACATACGTATACATACACTGTGTATATGGGTGCACTCTCTGACCCTGACATGTGTCCTATTAAGTCAGTTAACATCTTATTTTATGTTTCTGTTGAGACACATTCATTTGTAATGTGAGTTGTGAGTTGTCAGTGGTCTCAGCACATCTATTGCTAGGAGGAGTCGCTCTAAAACTAAATCATCTCCATTTTATGGACAGTTTGTCTTACAATTGATTAAGAAAGATCAAAGCACACAGGTTTGAGCCCAGCTGTGAGCAACAACCCTCAAAAACAAAGAACACTTTCTGATGCTGTCAGCAGAATGATTTAACAACATATGAACTTAATTCATCTGTACTGACATTTAAATTAAAAAGAGACACATGGTAAATAACCAAAGATAAACTCTCCTAACAAAAAATATTTTTTCATCCAACATCAACATGTTTATATTTACTTGTCCTACCTGGTTTCACATTTAAAAGTAGCTTGGATGAAATGTATTTAGATGATTATTTTGCTTCTAAATGTTGAAAAAGCTCCTCAAGTCTCTTTTTTTGGTGGAATGATATCTACAAAATACAAAACATGTTGGCACAGACTCCACATTGGCAACAGAGGACAGTGAGTCATCTGTATTACAATATTTTGCCAATGCTTGGGGTCTGGACCAACACTGATAATTGACTGTTGTCAGCACACTGATCTGCAGCTGCACTCCTCCTGTGGGTCAGTCCCTGCTGTTTCAGACAAAGGCTAGCATGCCTAAATCTGTTGTCTTGGAGAAGTAGCCTCTGGGAGGAAATATCAGGAGTTCACTCAGAAACATTTCTTTTTTGCCACTGTTACCCATACAGATCCTCAGCATCTCTAAGTGAGATCGACCAATCAACAGACAATACAGGTAATATTTGAGGTGTACTTTACATCACTCTCAAGTTCCACACAGCTGACATGTTGCCTCCACAGTGTGGAGGTGGGACGACACCAAACAGTACACAGTGCTTCTCTCAGCCACAGGTGATCAGTTTTATGGTGATCTGTGACTGTCCCTGTCCCTACTGTCCATTTGCACACCTAGCCCCTGGTGAAAATCTAAACTCCTTGAGATGACTCACCTCACAACAAGAAAGTTCTATAAGTTTGACTTCCGAGCCTGGGGCTTCCATGTTCTTCCTTTGCCTGTGTGGATTTCTGTGGATTCTCTGACTTGTTGCCGCAGTCCAAAGACATGTGTTATACCTCTCCAGGCTGTAGCCTGCCCCCACCTCAATGTGACCCTGCATGGATAAGCAGTATAGCCAATAGATGGATAGATGTTCAAGCTAGCTTAGCACAAAGACGGGAACCATTTGTAGTTTTAGTGGAAAAATGTTGAGTATTTCACATTCAAGCACGAGCTGCTTACACTAAGTTGTGGTCGGTGAGCGCAGGTTCCACACACAATGTCTTGCTGTTGCTCACCAAGAAACACCATACGTAACTTTCCTTTCAACAACAAAATGTTTTTACATTTATTTCTCGCTCGTATCAGCTCACAAATCTCACCCACAAAGTGATTATAGAAAGAGAGAGCCTTGCTGCTTACCACGAGTGCAAATGAAAACTGAAAGGAAGTTGACATGAACCACCTTCTATCTATGTAGACACAAGCCTCGAGAAGCTTGATGCAGTGCTTTCTGAGGGGCACAGTGGTAAAGGGCCATGTCATTGCTTACACCAGCTGTAGCCTTTCTCCAGTGGAGAGGAACAATCAAAACTACAGCTCATTTATGCTCAATTAATATTCATTCATAAAATTGACCAGGCTCTCATGGCTCCAGAGGAACAGCTGCAGGAAACCAGTAGAATGATATGGCAGAATAGACAGGGGTGGAGTGTGTCAAATGTTTGTTGAATAGCATTCTACATATTTCCACAGTAACATTGCGTCCCATTTCCTAGAGCAATGCCAAAGCTTAGAGCACGGTGGTGCAGTGGTTAGCACTGATCCTTCACAATGAGAAGCCTCTGTATTCAAACCCTGTGTCTGGGATACCCCTGACCTGTCTCAATGTCTGATGCCTCTTTCCTTTGTGAATGAATTTTTCAGATCCGATTGAATGGCCCACTGTTATTACCTTGAGGTGCAGTACATGGTCAAATCAAGCTGAGCTATGTAACAACAACATCAAGTCTAGACAGTTGGCCAGTTCTGAATGCTGGCTGATACAATGGAAAAGACTATATGATATATTCTGAATGAACTTTCTAGTCTGCTACTGGACTGACTGGAGAAGCTGAATATCAGTATGTCGGCATTTTTCTATCACAAGCTCCACAAGCTCGACTTTGCAGGTGAGGCATGTATGACTACATCAGACCAAGTACCTGACAGACGTGAATGCTCCCCTCTGCAGTCGTCTCTGACCTTTGACATTTGTGTGATGAGAGTCAGGGACAAAGAATGTCTCTTTTGGAAGTTACAAAACAAATCATCTCACCACAAATGCACCGCAAACCTTTAGTAGTGGCACTGGTATTCCCTACAATCACTCTATATCCTCCAATTACTCAATGTTTCTGTGCCTGCACACAGGTAGAGAAACCAGATCTGGTACTATCAGGTTTCACAGGATTCCAGGAGCCCCACTCAACACCCCCCATCTGCCTGCCCTATCAACATGTGAGCTCTACTCAACCACCTGTCTGCTCTCTTATAAACAGACACCTAGGACACCGAGGAGCCCTTTTGATGGCTGTGGATAGAGAGAAGGGTTGACCTTTTCCCCCGTCAGTGCCTGTTTTTGAACAGCAGCAACGCTATTGGACATGGTCCGTGAAAAAGCCATTGGTTGTCAGGGAAAAAAATTAAAATATCACCGATCTGGTCTGAGCCTAAATTAAAACATTTGTCTGCCTCCAGGCTCATGCTCGGATATGGAGCGTCAATGCTGTCAACATCCGCTGGGTTTAATAAAGACATCTGCTCTTTTATTTGACATCTTCCAGATCTAAAACTCACACTTAGAAACCACGCTTTAACATTCACATGCACTCAGAGGTTTGTGACTAACACAGTTTTGATTTAAAGACATGAAACAGAAGGCGATGGTCTAAGCAAACAGGGAGTCATCTCAAGGACTGAAAAGGTTAGTTTCAAGATTATGTATCAAGATGTGGACATATTCTGCTGCCTTCTGCTCCTGTGCAGGCTGAATTAAAGCCAAGCAATCAAAAGTAAATATGGTGTATTAACTAAAAGGGACAGGAGAACTGTCACCCAGTGATAATTAGATAAATGTGAGAAGAGTCAATCTACAAGCCCAGATCTAAATCCAAAGGGAGAGTTATTTTTACTTTGTCAAAGTAGCCTATATTGTGTATTTGTCCAACTCTGTGATGACGTCAGTAATGTCTCCTTGCACATATCTGCACATATGCTGAAATGTCAACTAGATGTGTTCATTTCAGGAAGTACAGTGAGCTCAAGCTTGCACCCTGTGAGTGACCCAGACAGCCCCTGTGCACCGTGTGGAATCTCATGGTTTTCTCGTGGAAAGCTCAAAAAGACTTTCTGCACAATGCTGAGCTCCAAAAAACCGAAACAAAGTGAAACAGCCATGTCCTGGGAACACAGGAACAGGCTTGTTGCCACTACATCATGTTGCAGTTAAGTCTCTGTTCAACCTGCTTCACAAACTGAAGGTGTGTGATTAGGAAGAAATCAGACATCAGAAGGCACTACCAAGTTGCATTGTAGGATATAAAGAACCCAGCCCTTTACTAGTCTGACGCATTCTAGGAAGTACAAGTCAGGAAGTCAGGACATCTCAACCTCTGCTGCTTCAATTACAGTTATTTTGTTTTATTGTCTTTTTTATTGCAGAAATGACCAGAACACTCCTTTAATGTCTAAAGGGAAAAGGATGAGAGAGCAGGGAGGAAAAGAGGAGAGAAGGGAAAGGGGAGAAGAGCAGAGAGGAAAGCAGAAGAGAGGAGAGCAGGAGGAGGAGGAGAGGTCGGCCAGGCCACACCTAAATTTGCTCTGGATTAAAAAAAAAAAAAAAAAAAAAAAAAAATACAACGTCTCTAAGCAGATTCACCAGCTCCACTTTCTCCCATGAGCTGTGATGATGTCAGCTGTCAAGAAGCAGCCTGGACACAAAGTGACTGACTGTGTGTCTGTGTAAACAGTAAAAGCAGGAGGTGTGGGCAGCCGGTCAGCAAACTGACTGAATTAGAGTTTTCAGGTTTACAGTTATAGTCTTTATGGTGTTTCTGGACTCAGTGTGTCTGAGAGGCAAACACATAATATCATTACTATTAATAATGATACTGATAGAGAATGATAGGTGAGTGTTCAAAAGCAGCTTGCTTTTCTGATCCCAGACATTCATGCAAAGAAAGCTCTCTCTCTCTCTCTCTCGCTCTCTGTGTGTGAGTGAGTGACTGAGTGTGTGTGTGTGTGTGTGTGTGTGTGTGTGTGTGTGAGAGAGAGAGAGAGAGAGAGAGAGAGAGAGCATCTCTGGCCATTGGATCATGCAAATATGAGTCAAATGTTTTACCCAGGCAGGCACAGTGTAAGATTTAGGCGCGGCTGGAGGACTTGCCTCAGTGGACACTCAGGAGCTGTTAATTACACACAGCCGGGATACATTTGTGCTACTACACATCCATAAGTGAGATGATCGCACTAAGAGAAAAATCACTTGTGATTTATTAGCGTTTCTAACCAAGCAGCTAAAGATGTAAGCTACTCGTGCCTGCTGCTCCCCGACACATTAGACAGCGAGAGAAAGAAACGAGGCGACTTACTTGATTGAAATCACTCCCACATGAGCTTCAGAGGCTGTGAGAACGGTGCAAGTAGTTTTATTCTTCAGTAGCCGTCCGTGCCGAGTCCTAATCAAGGAAATCCAGCGCTGGGAGAGCGGCTGATGGCTGCGGACCGAGCGAGAGAGCGAGTGAGCGTGCGACTGACTGTCTCAGCGGGGAGGAGAGGTTTCTCTTCAGCACCACACCACTTTGAACAGCTCCCGCTGACGTCACTGTCTAGCTACGACGCCACGCCCACTTCCCCGAGGAGGAGGAGGAGGGGGACAGGAGGGCGGGGGGCTGGGGACTCAATGGCGGATTTAGATATGGGCAACATGGGCAGCCTCCCAGGGCGGCACCTCGTCAGGGGCTGCACGTGCGCTCAGAAAAACAAAAAAGTTGTCGCGCGGTCATTTAATATCTTTCATTAGTACGTCAGGTCAATGATGTCATGTCACAGTGTTCTCACGTGTGCAGACGGAGACGTCTTCCAATGCTGCTGTATCTTGCAGCATTGTAATGAGTGAAATCAGTCACACGAGGAAGAACAGTTCATTCGCAACACTGTGAATACAGGCCTGTAGTCTCTATATCAATTAATCATTGGTGAATTATGAGTCAATACATGGCCCATTTGTGAAACATTAAATATCACTGGCCTTCATACATCACTCCTGATGATATCAACACACAGTGACTAATTCGTTAACCTAAGTGAGTAAGTGAACAGAAGTGAATTTTGATTTCTTTGTTTGTACATCCCCTAGTGAAGTGACCACACCAACCACCCTCTCCACAACACTGTGGCAGGTCAGAGAAGCAGCTACAGCAGCTTCAACATCTCATCTCACAACACAGCAGGACTGAGAGGTTCAGGAGATCCTTCGTCCTCCCTGCCATCAGACTGTAGAAGCTGCTGAGGCCGGAGTCAGTCCCATCTGATAGTGTGTGAGGGTGGGGTTCACCCTGGAACAGCAGCCACTCTGTCACAGGGACAGATATAGAGACAAACAACACTCACAGGTCCACAACCTGGTCAATTTAGAGTCAACAGTCAACCTAATGTGCATGTTTTTGTACTGTGGGTGGAAACTGGAGAACCCACCCAAGCTGCTGAGAACCCACCCAGGCTGTGCAGCAGTGTTAGTTCAGCTTATAGTCATGATCCTGAGCTTCCCAGTTTTGGGGCAGAGCTGTGGAGATACTTCCTTCCTCTTGTGATCAGTAAATGACACCCTTTCTTCTCCTGCACGCCTGCAAGCTCTATGGCCAAAAGGACACACTGCCACATGTACTGCCCATAAATAAATCATCTTTAGCTCAAAGGTAGGTAGCACCATGGCTAGGTGCTCCTGTCTCTTGCCATTGGGAGAGATTCAAGAGGAAACTAGCAGGTACTGATGTTGACAGGATGTGGAAATTGAACAGTTAGGACAGAGTAAAAATGAAATGTACTGATGTGGTGACATTATTACAGGTTTGAGAGTAAGGACATCACACGAGAGGCAGCTAACAAGTTAATATTAAAGGCTCCTTGTCCTGAATGATCAACACCTACCTGTATGACTGATTGAATCGACTTTGTCATGTGTCAGCAACTCTTGTCCTTTTGTTAACTCAACCATACATACCTTAAGACACCCTGCAAGTCTGTAGAGAACAAGCCTGTTGGGTCTTCTCTCCATGCTGCATTATTTTAAGAAGAAATGTTCCTTAACAGTGCATCTATAATTCTTCAGAGAACTGTCACTCTCAAGAGAAAGAAGACCAGTCTTCTGCCTACCACTTCCCATTTCTATTATAATGTCCAGGTTCACTGATTAATCTATTTTGCTTCAACTGTTCTTACTGATCCTCTCAACAGATGATGCACTTTGCAGCTTTTGAAGAATCTCAGAAAGGCAGGCTTAACCAGTGTACCAGTGGTCTCAATCAAAGTAACTGTGACTATCACAGCTTACTTACATCACTTCTAAATTTAGATTCTGGGATATTATGCTGTTCTCCAAAGTCCTTAATGAATTATTGAATTGTGATCAATGATGGGCAGAGGTGGCAAAATCCACTGCTCTATTACTTGAGTCAGAGCATATATGTTGCTCAAAATATTGCTGCTACTAGTTTCATCTGGTCTAACAATTAATCAGCAGATTTACTGCATCTGCATACGTCAGTCTAACCGGTGGGTCGATTTAGAGGAATGAATCTCTCCTAGGGTAGCCTAGCAGTGTTTTGTTGCAATGGGGTGTGTGTGTGCCAATAATCATGGAATTAAAGTTTAGCCAGCCATAAAGTTTGTAGCTAACTATCATGAGTAGGCTAACTGGACAAAGTGAGGAAGAGAGAAGCATCTTCACCCGTCATTGTTCTGCTTACCTTATCAACCTCACCTGTTTTTCCTTCCTTCTGCAGAATGGAGGAGCAGTGTGTTTGCCTACAGAAAGTCTGAGCTAATGTTACACAGGAGTTTGTCAAAGTGAAATCTACCCACCTATTCTGCAGCGCACTCACTGTACTTTGATTTTTCACTCTCTGGCTTTAGTTTTAGTTGGAGCTGTTATAGTTACAGTCCTAGAGGACCTTGGGGGGTCTTGAAGTCCGGCAGTTAGTGACCAGTCCCCCCAGTCAAAGCAGACTAGACCAGGGCCTGTATAACTGACATACTTTACAGTTTGCATTACATTTGCCCACTCTCACACAAAGGTTCATGTACTGACGGTGGCGGAGCCTGCCTATTGAGAGCAACTTGGGCTTCAGTGTCTTGCTCTGGAACATGACATGTAGAGGCCAGGGACTGAACAGTCAACCCTGCGATTAGTGGACTCCTCAGCCAGAATATCCAGAGACTTATTTCAATCCTGTGTGTTACATGCTTATTGAACAGTCTGCACATTTTTATGCCCCCATGCCAGAAACAGCTGTAACCAGAGACATTATGGTTTTGTGTCAAGTTTATTTTCAGGAGCTTCATACCTAAGGTACGCCTTGAGGCAAAGGTCACTGTGACTTCACAAAACACATTTTGGACCACTAGTTAATTATTTGTTCACTAATACTGTAACAGAATACTGTTACACTTTCACCATCATCATTCACATTTTACTACCAGTGGAGTCTATCTCTTGTGTGATGTCCTTTGTGAGACTGGTGGAACTGGACCACAACTAGTGAGTTTTTAAAGGACTGTTTGAGTGCACAGATGACAATGTGCTGCTGAAGAAAATGGCAATAGCCTGGACACTGACCTTGACAGGTTGGTTGATTACACCAGATGACATTAACTTCTGTATGGACACTGTATTACCAGCAATGACTGTACGCTGCTTTCTTAACATCAAACTCTGGACCAGTAGTAACATCAAGACCCTCCTTAACCAGAAACAGGAGATTTTCAGGGACAGAGATAGGGAGAGGCTCAGGTGTGAGCAACAGGAGCTGAAGAAAAGAGGAGTACAAAAGACAAGTAGAGAGAAAGGTGCATCACAACAACACCAGAGAGATGTGGAAGATGATGATAACCATCACTGGATATAAAGAGAAGAACAGCCAGGCAGGTGATGTGGATGAGGCCCTTAGAGTTCAACCTGATGTACAACAGGTCTGACACTGTCTCACCTGTTCTCCCTCACACTGCTTCAGATGCAGTTTCTCCTATGACATCTCCTTGACAACCTGACACTGCAGCTGTAACTCACTCCACACTGTCCTTTGCAGTGGAGGAGGTGAGGGTGGAGCTCAAGAGGCTTTGTCCTGGAAAAGCAACTGGCCCAGATGGTGTGTGTCTGAGGCTGTTAAAAGGCTGTGCAGTCCAGCTGCCTGAGCCTCTCCAAAGGATCTTCAGCTTCAGTTTACAAACAGGAAGGGTGACGCTCCTCTGGTAAACATCATGTCTTGTTCCAGGAGCTGAGATAAAGGACTACAGACCGTTGGCCCTCAGATCACACATCATAAAAAGCCTAGGGCAGCTACTGTTCCACCTTCTGAGGGCACAGGATAAACAAGAACTAGACCCTCCACAGGTTGCCCACAAGGAACGTGTTGGAGTGGATGATGTCGTCCTTTATATGCTCCACTGGGTCCATTCTCCTGGGATGAGCCAAGTGTTTCCATGAGAATATGTTCTTTGATTTCTCAAGCACATATCCTACAACTAGCTCTTTAATACAAGCTCAAGGATTTCTGATTCACATCCATCAAGCTGGGTAACTGTGTCTCAGGGAGAGTGATGAGCAGCACTGAGGCTCCACAGATGACTGTTCTAGCTCTGTTCCTGTTCACTTTAAATACAACTCAGAGTCTTACCATATACAGCAATACTTGGCACATGAGTCATGATACATGACACAGCTGTTGTGGCGTGTGTCAGGAACAGGCGCAACAGGAGCAACAACTGCCTACTTCTGAATCCCTCCAGGACCGAGGAGATGGTCAGCAACTTTTGGACTTCTAGGCCCACTCTTCAGACAGTCAACATATGAAGGACGGACAGATTATTTGTGAAATGCTACAAATATGGATTGTGTCCAGTGAGCTGTTTTATACTGCAGTCTGCAGGGGCAGCAGCATGTCTGACCTGAACACAAGGAGACTGGACAATCTAGTCTAGTCTGGGACTGTGGTTGACAGGAGACATTATGCAATTTATGTTGCAGGACATCTTACACAAAATCAGCCATCCTCTCTACAATACTGAGGCAGGTCACAGAAGCAGCTGCAATCTCCCATCTCACTGCTCTGCAGGACTGAGTGGTTCAGGAGATCCCTTGTCCTCACTGTCATCAGACTGTACCTAATGAAATGGCAGAATTATTATCTAAAGAATATATGATCTCTATACTAATACTCAAGTAAAGTACATTTTCTGAAAAACATACTTGCAGTGCTCAAGTAATCTTAACTTTGTTAGTGTCAATCTCAAACTACATTTGCAATTTTTTTTTTTTTTCCGATTTGCTGTTGTTAATTCCAGAGGTTAAAAAAGAGAACAAAGTTGGTGAAGTTGTTGCAGGCTACCGGCCACAGATGGTGACACATGCCCCAGCCAAGTGTATGATTTTAATGGATGGAAATACACACTTGGTGATAATAGTAATCTCCAATGTCTTGCATTTTTCCAGACATTTAAAATCCTTTTTAATGAGCTTATTCAAAACAAAGTGTAACCAACCAGGACAAATGATGTTCTTATTTGAAAGCAGAGTTACAGACTAACAGTAATGATACAAGGCAACAACAGAAAATGTGCTGTCTGTGGTGGATGGATGTGGAATGTATTTTATCAGTGTACGTGGTTGCTGTTGATAGACCATGGTCATGTGTGTGTTGATGTAGGGACAGGGGCCTGGACGAGTTTGCCTCTACAGCCAAAACCAGCCAACAAGAGCTACTCTATTAAAGATTATGGGATTAAAGAGGCTTTGAGCTGATGCACTCTCCAAGTGCTTTCACTACAGCTTATCACACAAAACTCACCCTCTCTGGTTTGAATAATCTTTGGCCAAGGAGGCAGTGTGGTCATCTGGATGCTGACTGCACTGTATATCTGTTTACTGAACCTGAAATTCAAGACTTGTGGCCTAGATCTGCAGTGTGGCCAAGTTCAGATGTTTGAGTATGATGCTGCCCTACAGCATGTAGGAGTGCGGAGGCGTGGAACAGCTACAGTTCTGGTTTTCTGGGTGACCTGGAGTTTCAAAAAGTTGAGTAAAATCTGCCAGTGCTGTGGACATTGCCAGTGAAATTCACTGTGATGCAAGAAAAGCACAGGCTAATCTTGCCAAGGGAGCAACTGGTCAGGGCGGGCCATGGGGACATAAACCGAGTATCCAACAGAAGTTTAGTTTGAGTTAGACTCAAAAATGTGAACACCTGTTCTTTTCCTGGAGGCAGTACCCAACAGTACAAACTGTGAACCAAATGGTTTTCAGTCAAAACTGCAGCAGTTTTCAGCCTGCACTATCCCCCACACAGAACAACAGAGTCTCCCTCATTGTTTGCGCAGAAAATAAACACTTCCCACTTCTGTGAAAAGACTATCAGCGTCGAGAGGAATGGCACTGACATGAGCTGAGCCACTGTTACTGAAGGTAAAACTCACAGCTGTCATACTCAGACACGTACTGCTAGAACCAGGAGTAAATGTGGACGCACAAAACACACACACACATGCACACTTTCCAACAGAGCAGTCCTCACACAGTGAGTACACAAATATTGTGCCAGCAGCATTTTCCACTGAGTGCCCAAACAAACACACTAAAGCTGGTTGTGGCAGGAAAAGGTTCAAGTGTATCTTATGAATAAAAAAAAAGATGGTGTGACTAGAACTCAAAAACAAACCAATGGAAGGACATTTCTCTTTTTTTTCAGACTGTTTGGACCGAAAGGGTTCATCTGTGTAGATGTGGTTCATGTTATTTTATCCCCATTCTTCTGTCAACAGAAGGCAAACATCTGTGGAACAAGACTTTGTATTATGAGATAAACTCATAAATGTATGGGACTAAAGTAACTCATTACAACACATGTAAAACAACGCACTTAAATGTAAATCCATCACAATTACACAGCAGAGGATGGTGTGTGTGTGTTTAATTGGTGTTGAACATAGGAAACAGCTGTGCCATAGTAGCACATTGTGGAAGAAAGAACAAGTAAAACAGTCAAAACGTCTGCCCAGCGAGTGAATAAACCCACACACGCTGCACACACACGCACTCCCACCCACGCTCCCTTTCCGTCCACCCAGTAATTTTAAGCAGGGATGGTAGACTCTTTTCAGGTTTTGCTTGGAACAGACTTTTTCTATATATATCTTCAAACTCCAAGATGCCTTGTCATTAGAAGGCCCCATATAGCAATAAGGCTGGTTCCACCCATGACAGCGCCACTCACACACCCCTTCCCACATGTCCCTGGCTCAGAGGCCAACACCTTTGTAGCTTTGCTTAACAGTTTAGTCTCAAGATGTTTTAAGAAGAATGTTGTGGATCCACACACAGACTTAGCTGTAATTTCATTTTCTTAAAATTTATTTGCAGCTCTATCTATATTAAAACATCTGTCTGTGTCCTTATAAATCTGCAGTGTCTTCAACGGGCAGCAACATTTACCCTCTGTTTCCCACTGAAACTCACATTAGGCTTCATACAGCACTTTCTATCAGAATGTGTTGCTTTTGCTTTGTTTACATCTGGTGTCACACTAGCGTCATCACACTGGCATAGACACCCATGGTTGCTCCCTGACTGAGTCTAATGAGTCATGATCATAGTGAATACAAGATGAATAACTGATTCATTAAATGATGCACTTTAACACTGCTGCTGTCTTTGCTGTTCCTTGTTTATAATATTTTCAACTTCAGGGAAGATGATTTGCCCAAGTCCCAGGAAGGTGCATCATTATTGTCTTGTAAAACTGTTGAAGATGTTTTGTAGTTTTGCAGCACATTTATTTGCATTATCTTTCTTTAGTTGTAATACGCTGAGCCCTCTGCATCAAACTGTATTTTAAAAATAACTTATAAGTTATTGTTTAGGCCACTAAGTGTGGACATAACATTACCTCAGTAACATAGTAACATATTCATTTCACTTTGGCTTCTTCCTATGTGTGGAGGTTAAGAACATGGGGGAAGGTGCCAAGTTGGTGAAGTGGCATGGCAGGGGTGGACTGAGATACAGGGGGGCAGGAGGAGGAAGAAGGTTGGGAGAGGCTGCAGTCATCGAGGGGGGAGGTGGAGGTAAAATTAGTGTGTAATTATCTCTTACTCTCTTAAATTAGTGGGGAGAACAGCTTACTACAGCCTGATGTCTGCACCAGCATCTCCTCCTCTCCTCCTCTTTTAACAGAAATCACTTCTGTGAGCAATGGGAATCTTTACATTGTTTTCATTTATAAACTGCCATGGTGAGTTTTCAGTCACAGAAGTTTTTATGCTCAAAGTGGATATGAGTCACCATGATCACAGGATTTGACATCTTCATCTCGAGAAAAGCAAGTTACAAACAGGAGAATGGATTAAATGGCATTGATTGTGTTATTAAACAATCAATGAAGAGAGTGTTCTCAGTGAAGGATTGAAATGTCTTCACAGACATTTAGGGGTTTACAACAAATGATGTTTGATGACATTTTCTCCTGGAGGCCAAGGGGAGCCAGACTGCCCCTCCTTTTCAAACTGTTGTTTGTCTTAGGAAAAGCACTGAAATGTGCGACCCTCCCACTGACATGTGAATGTGTGGTGAAAATATGGTGACCATAAGTGACAAATACCTTCTGTAGACTAATGCCACGGCTGAGGAGGCCAGGTTAACGGTAACATCCCCTAAAAAAGAAAAAATAATGATTATTCAGATAAGGCTATGCCATCACAACACTGATCAGTGAAAGAGGGAAGCCAACTGCCCTTACACCATATCAAGATCATAGCATGTAAAACTTTAAACACCTCCTGGTCAAGTTTGTTCCTGAATGCATTTTTTACTTAATATAGAATCAGCAGTTTGTATTAAGCAGCTGGTAATATACAGTACTGATTTGATTTTACATACAATCTTGGCTCCCTTGATAATGCCACTGATTATGTTCTGACCAAATGAAACAATTTAGCAACATCAAATAGTATAATGTAAATAGCAAAGCTCAAAAATCCCTCTAACCTTACTAAACAAACTATAAAGAACACTGTTTGCAGGCTGGTTGGTGCTACCAGTCTTTTCATTTGAAAACAGCTGCTTTGTGTGATTGAAATCATAGTTGATTGTGAAGACTGAGCCAAAACAATAAATCTGGAGGCCAAAAGCTGAAAGATACTAAAAAGATCTATGAGGAGCTGTGAGGAACTAACAGTCTGGTGATACATTCTCTATGGGTTCGTCACTATAATCATCAGTGCAGTTTTACAGTGGTACAGTAGTGCCTCAGTCTCTGGAGAGTTAGCTTAGTGATATATTCAAAACCCTTTGTTGCTTCCCAAGAACCAGCGCATACTGATCGTTGCACATACATATAGGAGAGAGCAGAATTAGTCATATGCATGTCAGCTGGGATTGGCTCCCTGAGAGCCAGTATGGATAAGTGGCATAGAAAATGGGTGGATGGATTTTAACATTCAGTCTGTTATCATGTATCAATGCACTATATTCTATTA
The DNA here is from genome assembly GCA_021432705.1 of Caranx ignobilis. Lineage (NCBI taxonomy): Eukaryota > Metazoa > Chordata > Actinopteri > Carangiformes > Carangidae > Caranx > Caranx ignobilis. Next base: position 67,785,407 of record MU269990.1, on the reverse strand, counting down.
TCTAATGGTAATGATCTAATCTATATAATTCATTTCTGAGAACCTTATCACATTCAGGAGATATATGAAAGAACAGTCTGCAAGTGTAAAACTCAAATTATGTATTAATACTGTTTCTATGATTTCCATGGGCATGGCTTTTGAGCTTGTTTGTCCTTGACTGAGCTTCTATTATTCTGAGATCAGTTATGATATTGCTGCATTATGTGCATATGCAGACGTCAATGGCAACTAAATTTGTGCAGTAAGTGTTAAGAGGCAGCAATAGCAAGTAAACAGATCAGGAATAGATCAGAATGTAGGTTGTGTTAATTGCGAGAAAGAGAGAGAGAGAGAGAGAGTGATTGGAGCAGAGTTAACTAGTTAGAAGTTGGCAGCACAGTAATGTGTACACAACCAATCCACTCTGCAAGGACTGAGGTTTCAACAATAGCACAAGGGTCACAGTGACCCTGGGACATACGGGGCATCACAGCCACAATGAGGCAGTGACAGTAACATCACTGGCTGCTCTGTAGTCAAACTCTTCACATTCACTTCATGTGCATTGTGAGTCAGTGATATTTTTCATACTAGCTGTCAGTTGTAATTTTTTGGCTGTTAGCTTTAAGTTGTCCATGGCTACAAAGGTGTGGGTTAGTTGTAACAACAATACACAGATGCAGACACACACAGACACAGCAATTATGTTAATGGCATAAAAAAGCTGCAGTAGAAAGTTTGTTATAATCTTGGGCCATAATGTTACATTTCAACCCAGAGAGAGAACACTGGCTAAAAAGATACAGACAGAAATGTCAAAGTTATTACAACCATCCCTGGTCTTACCCAAATGCGCTAAAAGATAAACTAAAACAGAACATTAAACATTTCTCTTTTCCCCCTCATTCCTCTCTGTCTCTACTCTCTTCACACCCTCTCACACAGTAGTTTTCTTTCTCTTCATCACTCCATCACATCCACGGTTACAATGACTGACGATGGTCTGATGAATATATTTGTACTGGACCCTTCTCTGTTGGATCTTGTTGGACTTCCAGTCAAATTTGCATTGCACATAGTTACACATGGAGAAACAGGTTGCATACTAAACATTGAGGCTTGGTGGGTTTGTTTTGCCAGGGGATATTTAACAGATTATATTTTTAAATGAGACCATTTAAACAGTGGCACAACGCAGTAACAATTTCAGGCCATCAGTGTAAAGTCAGCAAGGGGGAAACTCATTTTCCCTCTCCTCGTTTAGAACAGCATGCGCTGCTCTGTTGCCGCCACTGTGCTTCTGTCGCACTGGAAACTGAAGCTACACAAATATATCTTTAAGGCAGAGACTTTCAGGAGGCAGAAAGCTCTTATCATATTGGTTAATTAAAAGAGCCAAAGGATTTAAGGTGATGTTTAGCTATCAACCATGTTGACTGAAGCCCAGGGTGAAATCCAACATGAAGAAAGGGATAAATGTGTGTATTTGAAATGATACAGGATGAAGTTTGTGCACTCTTTCTTGGACCGACTCCCTGGTTTCGACTCAGCTTACCTGTGACCACCTCTCCTCATCTCTGCCCTGGTATATACAACAGCCTTCTGACCCTGACCAGAGTATTATCTGCCTCCTGGTACCTGTCTGCCTGTAGCTGTTTGGCATGCCCCTGTTTCAGTGTCACCTGCTAAGAGAAAAACCTCATCTTTGTGAGTGTGAGCTTGTCACACACACAACAAAACTCTGACCAAGCACAAACACTGTGTATAGTGGAGTAGATTCGTAGATTATATTCTATCCTTCAGTAATGTCTTTTATTAATCAATGATAGAGTCGACAAAGTCCTGCTGGATGAGTGTTATGAGCTGCCTCTCTCTCTTCCAGTCTGTCTGTCAGTCAAAGCCACAGTAAGTGGTGACAAGACTTATATGAAACAGAAATGATGCAGTGACTTGCACTAAACTGAGTCAGTGCATAGGTGTTCCTATTAATGCTGGATAACATAACAGATGCTACCACGCTCATGACAAATTCATGTTCAAGAAAATTAAGTATATTAATATCATTATATCAGTATCATTTAGAATCCCTCTTCTCTTGAATAGGTGCTAAAATAATCTACACCAAACAGGTCATGGATCCTGAATGTAAGGTACTGTAGGTGCATGAACAACATTTAACAGCCATCACTAATGTGGATTGTGTCTGCTAAATTCTCACATACAAACACACACACGCTCTAATCCAGTGTAGCGCTCCTATAATCTTATTAACCTCCCATGACCTTGCTGTACTGCGCCTATCCTACAGTATATTTCATAATAAAACGATGCATCTGTTTCCTAGTCATTTTTCATATTGTGCTTAATTAAAGGTTGTAGGAATTAGGACTACACTATTATGGTTTAAAACTAAATGTGACAGGACATTAAGTGTTCACTATAATCATCAGATCGTATCATCATTGGAGACATGTGCAGATTATACAATACAAGATGGAGAAGGCAGGTGATGGATGGTGTTCTTGAGTGGATTAAAGCTCCTGGGGCATCATGTATGTACTGCAATAAACGTGCTGAGACCCAGCTGATCAACCCACTGAATGAATATGACCGGAAACGGGACTGTGGACACCATTTAATCTCTGGACAGTAAGTCCCATATACTCTTCCAACACCTATAATACAGGAGGCATCTTTCTCGTACACTTCAAAAGGCATGACAGCAGATACTGTAAAACATCTGTAGAGGTATAGTTTTTGACTGTCCTCAGTCAGTAGCCTTTGACATTTTATTGAGAAGCACTGGGAGCTGATGTGCATTATGTCCCTGAACATCAAGTATTAAATGGACCATGAAGACAGTCATGTAAATCTAATAATGACTGTCTCAACACTTCCTAATGTCAGTAGGTGACACTATGGCTTCATGCAAATGTCTTAAGTTTGGGACATTTATAAACCGTAAACTTTGAGAAAATTGGACAACGCAAATTTGAGATGAAACAATTTTCTGATTCATGGTGAAACACTGAAATGTGCATGTTGCTGTCAGTGAAAACTCACATAAGTGAAGCATTTTCTGGTCAACTTTGAGTTTGACATAGTCAGCCAATTAAGAGCAGTGAAATTTAGTGTCAAATAAATGATTTCCTGTTGCCACTGGGTGGCGCTATAATTTTGACTTTTTGTTATCATGTAGATGTCCTCAGTGTGGAAGAGTGTCAAACTCAACTTACAAACCAGGCTTATTTCTAAATGAAAGCCAGTCAGGTGCAGCTTTACAGTAAATGGGCTGACAGCTCATTGCAGGGTCAGCTATGTTAGTCATCACTGGTACTTGATACCAGCAGCAACTGATAATGGCGGTGTATATAAGATTGACTCTTTAATGTGATCATAACATATTTATGGGCAATGATGGTATGATGATGTACTTATCACATTGTAGCCTCCTACCTTGGAGCCAAAAAGGATGGACTTCCTCACTATGAGGATGTGCTGTAAGTGGTCACTCAGGCTCAGCCACATCATGCTAATGCACATTAACAGAGAAACATCTTGATGAAGACTGCTTATGGAGTTTGACTTTTTAAACTTCTGTTGAAGTTGAGTTCAGAAGCATTTAAAGAGTCCACTGGAGTTGGTGCGATTCTTCTTTTTTTCCCCCATGCCATAGACTTTGTTCTTCAGCAGTAATCCTGTTACAATTAAGTTCTAAATCTACAAACACAAAAGTAATACACTTTTGCCTTTGCTTCTATTATCACTGACCTAGATGCTATGGACTCTTTGAACTGAAAACTTCCACATCATGTTTTTCAAGTCTACTGCCCTGGGGCCCAAGACCTTTAGGGCCCAGATATTGTCAGGTGTCTGTGGCCACAAGCAGAAGAGGAACAACATCTGTACTTGAGTGGGTTAGCTACAACAATAACAGTCTAGCCAGGATCTGATAACTAAGAGATACCCATAATCCAACAAGAAAATAATATTAATCATATTTGTAAGTTATTACAAAGACACATTTTTCTTTCATCCTCTTGGACTCTAACTCAGTCCATTCCTTCATTTTTGTGAAACTTTATCTGCCGTTATCACAGAGGAGACAGAGCATAGATTTCTTAAGAAGTGTAACCTTGTTACATGAAGTTATGGGAAGAGTAAAGGTTATGGATACATTCTCAAGAGATGGATGGATTTACTCTTTTTCAACTTATGGATAGAATACATCTCAGATTTCACTCCATAGTGAAAGCTTCTTGAATGCATTTACATGTGAGAAAGCTGGAAAAGTCTGAGTGGATCTGTGTGCGCTCATCACTTTGTGGTAATCCTAAAAGTAACATGTCCTGTCTCCTACAGGGGCCCTGTGTCTAAATCTAGTTAAAATGCCTTTAATATTTGTGAGCACACAGTACAACTTCAACAAATATGTGTTTAATCAAATACGCCTAATATAACTGAGTATAATTAAGAGAACCAGGGGCTGGCGGGCTTTCCCGTCTACAAATACTGGTTGCTTTCTGGGCGAAATAAGTTAAAGAAATGTTTCTCAGTAGGGACCCACATTTGTTTTTCAGCCACAGTGCTTTAATGGGCTAATTTCAGCCCTGCAGTGCTGTAACAGAGATGTTATTAAAAAAAAAAAAAAAGAAATTATAGATTCAGCCAAAGTGATGATGGTGGCAATTAATAGAATCTCTTATGACTCAGTGTAGATCTCATGGAATATTAATACCTGTAAAATAAACTCTGTTATTAGATCCATTGTTGTAATTAAATCTATGCTGACAATCATTAGTGCACACAAATCCATATCCATTACCACATTCCCTTCTGATTTCCCACTTTGTTTCTGTATGACAGTTTTACAGTAATTGATCTGTTCATTTCTACAGGAGGGAACCGAGTAGCAGTAATGACAGAGAGAGTCTGAAGATGACTGAAGGGTACCAAAATGTTACAGTGTCCCACTGTGTCATTACAGAAAATGTAGGTTCTCCCTTGCCTATTTTACTTGTACAGAAACATGAAATCTGCCTGACCACATGTGTGTGGTGAAAAGCAGGCAGTTAGGTTTGGTCTTGATCCAGCCGGCTGCTGTTTGGCTTGTGCAAATCTGGAGGGCAGCAGGTCTGTCATTATGTGAGCAGGGCTTTGGGTGTGTCTGAGAGACAGCCAGCTGGAAACCAGGCCACAGCAGTGGAATCATCTGTCCCCCCCGACACAAGTGTAAGAACACACCGCCCCCTAGTGTGTACAGCTGGTACTACCACAAACTGCTTCCACATGCACATCAGCTGTACTGTACTGTGTTACTGTGTACTGACCACGAAATCACACTTTCACTACCTCCTCAGTGTAACAGTAACTTTTAAGTATTTTTTCAGTAAAAAAGGCACTTAAATTATGCATTATAGTCCCTTATTTACAATTTAAAAGTATATCCTGATTTTATTTTTTTTAGTTATTGGATATATTTGCACAATTTTCAGATAAAGTTCATTTAGTGTGGTGCTGCACCTCTCACCTCTTCATACTCTCCTGCTGTGCCTCTCCATCATCTGTTCCTGTCTCTCTCTCTCCATCACTTACGGCTGTCCTGACAACCTGCCAAAAACAATGAGATTCAGTGGTGACTGTGAATGTCTGTGTTCTTCAGCCTATCTTATGTAGTCTTCTTAAACAAGTAGCAGCTAACAGGCAAGTATGGCCACGGCTCAGGAAGGTGATGCAGTTGTCAATTCTTGTGAGTCAGAGTTCATGGTGGATCTGTGAGTGTCAACTTTGAGTTCTGGGATGCATGAGCAACAGTACCATTGGAGTGCAGGCTGGGCTCATGGTCAAAGATGGAACAGAGCTGGCAACAGGTGAACAGCTGAGCAGGTGGCAGAGACAGACAAACCAAAAGGAGAAGGCAGCCAGGCGGCCGTGGACAGACAGGGGATTGTTAAACCGGCGGCAGGTGAGTTTAGGTCAGGAGCACTCACAGAGATGAGGTTTTTCTCTTAGCAGGTGACACTGAAGCAGGGGCATGCCAAACAGCTACAGGCAGACAGGTACCAGGAGGCAGACAATACTCTGGTCAGGGTCAGAAGGCTGTTGTATATACCAGGGCAGAGATGAGGAGAGGTGGTCACAGGTAAGCTGAGTCGAAACCAGGGAGGCGGTCCAAGAAAGAGTGCTGGCATCAGTGCTAAGACAATCTGGAAGTGAGACAGGGGACAGAGACTGCTTAAATGCTGGCTTGATTGGTGATGTAGTGCAGCTGTAAACAACAGGTGGAAACAGTGAAGCTGACGAGGAGGTGTGGCCGAGTGAAGATTGGAGGCGGAGCAAGAAGAGCAGGCTGTGACAGTACAAAGGTTGTTAGGTGGTAATCTGCATTTAAGATAAAGAAAAGATTAACAATTTAGTTCCAGTAATTATCCATGCATAACTGCTCAATGTGACCTGAGCCTGCTGTGTACACTGTCCTCATTCACTGTCTTCACTGTTCTCATTCACATTAGAAGTGATACAGTCTAATCCTTATCCTGGAATACATCATGAACTTAATGTTCAATCATTAGTGAAACACTTGACTCAGTACGCCAATTGAACTATTCAGTTTTGGAAGATGTAGTTTGTGCAGCTATTACACTGTACTACAGTGGGAGACACTGTTGCTTCTCAGTCAGTAACTTCCTCCTCCTCCACCAGACTGCTGCTGTTGCTCCTGTACCTCCAGGTCCAGAAGCTCTTCTTCTTCTTGATTCCCATGTTGAGAAACCCTGTAACTATGATGGTGCCACAGTCTGAACTAACTGTTGCTCTTAAGCATGCAGTATTTTTACATTACTTTATTTCTTCTACTTCCTCTACTAAAAAAAATAAAAAATAAAAATCTGCTGCTTTTAAAAACATTTGGGCATTTTTGCTTTCAGCTTACAAATGCTCTACAGGTATAGATTCAGCCTTTCAGCATTGCTTCATCTATCTCATTCAGCATTTACATACACCTCCTGGATGATGTCACAAGGCGAGGCAAGGCAGATTTATTGGTATAGTACAATTCATACACCAGGAAATTCAAAGTGCTTAGAGGCATAGAAATCAACAAAAGGGAAGTCATTTAATAAATACCAGCAACAATAAATAAACCCTCAAACCCTGAATTATATCAACACATTGTGCAGCCTAAAATAATTGCTCAGCTCTGGGAACACAGTGATGTCAGTATAAACAGGTAAAACATGAAGATTTACCTGCTTTTTCATGACATCACCATAGTTCCACAGTAATCACACTGACGATCGCAATCATGGCATGTCAGTTAATGCAGGAGCAGTTAATACCACAGTCAAATAAACAGGAACAGATGCATATAATTGGGCTGAATAGTGTGTTTTTTGTGTTTTTCTTGTCGTCAACAAATCCCATAAATAAAACAAACACTCTGTTTGTCTTTCAATACTTAGTGATTCCTGTCTGTGATGAGATTCTACACAGAGATGGACGTAGCTTCTGTGACCCCACAGGTTTCTGAGGAGTGGTTTTGAAGTTCAGAGTGAGCTGTTTTGCTGCCACCAGTTTTCCAGTTTCTCCCCCTGTGCCTTTCTTTCAGCACATTCAAATAATGGGCAAAGATGTGGAGCATGTGCAGTGCATCTGGTGATCAGCTTATGCTCTCAGTGGAGCTGTATCCACTATCCAGCAGACAGAAGTCTGGAGGAAGAAGGATGGTGTAACACTAGTCCCAGTCTAGTTCATCACTAGTCAGTTGAACCTGGAAAAATTTTTGTGTTGTGTATGTGTTTTTAAAACTGATGTTTCTTGAACTTACGGTGTGTTGAGCTCAGGGCCACTGTACAGCTCCATTATGTATGTATGTCTCAGATATATTGTTCCTATCTCAATCAGTGTGTGCAGCATATAGTTAAAATCATTGTAGACAGTGAAACATTCAAACTGGGAGGTTTCTCTGATGTTGTAGTGTTGTTTCAGTCACTGTTCTTAGGAACACACTTGTGTTTTTTCACCGTTGACTGTCGAGTGAATTTCCTCCCACACACATGGCAGCTGAAGGACCTCTCCCCCGTGTGGTGCGTCATATGTTGTGTCAGATGTCCTTTCTGCGTGAATCTTTTATCACAGACAGAGCAGGTGAACGGTCTCTCTCCTGTGTGGGTCCTTATGTGTTTCAGCAGCGACTGGCTCAGTGAGAAACTAGTGTCACACTCTGAGCACCTGTACGGCTTCTCTCCCGTGTGAATTCTCATGTGTCTGGCCAGGATTCCACTCTGGACAAAGCGTTTAGGACAGTGAGAGCATCTGAACGGCCTCTCGCCTGTGTGGGTCCTCATGTGTATCCCCAAACCTGTGCTCTGTGTGAACCTTTTACCACAAACTGAGCAGCTGAAGGGTTTCTCCCCTGTGTGAGTCCGGATGTGTCTCACAGCATCTCCTTTATGGTTACACTGTTTCTTGCAGATCACACACATGAAGGTTTTTTCTCCTGAGTGACTTCTCTTCACTGAGATTAAATGTGAGCTCTGTGTAGATGTGGGAACACAAACTGAGCAGATGAATGATTTCTTTCCTGAGGCACTTCTCATGTGTCCAGAGTCCCTGAGGTCAAATGTTTTATTACACTTGCAGCACCTTAGCGACTTCTTGCCACGTTTATGTTTTTTAACACCTCTGGCGACTCCATTGCTTTTCACTGATTTTAAATCTGCTGGAGGTTTCCTTGTTTCTGTGCCGTGTTGATTACTGTCCTTGGTGGAGTCTGAGTCTGGTTCCTCACAGCCCTGTCCATCACCTTCTGTTCCCACCTGTTGTTCTGAGCTGCTGGCTGGGGACTTTACCTCTCTGTTGTCCTCGGTTTGGGCTCCTTGACACTGCTTTCTCTTGTGACTGCTCCATTGACGCTTCTGTTCATCTTTACTGTGTGAGGGATCTGGGTCATGCTCAGCATCTGCAGGTGACACCAAAACAAACAAACATAATGCAGTCACACACAAGTCCAGAGACCTACTGTGACATGAGAGAGCTGCTGCGGGACCAGTGACCTGCTGCAGGACCAGAGACCTGCTGCAGCACCAGAGACCTGAGACCTGCCAAGGGCAGGACAATAGGAGGGAGGAAGAGCTGGGCAGAGACGGAACTTTTAAAGTGAAACTTAAACATACAGCACCTCATAAATGATAACAGCTCTGTTCCATGTGTCCAACATGATGACTGGGGATTATTACTTGTGACAGTTTGTAAAAGTAAACAGCAGGGGAGAGAGGAGTTTAACATTGTGGTTGTATTTGGATCAGGTCTTCAGCATCTCCCCACAGACACACAGGTAAACCGTCACAAATGACTGGCTGCTTTCACTTTTACCAGCCACAGTGTTTGCTGAATTCAATGTTCAAAACAGTCAGTTTAGGAGAAATGCCATGGGTCATGATGGGTACAGTGAAGCCGCAGTGAAGCTGCACCAACCTGCTCTGTGTAACCGAACCTCCGGCAGTAACACTGAGTCGAGCAGCCTGCGCTGCCGCTGGTTCTCCAGCTTGGACCTGCAGAGTTCCTCCTCATACTCCGCCACGGTTGTTTTCAGCAGAATAAATATCTCCTCAGCAGCCGCACTCAGACGCTGGCTCACCAGCTCTTTCAACACTTCTACTTTAGACATGCTGACACGTTGTGTGAACACCTGTGCCACCTACTTTAACTGCTGGACCTGGCTTCCGTGTTGTGAAAGTGCGGACACCAGCTGCAGCAACAACACACCAACTTCCGGCCAAAGTTTTTTTCAGAATAAGTTTTAATTCGTCAGAAACGGTGGGTTTTTTGTTTTTTGTTTTTTTAAATTGCCAACATGTGGAAAAATGCAGGTACTGTACAATAAAGCAGTTTACAGCAATGCCTAGTCCTGCATGTTGACCTGTAGCCCACTAACTAACTTTAGATTATCCATCCATAACTCCTATTTTCCTGTTTTGAACTTCACAAAAACACCCATTTAAGTTTGTCACTGAACCCAACAGAAGAGCCAGGCCTCACCACATCCTCTCTGATAAGCCACAACAAAACTGATAGCTACACCTCCATCTCCACAGCTGTGAGTCCACCCCCCTCTGTCCACTGCACTTACGTTTACCTCCGTACAGGATGTCTGGAGCTCAGTCACCATCAGGACCTTGGCCTCCTCACTTCTCCCTGATGTCTCACCTCAGTCCAGGACCATATCCGGAGAAGACTTCAGCCAAGGTGTAGGAACATCTCAATGATGATCCAGAGATGGAGGAACCTGAACTTCACTTAGAATCATATCAAAGGATCTGAATGTGACGTGTCAAAACATTTCTACAATCACCTTTATGCTGTGTGATTGGCTATGGGATGTAGATTGACGAGGGGAAAACTTAATTTCAACGTCTCCACAGGACTGCAACATAAAGACTGAAAAGGGGATCTGAAGACATACTGTGAGAGTGTCAGTAAAACTCAGCTTTGATTTACATTCAGCAAATCAGTTTTTAGAAACAGAAACTAGTGTATGTAACTTGTAAGTAATATGTAACACGTAATGTGTCCTGCTTATCAAGTACTGTGACTCCCATGCATTGGTATTAACAACTTTATTTGAATTCATATTTTTGTGCACCATCCAGCTGTAGTTTACACACATCTGTGTGTATGAGAATACAAACACACCACTATATACCTGTATACTGTTTGTCCTTAACCATTACAGTTGAAGGCCTGCTCAGCAGCATCACTGACATTCACCTTATGAATACTCATATGGGCAATGATAGAAATAAAATGTAGAACTATCAAGTAAATCAAATAAGACTAATAAAGGCATCTTGAGCAGCTCATTGATCTGCAACAACACCCAGAGTCAGTCTCCAGATCCTCTGACCAAAACACTGACTAATGAGTGTTGGCATCCCTGATGAATGAAAAGATTATGGTTTCAATGTAATAAATTACAACTCGGCTCAACGAGCAAAGTGGAGTGCTTCCTCCAGCAATACATTAAAGGGGACATATTATGGAAATATCACTTTTTGAAGGCTCTTTAACATGTATTTTGATGTTTGTCTTGCCTTCTGGCCCCAAAATGTGAGAACTGACAAAAGAAATCTGTAATTTGCTCCACAGATTGAAATCCATGTGGTTTTTCGAGCTGTTCCCTTGGTTGTCCGATAATGGTGTCATTAGTTTTCAAATTTGCATGATACCGCCCCCAACCTGGTACCAGTAGAAGGGGTGGGGCTAGCAGTGGTTCATTTGCATTGAAAGGGACAGGGCACTGAAACAGACTGTTCTGAACAGGGCTGTTTTGAGTGGATGAAAAGAGCATTGTGATGTTTGATCCTTGGGGTATTTTGACCAAAGCATGTCACAGACATGTCTTTAAGACACCTGGGAGCTATTGTAATTTGTGGAAAAGGGGCAGAATATGTCTCCTTTAATAGGTTTTGCTGATTGACATCCACTGAAATCTGTTCCCACAAACACTGTAGCTGCATGGTGCTTCACCAGTGTGAACCAGTAAGTTCTCGCACAGATGAGCAACTGTATCATTTGTCCTCTGTGATGAGTCTCATGTCTGAGCACTTTCTTCATATCATTTTTCACAGACTGAGCAGCTGACAGCGTGATCATCTCTACGCAGAGTCATACGAGAGGGTAATGCTTCCCTCTGGTTGAACATTGTCTCACACACTGGCGAGGTGTGGTCTGACTCTGTGTGTGTTCTCATGTGCCTCCTCATGCCGGCCTTATAACGAAACCTTTTGCCACACACCGAGCAGCCATGCGGCTGCTCCCCTGTATGAATTATCACGTGCTCTTGCAGGTGTTGCTTCCGCCGAAATTTTTTACCACAGATGGAGCAGCCAAATGGTTTCTCTCCTGTGTGACACCGAATATGTCTCTGCAGGGATCCTTTCAAGCTGAATTTTCTACCGCACTCTGAGCACTTATAGATTTTCTTGCCAACACTACAATGACATTTTTCAACAATTATATGTACTTCTTTGTGTTTTACAAAAGTTGAACCTGGCTGATGTTCCCTTGTCTCCTGCCACTCGTCGTCACTGTTGTCAGTCTCAGAATCTGAAGAGTTTGGTCCCATCTGTTTAGCTGAGCTGCTGGCTGGAGGTGCTGCCTCTCCGATTTCCTCATTTTGTCTTTGATGAACCTGTGATGACTGAGCTGCATCTTCATCATCTTCGCTCTTCACAGGCACAGTGGTAAAAGGTACCTTAGTGAAATCATCCTCCTCCGGACCTTGGTGCTGCTCCCCCTCCTGAATGCTCCACGGTTCCTCCTGCTCCTCTTTAATGTCTGGGGGCTCTGAGTCCTTCTGGTCCAGTCTGCTCCTCCACTCGTGCTGCTCAGAGGGAACCTCCTGTTTAATCACCTTCAGCTGTGTGACATCTGTGAGAAAGATTAAGCAGCATTCTTTGTTATGGAGCATTGATGAACTATGTGTCTTCACATGTCATCATCAGATAGTTTATTGGTCCAAAATGTCTATTGTAATGACAAATGTGGGGTGTATGTTTAAGTGTCCACCAGATGGCAGTATTAGTGCATGAATAACACCTTATGCTCAATAAGTCATTGATTTCATCATTAACTGTGTGATATTTTTCTGCTAAAATGAAACCACATACATAGCCTGTGGTTCACCTCTGGTAAGAAATGAGAGGCTGTAGAGATGGAGGGTGGACTTGCAGTGAAGCAGCTCTCTGTCAATAAGGTTTGGCTATGCTGATAATAATAATTATTATATATTATATCATAATGTAGTGGTCTGTTTCCAGTAGCATGAGTGTGTGACAGCAGCAGGTTGCTTCCCCTAAAGATATGTTGTGCTAAAACATGCTAAGGCTGCAAGATAAATTAGACTGTGGTGATATTTTGGACCATAGGCTTGATAATTAATAACAAACAGGTCTACCATGCTGTAGTAACAAAAAGGGCTACCATGTCGCCAGGAGGTGAAATGAAAAGAGATCTATGAGGACGTTTAACAGTAACAAACTCTGAACCAAAAAGTTTCACAGTTTTGTGCTGGAAATGGAAACGTTAGTTATAGAGACCACTGCTCCTGCACCATATAAGAAAAATGTGTCATGTGGAGATGACACTTTAATATTTTGATGCTATTTGTCATGTTCATATAAACATTCACTGAGTGAGGAAGACAGACAAAGGTTCAGTGAACCCCTCCATCCTCCTCCTGCTGCAGGTAACACTGAGGAGCAGCTGCCTGACCCTGTAGATATAAGTTTACAATGAGGCTGCAGTAGAATGTTCACTTCTCTCTGTTCTCCTCCATCACCACCCCTGTGATGTCCACTGTATGTGAGGTGAGAGAGAAAGTGAGAGAAATACTCTGCTTTCCAAACATCAGACCCTGGACCAGTAGTAACATCAAGACCCTCCTCAGTTAGAAACAGGAGGTCTTCAGGGGTGGAGACAGAAGCTTAGGTGTGAGCAACAGGAGCTGAAGAAAAGAGGAGTACAAAAGAAATGTAGAGAGGAAGCTGCATCACATCAACACCTGAGAGGCGTGTAAGATGATGAGAGCCATCACTGGATATAAAGACATGTGTAAACCTGATGCTTGAATTTCATTCATTAAAAGCAGGAAGTGCATTACTTAGCAAGACTGCCAAAGACATGCAGTGTCTACTTGTGTATCTATGGTCTTGAGACACGCACACTTAACGTCAATGTAGACGTTTTGGACCGAACGACGTTCCGTAGATTTAACAACTGCAAATCTTTATGGTTTAGGAACTGCCAGTTAACCAACCAGTAACATCCAATGACCTCATTAACAACACAGTGACCTGGCCCTGCCAACTACTTAACGACTGCTCTGAAGCAGGACCGTGTCGCCACTCACCTGCTTTGTTTACCTGTCCGTCAGGCCGCGCCATCAGCTCCAGCAGCCTGCGCTGCCGTTCAATCTCCCTCTCATACTCGGCTATGGTTGTTTCTAACAGGTGAAACACCTCCTCCACTGCCGTGCTCAGCCGCTGGTTCACCAGAGTCCTCAGTGTCCGGATTTTACACATAATCACACAACGAACAGACACAAACCGTGAAAGAACCACGTGAACTGTTACAGCTGCCGGGTCGCTTCCGCCTCCTTCTTCTTCTCGTGTTATTTAATGGTGGTTGGCAATAAAGCTTTTTGGTGCATTGTCGCTTCCCTCTGAAATGTCTAGGTACTGCAGGAAAATATCTTTTAATCTATTACTACATGCTAATTAGTGACATAAAACAAATCAGATTACAGCAGCAGGGAAAGCTGTATCAAATTTGTATTGATAATTTTAGGGTCATTTTTACATTTTAAATGACTGTGGCAGTAGAGTCCGCCACTCACGCAGTCTGCCTCTTCCTGTTTTATCAAAAATACAAAGCATGTGTTTTTAACAGCTCATTTTGGGGGATCTTAGCTTTGACTTTTGAGTTTTGACTATATTTTAGCGTTAAGTGTAGACACTGCATGGCTTGTGCAGTGGTAGACAGAGACAGCTTCTTATTGATTTTTAGACCTTACAACACACGGGACTGAGGGAGAGAGGGACAAAGATGTACCAAATGCATCAGCTCATTCATGCAGAGGGTGTCTTTTCACCAGAATTAAATCAACTCTGTACCAATAAACAAAGTTCTTTCTGACTTTACATGTTTTCATATTGAATGTACTTGCAAATTCCCATGTTGTGCATATTGTTTTTAAACTGTACATATCTATGTATATAGCCCCAGTTTCCCTGTTCCAGGGTCAGTAACGAATAAGGGCATAGCAAATAAGCAATTCAGAAACATCTTTAGGAATTGTTTTAAAAGCAGAAGATTTGTTAAAATTTACATTTTGTATTTATGTTGGTTTTATGTCATTTCAACCATTTTTTTTAACAAAAGTAAGACCCTGAAAATGTCAAATGGCATAACAACAAAAGAATGATAAATATTAGATATATGATCCACTTACAGTGGATTCATGTGTATTTGTAAAAAAGTAGACTTTCTTCTGAAAACTATAAATTGGAATAGATTTTGTTTGCTTCATTTCTGTATTTACATTTTTATGCATTTTCAGTTTTGCAACACTGAGCAGGACATTTCCTAAAAACAGAGCTTTTCTTCTAAACAATGTGACAAATCATGTAAAAATTGTCAAGAGACATAGTGTTTGAGTCCAGATTTATTTTCCTGTGGATATTGTCAGATTTATATGAAAAAATACAGGTTACACCACTTGACATTGGGTTGCATCACATCATTGACCCTCCAGGAATGGTAACATAGCTCCATGGTTGCTTCATTCAAGGTCGTGAATTACTCTTATTTTGGCTCCTGCCCTAAGACCAATTTGCCTTAGGAGACCCTGCTTACAGGGTCACTGGGGCACCACAATAAGGTAGGGGATAAAACTTAATTAATCCTTTAATGGAGAAATTCAAAAATGACAACAGCCCAAGTGTAAAGCTAAACAAAAGAGTCAGGAATAAGGACTAGGGAGAGAAATGAGAGCTGAAAGACAAAAGTATAAAACTATAGGAAAAATATATATTTATGTAAAAACTAAGAAAAACACAGGCTACTTAAATAATATCTGTGGCTGACTACTACCTGACCGTCATCTGCCATTGGGAAAGTGGCCAAGCACTGCGACTGAGTTAAAAAGTCTCATTTTCACTTCAAGTACTGTCTTAAGTCATATTTTACATGACATAAAACAAACCCACATTGGCACTGTATTTAGGCACGATAATCAATCACAGTTTCAGTGATTACAGTGATATTTTTAAACAGTGATCCTAACCCTGTGGGATTTCCACCATGATCTACCATGAAATCTGAAATGCCGTGCCATTAGCAGTCTGATCACAGTTTCACTTGTCACTGCTTGCACCTGCACACTTGTGGCTTTTAACATGTGACGGCAAACTAAAGTTGCGCCCACACACATCACAACTGTATGGTTTCTCTCCTGTATGAACTCTAATGTGTCTCTTCAAAGTCCCCTTTTCACTGAAGCGTTTCCCACAGAATGAGCAACTGAATGGTTTCTCCCCTGTATGATTTCTTAAGTGTATAACTAAAGTCTTTTTTTTTTTTTGACTAAAGCTCTTGTTGCACACTGAGCAGCTGAATGGTTTCTCTCCAGTATGGCTTCTCATATGTGTATTCAGATTGACCTTTGCACTGAAGCTTTTGTTACAGACAGTGCAGGTGAAAGGTTTCTCTCCTGTGTGGCTTCTCATGTGGGCATGCAGATTTCCCTTGCAACCAAATCTTTTGTTGAAAATTGTGCAACTAAATGGTCTCTCCTGGGAGTTATGGGATTTGTTACGATTGGCACTCATTCTACAGTGTGCCTGAACCTGGCTGTTGTGCTCCTGTCTCCTTCCAGTCATCATTACTGTCCTCAGTCTCTGATACACAAAAGTTTAAGGACAGCAGCTGGTGGTTCTCAGTCTGTGTTTCCATCTGTAGCCTACAGCTGAGCTGCTGGCTGCAAGCTCTGCCACACTGTTATCCTCGATCTGTCTTTGATGAAGATGTGAGGACTGAGCTGCCTCTTCTTCATCTTCACTCTTTACAGGCACAGTAGTGAATGGAAACTCATTGGCCTCCTCCAGTCCTTGAAGCTGCTCTACATCCTGACTGACAGAAAGTTTGTCTTGTTCCTCTTTAATGTGTTCCAGACTGGTCCTCCACTCTTGCCGCTCTTCTTTTCTGATGACCAGTTTTGGACACCTGGAGGTAAAACTGGAATAAAGTACAGGGTTTTCAATACCTATAATGTGTTATGATGGTTTGATAGTTGAAAAGCACCTTTGCTCTTTAGTTGCACATGTGAATTTCAGGTGTTTTTTCTATACTGTTCAGCACTTGATAGCCTACACAATTCACATTTACTCTTATCCAGTGTATTTCTCTGTATATCTGTAAAATGTAGTCTTTTGGCCCATTACAAACTGGTGTAGTATTGTTTGCTGATTTCCACATGTTTCAAGATTGAGTCATCAATATCTGCAGGTAGGTCATTTCAATCTCTGGTCAGGCTCGACAGGGCAATTAGCTTCCTCACTATGTGCTTTTATTATTAAGGTCTGAATCGATTAACTTCCGTCCTTGTTATGGTCTGGTGTAACGCTGTGTGCACTGCAGGCTCACGGTTTTCACCTAACAGATCTCCAGCTCATCTATCTGGAGCAGAGGACACTGTGAAGTAGCGTGACACCAAACTTCACCCTGACACGTGAATCAGCCAGCTTCAGTCAGCAACGAGGAGCCTTCACGGACCTCTGTGGATGTCGGGCTTATCACCATCCTCCAGCAGTCTGCGCTGCCGATCAGTCTCCTGCTCGTAGTTTGATATGGTTGTTTCCAGCAGCTCGAAGATGTCCTCTACAGCCGCGGACAGCCACTGGGTAACAAAGACTCTCAGCGATTCAATCGTGGACATTGTCTCACTGTGACAATGCGGTCGGTGCCTGGTTGGTTGGCTCTTCCTCCTCCTGCACCCCGCCCCCCGAATCCGAGCCTCTGGTCCCTCCCGCTCACAGCACTTTTCACTTTCAATTCATATTACATTCACAATTCAGTTTTTGTTCAACTACATCTCTGTAACTGTTGATGAAGAAACACTGAAAGAAACAATGAAAACCTTAAGCACAGGACTCAAGACTAAAGCATAAACATACAAGTGTCACACACAACATCTACAGTAGGCTACATGAATATATATAAGGTCAAAATAAAATACTAATGACAGATACAGTAACTAAAATGCTACTATAGTTACATAATTGAAAGGGAGGTGCTTTCTGGGCCCTTTAAAACCATCTTGTCACAAAATGCGGCTGATCTGCAACAGTAGTGTGAAATAAGAGTGAATCTGAATAGTGTTTTTCAAGCTGAGTCTGGCCTAATACTTCCACATCTGGACAGACTGTGACTGCTGTTCTCCAGTATGACCTGACAGCCACAAGGGTTTCTGTCAGGATTAGAATTGGTCTAGGTGGGCAAGTATCAAAACATGTTGGACCAGATGGAATCAGGCAGAAGAAAACAAGTAAAAATAGGGGAAATCACTGTGGGTTTCATATTAAGGGACAAATTTTTAATGCAATGTTTTATATTAAATAAATGGGAGAATGGTGATGATGCAGGTCAATAATACAACAGTAATTCAATTATGTATTATATTATCATTACTAATGATAGTGATAACTGTTTGTCTTGTATTGTCTTGTATTGTACCAGCATATTTCACTGAAGATAAATGTAAACTGACATGAACAGTGGCTGTGTATTTCATTATAAAGTTCATTAGATTTTTAGAATATTTTACTACTCTGTCAATTGCAATTGCTGTTTGTGGAGATTAGATTCATTTGTCCCAGCACAGTCTGGTACAGGTGTGTTGAGGTGAAACCAGTGCTGAGCCAGGCTACTGAATAATAAGTTTGCTGCTGTTCCAATAACAAATAGTCCTCCTCTCCTCAGGACTCTGGACTTCTCAGTTGAACTTACGAAGTGCAAACTCACCATGAGCACTTGCATATTCCATACTGAGAGACAGTCCAGCTGACTGGGGAAAATGGGAAAGAGGTGAGTGTTAATGTTCGTATATGGAGATGGTCTAGGGGCATCTGGTGGGCAGAAGGAGAATGGCAGGTGTGAGAGGAAACATGGGAGGGATGAACTGGAGCTGGAGACGGAGGCTGAGGGGAACTGAGGCAGCAGATCATGACGTGTTTGTTACCTGACAAATACAATTTCCTCTAGAGGGAAAGGCTTCTCCTTTATACAATAAAAGTGACTTGGCAGAGGATTGTGGAGAGAGCTCTGTGGTCCTGCAGCCTCTCTAATGGCTGACCAGCCAACAGGAGCAGTAAATTTCACTAATGACTTTTCAATGGTCTTTAATTCTCCATTTTGGAGGAGAGGAAATGTCAGGGCCGATGGAAAGGTTAATGTGACTCTCACCCACTAATAAACATGCATTGATCAAAGAACAATGCAATTAAAAGCATTCTTTAATTCACTGGACATACACACATGCTCTCTCACACACACGTGCATATGCACATACACAAGTGCATCCTCACAGACACCACAGCGATTTCCCAATTAGATTTTCAATTTTGAACTAAATGGATGAAGTTAATGAAATGGTCTTTTAGAAACAGAATCATTCTCAGTGCAGTAGGGTGATGAATTTACACAGAGGAAGTCATTCAGTTGGTCTACAAATCTAATATATTTAATAAGTATCACAGATTTAAGAACTAATATTAAAGATGGGCCAGAAAATGAAGTACTGTAATCACAACAAAACGCTTGTAGACTGATGATGATATTGAATAGTAGACGATGTTGTCTCTGCGCCATTCTCAGACAAAGAAGCTTAAACTGTAGTGTTTGATGCTTGGACACTTTAAAACTGGGAAATCTCAGAGAAAGAATCTAATGTCAGATTTCTTTTTCTATACATTGTTGTGGTGGTGGTTGGACCAGGATAGGGCATATTAAAAACATTTCTTAATAAAGTTACCCAGAATTAAGAACACATAAGCATAGACAATACAGTCAACAACATCAGAAATACGATTATATACGAACCAGGTGAGCTCAGAGGACCAATCAACACTACACTGACAACACACAGCACAGCATGTAGCATGGTGACAACAACAAATCAACAGGAAGTCAACAAACAACATGACAAAATCCCACTGTTGTTCATTGCTCTATTGTTGGGCTAAATTGGTGATTACTGGAACAGTTTCTGGTGAGGAGCTCAAAGCCAAGTGATGTAGATGAAGTGTGTCCATGATGTGGGTCCAGGGACTGTGCAGTCCAGTTGTTGAGCCTTTCTAGAGGAGCTTCAATTTAAATCTTCAAACAGGGAGGTTGTAGGTGCTATGGTAAACATCATGTCCTGTTCTGGTAGCTAAGGTAGGACAAATAGCTGGGACAAAGCTCTACAGACCAGTGGCTCTCACATCACACGCCATAAAGGCTGTGGAGCAGTAACTTCTCCACACTGTGAGGTCACAGGATGAACATGAACTAGACCCTCTACAGTTTGCCTACAAAGACCTCTTGGAGTGGATGATACCGTCCTTTATTTACACCACAGCCGTCATTCTTACTTGGATGAGCCAGGTGTTTACACCCTCCTGTTCTTGAAGACAAGCTAAAAAGGATGGAGGTGGAGACCTACATCTTGGATTGTGGATTACCACAGTAGGTCATGCTGGGTAACTGTGATGAGCAGCACTGGGGCTCCACAGGGGACTGCTCTGCCTCCATTCTTGTTCCCTCTGCATATCTTGCCACATCCAGACATACTTTGATGACACAGCTATTGTGGCATAATTCAGTCTGAAAGAGACATACAAGGATCTGACAATGGCCTTTAGTAAATGGATCATCAAGAACTGAAAACCTCCAAGACCAAGGAGGTGATCAACATTCAGAGGTACAGGCCCACCCTTCAGCAAGTGAGGTCATGCACTTACATATACCTAGGTGTGCACCTGGGGAGTAAACTGCACTGGTCCCTGTATGTACACAGATGTCATTACTGAAAAGGACAGAGCCAATGCATCTATCTCTCTATGACATTACACTTGTGTCCATCATCCTTATTCATGCACTTTTCTGCTTTTTTGTGCAGATAAGGGAAATAAATCCACTGCTATGATTGGTTGAACTGGTTGAATCATCTTTTGCATACCTGCTTTGCAGAATGTATTCGTCTTTAGTTATGTTTTCCCTGTTGTGAATCACTTTTAGTTTTTCAGAAATAAACTGTAATTTTCTGTAATACACGGTGGTCTGATCAAGTGCTGCACTATTAATCTGCCTGTCAATCTGACTGTCTTCTGACTCTGCTCATAAATAAGACAAAAGCAGTTCTTTACTATCTAACCCTCCCACATCTTACCCACCACCACTTCCATCAAGTCCATGAATATTCTTCAAGCTTATGATTTTGAAATTCATACTTGGATTTAATGAAGAACATCCTTCTGAAAGAAATATGCACATTTTATGATCAACAAATTAAAATATCCAGTTAAAATAAAGCAACTTCATAAACCGCTCCTCCCCAGCCAATTCTGTTGGTAGATGTGTGTGTGTGTGTGTGTGTGTGTGTGTGTGAATGTTGCTGTAAATTGCTGACTTCATTAAAGCAGGCCTCCTCTCCTCATTCAATTAATTACTAGACAAAAGGTTAGTGCCACAACGCAATTTACAAAATGTGATTTCTTAGCAGCTATTAACTGTGAGTGTGTGTGTGTCTGTGGGTGGGTGGTTGTAGTCACAGAGAGGGGGAGGGGTATAGTGAGGTCCTCTGCTCAGTGCGTGCATTTGCGTGTATGTGTATTTGTGTGGGGTGGGTGGTTGGGTGGATTGGGGGTTCAGTTCTCTAAATGTTAAGTTCTGCAGCTGCGATTTACTGTTGTGGAGGATTTAATGTTTGTTTTAATTGTGAAGAATGAGAGTAGCCTAACTAACCAACTAACCAACTAACCAACTAACCTGTTTATGTAGATGATCCCGACCAGTCCAGGCACTTGGCCGACAGTTTTGTGGTTTTACCCAGTAGAGTGTCCACTAAGCCACATCATACTCGTATTTCGTATTTCATGTATCATATCATATCATATCATATCATATCATATCATATTGCACCGTACTGTATCATATCATGTCGCGTTGCATTGTATTGACAACTTAAATACCTAAAAACAACAAGATCAATATTCTATATGTTGTTGACCTGTGTTTTTTCATGATCCCAAATATTTCCTCAAACCAGAGAAATCTTGATTTTAACCATGATAATAGTACGTTTCATTGGTCACCTGTCAATGACGTCATATCCTCTATGATCATGTGTCAGTGTTGTTTCCTGCCAAATGTTCAGAAACTTGTTGAAGCCACAAGCAATTTTTACACCATGCTGGCTTTCAACTGTATATTTTAACCAGATGAAAGATTGTAGTCAGTGGACATCTGGTTCATAATTTATCAGAGTAACAATCAAAACAAAGGTTAGCAACAGTCTCAGCTCCCAACTCTTCCCTGACATCTGACATCAAATGCATTTGTGCAACGGTGCAACTGTGGAGGAGATTCGAATCATGTTGCTTTTACCATTTTAGCATTACACCTAAAATTCTACACTTTAAATACGGAAATAGTTATTGTGAGCTTCAGCAGACACGGACTGTGAGAGAGCAAAGACCATGAGATGCTACAATGTAAAAAATGGCGAGGTTTTAACTTTTTGGTTGGCTATGCAATCAAAGAGTCAAAATATAGACATCTCTGCAAGACAAATGTGATCAGTTCAAAGAAATACAAACAAGCCAGAGGCTAAAAAATTAAGGCAAGATCAAAGTACCAAAAACTGCAGTTCTTCTAATGACCATGTGGCATAAACAATGAGTTAGTCACCATTGAATCCCATATTAAAATGTCCAATTTTAAAGCCAAAATAAATGTGTACAGCCTGGCACAAAAACAGTTTGGAACTCTTCAGCTAATTTTCTCTTTCATGATGGCTGTAAAAAAAAGAAAAAAGACTGGGGCTTGAACATTGTGTGTGAGGTGGCTCCTCAGCTCCTTCTCTGTCCTGTTAGTGTGTCAGAGTCTTTATCAGGTAATTGTTAATCACTGACCTGCAGTAAGCTCTTAATTGAGACTCTGTGAATTAAAGATAATAGTCATTAGAGCGAGAAGAGAGATCACCCATCACAGTGAGACAGGAGATGTCACAGCTCTAAAGATGAATGATGGTTCTCAGTGTTAAGAGCATGACAGTCTAGACCATCAAGGCAGGAAATGTATGAGGATGGCAGCACAGTGTTCTAGGTGCTTCTCTGGCAAAAGGGCCAGCTGAGAGTGATGTCAAAGAATAAAATAAAATAAAATAAAATAAAATAATAAAATAAAATAAATAAAATAAATAAAATAAAATAAAATAAAATAACTAATATATATAATAAGGTTTGTTCACACCAGTGATGGGACTGTGGATAACTAACTAACCAACTGACTGACTGATATTTGTATCACAAGTCAGAGAACTGCCAAGCCACACTGGGAAGAGGAGGAGCACTTCCAGTATACTGAGCCTCACCAGCATTACAACATATATACTTCTCTCATTACAGATATAAAGGGGGCTCAAAATACAGCTAATAAGGTTTTACTAAGTTTTACTAAAACTGTATCCTCCTGTAAGTTCCTTATGTTAACCAAAGAGAAGATGAGCCTAGTATAAGACCTGAACAGATCAAAAGCAGGCTACATCCACTGCAAAGAGGTCATGGGTCTTTTACACCAGAGGGGTTACCAACACTCCTTGAATTTTACAAGAATTTAGTTTTTACAAAGGGTGCAGGGCTTTGGATGTGGAGGATGAGTGCAGAGGTGGAGGAGCACTGACTGTAAAAGACGATTTGTGAAGGAAGTGAAAAACGTTGTGTGTATATGTGTGCATGCATATTCCATGTGTGTATATTCATGTTCATGCCTGTGTATGTGTGTGTGTAGGTATGGGTGCTGCTGCTGGGTTAAGGACTTACAAAAGCAAGTCAAGGGCTAGACACCAACTCACAATATTGTAAAGACAAACTGCAGCCCCTCCTTCCCTGAAGTAATTACTGTCCATTTAGATGATTACCTGTAATTACTTGTTAGCTGTCAGCATCGGGGAGAAACTCTGCTTCTGAGACATAAGGAGGAGGGTGGGGAGGACGTGGGGGTGGAGGAAGGTAGAATTGGTGGTAAATTTGGAAGGGGCAGAGGTGGTAGGAGTGAAGATGACAGAAGTAGGAGGACAAAGAGGAGGAAGTGATAGAAAAGGAGGAGTGCTGGGGGAATAGAAGGGGATGAGGAGAAGCAGGGGAGGAGATGGAGGAGGAGCTGGGGACAGGGAGCAGAATGTTGACATGTGTTTCTGTCAGTCAGGGTCAAGCGGATGTTGTCTCTTCTTTCAGCTGCTGTCCATCAGAGAGTGACAGTGAATTAATCTCCCCTTCATTTGCAGAAATGAGGCAGACCTCTGACAGTAGCAGTAATTGCAGGGCTACTGATCTGCTCTCTGATGACAGTGATGCTACTTTTTCCAGCAGTCACGTGACAATCAGGAGGAAACATTAAGAAGCAGTTCACACTCAGGTCCCCTTCTTTTATATCCTTTTTGTCCTGGCTCAGAACATACAGAGCCAAGATGCACACTTACTTCAGCATTGTACATGAAGGCCTCATGACATGAAAAAATGTATTTCCCCGGCTTTAATTTTAAGACCACGTTATTTGTTTATTTATTTCAATATTTGCCAAATTCATGGCAAAAAAGTTGTTATCTTTACATCAAAATCTATGTATTTTCTCTTCCTGTAAAACAATTTCAAAGGTTTGCTGACTCACCCTGCATTTAATACAGCATCCAGTTAAAATTGTGTCTATAAAACTATAAATCCTGCCAATCACAGTCACAATGTCCACAGTGGACTGTCAAACTAACAACAATAAGCCTGTTTCTCTCCCTGCTGGCACTAACTACCTTCAAGGCTCAAATATAATGTATATAGTCTCACTCCAGAACTGTTTTCATCATCTTCCCGTGTTTCATCCCCACTTGACTCATCAATGAGGTCATCAGCGGGAGGTGAAGGTGAGGGAGAGAAGCCCTCCACAGCAGCAGGTTAAGCGTGCAGCAGCTACCGACAACATTACAGGTGGTACTTGAAATACATTCAATGCTATTGGCTTCTATAGATGGCAATCAATATTTGTAAGTCCCTCCCTAGTTTTTTTTTTCCCCCAGAAACACATGTGGAACTGAATGACAGCAGTTTCAGGATGCCTTTAATTAGCCTATATGATCAGTATCTGTACTATACTGGAATATTTTATTTGTTTTAAAAACTCCTGACTTTTACTCAACTGCACTTAAAGACATGGTCATCATTGTTATCACTGTTATAATGCACTGAAGACGTGAAATGATAAAACAACCTCAACAACAATCATTTCACCAAGTGAATGTTCACATTTATAATGTCATAAGAGACTGGCAGCAGTGCTGCAAGTCCACGCTGAGAGTTAGTTAGTTGTTTTTCTCTGTGCTGTTTTTCAGACACAGACACCGAGCAAAGTTTCTCACATGGAGGCTCAGTGGCTCCAGATCACTGTGTCTCTAGTGGATCTGTGTAATTAACAGTAATTAACTAGGAGTTATATGTGTTATTTTTATGCTGATTATTCAAAGTTAATAGGAACTGCATTTGGTCCATGATACAGCATGTCTAGGTGTTTCATTAAATAAAGATGAGGGATATGAATGTGTTGATATAAAGAAAAACTACTTTTGCATACTAACTATATTTGCATATCAACTTCTCCAGTACTTTAAGTTTGGTAAACATCACACATAAGAGTCATGTCCAGGAGGAGCTGGACTCTGACTAAGTTTGGTAAACATCACACATTAGAGTCATGTCCAGGAGAGGCTGGACTCTGACTGAAGCTGTGGGGCTGTGGACAGTAAGTTAATCACAGCAAAGCAGAGAATAACTGAATGAACTGTAACACTTGTTTTGCCACATTTCTCCCATAGTAAGCACCGGCACAAACTAATGAAGGTCTGGTTAAAACACTGAAGGGGAAATGATTACCTTTAGATTTGGCATGATGAGATTTAGACCACTCTGCCTGTACAGTCTCCATCTTTCCAAAAGAAATCTGCCTCATTCACCACAATTCAATTCATCCCCTTCTTTTGCTAAGGGTTTGCCAGTTCACTCCTTTTCCAGTCTTCTATTCACAGACAGCTACAGTCACTTCAGATCCCTTTTCCCACTTGCCCTAATTGTCCTCAGTGTGTTTCTGATGTTCAAGCCACCTTATCCCTGTTCTATTTGTGTGAACTGGACCACATGTGCCATAAATTGAACATCAAGTTCATCACCAAGTCCCCCAATCATCTAAATCATCTATTGGTACAAACTGCTAATTGTTGCTGTGGGACTGTTAATTATAACAGGGAACTGTTAATTATTACAGCGCAGTGTCTTGAGATAATGTCGTGTAATTATGAAGGTAACACAAGCAGAGATGAAGATACACAACAGTCCAGCTTCCACTGCACTGAAGCTGCTGTAGTTAACCACTGTAATGCTTTTCAATTAACAGTTTGGAAATTAACTTTGCCATGTGTGAATGGACTCAACAACACCAAACTACACTGAAGATAGCTGGAAGAAATGAACTCCACCTGGTAAATAGCTAAAATAGTAAAATAAGTGAATACAAACAAACAGAAATGGAATATTCCTAATTATGTTGTCATTAGCATTCAATAAACTGAAACAAACATAGCTTGTGCTAGCCTTGTGGCAACATGCATTGGTCTTGAAGCAGGGTGGGAATTAATAGCCATTGGTTTTTACTTTGTGGAGTAGGCCAATAACTCAAAGCAACACTATGTAGTTTTTCAACCTTAGAATAATGTTTCCAAACTCTTTGAAGTGATAGAAAAATGGTCAATAGGATGAATCGTCCTGGTGCTGCAGCCTGAGCGGGGTTGTGCTGTCTTCAACTGCACTATGTAACTTTTCTCTTTGGGTAGGAACACAGCGCCACCATGGGCCTGGTACACCACAGTCCTGCTAAGCACCAGAAACCGAGCTCAAGCCCAGTCTCCCTGCTCATCTCACCAAAACCATTCTTAAACCAGAACTGAAATATGACATCACTGTGACATCATCAAGGTTATTCTCATGGCCAGAGCCACTGTGTGCTTTCTACAGCCGTTTAGGACTTAGCCAGGATGAGTAAACTGAACCCTCTGAGTAAAAGCTGTGTTGTGCTCCTATCTGAGGTGACATAAGAGGTAGCAGCCATCACAATAATGAACATTCTGGCTGTATCTACACTAGTGTACATACCTATGTTGCCATGGTTACTATACCAACGGTCATGGCTTGGTTAGGTTATGGGAAATGGGTATAATAAATATTTCCTTAACATTACAAATTCATCATTTTGTTGAGGTCTTGGTTGAGATGGGAACCAAACACTGCTCCTTTGCTTCATACTGATCCATCCACCACAACCTCCTCCTAATGTGGACTCACTCATGTCATGCTATGACCAGTAGATGTCACAAACTAACAAAATGTAACATAACCTGCCATATTATATTTAACAATGACCCGCAAAATGTATTCAATGCACCAATGAGCTCATGGACAAAAAGTTTTGATTTTCATCTTTTGACCTGTAATCATAAACTTCCACATGGTGTAGGAAACATGGTATGAAGCAGGGACAGTGAGAAAACCCTCCATTACATATCCTCACATTAGGATTAGTACAAAGAAAAGATGAATGGACAGAGGGAGGAAATGATGGAGGAAGAGAGAGGGGAGGGTAGAGAATTAGGAGGGAGGGATGGGGGAGGGGATGGAGAGATATCACCGTGTTACAGACGGGAATTTAAAGACATTAATAAGACTAATAGACAACACAAGACATGAGTTTAATGTTCAGGTCAGCGGCATCTGATCATACATTAGCTTCCATCGCCTCATTCTCATTCAGTGCTGGGAGAGAGATGGTTGCAAGAAGACCACGACTGAGTGTGTGGCTGACATGAACCTGCTAAAATATGAACACACTCACAACTGCCAATTACAGTAATGCATTTAACACTGCTGCTCTGAATTGAATTAACTACAGGACTGACCCCTGGCATATGCAAATGCTGTGTAAAATAGTGTGGACCATTAAGAGTGTAACGGCAGAATCAAATGACAGAATCAATCATTTGAGCAAATAGCTCAGAACGGTATGTTTAAATTCAACACCCTCTAGGGGCTGCAATAATTACGACAGGGGCAAGTCAGTCACCTGGTGTTGCTTGGGAGCAACAATGTTAAACATATGGCATGAACTGCCTCTAGAGGTCTCTCGATCAAAACAGTAATAAAAGATTATATTGGGTGAGATCATGAAATACCATTGGATCACGGGAGCTGCCTCTTATCACCAAGCCCCTCCCGTTTCACGTTTAAAGTCAGTGATTGACCTATGCTGTACAGAGGACAGAAACATCAGGGACCTGTTAGAGCTGAGATTAATGCTAACCTTTATTTTGATGACATTCAGCAGGTGTTTACTACAAGCTGAATTATCCGCAGAGGTGTCCTCCTCATCATTAACACCAGTAGAAAAACTGAATACAACAGTTTCGCTTTAAAAATTGTGGAACTGGGGATACACACACACACATATATATATATATATACACATCCCATGTATACATCATCATATAAAACCTATTTATAGGACAACCTGTCTTGTTATGACACACCAAGATAAACCATGTGATTAGTATGAGCATATATAGACAGGCAGTGGAACAGGTATTATTATATTGTCAGCTTCTCAGGGAAGAGAAGGAACCTGAAGGTGAGTTAAATGTAAGAAAAAAAGAGCTCCTCAAAAGAAGTTCAAAGTACCATCATACCAGTTAGTACCAGTGGAGAATGTTAACTCCTCAATCAGTTCATCAAAAAAATCTTTTAACTGTGAGATAATTTCCTGAGTTCACTGAGCCTGAAATGTTCAATAACTTTACTGTCTGACTTCAGTATTAAAGAGGATCTATGCAGGATTTACCCCTGGCTCTGCTACAATTT
The DNA here is from genome assembly GCA_021432705.1 of Caranx ignobilis. NCBI lineage: Eukaryota > Metazoa > Chordata > Actinopteri > Carangiformes > Carangidae > Caranx > Caranx ignobilis. The sequence continues at coordinate 67,756,662 of MU269990.1, read as the reverse complement.
TACCTTAATTAAACAGCTACAGAGTAATTGTGATGGTTACATACATGACTTGTAACGTATTATGAGGGAGAATGGAGGCTCTCTGCCCTCCACCTGGTGTCTCTGGGCCGAAACCCCACCTTGCAACATCAGTGCAGTACTTGGCCAGCGACCCGGTGTCCCGGCTCTCATCTCAGTGCACCGCGACACAAATGTGCTCTGTAACCCGCAATCTTTTGTTTACGACAGTTAAGACTACACAAATATAAAAGTCGTTTCATTGTATATGTTATACAACGTTATCCAGCACTCCATGGATTGATTTTTTTGCCGGCTTCGTTAAAAACAAATGCACATGGACCAGAGGAGGGTTAGCAAAACAGTGGAAAAGTGACCAGACTTGCATAGTTCCTCTTTAATATTGCAACTAAAATACATTTGTAGTTTCTGAACATTAGAATGTACACAGGTGTATTATCACAAATGTGTGTAATACTCAAAAGGAAAATAATTTATCGTTATTTTGTCATGGCCAATGCACATTTCATCAAACACCACACAATTCCCATGAAATCTAATTTTCTGGAGCTCATAAAAATATATATATATGAACATAAAAACAGCAATCAAGGAGAGGACACACCAGTCCTGAATTACTCTTAGGGTTCTCAATCTTAGAATAAGGTCCCAAAGAACCGAGTGGGCTGTCAATCAAATATGTTTATTAAAAATAAGATGTAAAAATAACCTAAAAGTTAACATCAAACTAGGTAGACTATTATAAAGCATTTGATCAATTTTCAAACAGGTTATTGATATAAATGGAGAAATGAATGGGTCCTAGGATTGAACCTTGGGGCACACCGTTTTGAGACCACCAGAAAAAATTGAGTACTATAAAGTTATGAAATTATTCAACCAGCTAGTTCTGGTGACTGACAGGATGGAAGAGTTATGTCATAATTTGCATTGGCACACACTTTAACTTGGTGTTCAACAATTGCCATATTAAAGGATGTGCTGCAGTGACACTGATTTGAGTTGCACGTTGGTGTTTATCTTACCTATCATACGTATCAAATTTTACAGATTACTTATGTTTTGTTAGTTTGTTTTTAAATAATAGAATGTAATTTGTGTGTTTGTGGTATTTCTATTTATATTGGAACAGTCAAGCCTTTGCTGAATGAGGTCAAAGGCATCTCTGTGCATGGGATAATTGCTATCATGAGGTGAGGAGAAAAAAAAAAACCTTTAATATATTGCAATTTAGCAGTGGGCATAGTAACAGTCACAATATTACTTTCACTGGGAAAGAATTCTCTGACATCTGACCTCTCCATTGTGACCCCTTTCCTGCATATTGAAGATGGTTAATCTATCTTGGGTGTGTTTGTCTAGCAAACCTCTCAGCATCTTGAGGTCTCAAATGTAACTCAATGGGATAGATGAGTCTGAGCAAAAGATGTAAAGAGATGAGAATTAAACATTGATCAAGCAATACATAAACTACAGCCTTTCCAAACAAACACTGATTCATTTCAACAACAATAAACTAATTAAAATGCATTCATTTGTGTTCTCCCCTTGTACCTGTCTAGGTTTCCTCTTGGGACTCCCACAATCCAAAGGAGGTTAATTGGCGGCTCTAAATTTCCCATAGGTGTAAATTTGAGTTTGAATGATTGTTTGTCTCTGTAGTGTATATGAGCCCAGTGACTGCTGACCCGTCTGCTGAGGGTGCCTCCACTCCCCCTTCCAGCCACTAAGTTCTTTATGTTTATTCTTCTCAATAGTGAACTCTGCATCATCAAGGAGAGCCCCTGCACTCACATGCTACATTTGCACTGTATATGCAACAATGGGAAGAAATGACATTCACACTCCAGTCAAATGACTGTTGTAGACAGAGGTGTTCATCTGCTGCAAATCTCTGATGTAAACACAACACCCAGCTGAAGCTGCTAATTTTCCTGTTCCCTTTTCCAGCTGTGATGTCTTTCAGAGTATACACACTATAGAAACACCTGTCACAAGAACAGAGACAACAAAGCTACTTTGTGCTCCAAGGTGACAGAGTGAAGCATCTTACTCAGACGTTCACAAGACACTGACACACCAGTCCAAGTCAAGTGTCAAGTCTCTCACCATATATGAATTCAAAGCACTACATCAGCATCAGTACTCAGTTTCTAAAGTTATACACACTACTAAAGCAAGCTAAAGAGATGGAGTGGGGATAGGAGTCACTCCAGACTTTGGACCAACCCACTAGAACCTTTCACATTTGGCTTGTGTCACACGTCAGTGGAGAACAACATATAAAACAGAACAACCAGCACATCAACCTGTGGAACCTTCTCTGTCACTTTCCTCGGAACAAATACTTGCCATAGAAATAATGGGATTACAGTTCAGACTGGACAGTACAGCAGAAAATACAGGACCTCCTCACCTAATCTAGTTTTTCTATTTCACATCCATCTGTAAAACATCAAAATACATCATAATAGAATTTCGCTTATTAAAATTCTCAAGGGTATAACAGACAGTCTGCACATCTTCAACAATTAGTGTAACAAACACACAAACACACATGAACTGATGAACACACCCACTTCACACACTGACTGCCCAGCTGTGTAGAGCAGCAACCTCTTCACACTGTCATTTCTGTGTCTGAGCAGCAGAGCTGCCCATGGACAAATTGGGTTCCTGAGTGAAAGGTTAGTATGTCAAACTTAACTGACCTGACTTGGCGCGTGCAGGCCTCATGAGCATCAGTTTGGGGGCTTTGTGAACTGTTTGCGCAGAGGACACTGTATAATTGCGCTGGAGACAGAACAGGCACTGTGTGAGGGACCTCGTTACTGAGGCTGATGGGCCACACCTATCTCTGCAATGACTGACAATCAGCATCTGACCTATCACTGTTCAGAGCCAAGAAGCAGTGCAGGAGGAGAGACGGTGATGAAAAGACACATGGAGCAACAAAAAAAAAAAAACTAGAGGAAGCTCGGGCTTCACTCCAAGGTAGGTATGTTAAGGAAAACTGTAAAGCTTTGGCCATATTATGCACCCAGGGTCAGCGCTGCTATTTTTTTCTTTTTTTAAGTCACTTTTTTTTTTTTTTTCCAAAAGACATCTTTTGTTTCTGTATCTGTTTGTACTTAATGTTTTGGATTTAAAATTTCTTTTGTTGAAAGACATTGGGGTTTGGGCTGCAAGTTTTTCTATTTAAAGTTGAAACTAGGAAAGGAAGGAAAAAATCTGTCATGGAAATATTTTATTGTATAATTATTGTCAATTGATAATTTATTTCAGTTCTAAAAAAATAAATAAAGATGGTTGAACACGTGTGCTGTTGGCCAACATTTATACAATTCATGGAAATTATAGGACGACACTGGTCATCTGAACAGAGGTCAGGACCAGTGACCAACAGAGAGCTGATGTTAGGGCTCCACCACCATCAAGAGTAAACTAAAGCGTGTGTGTGTGTGTGTGTGTGTGTGTGTGTGTGTGTTTCACTTTTACTTCTAAATAAAGTTTTAATTCTAATTATTTGAACTGTGTCAAGACTGAATCTCTCTCTCTCTGTCACTCACACACACACACACACACACAGTTAAGAGCTCTCTTGCTCTCTTTCTTCTTGCTACTGAACAAACTCAGCTCTCACTGTTCAAACTCTCCATCCTCTCTCTCTCTCTCTCTCCCTCCCTCTGCCCACCCCCCTCTCTCTCTCTCTCTCTGGGCTCTGGGCCCTCCCACTCGCTCTCCCTCCCTCTCTCTCTCCTCCGTCCTCCGCAGAGGACCAGCTCTGTCTCTCTGCACTTGTCTCTTCAGTCAAGGAGAAACTAATTGGAGGAAAGAATAGAAGAAAGGAGCTGTTGGAAAACTAAACGCAGCAAAACTTCACTTCTCTACAGCATGCCACAGAAAGGTAAGCTCGCTCGCTCTCTCTCTCTCGCTCTGTTGCACGCGCGCGCACGCGCTCTCCCTCCCTCTCTTGCCTCCCTCCATCAGTCTGGGTAGGAGTTAAAAAGTTACAGTTTGTTTAGCAGATAAGGAGATGAAGACAGGATGGTGATGTGGAGCCTGGCACAGAAAACAAAAAGGAAAAACAGAGGAAAAAGAAAGAGAACGAACAGAGAGAAAGAGGAAAGGGATGAAAGTAAGGCTTAGAAATTAAAATTACATCAACAACAACAAAAATTAACAAGCTTTAAGAGGAGATCAGAGGAAGAGGCAGAGATGACAGAATAACAGTTTGGTAGACAAAGAGGGACAGAGTGATCTCTGAATGGACTTCTTCTGAGTGTCCTGACGGTGACAGTCCCACAGAGCACCTGCCTGCTGTGATCAGACGCGATCAACTGCAACATCAACACATGCTGCTGTTTAGTTTCAGGAGCTGTGCTGAAGTTTGTGACTCAGATTCTCAGCGTAAGAGCTGTTGACCCCGCGGTGTGAGGCTGAGGCTGAAGCAACGTCCCGTTCTGGTGAATTTACAACTTCACTTTCTGCAAACACGGCGGGTCCAAGCCATCCATCATCCGTCTGTGCCCACCACCCCGGCGCCGGCTGCTGCTCTGAGGCCGGGCTGCACAGCTCGGTCCGGGGTTCCGTCCCGCGGAGAGGGCGCAGGGTGGAAACACAGCTCAGGACAAACTCCACTAAATAACTACAGCTCTGTCAAACTGATGCAACAAGAACAAACAACTAAACTCCCACAGTGCGTGCGTGTGTGTGTGTGTGTGTGTGTGCGGGCACGCGACTTATCGTGATTGTCACCTATCAAACAACAAGTGCAGCTCGAGCCACAAACCATTCCCAACCAGATTTATTATATTATTTACTTACTATTATGTATTCCTGTCATCAGACCTCTGCTCTGGTTTTTTACACACACAGACGGAATTCACTTAAAAACCATATAAATTCCCGCCTGGTCTTGCTCTCTGGTAGATCATTGTTAAGATGGGCCTTCTGCTGTGTGTGTGTGTGTGTGTGTGTGTGTGTGTGTGTGAACTTTTCAGGACTCGCTGAAACGGCTCCGTTAAACTCTGTGATCTAAACCATCACTTGGAGCCAGTGGAGGCCTTCTTCACGATCATTTCTTTTTCCTTTTTAAAAAACAAACAAAAAAAAAAACAAACAAAAAAAAACAAACGCGCAGCCTCTTTGTAAAAATCACATTTGTTCCTTCGGTTGAAACCCAAGAGAACTAAAACTGTGTGTCCAGATGAAGACATCTGTCCTCTCCGCTCTGTCCACTGCAGGCCTGTGGAGGTTCAGCTTGTGTTTGTATCGGCTGAGAGACAGAGAGAGGAAACAGGAGTCAGTGTGTCCAGCTGCAGTGGGTGAAGACCAGTCATCTGACAGTGTTTTCATATCCTCCTTTAAAGCCCAGAGCCGGCGCGTGCAGGACGCTGAGCTTCATCTTAATTGATGATCTAAGTCGGCTGTTAATTAACGCCTTAATTAAATCGGAGCCAATTAACCGCATGATTAATCTGGTAGAATGAATTCAGCCAGCTCGTGAATTTGGAGCGTTTCATTGTTTGTGTGTGTTTGCGCTCACACGTAGCTGCAGACGCCTCTGTGTCTGCCCGCGCACCTGAGCCACGCTGATGAGGAGAGGCTCCATGCAGAGGTCACACCGCCGCCTCTGTGCGCTTTCACAGGGAGGCTGCTGTAGCTGTGCTGTGTCTTAACACTAAAACCAAATCAAACACGTGCTCGGCTCAGTTCAGAGGATCTGTCGGGTCAGTCCCATGTACAGCTCTGTCCCCCTGGTGTTTCTCACATTAAAGAAGTTCACACACACTCAGGCTGCTCATCAAACACACTGAAGAAACTCTGTTCATTTTAACCGGCTGCTACCTTCACTATGTTTATCTCTGTTTATCCCTGTCACATCCATGATGTCACTTTATTATGATTTTTTTTTATTCTTCTGATGCTCTTTGAATGGGCGCTGGTGTCCTGTTGAACAGTGCAGGGCTGCTTCTTCCCCCCTACGTCATCATTTTAATCAGTAAAAGAAAAAAAAAAGAAAAAAAAAGAACAGTTATTGTTTAGTTTTATTGTCACACTTGTGTTTTTTCCCGCACACACACTCCACGCTCATTAAATCACCACACATGCAATTAAACAAAAGCGCAACAAATTCAGGCCTACATCACAGCAGAGGTGTTCCCGGGGACACTGGGAGCCTTCAGCCTGCTGGGACTTGTTGTCCGCTGCCCACAGCCCAGCAGCGAAAGACAAATGTCTCCTGGCAGGATCATCACTTTTTCTTTGGAAGTTATTTCTGGCCTTAACTCCGAGAGGTAGAAAGAGAGAGAGAGAGAGGAGGTGATACGGCGCACAGCGCACCGGGCTGGACTCGAACCTGCGGCAAAGACGTTAGTATGTGATGGTGACCCCACACCTCTGCGTCTGCGTCCGCTGGACAAACTTGCTTTGTGTTGTAAGACTGAGCCGCATATCTGCATGTGTGGTGATGTATGTTTTTGCAGCACGTGTTGTGTTATCACACTGATGATGAAGATGTTCTGTGATTTTCCAGCGCGTGCTCCAGGGTTTGCACCTGTTTCCTTCAGTTACAGTTCAACTCTCAGAATTCCTTTGACATTTGCTAACTGTCCTGTTATTGAGGTGTGTGCCATCAATATATGTGTTATTATTATTATTATTATTATTATTATTATTATCATCATCATCATCATTAGTGACGTGCAGTGGGAGCAGCCCGTTGAACCAGCAGCAGTGTGTCCGACAGCAGCTCTGAGTCTCTCGGCTCTTTTCTCCTCATATCAGCGCGCTGGACGCGGCTGAATGAAACTTTTATATTGTCATCAGTGTTCAACAGAACTCCTTTATGCCCGTTGTGCCGCTCAAATTGGGCTCCCCGCCGCGGTTTTGTGTCGCGGCTTCTTTAACAAGCCGCGACTAACGAGGCAGCGACACCAAAATCCCGCGGACTCACAAAGCCTAGCGTGCATTTACCGAGCAGAGCCGCGGCTCCGCTCCTCCGGCTCTTTGTCTCCTTTCACAGGGAGAGGGGCGCTGAGTCATAGCGGGGACAAGGTGCCTATAGCCGGGCCTGTGTGTGTGTGTTTGTTCCTGAGCGGAGCTGCTTCATGTTCATTATGCAGGTTGTTAATGACAAGAGCTTCAGAGAGAGAGCTGCAATGAAGCCTTTATTGGTTCAGCTTCTTTCTTTCTTTCTCTCTTCTTCTTTTTTCTTTTTTTTCTTTTTTTTTTTTTTTTTTTTTTTTACCACAAACCTCAAAAGGCTTTGGTGTGGACAACTGAAGTAGAATGAATGTCGTGTGCCCTTTTCCATGCTCATCCTCCTAATCAGCTCAACACTCCACTCTCTTATCACTTTATGGATATAAATGTTATATAATAATAATAATAACAATAATATTAATATTATTAATAATAAATAATAATAATAATAATCTACAGACTGTAAAGGCCTATCTGTTTTTTTTGTTTGTTTTTTGCAATGAGTTTCACAACAAAAACAAGTTTCTTGTTCTTGATCCGTTCTTCCACGAGGACCACATCAACAAATAACCTCTTTTTTTTTTTTTTTTTTTTTAAATAAGTACAATTATTTATGATAATACACTTCTCCAAATAATATCTCAGCCACGGACTGATGTCATCAGAAAAATCAGACTTCCTGTAGCTAATTTGTGATTTGAGATCTGCAGCACAGAATTAAATACAAAGACGGAAATCTGAGACCAAATGTTAAAGATGGTCAAATGTTTTCATGCTGCTTTCTTTTGACTCCTTTGCTCCTGTGTGTTTATTGTTGGCCATGGTAGTTTAAGTTTTTATCCATTTTCAACGGTGGCAGGGCAGAGCCTGGTGGTGTGACGATGATCTGGATGAGCAGGAATAAATCCTGAACTCTCTTACTGTGAGAGGAGCAGGATGAAGTGATTTAGCACCATAATGCGCATAATTCATGTTGAAGAAGATATTGGCTGTATTTATTCACTCGTTCATTTAACTCCACACAGTCAAAGGCCCACCTGTAAACTGCCTCACTTTCACGTCGATAAAAAGCTGTCATCAGGTGCGAGTCTTTCTCTCCATGATAATGGAGAAAAGCTGTCGCTGATATGAAACATGCACAGATGTCATCTGAGTCTCAGCTGCTCCACTTCCTCTCTTCAGTATTTAACTTAAAATTGATCCTGAATTACATTCAGTAAAAATAAATATAGACCTCAGATCAAATGGATAAAATCTGCACTTGAAACATACACTGATCACACACACACACACACACACACACACACACACACAGAAATTATTATAAATATTGTAATATTCATTGATTTATGAATTAATTACATTAGGTTATTACATCAAATCATAGTGTGAAACATGAAGCTGCTCAGAGTTTGGGAGCTGGACTACAAGTGTGTGCTCATAACTTTATGTGCATTAGCATATATTAGCATATGAACCATTAGCAGGATGGGCTTGGCATTCAGCCGCTCTGTCCAGACAGTGTATTGGGTGTTTTTCACCTCAACATGCTTTTCTCAAAAAAGAAAAAAAAAAGTCCACATCTCTTGGATTTTACTGAAAACGACTTAAAAAAAAAAAAATCAGATATTGAATGTGTATTCCTTGTTGTTGTTGGTGATTAGACCAGAGGTAACCTGGATGATACTTTCTCTTTCTTTTTTTATTGATTCAGAGTCCAGAGAGAGAGGCATGTGTGTGGGTGCGGTGTATTGTCTTTGTATTGTATATCACGATGTAGTAAAATATTCATTGTTGTCTGTTTGCACAGATTACAGAGGTCAAACGAGCTGGGAGAGCGGTGTGGCTTCCATGATGCAAAACAGTGAGTTACAAGTACTGATCAATGCTATCATCATTTATGAGTTTAATCTGGCACTATGTAGGCCTACAGGTGTGTGAATAACTGTATTTAATATTTCTCAGGCAAAACTGAATTAATAATCAGATATAAGATGAAACTACTTTTTTCTAAACACATTTTATTTCTACACAAGCTTGAGCCGAGCTCAGATCAAACCATGACATCACAAACACCACAGCCTGATGTTGGTGAGCACCTGACAGACAGAACTAAACCAAGTAACAACATACACTAGCTGCACTACCAGCACTGAGAGCTGAGCCCTGCTCTCATTTCAGTCTATGATTTAGCCACATATGAATGGCCCCTGTAGAAGCTGCTGTTAACGTTCAATGAATTTGGTTTATTTAATTTAGGGCTTTGAATCAGCTCTGAATTCTATTTTTATGTTAACAATGTACGACAGATTCAAATTACAACATGTGTGTGTTAGAAAAATCACATGTAAGCATAGAGAAAAATGCATGATGTATTGGCAAACTTGCATATATAAATGAATATTGTTCACATATACTGATTTTACTCTTGCTTGTGCTGTTAAAATGATTGTATATCTGTCTGTCCATCATGTATTCAGAGGATGCATATATGTGATAATAATAATACAGATGACTTATATGGCAACCTTACTCTTGTTATTAGCCCATGTACCGTATAGATAGATAGATAGAAAATAGATAGAAAATACCTTATTGATAGGGAAATTCATATGTCATTTAGGCAATTACATTTTTATATGGGTGACCCATACCATACTTTATGTGCTGTGAACATAGTGAACTCCACCTGATTTCTTATTTTTTACTGCGGGACAAGAGGTCCATGCTGTCTGCAGTGAAGGTGTGTGGATTACTTCTCTCCATGTGTTTGCTTGTTTCCTTGTCCTGCATTTCTCCTCTGACCAGTATCAATCCCCCAGTGCACTGCTTCTATCCCCTGTGTCCATCTCACACTGGTTGTTATTGGATTATGCTTAACAAAATAAAATTCCTGCCATGTTTCTGACGTACAGTAGCATTAGGTTGAAGTCAGACTGGGTGCTGTCATGTGCCGTCACCTTCACCCTAATCAATTCTAATCCCAAACAGTGAAAATGGAACAGTTGGGGGGTGGTGAGGACCTGAAGGTGAGCACATCATTAGTGATTGAGCGTCTACCTCTCTTTCTAAATTACAGGAGTGATTAATTAAAATACTTATGAATCAAAAGTAGAGGAAATTTTATTTATTCATTATTCATATATCCAGAGTATACATCAGCTTTTATGTGATGATAATATAAGTGGCATACAGTATGTGAGGATAAGACTCTGTGAGCTATGTTTGGTTTGCATTAAAAAACAAAATGAACAAACAAAAAAAAAAAAATCATGACTAAAATTATTACTTTTACCCAAAACTGTTAAGAAATAATATTTCATCAATCATTTATTCCATCATGGAAAAACAGCCCTGGATCGTGAAGCTATGAGGACTTACTGCCACTTGTTGCCAGCACATCATTCAAAAAACACATAACACATTAAGAATGTATCTGAGTGAAAGGTTTGGATGAAGTGGGATTATAGCATTGTGTTGAGGTGCTGCTGTCAGATAAATGACAGACATGATTCCTGTAATGCAGACATTCTGGACCATAAGAGGAGCTGAGTGGGAAGGTTGATCTTTGTTTTAACCTTCCTCTGTGGTCATGGGCTCTGGGTAATGATCGCCTCGGTACAGAAGGCTGAAATCAGATCAGTTTCCTCTGTGCGGCTGGACTCAGCCTTAGAGATAGGGTGGAGAGCTCCATTATCTGGAGGGGAGTCATTTCTCCTTCACATTGAAAATTAGCCAGCTGAGGTGGTTTTGGTATGTGGTTAGGATGCCTTATTTTGGAGATTTTCAATTTATATCCAAGTGGGAGATGAGCCCAGCTTAGGCCCTTAGGAGGAGCTGGAAAGTGTTGCTGGAGAGAGATGTCTGGAACCTCCTGCTTAGCCTGCTGCCACTGGGTGGTGAGATGAGGGCCAGCTGAGGACCTTTAGTTCAAGTTATCTTCAGCAATGTCTCACTACCTGCTATTGACAGTCTGATTTGTTTCCAAATGATCCACCTTACAGAGTTTTAAAGACAATCTAGGGAAGGTTGAAATGACAAGAGGCCTCACAGGCTATAGTCAGTTATCTCTCCCTGCTTGTTGTAACGCTAGTGTTATCACGCCCTGACACAGCCTCTCAGAAATACTCACCTACAGTGAATAAATTTGAAAATTAATCTCATAGACGTCTGAAGCTTTCAACTAGATCTTAGCATCCTTGGTCCCATACTGGGAGTCTCTGCTCAAAGATAGCCTCTCTCGTCATGCAGTGTGGGAATGTCTTCCTTGATTTTTCTCTGGTTTCCCACTGACCCCTGGGTGGTCACCTTTGACCTAATCCCAGTGCATTCTTGGATTGGTTCTGGTCTGGTGTTCACAGACTGCCAATGTTGAAAACAATGTTCATTTGATGATGTGGTGTCATGATGTCGCCCCCTAGACAGAACTTGTTTAGTGTTGCAGCAGTAGCAAGTTAAACAGGGAGTTCCAGACATGCCACTCCCCAGGAATGCTAACCAGCTCCTCCTGGGGGATCCCAGGGTGCCCCAAGAGATATATAATCCCTCCAACAAGTTCTAGGTCTGCCCTGAGGTCTCCTTCCAGTAGGACAAGCTCTTCAACCCATCTTTGTAGGCTGAGCCCAGCCACCCTACTGAGGAAGCCCATTTCATCTGCTTATATCTGCTTACATCTGCTTGAGACACTTGATCTCCTTCACTTGGGAGCATTCTGCCCCTTTCCATCTGAAAACCATGGCCTCGGACTTGGAAGTGCTGACATTCATCCCTGCAGCTTAACAGTCAGATGTAAACCCTCCCAGTGAGCACCAGAGGTCATGTTCTGATGTGGCCAAAAGGACCACATATTAGGAGCAAAGATTTAATCCTAGCTTCTAAAATGGGCACACTCCTCAACCCGGGTGGGCCTTGACGTCCTGTCCAGCCTAAGTCCACAAAGCATGTAGAAGAACCTTCTTTCCAGCACCTTGGCATTGACAACCCACCAATGTAACATCTTGATAATTGGGATGCACCTTCCTGTCCCATTTCTAAAAGAACCTGTGGACCACTACCTTGGTACAGGTACTGTCCCTTAACTCCATGCAACACTGAAGAGATGTATCAGCCAAGACAGCTCTCCAGTATTCAGAGCCCTCAGCATCTCTGAGTGTATCTCATCCACACTCAGAGTGAGCGACTTGACTACCTCAACAACCTCTGCCAGGGTTATGGATAAGACCTCCCCAGAGTCTTCAGATTCAGCCTCCTCCCCAGAGGAATGACACCTCTCAGCCTTTTTAAGAATAATGTCCCATAATGACATCTATGTTCTGGGATCAGTGTAAATATGATTATTAATTGTGAGTTATGATATTATATCATGAAGAGTCAACACAGGGGCCTGGTCAGCAGCTGTTCATTTCTGGTCGCTGTCATCGTTCATTTCTAACCTTGACTGAGTGTTTATTGTTGTAACCATGGTGATTTTAACGGCCAACCTTAACGATCGTTTAAACAGTGTTTCTTCAAACCTGACCAAGCTCTGTTGTGCTTTAGCCAAAGGGATGTGATTGTGTCGAACTGGGTTGTATGATGTTGTGTATAGACAAATAACATGTTGTGTTGTTTCATTTGGAAGACTTTATAGGCGAAGCATTACATAGTTAAAATGAAAATTAATTGAAGTCAGGTTCAGTGTGAATGAGCTGATTTAAAGTGAAAGCTGCTGAGCTGCTCTCAGGGGCATGACTGCTGTGTGTGTGTGTGTGTGTGACAGAGAGAGAGAGAGAGACAGAGACACAGAGAGAGACAGAGAAAAAAGAGTGCCACAGAGGGACCATAGCCAAATTGACTCCATATGTCTATTAATTGTGTGTCAGCAAAGGAAAGCCCGGCCGTGCTCCTCAGGGAAATGACACTGTGATTAACATTTCTACAGCAAAACGATCGACCTCAAAACACAGAGTGAAGACGATGTGACACAGCATGGGGGAGAGTCGGAGGGTGAGATAATTCAGCGTCACACTCAACGTTAACAGCAGCTTCTACGGGGGCCATGACTCCTCCCTATGATTTAATTAACCAGAGGAGAAATTCAAAGCCTTGACAGTGTCAGGTGTGTTGATCCAGGGGATCCATCTGTGTTTCCACTTGAGGTGCTCTGCTCCAAGGAGGAAGGGATGGGGATAGGTGGGTGGGTGTGGGCTTATAGAGAGTCTCTTTTTGAAATTAATGAACAACAGTCATTTTCTCATTGCACTGGAGTATCTCCCTTTGCCTGCATAGGTTCTCTCTGGGTTCTCTGGCTTCCTCCCACAGTCCAAACACATGTGCACTAGCTGGGGGGTTGGAAAACTTAAAAATCTTGAAAGACTTGACCCCAGTGTGGGGGGAGTTACAGCAGCAGTGTCAGGTTGTCAAGGAGATGTCATAGTAGAAGCTGCGTCTGATACACAGGTGACAGACTGTGTCAAACCTGTTGTACATCAGGTTGAACTCTGAGGCCTCGTCCACATCACCTGATGCTGTCTGGCTGTTCATACTTCTCTTTATAGCCAGAGATGGTCCTCATCATCTTCCACATCTCTCTGGTGTTGGTGCAGCTTCCTCTCTTTTTTTTGTAGTCTTCTTTTCTTCAGCTCCTGTTGATCATGCTTGAGCTTCTCCCTGTCTCCATCCCTCCCTTTTTCTGGTTGAGGAGGGTCTTGACGTTACAACTGATCCAGGGTTTGATGTTTGGAAAGCTGAGTACAGCCCTTGCTGGTAATACAGCAGCCATGCAGAAGTTGATGTAGTCTGTGGTCTACACAGACATTAGTAAGTCCAGCAGCACACTGAACAGGAAAAAATGATATGAGCATGGACATGAAATGTGTTTCCTCAGCCAGGTCACAGAGAGAAGTTCTTCATTTTCGTGGTGGTCACCCCTCTGATGATGACTTTCCAAAAATATGTAGGCTGACTACCCTCATGATGACCCACTGTGCTAACCCTCTGTGTGTATGTGTGTGTGTGTGTGTGTGTGTGTGCGCTAGTTGTATGATTTATTAATGTGCCGTTGAGAGGTTTTTAAATCTGCAATATGCTTCCCCCACAGAGCCATTAACACACAATAGACAATTGATTTAGTGTAAATCCCGACTTAACCTGCAGCGTGTCACAGCACAGACTGATGCTGCTGCTGCTGCCTCTGCTGAGAGAAAGACATCAGACCTGCAACATGCTCATCAACAGACAGAGCATTTCAAACATCACATGAAAGCCTACAGGGCAGCTTGTTTGTTATTTATTGTCGAACATTTACACGAACAATGTCCTAAGATGCTCTTTTCAATCTGAAATGCATCAGTCTTCGGACACGCTGGCCCAACGTTCGGTCTCTTAGGACAAACATTCAACATCTCTAAATTTTTTGTGGTTTCTGAGCAATGGTGACAGTTAGGAACAATTGCATGCAAACTACGATGGAAGTCTGGATGTGAGTGTTTTTTTTTTACATTGACACCTATCCTGTTTTCTCCAAATTGAAAAATCTTGAAAAATATGCACACAGGTGGAGGGTCCCATGAGGAAAGACTTGGCTATGCCCTGAATTTTTATGAGGTCTGGTTCCTTTTGGTATGGATCAACAGAAATGATACATGATACATTATGTATATACATATATACATATATATACGTATATACATTCTCTGGATATATGAAAACATAGGTTTATAATATGAAATACCCCTAGGACAATTTCTATTTGTACAATATAAAATATCAGTATAATTAATTTATATTAAAGCATGCTGAGTTTATTAATACATAAAACCTGTGTCCAATATAAGCACACTTACTGTACATACACCACTGACAGCAGACACAGCTGTAAACCTTCCAGAAACAGACAAGAGACAATTTATATCTTTGACAGAAGAGAAGCTTACGATGATTTTTTCATCTTTATCTCATCTCCCTGAGTCATCCCTTCCTCATGCATGTGCCTGGTCAGTGTGGCTGCTCAGTCCATTGTTCTCAGACTTTTCATTGTCTCTTTCATCTTTTGATTTGAACTGAATCCCTTTAAAAAGAAAACGTGAATAAACCCATTACCAAAAATCTTATTTTGTTTGTGTGTGTGTAGGTCACAGTGGCGTAAACCAGCTGGGAGGTGTGTTTGTGAATGGGAGACCTTTACCTGACTCTACCAGGCAGAAGATAGTGGAGTTGGCTCACAGTGGAGCTCGACCCTGTGACATATCCAGAATACTACAGGTAAACTCATCACGTCCAGAGCTGAACCTGTCAGCACTGACACTAACATTGGTACCACATAATGGACCAGCTGAACTGGCAGAACCTCATTGATGTGGATCAGAGGTCAACCACAGAAACACATAGTAGAAATGTTGAAATTCATTTCGACCATTGCCCTGATCATTTGTGAGATCATCTATGTGTGTAATGTGTGCTGTGTGCTGTGTTTGGGTGCAGGTGTCTAACGGCTGTGTGAGTAAGATCTTGGGCCGGTATTACGAAACAGGTTCAATCCGTCCACGGGCCATTGGAGGGAGTAAACCAAGGGTAGCTACTCCAGAGGTGGTGGGAAAGATCGCTCAGTACAAGAGGGAGTGTCCGTCAATTTTTGCGTGGGAGATCAGAGACCGACTGCTGGCTGAGGGAGTCTGCACCAACGACAACATACCCAGTGTAAGGCCCTTTTATTTTTAAGGCACGTCATGTCAGTCAGAGGTTTGTACAGGACGAGCACTAGATTCATTGTAGTATACCAGCTGATGTTCTACACTGTGTCAACAGCAGGAGCACTGGGTGGGACATACACACATGGTATCTTACCAGAGTCAAAAAACATGATGCTGTTTTACTGCATCACATTTACATTTTTTATTTACACAGGCTTGAAGTTGTGAACCAAAATCATCTGGTCATCCTTCAGTGCAAGTGAATGGATGTTACCATCAGAGTGAAATTTGGATGAAAATTTCCTTATTTAATTTTGTCAAGCAGGTAGACCATGAGCTGAGCTTAAAAAGTGTACTGGATCGACTCGCTCTTTACCTTGACCTGGCTATGTACAAGTATACTTTTTGTTTTTTCCTGTTTTCATGCAACAGGCTTTTGATATTGATGTTGCCGGTTGTCTCTGAACATTGGATTTATATGAGATAAATTATTTATATGAGATAAATTGCAGAGGACTCCAGGAAAGTCAGACAGAGTGTGTCTGCCCTTTTTTATCCAATAAACAGTTGTTCAGGTATAATCCTTTTATCATTGTTTCCAGGTTTCATCCATAAATCGGGTGCTTAGAAACCTGGCCAGTGACAAGCAACAGATGGGCTCAGTGGGAGCTGAAGGGATGTTCGACAAACTCAAGATGCTCAACGGACAAAGTACCTGGGGGGGACGCTCAGGGTGGTACGCCGGGACTACACTCACTACCCCAGGTAAGACGGTAAATCAGACGAATGCTGACTCTACCACCACACTGTGGCTACTAGAGCGACTGTGTGTCAGAAGCTTCTTAAATTACAGCAGTAAGCAGAGATCTGCTCTACCTCCTGAGCCATAATCCCCCAATACGTAGCCTGTGTGTTTACATGTTTATATATATATGTATGCACATTATGCCTGTCTTTATAGGCCCAAAAGTCTGAGGGCACTGCTCCAAAATGTGAGGATAAACATGTTTAGAATTTATTAAATTAATTTATATATTAATAAAAAAAACACATTTTGTTCACAGTTTATTTATTTATTCACAAAATTTTAAATCTTAGTCTTAATCCTACCAAAATTCTTCTGTTCATTTGCCTTGAGCTACTCAATGATGTACATCATCATTGTGTCTGACATTAACATTTACTTTTTTTTTTTTTTTTTAATGCAGCATGCATACTGAATTACCCGCTTGTGAAATTTGGACATAGGTCTCATTGTATAGTTGAAATGAGCAGCTTCATATCCTTGTCCCTCAGTGTGTGTTGCTGAGGGCCCCAGTTGCTGTACGGGGGTCGCTCATATGCTGCTGCTCCTCCTCCAGCACCTTGGGATTACAACAGTGGAACAAAATCATGCTATACTCGCACGGCTGCTGCCTCGCCATCAGTCTACAGCATGTTTGTGCCTGTGTGTGTGTGTGTGTGTGTGTAGGGAGGGGGGGGGGGGGGGGGGGGGGGGTCTGCTCTCATTTGTGTCTCTTTCTGCCTGACTGACTGTGACACTGAGCAATGGCTTCATTCTGTTTTGCAGTCTCTGTCTGCTGGGGATAATGAATAATTAGGGTAGCACCACAAATAACATAAGTTCCACAGGGAGCAGGACTCAAGCTCTCTCCTGCTCAGAGTTCACATGTTGGAGATCTCTGCTCTCACTGTAGCTTCACTCAGCATTAACTCACATGCATGGTTTAATTTCAAGGGTTTGGATAGTACACGTTGGATTGTAGTAAAGTAGAAAATGATCCTTTTTTTAAGAGAATAATAGTGATCATAGATAGATAAAAGACAAACAAAAGGTGTGAAACAATATGAGAAAAATGGTAAAACCTTAAAGTTCTCCTCCACCTCCTGAGAAAAATAACACTTCGGGTGCTCCCTGAGAAAGGCTTGAAATATGCTGGATTCTAAACGTTCATTTTCATGTCACACTTTGGTGGTAAAGAGAGAGGGCTACGGTAAACTCACCAACCTGTAATAAAACCTGTCAGCATGTCAACAAAACACAGTCTGATTCTGGTGAACAGGATGATGACAACCCAAACCGTCATTCACCTTTAATGAAGCTGTTTCAGTGACAGACCATGATTTTAAAAATATATTTTTTATATTCAAATGGACAGGTAAATAGTCACATGCTCTATTTAGGCATATCATTAAGGCACTGAAAGGAAACATGCTTTTCACACCAGTACCACTGCAGTCACAAACATGATGCATGCAGTTTTTTCAGTTTTTTATACAGTGTACCTGTATTTTAATCAATTACTAAAATCATTTCCTCCTGCAGAGTGTCCTCAGGCAGAGGGGGGAGATAGCACCATATCAGTTAGCTCCAATGGTGAAGACTCAGAGGAGACTCAGATGAGACTTCAGCTGAAGAGAAAACTGCAGAGAAACAGAACGTCTTTCACACAGGACCAGATCGAAGCACTAGAGAAAGGTAAGTGTGTGACAGTTAAAGCATGCCAGTGTTGATACAATATGTACAGAGACTAAACACAAAAAACAGAATGTGTAGATGAACTAGAAACAAATCACATTAGTTAAACAGTATAGAGTTGTTTAAATAAACTTGAATTTATGAATAAAATATATGTCCTTAACAATAAAATAATCTGTTGTATCATATAAAAACTCATAATATAGATATTTTGGTGTATGTATAAATATATTTGATATAAACATGTATCTTTGATTGGCATCATGCACCTCTTGATGGTCAGCTCCCAATTAAAATATCAGTGGATCTCTTCTTTAACATTCTCACATGATCATCACTTTACTGTACATTGACCTATACATTGACCTGTACATTGATCTATATAAACCGTTATTGTCGTGTAATGTCACAATGTGGTTTTGTTCCAGAATTTGAAAGGACTCACTATCCAGATGTGTTTGCCCGAGAACGTCTCGCCAACAAAATAGACCTTCCAGAGGCAAGAATACAGGTAGCTCCATAATGCTTAGGCGTACAAGTTGATGTGTGTGTGTGTGTGTGTGTGTTGGAGGTAGGGTTTGATTGCCTCTTGTTCCCCCTGTCCATTGTGGTCATAAAGAGAACGTTACTGATTAAAGCTCAGCTGACACTTAATGTTGAGGAGGGTTGCTCCTCCCCTACCCTTTAACCATATAACAACCAGTGTACTTTTATCCTCTTGCCTTTGCTGGACTGTGTAGGTTTGGTTTTCCAACAGAAGAGCAAAGTGGAGAAGAGAAGAGAAGCTGAGGAACCAGCGTCGCCAGGTGTCCAACTCGTCCAACCACATCCCCATCAGCAGCAGCTTCAACACTGGGGTTTACCAGCCTCTACCACAACCTACTACACCAGGTACTGATATCGACATCCATGAGTACATACAATGCACATATAATATGCACACTTGAGAAGCATCATAACCACTGTCTACAGGAGTGTTCCTTCTGACTTGTCAACTGATGTTAATAATAACACACTCTGTGCCATGTCCCTGTATTTCTGGGACAGTGTAGCATTGAGCCAAGGTACATCACAGTAGCCCAGGTGCATAAAACTCTGTACATTTGTGGATTAAACTTTATTTTAGTACAGTAACCCCAGGTGTTAATGTACTGCTTTACTCCAGATGACCCTAGATGCACATTAAATGAATAAAGGAAACATTGAATAATAGGTTCTAAATAAATAAATGTTTATTTAAGGCCACAGGAGCTATCCTGCAAATAATGGTCCCCTCCTTCATCTCTCCAGTGTCCTTCTCGTCAGGATCCATGTTGGGAAGGCCAGATCCAGTTCTGTCCAACAGCTACAGCATACCAGCCATGCCCAGCTTCAGTATGGCTGCCAGCCTGCCGATGCAAGTAAGACAGAGCATACACAACGTGTCTGTGAATGTTCTCATTCGCCCAGGTCATTGTTATCTCTCTCTCAAATTAAATCGAAGGCAACTCTAGGCAACTCTAGGCAACTCTAGTCCGCACTAGTCCAGACTAGTGCGGACTAGAGAGACCAATACACAAGAACTGATGAAGCCGCTTGGATAAGAGGCGAAACGTCTTCCACAGACAAATACAAGTCCAATTGCCTTCGATTTCATTTGAGAGAGAGATAGCATACACAACCAATCAACAGTCTGTGTCCAGATAGCACAGCACCTAGAGTTAGAGAGGACATGTATCTCTATACGTCCAACTTTGTCAGTGTAGTCCTGTTTGTACCTGTATCTCCTGCCAGTGTGGATGAGTCAGGCCCAAACACAGTGACTAAATAGTTGCTCATAGTGGAAATATTAGACCCCCTCCAATTAAATTCAAGTGTTTAGCCTTGTTAATTTCCAAGTGCTGTTTATACATATTGCAAGACAGATGATGAGAGAAATTTGCACCTTGAGCTGCAGTGAACCAGTGACATCCTCAGAAACACACATTCAGACAGACAGAGTTCCATATGTCACAGACCTAAACAACCAGTCCTGTCTGACCTGACGTCAGCACAAGATAACAAACAACATAAACAAATAAAAGATGCCAGTCATGCGAAAAGCTATTATCCTCTGAGTCTGGGTCTGACTGAGGCTCTGATGTTTCCTCCTCTAACCATCTTCATGCTCTCTTAGTTCAAAACTTGTCTGAGATGAACTTTAAGAACATTGTGCAGTGTTGGTGCTTGAAAGTTAGAAGCACTCATCAGCCAAGGAGCCAAACATTGGATTAACTTATTGTTGTGGTATTTGAGTGTCTTCTATGAATTTATGTTTCCAGGCCTCCAGTCAGACCTCTTACTCCTGCATGCTGCCCACCAGCCCGCCGGTAAATGGAAGAAGTTATGACACATATACTCCTCCACACATGCAGCCACACATCAACAGCCAGTCAATGACGTCCTCTGCAACATCGTCAACAGGTAGGAAGTTATGCAACTACCTATGTCCCCTGTCCTAATAAGTTTCATGTATAATTTTTACTGATGTGCTTTTATTTTGCATTTACAAAAAGTAGGTGTTGTACATAGAAATTTAGTATGTCTATATATATTACATTTGCATATGGGTGTGCACAGGATGTGTGCTCAAAAAAATACATTTTACTTCTCAACATTGTACACTATATCTTACTGAATGGAAATGTTATAATCTGTAAATCTGTTGTGCTTCTGTTTCAATTTCCACCTGATCCCCCATTTCCCATATGCAGTATTTTTGGAGCCTTTGGACTCCCTTATTGTGTACATGTGACAACGATGTGTGGATTTGGACAGCGGCTGTAGCGGCACAGCCTGCCAGATTAAAACTAAAATATGTAAACTGACCATTTCGACATTTGATTAGATTAAAATAATCTTGTTTCCATTATTATTCTATTTATTTTTAATTGATTGTTGGTGCAACTCATCTTTAAAATCAACACTGTAGGTCTTTCAGCACTTTCCACGACAGCTGCACAGGTGGATTAGTGTGAACTTTTGATTTAAATGTAAAGACACACACACCCGCTTACATCTTCAAAACTGTGTGTAAACAATGTAAATAATACATTATAGTCTGACCTTAAAACAATACTCCCACTTCTACTCTTGTAACCTCTTGGTTTTCCTTTTACCAGGTCTGATATCTCCTGGTGTCTCAGTTCCAGTCCAGGTTCCAGGAAGTGAAGCAGACATGTCACAGTACTGGCCCCGCTTGCAGTGATGGTCAGTAGCGACTGCAGCGACAGGACTGAAGGGGGCATTGAAGCAGCTGTAACACACCGTGCTACAGCAAATGACTATGAGCACATGACTCTTATCAATGGTTGTGAAAACTATTCTGGAGATGAGGAGGACGGAGGAAGTGTGAAATGCATACTGGTGAAGGGTTTTAATTGTACTGTAAACTTTTACAAGATCGACTACAGCTGGATCCTCTCCACTTTGTCTCCATCTGCTGCTACTCATAGACGGGCTGCAGAGGACACACTGAATGCGACGCTGTGGCCTGAGCTGTTCTCTGGAAGCTCAGCGAGGTGGAACGTCCTTTAAATGAACTCCAGACAGGAAGAAACTGCTCAGTGTCCTGTGAGAAGGCACATTACCTCTACTTTCAGTTCCTAATTTATATCATGTCGGTGTATTTGTAGCAAAACAAAGATGTTGCTTGAATGTAAAAGGGAGAACTTCACGAGACTTGAAATGAACTCCAAAAGCCCTGGTCTGGGATGTGTAAAGAATTTCAGAACGTGGACTCTGGTGATCTGTGTTTGGTATTGTAAAAACCCCGACCTGGATGTGATCTGCTCACTGGCATGGACTCTCAGTTTGTTTTAATTCCAAAGCCACATATTGAAAGACTGGAAACAGAACAAATACTATGCTAACTTATGAGAAGTGAACATTGTATTATGTCTGGAATGTAAATCTGTTTCTAATTTCAAAGTGTAAAGTATTTGTCTTCTCAAGTGGTCTGGGAGGGTTTCCATAATAAAGTTATTTCAATTATACCGCTTCCATATAATCTGTACTGTTGCTCTGAGTTTATTTGTTGAATCTCATTATATATAATGTCTAAAACACCCAGCTCCATGAGAAAACCCTGATCTGAATGGATCTTATGTGAACTCCAGCTGTCCAGTACAGACCCTGGCACACACAAGTCAGCTGATTGGCTGTTGTGCACTGTTTTTGCAGTGGCACAACTACCTGCACACACAACCTGTCAGAATAGTGTGAACTGATGCAAACACATGCAACTAGACAAACATGCTCCATTTTTTTCTTTTAATCATCTTCATCAATTTGACATGCAGTGCTGGAAATTCACACAACAGAATATTTACATATGGTATGAATGTATGGTACTTGTTCAGTGTAAAAAAAAAATACTGTGGTTCAAGTGGAATATCCATAAATCAATTAACACTGTTCTTACATTATTTGTTGCTGCAGGAGACAACCTCCATATCGATGTATGTGAGTACAGTGTCATTTTACTGTCATTACTGTACACAGACTCCAATGAAGCTTGAGATGATGGCTGGATGGTAGAGCAGGACTCCTCCAGTGCTGGTGGGTGGAGGGTGTCTGGACGCAGGATCAGCAGGACACATTGACAGCAGAGGCAGGAGGACACCTCAGGAGGAGGCTCAGTAGGATGGTCTGAAGGTCGATGAAGACAGTACTATTATGGTGGGTGGTGGAGAAGCCAGGACTGCCACTTTTACAACATACGTTTGCGACAGTAGGCCCAAGTACACATCCAGAGTGAGCCTCCTCTGTAATGTAGCACCATGATAATGATGTCAATCAAAAGGTTCTCCTGAAGCCTTGGACATCAACCATTTTCAAATCCTGTCTATATTATGAAAGTGACTTGGACTCAAGTCGCATTAAATCACACTGACAGACAGTGAAACTTGAGGCCCGTCCTTAAAAGATTTGAGATTTGGGGCATGTGAACAATCTTATCTTAGCTCCAGTAGGGAGGTTCTGTGTTCACCCTTGTCTCTGTTTATTTTCATGCAAAAAGAGCAGAACAGATCTGCACTGAACTCAGTGGACCAGGGAGATCAATTTTTATGTAGAACCAGATCATTTACTGTGACTGAGCCAGTGTTCTTGTGTGAGGTCTGATGCATCTGCAGGCACAGGAAGATTCCTGGTGGGCTGCTTCGGCTGTTGGGCCACAAGGTTGATGGGAAGAGAAGGAGGGAGTAAAAGAGGCAGAGAGGGAGAGAGGGAGACAGATGGATAGAGCTGTGTGGTGGTGATCAGCCCAGCGGAGCAGGCTGCACAGTCTGTGCACACGGCCATCATCTCCCTCACTTCTGTCATCACCACAGCTCCCAGTACAGCTCTGTGTGGGTTCTGATAAATACACAAAATGAAACAAATGCATTGCAAATTCAGAAAACATCTTCAACCTGACAAACTCCAAGCCCCCCCCCCCCCCTTTTCCCAGAATTATGGCAAAGATGAACTTGAACCTACAGCAATGCACTTGTTATTCAGCGCTTCAACTTCAAAAGTCACATTTGGGAATCAAACATGTTCCAGCTAGGTTCATCACTTTTTAGGTTCCCCTGGAAACACTTCTGCTCATTGTGTGAATTTGCAGCACATGTGGAGTCAAACTGATGAATACATTCTCTGATATAAAATAAATTATGCCTTAATAGATAAAGAAGGGATGATGATGTTTTCATTTTGAGTTCAAATGCCAAAACTACTCCACTGCAATTAATTTAGTTATAAACGACAACTGTATGATGCATACACTATGACAAACTGATAGAAAAAGAAGTGTAACCTTTGCGTAATGTACTATTCAACACATGTAGCATAGAATTTGAAACAAAATAACAACTCTTGAGAGCGTATTTTATTAAAAAAAAAAAAAAAAATCTGAGATCTACTTAATTGAAGCCAGTCTTTTCCTGACCTTCATCAGTGTCTTTGTTGCCTAAATCAAACCACACACTCACGATCCTGGTTTGTGCAGATGTGTCCACTGCGACCATCTCTGTGCAGCTCCAGTGTGGTGGGTGACTGTAGGAGAAACACTCTCAAAAGTCCAGGTATCAGAAGTCATGAGATGAGGGAATCGTGTGAAGTCAGGTTTGGTCTCTATGAAGCTGGCGACAGCATCTTGTGCATCTAGGGAAGTATAGGACGTGGAATTTAGCACACTGTGCATGTTACAACTACACACAGAGGTACACACAAATTTTATACACTGCAAATTGAGAAGTGAAGCATTGTTGAAAAGAAAGAAAACTATTCATTGGCTCTCTCCCTCCGTTTCATTCATTCATTCAGCCCATCATTTCTTTCTGTCTTCCATCGGCCAGCGGGTGGCTGCAAAATGAGAATGGGGTCAACCTCTCCTCATTTACCTAACAAAAGACTGGAAAAAAGAGAGAGAGAAAGAAGAGCTGACGGCTGTCACAAAGAGAAAGAGAGAGGAGATCAAGACAGATGACCTGTAGCTTCACTCTGAAAAGTTTCATTCTATTGCATCTCATGCAGTCCACATCATGTCAGCACCTATCAATAACCGTCTGCATCAAACAGCATTACAGGAACTAATCATCAGAGAGAATTTATAGAGTGATCAATGATGGCTTCCCACCTTCCATCACTGAAACAAGAGTGATGACAAGATCATTAGGTTATTCTGTTCATAACAGGACTGTCTCAGGAGTGTGTGTGCACACGTGTGTGAGTGTGTGCGTGTGTGCGTGTGTTTGCAGCCTTTCTAAGGCTTTTCAAAACAACATTCAGCTCCTCTCACCACATCCACACGTCTCCTTCTTTCACCTCAATTCATATTCAAAATAATATATGAGACGGAAATTCTAATTAAATTTTGGCCACACCCACTGGAATGAGGACTGGAAGGAAATTAAAATCACAACAGGTAGAATCTGTATTCAAAATCAATTTACATCTCACTGACACCTCCTACTTACCAACTAACATTCAATTGTATTATCATTATCAGCAGTATAGTACTGTTATAAAAAATATATATATATATATATATATATATATATTTTTTTTTCAGTTGACATATTTACTGTTGGTTGTTATTTGTTGTTATCTTGAGTTTATCAGGTTGATTCCTTTGGCTGTTTTTGTTTCTGCAGCTTTTCCACTGACATAAAAAATGACTAAGATCTGCTAATATTGGGCTTTTTTCTCAATAACAATCAGCATTCAGAGCACAGTGTGGCATATCACAGTTTTCCTCATTCACTTTTGCTCAATTCTCAGATGAGAAAAGGGTTTTTGAAACATGAAGCTCACATCTCTGAATGAGTCTGTTGTTCACAACAGGTAAGAATTTGTTTTTCATTTTCATAAAGTTTGCATGTGATGCTCAAAGTAGAAGTGAAAGGAATATTAACATTAAGTCAATAAAGGGAATTATTTTTTATATTTATGACAACATGAAATATAGATTGGATGGAGATAGAAAATAATCGTGACCAAATGATGATCCTACCTGGTCTTTATCAGAATGTCAAACCTACACAGGTTCTCTGCCTGCTTTGATGCAGATTACACCAGGGTAAAGGACAGTCTCTCATCAGACCACCAGGGAGTGATTCTGGACACACATGTCACTGTGCAGCATCAATACAAGAACAGCAGCTGGACCAGAGCACTTTCAGACTATATGGCAGAGATCTTCACAATGTCTTTACCCGTTCCCTGAACCACACTGTTGTCCCAACATGTTTTAAAGCAACAACCACCATGTCTACTCCCAAGCAAAAAAGCATTGGTTGTTTAGTTGACTAATTTCCAGCATCCCATTCCAGCCACACTGGACCAGCACCAGTTTATCTACTGGGCAGAACAGATCAACAGAAGATGCTACCTGTGTTGCCCTCCACACTGCACTGGAGGACCCAAAATGTCCTCATATATACGATGCTTTTCCTGGATTTTTGTTTGACCTTTAACACCATCAGTCCTTGCAACTTCACAGACTGGGTTCGAACACAGATTACCGGGCGTGTTTGTGCCATAGCGCCGGAAAGCAGTCCATGTTTCTTGTGAGACGAAATCTGGGACACTGGGTGGAGGGGCTGATCCTCAAATGTGGGTTTTTGGCCAACAGACGTTAGGTGGCAGGCAGAGAGGCTCCATTCTCCCCATAACAAGTCATCTACACCATCACAGTTACTCTGAAGCTGTTTAATTAATGCAAAAATCTTGCATAGTTCCCATCCAGAGCAAGAGAGAGTGTAGTGGACTTCAGGAAGAAGAGGACAGCCAGTCATCAACAATGAAGCAGGGGAGTTTTAAAAATCTGGGGGTGAACATCACTGAAGACCTCTCCTGGCCATCACATTGTCAACACCATAGGAGATCACAACAGTGTCTCTTTTTGCTGAACAAGCTGAGGAGAGCTCATCTGCCACAGAATATTCTGGTAAAATTCTGCAGGTGCACTGTGGAGCATTTTACCACAGACTGCAGCGTAGCAACGTTTTCCTGCTGCACTAGTAGACAACTATCTGGACTGAAAAATAGCTTCTTCCACCAAACTGTTGAACATGGCCTGAGCCGCTCATTCCAGTTTTTTAAAATATAAAAAGTATATTGTTCAAAAAGTAATAAAAAGTAGTAAAATACAACTTGAAATCTCACTCTCACTCTGTGAAAAAGGAGCCTGTCACATTTTTTTATTAGCTTTAGTGACTCAAGTTTCATAAAAAAAACAAAAAAAAACAAAAAACACCTGCATATACCCACTAACATTTGTGGCTGACTACTCTCTGGAGTATCACTGTCACTATGCTCCACCATGATGACTGATACACAACAAACCCACATTGTTTGTTGCGCATGCATGGTTGATGCTGTAAAGAACCTGAGTCAAATCAACCACAGTCATTGACCAAAGGTGAAAATTTGAATTTAAGTGGCATTTCAACCGTGATATAGTGTGAAAGCAGTCAACATTTCATCTCTAATCTCTGGTGTTTTAATTTTTCAGCCTTACATTTCTTCTTCACTGAGGAAGACATTTGTTTTGGTTTAGTTTTCTATTTATCCGTTTTAAAGCTTGTTGTGTGTGTGTGTGTGTGTGTGTGTGTGTGTGTGTGTGTGTGCGTGTGCATGCGCGTGCACATGTCTCCAAATCCTTCAGCAGGAGGAGCAGAAAGAGAAACAGAGGGAGGAATGAAGAGAATATTGTTAGATGAATGAAAGAGCAGCCATCCATCCACTGAGTCAGACCGAGCCGGAGAGACAACAGCTCGCTGTCTCCGTCTTCTCCCACAGCAGCTGATATCTTCATACAAATAATCATCATTTACATTCTAATTAAAAATCATCATTATGTTGATCATTTACATCCTAATGAAAAACATTTGCATGGTAATCACAGCAGGGTGGTATTGTGACAGCCAAGCAGACAAATAAAGAGACAGACGGACAGAGTGGACAGACTCATAGATAAAGGCAAAGTGAAATGAAACCAATCAGAGCAGATGGGAATCAGTGCAGTGTTTGATTCACTTTGACATCTTTATTTCAACCAGTGGGAGACCTCCCCCTCAGAGACCCCTGTACACGCAGGCCTTAATAAATACAGTGCATTGTGATGAGAGCTGCTGTCCTGCAGCCTCTGATAACAAATAAATAACAGACCTGCAGACTGTGAGCACAATGGAGGCTTGTCAACTGTCAATAGAGAAATATTTAATCAATGGAGGAATCCTATCAAAGGAATGATTCACTCCTGCAGTCTTCCTCCACGTAGCCCACTACAGTGTTAAACAGAAACCGTTTCCCTCACAGATCCACTCAGCATTGTTCACTGAGCGCATGTGTGACACACATCACACACACATCTGAGCTGTGGAATCTCACATGTGGAGATCAGTTTCCATCAGGAATTAAATGTCCTGAATTTTCATCTCTGGTGTTGTTCTGCTTTGTTGCTTCATGTATGAGTCCCCTCCAGCTTGAACACAGGCCTGTCTCCAGCAAATCAGGTAATAATAAGTCCACTGTGTCTGGCAGTGCTGCCCTCCAGTTTCTCCACTGTCACAGTTTAAAAGCTTTATTGAGACATTCAAAGGTGAAGATTTAGATACATTTTAATATTGGTCACTGCAGCTTCTTAACGATCAGTCTGATTTCAGACATAAGTCTGTCTTTTGTATCTTTATGTTAACAGTAGTAAAACGCTCACCCTCACTCTGGCTCTGGCTCCATATCTTATTTATATACTACACTGTGAGTCTGTCAAATCACAGAACACTGCCCCCCATAAACATGTTGGCAGTTATTTCATATAATGTTTGTCACCAATAAAGGAACAGATACCAATTTACAATAAGACAACCCTCATAAAGGATTTATAAATGGTTTATAATTGGGTTATTAATTCAGTTGTTAACACTAGAAATAATAAATAAAATATTATAAACACAATTATAACACAGTTTCCATGCACTGGTGCAGCTCACTATTTTGCAAGATTAGGTCGATGTACTTCTCATTAATGTTGTTAATGACTTTCTTTAAGTGGTCAAAGGGACCTGTAATAAAATAATAAATGATGATGTGTTTTGTCATAATAGACAAAAACACTTGATGAAATGTTAGCTAGCCAATAGAGTGATAACCAAATGGCCCCTCAGTGGGAATGAGGAGCAGAGTGTTGGTGTGTCTCACTGGCTCCTGAGCGGAGCCTTGTTAAAGTCTTTGCTCTCAGTATTAGAAGCTTTTCTTCAGGACAAAAACAGGGTTAGGCTGCTCTGCACATCAAATGTGGAGGTCAAACTGATCCACGTATCAAATAGAGAGGCTGGCCCATGCCACACATCACACAGTGAGGCTGCTCTGGGCCACACACTGGACACATTTAATCTGAGCCCGCCCTCCTATTGGGACAGAGAGCTCAGACAGACAACACACAGCCCAGCGGACTTACATCACCTCTGGCAGCTCGAGTGCTCCTTCTCTTCGTGGCTTTTCTCCTTTTCTTACCTTCCACTGTGGACAATCTCCTTACGCCACAATAGCATGGAGGATCCCTTTAGACCACAATGCCATGCTGCTGCAGCATGGACAATCCTGTCCAGCTACAAAGCACGACATTCTCTGCTGCTCAGCTTAAATTAGCTGTGCTCTGATACATCTCAATACAGCTTCAATGCAGCTTCAGTACAATTTAAATATGGCTCAAAACATCTCAATTCAACCTCAGTGCTCCTCAATGCAGCTTCAATACTCTGTGCCTACGTCTTAATACGGCTCAGTACATCTCAATACAGCGGAGGCAGATCTAAATGCAGCCACAGAGCAGGTCTATGAAACCATTCAGCAGCTCATTTTCACTACCTGCAGCCCTCAGCGCTCTGGGCTCAGTTTGTTGCTGCTGTGGATGAATGAGTGACAGAATGGAGAGAATTCCAGTTGGGACACTCAGTCAAGAGTTCAGCTTGACTCATAACGACGGGAGCTTAACGCTGACTTAACAAACTGAATGGTTGTCAGCGCTGCTAACTGAAGTATGTTGGCTGCCTCTGGATGCTCTAAGAATGGCTAACACTGCCTTGGATCAATATTTACCCCAAATAACGTGTGCCAGTGTTTACTGTCCTCTCCTGAGCTCTGAATGGAAGAATAAACACTCTGACAAAGCACAGAAGACTCGTGGAGGGACAAGGGCTTGTTTCAACACTGTGACCAGGCATCTGATACAGTAGCTCTACACGACAACAGATAAACACTGTCAGAATTTCACTGTAGCTCACTACTGTGTGGCTCAAAAAACCCTCAGTATTGCACATGGAAATCACATTAAACTGTTGAGAGTGGAATTCACAGGAACCTTCAGACACCAGCATCAGTGTTCTCCTATAGTATTATGTCCTCCAGTCCTCCACACTGAGCAACTTCACAGTGGTTGTCCCCTGATGCAACACATCAGTGTAGTGTCTCGTGAAATTATTCCCAGACTGTGGCAGCCATCCAATAATATACACTCAGACTGAAGCTTAGAGTGGTTAACCAATCTTTTTCTCCATGGTTACTGTAATGAGGGTCATGGCTTGGTTAGGATCAGGAAAAAAGTTGTGCTCATGTTAAAATAAGTGCTGCCTCAATGTTAGATGAGATCATTGTTGTCATGGTAAAAATTTAAATGGCTACGTTCATATGGAAATTAAGCACCGCTCTCCTGTGTTGACTTTGTTTTTCTTTGTTCCTGTCATAATTACTACGACCACTAGATGTCGCCTAGCAACAAAATGTAACTATAGATCACAATTTCTTGCTGCAAAGTTCATATTGTTGACTCATTACAGCTGTTCTTTGGTCAGACCACAGGCACCACTTGATCTACCCAGAGTGGCCCTAACCCTATACAGGCACAGACAGCATGGGTCCAGAGCTCAGGTCAACCAGAGGGGCCCTTGAGATCTTTAAGTGTGCAGTGCTCAGTCAGCTGCGCCTGCCCACTTTCACAGAGGCCCAGTTGTGTGACTACCATTTATATACCTGTTGTAAGTGGGGTAATGTTAGCAGGGCAACTTGTTGTGTGGTGTGTTTGGCTTTCTTTTCTTTTCTTTTCTTTTCTTTTTAGTTGTAAAGTTTTACAACAGAGTGACAGAAAACACTGCACACTGCACCTGACTGCTCCTGATATATGATATGATATGATATGATATGATATTACATTATATTATAATGGTGTATCCCAAGGCCTACTGTTGTATCTGCAGTGTTGTGCTGGTTCATACATAAAAATGACTAGTTCAAAGTTAGGTTCATAGTACAAACTAGTTTACCATTTATTCTTTATTCTCATGATTTTAATAGGCTAAATGGTCCACCTTTCTTTTTAATTTGAACCTCCTTCCACCATCCATCAGCATCCAATCAATTAGTGTACCACTGAAAAATCAAAGACATGAGTTACGTTCACAAAAAAAGAATA
This sequence comes from Caranx ignobilis, assembly GCA_021432705.1. Taxonomy (NCBI): domain Eukaryota; kingdom Metazoa; phylum Chordata; class Actinopteri; order Carangiformes; family Carangidae; genus Caranx; species Caranx ignobilis. Next base: position 67,725,533 of record MU269990.1, on the reverse strand, counting down.
TAGTTTGCCACTTAAACAATGTGTCATATGATGCTGAAGGTGAAAAACAAACAAACAAACAAAACAAATATAACAGTGTTTGTATATGTAGGCCTGTATATGCATCTATGTATGGAAACTGCCTCAAATGCTCAAACAAACTGACTTCAGCAGCAGCAGCAGCATCATGTGGTGTGTCATAAAACTGTTGTAAAACATGAGCAGCATTCACACTTCACATCGTATCTGTGGCCTTTACCTGACAATGAAATATGAAATCCATATGTAAGTCATTCAATAATTCTTACCTGCAAATCCACACAAACCAGCATCCCACACACACACACACACAGAGTCAGAGATGCCACAATTACACTTAAGGCTTCATTACTGTGATGGAAACTTCATTAACAAAATGGAGAGGATTTACCCAGGAGCAGAGGAGGTAGGCCTCAACCAAGATTAAAATTTGACAAATCCTTGGAATTTTTTGTGAATTGCATAAACTACATGTTACACACACAGCAGGAGGAAAACAGAGAGCAAAAGATTAACAAAATGCAGAGTGGTGCTACACAGGGAATTTCTGGTGAGAACGCTTTGGAGAAGTGGGCCAAGGTCAGCCAACATACATTTTTACAGCAAAACAACATTTTAGAATAATGAGAGTTCATTAATGAGCCAGATGTTTGGCATGAAGCTATGTCCTGGCACTATTTAGTTTTAAAATTATGATTTTAAATTAAATCCAACATATCTGCAACTCATCATATTCAGCAAAATACTCATACTCATGGCTCAGCAGTCATGTGATCGCACTGAGAGGAGAGCCAGTGTAACACTGTTGCACAGTCAACATGAGGGCACAGAGCAGGGATGGACTTCATCTCTTTCAGTGACCTTTTATCGTTATGATTTATCGGTGTAATCAATGTTAATTTTTGTGTGTGTGTGTGTGTGCGTGTGTCAGTGCAGCTGGGCATGGCCTCCTGTTCCCTCCAGGCTCCTCCCACACCTGATATCCATCAACACCACACACTGCTGCAACATAAAGAGGCTGATCACTCACAGTGGCTTTGCTGCTATTTTGGACAAAATGTAGCTGTTTATCTGCATGAAAAAAAGGGTGAAGTGATATTCAATCTATATCATGGCATTAATGTAACTTCACTGAAAATGCATTTCTGCTTCACTGTGTCAATATTTCACATGTACCTGTAAACAGTTGTACAGTGTTGTTACATTTTTGTCCTCACGTTAGCACTTCAAATAGACACTGGATGACATGTTTGTTCTCACTATGAACACACACACACACTCTTGTTTATTTTGACTCACAGAATCTGGATTAGAAGACCCCATCAGATGTGTGACTTCCTCTTGTTTGAGTATCGTTTGTTCAGACAGAGAACTGTTGTTACTGAGCTGATTTCATAAATGAAACTTTATATTGATGATCTGTTTTAAGAACTGTCTTAAATCTTGAGCATGAACCAGTCACCTTGGACAGATGAGCACACTGCTTGACTCTGCACAAGGAATTTGTTCCTAGTGAGAAAGATATAGAGTGACACCACACACCAGAGCTGTTTCAAGCCTCCATTTTGCCTGTGTTTGAAAAGTGTGGTAAAAACCAACATCTTCATATGAATGAAACTTAATCAAATCAATGAAATTGAATTAAAAATAGTGACAATACAGTAAAATAAAATAATAACAAAATAATAACTTGATCTCTTCTTAAAGAACACAGGAGAGTCAACAGATATATTGCTTCTGATATCATCCATATTCCTGCATCCACACTGAAAAACACCATCGTCAGTAGACTTGAACAGGTATTAATGCTAAATGAGCAGCTCTCTGACAGCTGAAGTAGCAGTTGATGTGTTCATTTTCAGTTAAGGCTGAAGAGAAGCTCTGATAAGAGGCTTTACTGAAGTGAGAGCCATGTGAAGAGAGGGCAGTCACCCATTAGGTGCTGGTACTCACAGGCTCCCTTGGCAACATTAGAGGCTTTGTCTATATGTCTGGTGTATGGAGGCCAAACAATAAATAACTGTGTGAAGTGCAGAGCAGTCCAAGACCACTGTTGTGCCGACTGAGTCTAACTTTAAGTCACCAAAGAGAAGGAGGGAGGTCCAGTAAGAGGCTTTCACTGAATACACGACCTCAGTACAATGGACAGCTAAAAGCAGAGAGGTGATGAAGATGTCCAGCCCACCCTGGATACTTAAAAGACTGACCCCCACCCACAAAAGGCTGTGGCACAGCCTGAGCTGATCAAGTGTCTCAATAAAGCACCCTCACACAGGACCACTATAACCTGAGGACCTTATGTGACTGGTGATAATCACTGAGGTTGTGCCCGGTCTCACCCTGGGACAGCCGTGGAAAAATGTTCAAGGGTTAGTGCACACAAACTTCAGAAACACACAAGAGTGGAGATATTTATCTTTCTAAAATGACTTGTGGAAAGTGGATCAACTTTTAAAGTGTGCACCCGGGGTACAAATATGTCTGATCCTGTTCATCCCCATTTAAAAAAATCCACTAAACAGCCCACAGAAAGATGCTGGATATGCTTCAAAACAGATGCATGATTCACAGGATCCATGTCCTTCCTTCACTGTTGTCTGTACTGTGCAAGTTATTCTCATTTTATCATTGTACCTATTTGTTATTAGTTACAATCATGTGTTTTAACCGGTCTGTGAAGCCATACCTATGGGGATACAGGAGCCTTTTCCACTGAACTGAACTGAAAAATGACATTTACAGTAGCATGTCTTTCAGCGAACAAGAGAACAAGATAAGGGCAGTCAAAGCTGATGATTAATGCATTAATGCAAATTTCAAAGTTGTGTGAAACTCAGGCAAAGGTGTCCCAAAAAACAAACAAACAAAACACATCCAAATTCAGTCTAGTGAACAATTCCAAAAGTTAAAAGCCACGGAGAAAAGTGCAGCAACACTTGATGCAACAGACAAAGACGAGGATGAGCAGATACATACAGTACAGTGGGGGAAGGAAAGGGAAGGAAACAACAAGACACAGATGTAAAGTAATAGGGCGAGGCAGGTGCTCACACATGATCACACAGGTGGAGAAGTAGACAAAGACCAGGAAGTGACGGGACCTGAAATGAGACAAAAGGTAAGTGACCAAAATAAACCAGGAAGTGACACAAGTGAACCACAATAACCTTAGTAACAGGAGCTTTGATGAGTAAACTGTAAAAATATTCACAGTCCTGCACTCAAAAAATTCACTCGCATAAAAGGAGTGTTAGCAGCAAAGTAGAAGCAGTCATGATCATTTCACAGTGCTGTAGTTGAAACTACTGAATTTTTAGAATCCATTTAAACATATAAATACAGAAGGTGGTTAAGGTGTGTCTAATCTGAGCTATTGTTTTTATGTCTATTAATTGATTTTTATTAAAACAAGTACATTTTTGGAACACATCTGCTGAGTGGCCACATGCTGCAGCCATCACACTTATTTCATTTCAATTGTTTAGTGTTTGCAGGAACCAGGTCAAAGAGATTGATTCATGTACAATATATATATATATATATATATATATATATATATACATACATATACATATATATATATATATACATGTGTACATATATATATATATATATATATATATATATATATATATATATATATAAAACACCTCTGTGTTTGAAACTTTCCATGTTAATGTCAGTGATATTCAGGTTACAACAATATCATGTTCTTAACTCAGATCAGTTCTGTTGTCTCATCAAATCACTTTGGATTTTTCAGAACTTTTAGTGACTCCACAGGGAAACACTGATGACTAATGGGCAAGAAGGCAGCTGCTAAATCTGTGAGCTACACACACACACACACACACACACACACACAGTGTCTCAGACAGTGTTTGTCATCATTTAGCTGGCGAGTACAGTTGTTTTCCTGTGGGCCCCTGGGGACCAAAGTGACACACAAAGAGAGCCCAAGAGACTGTTTGAGTCTGCCTGCCAAACACACTTACACACACACACACACACACACACACACACATGCATGCATGCACACAGATGCACGCACACACACACAATGAAAAACAAATTGTATGTGTGTATATATTCCCCTGTGGGAGTAGAAATGGTTCTTGACAGACACCCCCACCCTTGGGTTTCTATAGCAACGGGCATGTCATAACACTTCCCTCTGTTGGTGTCACCAAACTACACACATACACATACACACTCACACACACACACAATCACCATTATCATTATCTTGTCAATGGTAATGGCTTCACTACATCTTACTGAAGAGGCAGAAAAAATAATGAAAAGATCTTGAGTTTTCATAAGGACATTAGCGCATGCATGCGCACACACACACACACACACACACACACACACACACTCACACACACACATAAATTTTCAACCACTTCCTACTTAATCTACCTTGAAAAGGCCTGTACACCAGTTAACATGGTTAGCACTGAAAGCACAGCCATGTTGTGCTGTATACAGCTCACAGTCTGTGCAAAATATTTAGTTGCAGTTTATGGTGGGACATCTGTTTACAATGTTTGTGTGTTCTTGATGTCAAAGTGAGTAAACCTGCTACTAAAAGGCAGCCTCCTCCTTTTACACTGTTAGCTGAGTCTGTCTTACTGACCTGCCGTGTTAGGGTGGCCATACATCTGACATAAAGCGTACGGGGCCCAGAATTTGGTGCTACGCCACTGATGTCTTGTATTGGTAAGTGGTGCTTCCAGGAACAACAAATTTACACACTAGTGTCACTGTTCAGTGTTCAAAGCACATGCAAATTCTTATACCAACCAGCTTCAGAGAATCAAAACTCATCCATCAAAGAGAGCTAGAGAAACTTGGCAATTACTGGTTGTGTTCACAATGAGATCTTTTGCTCTTCAAGTTGACACATGTTGAAAAAATTTAGCATCTGTCAAATACATCTGCATGTTTTGAGTTTGCAGCTGTGCACTTTTTCACTCCTTCCCATACCACCGAATGAGATATGGCTCTGTTCAAAAGATTTCCTCAGCAAATAGATGCATTTAGAGTGTCACACTGTACAACAGCTTTACATGATAATAATCGGGGTCAGTCAGGGTCAGATGACAGACAGATTTATGTTGTTTATGTTGCAGATCAACCTTGTAGATTATATTTTCAATTTCCTATTTTATCATATATTTGTGTCACCTAAATAAGCTACAGGACTCAAGTGTGGAACACACACCTCATTTCAGGGAAAGGATTTTGTTCTATATCCAAGATTAAGAATAGAAATGATTTATTGCACAGTTCTACAATACAAATCCTCTTGCACTCACTTCTAAAGTAGAAAACTCTCCCAAAGTAATCAAAAAAAGTCAGAAAAAACATGCTGCCTCAAACCATAAATAATGAATGAATAATAAATAATGAATTTCCCTCTGGGGATTAATGAAGTAATTCATATTCGTATTCATATTCATATAGATTTTTGCAAGAGCCAGGTTCCATACAGGAAATTTGCCAATTATTACAACTCTAGATGAGCAAAGAAACATTGTTTTTAAATGATAAAAAAAATCTTGTGCTGCCCCACTAAATCAAAAGGTTTAATCAGACAATCACACAGAACAGGACCAGGTACTGTAACACAAAACTGCATTTAATCAAAGAAAACACCTTCTCAAATTTGATGGCATGCATAGACAAAACAGTAAAAAGTGGAGTACATTTGTACTTACACGGCTGTATTTCCATCCATTTGTCTGAGTCAAGACCAAATCAGCAGAAAATAAAACATTTCCGCTGCAGCTACGTCAGCTTCCTTTGTTGGACTTCAGTGCCCCATTTCCCCATACAGTCCATCCAGTATGTACTAGGTTTACCACAGGGTGTCTGCACTTGCAGCTCTGAGTGCTACAGCAATACATTCATTCAGCATTTTTTTTTCAATGCGTTATTTTTCAGTTTAAATATTAATGGTTGACTAGTTGAAAAGTTAACTTGATATCCCAGTGTATAGTATGCCTCCCTTTTGCCTTAATGACAGCATGTGCTTGAGCTGGCATGGACTCCACAAGTTTGTTCCAAACCTGATGACCCATGTCATCCCAGCATGATCTGACAGCGTTCCAAACCAGCATTTGTGTTGGCGCTGGCTCTCTCAGTGCTCAGTTGCCCCATTAAATGTTTACTGGGTTTGAGGTCAGGTGACTGTGCACAAAGGTCCATGACAGCTAAGACCCCTCATCTTCCCATGGTTTCAGGTAGTGCTTGCAAAGCTTTGAGGTGTGTTTGGGTCAAAGTTCAAAGTACTCGATTTGTCATTGCCACAAGAACAACAAGACATACTGTCCCACTGTAGTATGACAACAACAATGTGCAACAAATGTGCAAAGGATGTAGCATGTCTATGAAGGATGGAGTGGTACTTCACCTTCGTCGGATTTAGTTCAACTCCAGAGGGGCAAAACACTGAACTGACACTAAAATATTCCTCAGCATGTTAGTTTAGCACTGCGGTGTAATTCTCTCTCCTGTTCATGCACTCAATCCCCTCTCTTTCCTCCATGAATGGAAAACTGCATTCATCAGTTAATCAGATTTTTAATCATAAAATCACCCACTTTGTCTCCAGAGACTAAGGAATCATGTTCATTTGAAATGCTGATCTGACAACAATAGTACAGCCTGAATATTCACATTTAAATTAATTTCAGCATCCAGGTTGCCAGTTACAGCTGAGCTGCAGCTACAAGCACTGTGGATTATGTCTGACATTACTAACATTAAAAGACCACGCTATGACTCTGAAAACTGTATTTACAAAAGCAGAAACAAAACCAGGATCTGCACAGGAGATGTATTTGAAAGATGGAGACGGCTGAAAGTGAAGAAGAACTTGAGGACAGGTGCCTCAGTGGCTAATTTTCTCCTGGACACATGTAGCTTTTTGCAGAATGATCCATTCTGCCAGTGTGTGTACAGCTGTATCTGGTTCATTTCACAGTGGAGTAGAGACTGTGTGAGTAAGTCTCGGGGTACCATAGCCACAAAGCTGGTGCAGGACAGAGGTTAGCACATGGCTATCTGGCAACCTCAAGTCTGGGGGGAGGGGAAACCACGCGCTGCAGTATTTTGAATGACTTTGAAGGAACATTCAGATTCAGATCTTAACCAATCAAATGAGCTCCTCTCCGCATTTTTAAATGAGCTGTGGGTGGAGCACACTGCAATTTTGTCATTGTATATTTCCACATGGACGAAGGAGACAGCGACGCCAGGCCGCCAAACTTGGAGAAAACTGGTGTTTTGGTCTGGGAGGTCCAAGCTGTGGCCGAATATATGGTAACGCGAACAGACTTCCACGGGCTGATGAAGCATACAGTCTGGAGGAGGTTACTAATATTGTTCATCAGGTTTTTGACAGGAAATTGTCACTGCACCAAGCTGAATCTGTCAGCACCTCCCCCTGCTGCACCACCACACACATCTTGGCGCACCTCGACAAACTTTTATTTTCTATTGTTCAAGATCAATGAAATCAATACATTCCTCAGTGTTTTTGTCGACATGAAACTGGAGGTAGATAAAAAAGAAAAGGACTGATACAAGGTAGATTTCATTTTATTAGATTTTTATTGATTTGAGTTTGTTTTTGATTGATGATTGTTTTATACTAACTTAACAACTAACTTAATAACTGAATAACTAACTTAATAACTAATTAACTTAACTTCCTGACTAATTAACTTAATTACTTAATAACTAACTTACTATTTAACTTCATAAGTAACTTATTAACTACCTTTTTAATTAACTTAATAACTTAATAACTAATTAACTTAACTTAATAACGAATTAACTTAATAACTAATTAACTTAACTTAATAACTAATTAACTTAATAACTAATTAACCTAACTTAAAAACTAACTTAACTTAATAACTAATTAACTTAATAACTAACTAACTTAACTTAATAACTAATTAACTTAACTTAAAAACTAACTTAGCTTAATAACTAACTTAACTTAATAACTAATTAACTTAACTTAATAACGAATTAACTTAATAACTAACTAACTTAACTTAATAACGAATTAACTTAATAACTAATTAACTTAATAACTAATTAACTTAATAACTAACTAACTTAACTTAAAAATAATTAACTTAATAACTAATTAACTTAATAACTAACTAACTTAATAACTAATTAACTTAACTTAAAAACTAACTTAGCTTAATAACTAATTAACTTAATAATTAACTTAACTTAATAACTAACTTAACTTAATAACTAATTAACTTAATAACTAATTAACTTAACTTAAAAACTAACTTAACTTAATAACTAATTAACTTAACTTAAAAACTAACTTAACTTAATAACTAATTAACTTAATAACTGAATAACTTAATAAGTAACTTATTACTATTTCTTTTAAGCTGATAAAAACTAAACTCTGGAGTCCATGGAAGGTGGGTTTGTATTGTCCCTCCTGTAAAGACAGAAAAGCATTAGTACTGAGCATTTGTACTGATCCAAAAGTCTGTGGTGTGTGTGTGTGCGTAAGCATGTGTGTGTGTGCATCTTGCCTGAGCCAAGGATGAAGATGGAGCTCTTCCAGTGATGGCCGTTCCCTGGAATTTATGGTCAGACATATCTTCAAGAAATCCTGGCAATCTGGAGAGAGAGAGAAGAGGAAAGATGAAGGTGACGGCTCCAGTTGTCCATCAGAATGTGAGCGTAAATGTGCAGGTGTGTGTGTGTGTTGTGTTTGAGAGACTTTGTCTTACTCTGTGACAGTCTGGTGTCAATTGTCTGCTCTTGTATGAGGAAGCTGATGGTCTCAAAACGTGGCTCACAGTGGAGCATTTCATATAGGACCACCCCCAGCTGCCACACGGTGGTGGGACCGGCTCTGTACGTGTTACAGTTGAAATACTCTGGGGGGACAAGATCAGGGGTACCTACAACATACACACACACACACACACACACCACAACAAGTCAGTGAGGATGAGTGGGAGGAGAAGCTTTGATAAACTGTTAGAGAGCAGTAAATTACTGAAGAGCAGTAGAAGAAACCACACATCTTACCATAAAAAGTTCGATAAACTGATCGAGTCTTGAAAAAACAGCTGAGACCAAAATCAATGAGGCGAGCCTGTGGGACGTCTGAGCCCGTCTCGATCAAGATATTCTCAACTTTGATGTCCCGGTGAAAGATCTTCTTGTTATGAAGTTGGGTTACTCCATGAAGTAGTTGAGTCAGTATGATCTGAGGCACACAGACAAAGACAGACTCGTGTTAACAGCTGTGATTCAGCTCTGACTACAACTCCTGTCTCACACATCAGCTCAAGCTCCAGAGGAAACCCCAACAGCTTACCTTGGCCTCCTCTTCTGGTAGAGGGCCTTCATTCTTCATTATGTATGTGAGGAGGTCTTCGCAGGGGGCTGGTCTTTCAAGGACCAGAATAAGCTCCCGGCCCAGGTCATACCAGTCCATCAGGGACACGGACACAGACCTCCCCACTGATGCTGCTGGACCATCAGAGAGCTTCAACATGACTGCCACCTCTGCAGACAGCTTTCTACCATTCTGGTCCTGAGACAACAGCAGAGGAGAGGATGAGGGAGAGATGCTCCACAGATGAGTGCCATTCATTCATGGTCTATTAAGTCAGTGAATGCAGCAACAGTTTGTTTACTCACTGTCTCCTTGCAAAACACCTTGTCCTTTGGTATGTGTTTGATAGCCACCTACGAGACACAGGCAGAGCTTTGATTAGCACTTCCTGACCACATTGTGAGTGAGTGTGTGTGGGTACAAGTGTTGATATGTGATGTATATGAGAATGTGTGTATTACTTACTGGTAGCTTATCAGCTATGCGGTAGCCAGCAAACACACAGCCACACCCTCCTTCTCCAAGGTGCTGCTCCTCTCTGTATTTGTTTTCAAATTGAGCTGAACAGAAACACATATTTTGTTTAATACATTTGTGATCAGTTATTTGAGCTCTTCTGTGGATCTCTCCTCTGTTTTACATCTCTCCTCCAAAGTCTACATCCGTGGCCTTCTACTTACCTCTCTGAACTTCTGCAGGTGGGCTCAGACTTTTCCTGGTCTTCTTTGTCAGTTGTGGTTGGTCATCCTCAGGGTTTGCCTTCCTTTTAAGTGAAGTACTTGGCTGACTAGAGCTGCTGCTCTTGTCTGTTAAGGATGAAAACACCTCAGAACATCAGGTAATTACGTACTATTGTGACTAACCCTAACCCTAACCCTATGAAATGACACTTTTCATAACATATCAGCATGAGAAAAAGGGCTCAACAACAAGAGTTTCTCACTTACCTCCATCTGTCCTAAGAGCTTCACAGTGGCGCTTCCTAGGTTTCTTCATGGGTTTTTTATCCATCTGGATTCTTCGAGGTTCTTTGCTAATGTGACAAATAGCTGCTAAAATCCAACAGTTGTTCAATGATGAAATATCTCTCAGTATTCGTCTTCGTATCTCTCAGTATTCGTCTTCGTATCTCTCAGTATTCGTATTCGTATCTCTCAGTGGTCTGGTGCACAGAACAAGCAAAGTGTTCGTGTGTGTGACATCACGTAGAAATGTTATTGTTTAAAAATGATTTGTGCATGTGACAACAACATATAGTCCCTCATATCAGACATGTTTTCCAAATCATAACAATACTTGTGTACATCCCACCAACGGCAACGGCTGAAGTTCCATGTGAAGTTCTCCATGAAGTTGTTGCTAGGATACAGACTAAACATCCTGAGGCACTTGACTGCTGGTGGAGGCCATTCTGAACAACTCAGATCATCTTCTATATAACACCTTGATGGACTAAGAAAAGAGTGGTGGTGGACAGGCTCCTCTCTCTTCACTGCAGGATGGAGAAATATAGAAGATCCTTTGTACCTTCAGCCATCAGGCTTTTTAATTCTTCTACAAATGGTTGATGAGCTGACAGACATACAAATTTCCGTTTGGGGATTAATAAAGTACTAATAAAGTAAAGTCCTACTGTAGTATGACAACAACAAAGATGCATGTCTATGAAGGAATGAGTTTACCAACACAAGTACATTGTACAGATGCTGGTATCTGTTCTCAGTCACATGGCTGAGCTTCCTACTTATTACAATGTCCTCATGTAGTTTATGCAATAGTCCCTCATATTAAGGTCTATATTGATGAAATAATGAATAAATAAATGAACACACACACACACACACACACCCTAATATTCATCTTTCATCAGTTCGTCTTCTCTTGAAGAGAGCTGCGGTCTGAATTCCTCTGTTTGTCCTTCAGAATAAAAGCTTGACACAGGTTGCTTCAGGTTTAGAAAAGTGGAGACATGACAGCCTCAACCCAATAATTAATGACTCGATAAGATCCTGAATAAATCATGGATTACAGAGAACAGAGAGGAATATCAATCAATCAATCAATCAATCAATCAATCAATCAATCAATCGAACTTTATTTATTTTATGTTACATACAAACTATGTAAGCAAAGTTATTTATAGAGTAGAGTTTAGATGACGATGGTGCAGAGCACTAATGACACATCTCATCTCCCATATGTCACTTACTATCTGTGTATATGATGAATAAATACATCTTTTAAATGCAGAGTGGGAGTTCCAGTTTTGAATTTTAATTTTGTAGATTTGTAATTTTGAGTGTGGTGTGTGTTTGTATGAACCCAGAGAGACTGTGTGTAAGAATAAATACAAAGGTTAAGAAATCCTTAAATTCCTTCCTCTAAAATTATTGACGTTAAACTAATTCTTTGTTCAAGCAGTGTCACACATGAGCGCGCGCGCACACAGATGACTAAATGACTTCTTTGAACAACAGAGAAATCGTCCTGACTAACAAAATGATAATGCAAATGTTATATTTAATTACATTTTTTAACATAATTATTACTCCACTGTGTGAGTATTAAAGTCAAGATCAACAGTGAAGAAGATGGAGACGAGTCTTTGAGCTCTGACAGATGTTTCATCTGTGGTCCTGTAGAAATGGAGCAGCAGCAGCTGACAGGTCTGCTGCCCTCTTGTGCTTCAGAAGATGTAGAAGAGCAACAGCTGATGAGGACACTCGCTGTGTCACCATGTCACATCTAAAGAGCTGCTCCTGTCAGAGCTTTTATATTGTCTGAATGTCAGAGGAATCTCTCTGCCCTGACAGAAGTGAGGTCTAAAGCCCTACACACACCGCTGGTCAACATGTGATGATGTGAGTTACATCTTCATCATCCAATTTCTGTTCCTCCTCCTCCTCCTCCCCCTGCACGGCCTTCATCTGACACACGTCCTGCACTGTATGGAAGGACTTCACTGGTGTTTTAGCCCCTTTCAGATATGGAATCTAAAACATAGCATCAGTTAAAGGCTTTTCATCTTTCAACATTGGATTGATGTCAGTGGTAGAAGGGGCAAATGTGGCCACAGCTCTGATGTCACAGCTCACTGTACAACGTCAACAAATTAAATCACTGGCAAAAAAAAAAAACTAACAATGTGTGTGATTTTGCTGCCCTGTCCACTGGTTACTAGTGAAGATGTCAACAGAAATACAAAGTTTCATCCTTTGACCTTGAATTTATGTTTTTTCATACAAGTAAAGCCTAAAAAAAGAAAGCGACCTCCACATGTCATAAAGGACAGAAATGATAATCAGAAGAGGATTTTATTCTTTTTACTGCTTCCTTACAAACATCATTGTCAATTACAGTGTTCATATCTTGTTTTATTTTGAAGTGAACAGAACTGATGATTGAGAATATGACACACAAAGGATTACTCTTATCATCATTATACCCAGCAGAGATTCTCTCACTGTAGTTCTGAACGTACGACTACCAAACAGGAGGAGATAGTTCATTTGTTTCATTTTGAGTATTTTCAGCAGCACATAAATCTACAACTGGAGATCTATATTCAGCATGAAACAGTTGTACGTCTATAGGGTTTACAAGGAGACATTTTGGTGTTGTATGTCAGAGCCACAGATAGTTATCCAATAATCTAATCACCCTGCTAAAAATGATTGGAACAGTGAATTCTGAACATGAAGGAGATCATTGAGCCGATCTGTCCCCAGACCTGATGTGAGGATCCATACCTGGCCTTCATGCTGTGACCTGATATATAAGTCAGATCAATAGTTTGATAATTATTGTGGTTTTTCTTTGAAATGTACTGCAAGAAAAGATTACCTCAACAACAGAAGAGGTGAAGTTTTAGTTACTGCAGGGTCACTGTGAGCTCACAACCAAGTCATTTTAGAGATGCATTGATTCATTTCTGTAGGAATGAAAATCAAACTTCTCTAAGCCTGGAATATGCAACCTCTGTGGCTGACACTGAAACCACAGACAATAGTGATGCAGGAGGTGAGGGTATGGGGGGGGGGGCAGAGGTAGTTAGGGGGCAGATTAAGCAGAGAGGACAGGGCAGGGAGTGGGGGTCCTCGGCCTATTGGGGGCCTGTGAGCCAACACAGATTACTCACGCTTAACCTGGACTGAAGCAGCTTAGCACTGGCCAGGACACACTGCTCTCTATTCTATTCTGCTCCATTCAGTCAGCGGCCCCCCCACCCCCAAAATCCAAAACCTCGCAGGCTTTCTCTCTCAGGGGTGCCATGTGTGTGTGTGTGTGTGTGTGTGTGTGTGTGTGTGTGGGAGGGGGCTGGTTATGGTGGTTCTAAATTGAAAGTTTTATTCAAACTTTGAATATTAGACAATCATTAATGATAAATCATTACTAAAGTTATCAACACACCAGCATGTGTGTGCAGTGTACACCAAAGGTCATGACCTTAATTAATGAAGAGAGAACTTCAAGAGAGAGTGACAAGTATTTTAGACAGCTCCAACAAGTAGAAATGAAACAGCAGAACAGTACAACTGTGTGAAGTGTTAGTACAATGTCAAATGATTCAAATCTCTCCCTACTGGAAACAGCACAAAGACATTAATTAATATAAAACTCTACTCAAAACGAATTTATGATATGTTACACTTTTGGAGCATTGTAAATATCGGTGATATAATTCCAGTTTGTTGCATTAATTCATTTCCTGTGAGCTGACTTTAGTATTTCTATTAAAACACTGGCTGACATTTTATTTTTTTTAGATTATAAAAAACGTCCCAGTCTGTCCAGATGATTTTTATTATTATGCACAGGACTGTGTGCAAAGGGAGGTTAGGGGCCGTCCGTCCCAACAGCAAGGAAGTGATTATACTCTACAGCAAGTCTTTGCTCGGGGGAGACAAGAGTGATCCCGGTGATACTGGAGATACCCCCATGATTCACCTTATCACCCTTTTCAGTGTTTTCTTGTCTTGAGATGAACAGTTTCCACACCAGACAGTGACAGTGACGCAGATTTTAAATCTTCTCAGCCACCTAAGATGGCACAGGCACTGCCTTGCTTTCAATATCGTCAAGTCCTCTGAGATGTGTTTGCCCGGATACTTGAAGCTGCTCACAAAGTCCACATTAGTCCCATGTAGTGGTGCATGCTGGGTCCTCTGCGTTTTCCCTCTGAAGTTTACCAACATCAGGTCATTCAGGTCACGATGACAGCTCTTTCCCCTCACTTTGGTAGGCAGCCTCATTGCTGACTGTGACTGTTAGGGACTGGGACAAGCAGACTTTTTGAAACAGACGGGGCAGAGCAGCTGACCAGAGACAGGTTGGACATACAGGTGGAGATCAGTGTTAGTTCATCTGTGCATGTCTTCATCAGTCTGCCTGGAATGAGATCTGGGCCAAAAGCATGTTATTACCCCTCAGATGATGATATGAGAGGTCCACAAGCCTGCTGTTCCACCATATTTCTATTATTTTTGCCTGAAATTACTGGTGTCTTTGTGATAAAATGGCTGCTGTATTTAATCTGAGGCAGAACCAATGCAGTGGGATGTATCTGGACTTTTAACAACAGCAAATTACTGCCAAAAGTGAGTCAGTGAATGACAGAACATTAAGAGACTTTTAGATGACATCAGATCTGATCTTCACAAATGACCTGACAAGTACTGAAGATAAAGCACACATCACATGCTCTGACTTGTTGTAAGATGAGGTAAAGATGAAAGCAAAGGTAGGGGACCCTGAAAATCCCTCCAGGCAGAACAACACCATAGGTCATAGGTATGTGCAGCATTCATACAAATTACACACACATCATCATGTTATGATCAGGTTTTTTTTTTCACAGAATTGACTAAAGACCTCCACTGTTACACTCTGTCAAAATGAACCATTAAAGGCCAATGATAACAGGCTCTCTCACACATAGAGCCACTATCCACTGATTGTTTTTCTGGTCATTCATCAAGTGAGGAAGCTAAGAAAAAAAAAACCTTTAAGGTAATAACAAGCTAACAACATGCTAATGAGTCCAGGTCCAGGCGTCTCTGAGGCCCTGTCTGCTACAGCCAATTAGTTGGTGCCTAATGGGACATCACCTCTTATTAACAAGGTGGCTGTTGGGTGGAGCAGTGTCAGACACTTCTGTTTACCCTCACTGAGACTCAGTTTCATTTTGAAATGCTGTTCCAACCAGTGCAGACAAAAAATAAACAAGGCCCAAGTTTATGAAGGCCAGCTGTTACAGCTGAGCTCCGACAGTGTGACCATGTTTTAGATGATCGTCTCATAACACAGACACCGTCCATTTGATTAGATTTTCATTTTCATTCCTTATGTTCATTCATTCCTTTTTTCTTAGTTAGATATCTACCATATTGCATGTACAGTATGGAGACAGTGCCACATTGGTAAGAAAAGAAAAACACAACAAGGATCTGGAGCGATGACAAAACTTTTGTGTCATGCCAGACTGGATAACAGGTTGTTGTGTGTTCATTCCTTCATCCATCAGTGCTCTGTATTAAATTTCTAAAAATCAAAGTCAATCTTTGCAAAGAAAAAGGTAAAAAAAAAGAAAAAAAAAAGATGTGCAGTTACATCCATGTCATTGCAGTCTTATCAAGAAGAAAACAATACTGTTGAATATCAAAATGACTTGAAAACTCATTTAATAATTGATCATTCTTGATGGCCTTTTTTGTTGAGTGGAGGTTTTAGGATGACAGTATATTATCAGAGCATAATCCACATTCACCACAGCCTTCCAGGGACGGTTATTAAAGGGCAATGCCACCATTTCACAGTTATTATCCTGACAGTTATTAAGCACATCCATCACACCTCCACCCCCCTCTATCAACCTTACACCACTGTCAGCCGTCCAAACAGAAACACAGATAGAGACTGAGGTGGGCTGGGGGGGGGCACAGAGAGAGAGAGAGGACTAAATAGGTCTATTTGCAGGTGATCACAGAGTGAGAAAGGAGAAGAAGAGAGGGAGAGAGAGAGAGAAGAGGGAGAGAATTAGTGATCTAAGGGGCTCTAATTGCAGTATAGAGAGGGGTGGAGCTTTGAAAGCCAAGCACTGGATACACTGTAAAAAAAAAAAAAAAAAAAAAAGCATGGCTGCGTGACCAGGCTGCCTCAACTACAACTGATCATTAGGTTGCTGTTTATGGTTATTGTTTTGTTTATTGTTTTAACTCCTTGAGTCAAACTATCTGAAATGAAAATTCTAATGTGGGATTTTAACATACAGTCAAAGAAATTCAGAAATCTGAATGATCTGATGATTTGCCATTGTTCCCATGCTCTCTGCTTTGTGTGTCTTCCTGGAGGATATTGCAAGAGCAAAAACTAACAGCCTGTTAATAAGTTAGGCCAGGAGCACTCAGGGTGATGAGGTGTTTCGGTCTGCTGGCAACACTGGCTTTCAACAACACAGAAACCAGGATGTGAAACAGCCACTGGCAGATAAAAGGCTGATGCGTTTACCAAGGCAGAGACGAGGTGAGGTGGACAGAGGCGAGCCAAGTCAAAATTGGGAAATCAGTTCATGAATGAGTGCTGGAAGGTCTGGCATGGGCACAAAACCACTGCTCATATAATGGCTTAATTAGAGATGAAGAGCAGGTGGGAACAACAGTTGGAAACTATGAGGCTGATGAGGAGGTGTGGCAGACAGGAGCAACCTTCACAGCAGCAGGCAGGGCAGACTGTCACATAATACTTGTTGTCATGGTGGTTGTTAGGAGTAAGACAAATAAATATTAGCAGGTCAGAGTTCATTCTTCAACAGTTAAGAAAATGATCTCACCTCACAGTTCACCCATTGGCCAAAACATTATGACCACTCAACAGATGAAGAGAATCACATTATTATTTCATGATAGATTTCTAGGTTTGGGTTGTAGTGGACAGCTGACTCTCATAGTCAGTGTGTTGGATGAGAGAGAAAAGAAAAGACCTGAGAGACTTTGAGAAGACTCTAATAGTTATGGATGGACAACTGGATCAGGACCTCAGGGAGGATGGTCCAAGTCGACACTGTTATTATCACTGGTAGATAGAACAGCAAATCCCACAAAATAGTCCCCAACCTCTGATAAATAGGGCCGATCCTTTATACCCAATTACAGTGGATTACTAATGAGAAACAAATTGATTTAAATAAAGCTGACAAAATTTTTACAGTGTGTGAGCAGGGTAGGGGTGGAGTCTTGGGGGGTTGGGGTAGGCTATTGAGGGGTGGTTGGTAGAAAGTGATCTAAAGCACTCTAATTGTAGGTGGTGTGTTGGTGAAAGTGATTTTATATCCCAGCACATCCTAGCACGTCTGTGTGGCTGTCACATCAATATTCTACCAACCCCTCATTTAAGCATCAGCTGTCACCCCATCCCACCCCTCTACCCCCACCCCTCTCTTGGTGTGTCAATAGAGACTCTCCTATACTGCTGACCACTGTAACTGATTTTGGTGTGGTGTAGGGGGAAAATAATTAGTGGAGAATTCAGACTATACCTTGAACCACCCCACCCACCTTCCAGCCTTCTTCCTTACCTCTTCTCTGTGAGGTGGCCAAAGATGGATGGATGGACAGACAGACGGATGGATGGATGGATGGATGGATTAGGGGGATAATAGATGAGAGACGATCATCACTGAGCTTCTGTCAGCTGTGACCTTTGCAGGCTGAGTGACCAAGAGAGAACAGAGTCATTACCAGCCTTTATCCCTTTGTGTGTCTGTCAGCCCCGCTGTGAGGAGAATAGCGCTGTCATTTGGGACACCGGTTCTAAACCTGGGGGTCAGAACACCAGGCGGTCACAGGATAATTTTTCAGGACATGGTTTTACTATACAGATGGTTAGCTTTTTCTCTCACTTTTTTCCTTTTTGTTTCAGATCATTTTGTGGACTGTGAAGAAAATGCTCAAGATTTGGTGAAACATTACATTTTGACTCAGGTTTGATGATGCCATACCCCTCATTCTTGATATTTCAATGCTGTATCAGGAGGATGAGTGAAAACACACACACACACACACACACACACACACACACACATATATATATATATATACATACACACACACACACTGTAATTAAAAAAGGCCTTTGAAAGTCTGTCATACTGATGTCCCATGTTCAAATGAGTGTTTAAAAAAAAAAAAAAAAAAAAAACAATGTCGATGGATGACAACGTGAAAACAATATGCCTCCTGCTATGGATGACAAGTGACAGGAATTATTATTTATTTAATTAATTATAAAAATGAAAATAAAAAACTGCCTAAACTCAACATGGTAAATCTGATGCTTGGATGCAAGGAAAATGGTAAAGGAGCTGATATTTATATAGCACTTGTCTTACAACCACTGATCACATTCAGCCATTCACACAACACTTCTACCTCCATACTGCACTCTTTTCTTTCATTTACACACAGGTGATACATTGCCCAAGGAAACATATTCATGTGGACTGAAGGAGTTGGGGATCAATGCACTGACCCTCTGATTAGTAGACAACAGACTCTACCCCGAGCCACATCTAGGGGACAAAAGAGAGGGGGACACCCTACTAACGGTGAGTGAGGCTGACCCCTCAGTTCATGTACTGACTACAGTGTGTATGAATCATGGGGACGTAAGTATATACTGTATGATAAAAACTAACTGTGGAACCATTCAAGTGAGACAGGAACTAGCAAGAAATATAACTTAACATATACACTATATTATGATAATCTCCTTTAATGTTAATCTCATTGTAATGCCTAAGTGAGGTTTACAAGGATTTATTTTCAGAGTGAATATGGTGCACTTTTAATCAGCAACAGCACACAAATTATCCACCATATCAGCTTTAACTGTTAACTGGTTTTGAAGAGGTCAGTAGCCGCTGGTTGTCTATGTGTGTGTGTGTGTGTGTGTGAGATACTGTAAGGTTGATGAGTGTAAGGTATGATAAGTAGCATCCTGCAGGCACGTTTAGACATGTAGTGTGGACCCCAGAGTCTTCAGACATCCCTCACTCTGCCCCAGTAAAACCTCTCCTCTACTGCTTGAGCATCACTTGGCCTCAGAACAAGCCCCATGATATAGAGTCTCTGGTGCTCCTACATCCCCCAGCAATTTTCAAATCCTCTAAGGTATACTATAAGCAGAAATATCTAAACTAAACACGAAGCATGTGACCACTGAAAACACTACATTTAATTATGGCATTTTGCTATTTAAATTGTCATGTCCTTTGACTGAACCTTAGCTCAGCTATCAGGGACTGTCCTGCTAATCTATACCATTAAGTAACAATTAAATGTTCTTATATTCCTGTGAAATGGTCATATATATATATATATATATATATATATATATATATTATATCATATTTCATCCATGACACAGAGTAATCATTTTAGTGAGATGATAGCAACATCAGTTGGGTTAGCCAGTAATCACTACTAACGGCATTAAAGTGCCACTATGTGTTAGCCAACCTAAAGCCGTGCTATGAATGACAGCTACATTATCAGGATAATGTTACACTGCTCTTTAGCAAATCACATCTGTGCTTCAATGTGTCATTGCGACTTGTTGCCATTAGTTCCATGTTGTGTTTAGATGGAGGATATAGTGGACCTTTTGCCAGCCCTTAGGTCCGTCCCTCTTGAGGAGGTAACAGAGCAACCCTAGGGCAGCAGAAGTAGCCTGACCCCTAAGAGAGGGTGGCATATTGTCAAATTTGTATCTATGGCTTATTACAGTACGTCACTGTAATAGGGTGTCTGCTGCCCTTCAGCACAGCAGGCTGGACATGGGGAGGTTAAAGTCTCCTTCACTGCTCAGGGGAGGAGAGAAGCACTCACCACCTGTGTCCAGCTTGCTGTGTCTCCAGCCATAACTCTTCCATCCATGTGTAATCAGCATTCATACTCTTCCATAAAATCACAGGTTGTTCTCATAGAGCCATTTATTGGTGCCTTGCTACAGTAAGTGGGGCCCTGAACAAAAGTGTTCAGTGTGATTCATAAAATCTGAGAAATCATCAACAGAACCAAACTCAACTCCTTACTTCCACCAACCCACAGTGGAACCCACAGTGGAGACTGTGGTCAACTTATGGGACATTATGAGCAAACCTCTGCTCAATGTTATCAAAAGTGAAAGGTTTCCATGAGTGTTATTATAGACATTTTAACACTGAAGTCCTTTGAGGTCATGACCATGTGACACACACACTGAGGGAACATGTATCACAGCAGACAACCACTCCTGTATGTTGCCCCATCACTGTTTCCTCTGCTTCATCATTGTGCTTCCTCCTCTGTGACTCCTCCTCCACCTCCTCCTCGGAGATGCTGAATTCTCCTCCACAGCGACAACAGTGTGTGAACACACCTTCATCTGAAACAACATCAGAAGCAAATTTTAGACAGGAAACTGAACTTATCAAATGTTCACCAGGCAGTGATCAAAAACATATTTGGCTACTATGATAAACAATCCAAACACCACAGAACAAGAAACACTACATTCAATTACTATTTAAAACAATAAGAATACAATTACAGATTTGAATGTATATAGCCATCTACTGTATAAACAGTGGGGTCTAAAATCTGAGACCTCAGAAACCATGAGGAGCTGCCTAAGAGCTCAGAAACATAATTGTGTTTAGGCTCCAAAGCTTTTCTGCTACACTGAAGGTTTAGTGAAGAATAGTGGTCTCCATCATGCTGACATGAGCAAGTCTGGAACAACCAAGACTCCTCTAGAGATGGTCCTGGACTAACTGAGTCAAGAGAAGTGAGGAGACCAATGGCAACTCTAAGTTCCAGTGATCTGGTCCATCTGGTCCATCTGGACTTGGTCCACAGCTCAGAACCTCAGACAGGTTCATGTTCCAACAGGATAATGACCCTCAGCTTAGAGCCAAGGCCACACAGAGACAATTGTGTGAATTGCGGACCAGCGAGAGTCTTGACCTGAACCCAACCTGACATCTGGAGAAACCTGAAAACATCTGTCAACTGACGTGCCCATCCAACCTGACACAGGCTGAGAGTTTTTAGGAAGAGTTTTAGTTGTATTAGTTTCAAGAGAACCTAGCTTTACTGTCAGAAACCCTATAGTGCACCTAATGCACAGACAACCTGAATTACCTGTAGTTATAGTGAGTTTAGTGTGAAACCAGCTCACTACAACATAGAAGTCTTCTTTTTTAACCCTAACCCTAACCAGCTGCTGGATATCCTGTATCCAGCAGTATGTATGCTGAATGTATCATGAAGGATAAGACATGTTTGATCATTCATATTACTGTTATTTTGTGTTTGTGTATCCTAGTGTACATGGTGTATAGTTACCCTTGTCCCAGGTCATGTCCCCAGATAGACTGTAGAATCTACAGGCCCATCCTGTTTGAGCTCTTGTGCTGGAGAAGCATACATGCATCATTATTAAAAAAGAAGGAAGACAAACTGACATATGTAACATTCACTGTGAACATGTGTCACATCCTATGTCTGTATTCAGTCTGGCACAAGTGTTGCGATAGACTTCTCCTCACAGACTTCCACTGGTGTTCCCACAAAAAATGTTTTTTTTTTTTTATTCATGCATTTAGATCTGTTTTTTTTTTTTTTTTTTTTTTTTTTTTATCCGACCCTCACTGTGATATTAAAGTAGCCTGTTTGAAATGTGTCCTTCAACCTGAACAGTGCACAGGGCACAACATGTCTAAAAGACATACTTTAAAAGAAACGTACTCTCTCGAAGACACACTATAAAATGAAGACATCGTCAGAATGACACTTTCAACACAATGTTAAGAAGATGCTATCACAGCCCCTCTGTGACTATAGGTGTTTCCCAGTGTTTCCTTTGTTCTCGCTGTCTGTCTCTCCCTGAGTCTCCTCCCCCTTGGCTGTGTGTGTGCTTCTCAGCAGGGGAGAGACATGGGGCTGGCTTCCTGGGTCTCCTGTTTCAGTTTAGTATAATATAAGAACAATGGCTCTCCACTCTCCACTACTCAGATCACTAGTGAAAATTGGATGATTCCTCATCATTGTCATTCCAACCTTCAGTTCGTGCCACTCACCTGCACCACAGCAGTCATCCTCCTCCATGCTCCCTCTGCAATAACTTCACCATCTACCACTGCCCTGAACTCTCTTCCTCTCCCAGTTGCCATTAAAGACTTTTATGGTTCCACTCATTTGCAAGCAAATCATTTTTTTCTACATCATCACATTCTGTTTGTATATACATTTTACACAGTGTCCCAACTTTTTGGGGGGATGTGAAATATTCTTTCCACAAGACACACTGTCTAAAAGACACGTAACCACAAAGAGACACTGTCAAAAAAGATGCCGTCAAACACGCACCTTCAAAACATACATTGTCAAACTAACACTGTTACCAAGAAACACTTTCTGAGAGACATGCTGAACAAATACAGTGGACACAATCTCAGTCGTCAATGGATGTAAATTCAAACTGATTGACTGATGAATACTGATGATGGAGGGATGGATAGACAGTTGAACAGATGGATGTTCACACATTCATCTTTTTACAGTTCACTCTTGAGGAAACAGTCATTATCAAGTTGTACAGTTTGACAGTGATAATGACTTTGAACCATGAATAATTAGTGCTAAACTTTGCTTGGCTCTTAATTAGTGTGAGGAATAACTGCTGCTAAACTAGTGATAATTTAAAATAGGATAAATGGTGAGGGAGGGGCTGGACCTTTTCAACGTACCAAAAGAAAACCATCTTTCCTACAGTTTCTGAAACCGCAGTCGGATCACTTGGAAGTTCTTCCCACAGTGACTCGGGATCAAAGTGGAAATCCACTGTTATTGTTGTGAGTCCCAGCAGACAGCGGTCCATATCAGCCTCTGATGTAGACCCCAGTCACTTCTAACACACAGTCAGGGCAGTCAGGACAGAAGCTAAACAAGTCTAATCATCTGAAGGCTGTTGTGGTCTGAGCTCTTTAGGAAAATGAGTGAGTGACCAGAGTGAGAAAACTCTCATATATGTTTCTTCACAAGTTTGATAAACTATGACACTATGAGACGAGAAGAAGCTTCTTCTTAAATCACATCATCTTTAAAACACAGTTTCCTGTCACATTACCACTGAGCAAGAAATCAAAAAACAGATCTGACCCACCCTCCCTCTAAAAGGTGCAGGTGTGGCTGGGGCTGTGGGTCTGAGAGAGAGAGAGAGGATAAAATCTGTGTGTGAGAAGCCCAGGTAGGCCATGCAGAGGGTTGCTGACCTCTAGGCTTTCATTGCTGTGCTGACTAACTCTCAAAGCAAGCACTCTTCCGCTGGCATTACCTACATTGCAAGTAAAGTATAGACCAGGTGTGTCAAACTCATTTTAGTTCAGGGACACATACAGTGCAATTTGATGTCAAGTGAGCTGGACCAGTAAAATAATAGTATAATAACCTATAAATAACAGGTTCTCTACATTGTTCCCTTTGTTTTAGTGCAGAGAAGTACAACTGCATTATTAAGATGTTTACATTTAAAGCTCCTACAAAGAACTTTCATTTGGTGTTGATTTTGGTAGCCTAGTGTAGCCTAGTGTTTTGCCGGAATGAAGACTGTATTTGAGCTCTAGTGTGTATTATCGTAAAGACGCTTATCTGGCTCATGCATGCCGTCTCTAGTCTGAGTGCTGTAAATCATTTCGTCCGGTGGACCGACCCGACAACTGCCTCCTGATAGTACATTTTAGAAATATCTTATCTTCCCACCGATGGCCCCATTTGCTGTTGTAGGTCACAGGACATCAGCAGAAATGAGAGAGGTTTGCATATCCAGTTAAAAGCTCTTTGTAGGGGCTTTAACGAACTATCCTTTTACAAAACATTGTGAACAACCTGAGATTTCTTTAAGATAAATATGTGCAATTTCAACAATATTATGCCTCCTCTATGTAATTTTCACATTTTGCAAATTAATCTCACTGGACCCTCTGGCAGTTTTGGTCTGTGGGCCATATGTTTGACACCCCTGGTATAGACACTAGAATCAGACATTTATATTGATATCCAACTAGACACCCAGATGAATTGTCAGTAGTCTACCTAGATGAACCAAGGTGCGTAATATTCCACAACACGTATGATAATTATTTGTTTACCCCAGTTAATAGGTCAATACATTATTTTGAAATGAAATATGAAGTTGTACCTCTCCTCTCCAGGTCATATTGTCTCCTGCTGTCCTGGTCACTTAGAATCCTCCAGGCTGCATCAACTTCCAGAAACTTCTTCAGTCCAGACTCCACTTCTGTCTGACACTCACCTCTAAGACGGTCTGGGTGGTACTACACTCATGTGCACACACACATACACACACAGACAAACACAAGAAAACTTCATCTAAAAAGGGTGTAATTCTGGAAGACACCAGCTTGATTTGTCAAACTAAAGACTCCTGTTGGACCTCAACCCCTCCTCTGCAACTGGACTTCTGACTGGGAGACGGCCGGGATAAGGAACCGCACGTCCAAAACCACCACCTGACTCACTGCACTATGACCATTACAAGTGCACTTGTACATTGCTGAAATAACAATAAAGTTCTCATTAATCTTAAAGATTCAAAATCTCAGCTCAACTTCAGCATGAGTTTAAACACAGAACAAAGTGTGTGAATTGCAACTCTAATCTCCATTATGTAGTTTTGCCAAGATGCAGTGACCCATATCTTCCTCCACATACATGCATATTGCATCAAGACTCGACAAACAGATTTTCATTGAACTGAACTGTCTCTGTCATGATAATGGCCAAAAATATATCTTAAAAAAAAGCACAGAAAAATAACAAATTTAGAAAAATTCAAATCCATTTATATTAGTTAGATGTTGTCCCTGTGCTGGGTCTGGGTTTAATACCTGTGGTCTAATGCCTCAGAAGCATTACCTGTGCACTGTTGCTTGTGTGCATGACACTACCACACTGAACCTCTGGGACTCACACACCAGCATCTGTCCATACTAACAGTGAGTCTGCTGTGGCATCGTTGCTGATACTGCCTACTCTTCTATATTGGGTTTACCTAAAATAACAATGCTCAAAAACCCCACAATCAACAATTGTAAAACTGCATGAAGCCACAAGGGTTACAAAGCCACCTCAAAGATATTATCCATCCACAGTCTGACAAACTGACTATAGATTTTCATCAAAGAAAATCATTATCAATTACCTTATCAACTTTATATAACCTTTGCTGTGGCCTTCACCGTCTCCATATGCAGTTGCTAAAAAGGTTAAAAAATGTAATTCTATTTTTATTTTCTATTTGGCCTCGAATGGTGTCATTATTATGTAATGTCACTACTGTAACGTCAATATGATTATCAATAGACAAACAGATCTGATGTTCCACAGCAACTGGCAGTGTCCGAGGATTTATGGAGCCACTTAGACAGAGGGGCTTCTTCTATCACCACAGAGGAGAGGGTGGTGTGTTTACCTGTAAGGCCAGCTGCTGGTATCTTGATCTGAGCTGCTGCACTGAGTCTGAGGGTCTGGCTCCCAGGACAGCATACAGGTCCTTCTTTTCTGCTTCACACATCCCTGCTCAAACACAACACTGACATCAGACTGACACATCAAGAGCACAATACTCCATGGGCTTAGTCACTGGCCTTTAATTAGAAGTAAGATCTTGTTGGGATTTCAGAGGTGGTCATTATTTCATTACATTCATTATGTGATTTTTTGTTGGGTTTTTTTTTTATCAAACAAACATTAGTTCCTTTCTCTTTACGTGTAGAGAATATGATCGTGGGCCAGGGCGTCAATATTGTTTTGATATGATTGTATTGATACAATCTACCTTTTTCATAAATGGCAGCTCCAGCTATTAGGATATTACATTGGCCATACAAAAATTTCAATCATATTTTGGTTCTGCCCAACACAGAAGCATCACTGTCTTCATGGCAGCATGCAGTACGTATGTAGAGAAGACGAGAATCCCGTGACCATAACAAGCATCACGTGGTTATGCTGTGCCTCTTCAGTGTGTCAGGTGGACAAATCAGTCCGTGGAGATTTTGTCCAAACCGTCCTCACACAAACACACTCAGTTCATTGCATGACATGTTAAGTAAAAAAAACTAAGTGAGAGAAAAAAAAAAGAGTGATTGCAGCATCTGTAGAAGACTCTTACTATATCACACACTGGCTGTGAAAGCTAATCACTGTTTAAGTAGAACCACAGAATTAAGCTGCAACTATTCAGTTCATCTATAACGAGGAGTGACCATCCTGGAGTTGTACATCTTTGTTTTGATACTTGCAAACGTCACCTTGAGCTTAAGAGTACTGTGATGGTTATTTTTCTGATTTGTGTATCATATTAAAATTGTAGTTAAGTAATAACTCAATTAAATGAATGCACCTAATACAAGTTTAAGAAACACAATGTGGGATGGCTCACATATGTTCAGATAAACGAAAGAATAGAACTACTACAATTTCAGCCACATCCAGATCACGTTGAACGTGGACTTACTTGTGTTATGGTTCCTAACATCAGTGACCGTCCTCCATCAGACTGAGGTGCTGGAGGTGTCTGGAGAAGCTCCACTGACAGTGAGGCGGGATGTCAACACACAGGACACACTGAACTGACCGGAGACAGAGAGCAGGCTGCGAGTGTTTCTACTCTGTGTTAAAACATGACAGCATCTCCACCAAAATGAACTGAGAGCAAGATGAGCCCTGGTGTACAGATGGGAACCAACGGTTCACGCTGATGAGACCGGAAACGCCCGTTAAAGTTAGCCTGCGGTGAGTAAACAGACACGGCGTTAGCTTCTGTCTGTCAGGTCCGTCTATCTCTGTTTATAATCTGGATATAAATCACTGAACATGCTGTCGAAGTATGCTGTCAGCTGTGAGACGACATAGTGTACAACGGTGTTATGAGTCCCCACGAAACCAAGCTGCACATGTGTTCCGCCTGGATTAAAGTTCCGCTGACGACAACTTCCTTCCGCCCTGTTTTTAGATTAAAAGAATAAAAGCTCAAATCATTACAACTCAAACAAATAAATAAATACAAATAAATGTATGTGTTTTTATATGAACATATATGAATATACATAACTACCTATAAAGTTGGAATAAAATATTTTTTTTTTTTTTTTTATTTAAGAGATGGAGCAACCTGACTTGGCAGGTATACAACAGTTAGTCTAATGATCCACTGTGGTTGGGACATATAGTCTAGACTGTATAGCAATAGATGAATAACATGTCATTTGAATACTGTATATCCTTAGTGTAACTTTGGTTTTCAGGCAGTATAAGGCCATGATCCTGGTGTTGAATTTGACTGCCAAACCCCAGAAACAGCAGCCAGGAAAGAGCAACACAGGACCACACGCTGTCCCGACAATACAGATCAGGAGCAATCTGTTAATTGAAATGGGAACAGAGAAGATGAGGTGGCACGATGACACCTTTATGATCTGACTTCCTGTCTGTCACTCACTTATGACTCTTTAACGAGACCACAGAGGGAGAGGGGTGGGGAGGAAAGACATGGTGTGACTGACATTGTTGTGCAGTTAATTATTTCTTCATTTTGGGCGAATTAAGGCTCAATTAGTCAAGTGACAAAATATTCCGTGTCAAATTGGGGGCTGTAGTTACCACTTTATTAAACACACAGGTGTGCACCGTCTGGTGCAGTTCTGTGTAATTGGTCTGAAATAAACCGTCTTTGTGAAGCTTTTCACTGACACTGTGTCAGAGGTGTTGATCTAACTCTGCGCTCATTTAGAGGTTGTAGTTAGAGGTGGATTTGTGTTGACGGGGTTCTAAGAGTGATGTTTCTAATGTTCTGTCCTCTTACTGTAGGGCAGAACAGTGTGTTAGAGAGGCAAAGATATAGTCCAGCACAGTCCACACTTAGAACTGAATTAACACGCAGTTATGCTGTGACTACAGCAGAAGTAAAAGTACTGCTAAACAGTGATAGATGACTGACAGTTGGAACATTTAAAGGCTTGGACAGCCATGAAATTCATCTTGAATCATTTTTCAGATGAACATCTACATTAGAAATACTGTATCATGCTTTGTTCTTTGAAAAAGTGAAGGTATAATATAAAGGGAAATGAAGAGAAAAAGAAATTCATTTCATTATGTAAAAAGATTGTAACTGAGTTAGTGATTTTGGTTAAAAAGACTGCATGAATGCAATGAACCAGTTCAGTTCCCAACTGTGACTTTGGTTGTTAATAGCAATGAATGATATGTGTAACCATAGAAACAACAGAGAAATTTGGATAAAAAAAAAATGTCCAATGCCATTTTCAAATTGTTGTAAAATTGCACTTTAATCTTTGAGCACATTAATGTTTTGCATTTGAATTTATTGTGCACTGTTGAGTAGGCTGGGTCTCTGAAAAATAAATGTCAAACAGCAAATGTAAATTGAATTGTTGTATTGTAATTTTAATTTTTTACTTACAATTACATTACATTATGAATTAAGAAGGTGGATGGAGGTAAAAAACCCAGCATGGTTTGCCTACTGTATGTATTGGACGTGTTTGTATTAAAATATCATATATTTAAAACATAAAAAACAACAACAGCCCTTTAGGTCCAAAAAGACTCCCAGCACTGCCCTCGAGCACCCAAAGCTTGTTAAACTTGTGCTGCGCGTCCATTTGTGTTTGTATGTGCTGGCTCGCACCATCAGATGTAGAGCAGCTGTTCATTAGAAATGTGTGAGCTGAAGAAACAACACAGACGATAATAACAGCTATCTCTGGCTCATTAAAGACAGAAAAGAACAACCAGGCAGAGACAAGATACACACACACACACACACACACACACAGGCCCATCTACCTGCCTGTGATCACAAAGCTGTTGTTAATTACAAAAGACAATAAAACAGGATAAACAAGCAGAATAATAGATTACAACTACAACATGTCATTCAGATAAAATCACTGACCCACACATCGGATCCTCTCTCTGCAACCCATCTGACGCCATACACACACACAAACATACACACACACAGAGACACACACACACACACACAGAATTGAGAACAGCTGCTCATTAGAAAGGTGCTAACTAAAATAATAATCATTAAAAATAAAAAATAAAAAATAAAAAAATAACTCTTATTAACTGAATCCACAACTGCTGTTATTGTCAACAAACAAACTTATTGTCTCTTTGCATCCTTCCACTTTTGGATTCATCTTTGTGATCACAGCAGAATTTTAGGCCACACTATATCCAGTGACATGCCCTACTGACAACATACATAACATAACATAACATAACATAACATAACATAACATAACATAACATAACATGCTGAAAGTAAGTATCTGTGATGATGTTACAATGTTACTGAAAAGCGTTGTTTATGATTAGGAAGTCACACAGGCCATGGTTTTAAATAAACAAGACCTGGTCACAGTCTGATGTATGCCTGGTTTCAGTCTCTTACCAACTGGATGTGGTCCAGCATCAGCTGGTTTCACACCTGGTTTCAGTCCAGTATCAGCTGGTTACAGTCACGTGTCAGCTGGTGTCAACTGTTTATCCATCCTCTCCTCTCAGTGCTTACAATATTTATATACAGAGAATACACAGTATAGAATAAAGCTGTTCTCAGTTACTGTACTGTTGTAACTGAACAAGTTTGACACAGTGACTGAAATGTGGTCCTGTATATTACAAGATATGTCATTTTCTGACACTGCAAAAGTCTTCTGTGGTAAGATCAGATGTTTTCTTGATCCATCCATACCTCCTGAGATTTTGGCACTCGACAGCAGCACCACCTGATTTCCTGATTCACCTAATTTATTTAAAGGGATATTCTGATGTAAATTTATGGTCTATCGCACCATGACACCAAGTAGAACACCCCCTGGAGAGATCAATTTTGCCAACTTCAGCAAAGACCGCACGATAGTAAAATACTACTGTCTTTGTGGCCAGAAGATAACCATGGTCAAAAAAGCCACTCATAGTCTCAAAACAGCACCAAACTTCATCAGCAGTACAAACAGGGTCCCAGCACATAATAGTAGGCATCAAACATCTGCTAGCTTTGCCTGCTTTCTATTGGAAAGAGACATAAACAGAACTCACCCACCCTCCTCTAGCCCCCACTGCTTTGTCATTTAAGCATGTACAGATCATTCTGGGACACATTTAACCAAAGTCTCTACTTATGACTAAATCTAATTTTGCTTGTTTTCAGGAAACCAAACTTGCAGTAACTGGGGAGCAGTGCTTCCCAGCGTTGTCCTGGAGTGAGAGGCTGCTGCAGAAGTTGGCTGAGGGGAGATTGTGCATAACTCAATGTTCATTTTACACAGAACATTTCACAAACACACGAGTCCACAGTGATGACCATACACATGCTTTCACATCCTTATGATGATGTATATTAATATAAATGACTGGTGCTTCATTTTACTTGACATGAAAGATGGCAATTAATTATTATTATTGAGAAGCTGAGCTTTAGAGCTTAACATGGGTGATAAAGACAAGAGTCTTCCCATCTGATTTTACCATTTCATTTTATTGTACTCTGAGTTATGGCATTTTTACACCACATGTACAGTCTCACACACCCTGCCTGACACACCTTGTCTCACACACTCCACCACACGCTCTATGCCTTAAACTCAACAACGCAGAAACTGTAAATTAAATGCAAGTGACTGCAAACTACCAGTGTATGGAAACACACTGGAGTGGAAAAAGACCACATCTTGTCCTCACCTCAGCTTAGTGCCACACACACACACAGTCTGCCTCCCACCTGCTTCCCTCTGTGTGTGTGTGTGTGTGTGTGTGTGTGTGTGTGTGGTGTGTGTGTGTGTGTGATTGATGATGGGTCACATCTTGCTGTGCTCTGAAACCCTCCACTGATTTAAACTGCTGAACCAGCAAGAGGCTCTCCCTCTCTCTCTCTCTCTCTCTCTCTCTCTCTCTCTCTCTCTCTCTCGCTGTGTGTGTGTGTACATGTGTATGTGTGTTGCAGTGAATCGGAGCCAGAGAAACACAGCTGGTCAACAGAAGTTCCCTGACAGCTGCTTCCTAAATAAAGCTTCGGTACACTTCAAAACCCAGCAAGCCAGCCAACTATGTTAGCAGGTTTTTACACTTATTCAGCTCATGGTTCATCTTTCAGTCTGTACTGCTGCACAGCAAAATGCAACAAGCCTCGGAAAGCTGGTGATCTATCAGTGAGACAATAATTGTTTTGCATTGTTTTGTGGCTAAATCAGAGCCGCATATGAAGTGTTCATCAGTGCACTGGACACATCTCTACAGACATTTTTATATTATATTACAAGAGGTGTGAATAAGTTTTCGGTCATATGACACCGTGGACAAATATGAGAAGGAGAAATATGGTGCAAAGGTCATGAGAAACAGCACCTCTTCACCATCCATGATGTTTGGCATCATTATGCAACACAGCTGACTCATCTCATCACGTGAACCTCATTTTTAGCACACTCTGCTTGTGCACCCTCCTACATAGGTGGATATTACTCTCTTGATAATGTGCACCTAAACCTACATTGAAAAACTGTGCCATTTGCTTCAGACTAGGCTTTTCAGGCAAACCTGATGGTCCTGAACATCTCCCCTCACTTGGTTTTCTCCACGGGAACTGAGGCTGTGCCCATTAATGTAGATTCTGTGTCCTGTTGATTGAAAAATGACTCTGAGGCTGCAGTCAATTCTTCCCCAACACTGTTTTATTATTGAAGTATTGAACCGTCTGTATTTAACCTTAATAGAAAATGAGATATTGTGGCCTAAAGAGAAGTCGTTATGCATTGGAGCAGTTGTTTGACCAATGACATCTGCTTCCTATCCACAGTGGGACGCTTGTTGATCCAAGAACTCTTCGAGTTCTGGCATGTATTGAGTTGATTCAGTGAACTCCACTGAATGAGCACAATGTGGTTCATGCTATGATCCAAACCTAGAACCATCCTGACTGGTATTCTGTATTCACCAGACCTAGTGAGGCTTGATTTTAATATTAATATATTTAATATTAAGATATTCAACACTATGGAATTTAGCAGACGTGATGCCTGAGGTAAACTTACTTGGATATATGCCAGCCGGTGCTGCACAATTAGTGACATAGTTAAGTGAACAATTAAGCTGTGCTAATAGCTGATATTCCTCCTTGTTCATTTAGCTAATAAGCACCTGTTCTGGTCTCACTGGTCAAACATTAAGAACAGACAGTGGCCATTGCACGGTGGCAGGTTATGGTTTGTTAGCTTGGCCAAGTCAAATTCAAAGGAATATTTCCTTTTGTCTCAGGAAGTATTGTCAGCCAGTTTACTACTATACTGACAAAGAAATACATATATCACATATTTATATGAGTCAGTGTCCTGTCCTCCTGTGTGCTCCCTGCTGTGATTGTGTCTCAACTGTACTTATTTCCCCACCTGGTGTTCCTCTTGTTCCCCAGTTAGTTTCTGTGTTTCTTGGGCTTTTGTGTTTCACTGTGTTATCTTTTGTTCCTCCTTGTGCTTGTCCGGGACTTAGGCCCGTTGACCCTTTTTGTTGATACTTTCTTATTTTCCATTGGACTTTGAAGACCCCTTTTTTTGTTCACTTTTTTCTAATAAATATCTTTCGTTACCCACATCACCTGTCCTTATCTGCATTTGGCTCCAGTTTCTCCCCTAACCCTGACAGAATAAGTACACAGAAGTAGAAACATATACATGCAGAAATAAATGCCAGGAAAAGATAAACAAGTATATGCATAAAAACTGAATTCAAACTAGAGACACTTTGGTCCTTCATACCTTTCAGACAGTAATGATTCTTTTGATGGATTATTCCTTAAATATTAATCCATCCATCCATCCATTTTCTTCCGCTTATCCGAGGGCAGCAGTCTAAGCAGGGACACCCAGACTTCCCTCTCCCTGGCCACCTCCTCCAGTGACATAGTCACTCCAGCGTGTCCTGGGTCTTCCCCGGGGCCTCCTCCCGGTGGGACATGCCCGGAACACCTCCCTAGGGAGGCGTCCAGGGGGCATCCGGTACAGATGCCCGAGCCACCTCCTCTCGATGTGGAGGAGCAGCAGCTCTACTCCGAGCTCCTCCCGGGTGACAGAGCTTCTCTCCCTATCTCTAAGCGAGCGCCCCGCCACCCTGCGGAGGAAACTCATTTCGGGATCCGGGATCTCGTTCTTTCGGTCATGACCCAGAGTTCATGACCATAGGTGAGGGTAGGAACGTAGGTCGACCGGTAAATCGAGAGCTTTGCCTTACGGCTCAGCTCCCTCTTCACCACGACGGACCGATACAATGACCGCATTACTGCGCCCGCCAGACCGATCCGGTGCCCCAGATGAAAGAGAAAACAGCAAGGCAGTTCACGTCGCCCGGATTGGTGTCACAGGGGCCTCACCCTGGAGTGAGGCCTGGGGTTGGGGCGCGTAAGCGAGCGCCTGGTGGTCGGGTCTTTGCCCATGAGACCCGGCCGGGCGCAGTCCGAACGAACGACGTGGGCCCGCCTTCCTATAGGTCTACCACCTGCGAGAGGGTTCACATGGGGCCGGTGCTTTGTGGTTTGGGTGGCGGTCGTGGGCGGGGGCCCCGGCGACCCAATCCCTGGACAACGACTCTGGCCTTAAATATTAAGTCTGTGCAAATTATCATTGAGATACTACAGTAACATCTCTGTTTTTTCAGTGTGCATGCTATAAACTGTTTACCAGCTGTCTGGGACCATGGGACCATGGGACTGTGGGTACAGTCACTGGAATGTGTACAATGAAGCTTAATTGTATCAAAAACAGATTCCTGAAACACCACAGATCAATAACTCTCATCTCAGCTATTGTGTCTTTTATTCTGCAAATGAAACCTTGTTGTAATTTTCCTTGTGTAATTTCGCCAAGTATATTTTTGTACTGTCGTCGTGAACTGAAGTGTGGGTTTAATGCCTGTGCATGTGTTTGTCCTTGTGTGTGTCTGTGTGCGTTGGCATGAGTGTGTTCTCTAACAGCAGACTGGGTGTCACGGATGTGTCAGTGTGTGAATCATAAGTGTGGAGCATGTGTATGTATTCATGCATGCAGTAAATTAATTCCAAGTGTGTGTGTGTTGAAGCATACACTGCATTAATTGTAAGTGTGTGTGAATTCAAGTGGAGCTGAAGTTCATGCAAACTCAAACAAGGAGCAACTTATAGACTAAACTCCTCATGTTCAGATCATCTGTTTCATACATCAGCAGCATTTACTGTGGATATCCATGTTCCTCAGAGGATGATTCCAACGAAAGCACAGAAAGCACACAAGAAAGGCGGATCTGCTGTCAATGTGAGCTACTGTACCATCAGGAGGATGAACCTTTTAGATGTTAATGACTATGTGACCTTTCCTCTGGCAGCACCCTGGCAGACTTTACATGTTTAGGCCAAAATCAACCAGACCAAAATTCTGTGTTTTTTGGTCTCAGTATTGGTAAGGACATCATTTCCATAACATTTCATTTACCATTTAATCCTGCTAGCAACTGGTCAACAGATGAAAGAAGCTAGGGTTACCTCGATGCTAGCTAACATGGTTAACTGTTGACATGATTTTCCACAGTGTAAAGACTGGACTGCATTCATTGTAAATCCCTGTGGCTGCTGCTGGTTAGTTTACTGAGGCTCTGAGTGGTGAAAAGGCTCCTGATGCCCCTTTTCTTTTTGTTTGGACCAACAGAACTGATAACTCACTGCACACTGATCCACAGAGGGCACGTCGGATATATCCAATATGACTTCTCTGCCAACATCATGGGAACAAGTGGTGAGTTTTTTGACAGTGAAAATATGCACTTCAAAACTGTAGGGGGAGCTGCACAGAGGAAAAAAAGCAACCAAAACAGTGACCTGACTTGCATAGTTTAAAGGTCCACTCCCCACAGAGTCCGGCGGACTCCGCACAGATCGTGTGAACTCAAAGTGGACATCCACAGAGCATGTCCAGGCAAAGCTCAGTTTTTACTACCGTGTGGACTCTGCGTATGCGCCTTGGTTTTCACAATATTCCAATGAATTTTTAATCATGGTCAGTATCATTTGGTTGTCTGTCACTTCTCATTGTTGTTGTTGTTCTCCCTCCCTGTCTGAGGGTGGTGCTGTCCCTTTTTCTCATCTGTTTTTTTGGAGGTTGCAGCTTTTGATTGGAGCAGAGTTAGAGAAACAATGAAAACAAAAGGTGAACACCAATCTCAGCTCCCAATTTCTTCCCTGACGTCTTCAGGGGTTCAGTGAATCCTGATTTTAAAATTCTTACCTATAACCTCCTTGCTTTTATTAAAGGAATGTAATACTTGATACTTACATTGAAGTTTACTGATGGCTACAGGTTGATAAAAAAAAAACATCTCCAAATGATAAAATGTAAATGTTTCTGTCTCACCTTCTCTCTGTTGTTTCTCCTTCCAACACTGGACCACCAAAAGTGTTTCCCTCGCAGCTTGAAACTGTCACTCCTCTACTGCAGCTATTTTACATCCCCGAAGTGATGGTTTGGTCACAGACAGACAAAACAGACACCTGAACCCGTTACGTAGAGGAGCAAAATACAGGACCAGAGAGGAGATGGGAGGAACATCCAGAGTCCTTTCTGACTTAAAAGAACTTCCAGCAGGCTCTATGTTAAGTTTATATAGTAAAGCTCATCTCTCACTCTCTCTCTTTCTTTCTCTCTCTCTCTCTCTCTTTCTCTGTCTTTCCTCCCTGTGCACAGGCACATTTACTAGGCCTGAATATCTCATCTGTATGTGTGTGTGTGTTCACTGATTCATACATTCACATTTATCACAGCTGATTTGGAGTCAGTCTAGTTGAAAAGTCTGACACTGTTACATTTGCTCTTTGTTTTGTACACTGTCATGTGTAATCTTTGTTTCCCTCTGAGCATTTATTATATTACCAGCATTTGTATTCATTCAGCCTGCACTCCTGCATATTCATGCAGTTATACATTTATCCAATCACATGGATGCAGTGCAGTGGATAAACTTCTGCAGATTCAGGTGAGGACTTTTAATTAATGTTCACATCAAACATCAGAGTGAGGAACAATGTGACTCAGTCACTCTGCCTGTGATCTTGTTGGTTTGAATGTTTCTCAAACTGCTGATCTCCTGGACTTTAACACTCAACTGTCTCTAGACCTTTAGAGTTTTTATTCTGAATGGTGCAACAACAACACAATACCACAACCCCATGGAGGACACACCTTGTTGGTGAGAGAGATCAGAGGACAATGGACGGACCAGTTGGACATAGACTGTAAATAATTAAGAAAGACATTGTCTCTGTGACATCTTGTTTCTGAAGAGCGGTTTTGAAGCTATGAGTGGGCCACCACCATCTTGGAGGTGTCTGATTCCCCCTATTTCTCAGCCAGTCCAAAAATGGACAAAGAGGTGGTGTTCATCCACTTGTCACTCATGGAGACCACATCCTCAAATGTGTAGAACCTTAAGTTTTGATCCAATATAAAGTTGTAATAACAGATGACATTTAACATTGGAGTCTATAGGGCTGGAGTCACTATGTAAGGCAGACCCTAGTGGTTGTTAAAGGAACTGCAATTTTGCTTATTCAGTGTTGGCTTCAACTTTCATAAGGTTGATGCTTAGTTACCTTAGTTTTGCATGTATATATTCACTATGATATATAGCCTCTATTACAGTAGTACCCCCCCCCCCCCCCACACACACACACACACACACACACACACCCCCTCAATTCCCATGGTTAGGTTTTCCATCTATACCATATCCAATAACCAGCACGTCACTGACATCCAGCTTTTCACAGCAGCGGAGAAGGCCTCTAACTTGATGATTTGAGAGGAGTCCAGCCACAGAGCAGTGGAACTATGGGCTAAGGGGAGTGTGAAGGCCTGGCCTCATAGAGTGAGATACTGCTACAACCAGCTCCGTGGTGCTGGCAGACCCTGGTGCCATGATTCACCATAATTCACGTTGGGCTCATGCCTGAGGGCAGCTCCTCCAATGTTCACTTCAATTGATTCATTGTTCATATAAAAATACTGACTAATGCAGCTTTAAAGCATAATTTCATTACACTGAGGCCTGCTACAGTAGATAACTGATCAAATTCATTTTCTCTCCACTTCAAATCAAACTTTAAATGAACGCACAGACTGATTGAGATTTTCAGGGTCCAGTTCAGCATGTGCGGAAACCCAGCAGCCTTTCAAAGTGACTGTCGGACTACAAACCAACTAATGAAGCACTTGTCAACCAGCAGATTATTGCATCTTGCTCCTGCAACTGGCAATTTTCTGCTCGGTTGTCTCATCACTGTGCTCACTGAGGTGGCTTCAAAGTGTCTCTTTCTAATTATTAATCTGTCTCTGATATGAGCTGCAGTAAATAAAAGTTTGTGCCCAACTTTCTAATTATTTATCTGACTTCAATATTGTTACTGGGAGTGAATGACCTGCCTTCACATCATAATAACGCAGAGAGCAGAACAGTGGAAAATGTCAATTTGATGTTTAATCACTTTGTGCCGTGAAGTGGATCAGAAATCATCCAGGTCCAGTTCATTAGTTCTATTTTAAGTTTCTTTCATCATTAAATTATTCCCTCCTTATTGACAGCTCCCATTAAAGTCTTTATTATTAAGGAGTGATGATAGAGACTATATTAGGATTAATAGGGAAACTCAATAATCTAATGTAACCGCAGGTGAATTGTACATTTTGGGACAGGAAGTATGATATAACTGTAAAATGTCCAAACGCACATTTTTACATAGATTCATCATCACACATTTATTACAGTCATGCACAATCACATGTGAAATGTGATACATGTGAAACTTTAACATGTGGTCTGAGTCACAGTCGCTCATGCACTGAAGTCTAACGTGTCCCTACAGTCTTCCAGGTGCTTGTCAGACATGCTCTGAAAGACTTAGTCAACCATATTGTTTTACCAACCTAGACGTTCTCATCTTCTCAAGGAACTTCCAAAGTCCGTTCTCCATATCCCATCATGTGCTCCACAGTATCATGGTGTCTCTGGTTTCCTGTTTGTCCTGTCTTTTTGTGAAATTCCCTGTGTCTTCTCTTCCTGTGCTCTCCCCCCTGTGATTTCCTCATGTGTCTCACATATGTTGATTTCCCCACCTGTGTCTCTTCCTCCCTTGTGTATTTAACCTCAGTGTTAGGCCGTGGTCCTTTGCTGGTTGGTCTTTGTTGTTTTGGTTTCCTTTAGACTTTCTTCATTTTAGGCATTGCCCAGGGGCCTGTACTACAATGCAGGATTTGGGCTTAGAGTAGCAAGTTAACTTAAGGGTTAACTCTGGGTTTTCTGTACTGTGATGGTAGTTCACTTCTTACTGGGATACATCTCCATGGTAAATTATGCTGGATGGCTAACCTGGTTCAGAGCAGTTCTAGATGCTCCATCTCCTGACCAATCAGTTCATCATGTCCATCTTATGAATTAAATACATATTTGTTACTCATTACCCAACTGGGCTCCGTTTCTCGGCTAATCGTAACACACAGACTGCTAAAGATTCATTCATCACGGATGAGAACAAGTGAGAACATGTGTGAATTCCACAGAATTCCAAAGTGTTATGTGAGCACACTCAGTGAGTGTGCTCGCACACAACACTGAGAACTTGGAGGTCAACAGAGCAGACTGTCTGAGACTCTTTACAACCCTTCAACTTTCTCTTGAGGCCTGGAAACAATGTTTATTGCCAATTTGTTAGAGACTTCAGTCAAGGCCACACTGACCACCAAAATCCAACCATCAAATCTGATAAGTTCCTTTCCTGCGTCACTGTGAATGTTTTTGCTGGAGTTCTGTCAAGGCATTTCTGAGATATTACGTCCACAAAAATGGGCTGAACAGACAGAAGGATGGAATTGATGGATGGACAGATGGATGAACAGATAAATGAATGGCCCTGGCTGTCACTCGTGTGGAGACATAAAAATTAAAATGAAGCTATAATCAAGACCCATCACCATTTGTACCTGTTTCAACTAATCAGCTCCCTATAGTTACAGTTGACTTTCACACAGTCAATGCGTTTACATGCACAGCTAAGTCGAGCTATGCTCATAGCTCAAGTTGGGCGTCTCGCCGGAATTCAGTCCTTGTCCCAGTTTACATGCAACAGGGAAAATTGAATAATTGACGGTGTGCGCCTCCTCAATATAGGTGGCAATATGCTTTCAGCAGGTTAATATGGACTCCTTTCCAGTTGACTTTTCTGTCACCTAATAAATAACTGGATATAAATAACTTAGAGTTCTCATCTACAGTTCCCGACCAGAGGCACAGGTCCAGGCTGAAAATATATACAAATGACTCTGAAATATATATATATATATATATATATATATATATATATATATATAAGGAAGCCCATAAGCCCATAAGCTATATATATATATATATATATAAAGGAAGCCCATAAGCCTGTGGCCTGACATAACCAGAGTCATTTGTATATATTTTCAGCCTGGACCTGTGCCTCTGGTCGGGAACTGTAGATGAGAACTCTAAGTTATTTATATCCAGTATATATATATATATATATATATATATATATATATATATGTATATATATATATATATACATATATATACATATATATATATATATATATATATACATAAAGGAAGCCCATAAGCCATAATACACTATATATATATATATATATATATATATATATTTATAAAACACATCTTATCACTGGATGCTCTGTGTGAAATCAATCAGCACTGACGCATCAACCCAGGCACTTTTTTGTTGTTGTTCCTTTTTTTTTTTGGCTGGGTCCGGGCCAGCTTCTAAGCTACACTTTGTGGAGTCTCTGTTAAGGCGTATACCGGTTTCCAACCGCATTAGCTGGGTGTTTTAGTCAGATTTGGAGAAGTCCAATATTAGTCAGACTAACACATTTACATGCACCTCAGTTGTCTAGTAATAGTCGGGTTAAGGCCATAATTTGTTTTTTTCAAGTGTCATGTAAACGTGCTGACTGTGTCTGCCAAACGGTTCATTGTGTCATATCTACTGTGCCATATCCAACCTTATGTTTGGCAGGACACCTGTCTGCTGTATGTGTTTACTCATCTTGTTTCTCTGGAACTTCAGATCCAGATGTCTGATGACTGAAGTCCTTTATCTGGTTAAAACATATAGCTGAAAGGCACCAAGTTGTAAAGAGTCTGTGTGGCTTAAAACTAGATTATAGTTCATTTGAGCTTCATGTAACTTCATGCAGTGAACCAGAACACTGACACATGATGATTATAGAGAATATATCAATGATAGATGACCTAATAAAAGATATTGTTTCAGATCTGAGATTTCTCTGGTTTGAGAGTTGATGGAAACATTTGGGAACAAATAAGAACATACCTCAACAACAAAGATATTTTAATGTGGAAAAGTTACAGAAGAATGGCTTTAAGTAAACCACAAAAATCCTGACAAATTCTCTGTGAGTTTATATTTTTAAATGAAGATGAGCAGGTCATTCAGAGCTCATGCATTCAACTGATTTTTACTTTTTGCAGTTACGTTAGCAAAGACAAATAAAGTCTTTCTTGCTGCCAAACCTGAGTTACATTGTTTTCAGTCGCACACACACACACACACACACACACACATAAACAGATTGATAGATTATCTCGTCTTATCTTGTCTTTCTCTCTCCACACACATACACACACATACACACACACACATGCATAGTGAAAGAGAGAGAGAGTGAGCTAATGAAGTGTAAACGATATTCTCTCCAGACCATTGCTACAAAAATGGAATTTGCACTTTATAAGACCGTCGCCACACATAAATGTGACACACACTCACTCACAGACACACACACACACACACACACACACACACACACACACCTCACAGCTTCAAAAGGTGTCATTCATCCGCTTCAGTAACCAAGGTGAATATTCACCCTGACAGCTCCCAGAAAACAGAAGACAGAGCAGAGAGGAGATGAGACGAGACATTGTCAGAAAGAAAGAAAGAAAGAAAGAAAGAAAGAAGAAAGAAAGAAAGAAAGAAAGAAGTCATTAGTGATTTAACTTGACCTCACCTCTGTCTTTGATACTGTTGACATTAGCATTTTTTAAGTTTCAAGTATTTAAATGGGCTGAACCAGCTGGTAGGCATCTCTGGGTCATGGCCCTGTCTCAAGCTATGGACCAGTACATTCAGATACATATGTAGTACATTTTAACCCTGTCTTGTTCTCTTGGCTTCACTGTTGGCCTGAACTCTGTGTAGCTTTTGTTTTCTGTGGTTTGTGTTTTTATTGTTTTTCTCCTCTGTAATTTTTTTTCTTTTACTGATTATATCTTTATTGTTGTTATTTTCTTCTGTTCTGAACAGCACTTTAACTGCATAACTGCCCCTGCCCATCACTCTGGGTCAGTCCAGTGCCTCACACCCATTCTGTGTCACTACAGGCTCAATGTATTCAAGAATAACGACAAACTCACCCCACAACAGCAAATATTTAAACTAACAAAAGTACCCGACTTCTTTGAAGTTCAGTTAGTTTAGTACTTGTTGGTGTGCTATAAATTACTGTAAAAATTACCCTGTGAATTTATCAGGATGGTTGAAATTCATCACCTCCTAGCAGGTTTTGACATAGCTTGATCTATCTATCTATCTATCTATCTATCTATCTATCTATCTATCTGCCCGTCTGTGTTTGTATTTCAGACAGAAGGATAATCATTGGACGGCCAAATACCATCTGAAGTTAAATGACTTGGAAACAGCATCAGCGCCCTCAAACAATACACATGTCCAAACATATAGTGTGTGTGTGTGTGTGTGTGTGTGTGTGTGTGCAGTTGTTTGTGCCCTTTACTGTTTGCTTGACTGGCTGATGTTGACTTGACAAGGCTCTTTGTCCTCTTGAATGAAAGCCTGTGGACACACACACATGCAGACGAAAACACACACACACACACACAGGCACAGCAGGAGGTGAATGTACAGCCTGAAATTTTTTTCATTCCTCATTTTATCTCTCCAGTAAGAGAAACAGATATAGCTCTGTCTTTATTTTTATTTATTTATTTATTTTTTACCCCTGTAACCTTCTGTCATTTTCTTTTTGTTGGTATTTTTATTTTGATTCCAACTAAGGGTGGGCGTGATGAATCGATGATCATTAATTGATTGTTAGGAATCATGTGGAATCTGATCAGTCAAACCTGAGTATCAAGGAGGTTGTTTTGTATAGTGCGGCCTGAAGCAATGCAATCAATTTAATTACATGGCAGCAATGAGCCAGGCGCGCATTTTGAATTTTCAACAGAGACCTCGATACTTGATGCGTGGGCTGCTGCAGGTATCACAGGTAAACATGAGGGCAGCAAGGTGAGGGCAGGTGTTGCTGACTGTCACTATGCTGCCTTCATGTCTCACACTTGGATTATTTCACCCTCTCAGATGGGTTCCTTTATGTATTTAAAGGCCCGAGCCTGGTTTAAATCTGAGAAAATTTCATAAATTGTTTTTAAAAAGTCAGGTGTCAAAGTTTTAAACTACAGGTCCGAATTGTTTGAATCCTGGGTCAACCCAGCTCTGGGCTGTGGGCTGGGCAGGCACTGTGAAAGTCACTGTTAGATGTTAGCAGTCTTATGGAAATAATGAACATGAAAATGTCTTCAAGAAGGTGTTGAGAGAAGCAGTCACCATCAGCTTGCTGTGTCTCCACCCTTGGGGCTGGACCCTCAGCTGTGGATACTGGCTCTGCTGCCACTGCCTTTGAGGCCCTGGGTGTGAGCCTCTGACACTGTTTACAAGGAGTGGTGGTTGGAGGACATTATAAAAATTACATGACTGTTTATTCTCTTCTAGAGGGGTTGTCTTCGACACAAGCAGAGGGGTCTTCAAGGAAAAAAAGTTGGAAACCATTCACCGGCGGAACAATTCATGGCCAGACAGGGGGACGGGACATATGATTGGGCCCACATCCAATTCCAGTTGCGCTGCTTCAGGCAGGATTCGTTGTGTTGGGACCACTGTTCGAGGAAATATTGAACCAAAACATGGAAACATGATTATTTTTTATCTTTATTAAGCTTAAGTATTATATTATGTGATATTGTTGTTGCTGCTGTTTGTTGTAATATAATGATCTTGCTGATTAGTGTATATGTCAGTCCAAAGTCAACACTGTCTTAGTAAGAGCTACCAGGCTGACTGAGAACATGCAGTGATGGTTCTGTAAACTCAGCAAAGTCACACTGATACACTAAAGGAGAGGTTTCATGACACAACAGGTCAGATGACTCAAGCCTTCGGGGGGAACTTCTCCAGCTTTGATTAGTTTAATGAGCACACAGTGAGAGCAGACACAGTATTGAATGTAAGATGTGTATATGACCTTCTCTTTAATGATTGGTCATCTGTCTGACAAGCCACATTAGAAATATCTGAAGGTAGATGACCTGTGAATCCATGTCTTTTGACACAGGGGAGATGAGCTGGAGAGATGAGAAAGTTTTAGCTGTGACTGGTGTGCAGTCATAGTCTTTAAAGATGAAGTCAAGCTCTGAATCTAAAGAGCAGCTTACAGCTCACAGAGGCTCCAGTGTCAGTAAAATCATATGCCGGCACTGGTACCAGCAACAGCTCTGTCAACAATTCAGCGCAATTCATCCTATTGTCTGTTTTTCTACCACTTCACTGAGTTTAGAGACATTTTAAGGCCGAGAAACTACATAGAGTTGCTTCACAGATTCTCAATCACACAACACAAGTAGCAACAACAAAGTAGTATTTCACTATCAACATGCCTGTTTTAACAGTGAATGCATCACTAGAGTTGTTTCAGTGTGAACAATTAGAATAGACCTATGATCACACACATTACATCATGGATAATGATGGGACAGCTTTGTGGTCATCAGGATTTCATCCATAGTAGATGCATCTCTGGTCTTATTGTGAAGGTTCATTGAAGCTAATTTTAGCTTTGATCACAGCAGTGCCTCTGGTCCTTACTGTGTGTCCCTGGTAGAAAAACAAAGAGAGCACACTGTGAGTGCACATACAGGGCAGTGAAGAGAAGGCACAAACCTCAAGGCAAGTAATGTGATCCA
Organism: Caranx ignobilis; assembly: GCA_021432705.1. Taxonomy (NCBI): domain Eukaryota; kingdom Metazoa; phylum Chordata; class Actinopteri; order Carangiformes; family Carangidae; genus Caranx; species Caranx ignobilis. Next base: position 67,680,842 of record MU269990.1, on the reverse strand, counting down.
AAAAAAATGAGGGGAAATAGTGATGGAAAAGTAAAGACTCAAGACAGATGGGAGAGTGGTGGATGGAGTGATGAAGGAGGGGGAGCTGATAATTGTGTTTCTGACAGAGGGAGAGAGAAAGGAGAGGTGCAGTTGCTAATAGTGTGTGTGATGTTAGTATTGATCAGTCACACAGACAGAGAGGTGGGACGTGACACCATGACCTGACACTGTGGCTAATCGAAAACTAATTCCCTGTCCCCATCATCATCATCTTCATCGCTGTCGACATCATCATCCTATCACATGCACACGCTTACAGCTGTGATCAACCACTGTCCAGTAGCTATTATCTCTGTGAGGATTTCGTCTTAGATATAAATATGTGAACAAAATGTTTCAAGTTGAAGAACTTGTTTTTATAACTTTTAACATCAGAACTAACTACCAGCACTAACATAATAATCATCATCTACATGTCTGCCTTGATATAAAGTCTGTTGTATTATCTTTAATTATCTATAATCAACACATGCAACAGCACAAAAGGAAACGCAACATCAGTTAATTTACACAAAAAAACAACACTAAAATATTACTAAATGTGTCAATATGAATGAGTCTCATGAATTTCTTATAAAGGAAAAATGTGTTGAGATTTTGACCTTTCTTCCAGACAAATCCCAAATTCCACATTGCGAAATATTCTCAGTCGATTTCTCTTTCAGAGTAGGTTGAGATGATCTGAACTCATGAGGCCATTATCCTCGTGCATTATCTCAGCATTATCTACATAAAGAGTGTGACATCACTTATAGGAACAAGACCAATCAGAGGCTATTGGACTGGTTAAATCCTCATTTTATAGCTGACAAGCACGGCAGACAAGCAGACAGTTCCAGTTTTCATTAATAGTGGGATCAGTTGGTCATAAGAGTTCATGTGCGAAATGTAACTTGGACCTGGGACGTTATACAGTGTTCTCCAAAGTCTTCTGCTGTGCAGTGGAGACAGTAGCTGTGATTCAGGAGGTAGTTGTCCACTTATCAGGGTTAGTGAGTTGATGTCTGGCTCCTCCAGGATTCACTCTAAATATCATCATGACGAAATCACATCCCAATGTGGAATGTACTAAAACTGAATTTCTCTTCTTAAAACAACTGTATGGAAATATTTGATTAATTTATCTATGTAGCCTGATGGTATGTGCAGTACCTTGTCTATTAAATTATACTTTATTATTCTAACATTTCAAATATTTTCTGTGACTATTTCTGTGTTTCTCAGTATATAAATAAAATGAGTTTATAAAAGCCTTGAGTAAGTGCATCAGATCCTCTCTCAGCATTTCCCAAGTGTTCATGATTACTGCCTCCTTGACCTCAGGATGTTTTCCACTGAGGTGGATGAGAAAAGAATGGAGTGGAGATTATTTTCACTTTTTGACCACAGCCCAGGTGAAGGACTTGCCTTTCATACCAACATGAACTTCAGCACCGAGTCTGACTTTCCTAGTATGTTCATACTGTTGCTGGTTCACTGTCGGACTCTCTGAGGTTGATGAGAATGTGACAAAGTGACAATCACATCGTGATGTTTCTCTGTGGGTTTTTTTTTTTTCTTTTTTTTTTTTTAGGCTTGAACATACACTAACTGATTTTTGGTTGATTTGGGACCAGCAGACACTAGCTATAAGGACAACAGTGACATATCATCAGCTTTTAAATTGATATGAAATTGAATATGTAGCAGGTACTCATTAAATCCTGAGAATAAGTCCTGTTCAGACCTAGTATTAACATGTGTTTTCAGTTTGTTTTTGTGTTGTTGTTTTTAGCCAATCAACAGAGGGGTCCATTATGTGTTTGTGTTTGAGTTAGAGAGAGAGAGAGAGAGAGAGAGAGAGAGAGAGAGCCATGGAGTAAATTAAATTGCTGTGCACAGTGGATGTGTACAAATAAAGTTTTATCAATTTGAAAATGTTGAGATATTTTGAATTCATAATGAAAAGGTGTTTGGACTAATCAGACTGTGGCAGCAAATGTCAGTATAGAGTAGGTGGTCAGCACGTATTTGAGTTTAGACTGTTAAAAGATGAAGTGTGAGTGTTTGGATCTCAAACACATCCCAGTGCCTGTGTTCACACCTGTAATTAGAGCTAACCACTTGACTGAGAGGGATGTTAATACCAGGTCAGAGAAGGGTCTCTTCTTCCCCTTTGGTCTCCAACAGCCCTGAGAGGAATATCTGCCTGTACCTGCTAAATGCTCCACTGAGCTTTCACCAGCTGGTGCTGAGGTGCATCTCAACCAAAGCAGTGAAACTGCAGCAAACAAACGATGAGCATCCTCAGTACCAGTACCTCAAACAGCAGCTCTTCACCTCTGCTCTCTGCAATCCAACTGCCTGTCCGTCTGTCTGCCTGCCTGTCTGCTTGTCTGTCTGTGTGTCTGTCTGCCTGCCTGCCTGCCTGTCCGTCTGTCTGTCTGTGTGTCTGCCTGTCTGCCTGTCCGTTTGTCTGTGTGTCTGTGTGTCTGCCTGTCTGTCTGTCTGTCTGTCTCCATCCCTCATTTAGTGAATGTGTCTCCTTTGGTCGATATTTAGCGAGGTGACAAATTGTGACGCCCACTTCTCTGTAAACATCCAATCACAGACCTTATGACTCCCAGATGACCCCTGACCCCTCTCCATATTTTGGGCAACCCCCCCCCCGTGTGTGTGTGTGTGTGTGTGTATGCGTGCCTGCATGCAGGCGTGTGAGTGTGAGCGTGTGTGTGTGAGTGTGAGCATGTGTGTGTGTGAGTGTGAGCATGTGTGTGTGTGTGCGAGGCAGACTGACAGCACTGAGAGATTACTCTGTCAATAAATGTTTTTATTTGCCAGGGGCGGATTGGACCTTTTCTTAGAGTTGAAAAGGTATTGTGAAGCTCTGTGTATTGAGGCAGAGCGCAGACAAACGCTATAATCAGATTGCTGTCTGGAGAACAATGTGCGGTCAAAATAAAGAGCAGAAATCACAGGGTAAAAACCCTCAGCACACAATCAATAGTGACATCTGAGACAGTCAGAGAAGCACAGAGATGAAGACCCTCTGCCAAATGTAAAAAGACTTCACAGTGGACTTCCTCTGAGCTCTAGGCTGCTTCAGTCTCTATCTGTTTCAGTCCAGGCCAGAGAAGAGGGGAGATGATAAGATGATCTTCAGCTTGTGCTCTCCTTGTTGGCCTCTTCTCCACTCTGTCAGGGCATCATTCAAACATGGATGTGTTAAATAATTCAGCATGAAGAATCTCCTAAAAAAAAAAGAACTTTTTTGTTCTTTTATTTTGTTTTTAACAAAATGAGTGTTATTTTCCCTCCTTCTTCTTAAGAAACGCTACAGGCTACAGCTAATATTAATTTTATTTGGAAATCATTTCAAGGCCGACATAAACAACTGTCCAAGTGACACATAAAATCTGGTTTATGGTTAGCATCTAGCTTGTAAGTTGTTGATTGAATGACAGACCACTGACAAAAAGTGATGATGTTCAGTGAAACCTTTAAGAGCATCATATTGTTTTCAGCTTATCACCTGAGTGTGTCTTTAAATTAAGAAATGAACAGTGTGTGTTTACAGAGGCAGTGGGACACCCTCATGTGGGCACAGTGGAGTATGTCTCAGTCATCCAGGTTACGGCTTTTATCTACCTGTCCATCTTTGTTACAGTCTATGGTTACCAAACAAAGATGGTCATTTAATTTGGAACGAAACTGTGAAACTGCTGACGTGGAAACAAAGCTGCTCTGGCCAAACTATACTTGTAACTAGAATTATCCTCATATATATTCTCCTAATTTGATTAGACTTCATTTAAGCACCATGAGGTGGTCAAACAACTTTGATCTGTTCATGTTACGTGGGTGTTGTCAGGATCCAGTTCACTTCTGCTCGCTCTGTCTCTGTGTCCATGTGCTCCTTTTTACCTCCGGGCTGGGCGGGGCCTTCTTGAACCTACTGCAGCCACCTCCCCTCCACACCTGCTTCTCATCAACCTGATTTCCTGCTCCTCACACCTCACAGCAGTTATAAGCCGGTCTCTTCCTCCACTCACTGCCAGTTCGTTGTTTCATCCCATGTGGTAACGCTCTCGGCCCCCTGCTCTCGTGCTTTTGACATCAGAACACTTTGTGACTGCAGCTTGTCTTTTGACTCTGTCTTTTGGATTTCAGATTGGTACTTTCACCTTGGACTCACCTGTTTTGTGTTTCTTTCCTCCAGCCCTGCCACTTGCCCATCCTCAGCCCTGTCATCACCTGCTTCACATATCACTTAGCTGTGTCCTTGTCAGTCTGCATTTTTGTTTCTTTTGTCACAATAAACTGTCTCTTGCACCAGATCTGCATTGTGGGTTCAGTCTCTGTTCTGTTCAGCCTAGTGAACTTCTGACTGGTGTTACTTGTAATACAGTAAGATTTGTATTTAAATTAAAAATCATGTTTGTTTATTTTTTAATATTGCCACTGTCGTGTTGTTTGGCATTCTGATATTGAATTCATGCATAAATGTACAACATAGTATTAGACCCTGGTCACTATTACTTAGCAGCCAGGTGCAACTGTTTACACAGTCATGGGGACTGAAATATTCAATGGTGTACCTAGACCTGTCCTGCAGGCTATGCCACAAGTGGGTGCCTGGACATCAGTTTGCTGTCTTTCTAACACTGCAAGTTTATTGATCCATCAGTTCATCAGTCCATCAGTCAGATCAGTCGGTCAGATTCCACATTATATGGCTGCTGCAGCCCAGCCAAAAAGACGTGTACTTGCAGTATTATATTAAAGAATATATGGCTCAATGTGCATACAAAAAGGCAAGACAAAAAGGTTTGTAAAACTAGTCATAGAAGAAAAAAGCAAGAAGAGTAACATAAGGAGAAATGATGGATTTACTGCAGGACTGATGTCTTGTGACGGTGTGGACTGTAGATCCATGTCTCCTGCCCAGTGCTCCCTGTGTTATATAGAGGGTTTGTGGTTCCTTGCTATACATTCAGATGAAGTATACAGTAATTAGTAACTCTACACATATTAATACTGTAGAGGGAAAGGACATCTTGACATCTCACCACACACACGCACTCTCTCTATGTTATATACACACACTAGTGCACAGTGATTACACAGTCAACACAGCTACCTTCATGTGAGCATTAATTACTTTGAACCTGAGACAAAGGTAACTGCTGTCCTAGACTCGTCTCTTCTGTCCTGTCTGCTCATTATCAACAATGTGACATCATTATGACATCATTTGACAGACAGCAGATAGAACAACCCTTTCATTGCACACATGTACAGGCAGACACAGCGTTACACAATGTGACATATATTCAGGGTAAAGCCTACACTGGACCACCAGTGTACAGTAATTATAGGCAGAAAGCACTTCTATCTATATCAGAACATTAATTACATACTGACCGAGTCCACACACATACAGAACATTAATTATATACAGTTAATGCAGAAATGGGACGAGGTGACATCTTAACTTCTGTGTTGTGTGTGTGTGTGTGTGTGTGTAGCCTCAAATCCTAGGACTCAAAATATAAGACCACTATACATAAATGTAATATATGTACATATATTTAGTATCCACGACATATATGTACATAGGAATTAAAAGCACATATGTTCAGATTTTGACATGTATGTCCAGCCCATATATATTATACTTACACTGTAGACATGTGTTTTAAATATACACAGCCGCCCTTAAAGTTGGAATAAAATAAAATAAAAATAAAATAGATAAATAATATATATATATATTTTACTTCTTCTTATGAAATGATTGTGACAATGTGACAGTCTTCTCAAAGCTTTATTGATCAATCTCTTCCAAACCTATCACTGTGAAAATTAAACCACAATTAACCTTTATAATAGGAATAAAAGAGGAATGTGTCTGAAAACAAAATTATTCCAACTTTATGTACCATGTATACCATGTATATTGAATATCTATACATGGCATATATGTAGGCCTACATATGAAATAAAAGCACACGTCAATTTTTTACATGGAACCTATTAGAAATTTGAACAATTTCACACATTGACAGAGAGAGAGAAGAGAGAAAAGAAAGATATACATATGTCTCTTTCATACATAGATGACTTAAATGTATATCAAATTACAAAATTTTAACCAATATGATAAATCATTATATAGAAATTATAATATACGTACATGTAGAAATGTTATTGTATGTTATGAACATACAGTTATACATACGTTATAATATGGGTGACAGATATGGCAACGTCACTATTGACATAAACATATAACATACTATTAGCAGTTGTGTGCCATCAGAACAAACAGGCAAACAGTGCTCAAAGATCAATTGCAACAACATCAAAGTGCAAGCAATATCGTTCCTGGGTGTCAGAGCAGTGATCCGATCCACTCAGGATCTAATGCCTTTTTGTATTACACTGCTATTTTACTGCCCCCCTGTGGCATCAACCTGCTACTGACAATGGAGGCTAGCCTGACTGACCCCTTGTTCAGGATCCACTCTTACTGTCTGTCTGAGGTGGTGAATTGAGTCAAAGATTAAATGTTACAGTCCACACACATTCAATCACCCACATACACATTTAATTAAGTACTGTACATTTCATCAACAACTTAACTTTAGTGGGATATGAGGTTGATCCATGTGCACACATTTTCAAGTTGATTGTAATTTATAAAGGGAAAACTGCCTGCAGATATCTGGACTGTCCGTTTTATAAAGCCACCTCCTTCTTTCCTTTTCCTTTTTTCCATATTTTGTGTGCACATATGCTTTACATATATGAGACCAACGGACCGTTTCATAAATGAGGCTTCAGATTTGATTTGTATGCACCATAAATACCACAATTTATTATTCAAAATCCTCATTAATAAGGAGGACCACTCCTCATCTGGAGACTTTGATTAATGTGGTTCCCAGGACAACAGCCCAATCATGTGAAAGATAAGACCTGGCCTAGTCTAAGTCGCGCCATAGCTGGAGACCATATATGTAGCTGATGTTGCCAGTGGTAACCCTGACGATGGAGTGGGTTTCTCTGGGCGTCATCTGCTGCCAGGGGTGACAGGCTCTGCTGATGTTTCTCAGAAGTGTTCAGCTTTGATGAAGTCTGCCAGTCGACTTCCCATCTTTGATTTTTTTTTTTTTTTTTTGTCAGCTTCTCTACAGGCAGTCATGGGCAGGCTGTGTTATCTGCTCACCTCTCCTCGGGGTTGATGTGAAATAAAACTCTATTGCACTTAACTTTTGACAGATAAATTTAGAGAAGTCTGGCATTGTCCAGAGAGCTGCAAAACTGTCAAGCATCTTCAAAGAGGAGACACTGATGATAATTAGAAGCTACAAAGACTACTCTGAGGAACTTGTGATTTTTTTTTTTTTTTTTTTTTTTTCTGGTACAGTTCAGTTCACTTTGCTTGGAATATAAAAAAAAGATTGCATGTAGACAGAGAATTTTACTTGGAGAAAAACAGAGAAACATGGACAAAACAATAGAGAGTAATGGCCATACACACTAGCTAAGAGCTGAAGACTGAGGGCAGTGTGTGAAAATGATCACAGTTTTATTTTCTAGGGGCTGGTGCACGTTCCACTCATCTTCTACTTCATTTCTTTGTCTCCTTACAGAGGAAGTCATTTTCCATGGAACTTTTGAGTTGTTTTGAGTTTTACCTGTGAACTCTGTCAAACAGCACAATGATTAAAAAAAAAAGATTGAGAGTAAATAAATGTGGATTACACATCATTCAATTATACAAGACAAATGTACTTGTACAGCATTATTATACATTCAGTCATTAATTCACTGTAGAGATAATAAAGACAGTTTTCCTGTTTCTGTTTTGCATGTTACCCTTCATGAAGGATGCTCATGGTATGGTCACATAGAAATATTGTCCAGAAATCAGATTTCATAAACATAATTCTCTGTGCCAGTCCTTCATTGTGGTCCTTGGCTGCCATCTACTGGCAATAACCCATACGGCCAAAATGAGTATACTGACTGGCTGTGTTGATCATGTAGTGACTCACAGGAAAGAACTGGTCCAAAGTAGATTACACCAGGAAACTGAATTATTGCCTCATATGCAAAGGTTTATAGAAGAATTTAAACAATATTCAAACCTTTAATCAGATTGTTTTAATTCAAAGGCAGAGGGGGTATCAAGTCGAGCTGCGACTCGAGCAACACTCACTGACATCAGTTACTGTGACACTGTTTATTCCCGTTTTTCATGTTTGAGTATAGTTTGTTGTAGTTTTTGTAATTCTTTGTATCAAAAATATTAATTAATGTAGTTTAGCTTTGTAAATAATTTTCAGTATTGCTAAGAAGCAGTTGGGTTGTTTCAAGCATTTCTTAAATCAAGTATTTTACATTTTAACATTTAATTTCAATGCACTCTAATTTGTATAGTGTCAATTCATAACACATGACTGCTGCTGGATGACTGGTTGGAGAACAGCACGCTTGAACTGGATGATCTGCAGAGACACTTTCAGGGCTGTAGGTTGGACTGGGGGACAGACTGGAGAACTAACCTGGATGCAGACTGGACACTCACTGGGTGAGACACTGATAAGGGGACAGGTTTGGGGCCGAGGCTACCAGACTGGGAAACTGATGGGAGGCCAGGCAGTGAGCTAGCTGGGGTGAACCCTAACCCAGGCTGCGGGACAAATGCTTGCTGAGAAGATGAGCAGACTCGGTGGATGTGCTCAAACCAGACAGTTAAGGCTTCTTCACATGCTTTTTTTAAAAGTCATGTTTTTATTCCATCCAAGCAAAACAACTGCTTAAATTCAAAAGCAGAAGCTGTTATCCATGTTTTGGTCAGTTGACACTGTCACTGAAATTAACTCACTGTCTGGCGAATCTATAATCAGGCCGTGCATAAAACATGTCTGTTTTTAAAATACAACTCTATCCTTATTCTACTTCATGTAAAAGAGCTATCAAGAAATGTGCAGCTTTATGTTTGAGTGTTATATTAAAAAGTTGTGAAGCACAGTTGCAGTAACCTGCAAATAGGCCTCACAGTAAAAACTATTTGCTGGGTTCAGAGTTCTTTCACATGATGTATATTGTGTACAGTGGTTCTATGGTTCTGTAAAGCTTAAAAGTGCAGTGTGTCAGATCTGCCAGAATTTTAGTTTAAAATGTTGAAAAAACAAACACACACTATTAACAGTGTGTGAAGGAGTCACAATGACAATGTCATGACCAAACCCTCCATCATTTCACAGATATCTAATGAAAGGAGCATGCTAGCCAGGTCACACTGGATTCTTTGGGAGTCAGTGTAGCGTCTGGTCTGCCCCCAGGCTGGCAGAGGAGCAGCTACTTCTCTCCTAAGCCCTAAGCCCTGAACCCTCACAGATTTAATTGAATCCAGCTGGTACTGTAAGTGATTGAGTGTGAGAGGTCCCAAGCACTTTAAATGGCACAAACAGGGTTAGGACAGCACTTTGTTACTTACTTTGTTACTTTGACGTCACAAAATGCTGAGAATGATTGTAGGTGTGGGACTTTGCATTTCATATCTTTTACTTTCCTCATGGCTAAGATTGGCTGGAAGATTCAAACATCTTCCAGCCCTTTCCTGACAGAGTGGACGAGAGCTAATTTCTGAACAAGTATTTTTTTGAAATGGTTGATGATGAAAGTGGGTCTGTACGATGCTTGTATTTCTCTGATTTCACTATGCCAGGTTGAACATCTACATCTGGTCATCAGGGTGCTCTCAATTGTCTTTTTAACATTTTGCAGCAGGACATGTATCATGGCTGGGTACATCACCTGGAGGCCCTTATTTTTGTTTGTGTTAGGGCTCATAAGGTGTCTTAGGTCATATTCATCTGTTTTTATAGTTGTTCAGAGAATTGCTGGGGAGGTTTGCAGATGCAAGTCCAAGGTCAAAGCAGTGATGGGACTGCTTTGGAGGAAGTTGGTCAAGTTATGCACACAGCTGGCATGAGGCCCTAGCCCTAACCCTTTAATGAAGCTGTGAGGGCCATGGATGGATGTCACATGAGAATCAAACCCAAACATAACAAGTTGGACTAGTATAAGTGCTAACAGTGTCACTCCACTTAACTGCGAGGTAAAGTTAGGTAAGGTCAGGTAAGATAAAACTTTATGGTGTCGGTGTCTCCTCTGGGAGATATCTAGTATTTTTTGTTGGTTATGCAGGTTTAGTACACAGCACAAAGGTCTTGAGAAATAGCCCTTGGACTCAAAGATGAACCAACTATATTTCGTTAGTCAAAGGTCAAAGTTCAAGTCAGAGTAACTTCAAGAACAATTAAGCCATTATAAGACTTAAAAGGGGATTTTAACAAAATTTCACACAAATGGTTCATAATTTTATATTTGGGATGGAACCTGAAGCTATAGCCTTGCACGTGCATGTGACCACCGGTGGCAAATAGGCTAGTTAAAGTCCACAGCTTTAAAATCATATAAGAAAGCAGACCCACCTCATCATTAGACTTAACAAATCACATTAAACCACTTGCCAAATAGTGAAGTTGAGGTGGTGGTTGCCGGATGTGAGTAGACTACTAGAGTAAAACACCTTCGCCTGTGGCTCGCACGAGCGGTGTTTGACTTTGAAAGAGCTGACCGGAAGTGTTGACATAGCGGCGCCATTGACGCTGGTGAGGTGAAGTGAGCGATGCACTGCTGGCTGCATGGAGGAGAGCCGCTCTCTCAACCAGCAAATTGGACCTTATTTTTTGTCAGCGGACAGGAGCCTGTGAACCGGGGCTTAATGGACTGAGAGAAGAGCCGGAGCGGGAGTCGTGTGCCCGTTTGTTCCTCTCCGGGTTTCTTATTTGGATAACGGAAGATTTGAGTGAGCTGGCCGGGGAGACGAGCCAGGACACCGCAGCAAACATGTACGTTCCCACCAATTGGTGTTTGTTTGTTTGTTTGTTCGGTGCTTGTCGAAGTAGCGGAAGCTCCTGTCTCTGTGTTTGAGGGTCTGGCTGAGACATTAGTCTGGTGCGTCCTCTGTGTCTCTGTCTCTGAACTAACTGCTGCAGTCCTGTCCTGGTGCTCAGACCCGTCCGGTCCTCACCTGCACGGTGAGACCGACCCGTGCCAAACCCTCTGGACAAATCTCTTAATTCTGCAGAACTTCCAGGCTGAGCTCCACCAGCCTCAGCCAAGCGGCTTCAGTGACACATCACCCCGCTGTTGTTTTGCTCGTTTGCTGACGGTGAGGCAGAGCAGAAACCCCGCATAGTCTACGCAGTTAACACGCTGTGTGGACAAGTTGTCGAGGGGGTTCACTTATGTGAGTCACTTCATGAATGTGTTGGTGCCTGTGTGAGAGGGAGGTGAGGTAGAGGACACGATGAATTCAGCTGGGCCCAGGTTATATTCGGTGGCTGATGAAGTAGTGTCCTAAGAAGAGCAGCGTTTAATTGGAGACTCTGACTCAACAAATCACCACTGGTGAATAACACGAGGTGACTAATTTAATCTCTAATTGAATTATGTGTAAAATGCTAAAATCCTCTGGCTCCAGCTCCTCCAACATGAACATTTGTTGGTACATCACTTTGGCTTTGGTATCCTGTGACAGATTTATTTTATTTCTGCTTTTTTTTTTTTTTTTTAAAGACCTAATCAGTTAATCTCAGTATAATGGGAATCTCTATGCAGCAGGTGCAAATATCCACATTAGCTGCTGTTTTCTCATAAAAGTTAACACGACAAGAACTGTGATGCTCCAGAGACACCCCAAAATACAAATCTTGTCATGTAAAGGAACATGCCCAATATCCAACAAAAATAGTGAAGAGGAATTCACATAAATGACCCGAATCTGTATTTGCACATCATCCAGCCCTGTAAGTGAATCATCCAGGAATGAAACAGACTCATCTGCAGCCCTTGTGCATCCCCCATCCTCAGTGGTATGACATCTGACAGGCTGCCTGTCTCCAGATGGAGTGACAACATTCCTGGCATAACTTTGAAACACACATACTGTAGTAGCTCTCTGCCTGCGCACACACGCAGTCCCAAAGGACGAAGGTCATGCAACCCAAATGTTGGTGTAATAGGTGACAGAATCAAACTCGGTCAGGCCAACTATGGGAATGCAGCTTTGAAACGACAAGCTCTCTCTGTGTGCCACTCTCCCAGAGCCAAGTGAACAGTGCGGCCATTGTGCCATGTCAGGTCTCACTGTTAGAGGACCTAATTCAGCTAATGATCAGGCCTGAGCTAACAAGTGGGTGAAACAGATACAAGGCAGAGGGCAGACACTGTACTCACTCATTCGATTCTCATGTCATTCAGCATTTATTGTGTTCATTCACAAAGTAAGATCCGCAATTGTCCTTGAACACATTTCACTTCCAGCTGATGTTGGTTGTGGTGCAATATAAACCGGTCAAATCTGGAAAGTGTTCTTCAAGACAGATGAGCTGACAGGCATGTTTGCCGTGCCTTTCCTCTGCTTGAAGGCATTTCAGTCATACTGGCTCATCCCCACAGTCAGTGAAGCAGTTGAAAGAGGAGCTCAGACTGAAGTCACTGCAAATTACAGTTTCATGTTTTGGCCCAACAACTGAGAGGGAAAATGAAAAATAAGGATGGCAGTTAGTCTCATGACTCATTTTCTAAAAACTCCTTCAGGTTCTTCTCTAATGCATTACTGCAATGAGCAGGACTGCATGTTATCCAAACAAACAGAAACATTTTTCACAGATCTTGGAATCTCTGTAGAATGTCTTTGAATTTGATTCTCTTCAAACCGTCTTCAATCAAACAAATGTTCCTTTCGTGTCTGGAGAATATGATTTGAAGGCCGGAGTGTCTCTGGAGCACAAACAAAAATAGGGCCATCTGGGTTTTTTCAGAAGTTCGCTTTTCTGAAACAGTCTGGATGAGACTGATAAGACTGCAGAGCAAAAGAGATGCATTTCCCTCACATGTGGATGCAGTCACAGGCGGCAGGTTGCTTTAGGTAAGAGTAAAAGCGTCAGTGTTTTCCCAGCGGCCACACTGATGAGTTTGTCTGGTTTGTTTGGTTCATTGATGCCCATGTCAAAGCTGCCGGACTTGTGAACTGATTGTAACACACAGAAAGATGTCAGTGTACTTTTCCGTAATGTGGCGTGTCTATGTTGATGTTCTGTGTTTGTGTTGTCAGTTTCTGTAATAGCTTGTTTTTCTGGGAGTGGGTTATCAGCCCTCAGCCCATCCCCCAACCTGGGGGAGCAGTGTGTTGTCAGAAGTCTTTGATTATTTTTGTGCACGTACATGTGTTGGTAGGCAGTGAACTTGCTCTGAGGCAGTTTTTGAGGCAGTGTCCTGGGTGTCTCAGCCAAAGTGCTTTGTAGTTAATGACTTCCTGTGCTGGAGCAGACTTCCTCAAAATACTGGACAAACAGCCAATTAACACGCACAGACTCAACAACATGGACATACACACTTCACATGTTCGCACACACATGCCAGCACTGACCATTAAATTTTATTATTATTATATTGTGGTCTGGAACACGTTTGGACTCTGGGTTAACTCATGGTGATGGGTCTTGGAGCTGTCATGGTTCAGTTAGGTTTTGGGAAAGATCCTGAAATAATCACTTGTACTGTAAAGCTCAGGGCTCATCGTTATTGGAACAGTTGGTGGTCAAGTTTGATGAATGGATGCTAAACAATTTAAAACCACCAACTGTGTGCTAAGTGGTGTCCCATTTTGTAGGGTAAGATCTCTACTTTCAACACTTCTATTGTCAAGGGGAATCTCCCTTTGGAGGCCACTCAAAGCTATGTGGCAGTGTTAAGGGAGGTGAAATGGACCTGGGCTGAAGTCTGATCCATAATCATAGATCATTTAGAAGGAGCTCTGAAGATTTTCTCAGGAAACTGTCAAAATGAAATGACTGAGAGAAGAATTTAAATTGGTATTAGAGCTTTTAGTCAGTGGCCAACAACACTGGGTTTAGATGATCATAGTTGTGGGAGCAGTCATCAGTCATGAACACATGGGTGGAACCCTGAAACAGCCAGACTGAAGCTGGATCACTGTTATTATCAAACCTCACAGCTCTACCTGGCGTGACCTCTGACTCAGCCAAGTGTGTGTCCACGCAGCGTGGAGTCCTGCACACTCTGACTCATGACTCACTCTAATAACAGAGCTGCTGCAGTAATCGTATATTGCACTGACTAGAACAGCTATTTAGCCCCTTGCTGACCTCCAGTCTGTGCCCTTATGGAGGGAGCTTTAATCGCTGGTCAGTCGGTCGCTGTTATTTTCAGCACTGGTCCTGGGCAGATGGCTTTTTGCATGCACGTTACACGATCTCTGCTCTTATGTCTTGCCCTGCTCAATCTCATTTTGCTGTGAAGCTCAAAATGCCCCAAACTGCAAAAGACTGAGGAGATGTACTGTGTGAGCGATGTAAACAACTACTTCAGAAAAGGAAGAAGTTGCACAATAGTTGTAATCATTTTTCTAAAGTAACAATTGCGTAGACTTCATTTGACCCCCCCCCCAATGCCCCCAGCAGACCAGAAAATCTAGGTGAAATACTGATCCCCTTCATAAAAAGGGATTTATTACTGCAGTGTTGCGTTACACTGTGTTAGTCTTGGATAGGTGTTCTTAATAGCTAACTGAGTGTATACCATGACGATTTACTCTCTCTCTCCCTCTCTCTGTCCTCCTCTCCACCTCTGGTGGTGTCTGCTCATGCAGATGGTCCAGGTAAGAGAGATTATAAGAGGATTACCCATTAGGGCTTTTGCTTGCAAGACCAAAGCCATGGCAACAGATAGCGAGAGGAAGATAGTGAGTGTATGGTATGGTGTGTGTGTGTGTGTGTGTGTGTGTGTGTGTGTGTGTGTGTGTGTGTGTGTGTGTGTGTGTGTGTGTGTGAGAGAGTGTGTGAGAGTGTGTGTGAGAGCCCTGAAACAAGGAGATTAGTGGGGCACATGAATATGTTATGATGGACTGTATAACTGCAGTGATACTACAGCTGCAGACATTTTGCCTTTGTGACTGTTGTGAACAGTAAACAGGAATAAGAATGTGTTCCGACTGATGTGTGTTATTGAGTTTGTGATCTAGATCATGCTGTAGTGTAGCCACAACCATGTTTTGAGTCATTGCTCCATGATGAGTTTGCAGCGGTTTAGGCCCATAGAGAAGCCTGTTTGTATACGTCTGTCTTAAAGGGTCATAAATACTGAACAGGGGTGTTGTGTTAACTCTGGAAAGCTCTGAAGCTGTGGATGTATGTGGATGCTCTCACAATAATGACAGTGGGGCCAAAAACACTGCGCTGTGTAGATGTAGAGGAGAGACATTGCTCTGGCTGACATTATAAACATGGTAAAGTAACTTGTACAGAAGGATTATAACCATTTCACACTGAGGTTTTCATCACCGTGGGACATTATTATCTTTACTGACTGTAATCCATAACAACTGAATGTATGCAACTTACTTCTACTAAATTTGTTGAAATATTCCTCCAAATCCTTGCCTCAGAGATATGGTCCTGATGGTTAGATGTGATGTTTTAGATTTAATGTTTTTCAAATTGCCCATAAGTTTCATAGAGCTGTTGGACTGACACTGTAACTGACCATTTAGAGACACTGGCTCCGTCTGAAATAACATACAGCTCACTATTTTGTAGCTCTATCCACATGTGTAAAGAGGATTATTATACCCTGTATAATGGACTCATTATAACCCATAATGTATCATGAAAAGTGCACAATCAATAGTCACTAACCAGATATACTGTAACATCATGCTTTGCACACGTGCTGAAAGAAAGTAAGAAGGGAGGAGCGAAAGAGTGAGTGATTGAAAACACAACCTTAGTCTTCTGAATATTTTGAAGTCCTCTGAGATGTACTTATATTATGTGAACATATGTCCAGACTAGGCACACAAAACATGGATCAATAGTCTATAAAATTGCTCTTTTGAAAGTTGGATAGGAGGAAACTGTCACATCTGGGGCATTAGCAGCCTCAGTGAAAGACATGACTTCAATCCTCCAATCTATTTTAGCGCGAGTATTAATGTATGGGTTATTTTCAGGATGGTTATGTGTCACACTGAACCATATTAGACTAGCTACAAACTAGTAATTAGCCTGCTGCACTCCAGTGACAGTTAAGCTGCTTATTGGCCAGCTGGAGATTAACCAGAAAGTCCCCACTTCACAGGGGTCCACACACACACATGCAGTCAGTCATGCAGTGCTTAGTGAAGTAGGAACAGTCTGTCAGCTCATTACCAACCTCATTCTACTTCACCAGAATGAAACATGATTAAAATGATTTAGTTCAGGATCGTGCAGGTCTCGGTCCTACTGGACTAAGTCTAAGCGGGGCCACTGACCACAGAGACTGGCAGAAAAACATAGGGATAGAGTTACTGGAAAACACAAGTAAGGAGGAGCTAACCTCTGACAAATTTAAGTATTCTCATTAAAGCAAAACCAACACTTCCTGCTGCTACTTCACAATAAAAGCCTGTCAGGAAAGAAAACTTTGCTGACTTGCTTCGGAGATAAGAAATGTTTCGTTAGCTGGACAAAAGAACATGTTTGTGCTGAGCTGAGACTGAGGCTCTGGCTGTAGGGACCATCTCCGGTCACCTGACTCTACTGTCACTGTCTATTGAAGACATAACATGCCAGTGCGGCTGCTTACAATGGAAAATTACACCTGGACAGTCAACGCAGAGTGGTCAGGTTCTTTGGAAGAAAAGAAAATAAGACATTGAGATCGATAGCTTGGCATATTTATTGGTTGACTATCTCAGGTAATGTCTATGGTGAAAAGCAAACCTCTCCGAATCCAGTCAAGAGCAGGACAGAGCCCCTAAAGTGGTCTTAGGTTAGGGTGGAGGTGATGAGCTTGACATGGTAACAGCTTCCTTTCAAGAAGGTAAATACACAGCCAAACTGTTACACAAACCAAACAGTGGATTTTGTGAACTGCTCCATCCCTGTTACATAATGAGAGTGATCCTCTGGACAAGACACACCTCCTGGTTGTGGTTGCTAAGCTATGATCCTGTAGGAGGCAGTGAATGATACATGTGATGACTCCTGGTCAGACTTTCTGACAGAGATGGGAACTGTGGCTTCAACAAGTCATCTCCATGCCATGTATTCGTTCTGCTCAGTCTCTGAACCAGGTGTATTTACTAATTAGCTCATCTTCCTGGCTGTAGAGCTTCGTGCTGATTGGAATCAGCTGGTTTAGTGGCTGAGCAGAACAAATGCATGGAGATGACTTGTTGAAACCACAATTCCCATCTCTGCTTTCTGAATTTGTATTCTGATGTGTAGGTTTGCACAGCGGCAGATGTCACACTGAGCTGTGGAGGAAGGAGCAGGTGGAGGCTGATGATCTGAACACAGTTTGAAGTTCTTGTATTTTACCTCATGATATTTCTCACTCGACATGACAGGTCGACACGACAAGTTAATTTCTAACTGCGTGGTATGCCAGAGTCAAGCAGTGTCATCCTAACCTCCAGGCACACACTAGAGTGTACAATATAAAAATCATCTTGCAGAGGCTTGAATGTTCCAGCAGATAGCAAATGCATTACAGTGAAGTATTGGTGTAGTTACAGTACATTCTTGAGAGTTTCATCCTGTGGTATCACACTGGTGAGTGCAGACAGTTTTGAGGCCTCCCTCTGCTGGTGCATTCAAGGTCAATCCACCTCCTGAAACTCCAGCTATTTTGAGGAAACAACCAAAGGCACATTATAATTCCAAGTGGCATCATTTTAAGTACTTAGACTTCTTCCAGTGAAAATACGATTTTTAACCTTGGTAACATCCATCCGTAAACAGCAGTGAACCTCTGACACATAAGATGCAGACAGCCAGAGTTTAATACATCACACACTTAAGGAACCGATCCTGTCTGATTTGTGGGAATGGGGTTGGGCCTAAATAAACATTAAACCTAAACATAAAAAAGAGAAAAGATGCTAGATATGTTAAAAGCTGCGACCTGTCTGCTGGTCTCTGGTTCTGGTCTCCACAGACTCCTCCTCTGAGTCTGGTTCTGACTGAGGCTCAAACCTGTGGCTGAGACTCTCTGATGTTTCCTCCTAACCACCTTCATGCTCTCTGGTCTTTTAACTGAAACACCTGGAACAGGTGGGCGGGGCTCAAGGCAGATGATTCAGGCCTCCTTTACTTTAGGACTGTGTTTGTGGTTGATATTCAATGACCACACTTAAGTCAAAAAGTCAATATACATCTTCAGTAACTAAGAACGCCAACGTCTGTCACTGACTGACGGAGGACTGAAGTTACCCTAGCTGAAGCTGGATGATGCCTCTGGGGCGCCTCCTGAGGGTGGTGTTCCTGGCACATCCAGCTGGGAGGAGGCCACGGGACAGACCAAGGACTAGGTGGAGAGATTTTATCTCCAGCCTGGCCTGGGAACGCCTCGGGATCCCTCAGCAGAGCTGGCCAATGTAGTCTGAAGCAAAGGGGGACAGTTTTTCATTGTGTTGTTGACAGTTCACAGATGTATGAAAACAGACCTGCAAAAACAACACACAGTAAACTTTTATTATTTTTACCATTTTAGACTAAATACATTTGATACCAGCATCAACATTATATACTGTGGATGGTAAGAGAGAAAAAACAGAGAGAGAGGAAGAAGCAGAGGGGAGGATTTCATAAAGAAAAAAAATCAGAAAATGTCCAAATGAGGAGTCATGGAGGCTGGCACAGCATGAGACTGAGATGAAACACAGACACACTGTCCATACCACAGGCAACACACACCCTCCCAGAGCCCTCCTGGCCCCACGTGTGGCCCACATTCTTTCAGCAGCGTGAACAGGGATCAGTGAACGGCCGCCTACTCTACTGACGTCTTCTGACACAGTGAGATTAGTCCAAACACGATTTGTATTATTTCAAATGAGTTTAATCTTATTTGACTAAAGCTGTGCATTTATTTGCTCAACCCCCCCACTCTCCTTACATCTCTGTCTCTCTTTCTCTATACTCACACACACGCACACACACTTTCTCACTCATACAAATGGACCTGTCTGATGATTGGCTGCCAAAACAACAACATACCTGTTTGTGGAGACAAAGTTTGAAGCAGGTGTGAACAGAGGGACTTGGAGCTGACCACTTGTTATTGGATCACTGAAGATGCATGACAATACCTGTCTGACTCTGACCAGAGCCTGAGAACCAGAATCCCACAAGGGGAAAACAGGCTCTGGCTCTGTTTGATGTTTCCAATCCGCCTACAGTACCAGCACCTCTAAAGCTCACTTCTGTGCAAAGCCACACTGTAAAAGAGACAGTTCACCTTTTTCATGAGGTTCTGTGCAAAGCCATTTGTTTGCTAGGACCACCAGAGACTCCAGGAAGTCACTCGTCTAATTTTAGTAAAAAAGGTCAAGTGACTTGAGAATGGTGGCAAAGCCTGTCTATCTGGAGTCTGTATGACCTGTTTTTCATTGTAGGGTAAAAAATACCCACTCTCTAGAGAATGTTAACAGAGCTCCACTATATCCTGCTTCATATATATCAGAAGATTTCACTGCCTCCCTGCACAAGCACTGATGACTCTATTATCACTATTATAATTGTATGCAGTTTCTTGCTGGTGAAAGCTATGATGTGACATTTGATGTAAAGTGTGATCAGTGACTGTCTTCCATCCCATCTACAGATTTTTTTTTGTTAAAGGTACTACGAGGAGTTAAGGAGATAAAACAATATATTTGTTGAAAATGGACACATAAACAGGTGTGGGTAATGTCGATTCATCCACATTAATATGACACTCTTATAACCAAAAGCAAACTCCTCGGGGTATCTTTAACTTTTACTACTTTAATCAGTCTATTTAAGCAACAACATATATGTGAAGAAGAGTTCAGTTATTTTAGCTTTTTAACAGATGAACTGTGTACTGATGGTATAATGTGTCTGCAGTTGGATAGTGTTATATAGTCTCTGGTCTATAGTTTATAACAATTCCAACAGTGATGCATTGTAAAATATTCAAAAGTTCCCAGTGTTTCTTTGTCATAAGTCAGGAACACTCTGGATGTGTGTGTGTGTGTGTGTGTGTGTGTGTGTGTGTGTGTGTGTGTGTGGTGGCGGCTGTTGAATTTCTTGACTGTCATTTTGGTGCACAGGTCAACAGGTTAGATTTGACACTCTACCTGAATGACCAGTGTGTTTCACATTGCAGTTGCATCATGAGACCTGGAGATTTGACCTTTGACCTATTTTTTGCATGTGACAAAAATAGAAAAACACCTGATGATGTCATAATGACATCATAACAGCAACATTACATTAAACTGACATCTTCCAGTATAATATCTATGTCTAGGCTGAATCTGAATATGCCACTGATGCAAAAGCATATTTTATTTAACCATTTTAGCAGCTGCATGTGTAGACAGTGGTTCTTTAAGTAAAGCTGGAGTGGAGCTGTACTCCTAGAATAAAATGACTACAAATACTGTGGAAACAAAGATTTTAAACTCGTCAGGTGAGAGAGTATTAGCAGGTGTGAAACTGATCTGCAGCAGTCTGTTTTGGTGTGGATGTCCTGTTTCCTGGATGTCAAGTTTGAGTGATAGATCCATGCGTGGCAGTGATTTCATGCTCTGCTTTGTTTTAGCAACCACAATGCCATTTGTACGGGACATAGACCTGTGAGAACCAGTGGTGCTGCACAGCACAGCAGGGCAAGCACTCATCCTGTTTGTTGTTGTTGGATGGCTTGATTAATGATGGTCAGTGGTTCTGGTGTAGAAGGGGTAGAGCTGTGTGGATGGCTTTTTATGAAGTATTCAATTCTGTTGGTTTCAGAATGAAACCATGTGAGAGGACATCTGAAAAGGCCCAAAGCAAACACCGTTTTGTTTGATTGAGCTTAAACAATGTTGGATCTATTTTTTTTATGCCGTGTGCCATGTAGGATGAAGTGGAGATGAAATACGAGCAGAACAACGACATTTCTCAAAAGTCTACTTAAGAAGTACTTGATGGAGGTTACTAGTTACAGCACCCAGCACAATAACAGTCTGTAGTTCTTAGTGTTGCCTGAGACAGTCACAGGTCATGGTTTCCGTGACTGACTGACTGACTGACTGACTGACTGACTGACTGAGTTATGTGAGGGGCTGCCAAGTGTTGCACTTTCCTATTGGAAGCTGCTTTTTCACAATGAAAGTTTCAAGTACGTCATCAGCGGTGGGGGTAACAAGTCATTATGTCTAATTCCTTCTGTGTGATATGTATCTTGTTTGGATCTGCTCCCGTTTGCCCTGGTTAAAGTTACTGTATTATGTGCTAATACAAACTCAGCACTTCCTGTGATTGTTCAAATTAAAAGCTCTTTACTGTTTGAGTGGACTGAGTCCTCTGCAAACACCAGAATGGGTTTCATTACATCCAGTGAAACTGCCACTTCAGTAAAACAGTATTTTCTTGTTGTCAGTTGGGACAGTTGGTGTTTTCATAATTCTTTTTAAAAACACAATGTGTTATTATATTTTCCATTCATAGCATTGTCTGGGTGCATTTACATATTGTAATATTTTAATTTCATCATGTTTGACATTTAAGCCTATGAAAAAATAAACCCCTGCAGTGATTCCTTACAATGAGTTAGGTTTGAAAAAAATACACAGTGATGGGAGGATGTTGGGTTAAGAATCATGTAGTGTGTGTGTGTGTGGTCAAAAACAATATGTTCAATAGGAAGAAGGAGGAGCAGGAAAACTGGTGATGTCAGCAGAAGAGATGGGAGCACTGCCTTTTCCTCCCCCCCGCCCTTTTCTTATCACCGTGGTAGAGCGAGAGCAAAAGAGGGGATCAGTGGCATTAACTGTGTCAGTGGAGATGGGGAGAGAGGGAAAGGAAAACAGGTCAGCAAAGAGAAAATAGAACTAAAAGAAAAAAAGGACTTTGACTTATTGACACTGCCAGAGGAACAAATGCCACAAAGAGAAAGGAAAGCAAGAGATCAGAAAGTACACCAACTAAGCTGCAGCCCTCTTGGAGTGTGGACAGAGAACCTATTTCTGGAATCGATTGGACCATCACAAGGACGAGTTGACATCCACCACAGCTACCATGTACAGTGGATATGGAGGTATGAGCCAGAGCAGTTCAGTGAGACTACCTCATCTCTAATCATTAACCCTGTGTTTATCAGGATTTTGCTGGTTAACGGGTTTGTAACTTATTATGTCCACAGAGGAACCAACTAAACCTGAACCATGTTTGGAGCTTTGATGGTGGATGTTTCTCTCTTTACTACAAAGTGTCTTAAACATATACATTTACACAGAGAGTACAGGTGTCTGTTTTGATTTCTAAAACAAGGACAGTAGTGGGGTTGCTCCACCTTAAATGAACATGTACTTTATCAACTATAGCTAGAGTTGTGTTTTAGTAACTTCCATTTGCTATTTGGTTTAGAGAATATCCAGATTTGATGAACTGAGGATGGATTTTTACTTTTTTAAGAAAACCTGTTTATACACCAACAGGATTTGGTCACTGTGATAGATGGCTATCAATCTGCATTAAATTCCATTTTGATGATCCACTTGTCTTTGTCACGGAGAAAAAAGAAGGTTTACACTCTACTGTGACAAAGTGCTGACAGTTAGTTTCCGTTAACTAAATGAACACTATTTAGAGTCCAGAAGACGGTAGTAAGATTCACTGATGGATGAAGACATCACTGTACTGTACTTAGTGCATGTACATGATAGCCAAATAAAAAAGGGTGTGTGTATGAGAGGTTACCATGACAACAAGTATGGGAGACCGGCGGCATCTTGTCACAGGGGTAAATTGTCACAATGGAGGGAGTTATGTAGAAAATCCAGCAGTTCTGTCACTCATTGTTTCAGAGGTATTTAGCTCTTTACAAGTGGCGTGAGTCACTGTTGTCTCAGGTGAACACAATTTTCCTATCTCTCCACTCTCAAAGTAACAAATCTAAACAGCACTATGTATGTAATAAACTTTGATAAGTAATAATGTAAAGATGGTATTTTATCAGTCTTTTAACTTTTAAAAACAAGTATGGAAAGCCTCTGTGTCTGTCATACTGTATTTTCATTTTAAATTTTCATATGGTTGAAGTTTAATATTTCCAGGATGACCGGCTTTAGCAAAAGTCCTTGAGCTGTTTCTTTTAAGAAATATAATGTGACAGCTTACCCTGCATATTGTGACAGCTATTAAAGTAAGGAGGCAAAATCAATAAGTAATTATACAATATAATATGGAAACTGGGACCTGAGACTGAGAGGTTGAAGTGAAAGCAGGAAGTGTGACAAGACGTCCCAGTTTCCACTACACAGTAACTTGGCCCCAGAGATCTGGATTATGTAGCACCACCTGTTTTTACCAGTCCATTCAGTCAGCCCTGGCCCTCTCTCTTCTCTCAGAATTAGTCCATGTCTCAATGTCTGTCTCATTCTGACCGTCTCCACAGCTAGCTCTTACTTTACCTGCTCCTCACCCATCTCTCCACCTTATTAATACAAGTATGTTGTGGAATATTTTCTGCCACTGGTATGAATTACTCCCATGTCACTTCCCCTCGCCGCAGCCCTGCCGTCTGGCAGTGACAGAAGGACAGACTCATTCTCCACCTGGTAATCCTCAAACTAACACTCTCCATTAGCATGTTAGCAAATACCATCTCTGGCTGTCTTCTTTTGCCCACCTCCCTTCTTTTCTATTTCTTTTGCTGTTTGGCTAGAATGGTGCAGCATGAGCCACTTCTTACATTTCACAGACCCAGGGCTGTGCAGGAACACAGTATTTTTTTTTTCAGCACAGACACAGAACGGACAGTAGCTGACAACGAAGAACTACTGACTTACAATTGCTTTCTCAACCTCGATTAGTAATGGTTCATACAGTATAAAGGTGTTCATGTGCAGATCTAGGTTCTCTATTAATGCTGTGAAAGTATCAAAGGCTCAGTCCTGAGTAGCCTCAGATTAGAGATGTAAAACTACACACAGATGGTTTCTTGCTCTTACAGTAGAACCATAAATACGGATCTCAAAACTTAAAAAAATAGAAACAAAATACAGAAGTATCAAATATAGCACGATCTAATGGTATCATTAGTCACTGTGAGTTGTTAGCAGCTATAGTGAGAAAAAATTCACACTTCTATCAGCTTTCAAATCAGCTTCCCTTACTGGCTTTATTTCCTTATGTTTGTGTGTGATATCTCTGTCACACACACTGGACTAAATGTTCTGTCGTATTTTCACTAAGTGTTCAGTTTCATAGCAAATAAATATGTATTTTGAGAAAAGAGCTACAAACATTTTCACTCTCTCATTATCCACTGGTTGGTTTGAGTTGGTGTGGCACCAGTTGTGACTTGTTAACTTGTTGGTCTGTAAAGCTATGACAGCAATGAATCTGAATATCTCTATGTGAGCACTTTGATGATTTAGCTTTTCCTCCACCTAAACACATACTATTCTGTTTTTGTGCAGATAAAATACAAAGAGTGCAAAATATTTGTTTATTAAGATTAGGAAGTGTTTTAGATGTTGTATTAACATTTGATAGAGCCAGGCAAGCTGTTTCCCCAAGCTTCTTTATGCTAAGCTATGCTAACCACATCCTTAAATCTGTACAGCAAGAGAAATCACCTCTTTTTTCTTTATTCTTTGTGAAAACCCGACACCGACCCACAAAGCCACTGAGGGCCAGCTGTGGCCTTGAACTGCTAGTCTCGAGCAGAGCTGGGGAGCAGGCCTCAGATGTCTGGGCATCTTTCAGAAATATGTCGTAGTATTTCATGCTTTGATGTGTAAAATTAGCACAGCACCTTTCATTCACAGAGATGAGACTTTCATCTCAGTCTTGTGAAGAAAACAATGAATCTATTAAGACTTCTGGACATTTTCAGACAGTCCAGACTGACATTATGACATCTGGATCATTTTTGCTAGGTAACACATCTGTGAATGATCATACTGTACTTCTGCACAATAGTAACGTGTCTGTGACTAAAGATAGGCATTATGCTCTTTAGCCTTATAATAATTTTTCAGACACTTGTATCCTTTTCCTGGAAATGAGCAAGCATGGCTCTACAGTAAAGCTGTTGGGATATTCCTGTGACTCAGTATGGCCATAAACTGTGCTTGTCTTTTCCTGACCCGGCCCTCTGTGCAGGATGTTACTCCCTCCAGGGGTTTCTTTTCCTAAAGACAGTATGAGGGAGGCAAGGCCCTGGAGTCATGAAATGAAACCGTACGTATGTGTGGCTGTGAGAGAACAAACAGTGTATGAAATAATGATGTTGTGAGGGGAGGAAACTATTAACATCAAATGAAGCATTAATGATCCCAAAAGGGATACTAAGGACTGACCCAATTTCTACCTTGTTCTATATGTGATCTTGTCAGTTCCTCCCGAGACAGCATTTATTCAGTTATTATGTCACTGACTGTGGTCGTCAATAGAGACAGAGCTATCAGATACTGATCTTAAATATATAAACCCTGACAGGTGGAATATGTAACCTTTCTGCATTAAAAGGTCTAAAAACAACTTGACCTTCGCGGTGGCGACAGTCAGGGCTGGAGGGCTGTACTTTCTTGTGAATGCCTATGAGTAATATCTCAATAACAGACTTTCACTTGAGCTATTGAGATTTTTAACTCAGCTCTAATTTTGTCTTATTTATTTTTTACTGCCCTGCTGTAGGGAGGATAATATGGACAGAGTTGAAGGAGGTGGACTTGTCTCTGTTCTCTGCTGAAACTCTTTTAACTCCTGAGCTGAAAGTACACAAACACAAGCACTTCTGCTGTTGTCCAGCATGATACTCACCTGGCACACCTGACCTGCTACAGGAATTATTTACTGAGCAGTTGACCCACAGTTAAATTGTTGAGACGGTCAGTATTAGGGCTGGGAGATATGGCCTGTAACTAATACTGCCATGTTTCTCAGCAGTATCACAAAACATGATAAATACCTTGGCTTGATGTTGAGCTCATTGTAATATCAGGTCCTATGAGGTCAACATCAGTATTTTGAAATGTCCGCTATAGTACTTCATAAATGCAAGATTTCACCTCTGATGGATCAAGGTTCAAAACATTTTCCACTTCTGGCAAGCTGTTCTCAGCAAAAATAGACATGGAAATGTTTGTTAAGTTAACAACATTATACAGTATATAATGAATATGTGCTTTGAACAGAGAAACAGATTCTATTGGCAGAGTAAAAAGAGTCAGTCACTCTCTTAAACAGACTTATTCAGTTGAAAAACACAGACTTTGGTGTAAACAAGTTTTAAAGGCTGAAATTTTTTTTTTCTCTGTCACTGACCTCCACCATGTTTTGACTGACACACAACAAGTTGAGAAGGTGCTGGAGCCAGATCAGTGCCCTGTCCAGTGACCACAGTCCCTATCACTGGTTCCTACCACTAGGGGCGCTGGAAACACAGCCTCTGAAGGTCCTGACCAGTTAGTGAGTGGTCTGTGGAGTGGTCTTTGTGGTCCATGTGGTTATAATCCACTTTTTATCTTCTCTGGATGTGTTGGCTAACACTGTTAGCTGAATAAATATCAGAGATCATAATGCTATGCTGATATACTATGATTGATTAGGCTCAGCAGATGTTATCAGGTTAGGGTTGTATTGCAGTTTTATATAAATGTTTATAATCTGGACCTGGCCAGCTGCCCATTGGCCCATATTGTGGTGTTACATTGTGTGTGTGTGTGTGTGTGTGTGTGTGTGTGTTAACAAAGGGGCACCTTCATTGAAGACAACTCTAAACTTGTTACCAAGTTAACACAATTTAAGCTTAAACTCTGACAATGTAAAAGCACAGAGCCACCCTCCTCTCAAATAGTTTGCTGTATTTCCTGTCTTTGTTGCCTGATTTTCTAAAGGTTCCTGAAGCAGCTTGTTCATCCACTGTGTCCAAAAGCAGCTGTGAGTCTTTCTAACACCCAGCTCAATGTTCAAATGTAAGATTAAAACACATGACTAGTCCTGTAGGAACCACAGATATGCACATTATCTCCATCATAACTGTTGAGATATCTCTGACCTCCTGTCTTCACCATTCTTAGACATCACTAGAATAGTTAACAGTAGTAACTAATAGCAGATGATTTGTTTGTTCATAACAACAGATAGTACTGTAATGGACTGTTGCTAACCTCAGGTGTGCATTCAGTTGTCCCTGCATCTTTTCTTCATCCTCTTCTGACAACCTCCTGGAAATATTTTAATCTTTGCAGCGTGTGTTAGAAAGATAGGTAACAATTATTAATGTAACACTAAATAAAGGTTAGTAGAACCCCTGTGAAGCTGAGTCATACATGTAAAGTGAAAGTATCAGGGCTGTTGTTCTCAGACTACTTGGTTGGCACAAGTTGTTGTGGGCTATAATTTTGTCATTTTATTTCATGTTTAAGATGTTATTAAACACAATTAATGTTCTGGTATAAGTGATGTTGTATTTGGCAGATGCTAAGTTATAATGTACATTAAAGGTAGAGTCTGGAGGTTTGTTCGTTGCAGTTTGTAAACAAAACATTCAAACGCCTCCTGCCCCTGACAGCACCAGCGGCAACAGTTGTCAGGACTGGAAAGATGAGGAAATACAGTCTGAGTGAAGCACTGGAGCCGCGGGCCGATACCTGGCCATCACCGGTAACGGGAGCCTCAATGCTGCGATGAGAGGAGGGCCGTTGTGGTGTGCTAGGAAGCGGGTGCTAGCGGCGGATGCTAGCACCAGCAGATAGCATCCGCCACTAGTACTCGCTTGCATCCGCAACAGCTAGCGGCGCTAGCTGCCCTCCTACTTGTGCTGCACGGAACTCCACCTGCTCTGTCATTGGCTGGAGAGAAAACTCAGACTCTCCGCCCAGAAACGTCCCCGTGCACAAGAAAACAAAGCAAAAGACCAAAATACAGGCAAGAGGAGGGGGCTCTGTAGACACAGTCACCACCACACAGGACTAGAAGCCCATAGGTGATGATTAAGATGGATTTGTTTTTATAAGTCTAGCGTTTATTTCTGAGCAAAAACCTCCAGACTCTACCTTTAAGCAAAGCAGTGAAATGAGGGTTGATCCAGCAGCCCGCATTGATATCATGAAATTACGTTGTGTATGGCAGGAAATGTTGTGACATTTGATGTTACTGATATACTCGCCCCTCACTCATCACACACACCCACAGG
Organism: Caranx ignobilis; assembly: GCA_021432705.1. Taxonomy (NCBI): domain Eukaryota; kingdom Metazoa; phylum Chordata; class Actinopteri; order Carangiformes; family Carangidae; genus Caranx; species Caranx ignobilis. The sequence goes on along the minus strand of MU269990.1, from coordinate 67,652,507 downwards.
CTTCTCTATACCACAAGCCTGTTGTGTGTGTGTGTACGTGTGTGTGTCTGGATGCAGGCTGCATTTTTCCAGAACGGTCTGGTAGAGCAAGGGCAGAGAGCATCAGACAATAGGTGCGGTGTCACACGCTCTCTTTCCACTTCCACTGGAAGGCTGAGTGTGTGGCACAGAGCCACAGCCCCAGTGTTTATACGAGAACATCAATAGCAGAGGAGATGGTGTGACTGGACTCTGTTATTATCACTGGGCAGGACTGCACCACTGTTTGGATCAGGTAGGGAACACACTGATCCACCTCTGGATGAACTAGCTCAAGTTTGAGCGGAGCCGATGGAGGTCTAATAATAAGGCCGGAGATTACAGAGGAGACAGGACAGTGGGGTGTGACAGGGGGAAATGTGCCGACTATCACTGCCCTGTCTGAACGGGAACTCTGACAGAGACACGGAGCCTGGTCAAGGTTGGTGTTTGGTTTTATTGGAGTGAAGGGTTGTAACAGCACTTCAGCTCCACTCCCTCCTTTGTGGTTTACAGCTCAGTAAATTTGGTACCAGAGAACAGGAGCGGTACAGATGATGATGTCCATTGTTTTGAAATTGTCAGGTTAAGTCATTTTTTATTTATTACTGTACCAATTCACAACAGAAGTTATCTGAAGGTAGTTTTACACTGGAGCATATCTAGACCCCTTAATAACCTGGTGAGAGTGGTGATGAAAAACCTCCTCTAAGGGACAGAAAGCTCAAACAGAACCAGACTCAGGGTGACGATCTGCCTCATTTAGTGAGTAAACATTGAATGGATGCTCACAACTCTTGGAAAGTGAGGTATCATGTTTCTCATACATTGGCTTATTGTAGATGACCAAATACAGACTGTGACACTGTCAGCACGTGAGGCCCACCCACCATCTGCTCTGTGGGTGTACGTGTGAAGTGTGAACTGTCCAGAACAATTAAAGTCTACTGAGGAGAGTCTCTGACAGGTGCACACACACTTTTTATTCTTCAAGCACAAACTTGACCTTAAACTATGTTGCTTCTTGCTTCTTTGGTCATTATGAGTTTGCTGCTTGTCTGATCTTTGATGAGGGAGGGACCAGAGAGACCAACGAGCCAATCATTAAAGAGCTGAGTGCAGATGATAACTGATAATTGTAGAGGTTTGTGGAGCTCAGAACAAGAACAATGCAGCAGGTTTCAGTCAGAGATAGATATTTCCACTTTGTCAGAGCATTATGAACTGCAAAACCACATCATCAGTTTGTTGCATCAGACATGAAACAGTTACTAGATTCATGTAGTATCATGGTAGAAATAGCAGACAGATAGTAATTAACATTCAAATTTTAAGTATCACTGGAACCATGGGTGATTACAACGGTTAATTACTATGGTTGATTGGACTCATGTTCGGTTTTGTGCAGCATCAACCAGCAACAGTTTCCCAGATGCATGTGCAGCCAACAACGTGGGTTTGTTCTATCAGTCAAAACATGGTGGAAGACATTGACAGTGATGCTCCAGAGATTTGTCAGCCTTCCCGTTGTCACATGACCACAGAGCTCACTCACACGGACACAGCAGACAGAGTGTGAGCTGTAGTCACTGACCCTCCGAGTGAGACGCTTCAGTTGGTGATTGTGTGTTTTTAAACAGAGCTGCAGCTCAGTGTTTTATAGAGCACTGCAGTGCAGAGACTGTGTTTCTGGTTTAACTATTTAAGATTTTTACCCTAAATAAACACCCTCAGAGCAATTGTGATGGTTAAATGACTTGTTATGAGGAGAATGGAGCCTCTCTGCCTTCCATCTCTGGTCTCTTGGCCAAAAACCAACCTTTTACGATCAGCGCCTTTGACCTGGTGTCCCATTGTCATTGTGAAAAACATGGACTGCTTTGTGATACTAAGACACAAACATGCCTGGTAATCTGTAATCTCTAGTTAACGTTACCCACCCCTGTACACATGGCTCCACAGATTGCCTTCTAGCTAGTGACAGGTGTGTCTACAGTCTGAGATGTTACACAAAAACTAAAATAAATCTGCCATTCTCTTGTTTACAGAGTGGACATGACTCAGAATGAGTCAGAGATGTTTGGGACATGTTACTATTTTAATGTTTAAATACAGAGATTCACTTCAAAATGATTTCAGGTTGTATTTTATCAATTTACTGATAACTGTCGTCATTTTGGATCACTATAAACTTGATGCTGCTGATGTGATGGAGGTTTATCTGCTGTTATCAGCTGTCATCACTGTAGATACAGATGCAGCTGCACCTCGCTCTGATTCTGTATGTGAGGGGGAGAGATTCTGATCCAAAGTGAAATCATCATACTCAAAGGGTTGATCATTGTTTCACTTTGCATGTGCTCCATGTAAAGCAAAGCGGTGTCACACCTGCTGTGGTTTGAGGAGTTGGTGTTTCTGTTTGTGACTCAGATGGCGGACAAGAGCAGGCGCACTGAACTGACCCAGAAACCCAATTAGGAGAAAAGAGGTGTAAATTCAGAACCGATGCAACAGCAAAAACAACACAACAGAAGTGATCCAGGCCTCTACGGGGTGTTTTTGTCTCTGTATTTGCTGAGTGTTGGTTGTTCATCTGTTTCTTTTGTCTTCCTGCAGAACGTTTTTTTTTTTTTTTTTTAATTCGCACGTTTCCATGCTTCATGATCTGTTTATGTGTTGGTGAATCTGTAGCATTTCTGAATTTGCAGCTCGCTCGGTCAGTGTGTCTGCCCTTGTTGGCCACCATACTGATACGTCAGAGGAGCTGACATCACATGGATTGAAAGCGTCTGATTGGCTCCAACTACACAGCTCATTTATATAACATCAAAATGTTTCACAGAGCCCTGCATCAAACTCTCTATAAATTCTTGATTAAACTTTGTGTATGGATAGCATTAGAATTATTAAGTCGTGACATGGTTCAACTTTATTTTCAACTTTTATAGTTTCACTCCTTGTCTCAAGTGTTTCCAACAATTAGTCAGAAAATGATGTTGACTCCCCCTCAGTCAGTTCAGTTTCCACCATTTATGATGAGACACCGAGGAAAAATGAGACAGAAGAATAATTTCACTGATTGTGAAACCAAGATGAAACGACCTATGTTAGATTACTGTAGTCCAATCACTGCAAATGTAAAGTCCTGTTTTACTCTGGACTTGATTTATTGGGACTAGAGAGACATTAATGAAGCTCAGACAGTGTGATGAGTAAATATTAAGACAGTGTGGAACGATCAATAAGGATATTAATGATAATTAAGGAAACATTCAACATAAACACAGCTAGTTCTGTTTATGAACTGTAAGATCATCTTGGTTTTTAACTGAGAGACTGAGTTATCACTTGCTGGCTCATGATCCACAGCCATAGAGACAACGCTGTGATAACAACCTCTGATGATTTAACTGGAAATCAAAGAGGAAGGTGTCTGCGTGAGATGGACCCAGTGTGACCCAACTTTTCCACTTGGCTCTGTTTGTCCACTCAACACCTCCATGTCTGCCTGAAAACTGTTTTCTTCCTTTATCTCTCTCACTCCCCTTCAGCTCCTCTGTCTGTGTGAATGCTTCAACTCTGTAAAATCAACAAATAGCTGACCACAGAGCCCGCCCACCATTGCCACTACACACACCCACACACACCACTCATAGTGATTTTTGAGGGTGGAAGTTGCTTTAGCTCCTGCTGCTGTCTTTGCAATGTCAGCACTTGTTTTAATTAAAAAGTAAAATGAATCTGAAGAAGAAGATGTGAAAGTTGTGCTATCATGTTATCTCTACTGTGGACACTGTTGAGCACTATTTCCATCCCTCATGAGTTGAACTCAAGCAGAACTGACCTTTTCTGTGCTGCCCTCAGGACTATCTCCCTTTGTTAAATTTCCTGTCAGGAGAGGCAGTTGCATCTGACTTCCTGTAGGATTGTGACATTTCCTGTCCTGTGGGAGGGGGGTGTTTGGCAGTCGTCTTGTAAAGGCTTTTCAGCTGTTTGAAGAAACAGGATACAGGACACTGAAAGGCCACAGTAGGAAAACACTGCTTTAGCTGAAATCAACGACTGACTTCAGCCACAATAACAAAATGTCGCTGCAGGTCACAGACATAGATGTTAGTGAGAGGACAGGGAATGAAAGAAGATTAACTCTAAGAGGCAGTTTACAAGTACTGCAGTGATTTAGGCTGAAGCAAAATGAGTTTAAACTTCAGAACTGATTCACATTAAGAGCTGGAGTCAGAGGGCAGATTGTCAGATACCATCACCACACACACAGCTGAGCCATATCTACAGAATTAGGGGAATTAAAGAAAAAAGCAACACAAACCTTCCTCAGAACAGCAAATCTCTGACTATTAACTAACTTCCTAGTGGTGTTCAGATGGTGGTGGTGGTGGTGGTGGTGGTGGAGAGCATTGTCTTTATCTTTAACGTTATCATCCAGTTTCAGCTCATTCTTTTAAACAGCCCTCACACTTTACCACAGTCTACATATGTGTCATTTTATTTAAAAAAAAAAAAAAAAAAAAAAAGGTACAGAGTGAGTAAACCAGGTGGGATGGGCTGGAGTGAGTGTGGTGTGAGCAGATGTTGATGGCTGTGTTCTTCTGCCCTACACAGGGAGACCGTCCCGAACTCTCTCCACCATGTCGCTGTCCGTTCGCCCAGTCAGACGCCTCACCTCCAGATCCATCACTAGGAGCCAGAGTTTCACTGGAGTCAACACTAACGACAAGTCTTACAGGTACACACACACACACACACACAGTATAAACTTGACAGGATCTGAGAAGGTCTGAGAGGACAGACAATTTGACTGTGTGTTCATACATTGTGGACATGGACTGATTGGATTTTTGGGTCTGATCTGGATTATTGTAATTTAACATTCAGCTGCTGAAATATATTTTATTTTCTTTCATTTTTTATTTTATTTTATTTATTTTTATTTTGTATGAGACAGTCAACACAGACAAGGTAATTACTCTACGAATTGGCAAAAATATCTGACAGTTATAAAATACATTAAATAATAGAGATTTTAAATCTCAAAGACATGTGTAAGACGGTGGTTTGATAGCAGTTTACAGTTCATGAAATGGATCTGGATGAACTGTTCACTTCTGTGATGATGTTATGTTTGGATTATGAGACTCCAGGCTGAATGGGATCATGGGCTCAGCTCAGATGATCACAGCTGAGGGGAATGGTGGTTCAGCTCTTCAGCTCTTCTTTGTTAACTTGCCAGATAAGGCTGTGAAACCACTGATGCTCAGGCCTGTGTATTGTCTTGACGTCAGTGTTGTTTCAGTCATGTCCATGACCTCACTAACATTCCTGACTGACTGTGAAACCTGAGGTCTTTGATTGACGGACGTGACCTTCTCTACCATTTAATTACAAAGGTACAGTGTGAGTTGATTTGCATGAGATACAGTCACTCAGGTAAATGTGTGAGGAGATGAGTGAAGAGTTGTAGGATGAAGCAAAGCTGCTTCCTGAACTTACCACATAATGCTGTGATTTTAAATCTGTCAGTAATTACAACAAAGAGATATTATAAATAGAATATATGCACTAGCATGCAATATCTGAGCCCTTTACTAATATCTGTGGATTTCTATGTTACATAACTGTACAGCACAACTTTGTCACTTTTAAGAACAGTACTTAATTTTTCACTTCTCTGTCCAGTGTGTGTGAGAGAATAGAGTCCAGTTCAAGAGTCTGGACAAGAAAAGTGGTTCAAAGAGCTGAATAGACAGATTTAGTTGTCTGTACTGATGGTGCCACATGTTGTCACCTTGATCTCAAAGTCCACATCTGACTGCAGGACAATGCGAAGGCCGGAATAATGCCTTATCAAAGCACTTTATAATTTAATTATAATGGTCAAACATTCAGTCCTGACCTTAAGCATTTTTTCCTTGTCGTTATGGATATCACTTGTCGATTTACCATCTGTCTCTTGACCCTATTTCCTTTTACCGCTTCCTGTTTCTAATCAGCTATTCCAGTAGATTCTCTAGTTTTTACAATGTATGTGGTCTATTAGTGCACAATCCTACTGAGATAGGAAACAAGATATGGTCTGGTGACATAAAACTACTTATCACAGTGATTAATAAGGCTTTAAAACAAATTAATTCAAAATTCAACAAAACGAGAACACTAGAGAACTCAGAAAAGAGATTCAATAATACATTTAACAAGCTGTAAAACACTAGCAAACATTAAAAAGTGAACAATAAAAGAACGTAATAAAATAAAAGTGCTCACTGACTAAAACCATATTTAGTTTAAAGCCAGGCTGAAAACGCTTTGAGTTTAAACATTGTTTAATGAATTCCCTGATAAACAAGCAGGCTCAATAGCTGGTGCTCAGCTGTGTAATGACAGTGATGCATGGAGGAAAGACAGACTGGGTCAAGGTCAGTGTGTCAGTCTGATGTGACTATCAAGCTGCTCTGTCAGGTGTTTGAGGATGACGTTGACCTCATGTTGCTGTTGTTGCAGGAACCTCTCGGTGTTCAGCACCCCAGGTCTCAGCAGGAAGCCCAGCAGAGCCAGCAGGATGTTCACCATGTCTACCAAGTCCAACCAGCCACCTAAAGTTCCTCAACCAGAGCGACTGGATCAAGTCTACGAGGCACTGAAAAAAGGCCTCCAGTGAGTACACTCCTGTACACAGATGGATAAGATAAAGGAATGTGTTATCTTACATGAAGGGAACATTTGGCATAATGAACAAGTATTTTTTGGTGGTCTGATGCAGTGTTAAAGTGAAAACTGACCAATTTCTCCTCTCTACTTCAAGTAAATTGTTTTCATACACCAGTATTTGTTTATTAGTTGTTCAAATTCACAAAGAAACAGTAGTTGCATTGATGCGAACATGAAGCGTAAAGGTCTCATGGGACTGACAGTTGATCCTCTGGGAAAAAGGAAAAGTGAAAATATGTCATCACAACTATTTCAGCCTTTCTGCCTACGCTGTTTCTCCAGAAGCAACAGGCCAATGGTTCATCCTGAAAGCTAGGAAACACGCTGACATTCAGGAAGACAATCTTGGTCACTGTCTTGCTAAGAGCTAGATGTGAAGTCAATATCAGTCTTCCATCCGTCTATATGAAGCAACAGCCTAGAGTCTCTTATCTTGAATTAGCAGCAACTAACAGTGAGCCTCCTTGTCCAAAGGCATCAACACATCTTTGTTTAACTACTGTTATAACATCAGCTCTCAGTGGTAGAAAGACACAGTCATCCTCAGCTCACCAAACTAACAACATGAGTACAACCTACAGTGTTTGTGTGTGTGTGGTTTCTCAGGTCTTACCTCCAAGTTTATCAGATGGACTTGGACAGCCTCAGCAGACAGATGAAAGAATCAAAGAGGAACTCCAGACTGGTACGTCCTGACATGTAACTGTTTGATTTTACATCTCCCAGACTTCTCCTAAGCACTAATAACAACAGATTTGGGAGCCACTCAGAAGAGATGAGACTCTCTTTTGATTGTCTGTTGATTGTTTTATGAGTGGTCAAATAAAAATAGTAATAAAAAAGATTTAAGGTCAGAGAAACCAAATCCAGCAAGGGTCCAGGTGGGCGGGGCTTGGTTGTAGCTGTGGGCAGTGACTGCTTTGTTGTTACATCAGAAAGTCACAGAAGTCCTGACGCTGAAGCTGGTGTAAATATGGCTAAATATTGTAAATATTGCTACAGAATAAAAATGTCACCAAACATAAAAAGTGTAACACACATTGTGCTGATACCTCTGTTCTCCCTTCTCAGGGGTTCCTGTATGAACTAGACAAGGTGAGTTACTTTATTATTTCAAATATCTGAAGGAAGTCTTGATGGCAGCTTAACCCAAGCAACTATTTGTGTGTTGTATTTTGTTGTGTAGACAAATGTCATTTCATTGGAGGTTATTTGAACCACCTCAGTATTTTGAGAGGCACCACCTTTTACTTGTTGTTCCAGAAGCACAAAACATTTCACACAATTTTCTGCTTGAATATGACACATAAATTCATCAGCGTTTCAGTTAAGACAGAGTCGGAGTAAATTTGATATGGTCTTGATTCCTTAAGTATAAGATCCTGAGAAGAATAAAACCATGGTGAACATCATAAGGAAACCTTGAGAAGACGTACATGTATTGTGTGAAAACTTTTTGCAAGCTTTAAACTGGCCCGGGCTTGATGTACTGTCAACATATTACTGAACAGTGGGACTAAATTGGCCCTGTGCTTTACTCCAACAGCAGGTGAAAGTGACTGAGCGGTATATAAGACGACTGGAGTTTCACCTGAGCAAGGTAAGACCTTGATGGCTCCTGTCAGACTACATTTATATTTAGACCAGAATGTGGTTTAGTATTTACAATCATTTGTATTGTGTCCATGTGATGTGTAGGGCTTACTCTCCGAGTACACATTAGTTGTGGAATGAGACATTTCTGCTGCTGTTTTTAGTCAGAATTTACTGACTGTCAACACAATGATGAACTGCACTCGTGTATTTAGAGCTTTTCTTGTTTTATTATCCACTCAGAGTGTTTTATATCACAAGCAATATTCACTCACACACTCATACAGACCAACTTCAGTGCATACATTAGGGACAAAATTAAGCTCAATGTCCCAAGGAACAGGTATATTTGGGGTCTGTTAACAATGTGAAAACAGCTCCTGGTGTAGCTTTCTAAATGCTTAAAGGCTAAAGAGAGGAGCTTCATGGCCCCCTATCTTATTTCCACAAGCAGGGGAAACACTGGACCTTCCTCTACAAAAGGAAAGGAGATAATCCCGTCCCACTATTCCTTTCAGATACGCACCATGAACTGATCAAAACCCTTGTCTGACCCGCTGAGCTCTAAATCCATTAATACAGATTTTCTCACTGCAAATCCATTTAGAAGTCATCACAAAGAACAAACATATTGAATTTCCAGTTTCTAGTCCATCATCATAACAATAAGTAAACTGTTTCACACAGTGTAAAGCACTAAAAATGTATTTCTACTTAACAAATGCATTTAATGTCAAAAGTGTCTATACCACAGAACGATGCACTTATGTCTGTAGATAGTTTAGTCAGATCTGTTGTTCAGTTCATTATTTTTGTTAAATTGAATGAAATGATGTTAGTAATGATCTGTTTTGTTTTTGTAGTTAGAAAAGGGGGATTTATCATACAAGTCTTTTTCCTTCCTTTAACTCATGATGTTTTCCATTAAGGATGAGGAAGGGATGTTAGAGATAAAATCATATTGACTTTTCCAGCGCTGACTCCGTCTGATTATGTAGTTCGAGGAAAATCAGGGAGAAAGTGTTTGTCTCAGCTGCTGATAACTGCAGAGTCGCTGTGGTAATTCTGGGCTGCAAAGTAGATAAGCCTCAATTTTACATGCTAATACATATCTACTTAACTGCATGACCTTGGATTATGTACTTGTGTGGACTTACAGACTCTATATGTGTAACATCACCATGAGTGATATTTTACACATTAGCGTCCTCTCCTGCTGAATTGGAGTGGGTAACTGTAACTGTATGCAGTGTATAGGTTGACCAGCTCGCATACAAACACTGAGCTGGCCACTTGATGCAGGTCTTGATGATAGTACATGATAAAATCTCTGAGAACAGAATAAAGAATTGTGCCCAGAATTAGAAAAAGGGAAATCTGTCTACAATGACTGTGCATATATACATCAACCATAACCATACACCTTACAAGTGAAAAGATTTTAACACATGACTGAAACTCTCACAGTGAAAAAATGGTCTCTCACTACTGAAGTATTCACACATACTTGTAACATGATCTTATATACACAACCAAAAGTTCCTCTTACACATGAAGACACTGAGTAGACATTACAGAAGACAAATATACACTGAAGAACACACAACCAGTGCGGGGCAAAATGCACACAGAAAAAACATTAACAAACAAACCAAACCAAAGTATTATAATGATAAAGATAGCAACAACACTACATGTGAAATGGTATAACATGTCAAAATAAATAACAGTAAGAAATGTAGTCCAAGTTTACGGAAAACTGTCATATGTCCACAGAATTGCGTGCATATGGCATGAGTGGTATATGAACATGGGTAGACGGCAGCAGGGGCACTGAGGAGGAGGTCACTGAATGAGTATGTGTGATCAGTGCATGACCCAAGTATGTGAGTGTGTGATGACACAGGCAGCATAGGCTCTAAAATGCAGATGGTGCTTTGTCCTCTTTGCATAGTGAGGCAGGATGAGATGTGTAATGTTTGTCCTCTTTTCCCAGATTGAGGAGCTGTATGAAGCCTACTGCCTGCAGAGAAGACTCAGGGATGGAGCCAACAAGATGGTGAAGGCATACACTGATTCTCCAGGCAGCAAGGAGGCCAGGGAGAGTTTAACAGAAGCCAATAAAGGATACAAAGAGTACACAGAGGTGAGACACAGAGGATAGGTGGTTGGAAGGTGGGATGGAGAAAAATAGCATAGGTATACTGTTGTACTCCTTAAAGGAGAACTGGGCTGTTGCATAATAAGCTTAATAGGATATACAGTAGCATGTTAGCACTGTAGAACAGGGGCCCATTGGACAAAACACCGTATGTTTTCTACTGAAATATGGCACTTAAGTTTTAATTTCTCCTTTGCTGAGGGAGTTGGTCGAAGGTGGGAGCACGTGTGATACCTGTTATCAATTTTGGGAAGTTGGATACTTTAAAAGAGTGCACTGTGGTCACATACTGCTTGTGTGTGGGGAACATTCATTTCCTTACTTTGGTCACTAAGGTCTGGTTAAAATGACTTTGAGGGATTCTCTAAGTATAAACAAGACAAGGAGAAAACCTTAAATAGTGAAAATTGATAATTAAATGTGTTTTGTGAAACCCTTTTTATTTTTAATAAATCACATAAATGGATAATCAGAGTAGTTTTATGCAGCTGGCCCTTGCTCATAGAAGTCTCTGTCAATCTTTTCTGTAGAACATGTGTGTGTTGGAGAACGAGCTGGAGAATCAACTGGGGGAGTTTCATATTAAGATGAAAGGTAAGAATGAAACATCCACTTCAGCGATCTGTCTTCACTCTTTCTTCTCATTCTCCTTCTTCTCTCGTCTCTTGGTCTACTGGACATCTTATTCCTCCTGAAATCACACACTGGTAAACACACACTCTGTTTTGGTCTGCTCTGAATCAATAGTAAAAGATGAAATATGCCAAAACTTCCAGCATTAGCGTGATACTTTTTTGAGGGGGCATTTTTATAGTGGCGAGAGACAGGAAATGGGGAGGCAGAGAGAGGGGGAATGACATGCAGTAAAGGGCCACCCAATGCGGGATTCGAACCGGGGCCAATTGCAGTGAGGACTGTAGCCTGCATATGGGGTGCCTGCTCTACCCACTGTGCCACACGGCGCCCCGGTGTGATACATTTTTAATGGTTTCTGTCCTCAACAGTCAGTTTGATGCCTGAACAAACATGGCTGCTCCTAAATACTGTATTATTAATTCAGTTTACTTGTTTGCAACAAGAGAGTGGAGTTAGTCCATGCATTTTGATTTAGTCAGATTTGTATTATCAAACCATCAAATGTACACAAAGCAGGGAGACATTTCTCACTCTAAAAATGACTCTGTTCCTTCATGTGCTCATCACCTCATCAGAGGAGGTTAACATGTTCTTTAGTGCTCTGTGGTATTTTCAGAAACCTTTGATGCAGATGGACCTGTTCAGCATGTTCACACTTTTCATCTGTCTCTGTTTGTCTTTCAGGTCTTGCTGGATTTGCTAGATTATGTGCTGGTGACCAATATGAGGTTAGTCCGTCTCTCTCTCCCTCTTTCTCTCTCTCTCTCTCTCTCTCTCTCTCTCTCTTTTCTCTCTTCTCCCTACTTACTTTTGACAGAAAGCATCGCTAAAATGTCAGAGAAACTATAGAGGACCTGAACACACTTGTTTTAGAGGAATGAAAAGGTCTTTAGAAAGTTTTCAGTAAACTTGGCAGGACAACATGAACTCTACTGTACTAGTATTAGGTTTAATGGATTCTTTGAGATTGAGGCTGAGGCACTTGGGGGGAGAACAGGGCATGAAGGGGCCTGAAATGAACTAAATGCTATGCACAAAAGTATTGGACCATTGACTTGGCCCATTGAGAGTACTGTATTAGGTGTTTCATTCAGTCCTGTTGCCACAGGTGTATGAAATCAAATACCTGTCCTTACAGTCTGACTTTAAAACCCTTTGAAAGAATGGATCAGTCTAAAGAGCTGCTGGACTGAAATAAATAAACTGATTTTTTTTACCTCTTGGATATTCCATGATCAACTGTGAATGCAAAGTGGAAGTCACAAATGCTCTGCTGACTCAGTAACTGCAGAGTAACTGCAGCCTTTTGATCCTGAGTGTGTTCATGTATGTGTGTATGATCATACGTAGCATAGGACAAGTGTGTTTTTCTCTGTTATCTACCACCTTTGTACATGCATAGTTTAGTGTTCAGGAAAGAAGAAAAGAAAAAATGAAAAGGTACAAAAGAGAAGAGGCAGAAAAGAAAAAGTTGAGATGGTTGTTGTGTCATATATAATAGACGCACAGCTCTGATTCAGCATTGATGAAGTTTCTGTGTGTGTGTGTGTGTGTGTGTGTGTTCAGATCTTTATGAAGTACGGTCGTCAGCGGTGGAAGCTGCGAGGCAGAATCGAGATCAATGCCAAACAGGTGTGGGACAGTGAGGAGATGGTGTTTCTGCCACTCGTCAATGAGTTCCTCTCTGTGAAGGTCAGTTCCTCCTAGTGTCTCTTTTAACGTCTTTGGATTTATTTTCATTGGTGCCCAGACCTGTCTGGCATCTGAAATAGCTTATTTGTGTTATATATTGTCCTTTTGTTTTATTCTGGTGAATATACCTATGGTTCCAAGCTAGTTGATCCTGTGTCTCGCTGTTTGTGTGTGAAATGTATTGGGTAATAAAGTAATTACTTACTTGTTGACACTCTGTCTGGAGATGGCAGGAGATGCATAATCAAATTATTTTTTGTGGGTTCCTAGGTGACAGAGCTGAAGAGCTTAGCCAATCACGTGGTCGTTGGCAGTGTTTCCTGTGAAACCAAGGACCTGTTTGCTGCACTGCCCCAGACGGTTGCTGTGGATATTAATGACCTTGGGACTATTAAGCTGAGTCTCGAAGTCACCTGGAAGTAAGTTTTGCCAACCATCCCCCATCCACTGTTTGTCCATTTAATCAGTGAGCAGTTATTCAGTAACAGAACATCACTTAAATATTATATGGAGTGGTTATTTATACAAACTCATTCACTCTCCCCATCAGTCCATTTGACAAAGATGACCTGGGGTCAGTTGCCAGCACTGTCAACAAAGCCCCGACTGTCAGTAAGAGATTCTCAACAATTTTCAACCAGAGTCCACCTGACACGCCGTCTCTACGTGAACAAGCCTTCTATGTGAGTGAACCCTCCACAGATATGTTTGACTAATGTTTTCTCAGAGCAGAGACACTGAAGTGTTTGTCTTCCAGTTGCTGACTGGTTGAACTTTGTGCTGATTCACTGTCACCTTCATATTTATGTCTTATAAAACATGAGCGAGTGCAGTAGAGCCCAACCTCTGGGCTGCAGCCCACTGATGGGCCGTGTGGCAAGTGGGTCGATAAATCATTTGCAAAAAAATGCAGGTTTGGTGAAATTAAAATGTTTTTTCATGTTGAAAAAGCTTCTAATGTTTAAAACCTCCTCTCATTGCACTGGTTATTACACACTGACGGACAAGACACAGATGAGGTGTCATGCCTGAGAAACACTGCAGAGGGAGTTTAGGGAAACAGCTTCTAACTGCTCCCATTGCACTTTGCTCCACCTGCTGCTCCTCCGATGTCCAGTCTCTGCCTCGGAGTCTGACCAAGCGGCAGCACTGGCCACTGCTGGACATCTTCAGAGACACACTTAACCACAGCTGTTCCTGTAGTGACAACTCACCAACAAGACATGTCACATCTGTAAGTCATGCTGGAGTAGATCCCCTGCAGATTGTAGAAGAGCCCCCTTGGACATCGACTAGCTGCAGTGATGACGGTGTAGAACATTACAAACCTAGAACTGTAGTCTCCATTTGTTTGTCTAATGGAGCTATGAGGTATGTAGATAATGTAGATAGTACTTTTAGCCCTTTTAGTGACTTTATAATGATAGACTTTGGAGTATCATCAACCAGCAAATCAGTGACTTTACCACCTCATTTAAGTTATGACAGTGCAAAAATATAAAACCATTAAGATAATAAAGGTAATTGAGTGTATGGTATGTACAGTGAAAAGTGTGTGAAGTGTGTGAGTCTGGAGTATGTTGCTAATCTGTATCAGCCTGCCAGCTGCTGGTCTGTTGAAGCTCATGGACGTGGAATCGAGGCCTTCAGATGATTCTTTCTGGCAGCTTGTCTCCAGTATTTCCACCTCTGGAACTGCAGTGTTCATGCAGGCAGCGGCCTGATGCTTAAAGCTGTGGTTGACAGTTAATCTGTGGTGTTGATGGGCAAAAACTCAGTGGTCACCTTTCAGCGTGTTGTAACTCATGCAACTGCACGTCATCCTTGGTCTGTGTCAGACTTCGCAGGATCTTGTCTATGGGGGGGAGTCTGACCAATCAAAAGGAGAGAGAGTTTCTATTGGCTGCTCTAAAAGCTCATCTAAAGATGACATTTGTTTCATTAATTATTAAACAGAATTTGTGACTTAAGGGGTCCCGCAGTTTAGCTACAGTATTTATTGGTTAACCACCAGGTGCAGTGAGTGTGTACAGCCTCCTGAGGTGAGGCAACCAGGTTTGCTACCATGATCATATCTGTACAGGGAGCAAGAGCAAAACCTGTGCTCACAGGCCACATTTGTTAACTTGCACTGCAGGTTGCAAAGCACAGACATTCCTAAGCAGATGGAAAACTGTTGTTGGTCAAGCAAAGAATCAGATCACTTCACACAGCCTTGTCTTGTTTGTGTATCCATGTGTCAGCCTGTGTGATCGATGCTCTTCCCTTGCAGAACATGCTCCGTCGTCATGAAGAGCTGGAGAATGGAACCGCCTGGTCCAACTCGTCCGAGTCCTCTGACGACTCCTACAGTCCTCAGCTGTCTACAGGAGGGCAACACAACTCCACGCAACATACGGTAACACACAACACACACAATGCATTATTCATCACCTGCAGCTTGTGCTCTCTGTTTGCATATGTGTAGTGTGTACATGCATGTTCATGTATGTATGTATGTATGTATGTATACAATGAATGAATTTACCAAAGACTAAACTCTTCAACTGTGAATCATAAATCTGTTGTTCTCAAACAGTGATGGCCTCTTTGATGAGTCAGTCACCTCCACCTCACCCTTGACATGCTTCCTGTCCTGCTACCTCAGGAGATAACCTCTCCTGAAATAAGAGTTGACCCTTTTATTTTGGAACTGTGAAAACTGCACCTCAGGTTGATTTGAACCCGTGGGGAGCTGGGTCTATTTTCTGGTTAGAGAGAATCAGCACACTTGAGATAAAGGTGCTTCCTACATTGCTGTATCCTTAATACAGATGCAGCCAAATCCTCCTTTGAATAACTGCCATTTTAGATTAGATATGCAACCTGTTTGTTCGGCAGGGCAAATTTATGAACTGCACTTACTCGGCCAAGGTGTTGAAGGAAGGATCAGTCATAAGGTCTGACTACTGTGTATGACAAGTACGATTTGAATTCAGTTCACATGAAAGTCATGCAGTCTTTTGTGGGCTGCATTACAGTTGCTACACTTGCCATCTTGAAACAGAAATGATTGGTTGAATTTGGATGACTTTATGACCTCAATACCTCCAACACTGTTTAAAAACATGATGTGTGATGTGGTAAAGTAAGTAAAACAAAAACCCATCTAAATAATTCTTCTATTTTCATTTTCAAAAGTCACAATGGTGCTCACAGGAATACAGCCAAGGAAAAGAGAAGGAGATCAGTAGAGAACATTAAACCCAGGTTTGCTGTCATGTTAAAGCATATTCAGAAAGTCATGTATATGATCACAGCTGCCACTGACTGACTGATTATATCTCCACCACTCGTCAGGCTTCAGATTCAGACTTTGGACTTCAGACAACTTTATTTATCCCAGAGGGGCAATTCAGGCCACTGAGCTCTGGTTTCCTGGCTGCTCAGGAATTGCAGGGGAAGAGGAGGAGCACTTCAAATACACTGAGTCTCATTTCCTTTACAGCTGATAAACTACTTTCATTGCATTTATCATTATTACTAAAGGAAGCTTAGTAAGCATAAACATACATAAGACACACCAAGCAGAGAGAGGGAGGCATGTTCACTGGTGTAGAGGAGGGTTCAATGCCAACTCTTTGGTTTTCCCTGTGTTTATCTGGAGGAAGCTGATGTGTCTGCGTCACTCTGCATCAAACTGACATGCCTGTCTCAGCTTTTTGGACTGTAGAAAATAGTGTCTTTCACCCATTTTTTTTCACCCATTTTCACCCATTTTCATCTTTCACCCTCCTGGTCAATAACCGTGTCCTTGTCTCCAGGCAGGGGTGACGACGCCAGAGATCCAGCCAGCTATAAAAGGAAGTCCCTCCACACAACCTAACATCTCATTTAGTCCCAGAGAATCCTCCTCCTCAACTCCGAAGCCCACACACAGAGTCAGCGCCATCAGTGAAGTTCCTGATACACCTGGATACCAGGCAGAGAGCAACAGGTGCTGCTGCATTTGGTTTTCCTTTCGTATGTGCTGACCTTTTGACATTTGCTGACTTTGTTATTCTCTTATTACTTTATGTAGTATACACAGACATGATCTTATATGCTCATTAGTAAATAAATTAACAGGTACATGAACTCATTTTCAGGAAAGAGGAGAAGGTGACAAAACCTAACAGCGAGGAAGACAATGCAATACAACAGTCTCCGATAGCAACAGCAGATGGCGTGGTCACCAACAGCCACACCTGCAGCTACTTACGCTCTCTGAGCCACATCAGTGAAAGCAGCGCTGATGGCGTTGTGTTGACTGACAGGTCAGGTGGCGAATCAGGGGAGGTGATGTCTCTGTTGTCCCTGATCTCCATCAACGATATTGAAATGGAGATGCCCAGCAGAACTCCTGAGCCACCGAGCTCTGCTGCCACGGATGCATCACCAAGGAGACAAGTTGTTGCTGAGGAAAACACAACGGCTGATGCTGTCATAGATCAACAGACAACTGAGATGCGACAGGATACACCCAGCCCTGTCCTCACACACTCCTCTCCCAAGACTGAAGAAACAGATGCTCCATCACACCTGGACTTTGACATCCTCCCAGAAAGTGGAGATGTCACATATGTTGCCCACCGGGTGGCAGTGGAGGAGGAGGGCCCCACTGCAGGTGCAGACTGTCTGTCCATGGCGGATGATCGTCCAATGGATTGTGGACTGGAGGATGCCCTGGGAGCTGTAGTGTCCTCTCTGGATGATTACAGAGGACAGTTCCCAGAGTTACAGCTGCTGGAACAAGAGCTGAAGCTGCTGCAGGTCACTCTGAAGGTGAGGACACAGCATGTGTGAGAAACAAAGGTACTTTCAGAGGTGCATGAAATCACATAAACCATTACAAGTTATGCTTTAGAGTAAAAATATGCTTGTGAGTCAAACTGGGTTATGTCTCAATGTACGTTAGCAATGCACATAGTATGCACATGTAGCATTGTCTTGAGCAGTTGGTTCAGAGACTGTCTTAATATAATCAGCAGACCTTCTCTTATCTCCTGTTATCCTGCTGTCTGACGCTCGTATATCTTCAACTTATATCTGTAGAACTGCACAAACTGTACAGTCTTGTTCTTTTTGGTAATTGTTGATATAAACTTCACTATCAACCATTTATTAACTATTTATTTATATATTTTAAAGTATATTCCATTGTTTTGAAATGTATTTCGCATTGAATTGTATTTAAAATTTGAGAAACTCCAGTGTCAGTGAGTAATCATGTAAATTCATTGCAACCTCAGTATTATTCAGAACAAAGTTTTCAGCACATTTATGAAAAATATTGGCAACAGCCTCAAGCAGTGTGAACATTGTTTGGATTAGTGCAGCTCTATCATTCTACTAACACATGCTTTTATATATGCACACATGTAACACATCAAAACACATTTAGATTTTTTAATCTCTGTCACTAACAGCAGGTCACTTGAGTTATCAAGTGGAACTAAGTTTGACTGGTGTGTGATTGTGTGAGTATGTTCATGCCCAGTGTGTTTTCTATTGTCTTTGCGGTTTGTGTACAGAGATATGCATATGCATGGACTGTGCATCTAAAGTGTTTGTGTGTGTGTGTGTGTGTGTGCACATGCAGGGTGGCAGGCACAGCCGTTCACCCAGCATGGTCAGCCTCACCGTGGAAACAGCTCTGGGCAGCTTTGATTTCCTCAACGCGTCTGACTGGGAGGAAGATGAGGAGGACAAGGGTGACAGTAGGAACAGAAATGGCCGGTCAGTGTTGAAACCCAAACAAATGTCACACAAACAAACATACATGTCTCAATCAATCATAACATCAACTTGAAAACACACTCTTATGTCAAGTAAATAACCTTGGTGTCTGTTGTTCATGGAAGCAGACATGGGGAACAATCTGATATTGCAGGATGTTGCTGACATCTACTGGACGTGTGTTGTATCAACACTGTGGCACGAATAAACTGTTGTGTTGATCATGCAAAGTGCTGGTGGAAAAAAAATAATACATTTACCCTGAGAGATATTCATTTTTAGTGCTTTACACAATTGAGGGCATTTATTTGATATGTTTAATTAATCATGTATAGGTGATAGCAATCAAACAAGGACTTCCATCGGTATTTGATCATGTTATTGGTCTATAGCTTTCCACAGACAGACAAGCAGACAGACAGGCAGACAGACAGGCAGACAGACAGGCAGACAGACAGGCGGACAGGCGGGCAGGCGGGCAGACAGAGCTCCCTCTGTGATAGTTCCTTCTACAGTAGGTCTTCATGACCACATTTTATCATGATTACACAAACAGACTCACAAGGTCATCTGGTTCATCAGGTGGTCGACCAGCTGACCAACAGACAGACAGATTTTGCCACCCCTGCAGCCACGAGTGAAGCTAAAAAGTCAAGGTTTTGATGTAGGCTGAGTTTAACTGCTAGTAATTTAACAAACATTATGAAGCAGCAGCTACAGATGCCAGCTGATAGAGAAAACAAAGAAAGCTTGGTAACTAATAACGCTGCACATGTCATCTGCACATGCTGTAGTGCTGCACATGTTAAGAAGCTAATAGCTCTATAGGGGGGATCTCATTGTAAAGGGGTACCTAGATAAGATAATTGCCAGTGATATTTCCCACGCTTCAAAGAAAGCTGCTGCTGACATCTCAGGTCAGAGCTGCAGCCTGACAGCTGTGTGCACACTTTGTATTTTAAGTGATTTGTGTTGCTACTACAACAATGTGACACATTTCACTTTCATGTGTTTCTCATGTTTGATACAGTCTGTTGACCTGAGTGTCTGTTCCTCTGGACACTCCTGTGTGTGTGTTTGTGTAGGTCTCTGCAGGACAGAGGCTGGCACGGGCCCTCCTCACCCACCTCCCCCCTCACCACAGGCTGCGCCACTCTGGACTGCTCCCTGGTGGTCCATTTGAAGAACTGCAGTGCACAGTTGTTGGTAACGAAGCCACATCTACAGCATATCCCCCATCTGTCAAAAATAATAAAATAAAACACATATATACTCTTAAATACACACAAATGGCACAAGATGGAAGAGGATAATGAATAGAAAACAATTCATATACAAAGACAATATTAATAGTGGAAAAACAGAAAACAAATGGATAAATTCAAGAAGAATATTATAATATGTATGTTCTTCAAAAAGCAGCATTAGCAGAGTTAAAGAGGTGACATGTTCACATTCTTGAACGGCTGCCAAACTTATTATTATTTTCCTACATGTGACGCAAGCAGTGTAGTCATAACCCACACTCTCAGTCCTGTATTACTCTTACTGTTCCTTTAGTACGCACAGATCCTGGCAAAAAGCAATTTTGTCATCGTGCTCCTTTGAGCTGGAATATGCTACAGTAGGATGTGAAGTTGTCCAGCTTGATCCCATTAGGGGAATTTAAAGTTATTTTCAGGACAATGTAAAAAGCATATTTTTGTTCCTGTTTTTAGTTTTTAGTCTTGTAATCTGCTTCCACTTGGCACTTTCACTCAAGTTTGAGTGATATATAATCAAATAACAAATTGCTGTCATATGCCTGTCCAGAACAGGTCTCTCTTGAGAATAAGATGCTGTGTCTCAAAGAGATTACCTTTATAAATAAAAGTTAAATGGAATAAGGAAAAAAACTCCTGCTGCCCATGAAGCAGTAGCAGCTGTAGCAGCCTCATCAGTCAAAACTAAGTTTTCTGACCAGTTTGACGTGACATGCTGTAATAATGAACTCTCTCTCATTTGCTATTGTGTGTAGCGTCTGGGTATGTTTGGTCCTCTGCGGTGTGGAGAGATGTACGCCTTAGACAGACTCCTGAGGGAGGCCAGGGTGCTGGAAATCATCCGACGCATCACCAAAGACAACCCGAGACGCCTCAGGCAGCCTGCTGAAGGTAGGTCCATGTAGCTATCTCATCTATGTGTCCTGGCTCCGCTTGTGAATATTACATGTTGCCATCACTGTTCCACTGAGAGCACATGGACATCTGCACCTCCTGTCCACTGATTCCATGTTCTGTTGTGATCTCATGCAAATATTTTCACTTAGTCCTTCATGATGACAAAGCCAAAACTGAATTTGTATAATAAAGAAAGAACTGAAATTTGAGATTTAGCACAGTTTCTGCATTTCTTTTAACCAGCTTTGAGATGTCTCTGTCATTGATACAGTGAATGTGCTGGTTGTACACTGAGAGCCACATACTGCATCATCTGGCACCAAAATACCTGTCTTGTTTGTCATGCAAATCCATTTGTGTTGTTTCCTTTGAGCCAAACCTCCTTGACTATGTTGAAAGTGACAACGAGCTGCATCAGTGCAGAACTTTTTTTCAGTTTACCGGTACATCTCAGATAACAGACAAATTTGCTAGAAGTCAGAAGGATGTGGTGGTGAAGTGTTGATTCCTGTGTCAGTGTGCAGTAAACTGAACGTTTCTCTCAGCACCGTCTCAAAATATATGTTGACGTTCCTGTGTCAGCAGGTGTCAGGAGTTATCCACAATGCCGCAAACTGAATATAAAATGTCAGGAGCTTGATAAAACTGTTTGTTCCATCCCCCCTTGTTTACTCTCCTATCCTCTCTCCATCACAGTGATACCTCAGCTGGGTTCATGCCTTGGTGCTGAGTCACTATGGCAACAGTGTGTGGGGCAGGGTAGTGTGTACAACGTCTCAGCTGAGAGCTTCCTGGTTACGCTCTCCACAGCTTACACCAGAGTACTGCCTGAGAAGGCAAACAACATGGCCAACACAGGTACATCAGTGTGTGTGTGTGTGTGTGTGTGTGTGTGTGTGTGTGTGTGGTAAAAGCAGGTACTATGTTAACATGTGTGTTGATGTGTGTTTGTCTAGTGTTCCTGTCCCTGATTGAGCGAATGCTGGATCAGAGGTTACCACGGCGAGGCAGCAACAGAGACACAGTGACAGTGACACTGTTCCAGCTGTGGACTTACTTAGATGCCAATGACATCAGTGATGTGGAAACACACATCACAGAGCTCGCAGAAGAGGGTATCTATCTCACACACACACAAAGCTAAATGACTGCAATGCAGAGTCCTATCCAGTGGTAATAAACAGTGATAACCTGCCTTCCACCAGTGTGGCTGATGCAGAGGCTGGCGTCCTGTGACCAAGATGTGATCATCCAGACGCTCAAGCGACCTGCAGAGTGCAGCCTGAGGAGAGCAGGACTTCATGCTGTAGCTAAATTACTAAGAGACCCACGAGGCAAAGTGTCAGCCTCTGCCAGCTCTGTGCTGAGGAGCCTGGCTGCTCAGCCCCGGCAGAGAGAGCAGGTAAGAGGGTTTGTACTGAATGTAGCTGTGCACAGCATGTTTCAACAGGTCTTACCAAGAGTTATCCATATTTCATTTTTTTCTTAATTATATTGTTTTTGGCTGAACAGCAAGAGTGGGACCAGCCCTATGATTGCTAATGTCACTGACTGACTAACTGACGATATTTGCACCACTGGTCAATAGAGTGCCAAGCAGCAGCCAAGCGAACTGCAGGGAAAAGGAGGAGTGCTTCCATTACAGTGAGACTCACCTCCATGTTAATAGCTGTGGGGCTTAGTGTAAACGTAAGACACACTGAAGTCATCTATAATGAGGCTTTGTAATAACTATGACCAACTCCACATATCAAACAGAGGGAAAGACCTGCCTCTAATCAAAGTTTATTACCTTCTGGAGTTGAATTTCTAATCAATAAACAATACCAACCGATGACTAATAAAGGCAAAAGCCTGAAAAGATAACTTCAAAAAAGTCTGTCTCTTTAAACTTTTTAACTGTTCACCCACATCGTTCATGACTTTGTCTTTAATTGTGGTCCTTAAGTCTGTTTTAAATAGTGACAACTCTGCAGTAGCATATTTATGACACTATCTGAGTATTTTACTGTGATGACACCATGTCTTGATACAACAACCGGGATGTATGAACACTGTGAGACTGTGACACGGGTTACTTATTATCTCCCTGACTTTACCCTGTTATTTTTTTTTATAAGATATAGAATAATAGTCATTGGACTCTAATAATAAGGCTTCAATCACACAAACACATGACATATACAGTAAACTGTGTGTGTTCTTCTCCTCAGGCTTTGGTCAGCTGTCTGGAGCTGCTGGAAGACCAGAGTGTGGACACCAGAGTCTGTGGATGCAAAGCCTTGGCTTGTCTCAAGGTACAAACACATATTTTAATGATCTATTTGAAAGTGAGGCCAGTCCAACACAGGCAGCAGCTCTGTGTGTCTGAGGGGCAAAGACAGCCTGAGTGAATCAATGTGCTGTACACAGCTCAACAGTGAAGCAACACTACAAACCACGTTAGACATTTTTAATGTTTATTATGCAGATAATTTAACAAACTTTAGGTTCCTGATGAAACTGCAATGGGACAAATTAAGTGTAGAATCGCGAAACACTCTGTTTGTGTGTTTTAAGTGAATTCGCTTTTTCAGCAGTGTGGGCACAGGAAAATGACAAAGTCTGAATGTAACAAAGACACTTTCACTGCACTTAACACATCTGTAACAGAGCCAATGGAGTTTGCTCTCTCATCCAAACCTGTTCCATTCTGTCAGAAAACATTTTAGGACAATGTTGGCTCGATAGTTTATGGCATAAAAATGAGTTTCATAAAATTTAGTGTGCATCTTGTTTGCTCTGTATGATACTTGTTACTAACCACTGTCATCCATTTGTTGACTTCCCAGGCCAAAGAAAGCATTGACCAGTTAGTGTATCTCTGTCGGACGGACAAGGAGGAGGTCCGCAATGCTGCCAAACAATCTCTGCTCGTGCTTGGTAATAACAACCTTCATATTTGTTAGTGTGACAGAACAGGGTGTACAAAAAAGTGAAATGAATGTTGACACAAAATTGATAAAAAAAAAATATATATATATATATATTAAACTCATTAAATGTATCATTAGAAAGCACTGCCTTCATGGCAGTAGTGAAGTGGGTGGTTTTTAAAATTCAGTGGCTTACATTACGGCTTTGTTGAGACCTTTTAAATAATAGAATAATTTTTTAAGTAGTTTCTTAAGTGGGAGGCAGTGTAATGAAGCTGACCCAAATCTGAGCATGAATGTCAGTGTCATGTCGTATACCTTTACAGAGTTGGCTGAAATGTGTGCAAACCAAAATCAACTGTATAAGACCCATGTTAAGACATAATTAGTCTTAAATGGCATGTGATGGGTGGGCTCACTCTGAATATGTTTTAAATTTACACATAATGCATTTGTTGTATATATTTGTGTCTATGGTGACTGAAACATGCCGTTTTGTTCTTTCCTCAATTCATGTTTTATTCGATTTTTTCATATATTTGTGACATAAGACCATAACTAGGCAGAAATAAGAAATGTACGTCTTTCCTGTTTTCTGCCTGATCACTTTTTCCAACACGAATGTCTCTGGGGAGTGTCGATGCATTTGTTCATTTTTTCATTCATTCATTCATTCATTTTCTTTTTTTTTCGTTTTTTGTTTTCCATTCATTGTTTGAAACAGGGGAGGAGGGGAAGATGGCTCACAGGCATGTGGAGACATCTCAGGACAGCATACCAAGACTCTTCGCTCCAGGAAGCATGGCCAGCACAGCTTTCTAACAACACACACATGCTCACATATGCACACACAAATGAGAAGGTCAGTCGCACAGTATGAGAACTGTGTATTGTGCGGTGCTTTGACATTTCTCCCATCCCATCATGAACCAATACTGAAACTTACAAAGACAAATATGATCTATAATACACATTATGTACACTGTCAGAGGTTACATTGACGTTCACATATAGGACAGTGCCTCTGCTTAACACTGGGCAAACATTTAAAGTCAGTAAGCTACAAATCCACCAGTTTATGTGATAACTACTCAGAGAACATCAGCTGGAAAAGATGCTGGGAAGAACGTATAACGTGAGCAGGCTGGAATGGAAAAATGGATAAAGGGAGGAGTACAGAGATGGATACTCAAGGAGGAAGACATGGAGGAGATAGGCAGGGGTTAATGTGTCTACTGTATATGGACACAAAGCTGTTTAAAGGCACTTTTCATGGTATACTAAATGCCAAAAATGTACAAAATGTTATAGTTTCTTGTGATTGTTGCTATCAAAACATTTTTATTTCACTCACTGGAGTATCACATATTGAGCCAGAAGACTCTCTACAGAATAATACAGCCTCAAACTCCAGCTCCTTTTTATTGGTGGATACTGTTGACTCTGGCTCAGGCTTAAATCCTGTTGCAGATGGACGGCTGGTTCTGTGACATGTTGTCAAACTCAACAGTAATAACACAAATAGGCTTTTCTCATACTGCTCTGCCTGCACTGTAGCCACTGGCTCAACTTAGACTTGTTGATTGCAGTTTTTGCCAGATTACTTCTCTGTAGGAGTTGCACCGAGGCTGTAGTCAAGATCACTGGTACAGTCCACATCTGACTGGTTCTCAGACCAAGTCAGGTGAGTTCCTCTGAAACCAAATTTGGACCAAAAAAAAAACAAAAAACAAAATAAAACCAACAAAGCTACAATACACAGCCACATGACTGGGAGACATCTTCAAGTTCAAAAGACTGAGGCCAGACTCAAGACCGGACTACAGCCCTGACCTGCAACGTTGTGAAATGCACTGTAGAGGAAGTTTCCGGCATAGAGACAGTGACTGGTTCTCTGGCATGGGATAAGTATTGGTTTGGGCTCAGAAGACAGACATTCAGAAATGACTGGTCTTGTTGTCATGAGTTTCTTTTTCACTGCAGGAACAAATAGCAGATTATTGAGACAGTACACTCTTAAAGATCTACAGAAACACAGTGAAGAAGAATTGAGTATTCTGAGATTTTATTGTAATCTCTCTTATTTGACTTCTAGTACTTGGTGGCTGTGTTTGTTGCTCCTGTCTGTCACAGCTCTGTACCTTTGTAGCATGATTGCACCCACTTGTCAAAACAACAGTGCATCATCTCGCTTGTGTTACTACCAGTTCTGAACGGCCTCACCAGAGAGAGAAAGGCTGTTGTTATAGCAGCCTCCTCGCTACATCCCTCTGCCTCCCTGATCTCTCCACAAGAGCTCTGTGTGTTTTGTGAGTGACAGAGAGGCAGTTGGACAGAATATTTCAAACGCTGTCTATGTACAGGAGGTGGGTGTGATGAGTTGTCAGTTTCAGGAAAGGATAGAAATTTCCTGATGCCAGGGAGATTTTTATAGAAGCCAAGAAAAGCCATATTTGCCATTTTTATCCCATAATCTAAAGATAACAGAATATTATCTGGGAAAATTGTTTTTAGTAAGAAAGCTTTTTGTCTACAATGATGTATTTCCATGATAAATCATCCTTCAGGAGGGTTTTAGGCAGTTTTAGGTGGAGGTTTAGAGGTTTTCAAAGGCTGTGAAAGGTATTGCCCTATGGAGGCACGGTAAAGTGAGGTGTTTGCTCCTGCATTGAAAAAGAAAGAAAAAACTGAAAACATCTTGAGGATCTTTATTTGGACTTGTCTGCCCTGGGTTGAGCCTCGTGCATGCTGAATCACAGCTTTAAAATTTAGATGTAGAGTTTGGACTTTGGACAGAGTTTGGATTGATATAGGAGAGCAGCCTGGGAAGCGAAGAAATGCGATTTTTATTGGATTGTATTGGTGGATTTGATGAGAGAGGACAGGATATATGTTCTTCTACATTCTTCCTGGATCTTTCAGTGGAGCTGGAATCCTTTAGCCAAATGTATTTTAAAGCTGCTGATGATAGGTGAGCAGGTAGACCTTCACTGTGTTACCCAGCGTGACATGATGTTTATGCCGGGAGGGTACCCTGGATGCAGTAGACAGGACAGCACAAAAAGCTGTAGTCAGGTAGCCACCGCTGCCACGGGTTTATCAACCATGAACTGTCCTTCACTTCAAAAGATAAAATGGAAAGCTTTTCATTCTCTGTCTTGAAGCCTTGATGTTTCATTTTGTCGATACACTGGCAACAGGTTGAAGAGACAAGAAGTCAAACTGTTGCTCTGCACAAAGACTGAGAAGAGACAGAGAATAGTTGAAGCAATTCAGTGCCATCACTCTTTATAATTATGACATATCTTATTCTTCATGGAAATACATATTATATGATTGTAAATTGTTTTTATCTAGCACAGTCTTTGTTTGTAAATGTATACTTTGTTTTATCAAATGCATTTTTACTGTTAAAATTAATTTTCATTCATTCAACCAACCAATCAGTTTCAAGAATTGTTGTATTGAATTACACTAAGTTCTGTACCACAGTCACTGCTGTAAATGGGAGTGGAATCAATGAAAGGTGGTATTACTGTCACAGACTGCTGAGGGGGAACAGACATGTGGATCAACTACTGACAGACTGATCCACGGAGGTCTGGGATCAGGTCAAACTCTAACACGTAATCACTGAAGATTTCTGGACGTTAAAATAAGAAAAAAGTTGAAAGTTGAACTATTTATATCCTTCAACATTTGATCAGGAATAACAAGAACAGAAGTGGGCTTCATTTCTGACCCCAGACATGGGATCCCAAATAATTAAAGGGCCATACCAGTGTTTCTGCAGGTTTATGCCATTTACTACAAAGCACCAATAAAATCTTGACAATGCTACTGATTATTTTGAAAAGAAAGCACAAGTAAGCACGCTGCATTTACCAAAGAACAACACTGACAACCTTATTACTGACCTCACACTAAGTAATTTATAATTTTGACTCAATATTTCATACTTACATCATGTGTACCTCACTATTATTGTTAAATCTGTAACAATTAGATGTTGTAAGATCTTTCAGTGTTTTGGGATAACTGATTTTCATTTATTTAAGCACTTTTGCCATCACAATACACACATGTACAACAATAATGTAACAAGATTTAAACACACAGCTGATATTGACTGTTCTGTGAGGGATTTACCAAAATCAAGCAGTGTGAAGCATGAAGTAAAGAATGTACTTTTTAGAAAATGGCAAACTAAAAGTTACAACAACACTGGTATCATTCTTTGAGCACTGGAAATATCATACAAAGATTTAACTAAAATCACCTAAAATGTTGAAGCGTCATTCATTTTTATTTTCATAGTCCAGCGAGAAGCCCACACAGTTTGACCAGCCCCGGTGACTTCAGTCCTTCCTGCTTCAGTGCTTTCACAGTGACTCTGCTGACAGTGATGCTGCCACTCTGCCTTTTTCATTTCCTGAGCACTCTGACTTGAAGGTCATCTCAGTCTGATGACTGATGAGAGTTTATCAGTAGTATATTTCTAATATATAGTTGAGTGGCAGGTTGCAAACCCTTTTCTAGCTCCATGCTGTAAATGGGATGTATTAATTTTGACTGCACTGTTCTGACAGTGACAGTTCTAAAAAGTCTAGAATCACTACTTTGTGGTTGTTTTCCAGCCACTCAAACTACAAGAAATATGGTCACAACCTCTTGTGGCAACAGGCAGGTCATTCCTGGAGTGCTACTGATAGGGCTCTACTTAAATCTTCCTGTTTGGTATGTAAGATCAATATCAATATCTGTAACTCCTCAAGGGAATCACTTTAAATTTTGCACAAATGTCCACTTGGACTTGAGGACAATCTGATATGATTTTGGTGGTCAAAGGTCAAAGGCTATGGTCAGCTCTCAAAACACTTTGTAGACATTTCTCAAAACCTCACACAGTAATTATGACAATATTTCACACAAATGGTTCATATTTTATATCACTGGATAAATATGGATGTAACTTGGAACTAGTTTGAGTGGCGGAGGCAGACAAGCACAAGGACGTGATTCTAGTCTAAGTTTCTAGTCTGAGCTTTCATCCCACTGATGATGTCCATCAAAATCACACCAAAATGTTGCAGTTTTAGTCTTGACTGCTGACATGAACTTCACTGTATGATTCTTACCCAGCGTGTGAACCTCCTACATGCTCAGAACAGTAGTTTGAGATAATGTAGAATATGCAAATGTGACACAGGTATTGTCTTTAAGTGTAAGGGTTCAGGTTCTTAATGTACAATGTGCCAACCCTGTTTACTTTTCTTAGACTGAGTTTGATGATGGTGTCAGCACCACTAAAGTGGGAAGAGAATCTACTTCCTAAGACTGTTTTGAGAAAAAAAATCAGCGCTTGCTGTGCTTGGAAGGATGAAATGCTCTTTACAGAGGATAATTCTTTAAAAAAAATCAAGTTATCTTTTGTAAGATTAAATCAGATTCCTCAGATTAAATAGCATTTAAATAATCAGAATTTGGCAGATTAAATTAAAACGAGAAATCTTTTTTCCCCTCCAATAATCTGAGCTTAATCTCAGAAATGTTTTTCCTAATAACCCAAATTCCTCTTTTTGTATTCAAAGTGTACAATTACTGAAAGCAATAATGCATTTTTGATGTACTGTGGTGGTTCAGATATGATTTCCAGGTGTTCAAGGAAGGTCTGATTGAACTACGAGCAGGTTGTGTGTTGTGTTCAGTTTGGATGTTTTCTTTGATAGAGCATATTATAAATGACAGGCTGCAGTGTCACTGGAGTCATAATATAGGACTGATGTTGTGGAGGGGACTCACTGTTTGTAAATATGATGGCTATCACTGTATGCAATGTATTTAACACTATTCATTTCTATAGGACAGCAGCAATCTGCAGATATACCTCTGCACCCATAAAGCATCTCACAGTGTTTAAGTGCCTCAAGGTTGGATAGTAACCGAGATGCAAGAAGACATAGATGAGATACTTTATTAAGAATGAAGAGAGGGTGAAGCTGTGGAAATCCACTGCAGCACATTATATATTTTTTCCATAAGCTTGATAAATTGTGCAGCATTGGACACAAAATGTTTTATTCTTTTTTTTCTTTTCTAAAATACATTTCCAGGTATTCTGGTGTCAAATATATACAAACTATTAAAACTGTGTTTAAAAATCTCTCGTACCATTGTCTTTGTTTTATTATATCATGACCTGCATACACACATGAAAGAAACTCACATATGCTGAGACCTGTACTGCCATAAGTTTATGGAAAGGCTGTGAAGGGGTATTACAGTGAAAGGCAGCAGCTGTTAACAGCTCACTGTCCTCGGGGACTTGATATGTTTTGCTGACAATCACTTGTACCGATAGGATTTTGCCCACGGAGCAGCAAATAATTTATGCTGCGTTCACTGCATTTGTGAAAGTTTGAACGCCCAGTTAAAACGGGACACCTGCCAGGTCAGCTCAGATATGAATGTGAATCACAATGATCAAGGCTAAAGTGATGTAGTCACTGAATGTATATGTCTGTAAACTTCACTTTATGCTTGTCACGTTTTAAGCCTACACACACATTCCAACAGTGCAGTCCACAGTTTGAGCAGTTTTACATGACATTGAACAGATGCACTGACGTCATTTTAGTACACCAAGGTACGTTTTATTTGAAATGATCATAAATCCATACACTATCTAAACTGCTGTCCTTGCATTCGTTGTACATTTTGCCCTTTTTTCTGATAGTCATGGTAATCTCCGAGGTTCATGAAAGCAGCCCTATTCTTGCACATTGTGATAAATGGCCTTCAATGTATTCCAACGGGGCGCCCCTCCTGGCCAATCAGGGTGTGTGCAGCAGCTTCGACACCACCCCCCAGCGGCCGCACAGGCGCACTGAGCTCCCAACTGCCATTTTGTGGCAGAGGCTACTCTGCTAAAGCGGGAGAGGGATTAAAACAAACTGCGAAGAAGCCTGCATTTCTTTTAGGCCACCAAACTTTGTAGCAGACACTCTGTGCTCTCGGACGAGTTGAACAGGAGGGGAAACACACTAAAAAGAGGTAAAGTATCACTACTTTTCTGATAAGGGGGAGTTTGCAGGATCTTTAATCGGCCTCTAGGTGTCACGATGGGGCTCTGGGTCCGGGCAGCTCGTCGAAGAGTGTTTGTCTCCCTCTATCGTTATTGAAAACCCCGTCAAAATACGTTTAAATAACCGAAGTTCTAATAAATGTCTACACAACCTACTATATTTCATACATATCTGTGAAAATGTCGTCGAGGATAAGTTACGAATAGTTCGTCGATTTGGTTGGAGAGTTTAGGCCAAGGCGTCCATTTTCTCTCTTCTTTGTTTCCCGTCTTTACAGGCTTGACGACATGGAAACTGGCGGGTTTAAGTTATCGCCCATAGCTAACGTTAGCTTGTTTGCATTAGCATAGTTACAAACTAACATTCAAGACATTACTGCATAATGATAAACAAATGGCCTGATCGCACCTCCCAGTGGATACTACTTTGTTTTTTAGCACGCTACACCACGCTAATGGAGTTTTATTTGAAGAAAGCGATGTAGGAACTGACGATAACGAGGTTAGCTCAGATTTAGGGCCTTCCCCACCCATTACACTCTGTAACGTTATCTCCCGAAGTGCCCGATTCCCCCCAAAAAATAACCTGTATAATGAGTAGTTTTAGTGTGTCCTTATGCAAACCCGGTGGTGATCGCACTGTTGAATTGTAGTCGGTTTAGGTATGTTTCCTTGTAGAGAAGCGTACACACGGAAACGGCACCACAAAGGCCAACGCGGAAAAGAGAATGACGCGGCATTCACAGCAAAACGATCCTCGCTGATCTCTGCGGCCACAGATTGACTAAGACCAAACGCTCGATTTTGTTCTCCCCAAACTCTGTCCTCCTCTGTAGAGTATACCACCTTTTCTTTTCCCCGTCACCTCGGCCGTGGTTGGCTTTGGCAGTTGTTGTTGCACCCGCCGCCCGCTTGTCTCTTATTCTAAGCCCACCTAGAGAATCATAGCCACAGATATATATTACAGCAGAGAGCTCCCTCTACGACTCGGCTTGGAGAGCTACAAAAATACCGCTAGATAAATGCTGTGCATGGAGGCGACAGTTGCCCCACTGGACGCTAATTATCTGCACCGTGTTGTGATAATTTTGTTTAACCATATATCTGTCTGCGAGGGCCTCTACCAAAGCCTCTCATCTATACAACGACATAAAGATAAGTGTATGTGGAAACCTACAGACAAACAGGCGTTGGACATTGTTAGAAACATGACCGTACTGCTGTTACTTCCCTTGTCAGTGACGTTACACTCAGTTTGTATTTACCAACTTGATAGTATCCAGTCTGTTTGGGCCAAAATGCAATTCTGATGATTATGAGTCAGCTGAGCAAATACAACCACCATTTGATATGTTCACAAGTATCCATCTTATTAGGTGCTCTGATAGTCAATGTAAATAAGCTTCTCATCCAAACCATGGGCCCTACTGCAATAACTAGTATTTTGCTGGTACATTAAGTATGTAGGAATGATTTTACTCAGTTATGTATACAGCTGTGAGATTTTAATGAAGACCAGTTTTGGATAGTGGTTAATATATAACAAATCAACATGGACCGAAATCTGGTTATTCAAAATAGTCTTTGAATGTGAGGGTTAAATTAATTTTCCAATTGAAGTCTGGGGAAAAATGATATAAGTATGTAAGTGGTGAGAGTATTCATATGTAAATTTACTTTGGAGAGAATCATTCTCCAGATACAAAAGGACTTGGTCTTGCTCAGTATAACCGTGTCAAGACCCAGAAGGTTAAACAGAGTTTGTCTGGTCTGCTGACGCAATGTTTTGGCAGAAAAAAAAAATCATGATTGCAATTATTTTGATCAGTGTTGGGATTGTGATTATTTCACACAATTTCTCACTAACGTGTTGCATTTATTGAAGTTTTTAAAAAAGACAGAAAAACAACAGATTACAAAAGAAAGAGCATTGTGTTGTAGGGGACAGTGAAAATGTATCACAGATATGTCATTCAAAAACAGTGTTTGTTATCCCTTTCCCCCCTTCAGGTTGGCAGGGACAGTCAGGTAACGGACAGTTGACCCAGCAAAGCTCAGGGCTTTCAGCAGCAAAGCAAGCTTGCAGGCCACAGCCGAGTGTACAGAAATCATGAAAACAGGCAGTTTTTCCTTGCTAGTCCAGGTAACACCACTGTAGTTAAGTGCTCACAATTTTACAACAACGGGTTGGTTGAAGTATGTGACACTAGAGTCAGACATTTCCTTCTCATCAAACTTGTGACTCAGACATCAGTAGAGATCAGTTCCTTTACCTGCAGTCAGCTAACTCACAGCAAGGTGACCACTAGTGATTGGATCACTCAAGGTGCATGTAAGGTCTGATTGTCTTGACAATCTTAATCACAGCGTGAGGGATTTCACATTTTCTTGTAACCTCAGAACAACCGTTTGTTGGAAGTTTCCTTTTTACGGGAAATCTGTGAAAATAATTCAGCCCTGAACAAGTCCATACAAGCTCTGCACTTACTCCACTCACATAACAATGAATACCCCTGCCGTGAGTTTGCTGACAGCACATAGCTCACTGCCAGCAATGTAACCCAAACTTGATCATGATGCCAGTTTGCATGTTGTCTTGTAACATTAGAAGAGCTGTTTGTTGGCAGTTGATTTCCAGTGGTTAAGATCTAGGTTCATTATTGAGCTGCATACAGCTTCAGATTCACTAATATCCTCTTTAACCCTCTCTTACACCAAGAGATATCCTGACATATTAGTGAGTTTGGAACTGTACTGCTCTTGTCTGCGTGCCTGTGAGAGCTGTTAGAGTTATGTGCCACAAATTATTTGGCTATAACAAATGGCTACAATATTTCTAATAATTAAGAATAGCATCCCCTGTTAGCTACCACCACATGTAGAATCTGATTGTGAGAGAAATGCTGGTTAGCTGTTTTCTTGTAAAGTTGCTGAGGAAATCTGCATATTCTCCTGCAGTGTAGGAACGAACAGCACTGTCATAAAGAAGAGAGTGGATGGCTGAAAACATCTGGGGGTGACGTGACACTTTCTGCTACATAACATTTGCTATTCCACTATATATTTCAGTTCCTACCCAGCATGGACAGAGGGCCAACAGAGGGTGTAGGGGTGGTGGAGGTCCCTGCCAAAGACTACCCCTCCATCCAAGCTGTTCACAGCCAGGATGCCATGGTTGCTGACCTCCTCCAGCAAGCTGCAGAGGCCGGAGGCGTTGTAGAGGGACAAGCTGGAGTCGTCCTTGAACAAGGTTCTTACTAACTAAACATAATATTTTCCCACAGTTCAACTGTAAAATGGGCACAGTCTTATAATTTTCTGTTGCATGTAGACATGTTGGACAAATGATTAATCCACCAGCAATGTTGTGTTTCAGGTCATGGGGATGGAATGGTGTCAGCTACCCAGGCCCAGCAGCAGCTGATGGAAGCCGGGGTTGGAGTAGAGGGTGGAGGAGGGGTTGAAATGATGGTTATGGACTCGCTGGATCCCACACTGTTGCAGATGAAGACAGAGGTACAGTCGCTGTTAAGAGCCAGTTTTAGCTGCACGTTTGAGCTCACAAGAAGGCGTCACTGGTGCTGATAGACTAGTTCTGATTCCTAAAAGAAATCAGGTGGAAGTGAGGACACCAAACCTGCTACGATCTGTTTCTTTCCCCCACTACTGTTTCATGACATGCAGTATTCCTTAACATGATTTGCAGGTGATAGATGCTGCAGTGGGGGGATCGTCAGCAGCAGTGGGTGTTGTTGGAGGGGTCGCTGGTGCCGCTCACCAAGCAACGGTGACAACAGTGGACCAGACTCAAATCATCACACTACAGGTCGGTGTCATTTTAAATGCACTCTACATCATAACATCTTGTAGTTATTCCATCATTTATCTCATTGTAGTGTTGTTCTCACATATTTTACATCCACTCTCAAATCTTGAGTTTGTTTCACAGAGGCCCTTTTTATTTCCTAGATGTGTACTAACCATCAGCTTCTCTCTGTTTGCAGGTAGTAAACATGGAGGAGCAGGCGGCTCTGGGCCTCGGGGAGCTCCAGCTGGTGCAGGTGCCTGTTTCTGCCACCACTGTGGAGGCTTTGCAGCAAGGCACTTTTGTGGACACCACTGCAATGCCAAAAGATGGAGACCCAGTCATCTGCCACACTCTGCCACTGCCTGAGGGCTTTCAGGTAGACAACAGCCCAACATACATTTCTCGTGATGCATCTCATACAACACTAATGCATAACTGCTGTGGAATACTAGGGGCTGCATTATCGGCTGTGTATTTCATTACACAAATCACCTTTTACCTTAAGACAAAAGTTTGATTGAAAATATTGGGAGCTTTCAGTTCAAACATAGAAACAGTTCTGTTGGTCAAACAGGTTAATGTTGACTAAAATATGGTCACTTTATTGTGTCCTAAAATATCATTAGACTTGATAATAATGTAATATAGATATAGTCAAGTGTTACATATGGGCACAAGTACCCCGGCGTAGTTGTGTAAACAAAATATAAGAGGAGAAGCTGCTGCTTTTAGCACATCACTTCTCTTTTACACTTAAGTGTCTTCAGAGGAAAACCCCAACCAACTTGTCAGGAGTGATTAACTGAAGAAACAATTGTTGTATTCAATGTGTAGGTGGTCAAAGTTGGTGCTAATGGGGAGGTGGAGACAGTTGAGCAGGAAGAGGGAGGAGAAGCCCATCACGAAGAGGAAGAAGATGAGGAGGTGGGTAACCAGCTGCTGGAGGAGGGGGAAGATGAACCCATTCAGCCTGCGAATGATGACCCAACCTGGACTAAAGACCCAGACTATCAGCCTCCATCTGGAATAGTCAAGAAGACCAAAAAGGTAAAAGTGTGAGCCATAAATTACCTTTGTTACTGTATTTGAACTGGATCAGTTCAACTTGTTGATGAGTGTACTTTAAATTTTTATCTCTTGAAGATGAGGTCTAAAGACGTGCTGTTTCTTCAGGGTAAAAAGAGTCGTCTACGTTATGCTGATGGAGATAAGGACATGGATGTCAGTGTGTATGACTTTGAAGAAGAACAACAGGAGGGCCTTCTGTCTGAGGTCAATGCAGAGAAGGTGGTGGGAAACATGAAACCACCAAAACCCACAAAGATCAAGAAGAAAGGTGAGACAGTGCTGGGCTGAGGGCACAATAGAAATTTCCCTGCAAGTTATTTAGCTTTGAATGTGCTTGACACACATTGACACACACCTAAAGACATACACTTTCTGTTGAGATATTTCTGATCATCTGTTTACAGTGTTAATATTGATAATAACCATTGTTTTCTGCTCAGACACTGGCTGTGGGATTTTCATTCAAACTATGTTATTGAACGTTGTGTTTTAGGAGTGAAGAAGACATTTCAATGTGAACTGTGCAGCTACACCTGCCCACGACGCTCCAACCTGGACAGACACATGAAGAGCCACACTGATGAGAGACCTCACAAGTGTCACTTGTGCGGAAGAGCCTTCAGGACGGTCACCTTGCTAAGAAACCATCTCAACACACACACCGGTATTAACACTAACCCAGATTCCCAGATCAGTGTCAAATGTGGAGTTGGAACAAGAATCGCTTTGTTTAACATATTGAAATTGAAGCTTACACAAGTTTTGCTTTGTATTAATGCAGGAACTCGTCCACACAAGTGCACAGACTGTGATATGGCCTTTGTGACCAGTGGAGAACTGGTCCGTCATCGTCGCTACAAACACACACACGAAAAACCCTTCAAATGCTCCATGTGCGACTATGCCAGTGTGGAGGTAAGAGGAACTCCTGTCTGCGTTATGTTTTTGATGTTTTACAATGGTTAATGTCTACAGTAGTTTGGTGTGTTACAACTGCTACACTCCTCTGCATCCACATCTATTCATCCATGGCTGGAAAAGGGTCGAGATGTGTTCAAAGCTCTGTGGCCAGCAGAAAGTTTCAATATTTCTCTGCAACAAGTTAATCAAAACTGTTTCAGACTGAACATGCGCAACTGCAAACAAGTTGCAAAGCCCACACAATGACACGTGAATTGCTTTCGTGCAATGTTCTTTAATGTGCCTGTGTTTGTGTGTGGATGTTGTGTAGGTGAGCAAACTAAAGCGTCACATTCGTTCCCACACCGGTGAGCGTCCATTCCAGTGCAGTCTCTGCAGCTACGCCAGCAGAGACACGTACAAGCTGAAGAGACACATGAGGACACACTCAGGTAAATCTCTTCAACTGCTTTTCTACACGCATGAAGCAGGGTAGGGCAGATGGATAACTGCCTGATGGATCATTCGCAGAGTTCTTTTGCCATTCAACATTGATTATCTTAGAAACATAATTTCAGCAGTGATGACCCTGTGTGTATATGTTAAAACCTTTGTGCAGGAGAGAAGCCTTATGAGTGCTACATCTGCCACGCCCGGTTTACCCAGAGTGGAACCATGAAGATGCACATCCTGCAGAAACACACAGAAAATGTGGCCAAATTCCACTGTCCACACTGTGACACTGTCATTGCACGCAAGAGTGACTTAGGTAAAACAAACACACATTGGCACACACATACTTACTTGTGTAAGTCATGTTGTTTCATTCCTGTAATTTGTTTTCTTTTGTGCATCTGCAGGTGTTCACCTTCGTAAACAGCACTCGTTTATTGAGACTGGAAAGAAGTGTCGTTACTGCGACGCTGTTTTCCACGAGCGCTACGCTCTGATCCAGCACCAGAAATCCCATAAGAACGAGAAGAGGTTCAAATGTGACATGTGCGACTACTGCTGCCGCCAGGTCTGTACATTCATCTTTCTAGAGTAAACATACAGGTGGCAAATTGTTGTTTCAGTCAAGTCAGTTTCTAATCAATGACAATGTTCATTTTTTAGATTGATTATTGGTCCATAATAGATCATCATCAGTGGTAAATGTTAGCTTGTTTCAGTCACGCCCAAAATACTGGGCAGACAGATCTGACATCCACAGGGCTTTGTTGCTAGCTTAATAAAAT
Organism: Caranx ignobilis; assembly: GCA_021432705.1. Lineage (NCBI taxonomy): Eukaryota > Metazoa > Chordata > Actinopteri > Carangiformes > Carangidae > Caranx > Caranx ignobilis. Next base: position 67,614,755 of record MU269990.1, on the reverse strand, counting down.
GTCATCATTTGACTGGGACTGTATATAGCGCTCATAACTGTGGTCTGTGCCATGCTGCTTGTTCAGGAGCGCCACATGGTGATGCACCGTAGAACTCACACCGGAGAGAAACCATATGCCTGCAGCCAATGTGAGAAGACCTTCAGACAGAAGCAGCTTCTGGACATGCACTTCAAACGCTACCACGACCCCAATTTTGTGCCCACCGCCTTTGTCTGCCCCAAGTGCAGCAAGACCTTCACCAGGAGGGTGAGGAGGCGTCTCTTTTACCTGTCATACACCTCAGTTAAATCTTAGCAGGTTCAACACAGGCTAAAGATGATGGGTTATAAAAGTTAAGAGCCTTTCTAACTATGTATTCCCGTAGAACACCATGGCACGCCATGCTGAGAACTGCAGCGGTGAGGTGGAGGATGCTGAGAATGGAGCTCCAACCCCAAAGAGGGGAAGAAGAGGAAGGAAGAGGAAGATGAGGAGCAGGAGAGATGATGATGACAGCGGTGAGGGTTTGAATTTGTGTAGGTGCCTCTAATGTGTTTGTTCAGCTTTGATTAGTGTATCTGATCTCTGTCTTTGGCTCATCACAGAGGAGGATCACATCGAACCTGACGAGGAGGAGGAGGGCGAAGGCGAGGAGGAATCTTCCCTGCTACAAGAAGAGGAGGAGCCAGAAGGCATGGAACTGGACCAGGCCCCTGCTGCCATCCCTGTACCGGCCCCTGATGAGCCACCAGTCAAGAGGAAACGAGGCCGACCCCCGAAGAATGCCCCTAAGCCTCCTCCAGCCAGCAAGTCAGTCAGGGTGACTGCCAAGACGACTGCTTCAGGTGAGAACAAAGACTGGGCTCATTAGATACCAGCTGATGTTGAGCAGACATAAGGGGGGGTGGTCACATGCTGAGGTTGAAGAGGACGTCTGTGTTGTCCATCATGTTGAAGTTCAGGTTAATAAATATGCAGTCATAATCTATATCATCATTTTAATATTCGTTTTCAATAACAATGAGACATTCCTCCTAGCATTTGACTTTCAAAAATAACTGGGATTATTTATTTATAAGGACATGGTGAGAAAAAGTGAATAAGACAATTACAATTATACTTTGAACAAACCATTGAGACATTAAACTAAACTGTAGTTTAGTTTAAACTGCTAAACATTAGGTGTAGGGGCAATGCTGCATACAGTGCTGCACACCACAGGGTGACATAGGGTACTGCAGCTTGACCAGCTTTGCCCCATGTTAGAGCAAAGGTCAAGACATGAAGCTTTTTGGTTTAGTTTGTATTGTGACATCAGGACCTGTATCAGTGTCAGTGGAGACATTTGAGGAGTCATCAAACAGCAGAACAAAATGAGCAAGATAAATCGCTGAGTTGTAACCAGGCTGTCTTTGTTGTGTGCTGTACAGCTGCTGCCATCATTCAGGTGGAGGATGAGAGCACCGGAGCAGTGGAGAACATCATAGTGAAGAAGGAGGAGGGCGACGCCTCTGCAGCGACACCCCTGGAGCAGGGGGTGGCCCTGACTGTGGAGGGGGTGGGGCTAGATGGGGACGGAGTGGAGACTGTTGAGCTGGCTGTGAATGAGGAAACAGCAGCGGCCGCTAACGGAGACCTGACGCCGGAGATGATCCTCAGCATGATGGACCGGTGAACACATGACAGCCACACACACGCAGACGGACTCTCTAAAATTGGCGAATACAAATTAACATTTCCACGTCCTCGGCCTTCACCTCCCGTTCCATCTGTGTGCACGCTTCAACGGCAGCCATCTTGAGTGGCTGCAGAAAACGGCGACAGCAAAATCAACCATACACAATAAAGGAAGCCACATGTAAATACTTAGGCAGCAACTTCACATCAATGTATGCCAACCTGCAGACTGACCTTTGTGGGTGTCATACACAAAATCCCCCTGCACATACCCGTGTCCTCTCCCACACCGTATACAGATACTGTCCAAACTAATGACTGACTCTCTGCCCTTAATTGCTTTTTTCAGTCTGAATGTCTTCGAATGAATCATTGTGTGTTTTGGTACTTTTGTCTACCCAAAGCCACATCCTGTGTCAGCCCCCACCCACACCCTCTGCAGTCAATGTCTTCATGTTGCTCTGCCACAAGGAGTCATTATTTTGCCCTCCCTCTGTCTATGCTTGAGGTTCTTGAGCTATGCCGATTTAGCAGATTCCAAGCTTTTATTTGTGTACGTATAGATCTAAATGTAGTTTTTCCTAATGAAGACGTATTGTATGGTACTTTAGTTTGCCTCTGAGATATCACCTGCTCTCAGTCATATGATCTGAATATTTTTCTCCCAGAGATATGACTTTATTCCTCGGCCTGCATAAACACTCGTAGACTGTTGTTTATTGGTCGGCCGTTTGTTCATTGACAGAAGGGGGTTTCTTCTTAAATGAGCTACTGGGGCAGGTGCTGTCACATGAACACAACTCGGTGACGACCTTCTCTCAGCTTCCAAGTTGATCAGCTAACCTTGTTCTGATGGAGACTTTCCCTCAGTGCGTTCATGTACATTAAATACGTAAGGTAGCTGCTACGTTAGTTTCCCAGAGCCAACATAGTTTGAGATGAAGTTATTTTCTGTTTTCTAAACCTGTCACTGGTAGATGAAACGCATCATCCACAGTATCCAGTGTCCCCTCTGTTTGAAAGAGAGCAGAGATAATTTGCCATCACGTAAACTCACTGATCCCTGCTGGATGACGGAGATGATACAGAGGATCCAGATGATAAACATGTTTTCCTCCAGTTTTGAATGTGAACATTCCAGATACTTCAGTCAATAATAAATTATGTAAGCATTAGAGTCATGTCATCTGAAGAAACAAACTCAGCGTATTCACACCCCAGTTCACACTGTTGTAACACACACACACACCAATACTCAATGATCACTAACTGTGGCAGGTGATTTGCATGTATATACATATTTTAAATCCTTTTGCGCTTTGATTTCTCGTGAACCTTTTTAATGTGTTGAAATGGCTGTTTGGAGATTTGTTGGTTAAAACGACACTGAGGTTTCACTCACATGGTGAACTTGTCAGTACCGCTCCTGGTGCTTGATGTCTTGAGCCTGTAAAGCTGGTCTCTCCATGTTTTTTCTTTCGCAGATGAACCCGTCTTAACCAAGCCGACTTGAACTAATCTGAATCACTTTGCTTCTCTGTCCGTCTTCTGTTGCTCATAGACATTTTCTATCTGCTTTGATATTGTTTTTACAGTTTTCATTTGTAGCCATTCTTTTGTAGTGTCACTGGGTTTGTCTCCAGGCTGTCTGGTTTGGTTCAGTCCAATGACAGCAGCTTTGTCTTACTCTGTTCTCCTTTAACCTTTGGCCCAAAGGTGTGAGGCTTTCAGCCATGAAGGAAGGAGTACGGAGTGGCCTTTGAGCATCTGCTGAAAGACAAAACTGTTTGACTGAATGAAGTTCAGCTTGCAAATAGTTTGTAATGACAACAGAACAGCCTTCATGTTCTTCGAGAGTTTTTAAAACTGTTTTTAGAAGGTCGGCAGGTGACAGTGGAAGTGGTGTATGTTTTTTGTACTAAGATTTAACAACATAATCACGAGGGCTAATCCATACTGTTCTCAGCCTTGGGCTAAGGCCTTGTCAGCCCAGGTCTTACAGTTCCCCTGGCATTTCAATCCATTTGACAGTTATATTAACATATGTCCTAATCCTGGCAGAGGCCATCGGCTCCTGAACAGAGCTCCCCTAATATATATTTGATCAAAAACTGTTAAAGTCTCCCGCAGTAATCTTCACAGTCCAGAGTTCAACAAACGGTGATTCTGAATGCTGATCCTCAGACTCCAGCTAAAGACTGGACCACTGTTTATGATCCTCCACCTGTTTTTGTTAGATGGAACATCTCCTGTGTAATATGGCAGGTCAGATAGACAACATCAAATGGAAGAAATGAGGATGTAAAAGGACCATGGTCATAAGATATCTGAGGGAGTCAATGTTCATTCATCAAACTGACATTGTACATTTACTAAGAATCATTCAGCAACATCAGCTGTGTGACTGTACCACTGTGTCCATTAACAGTCAATCATGTTATTGTTATGCAAGTGGGTAGATGATGCTCCACTGTTCTCATAGCAACAGCATTGTTTTTTCTTTGCACACTGTTTGTTTGCTTTGGCAGAATTGAGAGAAAAGTTTTTGGATTTAAACATGTCCCTGTTTGAAGATGGAAGAAAACAGAAGAAACCTTTGTCATGTTATTTTGAAGCTGAGACACTGTACAGCTGATGAAAAATAAAATCATCCTAATGGGCCTATGACAGCTGCATGCTTTTCAATTCAAGTCTGTTTGTGTAATACCAAATCATAATGCACATTAAGGTCAAGACAAGACTTTATTTTAGTGAGAAAGGATGATGGGTAATAAAAACATTAATGATGATAATAATAATAGTAAAAGCAGATCTGGATCTGCTGCTCCAAAACAGCTTTGTGTGTGTGTGTGTGTGTGTGCGTTAGAACAGATCAGGTATGATCAAACATGTCAAAAAAAAAAAAAAAAACACCTGGGAAGGTTTGATATGCAAAATATCAAATGAACTCATCTCTTCCTTCTCCATCACCAAGGAGAAATAGTTCCATGATTGACATCACAAAATCCAGCTAGTGCCGACTAAACTTAGCTGTTAATGTGAAAACACCTGTGAAGTGAAATGTACTATTATTAATGTGTTATTACAGGTTGTACACTCTGATGACAGAGAGGACAAAGGATCTCCTGAACCTCTCAATGAGACGTCGCTGCTGTTGTAGCTGCTTCTCTGACCTGTGTGTTGTAACCATGGTGGTTGGTGTGGTCTAAAACGTCCTGCATCTCACGTTCCACGTTCCTTTCACCAGTCAACAGTCCTGAGTGAGGCCAGACTCTTGCCAGTCACAGTCCCAGCTTTTTAACCAGGGTGTCCAGTCCCCTTATGAAACGGTACAAAAGTGCACCTGAACACCGTATACAACCACATCTGCAGCAGATGTCAAAGGACCCGGGGCTCCTGAGGAAAAAGAGCCTGCTCCGTCCCTTCCAGTAGATGGCATCTGTGCTAAGGGACCTGTCTAGGTATTCACTAACGTATTCTGCTCACACATGCACAAACACACCAGTTACATTAAAAAATGTGATTTAAGTGTTGAATATCAGGTTTCTGTCATAATCTTACTATGATGTTACAGTACACCCCAGCAGCAGTAACATTTCACCCCTTATGTTACAACATTTATCAGCAGATATATGTGGTTATTTTGTGTTAAAGTTGAACACACTGACTTTAAAGTTACAGACAATAATGTTCCAACTCTCCCTGATTTATGTTAATGGAGGATTGTTTTATTGTGTTGCCATGAGTTGCCCCAAAAAGTATGAAATGTACAGTATGTTAGTGTCATTTGAGACTTGTGTTATCGCCCCCTTGTGGCGAGAGGTTAAAGAAGCAGCCTGACCTGACTGCATGTACACTAGCTGTCAGTCTTAAAGACTCAGACTTTCTCATATGAAGGTCAGCAACCTCGATGTGTTCTTTGCATTTCTGCTTGCCACCATTTTCCTCCTCTCCACTGTCATCCCTCAGCGGCCTGACACATCTCGCAGGTTTCACGCAGTTTGAACCTCGACTTTGTGAAACTGCGAGTTTCCTGGCTGTGGCTGTGGTGAGTTTGTGAGTGTGGGAGGTTAGACCTGGGTTCCTGCCTGTTCACTCTCCTCTGTCTTCACTATAATACTGACTCACAGCGTGGAACAGGATGTGTGTCGAAGTTCAGTAGCAGAAAATGTGCATGCATGCATGGGTGGAGAAAAAGTGGGTTATATATGCAGACTGCATCTAAGAAAGAAATCTGATGGTGTGTGTGTGTGTGTGTGTATTCTGATTTGTGCTGCCATTTAGAGACATCCTCCTCCTCCTCTGGTCATTACTTTTCAACTCTGGATGACTTCTTTTTCTGATTGTCTTCCTCCAACAGGATTTATCACTTTTTGTTTCTTGGACATATCAAACTCCATGTTTCCTTCGATTGTTCATCCTGTTGTACTGACAGTGTCGTGTAAACCGCTTTTCGGTCGGTGTAGTTGATTGTTAGTTGTTGTGGGAAGCTTGAGGAGCAGTAGATGGTCACAGCTCCACCCTTTGTCCACCTACACCGACATTGTCCTGAAGTCAACGGAGGATGGACTCTACTCCTCAGAACCTGCAAGGTAAGATCAACCAACTTCACCATTATTGCTGAAGACGAATGTCTGTCTGAGGATCACGTCAGATTGTTTTACAGAGGTTTACACATCATTTTCATTCTGTTATAAATCCTTTTTCATGAAGGTTGTGATGTTAAGTTTGTGCTGAACCTGTTGCCGAGACACGGTGATTTGTTGTGGTACGAGGTGCTGTCAAGTTGTTTTTTCTTATAACAACAGGTGTTTCTATTCTACATCATGCCATCCTATATTATGATAGGTGCTAATGTCATAAGAATATGGTGTTTTGTAGTTTGTGGACTAAAACACGTTGCGGGCTCATATTAACCTGTTTACCAAAAGGAAAGTGAAAGCCATCTGATATTTTCACCTGCAGTTCATTTGGATGTCCTCAGTTTGTCTCATTTTGTTGTTTTGCTATTTTGTGTTCAAATCATTTTTCCCTTGTCAATCTACTGTCAACTCTCCAACGGGACAGAGTGAAAACTTTAAAGGTTAAAGTTGTTTTTTTTTGGTAAATATTGTATAAAAAGCTAAAACGGTCACATTGCATTGACGTAAGTATTCAGACACTGAAGATCAGGTTCCTCTGTCTCTCTGTATCATCACTAAGGTGTTTCTACACCTGCTCTGAAGTCCACGGTGGTAAACCCAGCTGACTGAACATGTCACACACCTGTCTGTATAAAGTCTCACAGCTGATCAGAGCAGAAACCATGAGGAGGAAGGAGCTGCTCCAGAGCTCAAAGATAGGATTCTGTCAAGGCTCCAAAGCTTTTCTGCTACATTGAAGGTTCATTAAAGCACAGAGTTCTCCATCATTCTGACATGAGGAAAAAACAGGACTCCTCTAGAGCTGGTCCTGGTCTAACTGAGATGAGAGAAGAGAGGAGACCAAGGTCCTGATGGTGACTTGACTCCAGCTCCAGAGATCTGTGTAGAGATGGAGAAACTTCCATCACTGCAGCTTGCCACTGATCTGGGCGACATGCAGGGTGTCCTATCGAAACTTTTTCTCAGTCAAAGTTTGTAAAGAAGCAGCTGATGGACTCTGAGACCAGAGTCATGTCTGGAGGAAACCAGAGACTGAGCGTGGTGGAGGCAGGACCAGGATGTGAGGGGTCAGGGAGACCGGTTAGGTCTTCCAACAGGATAATGACCCTCAGCTCAGAGCCAAGACCACACAGAGGCAACTGTTCTTACAGACAACTCTGTCAATGTCCTCAAGTGAACCAGCCAGAGTCCTGACCTGAACCCAATCTGACATCTGGAGAGACCTGAAAACATCTGGCCACTAATGTCCACATCCAGCCCGACAGAGCCTGAGGGGATCTGCACCGAAGAACAGTGTGAAAAGCTTGTTGGGTCAGACCCAGCTGTGGACAGTGTCTGAATACTTATGTCAGTGTGATATTTCAGAGCTGGAGTTACAATCGTTTTCAGGCTGTCCATCTGTCCCACTCTCATGGACCATATCTCAGTAACGCCTTGATGGAACTGCTTGGTACAAACATTCACCAGGGATGTGTCCAAACCACTCACTGCTGGAAAAATGAAAAAATCAAGAAAAAAAAAACACTTATGGACACTACCAGTGTCTTTTTCATACCTGATGGAATAATTTGCATGGTTAGTGGCCATCAATGATTAGATTAGGTGCTCAAAGGTTGAAGTCACAGTAACCTCATGCAACATGGATTTGGGTAATTTCCTCGAATTTGGTGAAAACAGCCACTCAGACTCAAGGAGAAACTGCTTAGACTCAATTACTCCAGGTCAAAGTCCAAGGCCATGCTGCATCAGAGAAGACTTATTTATCCATAATAGTGATGATAATAATAATACATTTTATTTAAAGGAAGCTTTCTGACAGCCACGGACACCGTACAGTGAATAAAGGACAGTGCAAAACAAACAATAAAAATCATAAGAAATAAGGAGATTGAAACACTGAGTAGAACTATAGTTCATAGGTTTTGAATGTGGATTTACAGAGTGGGAGTGAAATGATATTTCTGAGCTCAGGTGGTAGTGAGCTCCAGAGCAGGATAACTCAAGACTTCACACATTTGACAATAATTGATCATATTTTCTATGACTCTGGATGTAACCTGAAACAAATCTGTATGGAGGAAGCAGAAATCCACAAGGAGGTGATTCTAGTGAAGCAAACATTTATAAGATTCTTGTCATCATAATACTGTCGTACTGAGTGCAGACTGATTAAGGACAAATGAATTCAAGCAACGTTAATATGTGGCTGCAATATAAACTGGGAATCTAAGGGGTCTGAAAACTTTCTGATCACTCTGTAAATGGAAAACATTTTGAAATAAAACAGTAAGAGCAGTTAGTCATCTGGAGAATAGATATGTAAATAAATCTAACTGCTCCATGTGTTGTATCAAAGAGACCACACACTTCCCTGCACCATTGTCACAAACAGCAGTCGACTGTTCGAGAGTTACGGAGTTTACACTGCCACACAAAGGTCAAATCTGACTGAATCAGTTTCACAGAAGTCAGTTTATGTGTGCAGTGTCGCCTCCCTGCCCTGGGCTAACAGCTGTGTTTCCACTGTGACAGTCAATGACTCTAACTGACAACATGAAGGAATCGTGACTCAGACTATGTTTTGTCAAAAGCACAGTTGCTTTGATACTTTTGTTATTATGAATTTAAATTCTACACATTAGAGAAAAGAGAGATTGAAACTGCTATTTGTGATATTTATTTGTTATCTGTTAGATCTGTGATTGTGAGCAGTCAAGACATTAACTGTCATTCAAAATGATTTATTCAAAGAGAGGGATGAAAACTGGGCAGTGTGTAACTGACAATCATGGGTGTGGTTTATTTCAGTTTCCACAGTTAATATGGCTACAGTGGCATCTTTGTCGCCTGATGGCCAGAACTACAGAAACACAAAAAATTCTCACAGTGGGTAGAGTAGGTGCTGGTGATAAGAAACTCAGACAACATCTCAAACTCCCTGTGCTGCAGTAATTTACTCAGCTGAGGACAACTGAATCAGCTGATTTTTTTTTTTTTTTTTTTTATAATAATGTTGGTTTGAACAAGTCTGGCACTCCAAGCAATATCTATGATACCCATGTCCTATCAGAGACACCCCATAATAAACGCAACTTCAGTGTAATTAAGTATTAATAGACAAAACGACTGAATATGGCACAAACTCATATTTTCAAGAGGCGTTAAAATTGTGCTAGTTTCTGGTGTATCAAATGTCAAATTTATTCACAGTTGCTGTGTGAGTGTAGTTACAGTTAAAAGAAGAGCTTTCCGGTATCATCATGACCTTAACCTTTGATAACTTTGACTAATAATGAATCCTATGAACCATATGTGTAAAATTTGCCTTGTTTAATTACTGTGAAATCTTGTGAAAACGTGTTTTCTGAGGCTACACTGACGTTGACATTTTGCCTTTGACCACTGACATCTAATCAGTTCATCCTTGAGTCATAGTGATAGTTTGAGCCTATTTGAAGAAATGTTATTAAAAAAAAAAAAACATAATTCAGTTAACTTTTCCATTTCATTACTCAGTGGTGAACTGTGTCTAGTCAAATGATGATGATGATGAAGGTCCAGCTGGGTTCAGTCCGCCTCACGGTGACACTGCTGCTTTTTGTGTGTGTGAACAGATCAGATCTCAGAGCTGCTGAGGCCTCACAGAGTGTGTCTGGTGACCCCTGTGGTTCTGAACCACTCCAGTCAGCCATGTGGGAGGGTGGCCAACAGGTTTGTGGTGAGTGACAGACAATGTAAACATGTTTACTGTGCTCCCTGGCTGATCTGTTGTTTGATTACAAATAAAATCTTGCTACAATAAATCCTGCACATCACAGAGCAGCTGTATCAGCGCTGCAGCCTTTTTGTTAACAGCTTGAGCAGGCACTGAGAGCTCTCTGTGGTTAAAGTGATCACAACTTTCATCCAGGCTGTGACTTGTGTTATGAAGGGATGAGAACTGAAACCTGGCCAACAGGGCAACATCATTAAAGATTGTGGTTTTGATAAGCTCTGACATTATCAATCTTGCTCTCTGTCTGTCACATTTCATCTCACCAACTCTTATTAAGATATTCGTCTGATGCATTTCCGCTGCCACCAACACAAAAGAGAGGCACATCTCTCTCTCTCTGTTGTTCCTGTCATGACAGTACTGATCTGTGAGTCTAATAACTACTGTGATGGCTCTTCTAATCATGTCGTTTTGTCTTAGGTCCTGAGTCTGTGGAGAGGTTACCTGGTTATAAACAAGCAACCTGTCAGGGTAAATCACACTCAAGTGTTAAAATGAACCATGAGCCAAACTGATTCAGCATCTGAGGTTTGAAGTGCTTTTGTTCAACTGGTCATTCCGAGCTTATTATCTAACTTGTCACTAGATAAATCTCTCAAGTTGCAGTGATACTGTCTCAAGTTTTCTCAAACTCATCCTTTAAATGTCAAATATTCAGTTTAATATCTTTAACTCTCAAACAGCTGTTCTAACAAACTAAGGAAAACTAACTTACACACATTTTAAAGGGGTATTTCAACTTTTGCTGTTGCTACACAGCTAATGCTAGCTTGTTAGCTGTTTACTTATCACTAATGAAGAAACACTGAGTTTCAGTATCAAACCTAAGTTGTTTACCCAACTGCCTTCAGAGGTGGTAAACAACTCCCTGTTTATACTAGTAATTCCATCACTTCTCTTCTACTGAAATTAGCATGCTAACTAGCTAGGCCTGGCTCATTTCACTGTCTTATCACTCTCTGATACCATCAAGTCATTGTAGTAGCCTATCTTATTTTATAGTAGGCCTATCTTACTATGTGAAAATCACCCAACGTTAGTGTTCTAGGGTTAAAGCTCCATATTTTCCTCCTCTCCTGTTTTATATCTGTGGTTTTAAGAACCTCTATTTAAGAAGCTATCTCAGTATAGTTTTACCTCTCCTCTCTGGAGCCCTATATTGACAACAGGTCCATCAAGTCCAGAAGAGCAGAAGCTCTGAGCTGGTTACTGCTTTGTTATGACATCACTAAGTTACTGTCCTGAGCCCTGAGCACTGGCTTTAAGGCTCAGTTTCTGAATACAGTGGGCATTTTTCTGTTGTCTGATATTTTCAGAGTGTTAATCTATAATCTTGGCCTGTTTTATAATGGGTATCTACCTTTATTCTGTATAGACTTTATGGTAAATGTTCGGATTAGATGTCGGTTTTTGTGTTTTCACATGCATTTGTGTGTCAACGTGTGCAGGTGGAAAGCACATTCAGCTACCTGGAGATTTGCGCCATCAACATTCACAGCCTCACACAGGTACAGGAAAACTGATAATTAACTGTCCCGTGTGTGTTTTTGCAGATAATAATTAAGTATGTATTACATAATGTGTGTGTTGCAGATTGTGTTGGAGACAGACAGGCAAACTTTGTCTTTCAGTGTACTGCACGTTGAGGATCTTGAGGCCTTGGTCAGTCACATGACCGCCTCATTGAAGAGGATCTTCCCTGATTCATCTCCAGGGTGAGTCTCACTCCACAGGGATGTCTGAATTCACAGCGATAGTACATGGTGTCCAAGTAGAGTTGACATTTTAGCTGCTGAAAAAACTTGACCATCAGAGACATACTTGACATGAACCACTGGATAGATTCACACCACATCTGTTGCATGTATCATTTTTCTTGGGATGAGTTGATTTTAACAGATTTGTCAAATAATATTTATCATGAAATAGAGATAATGACAAAATGTTAGCTACTATGCTAAGCTCCACTATGAACAATATATGTGCTAAACATCAGCATGTTAGCGTTGCAAAGACTTGTTAGAAAGATGTTACTATTTAGCTTTGTGCCTCAGGGAGCTGCTATCATAGCTCCTGCAGTCTCCAGGCTTACAGTGTGTTCCCCCTTTGCTCCCCAGAAAGCTGCTCAAGACAGTTCCTCCAGATCTGCAGCAGAGACTCCTCACACTGACGGGTGTGATAGAGGAGCAGCTCAACAGTCAGCCCAGCTCCTGTGGTACGTGCCTTTTATGTTACAGTGTAGACGACTGGATGTTTGATCAGTGTTGACATCTAAAAAACCATTAATGTGCCACAAACCTGGAAACTTTCACAATGTGACATGAAGGTCAACTATGTGTCTCATCACCTCTTCACAAAGTCATGTTTAAGCTAATTTGAACACAAAGTGAAAAGTGATGGTCACTAATGAACATGTCAGAGTCTTAGATGCTTACATTGACAATGACCATGCAACAGAGCAATACAGTTCAGCATTTTATTATTTTCTGCATGGAAACCAATATTTAAATTTAAAAGAGATGGAAGCATCTGGTACCTCATAGACACATATTTTTGCTGAGTGATACTGGTCCACTCATGTATGTACAAACAGACAGTATGTGTGTGAATGTGTGTTCTTCAGGAGGATTCTCAGATACCTACGCTGCATTGTGCGATTTCAATGAGATGCCATTCAGAGAGGAGATTCAGTGGGTAGGTCACTGCAACATAAACCACTTTAACACCGATTTAAAATGAAATGCTGCTTTTCACCTTCTGTCACCAGTCTTCCATTATTATATTATAACATTAATACTGGATTAGCAGGATTTTACTGCTGTAGCTGCTCAAGGTGGAGCTGGTTTTAAATGTGAAATCAGGGAGAAAATGGGAAACTGCAATAAATGAATGTAAGCATTTGTGGATCCAATTGAAGTATGACTAACTGCTTTGGCAGGATGTGGATAACATCTACCATGTTCACAAATGGAGACAGTTCAACCTGCACGACTTCAGCCACTTAGACAGCAGGTGAGATTCTGCACACAGCTGCCTCACCCACTCTTAGCTCACACACATGCACACACACACACTGTTTAACTCATCCTCCTTGTCTTCATCTCCTCTCCTCTCAGAGACTTGGCATTAGCAGTTGCAGCACTGTCCTTCAACCAGTGGTTCACCAAGATCTGCTGCAAAGACCTCAAACTGGTAAAGTGTCTCTTGAAATGATTGCTCACAATCACTCACTCCATCACTTCATTCCATGTGGAGAACAGTGACACAGTGTGAAATGTAATATATATCCAAAACTATATTGAATTGTGTATTGAACAAAAGCACATATGTAAAAAAAAACATATTTATTAGAAATTGGAGGAATTTCATATATTGAATTGTATCTCTTTCCCATATCATTGTTTATGTATACAAGTGGATATTGTCAACATATGTTTTGCAAAGCCTGTCAATTACAGGCTTAGTTATTACTTTACAGTAGAGTCCACAAGACTGAGATCATGTTCCCAGATATAGGAAGACAGACAAGTGGACAATATGAAAATTATTCATATTTATATTTTGTGCATATAGAAAGTTTTAAATCTGAAAATATCACAAGAGAACTTGATTGTTTCTTTAGAGACAATTTTACATCCGATGAGGAGTTAATATGTATCTGTCAATGACCAGCACCATGGTTTTATCTACACAGCACAGGTGTCTCAGATACAACTTTTTGTGCATCGTCAACAATTATATTCATAATTCAGTAAAGCTACTGATGGTTTAACTGAATTTATTGTTGAAGAGCCACTTACTCTAACCCAAATCACAGTGGTAACCATGGCAACAAAGGTAGGTGTGCCACTTTTGATGCAGTCCACATGGTTATTATTGTAACCATGACAACCAAGGATCCTCCAAATGTCTTACTTGGGCTATGGACCAGTACTAGGATCCTGCAAAATTTCTCCCCTGTAGAAATTATTGTTCACCATTGAGAGATGCATCACAACATTTGTCTTTCTTGAGCAGTTGAATCATCATCAAAAAAAAAAAAAAAAAAATAGACTTTTATTTTGGACCTTGTTTGTCTGTCCTTGTCCCACCAGTCTGTAGATGTCCAGCAGCAGTTGACTTTCCTGTTGTCCAGGTCTCCTGGTCTGGAGGAGCTCTCCCTGGAGGCCAGTGGTCTCAGACTGTGAGTTTGTGTGTGAGTGTGTGCAGATACATAGGCACTGAGTAAATAGTGCCTCAGATATTGGGGCATGTCTGGGTAATAATTACCAGCTCTGTGTCAGCTGATGTTTGAATGTACACGATAACTGTAAATTGAAACAGCCTATATCTAATTGAGGGATTGATTGAGATTTAGAAGCTTCTATTTTACTTTTTTTATTCTGCTTCAGGGACTTTGCAATAAAAATGGCGGCCGCCCTGCGAGAGCACACCTCCTCCACCCTGCATTCCATCAACCTCTCAGGAAATACAATTGAAGACAAAGGTGGGGTTTTTCTATAACCCTTCAGAGTGGTATCAGCATGGCTGCAGAATAGACCAGCAGTTTCCTTCACCTTGGCCTGAGTTGCCAGTTTCATTGTTGATGTCTTCTTTTTTTCTTTGTTTTTTCTGCCCTGTGTAACTTTTGAGTGTGCAGAACAGGTTCAGTTCATCCAAATTACTAAACCATGAGAAAGTGGATCACCTGCTCATTGTCATCTGTCTCCTCCCCACAGACTAGTTTCCAGTTGCACCCCTTTTAATCTAGAGTCAAACAAATATGAACCAATTGTGTGAAATTTTGCCATAATTGTTTTGAGAGGTTTTTTGTGTGGTCACTGACTGTTGATCATCAAAATCTATGCTGCTCATTCTGGAGTCCTTGTAAGTGTTTGTGCCAGAAGTGAAGAAGCCTCTGCCACTTTTCTGTCACCAGAGCAAAATCATGAAATCACCTTTGAAAGGATCCAGCCATGAAGATAGTTTGAAGTTGGCATTTTGATCAGTTTCATGTCCAATTGAAGTCTGTTCAAAGGCTTCACATCCACCTCGATAGATGAAAAGCACAGAGAGTCAAGATGAAACATGGCTGTCATGTCGTAATGCTGTGTGTGTATGTGGTGTTTTCATTCCTAGGTGTAATAGCACTTTGTCAGGAGCTGGCAAATCTATCTGAAGGTCTCAAGCACCTTTCACTGTCAAGGGTGTCAATGACTGCAAGAGGTAAACACACACACACACACACACACACACACACACACACATGGACAAATACTCCTAACCCTAATTCTAATCCAAACCATAAACCCAAAGAGGAGGTGGATGTCCAACACTGTATAGTGAATTACAGCCACCTCCATCCATTAACTTTGTATACAGCCTATCTGTGTAGGGTCACAGGGCATAGAGCCAATGCCAGCTGATACAGGGTGAAGGCGTGGCACACACTGGCACTGGTAATTGAACCAACAGAGCCAACCACTGTAGCACTGTTCCACCCTACACGTAGCTCTGTCTCCTCAAACATTTCAGTCTTGTTCTCCATCCTGCTCCACCGTCTCAGGGCGAAGAGCTGCCGTCTTTCTCTGTTACCTTTATCTATCATTGTCATGTTAAACTAAATATATATTTATATATATATTTATATGATGTCATGTGTCTATTTCCAGGTCTTGGCTGCTTGAGTCAGTTGTTATCCTCCAGTCAGCTCTTCTCTGTCTCTCTCACTCACCTCGACCTGTCGGGTAACCCCAGCAGTCTGGTTACTGAAGAGGCCACGGTACACTGCTCTCTGTGTGTGGGCGACAGATGATGTTGATTTTTACAGATGTAGCCTGCATAATACACAGACAGTAACATGGAGGATTGGGAGAGATCTCAATGGGCCAGTACAGTTATGACCTAGTGACTGTTAACTCAGCTGCAGCCTCACTGACAGAGCTGGGGCATTCAGCACACTGTGTTGAAGATGATGATGGTGAAAAATGCAAGAGGCTTCAGCTTTGTACTGGAGAATATTTTAACTATCCTGCAGGTGTGTGCAGTGTAAAACTGCACACACCTGCAAAATCTAAAAGTTGTCTCTCACTTCAAATAAAATCTGATTTAATTAATGTGTTTTTGCAAATCTAGGGTTTTATTTTTGTACTAAACTGCAGCTTCTATACTTTCCCAAAAACTGGATGTCATGACCTGCAGCTGTATGCGCAGTATTTAAAGAGTGTCTGAATTATTCAGCTCCACAGCTGAAAGTTCTGCTGTATGGGATGTTGCAGAGATCGAGCTCATTCATGTGTGTGCCTATCTTACAGTTTCTCTTCAAGTTCTTGTCCAGGACTAACTCTCTGTCTCATCTGGACCTCAGTGATACCAACTGCCCTCTGGACACGGTCAGTGAGAGTCCACTCATATGAACATGTTGTTGGAACAATCAAACACTGTGAAGAATCAGCTCACTGTCAAAGCTCATCCTTGTGTGTCCAGCACAGACCTCACACAGCTTAGCAAAAGACTGAAAGTGGGGGTCAGCTTTCACCATAACAAATAGATTAAAAAAAAAAAGAATTTCCATGTTATATTGTGTTATTTTAAGACAGGTAGAAAAACACCAATGAAACACTGTGTTTCTGGTGATGCTTTGATGCAACTCACATCAGAAACATGTCACTCACAACTTAATTCTGTGCTGAGAGGCTGATATGTTCACAGTACTGTAACACAGTAAAGCAGTGTTGAAAAAGGATTTAGTTACTTTTTCCAACATGTAACTGATGTAACTGTAGTACGGTTTGTGTCTGAACAGTTTTGAGGTTGGACTTGTACTGGTGTGTTGAATGTCTGACTTCTGTCATGCTTTGTCTTGCAGTTATTTGTGTCCCTGTCAGCTGGATGTTGTTATAAGATGATTTACTTAAACCTGGCCAGGAACCCGTTCAGCCACAGGTCAGCTCCACTGCTCTGCTGCTGTTACACTCTGAATGAAAATGTGTGAACATACATCACCATAACACTTAGGTCACCCTGAGTGTTAGACCACAGTACATGTACATGTGCTGGTATATAGCTTTTCAATTACATTTCCTGAATGTGTCCTTCCTTTTCAGTCTAAGTCAGATTATTTAGTTATTATAACACAATGAACCTTAATGTGTCTGATTCAGTTAAAGACACGATTGTTTTATATCTGAATTTATGAGACCATCTAACTAAATCATGATCCAATATTGATCCTGTGTGTGTGTGTGTGTGTGTGTGTAGGAAGGTGCAGAAGGTGACCAGAAGCATTCGAGAGTTTTTCAGTCAGAGCTGTGAGCTGAAATATGTGGGCCTGTCTGCAACCAAACTGCCTCCGCAAGCTCTCAGGTGCGTTAATCCCAGTACATGCAATCATGTCATATTCATTTTTATTCAGTAATTCATTTAATTTAAAGTGAAAGTTAATTCCTGACAATAGAGTTTGTGTTTTTCCCTACAAGTGTTTAAGATGGTGTCCTTCCATTCATTCGTAACAAGCAAATTTACAAGAGCGTCCAATAAAAATCTACACACATGTATCAAACATATCAATCATTATCTTTATCATTGTCACCAAGCGCTGCTCACTGTGGGAACTGTGGCTTCTCTGTCACCTTGAGGTAATGCCTCAGTTGAGTTTAGCATAGCACTAAAGTAATAAACAATGCCACCAGACAGCATAAAAACAGTGCAGCTATGTTAGCCTGCCCTGTGGTTTACAGAAGCAGCAGCCACAGTCAGTCACACAAGAGTTTGGTGACCGGCTGACAAAGCACACTTTAGACAACAGATAGTTAATATAGTACCATCACACCGCTGCAAACTCTCGTCATAAAAACACACTTCAAACATGTCAGAAAAACCACCATCAGCTGTGTGGTTCATGAGTCTGTCATTACATGTGTCACATAGGTTGTTACTACAGGGCCTGGCAACCAACACTCGCCTCTTTGGGCTGGAGCTGGACCTCAGTAGCTGTGAGGTACAGCACACACACGTGCACAAAAACACAGGTCACCTTTAGATATATAGATGAGTAACAGAGGTCAAAATAAACACATGTGTGTGTGTGTGTGTGTGTGTGTAGCTACGTTCAGCAGGGGCCCAGGTGATACAGGAGCACATTTCTGAAACTACAGCTATCAAAAGTCTGGATATCTCTGACAACGGTATGGGATTCAAACCTCAACCTGAGGAAGTGACATGAAGCTGTGTAATATTTAATAAATGTCTGTTAATATCTCTGAGCCCCTCTCTCTCCCTTCCTGCTCCCTGCTGGGCTGTAGGTTTTGAGAATGACATGGTGACTCTGGTGTTGTCTGTCAGCCGATGTCACTCTCTGCGACACCTCTCACTGGGGAGAAACTTTGCCATGAAGTCCAGGTCTGTAAATCACACTGTCTTCTCCTGACATTTCATTACCTGCAGGTATCTGCCACACTAAGCCAGAGGAAGGAGTTTGTCATAATTGCTGTGTGAACCTTTGGGCAATGACTAAAAGGTGTTTCATAGGGTCACACTAACCTTGGACCTTCGACCATAATAATTGTCCATGAGTCCAGGTAAAAGTTTGAATTTGAATTGGAAGAAATTCCCTCAATGCATTGGAGAATCATTGAGTTCACAAGAGGGTACAGAGATATCCACCTCTGACTGTCATGGTGCAGAGGAATAAAAATGATCAAACAGCAGACTGAGCTCTGCATGTGACCAGGGACTTCCAGACCTTTCAAAGTTTCATTTTCTACAGTTTAACTTTGAAAAATCATCTGACCATCCAGCTGGCAGCTCTGATGTGGTCTCAGTGTCCTTCAGACAAAGTACTTCTGTCTGAACATGTGCACTGTTAGTCCACTTACGTGATTAATTGCATGAAAACTGCTAAGACGCAGTGCCCTTGGATGGACATCAGGACACAGCGAGGAGGCAAACTGAAACATTTCTCAGTCAAAATTTGTGTGTTGAGTGTTTAGACACCTGATCTATTCTTGTTTTTTGCTGAAATGTTTCTCTCTTTCTTCTGTCCTTTTTTTTCTGTATTCCATAATTTCATCACATCTATGTCATATTTCTTGTTGTCTTGGATTGATACCCCCTCTCTCTGCCTATCAGAGCTCTCACTGATGTTCTTCAACGTATAGCTCATCTGATTCAGGATGAAGAGTGTGTGAGTAGCAACTTCATTTCCTCTCAGTTCGTCTCATCCAGGTGCAGTGGTTAGCACTGTTGCCTCACAGCAAGAAGGTCTGGGGCCTTTCTGAACAACATTTACAGGCTACATTGACATCCATCTACTCAGTGTCAGTGCTTTTCACAGTGCTGGACAGTAGAGAAAACTGCACTGCCTTGTACATGTGCATGTGTGTGTTTGTTGACAGCCCTTGCAGTCTCTATCAGTGTGTGACTCTAAGCTGAAGACAGGGATGTACATCCTGCTGAGTGCTCTGGGCAGCCATGCTGCTCTGACTGAGCTGGACATCAGTGGAAACAACATCGGGGACACCGGAGCCAAAATGCTGGCTAAAGCACTGATAAATAACACCAGACTGAGGTACACACACACACACACACAGCCCAGATTTTGAACATACAATCAGGGTGCTCACATGTTGTGAATTAAAGAATAAAGCCACTTTGGTCCTTGGATAAACACAGGACACATCTGGTCACATCTGTCCCCATAATATACCATAGACTTTTTAGGCATCATGCTCGATTGTTCACCACTAGATGTCACCATTTTATTATCTGGAAATAGCATTGAGCTTTTGATTGGCTGCAGCAGGATGTGGTGTCTTCACTTTGATATCACTACTCATTTGGTATTGCATGGTCAATACTACGTCATCACCCACTGTGTGTGTGTGTGTGTGTGATCTTGTACCAGCTATAGCTTCACTAGACTTGACCTTTCTCCCTCTTTCAAGGACTCTTACATGGGACAGAAACAATGTGACTGCCAGAGGGTTCCAGGACGTGGCTGATGCCTTGGAAAGGTCATAGACACACACATGCACACACACACCTCACACACACACACACACACACACACATACAAGCACACAGAGTTATCAGAGCTAAAGGACTGAATTTGGTAATAATATTTTTTCCAACATGCAGCTTTCTTGACCTGCAGTACTAATTATATCCTACAGTACAGTCACCATTAAGCACTCAGTGAGGTCCTGAGGTCCTAATAGATTTAATTTGTGCATTCAACATAAAAAAAAAAATTGTATGTCAGATGTCAGGACTCACAGGGCCCATAGTGAACCTCTTAATGTGAAGAACAATCTGAAGTTGAACAGGACCAAGTCTCTCCAGCCGTGCCACCAGCTCTGTGAGGCTGCAGCCGTACACTGTCAGCATGCTAACGTGACAGTTTATTACACAATTACTACCCTGAGTATTAGACTTTATCTTGAGGAGATATGAACAGAGGTGGACAGTAGAAAAGTTTACATTTACTTGCATACTGTAACTGCCTTCTGTAAAAAACATTAACTTGAGCCTCATGTTGGGACTCAGATTAAAGTCAGTGAACCCCCGCTTGGTGGGGTTCAGCCTGTGGGGACTGTGTGTCTGATATTTTAAGACAACAAACCCCGATCCACCCAACAGACCAGTAGAATGTCATTGCCGTTCTCAGAGTTTGCTATTGTGACTAAAAGTCTGTAGGGAAGTGAACTGTGCTGCACAGTATGCATGTGGACCGATGTGGATTTTGATGGTGATCTTCTGTGCTGTGCAGGAATTTCACTCTACAGCAGATGTCTCTGCCCATGGCTGACATCACACAGAGTTACCGCAGCAACCCAGACAAGACAAAAGAAGCTCTGCACAAGGTCTGTGTTTACAACCTGGAGAAGATTTAAAAACCTCAATATATACTTGGTGTATTTGTCATCTCTCACATCTTTCACATGCTGTAAATGTTCATTTTAAATGTAGCAGGGTTGTGAAGATGCTTTTGTAATCTCACACTGGACTTTACAGTCACTGTTTCTATTGTCAGTGTCTTCTGGCCACAATGTTCTGTTTTTAAAATGAGCTTTTTCTTCTTTCTCTGAACAGATTCAGCATTGCTTGGACAGAAACAACCAGAGACAGACTGACAGAATGGAACTTCAACAAGTGTTTAGGACTCATCAATCTGAAAAGGTAAGAAATACAATAAGGATAACAACAACAGCAACAACAACACTAATAATAATTGTAAACACTGAAAGTCAAAAGTAGTTAAGAAGGAAGACAAAAATTCTGCATCAGTATAAATAAGTTCATTTAGAGGGAGCAACATGTAGAAATACATAGATGTAGCATGTTGATGGAAAATAAAATTGGACCTAAGATATAACCTTGTGGTACACCGCAGGGAATGCAAGTTGTTGAATATGGTCACCTATACTGACCATATAGGGTCTATCTAAAAGGATTAAAGCAAATTGCAGGATGGTAAATGATAAATCACCTTCTCAGGCATCCACATGTCCACAAGAATGGGACAGAGGTGAAACACGGTGGAATATTAATATACTATGCTGGGAACCCTGCACACAAACATAGCATGACCAAAGCAGGTAGAGGCTAGTGTGGAGGACCAGCAGCAGCAACACCAATGACACCAATTTACCAACAGTAAACAATAAAACATTCATTTCATGTTACTCGTTCAATAATAAATATGTGGTACATTAAATTGAATCCCTTCTTTAAAGATGAGTTCTCTCCTTAAAGCTGGTTGCACACCAGCGGCACCAGCTTCTGTACCTTATGGCTCTGTATGTCTCTGTTTCTCAGCTGGTCCAAGGAATGTGTCGGCAGCTTGAGAACAGCCTTCAGCGTTTAAGCCACTGCAGCAACCTGGACGTCCATACTGACATCCTGACAGCACAGGACGTGTTGGACAATGCCAGAGAGTCCTTCAAGGTACAGACTGCTCCACTGGCTTCAGAAAAAAACACCATGATATAAATAACTACACCCACACTCTGTTCAACTCTTGAGGGACTGAATAGCAGTCAGCTATTAGAAAAGTACATCAAAGTCAATTTGCTATTGATGTGCAATGTATAAAATCAGCGGTCACTTTATTTAATATCCATGTAAAATCTAATGCAGTCCAACAGCTCAGCTATAAATCCTGCTCAAGCTAATGCTGTCAGAGAGGTCCTCATTTCAAGATGTAATGTGTAAGATTGTGTTACTTGCTCTACATCCATAGGGGGCAGAATTTCATCTCATCGCTCCCTTAATCATATTGTTCTTTACCTAATAAGAATACAACAATATGATTAAGAATTTCCTATTTCTGATTTGCATATTTTATGCAAGCTCACAGGGGTTAAAGTAAACCACAAAGGCCAGGAAGGCAACAGCATTTTACTTATTAATATCAGTGTAGAAACAATGTTTTTATTAAGTTATTACTAAGTGTTACTAAGAGCTTTTACAATATAATGCAGCCACTAATGCTAATTAGAGGTTAGATTCTCTGCCCAAGCCCAGACCTGATCCAGGCTGCAGGCCAAGTTCAGCCTGGATGATCTCCACCCACCCACCTAGCACAACATTGAGGTCAAATAAAGCTGGTGTGAGCTATTGTGTGATCATTTCATCATTTGAAAAGTTACATTTATTAACAACGTAATTGCAGATTTGCAGATAGATGTTGCAGATATAACTGCCCTATATTGTATGAAATGAAGTGTCCAGGAGTGTAACTGAAGCCTCATGTTTTGTTGCGTGTGCAGCTCCTTCCCTCTCTGTATGAGGCAGGCAGGAAGTGTGCCTCTGATGGAGTCTCGGTGAACTGCATCCTCACAGACGCTGCTACTGCACTAACCAACGAGTTCACTCGGAGTATACAGGTACACACTTAAACACTAAACACAGCCACTGTCCTCATCACAGAGGAGCACACTGATAAATGATGAAAGGTTCAGCTTTTTTAGGAACTGCAGTTTGTTGAATCACAGGGCACTTTTAAGGCTGTGGTTGAAGTTCCTATATGTTTCTGTTCTCCCAGGTTTCCCTACACAGCCCACTAATTACATAGGTGTCAAATAAAGTGGACATCGTTCATCACTAGTTATGAATTAATGTACAAATTATGATGTACTAAAGCTTTACAAATGTGTCAGAATGTACTCTATAGTAACATTTTCTCACCAATTAAATCTAATAGATTAGAGCCATGCAGTGTTCCAGGGCAGTCATAGATATATACTTTACTAAGTCACATCTAGCTGCTCATTAATAATAATAATCCTGCATCTTACATCACGTATGCTTTTCAACAGTCCTGATTGAATCTCCAAAAACAGTCAGTCTAAGTTTAACGGTGCTGTAGACCCCAGTTCATGCACGGTCTTAGCAGTGGACTCTGTCCTTTCTGTCTCAGTCTTGACTCAGACTTGACTCAGACGTTCGGTTTTGCCCACACTCAAGTGTCACACTGTGTGTTACAGGAGATGGCTCAAGGCCTGATGAGGAGCGCAGAGGCAGTATGTCCGCGGGTGGTTCAGCGATCAAGTGTGTGCGAGTGTGTGTCAGAGTGTGTGTCAAAAAGAAGCAGGCAGACACACATGTTCCTGAGAAGCAGTCTGGTGGAGAACACGGGGCAGATCATCAACGACAGACTGCGGTAATAACACTTACATAAGACAGCGTCATTTCTGCCTTTTTAATGAACCTCATTTATTCTGTACAATCACCTTAGAGACTGTGTGAAGTAACAGACCGCTGTGAAGAAGAAAGAAACTGCATTTGTGAAAATATTTTTGTAGTAGAAGCAACAATTATGAAATAATGATCAGCACATTGCATTGGTCGCTTCACTTTCTACCAACATCATTTTTACTATACTGCAAAAATGTGGAAATAAATGAATGAATGCAGAAGTAAATAAATGTATAAAACCAGAAATAACATTTTTCATTACCAAATTCATTTCTGTGTGTATTTAGGCATTTCATTATTTGTTTCTGTATTTATTAATTAATTTATTTATGTAATTATATGTATTCATATTTTAATAATTTTGGTGATTCTCTAGCTTTTCATCTAGTGCCATTATCTTGTCAAAATGTCATTATATCCAGTGCATTAGTTTATGATCAAAGAGCTCACTCCTGTCAGCCCAGAGACATAAAGATGCAGTGAAAGCCTGTCCCCTTACACTGAGCTGATTCACTGCAGTTACATAAAGTTTAATACATCATGGATGTGGCAGACACATAGACATGTTTCTACTATACTCGACTGCTTTAAATTATGTTTGGACAACAGCAGTGTTTGGATCAGCATCAGAAATACACAATCTTCCAAATCAAACCATTTGGATATCGATTATGCAAAATATGATTTTATTACTGTAAATAACTGATTCATGATCACCTCTGTGTTTTAAGCTTCTGATTTCATCCTTTTCATCCATCCAGTGAACTAAGACAAACACTGAGTGTCTCTTTGGCTGAAAGCATCATCGAACAAGTTCTTCAGGATCTGACAATGGCACAGGACAAACTGGTGAGTGTGTGTTTGTGTGTGTACGCATGTGCACATATGTGTGTGTTTATTGTGGTAGAAGATGAACTACAGCAAAACTAACCCAGGGAAAAATTTAGCTAATCAAAACTACCCAGAGAATAGTTGATGATGACATTGACAGTATACATGTGACAAAATGAAAAACTATAAAGTCATTACTCATTTTAATGCTAGTTCTTCCTTGTGCTAAGGTTATCCATAAAACAAAAAATAAAATACTCTCCTGTTCAAAAGCTGGAACGTCAGTTTTGGTAAACAATAATTTCTTGTGGTCAGGGTGATTCTTCCTCAGGCTCAGATTTGGAGGTTTATTCGTGATGATGTTGTTGCTGTGTGAACACTGAGCAACATGCCTTTGGCTTTTGAACATGCGTAACACAAAGGTCAAGTGGTGGTGGCTGCCTTGGTATGGTTTCACAGCAGTCAGGATGAAAGAAAAATGTTGTGGGGCTGCTCAAATGAGGTTCGCGTACAGTTGTGGAGCAATGATAACAAAACATAAAATTATGTTTTCCTTTCCAACAATTTAAACTAGTTTAATTATATATGTTCACTCTGAAAATGTCAAAGGTAAAAGATAAATGAAGGAATGATAAAAAGAAGTTGATGGACTGCTGGGAGGGCATGGCTGCCTTTCTGTTGAAGGCCAATTAATGAAGGATAAAGGTGCTACGTTAGAAGAAACAGTTAGAGGCCTAGTGCTGAATGCGCAAATGGTGAAACACAACCAACAACTTCAACCAACAGAAGTAAACCAGTTTTCTGCTATGCTATGCTATGCTATGCTATGCTATGTTTATTCCAGTTAATGTTACTCTGTCAAAGGTAAGACAGAGGTGTTTTCCTTTGAACTGCTTTGTGAAGCTTGCTAGCTTGATGCTAACTCTGCCTGATGGTCCCTGTGGCTTGTAAATATCATTAGCTGGCTTACTGACTGCTTTAGTCACAGTTAATGTGTTGGTGATCCAGTATCTGGATGAAGCGGAGCGAGAGAAAAGGGTCTCTTGCCACACAATGACCAGCAGTCATAGCTGGAAACTAGTTCCATCAGGTTTCACACACCCAGGTATGAAGGTGAGGGATCCTGAGTCTCTCCTCTTCTTCTATTTAACAAAAGAACTCTACACATTTTGGGATTGTTGAAGCCCTTCAGCAAAATGTTGTTAAGTGGTGGGTTTGGCAAGTTATATATATATGTTCTGAACATACATGACTTGTTTGTTTTCCACCCAAAAATCTCAAAAAATCTCAAAAAGCTCATGTGTAGTAAGTCCCGCATCACTGAAGTGTTTACAGTTCTGTTTGCAGACCTTAGATCGGTTTGGTGATCCTGGTCTGGTCTAATACATAAGAAAGTTCACAGTTCACCAGGGCTTAACCAAAGTGCTTTTGTTGCCAAAGTGCTTTTGTTGTCTGAACCACAGACAGGAATGTGGATGTGAAGTCCACTCTCTGGTGTGAACACCCACCATCCACCCCAACCACCTCTTGATAACTGTGCAGCCGTAATAAAATGTTGTGCTTCACTTATTAGAAAAAAAATATGTTGCCTCTAAATATAAGCCAGCCAGTTTTCTAATACACACAGAGATAAGTTCAGCATGTGTTTAGCCTGGCTGAGCACAAAGGTTGCAAAATGTGGGGAAATCACTTATTCAATCAAAATCCAATCGTTTAATTAATAGAACAATCTGTGTCAGTACAAGACAGTACACGAGAATAGCTCATTAAATGTTGTCTGTTGTACACAACACAAATGGGTATTGCTGATTAAACAAAATTGTCACAGATTTCTTGTATTATATTATATTATATTATATTATATTATATTATATTATATTATAAAATATGAAATGCACATATGCTGTGTGAAAAATATGTTGTACTGATTGGAGATGTCTTTGCTTTTGTGTAGGACTGCCTTATAAAAGATAATTCCTGCAATGCTCTGAACATCCCAGAGCTCCGTGTGGCTGAGAGTGAGTTCCCAACTGATGATGTAAGTAACATGCCATCTTTATCCCTCTATTCATTCAGTTATTCATACTTTCATCTTGTGTGTTTCTTACTTCTGCTCACCAGTATAGTCCAGCATTTTGGAGAAACAGTTTTCACTGCAAGAGCCTGAGGCCTGCCCCTTCAATTAAGAGTAAGGCACTGTTACTGTTACCATGTGATCTAATAATGTCCCTCGGTGTGTCTCTGAATCTGAATTCAGTGTGCTGTATTTGTAATCAGTTCTAATTTTGGAGGGTAAAAACCTCAATGAAAATGTGTCCAGGTTTAAACACTTGGTGTGTCACCTTTGACCTCTGCTTTGGTCTCCACCAGCTCCTCAGATATTATGTCTCTTCAGTTTATGTACATCTGCCTATGTTGTAGACATTTGTTGATATTTCATACAAAAGGGTACAAAATGCAGCAAAGAATGCACACAGCAATGAAATAATAGTGGTGTAGTTACCACTATACAAGATGTGTAATCCAGTGAAAAATTATATTAGTCATGTCAAAATACTACACTGTTTAAGAACAGTGTATTTCCAACAGATAATTGGGATTTAATGTGACTGAATTCATTATGAACACGTTCATTTCTCTGCTGTTACGACAGAAATGATGTATGACATTGGCATGACTATTAGGACATGCGTAAACCCCAGCTGAATACATGGGAATGATATTTTCATGTTGTGTGTTTCTGTGTATTTGTGTTTGCCAGATGAAGGTCATGAAAGGAATTGCATCAATATTTTATAAAATGGAGGAAACCATGAAACTGAAATACAACTAATAATATAGGTGGAACCATGGGTTATGTGTGTGTGTGACTGTGTGACAGGCTGATGACTGTGTTTCCCCCTGTAATACACAGCGACTGCAGCATCCATCTGCTGCTCTGCCTCCTCTCCCTTTCCTTTCTGCATGACTATGCTTAACTGATTATTTCTCTCTTCTGTGCTCCGCTCTGCCATCCTTTGTTCCCCCCTCTTTACTTGCTTAGTCTCTCCTTCCCCTAAATCTGACTTTCCTCACACCCCCTTCCTCTCCGTTGTAGCACTTTCTTGTCTGTTCACTCCCCCATGCTTTTCCTTTTCTGCCTGCCCTAGATACACATACATATGGTGCATTCCTGCAAAAAGCATGCTTGCTGCATGGGCTGGATTCCCCATCTTTCCCTCCCTCCCTTCCTCCCTCCGTCCTCCGCTCTTTCATTACCTCTCTTTGTGCCTCTCCTCTCATCATTCATTCTGCTTCTCTCTCAGGTCTCCTGGATGTAGACTGGGAGCAGGAAGGAGGAGGAGAGGGAAGATGTGGCCTCCCCCGGTTGCCATCAGCAACCCCTCTGTCAGTCATGGCCTCAAGCCCCTCCCCTTCCCCTACCACTTCCCCGTCCCCCTCCCCCCCGGGACAGAGGGGGAGGAGGAGGAGGGAGGGGGAGGTGGCAGTGGTGGATGCTGCAGCAGCGATATCAAGACCGAGAAGAGCATCGTTCATTCCTCCTCCCAGTCTCCCCCTCCTTTACTCTATCTCTGCTCGAGTGTCAGAGGAAGAGGCTGCTGGCCACAGAAGCTTACCCAGACGAGAGGCTCCCTTCCCTGGCTGCGGCCCCAGCCAAGGCGCCCTCCCCGGCTCTGGATCCCCCGCTTCTCCCATGGAGCCTCTACCCACCCAGGGACAGACTCTAAGGCACTACACCGCCTCTCGACCACGGCCACGACGCACACATACACAGCCCCCCTCCTCCAGGCCTCAGGTAAGAACACAGATTCACCCATAGATATTTACCAATGACCATACACACACACATATACACATACATATACATATAACATATACATGCACATAAATATACACATAACCATGGACAAATATGTGAGTGAGCATGCAGAAATTATAGTGCATTTGTATTAGCACACAGACACATGCACACACGTATACAGCCGTGACAAAATTACACAGCATTTGCATTTAACACACACACACACACACACACACAGCATATGCATGCGCATATAAAATGTTCAGTAAAATATAGCCATAGACAGGTAGACAGCAGGATGCAGGGACGGTTAGATGAAAGATAGCAGGAAAGGAGAGATGGACGAAGCACAGAGGGAAGGGTAGATGAAGTGGTAAGCTAATTGCATGACTACAGAGGGATCCCCGAGGAGAAAAGGATGGAAAACCAGAATGAAAACAACAAGATAGGAAAAAAGGGAAATACAGGAGGACAGGCGAGGAATGAAAGGAATGAGGGCATATTGCTTATATGACATGGATCCTTATGTTGATGCAGTAAATATCTATCTATCTATCTGTCTGTCTATCTATCTATCTATCTATCTATCTATCTATCTATGTCCATCTTTCTATCTATCTAGTTGTCCAGCTATTTAGCTATCCAGCTATCTATCTTTTCTCCATTGCTGTCATGCTTATCATTTCTATGATGCTCTAGTAATAATGGTAGCCATCTTTTTCTTTGCATTCTCTTGCTCCATGTAGACGTGCTCAGTGTGTATGTGTGTGTGTGTGTGAGAGAGAGAGAGAGAGAGAGAGAGAGAGAGAGAGAGAGAGAGAGAGAGCACATGCATTTTGGGAGTGGTGGTGTTCCCTGGGTTGTTCCCAGTGCATCTCTCTCTCTCTCTCTCTCTCTCTCTCTCTCTCTCTCTCTCTCTCTCTCTCTCTCTCTCTCTCTCTCTCTCCCTCCCCTGGGAATGCTTTCACTAACTCAATTATTCATGTTTTCACATTAATGGGGGGAATGTGCTGTCACTGTGTTAATGGAAAAACGTGGAATTCTCTTTATCTACGTTGACCTTGTGTGTGTAAATCGTGTCTTGTGTGTGATTTCTCTTTTGGAAAGAGACACATTTGCTGTTGTGGAGGTGTGACTGTCACTGTGAGCTGCTGTAACTGTTCAACATCACTGCACTGGGTGATGTGAACCCTCTGATTGTGATCAGTGGTGAAGTGTTGCTCCTCAGTGGTCAGACTTCATTTATGTGTTTAACAATTTATGGGCCAACAACAAATGTTGTGAGAAATAGCAGCCAAACACTGGTAACCAGCAGGCTGCATAAAGATAGTCAGTAAATGAGATGAAGATTTTTCAAGTAGTAGATGAACAGTTTATTCACTTCGGATGTCAAGTTACCATGTTATCACGCTTGCTTTAGTTAGCATTAGGGTGCTAACAACTAGGGTTGAATTTTACTTGATTTCCTCTAATAGGAAGCTGAGCTCGGTGTTATACTGTATTTACATTGAATGTAGTGGCAGTTCCTGTCAACATCCACATCGTCATTGCATCTGTTCGACAGCTGTGATATACAGTACATCGCTGCTAAATGAAATGGATCTGTCTGAAAAAATAATGCTACGACACTATGAATTACACATTACCATAATAAAACTGTCATATTTGACAGCAACATTTATTTATGGAGGCTATTTCTGTAGAGTGATTATTTTTCTTGCAGAAATTCTGGTCAGTCATCTCCAGTTTAAAGAGTGTAGTTGTCAAAGAAATACACTCATAGGATAAAATGGAATAAGAAAGACTGCCAGTCTGTGCTGTCAGTTTCTGATGATTGTCTGCACGTTTTTGAAAATACATTTTAATGCATCTAAACATGCACATGGACAAACATGTAGGTCAGGGCTCCCCCACCCCAGTAGTAAATGCATGCATGTTTTCACTACAAATATGATGCACTTCATGTCAGGGTCTTATGTAAATTATGCATTTCAGGTAACTTAGGTGTCCTCACGATCAGCAGGTGTCAGTACGTACTCTCTGTGCAAAGTGGCTTTGTTCACCTGACTGGGTTGATGGTGATAGTTTGTGGTCTGTGTGTGAGATCCTGGATGTACAGAGAACATACAGTCCTACTGTCACTGGATACTGTCCATGGATGACATCATTTTACAGATCAAATCATTTTACTAAACCACTGACTAGGACACATTTGGTTACCATGACTCTTGACCCATTTGACAGTATGAACTTAAGCAGAGAGACCAGAAAAAGCAGGAGACAATCAACCTTCCTTCAAGATGTTGAGGTGTGAGTTTTATCATGTGCTGCAGATAAACCGTGCTCCATATCTGCAACAGTAAGTCACATGTCAAATTATAAGTTAGCTAGCTCTTAGCTTTTAGCTATTGCCTCTGTGATCTAAGACCCTCTTCTGCAGAAAGCAGCGTTTTTCATCATATTATTCTCTAGACTTAAAGCAGATGAAATGTCCTTTTCCCTGATGAAAAAGCAGCGGCACACGTTACATTTACTCAACAAATGACACCAGAAGAAAATGGCTACAAAGCTGTTTATGCTTGGTTTGGGGTTTTGACACACTGCATGCATTAAACGATAATTTATTTTAAATGATAAAAACTAAAGCCAGCATGATGAAGTGCTGTAAGTAAAGAGGATTTCTGTGGATTTCTTTCGACCTGAACCTCGACAGAACCTCTTGTGCTGCTAAAAGCCTCACTTTTACAAAGGTTCTCTATAGCATCATGCTCAGATGGGTCTACATAAAACATTTATGGTTCCATGAAGAACACAGTTTCACAATGACACAATCTCAAGACGTGTTTTGTTCCACGTAGCCAGTGTTAAAGACCAGCCAAAGTGCGTTTGTTATTGACAGCATTATTCCTGTTTGCAGTTTAGATCTGTAGAAATGTCTTGTTCCACTCTTTCCTCTCATGGTTAGGTAAACTATGTTAAAACACAAGAGCTGTCTCCAGTATCTCTGCGGTGGACTAGAGATCAATCACTGGTGTCTCCTTATATTCAACCCATGAACACTTGGAAGGACTCAGTTACAATTCCTTATCACATAAGAGTGGCACTAGTTCAACCAAGCAACAGTCACTATCCTAGTCACCCCTGTCACAACAACAAGGTCAGTTCATTCTAATGACAATAAGAATGATTTATTTGGTATTTCAACACAAGGAACAGGATCCAGAACGAGGAAAGAGGGCGGGTAAGGTAACAGATGGTTAGAACACAAGGAGGCATAGGAGGATCTGGCAAACGTATCAGGAAACCTTCCTCTGTGCTGTCTACTAAAGGGCTATAAACAAATGAGCAGCAGCCATGAGGGATGTCCTTGATTACAGGGCAGTCAGGTGATGCACAGAGGTGGGGAACGTGAGGGCATCTCATGGAGAGGAGGGGTACAGCACGAGAAAGTCCTTTCTTATATTCTGAAGTCCCCTGTCTTTATTGTGGCTTACAGGATCCCCTGCTCAGTGACCATATTACTTACACTGCACGTTCTGGCCTGTTCAATAGCGGGCTAACTGTCAAGCTCAGTGTGACTGTTTCTAGACACAGAATCCAAAACAACACTTCAAGTGTTTTTTGTTTTTTTGCTTGTATCTCTTCTGTCATCATGTCTGTGCTCAGAAACATGGATTAGAGAGGGAGGATGTTTATGAGTGAACTGTAATGATATCAGAATGCTAAACTGCGTCTGCCCGTGTGTGCACGTAATGACAGAGGAGGAAGACAATGCAGCTTGTTTGAATGGGCATGGCTGAGTTGTGTTAGAGGAACGGCTTGAAGTGAAAATTGATCTCCTCTGCAGTGTTGATGGAAAATTGTCCTAGTGTCCAAAAGTCACTTGAACAAAAAAAGAGGACAGGGAAGGTCTGAGGGAGGTGGTGGCAGGAAGTGGGAGTCAGTAGGTTGTGATTTATTTCCATCACAAAATAGTTGTAATGAAGTCCTCTTACATAATTTCCTGCACCAGCAGCTTCTCCAGCCCCATCTGCTGCCTGGTAAAGCTTCGTCTCCACCTGGTCTAGTCTGTCCAATCAGGCCCATGCAGCCATGGGAAGTGTCAGCATTTGCTCCCCTGCTTGCTGGGTAAGCAGAGAGCAGCACGGTGCAGAGCCGTAGATCTAGCCAATGTATCAGCATCAACATTTGTTGGTGGTAAAAGCTGTGAAAACATTTGACAGGATGTCAAAGTTTGATGGACACAGATTAACCAACTCTGCTCTAATGTGTAGAGGTGGCTTTTATTTACTGACCTATATTGTGATGTGACTGTCAACATCGCCAGTATCATTGTGGCGGTGTAGAGACAGCCCAGTTCCCCATGGTAACAAGTGTACGTTACTCCGTGCCAAGATGGCATGTAGCGCACGGAGACAGGTGGTTGTAAAGGAGGTGGCAGAAAATGAAAGGCAGCACATTATTTTCATTGGACAATAAAAGAGATGGAGGAGGAGAAGGAGAAATGCTGCATTTACAAACAGGGAAAAATCCTGTTGAGGCGACTTT
Source organism: Caranx ignobilis (assembly GCA_021432705.1). NCBI lineage: Eukaryota > Metazoa > Chordata > Actinopteri > Carangiformes > Carangidae > Caranx > Caranx ignobilis. The sequence continues at coordinate 67,581,820 of MU269990.1, read as the reverse complement.
TGAGATTTCATGCATTATTCCAGGCATTTGTTTTGTTGTAGTCCTTTGTTAAATTTTAGGTTTTGGTTATTTTTAACAAGACAAGGATCTTAGTTTGTTTTTCATCTGTAAGATTTCTGTCTTTTGCATTTTTCATTTGTTGTTGCCACAGCTGCCCACACAGGAGTGTAATATGACATATGACACTATATCAGTGTAATGTTGTCACCTTCATTATCATCATCACATACCTACATCCTCTGGATATATGATGTATAGGTTTCTAAATGATTGAAGTACTCATCATAAAATGTGTATATTAAAATGATCAATGTGATGAATCTTAATGTAGTATAAATTGAGGCTACAATATGTTGATGGTATAATTAATAAATATACAATAGCTTTTTTTTTGGCTCTGTATATTATCACATGAAGAGAAGCAGTAAATTATCATGTTTAAAACCAGTAAGATATCTGACATTTTTCTTGGAAAAGTGGCCACACACTGTGCACACTACAGCTTCAGTAAGCTAATATGAGCAAGTTTCTGCAGACTGGGCTTGACCCAGTTAGAATAATGCTTACACATGACAGCTATCCTGTACTGGAGCTGCTTTTTGCTTCATCCACAACAGCTTGAGCCTTAACAGAACACCAGAACACCTTAAATCCACATTTCCACCAGTGATGAAATTTCTGATTAGCTCAGATGGATGGGGTAAATTCAGATGTGATATGTGAAAAAAAATCAATATAACTGTTATATATTTGTTATTCCATTAGTTTTTTGCTTATTCCATATATTTCATTGTTTTTCACTTGAATAGGAAAGTGGTGTTAACTTAATTCTAATATTAATCTTAAAAATTGCTTCCACTCTGACGTAATGGGGACTTGCTGTTTGTTCCCATAAGTGGTATTGTGTAAACACACACACACACACACACACAGTTTCCCAGATGTCTCAATAGAAATGAGATAAAACTGAGAAGAGCAGCATCACATTCCCAGTTCTGGCTTCCATCCGCAGTAAAGATCCATTCATTTTTGTCTTCAGTGGTAGACTGTGGATCACAGGAAACGTTGTTAGAGTTGGAGCCAGGCTGTTCTGCACCTTAAAACCACTCAAAATTTTTATATCAGTTCTAGTTCTTCTGAGCTGCAGTGCAATTTCACTGAGTGGCAGGGTTTGTGGTGCCTGATGAACATACATCCTTTGGGTGAAAAGGGTGACACCCATTGTAGTTTTTGGTCTGATCACATTATTATATTTATCATATTTGTAGGTTGTTAGTGACGGGGACCAAACTGAAACTGTGCCAGTCCAGGTCGAGTGCTGCAGAGATGTGTAAGCTCATCTCAGACCTCTTTCACGTTCATTGATGGAAGCAGCGCTGTTGACGTTATGTCTTTGAAAGACACTAAAAACAAAAATGGGAATGTGGGAATATTTTAAACTATCACAGTGAGGTAGAACAATATCAATAATTATAAGTATCATAAGTTCATTCATATACCGCTTTTGTCTTAGGTGTTGTAAAGTCTGATGGCAGTGGGGACAGAGGATCTTCTGAACCTCTCAGTCCTGCAGTGCAGTGAGATGAGACATTGCTGCTGCTGTAGCTGCCTCTCTGGCCTGCCAGAGTGTGGGAAAGTATGGTTGCTGTTGTCTAAGAGGTCCTGCATTTTACATCTTACTCAACTTAGTGAGTCCAGAGTCCTGCCAATCACAGTCCCAGGGTTTTTAACAAGCTTGGTTAGGCTCCTTGTGCTCAGGTCAGACATGATTCTGAAACAGTGCACTGGCCACTAGTGACTGATAAAAACATGTGCAGCTTTTCACTGCAGACATCATGGAGCCCTAGTGCTGCTCATCACTGAGACTCAGTTACCCAGCCTGACCTGATGAGGTCGTCTCATCAGGTGAGCCACGATCTGGACATGAAGCAGCGATGTAGGATGGTGTTATATGCACTTAAGAAATCAAAAAACATATTCTCATGGAGACACCTGGCTCATCCCAGGAGGAATGGACCCAGTGGAGCATATCAAGGACGACATCATCCACTGCAACATGTTGCTTGTAGGCAAACTGTAGAGGCTCTAGTGCATGATCAACCTGTCACTGCAGAAGGTGGAGAAGTAGAAAACCTGAACTCTTTGGCCTCACCTGATCACCTCATGTTGTCTGGTTGCTCATCCCCTTCCACATCTCTGGCATTGTTGTGCTGCAGCTTCCTCTCTACTTTTCTTTTACTCACACCTGAGCTTCTCCCTGTCTCCATCCCTGAAGACTTTCTTTTTCTGGTTGAGGATGTTAGTGCTGATTTGGGGTTTGATGTTAAGAAAGCAGAGTACAGTCCTTGCTGGTAATACACTGTCCATACTCTGTGGTCTGTGGTATAATCAACCAACCTGTCAAGGTCGTAGAGTTATCACTTTCCTGTGACTTCAGCAGGATATTTCAATCTATGCCCTCAAAACTGTCCTTTAGAGAATCACTGGTCTCTTTGTCTGGGATCCAGTTCCTGAATGAGCTGATGGTTGCAGCCTGCCTGCCTCAGTACACAGGGTTTATAGGAAGGCTGAAGAAAACCAGATAATGATCTGATCTGCCAAGTGATGATAGAGCTGAAGCAGTCTGAGCCTCCTTGACATTTATACAGATCAAGTGTCTTTTTTCCTTTGTGGCAGAGTCAACCTACTCAGTAAAGCAATCAGGTGGAAAGTGAGAGTGTTAAAAGTCCCTGCATTGGATGCACCCAGGTGTTGTATCTGTACTCCTGCAACAGTCATTAATAACACAACAACAGACTCCAGTTGTGGTCAAATGAAAACAACAATAATGACAATGTGAAGGAACTCCCTTGATACATGATTGACAGTAAGGTCTAACACAGCCAACAGTTCAACATCCTCACAAAAGAGCTGTGATGTAACCAGAGTTGCTTTTGATATAGTTCAATTGTTACCATGGCACCGAGCTCTAAATATGATACTATTATGCAGATTTTACCAGAAAAAAAATCAAGATGACTGTCAACATTTAATTCTATATTACAAGATTTTGCCATGATACACAGTAACAATTTAAATTGAAGCACGTGTGAGACCATGGCTGTGTAGGCATCTAAACACCATCTCAAGTCTGTCAAGGGCTAGCTCCTCAGATGTTTCAAAAACAAGGTCATCACGGTAGCAGGGGAGACTGGTGTAGTTCTGGACACCAAAGATGGATGTAATCAGCCCCATGAAATAGCCTGGATTGGTGCAGAGGCCCTGTGGCAGTCTGTTATACTCACAGAGGCCAACAAAGGTTGTGCACACAGTGAATATTTTCACTAAGTGGAACATTAAGCCAGAGGTCAGATCCATGGAGATAAAGAAAACAGCAAAGGGCATCATAGTGGTGATGCAGAGGAAAGCATCCTTGACGGTACACGTCTGTTTAGCTCCCTAAAATGAGTGCACACTCAAAGGTCTCCATTCTTCTTCCAGTCCAGCACCTATTCATGGCAGGACTTCTTGGTAATACCCCTTTCCTCCATCTCATTGAGATCCACTTTGAGCTTGGGGCTGAAGGTACTTCTCTATTGGGAAGATGGAAAGGCCACTCATCTCTGACTTAAAGTTATTTCCTGGAAATCAATCCACTTGTCTAACAGAACTCTGACACTCGCTCTCCATTTTGCACTTGTATCACAGAAGTTGAGATCAGCCTGTTCAAGCTCCTGATGATTCACTCTGTTGGGTCTGTTGCCAGCACAGGTTGACCAATCAAGATCTTCCAATGTGATACAATGGGATCCATCAGCCAACTTTGAGTTACACTCATCCAAGGAGTTCATGACTTTGATGTTCCTCCAGATGTTTCCAGTAGACAGTGTCACTTTTCAATCCGGTGAAGAGGGGTAGTCTGCCATTGGTGTCTCTGGTAAAAGCATCAAATTGGCCCAGTATCACAAGTACAGGAATTATCATCTGAATGCCATACCAGTCATTTTCAAGTCATAGATGCACTTGGATGTCACTCCGACACCTCCACAGCCCATGGCAATTGCATCTGTGTCTCTGCTACTAGAAATGTCTAATGCACTGTACTCAGAGAGGATACACTCTGTCTCTGCACTTATAGTGCTGGCCATAAAGCTGCTATTGTATAAAGATATGAGATGTACCGGTGTTCATGAACACTGTGTTCTTGCACTATGACTACTATCACTATCATACACATGTTACAGGGTCTAATGTATAGAGTCTAGGTACTGGGATTGACAATTAAAGGAGAGTTTGTATCTACTGCACTGAACCTGCTGATCATGGATGAGTTGAGAGAGCATGTTTGTCAGATGAGACAGCGCTGTAGCATCTGGGTGGCTGTGCTCAGACTGGTTGGGCTCAACAGATTTAAGCTTGGTGAGTCTGTGCATTCAAGGACTACACTAGCTCTAACGTGCAACACAGTGAGATTCTATTTTCGTCCTTTCCCAGTTAGTTATGAAGGATGTGGCTAGGTCCTGACCAGAATTATGGCAAATGAAATGAACTGCATTGATACTCTGAGGCCAGGGTCATCTGCTGAGCAACCCCATTATGTAAATGATGTCTAATACAAAGGCCAGTGTTAGTTAATTTAAAAGTTGTTAGGAACAAGAAAGTTGTTTAATTAAAAGTTGTTGAGGAGCCTTAAAAACAAAGTGCTTTACACCATGAAGTATAAAAGTGTTGGTCCCCTCTACGTTATGTGTGTTACACTGTGTGTTTCTGTTACAGGAGCCAGTATCAAAAGTAGAGAATGAGGCCAGTGAGGGGATGGGCAGAGTGGACGAAGGAGTAGAGGAGTTCTTCACCAAGAAAATCCTCCCTGACTATGCACTGTGAGTTGAATAGCACATGCACACACACACACACACACACACACGCTCTCACTCATATTCCTACCTCAGGAAGCAGTACACTGGAAATTAAATCTGTAATACTTACAGCTCTTGTAATTACTTTAATATTGATATCAGTTTAATTTGATATATATTGACTCAAAGCCATAACTGAGTGACACTGTTGCTCTCTTCCTCTGCTCACCTGTATCAAATAGTAATTGACAGAGGTGACATGACTCTTTCTTGGATAGATATCTTTATTTCACTGGGATACTCCACTAAACTGTGTTCCCTGAGAAATGGGCTCTACAGCTGCAGAATATTTCATTTCAATATTGAATATTTTAGATGTAAGTACTGGTCTACTCCCACACGCAACTGATTTGAGCCACAACACTTACCTGACAGAGGTCAGATCAAGTCAGGTGGGCTCAAGTAGTCACACTGGGGCCTTAAAGAACATGTGCAGAAAGGAGGCACCAGTTTCACAGTAGTTGAGACAGAAGCATGTGAACATACAAAAAATGAAATCAGTGCATCTGCATCTTTCAGTCTGTTCACACACACTCAAACAAACACACACACACAGCTTTAGTTGTTTTTAATGGGTTTTATGTATCTGTAAGTAATAAATAGTTGAGTGTCTGTATGTGTGACCTATAGTTTTTTATTTCTCAGTCAGCAATACATAACGATGATATGATGACACTTAATATTTCTGCTGACAAGCATATTTTAATAGTGCTCTATCTAATCCTAGTATTATTAATAAGTGTGGGGTTTTTTGACATTCAAGATTATGACATCACACAGACCAACAGACTGACCAACAGTTGAGTCAGACTATAGGTGGTCACAAATATTTTTAATGCACAGTTCAAACGTGTGAGGAGTTGTATATTGTGTACCCACCTTCTTCTTGTTATGGACACACACGTTGTGCCAACCCTGGTCTGTCCATCTGTCAGAGAAGATTACACAGGACTGGTCTGGACTCTGTGGAGATCAAAGCCACAGTGTCATGGTGAACAAGCCAGGTTTGCTGTGTGACCAGACCAGCTCTGATTTCATTTCTAGTATACTGCCACCTTTATAGTCATATACATGACATGTGAACATAAACACAGGAGTTACACACTGAGAAATTGGATCCCTGATTATGAACATGTCCACCAACTTCCATACATTATAATGATGAGTTGCTTCTTGTCTTTGTAACTGCTGACTGAATAGAGAGTTTCTAATATGTTTTGTGCATTTTTAAGAAAGCAAAAGCTAAACCTCTCCTGAAAACTGATGATAACTGCTTAAACAAGACAGTGTTGTTATGTAATAGATGCATTTGTGATGTCAGTCTTGTAACTGTCTCTGTAGACTGCATGCTGAATGTTTTGTAGTGTTCAGTGGATAACACCACAGAAACACACTCTCCCTGTCTGTGTTTCCTCAGTTTACTCTTTCGGTTCAATGGACAAATGATTAGTGTGTTTGTATTTGTGTGTGAGCCACATATTGTATTCATATGAGAGGCTCTTTGAGAGTGTACTTTCTGTCACGCATGCACACACACCCACACACACACATTATGATTGTTTGTGTGTGTGTGATGCTACATGTGAAGTCATGTGTGAATCACCTCTCAAACAGCCTCTCATATGAATTGTTGTTTTGGACTCCTTTGCTCTCTGATGTCAGAGTCACTGATGCATCTGTCCTCTGGATGTCATTTCTAGTCGGCACCAGAGCTGTGTTAGCTGCAGCTAGCAGCAGCTAGCAGCAGCTTGCTGTGTGACAAAATAATCCTAATCTTGATGCTCCTTTACTGGCTTTTTCCAGGACTTTCAACCACATCTCATGATCTTCATCAGTGAATGTAACTTACAGTTTTTCTCAATCATTTTGGCTCATTTTTCTAGTCAAACAGTCTTGACATCATTTGCCAGTGCAGCATCCAGTGGTAGCTGTGATGTGCAGCTGTGTTGACAGGCTGCCAACTGCCACCAATGCTGCTTGCAGCTTTAATTTAACTTAAACTTTAATTAATTGGCTACTACCACAGTCGGTATGGGAGTGTGTGTATCAGTGGTCAAGATGTATCACAGACAGTGAGCAGGCAGCAGCTCGCTGTACGTCAAGTACAGACAAAACCATGAAAACACAGATGATTCTTGTTTCTTATAGGTTACATCCTGTATCCAATAGGTGATAAAGAGGGGTTTTTTTTCATCCTAATAAAATTACAGTTTCTGTTTGAGTTAGTGTAGAAGTCATTTGAAGTTTCAGTCTTAATCTGTTCATGAGTTCTTCTCATCCTCTGGAGCTGTATTTATGAACGTTGTTTGTCTGCTCCTGGAAAAGGCAGCTGCAAACCCTCTGCTTTAACTAATCATGTTACTAGTCTGCCCTCTCTGTCCCTCTCTTAGGTCACTCTAAGTTCACAGTAAAACAGCACAGTCTTTTTCTAATGTGGTATAAAGCTAAGTGAAGCCAAGCCTCTGATGTACAAGGAAATGCATCAGATGTGATGTCAGATGTCTGGCCAGACCTAAAAGTTGTTTTGTTATAGTAAGTTATGATCATACAATAATTTCTGACTATCACGGTGCAGAAGCACCTACATTTTGAGTAGTTTGGTTCAGACGATAACAACTTTTCATTTTGGTGGCATCAGCCAATTAACTGACAAAAAAAACAACATTTTGAAATGTAAATGAAATGGTCTGAGTGACATATAACCTTTAGCAAAACATGCAATCGAGTTTTGGCGAACCATGAAACTGTTGTGACAATTGCACACCGTGCATCAACTGCTGCCCCCAGCAAGTGTCACGCTGCAGCACGTCATTGACAAGCTAGTTTGGCTGCTGAACAGGGGGCTAAAGGGAAAAAATATAGGGGCAGCACAGCTGGAAATGGAACAATGACATGAAGCGGCGCAGTGCAGCAAGAAACACCAGTGTGCATCCATGTGGGTTGCACTTGCACTGCAGTTTAGGGACTGTTTCAAAAAAAAAAAAATTAGCCAAAACGATTGAGAAAAACTGTAGTGACAATGAAACTGCACTATGGCTGCTCTCGAGACTCATGAAGGAACAACAGTGCACTAACACATATTGTGATGGGGCCTCCCTTTATTTTTCAGACAAATACAAGGCATCAGTTACTTACAGAAAACAACCCATGCATGATGCAAGGCATGCAGCTATATAGCTGTGAACACACTTCCTCTCTGCAGCACACTAAGCTCACATCTCTCATGGTCTGTAATGCACGTTGACCTGCGCTGGCAGACAAGTATGACAATTTAGCTCAAATTAATTTCCATGTAATATAAAGAGAATCACTATCCACTGCTGTTAGCTTCCATTTTACATTTTCATCCTCACCCCCACTCCAAAACAACAAAAAGCAATTGACACTTCAGTACATGATCCCATAGCACCAACTAGTGCAGGCAGCAGCTGTGTTCATGGATAGAGGAACTATGTAGCTACTTTTGGTCACTGGGCCAAAATTGCATCATGTGCCGGAATGATTTCATGTGTTTAGGTTCTGTGAGACAGACAACATGGCTGGTGTGTCTGCTGCAGACAGGGCACTGCATTTACAAATCACTGAAATCCAATGAGTTGGGTCAGTTTGAAGATTGAATAAACTCAACAAATACCACAGCTGTTTGGATTTAGAGATGCTGTGTGTGGGTAGAGTTCATATTTCTGCCTTGAGCGCAGGATTCTGGATGAAACAAAACATGAGTTTTTGGAAAAACTTTGACCTGACAGTGGCTCTATACGAACAGTCAGAGGTAATCAGCATAATTTGTCAACATCCAGACCAAATGAGCAGACTGACACACTAAAAGACTGACCAGGCCTCTATAGAGCGGTGTGAGTGGGAGCCAGTGAGAGATGTTTGCTGTCTGTGGGCTGTTTGCATGACCTCTCTCATTGTGTACCTGAACTGAGCATGTGTCTTGAGTCCTGTAGCAGTAGCTGTAGTACTGAGTGTCTCTTCTTGTCTGTTGCTCTTTCTGCTGTCTCCCTGCTGCAGAAAAGGCCGGTGGGAGGAGTCAAACCCTGCCCAAGCCACTCCCTCAGAGTCAAGCTCCACCCCCTCTGCCTCAACCCCATTTTCCTCCTCGTCTGAGAATATCACCTCCTCTACCACCACCACTGTCACCTCTTCCTCTCTCCCATCTACTGACACATCCCTCACATCCACTGATGTTCCACCTCTCTCCACATCCTCCACTCCCCCCACTCCTTCTTCTGTCACCACCACCACCACCACACTTCCCACCAAAAACATCAAGAAAAAGTTTGGCGACTTCTTTGCCTTCAAGAGGGCTCGCGCTGGCCGAGCCACCAAGGCCGGAGGGGGAGAGGGAGGAGGAGGAGAGGGGGTGAAGGTCAAAAGGACCTCCATTGCAGACCTTATCCGACCCCTCCGTGAGGCCAAAGAAAGGGAGAGAGAGAGGGAGAGGGACAAGGAGAGAGAGAAGGAGAGAGGGGCAAGGTCAGTGGAGGATGCTAACGTTTCTAATGATGCCGCCACCACAGAAGGAACCGTTGCCACCAACGACCATCTTGCAGCCCATGCAAGGGAAGCGATGGCGCCTGCCAATGCATTAACCATGACAACACCTCCCAGTGAGACCACACCCCCCTGCCCCACCATCACCACAAGCCCCGACTCCATTACCGCTACGCTTTCCAACCTGGAGGAAGAGGCGGCTCCAGCGCTGCCAGGTCGCACCCCCAGTCCAGTGGTCACTTCTCCCCTAACAGAGCAGGAGAGGAGCAGCATGCTGATGAAGGAGATGAAGCTGGGAGGGACTCCGTATGGTGAGAGGAGACTGAATGTGACTAAAAGGTCTCTGAGGGAGGGCAAGAGTCAGAGTCTCATACTGCTGACCGGCCCAGAGTCTGAAGACAAGGATAACGCACACAGTAAGGTCAGTCTGACACCACAATGAACACACACTCACACACAGTTATACAGTCAGAGAGAGAGACAGAGTTACTAAGTACCAGGCTTTTGGCACCATCATTCACATCTGTCTAATTAGTTAAGATCTCCAGAGACCTCTATCATGTTCCAGCAAAGTTTTGTCCACCATCAACCTGAGCAGAGGTCTAATCAGCCAAAATGACTAAAAACATATCTGGAGGGAGCGCTGGCCCTCTAACTCAGCAGCAGAGGGTTAAAATGACTTTTGGTGTGACTGTTTAAGTGCTGTGGGAGAGTGCACAATGTGAGACATTATATTCCAGGCACCATACATTTTCAAGAAAAGCCAGAATTCAAAAAAACTTCAACACAGTCAAATTAATGAGCTAATAATAGACACTAGTCTCTTAGTTTGGTATTAGTCCTTCACAAGTGTTGAGTTTAACTTCAGCAATAGAAAATCAACAACCAATCAACATGACTGCAGTTTAACATGTTGGTCCTTCATAAATGATTTTCTCTTAGGAAAATGCTGCTTTGTTCAGCTGACAAGTCTGTGGACATGGTGTAAGACTGCATCAGCACCAGGGGTCTAATGATGTCTGCACTGCCAGGCACATTATTTCGTGACTACACTCAAATATGTGATTTGAGTGACTGTGAGCCCGTCTGCAGTAGAACACCATATGGTGCTCTACTGGTTCTGCTAGTTATCCTCCTCCTTTGCATCGTTTACTGTTTCTGGACAGATGAAGAGCCATCGAAGCAGTGATCTATGAAGTCATTTCCAGCTCAGAATCTTGAAGTCAGTTTAACGTTAAACAGGAAGTCAGTGCAGCAGCTGTAGGACTGGAGTAATATGTTCTATTGAAAGGTCTCTGGTGATTCCTCCAGTATGTGAATGACAACAGCTGGGCTGTATGTTCAGCTGCACTATTGTTAGGTGCACCTTGCCAATTAATTCATTATTAATAATAATAACTTTAATTTTTACATTGCCTTTCATGAGACGCAACTCAAGGTCACATTACAACAACAACAACAACAACAACAGGAAAACAACAGACAAACAGACAAACTGAGACTCATCAGACCAGGCAACGTTTTTCTTTACTCTGTTGTCTAGTGTTGGTGCATGTGTGAATTGTAGCCTCTGTTTCCTGTTGTTAGCTGACAGGACTGGCACCTGGTGTGATCCTCTGCTGCTGCTGCCCATCTGCTTCAGGGATCAATGTGTTGTGCTTTCAGAGATATTCCTCTGCAGACCCTGGTTGTAATGTGTGGCTACTTGAACTACTGTTGCCGTTGTATCAGCTCCAACCAGTCTGACTATCCTCCTCCCCTTGTTTGCCATAACAGAGACAACAGGAAGGGTAACCTCCTGCCAGACTCTGAACACGCACGCTATCTCTACTCACCTCTATGTTTGCATAAACAGGCTGCTTACTGAGGTCTGATGAGACCACGACAGCCCAGGGGTGCAGTATGGTGGTCTGGGCTCCAGAATAACTCAATAGGTCTGACATACTCTAAATACAGCTTTCTTCACCTGTCACACTCACCAGACCCCAAATTGTTATTTAAATGAAAATCGAGTGTCTTTATTTTAGTTTAGTTTGACTCAGTGGTGTGTTTAGATATATGATTATTTCTTTTCTCCATACTTTTATCAGTAATTATTGATGAATCGGTGTTTCCCCAGTCCTGCTGTAGTCGCGTAGCTGGTCTGAGGCAAGAAAGAGACACTTTGAGAAATCTACGTCTGTAATGTTGTTGTTAATGTTATTAGCACAGCTAAATAGTCATAAACTGGTACAACATAAAAAGCACAAACACTGTCCTTGAAGTCTAGACTGAGGATTGAACAGGTTCCAAATCAGGAAGATGTGGGAGATGAGAGTTTATGAAGTCTGTATCTGTGAATGTGTGTGAGCACAGCAGCTCAGACCTTGGCTGCTGGATGGAGACATTCCTGCCACTTAAGAGTTGCACAGAGGTACACGTTTGATGATGTAATGTTAACCTGCGGTCACAGGATATTTTACACTTTTATGTCAGGAACATTACAAACACTGAGAGCAACTCTGTGTGTGTGTGTTGCACACTGTCTTCCAGAAACATGCATCTGAGAGCACACCCAGCTTTGAACAGAGGCTTCAGGTGATGCTGCACAGGATGGGCGTGGCCAAGACTCCTCCTGCCGAGACCAAGACGAGCCAGGTAGGATGAGTGTGCACGTTTGTGAGTGAACACATAGGCTTCACACAGGTTGTCAGGTTTATGTTGGTCAAGCCTGGGCTTCAACATCAAGTTGAAGTCAAGATGTGTGATGTGGTATTTTCTTCAGATGTCAGTACATGAGTGCACCAGCATCACATTAAAAATGTTCTGCTTGTGAGTGCTTCATTAGGTAGCGTGTGCCTGTTTTTGCTTTCTGTGTGTTGTGTTAGTTTAACAATGGCTATTGTGTTTGTTGCAGAATAAAGACGAGGAGCTGAGAAAGGCCAACTCTGAAGGTGTGTGTGTGTGTGTGTGTGTGTGTGTGTGTGTGTGTGTGTGTCACAGTTCATTTTCAAATAAATGACAAGCATCTCCACATACCTACCACCAACCATACCTGATAGTTACACATTTCAAACACACATAGAATCAATTTTCTATTGTAAATCAAAAAAGTTCTACATGTTGATTTACATTTCACACACACAGAGTTTTGAGACAAATTTTCCAAACAGTCTTTTCATCCAGACCAGTGGAAGACTTGTCTCAACATAGCACAGACACATCAACACAAACAATGAAATATTGAAACTGTGTGTTCAGAAGAAATGATTCAAAAGCTTTATGAAATGGACAGGTCACTTTAGGCCTGCTCATCACATCATGTCCAGTTTCTACTGTGTCTCACTGAAGTTTGACACCTTGGCAGTGACAGACAACAAATTCCTTCAGATGTGCCTCCATCACCAACATTTACTCACATGCTGTCACACACTTCCAGTTATGTGACAGTCATTAAATGTGAAGCCTGATTTGAAGCTGTACCACTGTCTCTGTCCCTCAGGTGCTATCCTGGACAAACCTGAACCACCTCCCACTTACATGAAGCCCAGAACCATGTCCACTTCATCAGGTAGCAGTGTTAGCAACCACAGTCATATTTACAATAACAGCAATCTTCTCATTACTTATTCTGGGTAACTCTGTTTTTTCATGTTTCAGTAAGTCACTGTCACATACGGTCACATACGACACACTGTTGTCCTTTGTACAGGTCACTTAGACTGTCTTTGTCACCCTCTCTTCTCAGCAGACCCAAGGCATCCCATCAGAGCACTGGACCCCATCCGACCGGACCCTCCCCTCCACCCAAAGCCCACACTCCCCGAGCGCCCCATTGGCCCCTTGCCACCCAAACCTGCCATCGCAGCCAAGCCTCCTCTCCCCACACCAGCTGCTCCAGCAGGGGGAGGAGCTCGCCCGTCCTCTGCTCCTCCTGCCAGCAGCTCAGCAGAGAGAGTCCAGCTCAGAGCACACACACATGACGGCAGGGCAGGGGAGACTCCAGCACAGGTAACACAGCGGGTAGGATGACAGGCTTTACACCCAGCAGCAAAGCAGACAGACAGACAGAAACTTTGAAATGGTCAATATAATGAAATACTCTCCACTGCCAGTTTATTACTTCAGTCTTGATTCTAATATTTTCCCATCACATTTTTATCAATGAGAGCAGAATGAAAATTAGAAACTGCTCAATGCAACTCAACAGCAAATAAACTAATAGCTCTAACAAAACATCTAATAACTCTCACTAACTTCATTCAGTGGTGTGTTTTCATTAAGTATGAACCAGAGAGCTTGTTAGGTTTTGAGAGTACCACAGGACACATGAATGCTTATTGTATTTAGTTACTGCTGTCCCTAAGCCTATTACATTTCAAAATCAACTTTCCCAAAACTGGTCATGACATAGCAACAACTTGGTCTTCATCCACAGAATGGAAGCCAGGAGGGTCCTCAGGGTGCTGCCTCAGCTCTGTCCCCTAGGAAAGAGCTGTTTCCTCCAGTCCCATCTCCACGGAGGGGTCCCAGCGCACAGGATCGCTCTGAGAAAGCACAATCAGTGACAGACGGTACGTCACAGTCACCCGGTCTAATCAAAGAATTGATCCGGGTTAGGAATGGCAGATTATTCAGAGATTATCAGAGTTTATGTGACATCAGGTGCTGGCCTGTGTGATGTGTTTGAGGGGGTGGGAAGGGGAGGGGGGGTTGAGCAAGGCAGCTGAGGATGCAGGTGTTGATTCGTGGTAATCCGCCCCTCCCCGTACTAACAAACCCACTCATTTAACGTCTCTGTGGCTTTATCACCCACATGTAGCATGAGTCATCAAAGTCACATGTGGATCACAAAAATAGAATCTGTCATTTCAGGTCTGTTTTCTTCTGTCTGTCATGTTCACACATTATTTATTGATTAGATTAATAACATTAATATTAAAAGTTAGCAGGTTTATCACGTCACACCTTTGTGTTTACCTTAAAAATTCAAATAGGTACATTTAACATTTAAAACCCTGTGTGTGAAAACATGTGTGTGTGTGTGTGTGTTTCAGAGAGTCTTCCTCAGCCACGACAACACATGAAGCCCCCCCCACAGCGCAGAGCTGTGTCTGTGCATGAAGACACTCTGGCCATGACACAGGGTGAGGCTTCGACATGAATTAACTGCATCCTGCAGATGCTGAAGTTCAAGGGTTTGAGGAATTTAAAAACGATGTAAGAATGAGTCTGTTAAATCTGAAGCCTGTCTTTGTCTCTATCCGCCCCTTTCAGAGCTGAAGGCAGTGCTACAAAGGTCACCCATCCGTTTCAGGGGCAACAGAGGGGATCTGCCCACCTGCACTGAAGACCCATGTAGTGGGGAGGAAGCACAAAGAGCTCAGGAGGGTGAGGTCTTCATCGGTCATGTTCACAACTTCCTTCCTGTCTTTCTTACTCTTTGTCACTTTGTTTTTGTTGTCTTTTGGCAATCCAACATACTCATCCACCTTTCTGCATGTGCCTCATTCACCCAGCCAGTGGTACAGGGAGACAGACGGCTGAAGACAAGAGGGAGTCTGTCCACAGAGAGGAGCTGAAGGACACAAAGCACCCTGCTCCAGGAGAGGAAGGCCCAGGCTCCTGGTGTCCCTCCTCTACAGCTCAGGCTCATCAAACAGCATCAGTACCCCGACTCTTCAGTCCAGTTGCAGCCCTCAGTAAAGCTCTGGAGAGGCCACCGGCACTAACCCCGCCTCCTGTAACCCCTACAGCTCAGAAGAGGAGCACCAGCACAGCCCCAGAATTGGCCCAAACTCTAGAAAAACTGCTGGTGTCCCCACCGCCCCAAGACAAGACGTCCAGCACAATCCCAGCTGTGTCCGAATCTCCAGAAAACCTCCAAGTAAGCCCCGTGTCCCACAAGAAGAAGAGCCCAGGCACAGTGGATCTAAGAGTGAGCACACAAGAGAGGAGAGAGGCAGCGTCTCAACAGCACACGACGAAGGCAGAGCCAGTAGACCAAAGAACTGAGCCTCCTCTGTCTGAATAACACACACACACTGACTAACACTGAGGAGAAAAGACACACCTGGGAGGGAGAGAAGGGAGGGCTCTGTGACATCATTGAGATCAGGAACTGGGGAGGGTACAGGACATCTGTGAGTGGCCTCCTGTGGAAAACAACTGCTGTGCGCCACGTCTCTATCAGAGTCTGCAAAAGGAATAATATTAATTACACAGGGCTGGTGCTTATTTCTATGGGTAGCTAACAGCTGACAGACTGCACAGACATCCAGTGGTCCAACAAGAACATACTCACAACAAGCTCTTCATCTGCCAACCTTCACTTATTTGAAAATAAGTCTGAGTTTATTTTTGACTTCCTGAGTCCAGAGCATCAGGTTTGGTCGATGTGAGTCTCTGACAGCTGGGTGGTTTTTGCAGTCTGTGTCTTCTTAACCTTGATCAATAAATACACAGACATTAGCTGTAGCTATTTAGCAACATACACACCAACCATGCATCTTCAGAGTGTGTTTGTGTGTGTGTGTGTTGACAGTTCATCCTCTGTCTGATCTCAGTTAAGGGACTTCATTCTGTTTCTTTGCTCCAGGCGTGTTTTTTTTCCGAAGATAAACCGATACAGAAAACTGCAGGAGAAGCAGGGTTATACTTTCTTTTTGAAATATTGAACTTGTTAAACTCTCAGCTCGATCCCACAGGGTGAGGCTGCATCGATTTAAATGCAACTGTGCCACCTCTAAAAGTCACTTTGTTTTCTGTCTGGATGCACCTTTAAGATTTGGTGCGGCAGCGTCAGACAGGTGAGTAAACGGATGAGAGATTCAGCAGGTGGATGTGAAGTCCTCATTGTGTTTGCTCCACATTTAACAACACTTTAGTTTGTGTCACTCATGGACGTGTTAGCTTTCAGCACATTATATCAAATCCACCTGTACATCACCGGCTGCCATGCGTATGAACATTATCAATTATCATCATGTAGTTTCTGTCTTTTCACTTCTTCTGTGATTTATATTCCTCAATATAACCAGGTTTCAATTACACCAACTCACATGATTAATCTCCATTAAGACACAGCAAGTTCATTTTAATTGATTTTTTGGTACATTTTTGAATTTAAAACCTTTATTGCATGATGGTTTAAATCCTACATTAATGCCTTCATAATTTAGCCTGATATTCAGACTGAATTGCTTTTTTTCTGCCTTTGTGGTTTTTTTTTAAGGATGTATGGAGAGATTTTTTTCATTTTTTGTCCCAAACATCCATCCACACACACAGGCTGTCAGTGATTATGATGTAGGGTTAACATACGTTGTACAACATATCAGTGTCAGGACATTCCTTGAACTACTCACTGTAACTACTGATGTTCTGCAGTTCACTGCACCAACACTTAGCTGCATTCAGGGGAGTATGTTTCATGAAGACAGATATGCACTGCAAGAACCAGGTCTGACTCCAGGCATGAGCACAAGAAGAAGAGAAGACCCATCAAATATTCTCATCGCCCCACCTAATCGTCCCACTTCATCCCAAAATTTAAAATATAACTGGATGTATTGTATTTTCTCTTTGTTCATTTGACCAGTTGCAAACATTCCACAAAGTTTATTTATGTCTGATCAATAGTTACGATCATTTACAAACTGGATACAGTGGGAAGGGCAGCTACTTCACCATCACTTTGATTCAGATTCCTCACCCAGTTGCACACCCCCACTTTTAAAATCTAAAACTGACATTGCCGATTAATTTGTAGCCTCTCATTGAAACAAAAAATACCTTTTTAAGGCAGATATCTTACTTTTGATACACTAGTCAATGTAGAGATAGACAATAAATAAGCTGTTTGGAACCGGACCTGGTGCATGAATGGAGGCACAGCAGTAAATCTGTATTTTATTTTCATCAGAGTAAACATCAGTGACAGCTCTGGGTGTCTGTCGGTGAGCTCAAGAGGCAGGTATAAAGTTAAGAGCCCACAGAATTCATCTTTTATACGCACTGACTTTTTAATTCTCCAGTATTATTATACTGTAAACTAAAGCCTGTGTGGGCTGAACATAAAGTCATACATGAAGAGCAAGCACATCAGCCCCTGCTCATTTTTTTCATGATCTAGTTGTTGTTGTTTTTTTTCTTACATGATTGTGGCACCAACATCTGAGCAGGGGCAGTGATTCCCTTTTATCCTCACTCTCTCTCACTCCCTGGTTGTGTGGAGCTCAGGTGAGATGCAGTAGAACTGCACATTATGAATAATTGGTGTTTATGGACCCACTGCTTTGCTGCAGCCCTTCAGTGCAATGCACTGTGCTAGATGGTAACAGCACTGCAGGACCTCAGTAGTGCCCAGTGACAATCTCCTCCCATTGTGTAAAGTAGCTGTGAACACAAACCTCTGTCTCTTTGACTTCATCCTCCAATCCAGTCATTTCTACCAGGAATTCCTCATGTATGTATCAGACAGGCCAAAAAAAAAAACTAAATTTAAGCTTCTTCAAAACCAGCAGATAAATGTATCTTGCTTAAAAAGCAAGATACATTTATAAGGCTTGTAAAAAGAAAGGCAAGTGCAGCATGTTCATTTTAAGGCTGTTATTTCAGTCTAATCCGCTCACAGCAGTTTAAGCCTCTGTGTCAGTTTCATCCACAGCAGATGTGTTTGGACTCTGCCTCTGCCTCACACGTCTCATTAGAAGCACCAGACCTCTGAATCTCTCAGTAACATTTCAAGTTTGGAGTCAAGTAAATATTAACGAGGTTTAATCTTAATTGGATGTTTATGAACTTTTTCAATGAGATGCCCCCCCCCCCCTTTTTTTTTTTTTCCAATGCTGCTTCTACATGTACCACAGAGCTGCAAAAACATTCATGAGTCAAGAAGTGGAAGTAGTTTCATGTTCTGGTTATTTTATCATCAAATAATTTCCCATCATGCCATTCCTGTGGAAAAACTACCCACTTTTTTTATTGTTATTGCCTCGTTAACATGAATTCAGGTTCAGTCATTCTGTTCATCAAACATATATGTAATAACTGTGTCTGTCATATCACAGGAGGACCAGATAGGAGACCAATGTATGATCAGATATTCTATGAGATAACAACATGAGTGTATCCAGTCAAACTCTCAGGGTGGTGGTGAAGAGTGGTGTGTGTTTTGTGAGAACAAACCTCAGTTCAGCTCCCTCTGCTGTTGGTGACCTGAGTCTCTGTCTCACCCTGAGGTAGAGTTTATTTTATACTGTCATGTTTATCTTTGCCTTGCACGCACAGAATATGTACAAAACTACATAAAGCAAACAAAAACAAAGTTATGAACAGAGTCTAAATCCATACCTATACTTGTTAATAATTATTAAAAAGTTGATTGAGTTGTGTCATAAATTTGTACTCTCTTGTTTTTATTCTGGTTCAGTTGTTCAATGTCGGCAGTACGGTGGCCCTGAGAGCTCAACACACTGCAAGTGGAGAAAACAGGCAAACATAAAAAGCCCAAAGGGTAATGGCTGAAAAGTGTCTTGTGAGCTCATCATGACCTTGACCTATGACCTCTGACCTCTGACCATTGACTGCCAGAGGCAAATCACTTTATTTATTTTTTTTAGTCTCACTGGAATTCTGTGTCAAATGTGAAGGGGTTTCTATAAAATACGAAAAGATAAAATGTGTGAACGAATAGGTGGAAAAGATTTACTTTTCAAATTTATATCAAAAGTGATAACGTTGACTGTTGTTCAAAGAAACTGACTGATGACTAATGACAACTGAACAAACCATCAGCTGATGAAGATAGTGAGTGGGTGAGTGAAAGCTCTGAAAAACTGCTGAGTGGACCTTCAGTCAAACCACTACAGACCCACAAGCAGCCGTTTCAACAACACAATGACATAATGTTTCACAATGGCTTCTAAATGGAACCTAGTGGCGATGTTGATGTATTATCTGCTAAAGAAGCCGGAGATGTGTGCAGAGTGAGACTGAGCTGAAACAGGGGGAGTTGGTGTCCGGATGAAGAACAGGAGAGGTAATCCATCACACCTTCTTCACATCCTTTCTTTGTATAATCCTGAAGTTGTTCTTCAGTTTCCCTGTCTCTGAATACTTTGTTTTCATTCATGTTGTTAGAGTTAGTTGCAGGATGTTCCACAGCTCCTCAGTGCAACCACATAATGATCTCCTTTGTTTTATTCTTAGTTAAGCTTCATTCCTTCCCTCGTTTCTTCCACTGGGAGTTTTTGTGTCAAAGAGCAGTCAGGCAGCTCCCAGCTGGTGAATCACAGCAGTTAAATACACTGGGATCGCAGTGGAAGACAAATCTGCAGGTGTGGGATACACATGTACTGTGTAGTTGTGTGTGCACGCAGATGCACAGATCATTTTTATCCCAGGTGAGGAAGTTCATATCTCCCCCACTGCTTCCTGTGGATAAAGCAATACTTGCATTTACAGGAAAAAAACAACAAAAAAGCATCCAAGTCCGAACCTTTGTTGCTCAGTTAGTTAGTTGGTGTGGTGCATCGCTGCATTTGTGTTTCACTGATAGATTACTGTTTTATTTTCAGTTTTTTATTGTTTGGTCTGCAGATTTGAGCCCAGAAGAAAACCACTAGAAACCATCAGTATGAGCCATGATGACAGTTCACATTTAAAACAGTTTTACCCACCTTAAATCATAGTAAAGTGAAGGAGATCACACCAAATGTCAGTGGATTCACTGTGGGTAACATGGCAACAGAGTTAAAAATGAAGAAGTTAAGTTTCACAGGGACCAAAATATCACAGTCGTTAATGTGGAGGCTGGTTTGTGTTTAAGTAAAAGTCCAGAGTGCAGCGTGTTCATTTTGAGGCAGATGTGTGTGGACTCTGCCTCTGCCTCACACGTCTCATTAGAAGCACCAGACCTCTGAATCTCTCAGTAACATTTCAAGTTTGGAGTCAAGTAAATATTAACAAGGTTTAATCTTAATTGGATGTTTATGAACTTTTTCAATGATACATCCCATTTTTTCTTACCAGTGCTGCTTCTACATGTACCACAGAGCTGCAAAAACATTCATGAGTCAAGAAGTAGAAGTAGTTTCATGTTCTGGTTATTTTATCATCAAATAATTTCCCATCATGCCATTCCTGTTATTGCCTCATTTACATGAATTCAGGTTTAGCCATTCCGTTCATCATCATTATGTCTGTCATATCACAGGAGGACCAGATGGGAGACCAGTGTATGATCAGATATTGTATGAGATATGAGTGTATCCAGTCAAACTCTGTGTGTTCTGTGAGAACAAACCTCAGTTCAGCTCCCTCTGCTGTCGGTGACCTGACTCTCTGTCTCACCCTGAGGTAGAGTTTATTTTACACTGTCATGTTTATCTTTGCCTTGCACGCACAGACTAGAAAAGCTTCGCTGTCACTCACATGGCTTCAGACCATCTCAAATTAGAAAGACAGGGACCAAAATGGCACAGTCCTTAATAACAGGGGCTTTGTAACATATCTGTGGAGAGTGAACAGCTCAATGATCCTGTTTGAGTTACAGTCATGATGATGGTGCAACACTTCACCTTTTCACTGAAAATCAAGACTAACACCATCAATAATGACGCAAGACAACTACATCATTCAAACACATTTAATATATATTAAGTCCATGCTAATTGGCAGCTATACAATAACAATATAAACACATTCAATATGGAATGTCTGTCTCTCTTTGCACAACAACATTTCATCTAACTCACCTCTCTGCAGCATCACGTTTCACATCTAAAAATAGAGCATCTGCAGAGCTTCATGAAAAACAGCAGGCATCTAAAATTCCTCTTGTTTAAGTCTGTTCAAAAATACAGCTGAATCTATTGTTGCAAACTGCTCAACATCTCTTTGGCTAGCTTTCATATTTCTCCTGCTTTTCTCATGATAAATAGACATGACACATTGTCTGATCACGAAGCGCTCACACACAGACAAGACCCTCTTCCCTGTTGTAGTTGCTCTCAATGCAAACTGTTGTCAGGAGGCCAGTGCAGTATCCTCAGGATCAGTTACTTGGATGTGGTTGGTGAGAGGACTGTGACTGACCATTGACGTGCTGGTAATAAGGACCTAGTGGCATGAGCTGCCCTGAACCACACAGGGGTTCAGGTTCTGACAGAAAGGTGAGGTGTGAACACAGAGCTCAGCCACACACACACACACACACACACACACACACACACACACACAGAAACACTGTGGTTTTGGAACATGATTTAAGGGCCACACTGATGCTTTGTTCAACTTTAACATCAGTAGATCACCTCACATGATTGTCAACCACCTTTAAAGCAGAACTGACCGATTCTCCAACCATTAGGTTCAAGTTCATCATAATGTAGAAGTAAAACTGGCTGCAAACTTTTACAGATTAGTTTGTCAGAAGTAATGTGTTGACATGTAGTCACAGAGCTGTAAGCAGAGACGGTTTCCCTTGTGGTGCATTCAGGGACACTCTGGCATTTAGGAGTTGCACAGTCTGAACATTTTTCCTACAATAAATGACAAAACTGATGTTGTATAATCATGTGTGTGTGTTTTGATCTCCAAAACAGATTTTTTTTTTTTTTTTTTTTTGGAATTTGAGCAATCGGCCAAGCTAAGGCCATGTATAACTTTCAAGATCTAAGCATTTTAAGTCAAAGGGACCAGAATTTCCTTCAGCACCATTGAAAGTGTTCTGCTCCCTGACTTCAGCAGCTGTCAATCAAAAGAAAGAGCATCTTGATTATTCAAATTGACTGAGAAACAACATCACATCTTGACCATCCAAACCTACATGAAAACATCCTCTTTATGCAGCTTTGATGCTCTGCCACAGAGGAGTGGAAGATGTTTTATTCATCAGCCCAATTATCATTTTAATATTTTCCTTTACACTGTCTCCATAAAGTCCTGAAATGGACTGAGGAAATAAATTAAAGCTTCCCTTTGGAAAACAGTAAAACAGTGGTGTTTTGGTGCACATAAAAACCAGAGATACGATCCTTCAAACTGCCTAAACTAATCCCACCTGTTCACACTTCACACTCCCATCAGAACATCAAACAAACAGGAAGAGGCTGGACCCTGTGGCATGTGAATATTGTAGATAAAGAGTCGTGACTGTTACAGGATTTAAATCTTTCTCTGCGTTTTAAGCTTCTGTCTTTAAGACTCATTTTCACTGTCTGAGTTCCTTGGTTCCTCTTGCTGGAACAAAGGATTGTGGGCCAGTTTACACATGTCCTCTGCAGTCATCTCTCGCATCTTCCCGTCCATACCAAGCTGCATGGGCTGGATCGTGTTGGTCCTGCAGAGAAAGATGGTTAAAATGCAGTGAGTGCATGTGTGAGTGCAGGTTTGAATGTCTGATTTATACTGTCCAAATTAAGTTTTTCTTAAAAAAAACACTGACAAATACACAAAATAGCCATTTTAATTAATATAGTGAATCAGATCCTCAATCATACAGTAAGCAGGTCAGTGTCTGCACTGTGTTAGCCCTGGCCTTAATCTCTGCAACATTTCATTCAACATCCACTGACAGTAAATCACAAACATTTTGATGAATGACAACATTAAATAAGATGCACTCACTGACCAAGACGTTGCATTTCCTCTGACTTCATAATAAAAAATAGTTTTTCAGGAACACTGTCACACACTCAGTTGATAATACCATAAATTTATCACAAATATAGAAATAGTTTTTATGCAGTAGGTACTGATTTCACATTTTTTCAGTTAAAGCATTTCAGTGACATGGGGCATTCTCAGTTTTGTTGATTGCTGTATATTTTAGTGTTGTGTTTTTTTGTGAGCAACAATTTTGAAATGACAAACAAAAAATAATGCTGTCATGGTGTGTGTGTGTATGTGTGTGTCTCTTGTCCCCTGTTGAGTTCTTGTTTTATTTTGAAGTTCCTGTCTTGTCTTCCTGTCCTTTCCCTCCTGTGATTACCTCATGTGTGATTGCACCACCTGTGTCTCCTTTCTCCCTTGTGTGTTTTACCTCAGTGTTTTGCCCTTTGTCTGTGTTCCTCCCCTGTGTTGGAGCTCAGTGTCCCTGTATTCCTGCTTGGTGTTTCCTGTGTGTGCTTTTCACCGTGAGTTTAATAGATTACTTTTGTTTCGCCTGTGTTGGTGTCTGCATCTTCATCCAGTTATTCCAAACCCTGACAAATGTGGTAGTTTGAACAAGTGCATGTACCCTGTATGTATGTGTTTGTGTGTGTTGCGCTGTGTTTATTAACCTGGACAGTTTGTCAAACATCTGGACCAGCTTCATGGCTTCATATTCCTTCTGCTCCTCTGTCATTCCCTCCATGGGATTAGGTTGATCCTCTTCCACGACTCCTGTTATTGGGTTTATACTAGAGGCAAAACAAACAAAAAACAACAATTTTTTTTTTACAAAAGTTAGATCAAAATAACTTTTAGTTCCATTCATTTATTGTCTTGTCTGCTCTCAACCCAGCTGTGTTGTCACTGTTAACTGTGTAGCTGATCATGTGACAGTGCAAAAGGAAATACAAGATACTACAGATCCAAAGCTCTATTGGATGAGAGGCTATGGGCAGTTCTGCGATACACGTAATGACCTGACTTAATGCAGCTATGTTTGAACAGGGGCATCTACTTGAAGTGACTGCCACTGAGAGGAAGCCAATGACTGTTGACTGCTCATGGAACAACAGTTCAGAGTCTCTGGTCTGGAGGAGATGGGCCTCCTTTGTTCTGTTGTGGATGTGAATATTCAGGGGCTAGAGCAGACTGTCCACTGATGAAAAGGTCAGTCCAAATTTGAATGTGTGTGTATGATTAAAAAAGGAGCTCTGTATAAATGTGTGTGTGTGTGTGTGTATGTATAGTTGACTGTGGCTTCCATTGTAAAGCACATTGCATGGTCAATAAGACTGAGAAAAGCTCCATGCACAGTCTATTTACCATGTAGGCAACAATAGAGGAGCCTGCAGTGGGGTAGGTGGAAGGAACGGCTTGATCTGAAGCAGCTGCTTTCATTGCACCTATCAACAATAAACACTATTTTCGAGCTGGTAAGTGTACCTGGTCTCCTGAACTGATAATTCTTTAACTGATGACTGACTGTTGTTGTATTGTTGTAAGACCTGGTGGAAGGGTGATAATAAATCCAATCATGAGGTCCTGTTTGCACTATCTTCACCTCACACCTCCCCAGGAAGTTCTCCTGAATCCTCAGGAAGCTTGAGTACAACAAATCTGATTGGACCACTCTCTGTTGCCCAGAGGGTCATAGCTGCTGTGGAAGCAAGTGTGAAGAGGCAATGACATCTTGAGGCTTGGTTAGTTCAGGTGTGTCTTGAAACTGCAGACAGGTATTAGGAGGCAAGGGGGACTGTGGCTAGTATGGTCATGGTTGTTATCCAATTACCACGATGTTTAAGTTCTATGCTCAGTTCCCTGAGAGAGCTCTCAACCAGATTCCTGTGAAACCTCTCTTTTCTCCAGGGAGGAGAGTCTGTAGAGAAAGCTCTAGATTTACCTTTCAGTTCATGTCCAAACTTTTATGGTCTTTGATCATTGACAAAGAGTACGATTTCAGATTGAGGCCACAATGAGGCCATTGTGATTCATGGAGGATGAGCTCAGAGTGTACACAAGACTCTGGTGTGGGCGTACCAATCAATATGTTACCTGAATACCTTGCCACAGAGGCTGTCTTTACACTACAGGCCTTGATGCCCAATTCCCATTTGTTGCCTATATCTGATTTTTTTTTTTTTTTTTGTCCGTCTGTTTACATGTTCTATTGAAGTGACCTGTATTTGATACCTGCATTGTGTGAAACAACCCGCATGTATAGACATGGTTGGCTACCAAAGCGGAAGAGGAAGTCAGCTAGCCCAGCTGCAGGTAAACAACACACACTGTCATCATTATGTGCTATTGACTCATTATTGATGACTTACGACTTGCATAGCCAGGGAATATCCGATCTGTCTGTTTAGACTGCAGACATTTTGGATCTTATTTATTTCCACATAATGTATAACAGGGGCCTGAATCCCCCGTTTACACATGTTACAGATCCAATCTGTGCCACTTGAGAGGAAAAAGGCGGAATTGGGCCACTTGAGCCTTGCAGTGTAAAGACAGCCTAAGTTACAAGGTACCAACTGCACAGGTGCTGGGAAACAAGCATGGACGCCCAGTTTTAAGGACTGTGACTGACTGTCACCTCTACTGTTCATCTTTACAAGCATAAGTACAGCTGGATGTTGCCATTTGATTCATAGTACGCATGCACAGAATGCATAGGTGGTGATGGTGATGATGGGTGTTCATTGTTTGTTAACCAGAACTTCAGAGATAAGGTACGAAGTTGAGAGTAGAGCAGCTGCTCCTTTGTGTTAAAAGGAGACAGTTGAGCTTTTTCAGGCCTCCCATCAGGATGCTTCTCTAACTCATTTGAAAACTGCCCAATATTATTCTTGGAAAAGGTGCAATTAAACACAACATATCAGACAGTGAGTTAATGTGACATAGTGTTGAGGTGGTACTGACTGGTCCTTGGCTTCTCTGTACTCCTCAGTCTCAGAGTCCTCATCTTCAGAGTAGACCCCAGAGTCTCTGCCTCCCCTCAGCAGTCCTCTAGCAGCCAGCAGACCTGCAGCGTTACCGTACCCAGTGTACTTAATGAACCTTGAAACTGGATAGAAAACATATTGACATTACTGTTAATATAACTCCATTTGAACACATTAAGAGACACAACTTAATGTAAATCTTAAAGTGAAAGCTGTACCAAGCTGTATCAATATTTGGGTTTAGGGCTAATATTTTATTATCCACATCAAAATCAAATCTTTTTGTTGTTTGGACAAGATTTATTTCTGTAGAGGGGCAATAATTTTAATGATGAGTGATTAATTGTACAATTGATCAGTTGTGATGGTCAATGTCTTAAAGTCAGCCACACAGAAATCATCATGATTTATAAAAAAAAAAAAATCTGTTTTCCTCACCACTTTCTTTGCACAGAACAAAGAGGAATTCTGCAGCACAGTCCTTGACGTCAGTGTCAATGCATGTCATGAGGCGGACTAGTTTGTTCCTCAGGGCGTTGCCCACCTCTGGTTTGTTCTTCACATCACGCAGTGGGGGCAACACCTAAACACAAACATACACACATGGGAAACCTGAGCCATTAAAACACAAGGAGTGTTGATATTTAATCTCTTGATGATGTTTTTTATTTGCTTAGGCCCGGCACTGACCTTTGACCTCAGGAACTTCCTGGTCTCTCTGTGGATGCGGCCACTCTCAGTCAGTAAGTTCAGTGATGGGAGAAGGGTCTCCTTCAGCTTATGTCCCTTTTGAAATTACCAGCAAACTTTTACTTTCAAACTATTTCACAACAAACGCAAGCAGTCAACTGTGCTACAACAGCAAGTCAAGCTCCTGCACCTTGGCTTGAAGCCACTATCGCCTACTGCTCCTGATTCCTGCATTAGCAGAGACAGTGAACAGGAAGAGGACATAGATGGAGGGCTGGGCGGGGCACCACAGAGAAGGGGAGAGGGACAGGTGCGAGGGGCGGAGTGGTTTTTTATTCTATTATTCTTATCATCAATGTACATGTAATTTGTTACGTTCCTCCACAGTCAGGATCATGCTCCACTGAATACTTATGCTGAGCCACTGATTACACTGAATTAGTTCACTAAACTCTTTTGACATGTGGACATTTCACAGAGGATATTTCCACAGTGTGTTGTTGCTGCTCTTACATTAGCTTTTCTTCCAGCAGTGAACATACACCTCCACCCAGCGGTAAAACGCATTGCTGTGGTCAATTTGATTAATTTTACAACTATTAAAAAATAGGCAAACCACATAGTTCACAGTGGAGGACTTGTCTTACCCGGTCAAGTTTTTTCTCCATGAATTCCAGCAGCATGTTGACAGCATCCATGTTGACCCCCATGTACTCGATGGAGCCTTGTTGCACCTTGGGCATCAACAGTACATCCAAACAGGGCAGAGGGAGGTTACCCAGCAAATTAACAGTATGGCTGAGAAAAAGAGGTGGAGGTGGGGGGCAATGACTGTATCATTCAAGTAATCAATGAGCAGAGAAACAGGCAACAGAAGTGAAGTGTGTGTTGTCCTACCTGTGGAACTCCTCGGTCCGCTCCTCTCCATCTGCATGGCTCATCAGACAGTGTCTCAGTATGGCTACCAGACGTCTGTACTCTGCTGTTTCTTCCTTCACACACAGATGTTACAGTTACACACGTGTTGTTAAGATGTTCTCTAAATATTTTACAATGTTTCCTGTTACTATAGCTGTGGCCATTTGATCTTCTTTTCTCAGTACATCAGTCAATGATTTGGACCTGATTGATGGTCCAATGAGTGTCATGTGAAATGTGTCAACAACCACTGGGTGGGCTACAATGACAATGGGTAAGATATTCACCTACAGACTTTTTCTTCAGCATAATTATCCAGTCAAATTTATATTTAGTCTAATATTTTGGTTAACACCCCCCAAGGTAAATTAGACAGTGTTGTATCGTTATGTGGTTATACACACAGAGAGTGTTTAAGTTATTAGAATTAATGACTTTTGACAATGTAATTCACAATTATCGATAGAACATTGATAAGAACAAGGCTGAAATGATTAGATTATCTTTGGTACCTCGTCAATCTTCCGCCTTGATGTGTCAAACGTGATATTGAACAATATTTTCAGTATCTCCATAGCTAGTTCCGTCTGTTGCCGACTCAGTGGGGGCAGCTCTTCAGGTGGGACGTCCTCTAATCCTGCCCTTGCCGTCTCCAATGTATCTGGCCAAGACAGACCCAGCGTGGCATCCAGCTGGTTGCCTAGAACACACAGGACAGGAGGTACTGACTGATTCTTTGTGTAATGATTGATCATTGTGTTGTTTTACATTTATGTGTTGTTGAATTGAGAACATCATCTATGGTACAGATGTTGGTGGGATTAGAATGTTACCTTCATGACTACATAGAACATATGTTGGTTAACCAGGTACAACAGATACAGATAGAGTTAGAAGTTACCTAGGAGACTGATGCCGTGGAGATTCCGGGCCAGTTGTACCCTGACATCCACTCTCAGGGCAGTCAGCAGGAAGGTGAGGCGCAAGTCAAAAAAACGCACCTGGACAGAGAGAGCAGAGACACGGAGACTATCACAGTCCATTTTCAGAGTGGTGCAGAAATATTGAACTGACTACTTCCTGTTTTACAGTTGTTGATTTGTTCAAGGCCAAATCTTGTCCTGCTGCTTTGGTCTGAGACATGTATGAATGTATTTAAGAAGTTTGGTTGATGTTGAAACTAGAGTTGCTCATTTGCAGTTAGATATCTTCACCAACTAAGTGAAACTGTGACAAAATATTTTGTTAGGTCACTTTAACCTTTGACCCACACAGTCTAATCGGTTCACCTTTGAGTCCAAGTGAACCTGTCAAATTTAAAATTTGCTCAAAGCCTTCCTGGGGTGCCGTGTTCATGAAAATGAGACGGATGGACAATCCAGCAACAACTGCCATCAGTGTGGAGGCATAAAAACATTTGTATCTTGATTAAAAATTGGACCCATGACCTCACAGCTCAAGAAAACTAAGGACAATAATGAGAAAACATGCCATAGAAACATAGAAACAACACACCACCCTGTATAATTTCTCTTGCTTTGAGGCAATAATATCCATACCTCGTGATTCCAGGTGGGATCATGACACTGCTTCAGCCTCTCTGCCACACCCTTTATCAACTGGAGATCTGCAGCCACTACCTGTCATCCATCCATCACAGATAGATATCATAGATTAGCATCAACACAATCTGAGGATTTCATGTAAATGGGTAGAAAGAGACACAGAGCAGAGAGAGAGTGACCTGTCCTGTCGCATTGTGTAGCAGGATGTTACAAATGGACTTGAGAGCCTCGACAATCACTTCCTGGTCAGGGTTTTCTGAAAGAGGGGAAGCTTCTTTCACCTCACTGGATACATCAGCTGCCTCCTCCCCTTCTCCCCCCTCACCCTCCACTAGGAGGAGAAATCAAGTGAAAGTCAAGTTCAGCTTATATTTAGACTGCTTTTAGGGTGAAGGACTCATGAGAAGAGGAGACAGACGATAAACATAGCTGCTGGTAGAAGAGTGGGTTGACACAAAAATGAAGTGTTGGGTTCTGTGCATGAATTGTGAGCAAAACAAAAATCCAAACACAGAATCACTGCAAAGATATTCAGCTGTAAATACTCACAGTCCAATTGAAAGGGACACAAAAATGGATGACCCTGGCTTTGTGACTTCCAAAGTTAAAACACAAGTGCATCTCTGCCAGGTTCCTCACTATCTATTTTGAAGCTATTTTTCGCCTTCAGTCCAACAGCAACAAAGAGGGTGACATGCAGAACCACAGGCTGATCTTGAACACACATCAGTATGGACAGGACCACGCCTTCATTGTGTACCCTCTGCCTGATGAGCCACTGGGCACTCTTCACTGATCAGAGTCCCCTGGAAACACTTTGATTGTGTTGTGAGTATTACCAGCCCCTGTGTAGTTACACTGATGGTGTTTTCTATTATTGTGTTTGTTCACATGTTTCTTTGGTTGCCATGCATTGAGCTCTCAGGGCCACCATATAAAAAACTGAATGAAATATTATGGTTGCACATTAGAAATGTTAATTTCAAAACTACACTTGACCTAAAAGCCAGCATTTAGTTAGGATTATATATATATATATATATATATATATATATATACCACCTCTAAATGCAACCTCTGCATGCACCGTGCATTTGAATACTAAGCAAACTGATGAGACTTGTTTATTTATTCAAGTGTCAGGGGATTTGGGGAGTTTCATGAGAGACACAACACCACAGAAACACCAGGATAGCATTCTTTAAATGTGGCAAAATGAAAATGTTTGACAGGGATTACCTTGGCCCTCTTCAGCGCCAGCCACGGCAATACCAGCATAGCGGGCGAGAGTTGACATGGCAGACCGGTTGATGAAGGGGTCCAGGCAGTGTTTGTCTCTGGACAGGATGCGAACTGTTTCTAGACATGCCAGCAGACAGGAAGGCTGCAACTCCCTATTCAGGAAACCGAGCACCAACTCACCCAGATGCTGCGTCACACAACAGATGTATCAGTGGTGGAGTGGTTAGTGCTGATTTTTAAGGTTCACACATTCAGAAAGAAAAGTGTCCAGTTCAGCTTAACATGTATAGCTGTAGGTGTAATTCATGGTGTAACTTATAAATCACAAATGAACCAGGTAACAACTTTAATTGCGCAGTAAATCTGACCGGTGACATTTTTAGTGCATCTGACAGAAGAATATTTCAACTACAGTACACTGCCAAATGTGTGAGAGGGAACAGGATTTTATGCATGCAATATATAGATGTCTGGATCTATGCTGCTGCCACCTTGCTGATTTATGTATGCTGAATATTTAACATGGAGATCTTTCTGTTCTGACAGTTCTTCAGAAACTTACAGTAGCCTATGTCGTTTGGCTGATGGTGCAGCCCAATGCAGGCGGCTAATACTGGCTCTGATAAATGCGTCTGCTAAGCTGTCTTGCATAATATCTTTGTGCAGTCTGAGTGGGGGTGAATGCTCAAAGTGTGCACATGTCAGCTGGATAGCGTAGGCACAGGAAGACACGTAAGCTGCACCTGAACGCTGAACTAACTTGTCTTTCTTTTTTCCCCTGTACATGTAGTCATTGTTTCATCATGTGCTGTCTGGGTAAACTACACTGAACAATGACTTAACAAGCATTGTAAGTTTCTTAAGTTATTGTCTTGCTAGTGTTGCTAGTCTCAAACTGTGTCCTATGCAGTGGATGTACACATGCCAAAGAGGTGTTCGCTGCTCTTCCTCAGAGGTGGAAGAAAGGCCAACATACATCATATAGCATACATGATAATGAAGTTTTAAAAAAGATGTTCTTCTCAGGATTGTATATGTATGATGTCTATAAGATTTGAAAGCAGCTACAGATGTCTGAATGTGTTGAGTATTTGGACGTTTCTAAAACACTGTTCTAATGTTCTACCAGGGACTCACTTTCATCAGTTCAGAGGTAATAAACTGTGTCCCAGGCTGTATCTTACACTCTGTATAAAGTGAGGTCAGTGACCTCTGACCAGTGTTTCACTGTTATTTCAATAACACTCTCAAGAGAATAATATGCAGCTATATAAGCAGGTGCACACACAATAAAACAGAAGCAGAGTGTGCTGAGAATGTATTTAGATTTTAGGATGCAGATCAGGTGGAACATAATACAGCCTCAGAGGATCAGAGTAAACCATTCATTAGCACCAGGTCAGTGCAAGTGAATCAAACTGCATTGATATCATGTCTCATTTCTCATCTGTGTGTAAAGATCTAGGCTATTGATTTGTTGACTGTTTTTTATTTATTGAACCTCTGAACTGATTAAGAGGGAAAAGAACTAATCCACTCACCTACACATCTACTCACAAACACAGATTTTTCCCTTGGATCAATCTCTCACTAAGAGACAAAACACCCACTGTCAGTTCAAAACCAGTGACATCTTAATTTTCCTTCCATGATTTAACATCTGCAATAAATTGCTTTCATTAGGACCAATCCACCTCCTCAAGTTTGGTTGTAGGGTAATTGGGTTAACTGTGGGCTCTGTTTCTCTAAGGGAGAGGTGTGACATGTTGATTTCTTATTCATACCTTTTGTAACTTCCCTTCCTAGACAACAGACATTAACACACAGGGAGAGACACATGATAGAGTGAGAGCATGTTAGAAAAGGTGTTGGTGTGTGTCTTCTTTTTTCTTTTTTTTTTTTTTTTTAGATTTTTATTCATTTTTTCATTAAGAGAACTGTGATTTTTTTTTTTCAATCAACTAGCAGCGAGTATATGCACAGAGTCAGTGTTGGGTGGGTAGTGTCAGAAATACCTCTCTGTCCTGCTCTTCTTCTGTGCTGAATGTAAAGCACTGGTTCATCTGAAGAATACAAAGGCAGAAGGAATAAAGAAATAGGCGGGGTCATGAGAGATGAGAGAAAGGAGGAAGAGGCAGGAAACAGAAGAAACCAGATGAAGAGGATAAAATGGAAGAGAAGGAAAGGGAGGAGAAGAAACAGAAAACATTACACGGTGAATCTTAAAACTCCGACGACAATTAACAATAGAAGAAGTAACCACAAGGTCTTTATTTCTAATGCCCTACATCTGACATCAGTCAGATTTATATTTTAGTACATTTCAGTCTGCTCCTGTTTGTCGTATTAAAGTTACTTTATTTCACATTCATACGAACTTTAAACCTCTAACCGCTTCAAATTAAAAGCCCCCTAGCATTTCAACAGAGAGAGACACTTTATTTCTTAAGAGACTTCATTGCTGTGCCAGTGTGCTACAGTGTGTTCCAGTGAGTGTATTGTCTCTCATCTGTCTGGTTGCTGGCTACGTTTTTCTTTCTACAACAATGGGTTGAACAGAGCATGAACATATTGTTAAATTAAAGCAGTAGAAATGATGCATAACAGACATGTACTTTATATGATCGGCACCAGTGCTTTATCCTCCTCTGGTCTGTGTTTCCCTGCCTCAGCCTCAGAGTTATTTGTGTCCCTGAAGAAAGCAAAATTTCTCCCCCAAAGTGACACTGTTGGCAGCACCTTGGGTTGTGTTGGTGAAGGTCAATTTCAAATGTGTTTCTAGTGAATATTCAAATGTGTGATTACAGTATATTTGAATTTCCAGAAAGAACAGGATGAGGAGAGAACAAGGCACATGGCTGGAGTAAAGTCTGACCGGGCCAGTACATGGTCCACCAGGTTTACACTTTTATCATTTTGTTCGTTTACCAGTCGACAAGGTCTCACACCTGAGTTAATAATGACTTTTCCCAAGGTTGGCTGCACAAAATGTCTCATTTTGACACTGACAACTAAATCCAACAGCCTAGCTCCTTTTATAGATTTTCTCAGTCACTTTGATGCCATTCACACTTCAGAAATATCTTTCTCACAACTCTCAGAACAGTCCATGTTTCCCCCCACACTCATTAGCATTTCTCATTGTATTTGTACAAACATCCACCGTGTCCTCATCCTTCAGACCTCAGACTTTTGTACCTTCAGACCTCTCACTCACTTTGATCGAGTCCTGCCTTGCATGTTTTCAATCATATACTAATCACAACTAAAAACATCTAAATCAGTAGTGTCAAATGCCAAACATTTTTTTTCTATGTTAGTATGTTTTTGGATAAACACTGATCTAAACCTAAAGCTCTTCTGTCTTCTCTAGTCTTACACATACATTTCCATTGTGTTGTACAGAGACAGTACAGCGATCTACTGAGAGGAGTGATTCACAATGCTGAAACAGAATTATTTTCCCAACATATTACATTGGGAAAATAACGGGAAGTTTTTAATTTACAGAGCAACTTGCAACTCAACTGAGTGAACAAAAGGTCACAGATATGTGAACAGTGGGTGAGCAGTTCACAAAGTAGAGGAAGGCTAACTACTTATAAGTGGAAGGCAAAAGTCCTAAAGAAGCAACCAGCAAAAACAAGCATCTCTAAGTCAATACTGTGCAGAACAGTCTGATCCACCCCTGGGATTTTAACGAGGATGAAGCTGCTGACAGCATGTCAATGTGAACAATACTGACAAGGTGCCAGGGTATGACTGTGGTCAGTATGTTATTTTGATGGATGGATGGATGGATGGATGGATGGATGGATGGATGGATGGATGGATAGATAGATAGATAGATAGATAGATAGATAGATAGATAGATAGATAGATAGATAGATAGATAGATATACTGTTACTCTTATGCTTCATAATATTTTCTCTCATAACTTAATGAATCATCACCCAACACACACATTTCTATACACATGCATGAATTCTCTTGAATGTTTTATATGAAAAAGGCCATGCAGTTAATTATCCTACACTGTAACAGTAATCTTTATTTCTGTAACTATCCACTTCATAAAGTATTGCAGAAATGGGTTAATCTTCTCCCCTAGCCAATCAGAATCAAGAATTCTTGATGGCCATGGCCATTATTAATGCAGCTTAGCAATAAAGGACTTAAATAATAATAAAGGAGGTAAAACAATTCTCTTGTTGTGCATATGATGCATTAGGACTGTGTGGTCACAGCTAAGAAATGGCCCTGAAGCATCTGGCTAACAGCACAGAAGTGAACATACTGAAGAAAGTATGCAACAAATCAAGCAGCTTATACGGCAGAGTCTGTCACCTGCACCACTAAGCTCCTCTTCTCTGAGAGCGCTTTAGTAGAGTAGGATCTGACCGGGCTGCAGGAATCTCTATTTGTGTATCAGAGAATCTAATCCTATTGCCTTTGAGATCAACTCCCACATGGCTAAAGGCTCTGTGACTGAGAGAACCATACAGCGCTGCTTACCTGGGGTTAGCAGCGCTGTATGTCCTTAAGCTCAAGTGCACTGAAAGCCTGGGACGCAGCTGCTTTTTAGCATACATGGAGAAGTTAAAGGCAAGTACATCAGTCAAAGCAACCACTCTTTGAATCTTCTCTCCTGTGAAACTGACAAACACTGTTTGGAAACTGTGACAAATACTATAGCCTAATAAGTAAATAATAAGTGATAACTGATCAAGCATTTGTGTGGGGTGTCAAAGTCTGTTTTTGTAAGGTCATGTTCCCCACTGTGGCCTCCTCTTGATTAGCTACTGCCCCCTGAGGCTGGAGGGCCAAAAACATCCAGTGGTGCATGACAGCTGAAGAGAACAGCAGATGTAGTCACTGTTTCCCCCCTACGGTCATAAGCTGTGATGATGAACCCATTTGACACTTGAAAACAAACTTCAAAAAGCGACACAAAGGAGATGTGTGTGTTATTGTTCAGTGTTTCAAAGGGTACATGAGAAAACAGGATAGAAAAAGGGGTGTGACTGGAAATGTTCTCTCAATGAATGAGCTTAGCACCGAGTGGTACAGGAAGTGGTACTGCAAATCATATACTGCCAACTGAGGTTATTGTGATCAGGTTACTGAGTGTGTATGGGATGTAAAGTCCCTCCAGAGGCCTGCTGGAAGCTAAAATGTTTTGAGCTTCGCCACTCAGTCACATTTAAGAGCAGAACTTGAACTTTGAGGTGTTTCCTATTTTGGTATACAGTCAGCTGACAAAGATCTACAAAAGCCACTGTCCACTGTAAACACCATCCACCACACACAGAGTCAGAGTAGCTGCAGCTTTTAGCAGCTAAAGAGAAATTTTCTCACAGTTGATTAAAACAACTCTGCACTAAATTATAAAGAGCAAAGGAGTAAATACTGGATTTATATTTATGATGAGGGTAATGTTCCTCTGTCTGCTAGATGTGTTTGCTGTTAGAGGTTCAGAGTTTTGTCGACTGCCCCCTAGCGGCCACAACATGAATCAATTAAGCCCTCTAACCGGTTTAGTGTCTCTTAGACAGAAAACAATAAAGCTTGATTTTATTTCAGTGGTTAAGTCTCAGTGGTGGAAACACAAAAGCAAACTGTGTCGCATAAGTTGTCGCGGTGTTTAATACATGTGAAGCGCGTCTTATCAAAGATGGTGCAATAAAGACCTGAAGCTTCCCCGGGATGATGATGATGATGATGATGATGATGATGATAACGTCGTGGTGTTGTGGAAAAACCTACAGCCATCCCATGTCTCCTGCGATCGAGCTAATACAAGCGTCATCATCTGGTAGCTGACATAAAGTTTGAACGTGTGTTACGTGTTGTTCTTTCACCGCCGTGCTTACCTCCTTGTTGTAGCCCTGTAGGGCCATCAACGCAGCGTCCTGCTCTCCCGTCTCCATCTGCTCTATGATGCTACTCAAATCCATTTTTGTCGCCATCGGACTAGCTGAAGCTTCCTCCTGGATCCTCCGTCAGAGAAGGACTGTGTGTGTGTGTGAGAGAGAGAGAGAGAGTATCTTTCTTTCTCAGATTGTATATACACGCTATGGTCTGTCACCGCCCACAGATGACTGCATGATGTCTCTTCTCTGACTCCCTGACAGCCGGCGAGAGGCGATTAACGGAGAGGATTTGTGCAGGCTAAATGCTGCGTTTAAGTGTCCCACATAGACGACGGAGCCAATTTGCTGAGTTAATAAAAGGCCGTTATTATTATTATTATTATTATTATTATTATTATTATTATTACTGTTGCTGTTGTTGTTGTTATTGTTGTTATTACCACTACTACTATTGTTATAAAGCAGAGGGTTCTATGTTTGATTCCTCACACAGCCTGAACATGAGGCTACATTACGTTTCCTCGCAACTGCCCGTAGGTCGTGTTTGTGGATAGTTGGATTAATATTAATATTAATATTGTTTCATTTTTATCCCCTTTGTTTATTACTTCGTCAGCTTTTGTGGAGTGTAAATGTGGTAGAGTCTTAAAGTAGACCTATTCTTCATATAATGTGCCGTACAAATAAAGTTTAATTTGCTGATTGATTGGTTGATTGATTGATTGATTGATTGATTGAGTTCAGGGATGGCAGATATAGACGTAAACTATTCAGTGACCTTCTTAACATAGAAGAACAGCCCTGACACATGGGTTGAGATATTCAGAGGTTATAGAACACAACTCAATAATTACAGAACATGATATTCAATCTTTTCTCAACTCAGAGGTTAAGGGTGTGAGTGTTACCCAGTGAAACAAGACCTAATAGGTATCTGATAACAGATCCTTCACTACCTGGAACAAAAGTCTCAACAAGGCAATATTAGAAATGAATGGTTAACATACCATTTTTTTTGTGATGTCTAAAGTAAAAAAAAAAAAAAAATGCAGCAAGTGTTGTAACACACCTGATGTGTGGGAGCTCTGGTAAGCAGATCAGCTCAAAGGTTGGGTCTTTGCTCTTTCCCTTAAATATCCAACCAGAACAAAGACACTTTTAAATCACGTATCAATAGGAATTTGCATGGAGACACCACTCGGATCTGAACTTTGATCATCAGGGGACATTTTTTGACAATGAACTACTTAAACCTTTGTACTTCACACTGAGACCATCAGACGTGCAACATCTCCTGGGGACCCACATGTGCTGCTGTGGGCCTATGCAGACAGGAAGTGTTAAGGAAACACTTTAGAGTGAGAAGAGAGACAGCCATCAAATTATTAATTCAGTCATAGGTGATTGATTCAATTACAAATAATAATAATAATAATAATAATAAGACATAATACATACAAAGTAGTTTTTCCAGTCTGGGGGAAACTTCCATTGTTTCAGAGATGAGAGTTCAGGGTGGTGTTGAACTGTCTTACAAGCACACTTCCTGCTATAGGTAACTCAATGTGCTTACAGATTCCTTCTGAATACCAATATAACTCAAATATTTTGCTTATGCCGTGGATATCTTCGTTGCATTACTTTTACTGTATACTGTACTGTATATTCTATAAACTGATGAGCATGGAAGTGTATGGATGTATGACAAGAAATCTCAACACATTTTACAGTTATCATCAGCAAATAGACCAAACTTATTTTTGTTGTATGTGCTGTTTATTGTTTAATTTGTTTGTTGTTCAGCATTGGTTATAATGCTTACCATTACAACCATCCATATATCCTCTTTGGGATAAACCATATATTTTTCAAAATGTAGCTATTTAACGTGCACATATTAGTCTTTTTAAGTATTGAGCAGGGCAAGACAAAAAATATCCATGCCACTTGATTATACTTTCCTTTGCATTTGGAGACCATAAAGCATAGGTGAAAATTATTTGATCCACCACCGTCAGTCACTTGGGCGTTTCTCAACGAACCAAGGGCGTGTACAAACTGTGCGAGTATGTTCGATTTATAATTCAGAGAAAACGTGCGGGTGGGACTAATGTTGAACTTTCTCCCACTTTCACCCAAATGGAATTCAACAACAAATTGGATATATTGAACGGAATTCTTAACGTCTCAAATTACTACATTTTTATTAGAGAAATTCAGTAAACAAAACATTATAAACTCCGCTCTTCCGGCACACATGGCATTCGTGCTTCTCTAAAATGACGTTTAGAACTGACATTCTCTGTAACCAATGAAATTTCGAGACCTGGTTTGAGCGATAGGCTTGCAACCAATCGCCGAACAGCGACTGTTTGAGTGACAGACGCTGCAGTTGTAGTGGGGGAAGGGGTTGCTGAAGTTGACGGAACCGCCATCTTGAAAAGTGCCCTCCGATGATCTACCTTTTCGCGCCTGTCACAATCCGTTTTAAACGTACTATTTCCTTCACCGGATTTTCGTGTTATCTCCGCGTTCGTTTTGTCAAGGCCCAGGGCTAATGGCAAGTTAAGGTACATGCTGGAGACTCGCCGTTTACCGTTGTATATCGGTAAGTACACTTGCCAGCCCATGCACTTGGTTGGTGCTGAAGAGACGATTAGCCAGCAGTCTTCTGGTAGCCGGCTAACGTTAGCTGGTTAGCAAGAAGCATACTTGGCCATCTTAACTCTGCTGTCAGACACTCTTGGTCTACCTCTAGCAAGGATATGGGTGACGTTAACATTATATTGCAGTTCTATTAGGTATGATGAAGCCGAAGAGTTATTTAGTTGGCCAACGTGCCAGCCAGTTAATGTTAGCCTTTAAATTCACTGATAGCGTTTCACTAGACGTCGTCTCCGACGTTAGTTTGATCCCGACTTTAGGTGGCCAGGTTAGCTAACAATAGCTAACGGTAGCTAGTGACGTTAGCTTGTTTGCCTAAACCGGTGCGTCTCCGTTGCGTTAGCGGTAACTGTTGGTCTGTTTTGGGCCCTGGTATGTAAATGGACTGACGTTGTTGCAAACGTAGCACTTAGCCAGCTAAACGCAAGAAACATTAGCCAGTCGCACCTTATATAAGGGAGAGAAGAGCTTCAGTTATCAACTGCTCGCCTGGCATTTCAACCCACCTACATCTGGGATAAATATCTAAAATAAAGCTACACCATAACTGGGCCTTCATGTGTTTTTCATGAATGCTGACTTGCGGTTGTGGGATAGCAGGGAAATGGTGTAAATAATGGTCATGACTTAAGGTGACTACTGGATATTGAGACAAAGCTGTGCCTGAACGTGGCCTAGTCTGCTGATTTGAGACTATTACCTGAAAATGAATGCAGATTAACGCACATTGTAGTGTTTAGGTTAAGGCAACTGTTGATTTGGGAAGGAAACGTTGTTGTCTGTCTCTCCTCTGGAACATGCGCACACTGCGTACTTGGGTAACTTAACACCATTCAAGTTTGACTTATCTGTCAGTGACTGCTCAGAACGATGTTGTTTGGCTCTTAGAGCAGCGGCATCAGACAGTCAGACAGTTTGTTTTCTTGAGGTTGTACTTGGTTGCTCAGGGAATTTTATTGTTTCTGACCTTTAGTACACGTGTCACTGTTATTCTGTTGGGTTTTGGGGCTAATCAAGGTTTAATCATTATAAGGTGAGTTTTCTTACTTGATTAAGAGTGCCCAGATTTTGTACATTTCCAACGTATTTTATTGTTGTAAAACGCACCTGTTAATGATAAATGAATAATCGGTGATTAACAATAACTTATAACATTTACAATAATTTATAATGAATAAAAATCGTAGTAGATGTTTGTCAGACAGGTTTGCTGCAGGATCTTAGTTGATACCGTCTATTTTTTCTTTGCTATAAGTAAAGAATTATGCTAATGGCACTGTGTACACAAAACCCTATATTTTCCAAGCAATAAAATGATTTACTTGAAGAAATCTGTTCAGCAGATTTACACACACTGCGATGTCATGGTTGGTATGAAAGCTGTGGCAGTGGTCAGTTGTCAGAATTTTGTCTTTCATTACCCGGTTTCTAAATTACAAGTGTGACATCTGATGAATGAGGCTGCAGAGATGTTTTGAAAATTCCAGTGCTGTTGAACTGGTGGCACATTGAAAATGAATGTGTTGTTGGAATTACACGAATACTTAATTACAAAGTAACAACAAATTATTGATTAGACTTATTTATCAGAGTTTAATTTGAAGTTTGGATTGTAATAATTGTGATTATAAGTTATTATTAGTAACAATTTGTCTCTCCGATGCCATTACCTTCACTGTACTGTTTCATTTTTATACTGTCTTAGAAAATGTCCTATTAGAAAATTACTTGACATGGAATCAGTCCTGCTGAAAGTAAGGAACATTTGTGATCTGCGAGAACACTGTCCAATACTGTGAAGATAAGATGACAAGACATGCATTTTTTAAAAAAACAAAAACAAACCAAATATTTAGGTGTGCAAATTCTGTCTAGCTGAATGAAGTACACAGATAAATGTCATTATCTGCCATTTCCATTCTTCTCTGCTGTTTCAGGCTGTAGTTATAATGTTACAGATATTTGTGCCAAATGAAACTGCAGTCTACACAAAGACAGTTCTCCTTTTATCACATTTTTATACTGCAGTGACAGTAAAAATGCAGTTTATTGGTCAGCACTACTCAGCATGTACATGGCAAAGGAACCCAGAAGAATCAATTAGTTGTGTAAACTGGTATAAAAATAATGGTTTACTCTAAGGAATCCATGCTTGGTTTGAAGTGTTAACCCCTGTTATACACATTTTCCCCTACACACTTAACAATGCAAGATTGTACCTTGCCACTCCAATATATTAATATTTTTTAAGTAGCCTGCAGGTGGTATGGAATCAGGCACTTCATAAGTAAATTAAGTAAATTAATTTACTTACATGTGTTGAGCAAATGCGGCCACAATTGGAGATGATGAGGACAGGTTGGAGTGGTGTTAGAGGCCAGGTGGAGCTAACAGGCTAGGCTATGAAAACGTAGCTAAGCCAGCTTTCATATCCAGCAGCACAGTATGTCAAGCTTCAACACACTGACTTTTTCATGCATCTTTCTCATCAATGATTTAATCACTGTGCAGTGTAGAGGCTACCAGCAGCATGTATGGCTGCCATTTGGAAATCAGTCAATACACCTTAAATGGCAATATTTTAACTTTCCATCTATTTTTAGCAGCTCTCTTTTATAGGTGATCAGATCTGTCTCAGACTCCGTTCAGTTCAGTATATTTACAAATCATTTAAATTACAGGTACAATTCTCGAGCTCCAGCTAGATAAAGGCTGTGTGTCGTGGATATAAAGATAACGTAGGTCATAAAGAGCTGCTCCTCAAGGTTATTATATCTTAAATATGACCAAACACTCCTTTCAGTGAGTTTCGGGTTGAATTACTTTTTTCTTTCAGTTTTTCTTTACTGACACTGCACTTGCTCATGCTGAAT
This sequence comes from Caranx ignobilis, assembly GCA_021432705.1. Taxonomy (NCBI): domain Eukaryota; kingdom Metazoa; phylum Chordata; class Actinopteri; order Carangiformes; family Carangidae; genus Caranx; species Caranx ignobilis. Next base: position 67,540,016 of record MU269990.1, on the reverse strand, counting down.
CTTTTTTGTGTGTGAATTTATGAACCTATCTTGAATCTGCCGCTGCCATTCTGAAGCCTTTTTTGCACATCTCTAACGTATGACATGTTAGTTTAACAGAACACTGTTGTCTCACTGTGTGAGTTCTGTTTTTTTTGACACGCAAATCTTTATTGAAAATTTGTTCTTTACAGTGTGAGTTCTCTTTTTTTAAACCATTGATCTGGCTCTGTGACTACCTCCTCTGACAACTTAAATGCCCCAACAACGCCCCTGTATTCTGTATACATACCCTTTTTTCTTTTTTTTTTTCTTCAACACAGTATGGCAAGGCAGACTGTAACATTCACAACTTGAACAGGCTATATAAAGCTGCTATAGTCAGCTGATGCTTCTCCGTGACATCATTTCAGAAGTAAGCAAGAAGATTTATTGCTGTATCTCGTATAACACTAAAAATATATTTTCATCATCATGGTGATACAAACATGTCCAATAAACACATAAAAAAGACTGACAGAAATGCAATAAATTAGAAAAAAAAAGTTTTTACACAGGGTTTTCAAGGGGCAGCACAAGAGCCAAATGAACCAGAAAAAAACAACAGAATTTTAGTGTTGGGCCACAGCCTCTCCTCACTAACACACACATATATACACACAGGGGACAGCACAGAGGTGGAGACCAGTGAGGAGGTGACAACCAGTATGACCATAGCTCTGGCCATGTAATCATGACCTAAAAGAAGCAAATGGCACCCTTAATCACTCACCTGGCCAACAAAATTTAAACGGGTTGAAAAGCTAAATTTTCAACATCTCCATCCACCTTTCTTTGTGTTACATAAAATGTTAAATTAACAGTGACCTGATATGAAAGAGCTAAAAGGGAAAAATTCTGTATGTACTGCAGCTTCATTTGCCATGCAATATTTGTAAACCAATAACTACAGGCTGAGACTGCAGCCCCCCCTCTTGTAGATCGAGATGACCAGTAGTGACCTTTGACTGTGTCCCTCTTTCAGCAAAACAGTGTATGCACAAAGCAATATTTATTCATTTATTGCAAGTCATATCATCGCAATACTGGACCATGTTATTGCTAATTAAAAAATTTTCCTCACTTTGTGCAGTCAGAAGTCTTGCGTGCATGCATGTGAAGGAGCGGCTTCACTGAATGGTGCATTTATGAAGAGTACTTGGTAGGGCTGTAGACACAACAAAGTGTCTATGGGGATGGGTACCCAGTGTCTGAAATAAACTTTTTGACTCACCGGCCAAGGGGACTGGTAGATGAAAAAATCCACTGGCCAAGCATATTTTAAATAATAAATAAATTGCCTTTTTATGTTACATATGTGTTGATTTCCATACATTTGAGAACATTCACTGATTTTCTGCTGTGTATAAGTAATGTTAGATACAGAAAATTAGAAAAGTGACAGCTATATTGAATAACGTGAGTGTAAGTAAATTTTTGAATTATGAAATAACTTGGTTTTTGACTTCTTGGATGAAGTCAAAAACATAGAAATGAGCAGTATTTTCATCTTTGTGCTGGGTCTTGGGTCAGATGTAAGGGGGGGCGGGGTCTGGGCAGTGTTTAGGTCAGCACAGTTGACCTGAATGCGGTGCGTTTGTGCCAGTGTGAACACAACAGTTGGTCTGGGGTGAGCAGCAGAGCGGCCGCACCGTGACTGCGGTCCGACTGGTGTCTCCGTTGTGAAAGTTTAGTGCTACTTCACACAGTTCTCCTTCACATGTGCTTTCAAGGGGACACTCATTCTCGCTTTTTTTTAACCTGCGGCACTGCACAGCTACAGCAGCCCAAACAGTCACACCTGTTGACACGTTGTGGCTAGCCAGCCCTTTACCTGTCAGCATGGCAGATAACCTCCGCGATTTTATGCGCCAAACAGAAAATTTATCGGCTATTGGTGCTTGGCGGGTGTTAATTTCGGGCCCTCTTTGTACCTACTTTGTTAGTACATCTAGACATCCAAATTGCTGTAATATCCAAATGTGAAGCAGTTTTTTTTAACGTGTCTAATTCTGTTTCTGTTTCTCTGCCCCACAGGTGTGTGCTGTTGAACTGCTGTATGCTTGCTCTTTGTCACTCTGTCCATAACCGCTGTCTGCCTGCCTGTTTGTCCATTTGGCTAGCCTGGAATGGGCCACAACTCCCAAAGACTAGAACACACCTCTTTTTAACCTGAGCTCTGCCATCTGGACTCCAACATAATCACAGGTAGACAGAAAAAACAGCTCTATCATGGTCCATCAGTTAATCCAGACCTCCCTGATGGAAGGATCCCTTCTACAGTTTAATGACAAATTTTGTTTGTGACATTTGCACAAAAATTATGGTATTGGCTATGTGATCTTTTCAGAGCCAACATGTTCTGGAAATTTGACCTCCACACCACATCCCACATTGACACGCTGCTAGAGAAGGAGGATGTGACACTTACGGAGGTGATGGATGAAGATGACGTCCTGCAGGAGTGCAAGGCCCAGAACCATAAACTGGTTGACTTCCTGTTGAGACCACAGTGCATGGAGGACCTGGTCACCTTCATCACTCAGGAACCCAGTACTGATGTTGAGGAGAAGGTTAAATACAAGTAAGAGAAAATGATTCAAGGAGTAAGGTGGCCTTCTTTGTTTCCTTTTAAGGACGATTTGCAATTTCACAAACACATGTAAACACCTTCCTCAGGCCCTCCCAGTGCTCTTGCCAGTATTGCAGTAGAGCACAGGGATGTTTGTTCAAGCTTTTTGACAGTAAAAGATCATCCTTGTCACAAAGACAAATGGAAGATGTGTACCCAGAATAAGTTATTAGTAGTTTATTATCTTGAAAACTAAGTAAGATATCAATCAAGCTTTATACAGCTTTAAGCAGTCCAGAGTCAGTCAGATCTAGGTTCAGGACATATCAGAAAAAAATCAAAATGGTGGAAAATTCATCATGGAAAGTTTAAAGGGATAGTTTGGATTTTTTGAGTTGTATGACGTCCCCATTAGCAAAATTCTTTATTTTTGTGACCCCAGCAACTAGCCGAACTACTTTCTTCACCACCAAAACCTGGCCAGAACTCTGCTCACGGGACGCAGTAGGGGAAAAATCACTGTTAATGCACGACACTACAACTTCATGTCAAAAAATCCCAACTATCCCTTTGGTCCAAGAAGCTTTTTGTAACTAAATGTGAGTCAGGTGCCAAGTCCATGGGATTAATAGTGTTACCTTTCAAAAATTATATGTTTCCCATGTTCAAATTTTTAATTTTGTCTTTTTTGTATTTCAGAATAAAGTTTGAAGAATGTAGTTTACAATAGTTTAATGCAGTGTACTCATCAAACTCGTGCCATGTCTGACTATGTATTCAACATTAAGAATCAAATTTTGTTTTTTTCCAGGTATCCCAACATATCATGTGAGCTGCTTACATCAGATGTGAGCCAGATAAACGAGAGACTGGGAGAAGATGAAAAACTGCTGATGAAACTTTATGGCTTCCTCCAGAATGAGCCGCCTCTCAACCCCCTCCTGGCCAGCTTCTTCTCCAAGGTCCTGTCCATTCTTATAGGACGCAAGCCAGAACAGGTAGGTTTGTCGGAACAGTGTCTTCTGTTTGGGAACGGGGTGCTCCTTGTCATCATATATAATATTTCTCAAAACAATACAAAAACAAAATTATCAATCGTGATCAGTTCAAATGATTGTCACTATTCAAAAAAATCTGCCAAGGTCAGAATAATATACAAGGGGCCAAAGCAACCTTTGGTATAGAAAGATTGTAAGGTTTGTATGCTTTGCTTGTGTTTACAGATAGTGGATTTTCTGCGGAAGCGGGAGGACTTTGTAGACTTGATGATCAAACACATTGGGACATCTGCCATCATGGACCTGCTGCTCAGAATGCTCACCTGCATTGAACCACAACAGCTACGACAGGATGTTCTCAATGTGGGTAGTACTCTGTTATTTGTGCCAAGAATGATCTCCAACATCTGTTTTCACTTACCAAGTCATTTAAATTGGACCACAACAAAACACATGAACAGCTTAACAGATTTAGCTCATTGTGAAGTAGTATGGCTCAGTAAACATTTGTTTATGATTAGTGTGTCAATGTCAGTCATTTGCTGCACAACAAGAATTCATGCTGTAATCTGCCACTGACATCACCATGAAGCCTTTCTTCTTGGACAAGCCTGACAGGTCTTGAGATGCGATTAGTCCCTGTGATTTAAAATAATTAACCTGAAATTGTTTCAAAATAAACTTCAAGGCTTTACTGAAGTTTCGATTTGGAGAATTATGGCGTGAATTGTATCTGTCATTTTGTCTGCTATAGTTAGAGCATGTTCTTTGTGTCTCAATATATGTTTAGAACAACAACTAGAACCAGCAGTTGTTGTTGAATTGCTTATTTGATTCACATGCTTGTTCTGCAAAAAATGAAATGTCAAGACTGTTTTCTAATGGTTATCTAATACTCTGCTTTCTGTCATTTTCTAGTGGCTAAATGAGGAGAAGGTCATTCAGAGGCTGGTGGACATGGTGCAGCCTTCTCAAGATGAGGATGTGAGTTTCTTCCTTTGGTCAACAGGATATTATCATCCTCTGTGAGCTATTGAAGAAACTGGGAATGTTTTTTTTTTTTTTTTTTTTTTACTTTATTTAAGCTTTATTTAAGTTTTGCACTTCAAGCTTCAAGTATTGAAAAGCAAAAAAACCTTTTGTAATTGGAAGAAAAATAAATAAAATAACTGTTACAGTTCAACTTAAGGCCCTCCACTCCAATGACCAGCCCAAACAAAAGAATTAACAATAAATAACTCAAAAACAACTCTAAATAAACACAAATTCAATGAAGTCAAATATTGAAGACACTAACTCACATGAGTGCAAGTGAATACAAACAGAACTTTTTTTCCAACAGGATTAAATAAACACAATTCACACTGTGTTAATAGGTTAAACTGAAACAACGGTCTGGTAACATATTGTGGAACTATACAGGATTTGTAGCTTAACTATACTACATTGTTACCTTAATTAAACAGCTTTGGAGTAATTGTCATGGTTTAATAAATGGCTTAACTAGTTACGGGGGAGAATGGAGGCTCTCTGCCTTCAATGTGCGTGTAATTTATTGCGCCTCTTAGCTGAAAACCAACCTTGCAACATCAGTGCCTCCGCCCTGGTGTCCCAGCTCTCGTCTCTGCGCACCACGAACGCGCCCTGTAACCTGTAATCTCTTGTTTATGACAGATAAGACTGCACAAATCGTAACATCATATATGATAAATAACGTTATCTATCGCTCTACTGATCTCATCGGCTTTGTTGGAAACAAATGCACATGGCCAGGACAAGGGTTAGCAAAACAGTGGAAAAGCGACCGGACTCACATACCAGTAGTTCCTCTTTAACGTCTGCTGTGCGTGTTTGCAAAAGTTGCGTAATTGATTGGTATGTTGTACATGACGTATTTACATCACCGCCATAATCCATTAAGTCGCTTAATTGGGACAACCCTAGATCAAATCACTTAAATTAGGAAAAATGATATAGCTTTTGAACCCTGCAGATAAATTCTGTTTTATTGTCCTTTATAATAAACCTGCTCAAGAAATATTAAGACTTTGATCTGGGGATTAGATCTGCTAAGTTTCAATTGAGTAACACTTAAGCTCATAGATTTGTGGCTCATTTTCTCATTTCTTCTTTTTGTCTTGACACAGAGACACTCCAATGCCTCCCAGTCGCTCTGTGAGATCATCAGACTGAGCAGAGATCAGATGTTCCAGGTCCAAGGCTGCTCAGAGCCTGACCCACTTCTGGCCACACTTGAAAAGTATGTACCATTTAACCACAACAGCTCTTATAGTCATGGTTGATTTCTCTGGTGTGTTGGACTGTGACCTAACCTTGGACCCTGCTAAGGTACTGAGGTTTATTAATTGAAAAGCAGGGCTTGACTTTAACACCCACTTGCCCATTTTCCTGTTTCCCAGGGGCAAGACACTCTGTTTGGGCAAGTAAAATGTGACATGTAGTTGGCTTTCGGGCTATTGAAAAACAAATTTGAAAAGAATCTCAGTACAAATAAGACAGCCTTTTACAGTACAGCTTTCTACACCTTAGCTGCCTGCATAGTCATGGTCTCCAACAGGAGACAGCTGGGGACAAAATGGATTATTATGATTAAAAATGTGGTGCTTTACTCACATGCTGGCTTACTGCACTGACTCTCACCAAGCTGTAAAGTTCTTCCTGCACGAATGTAGCCAAAGAGATTGTTCATGCGAGTGTGCATTTATGAGAGTGCATGATCATCATTAGTTGATTTGATTCCTGCACTCCCCGTGTTTATTTGTGTGTGGTGTTAGCAGTGGCCTGTAAATTGCAGGCAAGTTAACTCAGTTTCTGCTTAAACTCCTACAATTTAAGCACTAAGCTCACCAGGGGGAGCATCACTGACAGACTGAGCCCCTCACCACTTCAGAGGGAGAATGAAATGGTCAGATTCAGCAGAGCCAGGGGTTTCTTTTGGCTAGGGCTCACCAGAGCTGAGCTCCAACTCCTTCAGTGTAATTCCACACTAGTGTGTTTTTTTTTGTTTTTTTGTTTTTTTTTTTCTCTTGATCTCCCAATAAATCTTATTGCATGGGTTGCAAGTAACATTGTTTGACTGAATAAAATCACCCTGCTCTGGTGAGTGTGCAGCTGCTGCGTGATCAGATGCTCACAGCACCAGGAGAGTTCCTCAAGCATGAGTGAGAAAAAAGAAAAAGCGATAAATATCTGTAAATTTGTTATTGCCTTTATTCCCATTTTGCTGCTCTACAGCTGTGTGCGGGCGTGCTGCAGGTGTTTGAGTGTGTCAACATGGTTAACTGTGATGCTCTGTTTTTCCTGCAACTGTCTCTGTGTCTTCTGCAACTTTCTCATGATTCAAAAACTGTTTTTTTTTTTTTTTTACCTTAGTATGCTGTGATGAAAATCATGAATGTTATAACAAAATCTCCTAAAACAGGCCATGGGCCAGGGAAAAGTAATAAAACTAAAAGGAAGATACCTGAAAAATATGCCCTGTAAAACTGATTTAGCAGCTGACTTTGCAGCTGCCTTCCCTTCATCTTTGTGACTGTTTTTTTTCTCCACAGACAAGAAACAGTGGAGCAGCTGCTGTCAAATATCTTCGATAAGGAGAAAAACGAATCTGCAATTGTCAGTGTTATCCAGATCCTCCTCACGTTGTTTGAGACACGGAGACCAGCGTACGTCATGTTAACTATTAATATAATTATATAGTTATAATATTTTTATTTTGCCGGTCAATTCATCATGTTCATTCACATAGAGTACGGTTCAGTAATGCAAGTCACAGATTTTACAGTGTACTGTTATAAGATGATATTGGGAGTTAGTATTTGATTTTTGTAGTTTAGTGCACATTTTTTTATTAGCAATGATAACTACTCACCAAACTTATGGAGACTGGGAACATGGCAACATCACTGCAAAAGTCTCAAACAGGATGTAATTAAGCAAACAGCAGTTAATTCAGGTTAAGTGTTCAAGTTTAAATTCAAATTCAAAGCACTGCTTCATACCACCACCTACCCCTACCTCCATTATTAACACAAGTGGTACCACCAGTACCAAAAATGTTTATGTTTATATCTCACTCATCAGATTTTAACTCAAACGTATTTCTTAATACTGTGACTGTAGTGTTTGTGCTGATGTTAGCTTTCCATGTTGTAGGTTTGAGGGCCATATGGAGTGTCCCCCAGGAATGTCCCATCCTTCATTCTCAGTCAACCACAGCATCCTGGAGGCTGTGAGACCCCGACTTAAAGACTTTCATCAGCTGCTACTGGAACCCCCAAAGGTTTGAACCAGATTGCATTGCATAGGAATATTAAATCCTTCTAGCCCTATCCACTGTCAGCTTTGTCTAGTTTAGTTTCAAGTGGTACATTCAGTCTAAGATTTGTAAAGACACTGATGTTCCTGAAAGTGCAGAATTTTAATTTATAGCAGAGACTTTTTCATGAATCAGATGAAGATGAAACATGGTCTAGTCACAGAGGCAGTATTTGCAGAGGGTTTCTATGTTAAGTGCATAGTATAATGTATCCAATTCGGATTATATATGCATATACTGGAGCAGTGTTCATTCTCCACCAACAGAAGAATGTGATGAAGACAACGTGGGGGGTGCTGGACCCCCCAGTGGGCAACACCAGGCTTAATGTGGTCAGACTGGTGGCCAGTCTTTTGCAGAGCAACACACACAGCATCAACACAGAACTTATTAACCTCAACACGCTGGAAGTCATACTAGTGAGTATTGTCTCTACCTGCAACATTTCATGATGTTTATTTATTTTTTTTGTTACTGGCTTATAAACTAAATGAAATCAAATGGAACATTAATTATTCTGCAACCCACAACACTAATAGAATTGACATGTTAGAAGGGATTGATCCAAGGATCCAAGACTGTTTAATAATGAACAATAATAATTCAGCAGGTCCATTCAGGAGCCACTTTCTTGGGCTGAGGTGTCATACAACAGCTGTGGCATCCAAGTATTCCTGGACATAGCAAGACTCAGAGTTATATTTCAAGTCCTCCATATACAGAGTGAACAGGAACAATGCTAGAACAGTCACCTGTGGAGCCCCAGTGCTGCTCATCACTGTCCCCTGAGACACAGAAACCCAGCCTAGGTCTAATGTCAAAGAACAACTGCCAACAGCTCAGTATCCTGAAGGCAGATCTTCTCCTTCACTTTTATATGACAGGGTTTGCACCATCTGTCACTAAAGTCTGAGGGTAAAAACATGGCAATGTTTAACTGATTTTTCTGTTTTGTTTCGCTCTACAGGACATGTATTTCAAATACATCTGGAACAACTTCCTCCACATTCAAGTGGAGATCTGCACAGCCATGATTCTGGCTATGCCCCCCGCCCCCACTGACATCCAGCCAGACACAGAGCAGGAACATGTCAGGGAGAGCATCCTTATCAAACATGTAAGATCAGAAAAGAAGAGATAAGGGCACTTTTGTCAGAGAATATTACCTTTGTTGTAAAATTGTAAAAGTTGACTTTAGTCTTTAAGTTTCACTTCAACTGTATCATGGACATGTTCAGAAATGTTGCTGTTTACTCTGTTTAAGTTGTAACAGAAGGTGTGTGTTTTAATGCTCCACATGAAACATTCATAAAAGATAACACTGGCTTGACTAGACCAACATAATGACACCTATTGGTACCATGTACCAAATATCAGGCATTGTGACATTTAAAATACTTTACAGTTGTACAAAGACAGCGAAGATGGTTGACAAGTAAATACTGCATCACGTTTCCCCAGGTAATCTGGATTGTGTCAGGTCAAATCAGTTAGTTTCCCCTACCTGGAACTGTATGTTTCAATTTCTGTGTGACAGTTTGTGTGTCAACATGAGCATGGCAGCAGTATGCATTTTATTGTAGCTGTACTAAAGGAGTGTTTCATTTCATTTTTTTCCTCTACCAGCTGTTTCAAAAGTGCCAGTTTATACAGAGAATTGTAGACGCCTGGAGCTCCAATGAGAAAGAACAGTGAGTATTGTACTTTGCTGCAACTGAGACCATATTTAATCTTGTGAATATTTTTTACTGTGAAAACATGTGCTGTACTAGAATAATACAGAACACACTGCAGACTCATCTGAGCTCCTTCACCATGAAGTGTAACGATGAAGAGAGTGACCGTTGGTTTCTGTGGTCAAAGTAAAATTGAGTGACAATGGGATGTCTTCATTTCCTTGTGCGTGTCTTAGGGCGGAAGGTGGTCGGCGGCGAGGCTACATGGGTCACCTCACCAGAATAGCCAACTCTATAGTTCATAACTGTGACAAAGGCCCTAATGGACCGCAGATACAACAGCTCATCTCAGGTAAGGGCTTGTATCCTTCTAACGTCATCTGTCCTGCAAATAACCTTTATTTTTAGCCCTCAAACATGGAACTACCATGTATTTTGTGTTGTGTGAAGTCCTCATTTTGCTGTAGGTAAGTGGTGGTGCTCCTTTCATGTCACGTAAACAGTATTTAGGCTGTTTACCTGACACAGAGCACCATTCGTTAACAGTTTTGTATAACAGAGTGCATAAGGATGGAGTGTGTATATGCTGCGTGTGTGTCTTGACACAGAGCTACCAGCAGAGGACAGAGAGAAATGGGAGGCCTTTATTTCTGGGCAGCTGGCTGACACAAACAAGAGAAACACTGTCGACCTGGTGAGCAACTGCAAGATCAACTCTCGATGTTATCTTAATTACACATGCATAACACTGTACATTTTCGAAAAGGCTTAGACCAGGGTGGACTGCAGCACAGCAGCAGTTAGTTTATTACAGCATGCATGAACAAGCACCTCTCTGGACAGATTCTTCACTTTAAGCTAAAATGAAATTCTCTTTAGGTGAACACACACCACATCCATTCTTCCAGTGATGACGAAGTGGACTTTAAAGACAGTGGCTTTCACCAGGACTCCTCTTTACAACAAGTAAGACACACATGCACGCATACAAACATACACACATATGCCTACATGCAGACCCATAGCCACACAGACTTAAATAGATGAATCTGAATATTCTTCATCATTTATGTGTAAGTCTTACACAGAGCTTCTGTTGGGTAGATTTTGGATAGACGTGGACATCATCTGCTTTCCAATATCAAATTCATGGAAGCATCTAGGAATCAGTCTGACCTTTTACAAAATCACTTTTAACCCAGCTTGCATAGCAAGGAACTCGATAGCAAGGTTCACAATTTAATTAATTAATTCAATTTATTTAGATTCGTAAGTATCTGATTCTATTCATAAATTAAACAACAATTGTCAGTTAATATATGACATTATATACCTCATGTGATTTGGTCAGATGTGCAGTGCTCTTTGTTTCACTACTGGAGCACACCAATGACATGCACAGGTGATAGCTTTATTCTATGACTTGTTTCCAAGGTTATGTATTCTCTTTTTCTATTGTGACAAGTTTACATTGATTTGTCAACCAGAAAAATTAAGCTGGAATGAAAGAATCATTCAGAGGAGAAGCTGCAGTGCAGGCAGCAACAAAAGAAGCCAACAGGCTATACTTTGAAAATGTAGCTAAGTTAGCATGCATTTTAAGCAGCACAGTATGTCCAAGTTTATCAGGCTGACTTTGTCATGCATCTTTACTAATAGATATTTCAATGGCTGCAGCTTAGAGGCTACCAACAGGTACTGGCAACTTTTTAAGGTGGATGTTTAAATATCAATACACCTTGAATGCCACTATGAAAACTTTGAGCATTTCATGTGTTTGTCAGCTGACATACACTTAATAGATGATTGGGTGTCCCCCCCAAGGGGGTGAATGAAATGTGTCCAAACACTGCCTTCAATGAAGTTTGAGCAAGTTCAGTTTTTCCTTTGTTTTCCATTACTCATACTGTGCTTGCTCAGGCCACGGAGGAATACCTGGGCAGAAAACCAATGTGACATCATCTCACAGGCGAGATTAACTCAAATCAGGAAAAAATGTAATCAAGTGCCATTACAAGATTGAAAAATGTGTATCATGCCTTTTTTATTTTAAAACTTCACAAAGAAATTTCAGTCATGATCAGACATAGATGCCCTGGTTTTGTCCCACAGTTACAGTGTGACTGCTACTGAGACATGATTCTGACTATAGCAGTCCCAGAGAGCAACGGCCTTGAGGACATTCTGCATGGGAATTGCCATATAAATTGTAGCACCTCCTGATAGTCTGCATGTGAGGCATTTAAGGGACTTCTGGCCTCATGCTTTGTGACTATGGGTCATGCACAGTAACAAACTAGAGAAACATCTCTCTACCCTGTTTTCAATTAATCCACTTAACTACTAATGTGATTTAGGAAAGTTTAGATTTATGGTGAATTGAATAGAATTCACCCTTTTCCTCAGGTAATGATAAAGTTTTTTGGCATCTGACTGTAAATGCATGTTTGTGCTTTTTTAGCTATTAACCTGTGTAGCATACATGATATACATTCTTTGTTGGTGTATATATTTGCTATGTATCTGTACTGAAAGTAATGACCAGCTTTGTGTAGAGCCAAGACTATATCATTATCGTTGGTCTTGGGTTTTGCCAGGCCTTTTCTGATTATCAGATGCAACAAATGACGTCCAATTTTATTGAGCAGTTCGGCTTCAATGATGAAGAGTTTGCTGATCAGGACGATGTTGTGGAGTGAGTACTCATCCTGCATGACTAGACTTCTTGTTATAATATTACTGTGTAACACTAGAGGAACAGGGCATTTACAACATTAAAAAGCTGGGAGGGTGGATTCATTTAAATACATATCACTTCAACAACAAAAAAAAACCTTCTTTGACCCATTATTTTGGCTTTTTGACTTTTAAATCTGAATACCATTGAAGTTTAAATAAAAGAGAAAAGCATACCCAGCTTTTGTGTTGTTGTGTGCTGTCCCCTTCTGCCTTCTTCAGGGCAAGCTGGTTGTGGGGGTGTGATCTTCTGCAAAGGTTATGGGTTGCTGGAGAGATGGTAGCTGCTCAATGATTTGAAATGTCTGGGTTCACTCTAAGCAAGCATCTTGTGGGATGAAATAGAGCATTTTTCTCTTGACAGATTTTGGGTTTTACATTAATGAGTCCAATTTCTGTCTGTGTCACAAAAGGAAAATTGTTTGACAAAATAAGTTCAAAATATCAGTCCTAATTGTGTCAGCAGTGCAAACCATAGTTTTTATATGTTTATCAACTGAAAATTCAAGCAAAACTTTCTCAGTATGTTGACAGTGTCCATTCTCAGTGAGAGAATAATGTTGCCACAGATTAATATTGTCGGCAGATTAAACATGCAGCAACATTTTACCTGCGTTAAACTGTCAGACAGTTCTAGATGGTAATGAAGCCAAAAAAAATGATAATGAAAATTAATAATTAAATACACAGTTAAATGCAAAATAACAACATTTTGGTAAATTATATGTTACATTTATTTTTGTGTTAATTAATTTATGCATTTCTACATTAAATAATCTATGAATGCTTAATTCATTTATTCCTGTATTTTTTCCTGCATTCATTTCTGTGACTATGTTTAGGTCTTTCTTCCCTCTAAAGCTGGATTGGTTATAGCAGTCTAATTGATTGGACTGATCTGTCACTACTGTCATGAGTGGTACATGGGAGCTTTGCCTTCCCAGTGTTGCCAACTTACTGACTCTAACTTTGGATGGAGTGATCAGACTGTTTTTGTTTTTGTAAAGCACAGAGCAACAGAGTTTGTGAATTCTTGAACAAACCATGTAAAGTAAAGTTACCAGCTTTAGACTGAGGTAGGACTGCCTACTTGATTAACATACCGTGATTAACAAATGCAGAAATAAGTTAAACGTAGAAATAGATAAATTTATAAATTTCTGTAGAGATGCATGAATATAAAAGACAAGAAAGAAAAAAGAAGAGCATTTTTACTACCCAAATGTTTTTATTTTGCATTTATGTATGTCTTTTTACCTACTTATGTCATTTTTTTGGTCCTTCAAAGATGTCACCATCTGATGTGACCAACTAAATTTGAGGAAATCTGTGTTGAGAAAATGAGACATATGTAAAACTCATGAATAATTGACAGAACTGCTCTATTGGTGCTATGCTATCATTAAGCGTAAGGTCTGCCTGGTGATCCTCCCACCTGTGCAGTCTTGATACCTGAAAGTATCTGACATTCTTGTGGAATGTACCAAGAAAAAACAAAAAAAACAAACAAACATGTTGTGTACTGGTCAGATACCTGCCAGTTGTCATGAATGCACAAGTTGTGAGGCAAATGGGATTAGGTGACATGCCATTTGGGAGACAATTATTGTCCTGATTGTACTAAATATTATAGATTAAATTGCAAGTAGTGGGGAATAGTAATGAGTGGTTAGATAACTGAATTACAGAGTGTGAGTTCTGTTGGCTGGTAAAAGCTCTTGTCCACTTACTGTTATTGTGCTGTTAGTTGGAAAGTATAATAGCTGAGATTTAAAAAGGAAGAAGATGGAATTTAGTTAGTAGTTAGATGACAGGCTCAAGATTAGTTTAATCAAGAAGATTCCAGTGTTGGAAAAGTCCCGGGTGTGTTAAGTTCTCAGCACAAAAACCTGCAAAGCAAAGAGGGAAACTGCTAGTCTGTCTTGAGTAACACACAGACAATTTCATTGTTTCCATCAGTAATGACATACAGAAAATATCTGATATAACAGAAACTGATTTTACTAAAATATATTTTTGCTGAGCTTATATTAATGCCATGGGACTCTGTTTAAGATGGCAAACAGTTCTGCCTCCTCCAGATCACTGACCCTTCCTCAAACCATTTACATAATATTTCCATTTTTGGATACAGAAATATATTTTTGGAAACCACGCAACATTTCAAGTGATCAGTTTATTTTTTGGCTTCCACTGTTTCTTCTAGTATTGCTTCCCTATGTACGACTGTGCTTTTCCTTGTTTGATTGGTTCACAACCCAAAACATGCATGTAAAGAACAAAAGTGTCTATCAGGGACTTGTTCCCTCAGCAGTGTCTTTACATTAACAAGAATCTGGCATGGGATAAGAAAAGTTTTAGTTCTTGTTGAAGTATTGAATATGAAGTATTACAGCTGTGTGCTAGAGCCTGTCTGCCTGTGTGTAGCCATATATGTGGATGTCTAACGAGCCTAACTAAACTAAACTCTGTTCTCTTTAACATTGCAGTATTCCCTTTGATAGAATATCAGACATCAATTTTTCACTGAATACAAATGAAAGTGTAAGTACTTTGATTATTAATCTTGAATTCATACACAGTCATTGAATGAGAAGAGAACGTGAAATTCACAACAAACAAAAATGTGTTGTTTATATTTTGTGATATCACTGTTAACATTCATAAGCAGATACCACAGTGTGAGATAAGGAATTCAGATTTTTGGCACAAATGTATAGCAACTGTATAGAGTGCAAGGATCCATCTTTATGGAAATACAATTGAACAAAAAGCAAAGCACAGTGTGAATACAGACATGGATGTACTGTAACTTATCTTCAGGGAGAGGTGAACACATTAATGTCTGCTTCACTGCTGAGTGGCTTTTGTTCTGTACGATCCAACTGTAGTTTGTTTGTTTGTGCAAAAACTGCAGATATGAACTGCTTTTCTGAGTATGTGTCCCGTGTGTGTTTCTCCAGGCGAACATAGCTTTGTTTGAGGCTCGCTGCAAGGAGAAAATCCAGCAGTTTGAAGATGCTGGTTCAGATGACGAAGATATCTGGGATGAAAAAGATGTCACCTTTGCACCAGAGGCTCAGAGACGCCCCAGGTCAGTTAAAAACACACACACACACACACAAATGTTTGTCTTTTATAATGTCACAATGAATAAACTTCTGTTGTGACTTTTACAGCTTCAAGGCCAGCATCCCTCCCTTTAAAATTGTCTGTGCAACCAAATATACAGGATAATAATAGTGTAAACATCTGCAGCCATTTTGCTGTAGAGCGTCCCAATAGTAAACATGGGTTTATTGTGTTTTGTTCTTTAGTTCTTTCTTTCTAGATATGAGTTTTTAAGTGGAGGCTTTTCTCTGTTGGATATTCATGCAAATGAAATATTTTACTATTCTAGTGGGAGAAATTCAGAGACAATGGAGTGAGGAGAAATTGGGTAGATAATACACTCACACTGACTGACTTTCTGTTGATTGATTATTTGATTTGAGCAACTGTCAACAACACGGCAGATTTTTGGTCATTTTAATTGTATATTGTAATTTCTGTTTTGTTTTTTTTTTTGTTTGCTTTTCTTGACACTCAGTCTGATTGTGGAGTTTATCGCACGTCTTATTTCAACTCGAATTCGGATGAGGTTTGTAAATAACCGTCAGTCTGTGTGTTCATGTCAGGAGTTCAGGCAGCACAGACAGTGAGGAGAGCACAGACTCGGAGGAGGAGGATGGGAAGAGAGATCCATTTGAAGCCTCCAATCCCAGCACCGATGACCGAATGGAAGTTGACACAGGTTGGTGTACTTTAGACAACTACAATATACAATATACTACAATGATACTACAATATCAAATGGATCCAAAAAGAAAAGTGTAACCAGTTGAAGTTGGTTTGGGAATTTGAATTGTGCTCAGATGCAGCTAGTTCAAGATCGTTTGTGATAAATTCAATGTAATACTTTAGGTGAGGGCTCTAAAGATCATTACTACCTTTATTTTCAGTTGAGACTTTTGAATACATTTCTAATAGCGAGGGTGACTCTTATTCTGACTATTTTCATGTGTTATAACATAATTACCTGCAGGGCCAGTGTGGACAGCCAACTTTGATGACATCCCCATGGACACAGGGACATCCACAGCTTCTGCCGCCAGCCCCAACAACCCTGCTGCATCCTCCCCTTTGTCGTCCTCCACCTCTTCAACAGACGCCCTCCCTGAGGCAGCGTGGAGCGCCTCTCCTCCTGCCAACTCCAACTCTGAAACTGGCTGGGCTGACTTCTCCAACTTCACCCCTGTTAGGTAGGACAACCTGACAGCTTTTGCTACATTTTCTTTGTTAATGTTGGCAGAGTTGCATGAGCACCAGAACATTGTTTGCTTTTGGCTCTCATAGTCTTCATAAAAAATAGAAAATGCTATTTTTCAGCCCTAAAGACCCACTGAGGTGCAACTCTCCGGTTGCTATGGAAACCAGCATAGAGACAGTCGACCCTCTTGGGGTTAATGCACCCATGCAGTCTGAAGGTGAGATGTGTTTGCATGCATTTCAATCCATAGTGTGACTTGTATAAAAATAAAAAGCTTTTAGAACAGACACACAGACAGTAAACCTGGACACACTGAATGTTTAACATTTCACAATGTGTGTAATTTCACATTGCCTGTCATTTGGTGACAGAATGTAAACGAATCACACTCATACTTGTGAATATGAATATAATTCCTATCAGGGTCGCTGAGTTTTCAAATGCTAGTAGCTTACATGACAGAATTGTATCTCTGCCAGATTTTGACTCATTGTCACCTTTCTTAACCCCCCTCAGACTGTGACGGCTGGTTGGGAACCAATGTGGCTTGTCCCTCCCCCAACTCACCTAAAGATTGTGGGAGATCTAAAGCAGAGGAGGAAACAGCTTGTTGTGAGCAGCGCAGCATCACAGAGACAGTCATCAACGGCTCTATGAAAGAAACCGTGAGCCTCACTGTTGATGCGAAGACTGAGACTGCCGTCTTCAAGAGGTTCGCCAAATGCATCCACACAGAAACACACATAGCTGAGCTTAATGGTGAAATGTCATCAGTAATAGTTTGAGTGCTAAGGTTGTGACTTGGATGCCCTTTGATGATGGTGTCTTTACCAGAATGGTCATAGTTTTTGTCATAGCAGTGTTGAATTTCACAGTTTTGTCACAGTCCACAACAAAGTTCCCAAAAAACTAGAATCATATCAAGTTAATCTGTTGATCCATTAGTCACTGAGCAAGAGAGAACAGTAGAAAGAGAAGCAGAGAGGCAGGCTAAAGTAATTACTCGATCTGAAGAGTGTGCAAACAAATATTGAATAAATGAGAAAGTCACTAGAATAAGCTGAGAGCTCTGCCTTCTGGAGCAGCACCAGTGTATGTTAAAATGTGCAGTGGGTATTTGATCACTGTAATGAGGAAAATAACAAATTTGGGTAAGAGAGGGCAGCAAAAATCTCAGTAACAGAAACTCATTATTTCAATGCACACTTTTTCCAGGTGAGAACACTATCACAATGTGCCCAGAATTGTTACATACAAATATACGCTTCATTTGTACAATACACACTACAATTGTATTCGTGTTAATAGCTAACACAGCAAGTCCGTTGCCAGTGTGTTGGTGTGTAAGAAAGAGAGACAGAGAGAATACGTGACATGGAGGGGTTGGGCAAACCATTGCTCTGCCCACAGCTCTATGATGACATGGATGTTTTATCCATTTAAAATAGTGAAATACTTATGGATTATTATAAACTGTGAACCTGGACTGAAGTGATGGTGTCAGAGGACATCAGTAGTGTAGATGGTCATGAAATGTGTCCAGATCACACTGCCAAAAGAATGTAACCACATGTGGGGCTGGACTACCTCTGAATGTGTGGAGTGATCAAATCACAGTCACACCCTGTATAGCTAAGCTCGTGTGGTGTGGCGATGAAAAACTCCACACTTAAACTGAACACCAATTATGATGATATAGACTTAGTATATTAGTATGAGTCATCTATCAACTTTGCAGTACGTTTTCAACCATCAAAAGGTTTCTCATTTAAAATCCATTTTTCTGGGTCAGACCTACAGTAGGTGATTTTTTTCATATTCAAGCGTCAGTGTCTCCATAGTCAAATACTTGCCTATCTGATATCCACAGATCTTACAGTTGGTTGTCCTCTGTCCTTCTGTCCCCTTGTTGATGTTGCATTATACTGTCTGTCTGTCTGGATTAATAACAACTGTCTGATGAACTGAGCGACACTTACAACCTGAGCTTCCCCTCTCTCTCTTGCTGTGCGTTGTGGGTGTGGTCTTCTTCAGAGTGTTGAAATCTTATCGGTATGTACAGCCAATCAGAGATCAGCCTGCAGCCGTGATGTAGTCTTGTTGTCACGTCAACCACCAACTTTTCTTTCCCAGTTTTGATCTTCTTTGGTTTCAGCTCCTTGTTTGTTTATTTCATTATCTCCATTCTGCATGTGTTTCTACCAAAGGTGTTGTCCAAGTGCAGTTTTTAGTTTTCAGATGACAGATGGTGTCATAATCCAATTTAAAACCAAATTAGTATTTCAAATTTAATCACAAAAAGTGAAATTTAGCAGAAATGTCTTCATCCTTTCCACAACTGGATTTTATTATTCATATGATTATTTCATTGTCATGGTTCAGCCATTGAGACTAACTTAGTTACAAGTGCACAATGATAATGCTTAAGAATTTCTAATGTGCATATAGTCAAATGCTGGACATTGATGAGTACCTAGATATTAAATCATACATTAGTCATTGGTTCATGGCCAGACCAGCTCAAAAGGAAATCATTAAGGCTCTGACATAACTTACTACAACATAGTTCATTCAAAGGTTAATGGTACAGTATGTTACAGCCACATGTAGTATAATAGTGAAGAATGACAAACATTCTCCATCAATCTTTTGTTATTTGTGGAAACAGTCCACTCACTGCTGTTCGTCACAGGCACAGTAGAACAGATAATACCTGTGTACTTGTGTGCACATCCTATAAAACAACACAGTAATCTTAAACTAGAAGGATGGATCCACATTTACACTTCAGTTGGTACTAATTTGAATCAGTTTCCAAAAATGAAATGTTCCATTAACACAACCTAAGGAATAAGAGTTGGTCATAGGTGCTACAGATGCAGGAAGGAGGACGATTTACTTTAATCCTGACATTGTCATATCAGAAATCTTCCAACAATTATTGATTTTCTTTCCCCTATTTCTATTTCCCTCACTTCTCTGCACAGCACAAACTGGAGATGCTGTTTCTTAATTCCCTCAGTCTGTATGTGCTCATACTGATTTACCTTCATCCATGAGAAGCGAGTACACGCTGGTGTTTTTGTCCTTCTGATTCATCCTCTGGGCTCTGGCTGACATGAACTGTTATTACTTAATTATTCCTTTCCGAATAAAACTTTACTTTTAGTATTGAAATTTAAAATTAAGATGTGTTTCCCTTTTTGTACATCAAGTAACATTAAGGATGAAAATTATATTTGTTGCTATGCAGTTTATTAAACATGAGGATACTTGGGTGGATGTTTCCACAAATGTCGCAATAGCCAAAGATTCAACAGGTCACATAATCTTCATAAAACCTTACAGCTTGTTGTCTGATAATAATGATAATAATATATATACTTCTGTAATAAAATAGATAATAATTGCTATGCGTCACTTGAAATGTTGGATTAGATTTGAATGTTTCTGGGTGTTTTGCTTTGAGGCCTCATTGAGATTATTGGTGGTTCTCTGAGACAAAGCAAGACTGACGGCTGGCACAATTTTGGTCTAATCAGTGTCCAAATCCATTTGTAGGCCTGCCTACTATTCGCTGGTTCTGTAGCTACAAAGTAAGCACTATTGTAGCTAAACACTCAAAACAGATGACTTTCTCCATTTGCTGTACATTTTGATGCTTTTCCTTCATACTATTCAGTTTCCCCCATTTCAACACCTCCATCCTTTGTTTTACTGTGTGCTGTCAGTCAGTTCAGCATGCATCACTGTTCACATCTCACTGTGCTCTGTGTGTTTCTGAGGGCAAAGTTGGTACCTCTCTGTATTGATGTATATTTGTGTGTTTTACATGTGTGTTCCAGTGATGAAGAGAAGAGTGCGTCTTCAGAGAAATACTCAGTAGGGGAGTGTGTGGATTTGGAGAGAACTGATGTCAACAGCTCAGCCACAGCCTGCTGTCCCAAAACAGGGTCAGACACAACACACACCACTTACCTGAAGGCAAAATGTGTCCACACCTCTGCACCATTCAGCACTGTTCATGTGTAGGGATGGGTATTAAGATTTTTAATGGTATTCCTGCTTCGTTCATATTGTTTATCAATCTGGTACTTTTTTTTATTTTGTAAGAGGAAAAAACAAAAACAGAACAAAACGTTTTCCCCCTCAAATATATGCGCTTCTCCACTCTACACCCACATAATGCATATTAGGATAATATATGAATTTAAGAATACCCGTTTATCACCCCTTACCATACCATATTATTACCATATTATTATTATTATTATTATTATTATTATATGTGGTTGCCAGTCTATCACAGGGCCGACATATAGAGACAAACAACACTTACACTCTCTTAATCACACCTTGTCCTTGGACTGTGGGAGGAAGCAGGAGTCCACAGAGAGAACACATAACCTCCACACAGGAAGGCCAGCAGGCCACCAGTCTTTACAAATTTAGCCCCAGGCCCGTTTAATAGCAGCTTTCCATATCCATCCCTATTCATATAGAAGTGTTCAGTCACAGGACCTCGTTGATCCTGGCATAATGTGGGACTTTTTAGTGTCTACAGCTTTGGATGAATCTGGTTCAGTCACAGTTCGAGTTTATCATGTGCCACCAGAATAACTGCAGACTTTGCTACAGTATTTATTTATTTTTTATTAAGCCTTTTTAATTTTTTTTTAATTGGTTCCAAATGAGACAAAATGGGAAACTAAATCATTTACAACATTGTTACTTTTGTAATGCATAATTTAATGCAAATTTGAATCATTGATAAAGTGATTCATAGGTTGTTGTTATGAAACACTTGTTCTAGTGGTGCATACCAAGCTCCATATACCAGCACTGAAACCAAATGTACACGCTTTGAAATGAAATCTCTACGCTCCAGTAGAGTTTGAATATTCAGGCACAAGGCTGTGTTTTACAAAGTGTTGGATTAACATGACATCTGAACTAATTATTATGTGTGGAGCAGAGACTTGTTCTGTTTCAGTTTGGGTTGGTTAATGTTAAAAATGTTACTTTCTAGAAATGTAGTTCCACAAAGGTTATAGAAGATTAAAATCTGAATGAGCGCTGACATTATATAGTCCAATGAACTGTGACATGAATAAGTCCAGACTGCATCTACAGTCTTTTGAGAACCATCTCTGTACAGACAAGGTGTCAGAGATAATCTCACACATACCACATGACTATTCATGTACACTGGCCATGCAAACAGGAAGTAGATCATCTATAGCAAAGGCAGTTGTGAATTATATTTATGTTGCATTCACCACTGGTTGTCAGAACTGGTGTGACCCATTCAGGGCTTGAAAACAGAGTGGTGTGGACACCAGGTGTAAATGTTGTTTTAAAACTGAAACATATCAGTGTAGATGTTCAATGACCATTCTGTGACGTTTTCTCTCTCTCCTGTGTCTCCTGTAAGCAGTGAGAAGTGTCGGTCCACTGTGGAGCTTCCCAACGGTCCTCTAGAAGAAATGTCCACTGTAGAGGAGGCCAAGTAAGTCTCACTGCCCCTTACAGCTGGCTCTTTAGTCTTTTAGGCTGTGCTACTTAACCAAGGAACCCTTAAATGTAGTAGTGGTGCATACTTGGCTCTCCCTCCAGCATGCCAAGTGTCACTTTTACTCATAGCAAAGATTCAGTGGTGAAAGCTAATTGTTTTGAAACATATTAAATATTTAACGATTTCCACCTTTGTCTAAAAAGCTCCATAACTCTATCTCTTCGTTTGTCCTCAGACTGGACCAGAGTGCCGTCTCCACAGAGCCAGCTGTGAATGGGCCGGCGTGAAGGTTCTCTAATGCCAGCCAATGGCCAGCCTGTTCTGCCACGCAGGGCCCTCCTCCTGGCTAGCCAGCCTAGGCCACTGCTCAGAGCTGTACCAATCACACGCCCCCACCAGGACCAGCAATACTCCCATCGGCTCATCACTGACAGTCAGACAGACAGGTGTACAGACACAGGATGAACTGAAAAGAAAATAAGAGACGTACTCAAATGGATACAGAATAGTTTTTTTCTGCATTTGTTTATATACTATTGTTCTTATGAGGTGATGTGCGACTGATATCTTGCCACTCAAAATTAAATAGTAATGTTGCTATAGTTAAAGAAATGATTGTATGAATAAAATATTTTATAAAAAGAAAAATGTATACAGAAACATAAGATGAATGACCACAGAAACAGGAGGAGCTGATTGGTGAGCCAACCAATCATTAAGCTGTTGTTACTAGCTGGATCCTGCGTAGCAGTCTGACACTTAATAACAGTTGCTATATTTAAAATTCTCACCCACTATTGGTCTGTGTCTCTGAGCAGAGCTGCTCCTGCCAATTGAAACACGTTTTAAAACCCACACTTAAAGTTTTATTTTGCTGCAGGTATTCTTTGTAAATGTTTTTCTCTTCTTCTACATTGAGTCAGATTTGACAAGCTTCTTGGTATAATTTTTTTTTTTATTTATTATAAAAGTAAAATGATAGTCATGTTTTCTTACTTAAGAGCCATACAAATACACTCTCCCCTTCTGGCGGGCTGCATTCATGCTAACTGGGTTCCTACCTCGCAGCTGGAAGGCTAAACAGGAGAGGTGCAGTCTGTTGTCACCACAGCCTAAACTCGGAGCTGTTTATGCATTAGCTCCAGCTAAACTTCTTCAGAACCACTGTCCCTCTTCTTTGGCCCAACTCTGCTATTTTTTAAGTCTCAAATGCTTTTCAGACCACTGGTTCTCAACTATGGGGTCTTTCTTTATATTGCTTTTTTTACATTCAACAAGCTGCATCAAATGAGAACTTTGACTTTGCAGCATTTTAGTGAAACTGGGGGAATGAATGTGCTTTTAAAGACAAACTACTGGAAGGAACACGAAACAAAAAGAAAATGCTGTGATTCACTTAGTTCACCAATTTATTTTTGAAGACAGTGATTTGAAATTGTAAATTTGGTCTGTCGGTTCCACTGCAGGTGTCTGCTCTTGGACTGTGTTCAAACTGACGGCAGCACTGTTGGCAAAGTCTACTGTGAACAGTGAAATTCAGCCAGTTGGCTGCTGAGTGTTGAGGTGGAGGATAAGATGACTGCCACTGTGGTAACTTTCCACAGTTGTAAAATCTTTCCTCGTAACGTGCTGTGCAGTGTTTCTGGAGTCTGAAACGCCTTCACGGTGAATCTACTCAAGCTTCTATCTATCTATCCTACCTGGGTGGTATTTTACTCCTCAGCAGCAACCAAAGTAACACACTGCCTGACTTGTCATGGAGTGATCTTTGAATCAGTTTGAGTAAAGCCTCTTTGAGTGTGAGCAGTTTGAGCGCTGTTGTCAGTCTGAACCCACCAATGTCCCACCTGGATTTTATCTTTGGGTTTCAAAGTCACTTCGACACCTCATGAAGGTGGATTATCTATTTATGTTTTTAAAAGTTGAGTTCAAACCTGCCCTGGTTGTGTTCACACACTGTAGTTGCCTCTGTATATATTTATGGCCTTTTAGCTTTGGTTTGCTCCACCAACTCCAACCAATGGCTTTTGAGGTGCCTGGTCCATCATCACAGACGATGACCAACTTTTGCATTGGGCCTGTTGCCAGCCTACTGAGCAAAATTACAAAGATGGACACCAGGTAATACTGAAATGTGTTGCAGCGTTTCTACTGAGCCTGACATAGACCAATCACCAATGCATCTGCCTGAGGCCAGGATGAAATGATATATATTTTGCTAGAGATCACACTCTTCTGCTGCCTTTCCTTTTTCCATGAAAGCCCAGTCCTCTTCACACCAAGTGGGACGGTTTTCAGTTGTCTTGGCAACACATGATTCACTGTTTGGCATTTGGTTCCAAAAGAAAATGGATTTGTAACTCAGTTTTCTGTACCAGCATTGGAAAGGGAATAAGCTATTTACAGATGATAGTACAACTTAACCCCCACTTTTTTTGTCTGATAATGAATTAAATTTCATCTTAATTTCTGAAGTTATGTGTTTGCAGATGGTTTATTGGTTTGTCTAACATGGCTGAGTGATATTAGGCCTGTCTTCTTTTTAACACTTATATAGGACTTTGGACACGCCCTTTTTCTCAAAAAGTCCTTTGGATTAAATCTTTCACTAGATTCTAAAGTGACATTGAATGTGACACAGTGCACGAGATGGTGGTTATCACTGGCTGTCCTGGGGTGTTTTCCCACAATCAAAACCAACACAGATCTTGCTGGATTCTGCAAACCGAAGTTAGAGGAAAATACTGGGATATGGAGAAGTGGTGGATTTTAACGTTGGCCAGACTTCAGGAGCACTGATGTACTGGAGCTACAGAAAACCTGGACAAGGTCAGTATTTGATTTTCTTTGTTGAACACTGGAAGGGTGAGCCATGTACAGAAACAACACAGTTGCTGGAAAAGCAGTGTTAAATATCTGAAAAAGGCTTTCTAAGTTGCTGTTAAAGTAAAGTTTCATTCATGAAGAGATGCCCTCATGTTATTTCTTGTACCACTTGGTAGTAAAACATGGTATAAAGTTAACATTTGCTGAACTTTAAAAAAAACTTTTTTTTAGTATTTTCAAATCTGAAAGAATTTGTAGAGCAGCTACCCAACACACTAAATTTATGATCAAACCTCAAAGCAGTGCAGCTCCGGTAGGAAGTCTGGAACCTGTGCAACATAGACCCAAGAGACACTGCACAGGAAGTGTTAGAATTCCAAGATGGCGTTCAAAAAGACTTCTTTTAAACAAGAAGTAAGAAGCTGAGCACAGTGTCCTGATGCAACCTTTGAGACAAACCACAGACTGTCGAGATCCATAATTATTCCACCCTGCTTGTTTTCTATGATTAATCAATACCGGTATATGCCACCCTGCTTGTGACCTTAGACTCTCACCAGACAGGGATCACCAGCTGCTATCTGAACTATAAGGATGTGGGTGTGTTTGCATGCTTGAAATACAAGAGCTCACCACAAGTTGTTACAGTGACCTCTGAATTGACAATGTTGAAATGAAATTCAAAGTCCCCTTTCAAGTAAAAAAAATCTGTTAAAGATTAGCTTGCCTGAATATCTTTCAGTAGATTAAAGGATAAAAGAGATCTTAACATTATATTGTCTCACATCTTCCTTTGGAGACTTTCAGGAAACTCAGGTCAAGTCACCCTCAGATCATTCGGACAGGATCCGGTCTGAATGAGAGAAACCTGTTACTCTCTTATCCTCCTGAGGTAGGACATGGTTAGTGTTGGGATGAGGGTCTGCTTGAGCTCTGCCTGTGATGTTAAAAGAAAATGTGAAAAGCTTTGCCCTTGCCAGTTTAATGTGGTTTTGTGAATCCACGAGTAACTACTTACCTTCCTGTTTATTTTGAATCAATCCAGCCTTAATGTTCATGAATGAACTGGAGAAGAAACTGCAGGGTCACCTCCCCATATACACAGTCTCTGTCTCCCTCGGGTGATCAACTTGCATAGTGACACGGAAGCCCGACATTTCCTACAAACCAGAACCTCTTACTGGGGTCGTCAGTGGTCCAACTGGCCTTTGAGAAGATCCTCTGGACAAACCAGCCTTTATAAACCCACCAGTAAATAGCACTACCAACTCAAAACAGATGTTTTCTGATTTGGTTTTGAAAGTGAAAAATCAAAGAAAGAACCATATGCAGGTTATTCAGATTGCCCCATTAGATTGTCCAAATCATTTAAAGGGATCGTTTGTGTCTTATCTTCCATAGATATTGGTCAGCTCATGCTCTGTCCGGAGAAGCAGTCCAATGCACTGGCAGGAAACAGTGTGTGGTGTTGCTGTGAGTAGAGCTGACAGCAGCACGTCATGCCACCAACAAATGAAAAACTGTATGAGAAAACTAATCTCTGTAGTGATCAGGTGGGATGTTGGTCCATTCTTCAACACAGGATGTAAAAGTTGGAGATTCTTGGGCGCCTGAATCTTGATCTTCATCTCCTTTCTACTGGGTTCAAGTCTGGTGTCCGGTGACTAAAGGCCAGTGCGACATCTGCGTTTTCCTCTCTTTACAACATTGAGGAGACTTCATGTCTTGGATCCTTGTCCCACTGGACAATCCACCGTCATCTGGCTGGCAACAGATTCTTTTCAAGAATTTCTCAGTGCATAGCATCATTTAACTTCAACCATTTGTCTTTCAATGAGAAGAGAAACAGCCCCACACTATGATTCTTTCACATAGGAATGTCTCTGTGGGTTTGGGATCAGATGCGCAGCATTTCCTCCTCCTCCATGGTGTGTTGTAATTGTTCCCCCAAAGCTTGGTTTTTCTTTCATCTGCCCAGAAAAAACATTGTCCTGGTACTCTACAGGCATCTCCAGATAATCTGGTGCAAACTTCGTACCTCTTCAACATGCCTTTTCTTCAGTAATGAAGTCTTAATGAGTCTATGGTGGTTCAGTGCATTGCTTATTGTTTTCATTGTGACGACTGTACCTGCTGTTTCCAGGTCTTTCTGGAGCTTTGTTCTGCAGCTCTTGGCCTTCAGGCTACTCTTCTGATGAACTTTCTGACTGCTCAGTCATAAAGCCTGTGAGGAGCCCCTGTGTGTGGCTGCTTGAATAATGTTCTCTCCAGTTGAGGATAACGGCCTCATTGGTTTTTATAGGAACATTTAGGAGCTGGGAGATCTGTCAGTAACCAGCACCATTATTATTCTGCTCAGTAATCTCCTTGGGAGAGCAGAGCTCTTTGCCTCTTTCCATGATGAGATGTTGCAAGAAGACTTTGTGTTGTAATAGTTGTTTATATATTTCCATATCTGTTTTTATTGATTTATATAATTCCACATTTATGCTTTATTTGTGTCCATATGGTAGTCACGTGGGCGGTCCGACCATCAGTCTGAAGCGGGATTGGTCAACTGGGTGAGCCAGAACCAGGCCACATGATCATCCCAAATAAACACATGCAGAAATCAATCAATAAATAAGAAACAGCCATTTTCAGATTCAGTCAGATTCTGATTCATTTAGCAACTGATCATTCACTTCTGTCTTTATTTATTGTTGCTCATTGTTGCGCATTTTTGCAGTAAAACGCGGCCGTGCAGTTTGTCCGCAGGAGACACAGACAGTGAGCTCTGATGGACCAGCAGCCTGTGGGAGGAGAGATCACCAGTGACCAGGCTGGTCTGAACCGTGCACGGTCAATATGCATGTGTGCGTGATGTTGCTGCTTAGACGTTGAAAAAAATGTGAAGCATAAGGAGGGAGGGGGTGAGTGGGTGGGGTGGGGGCAGACAGAGGGAGGAAGAGGCAGCGTGGTACACCTCAGTGGTATCACACAGACCTGTACCCTCCTCGTGTCATGTCGCCCACCGCTCCAGCCGCCTGTTGATGTGGATGTGACGGTGCCGCGCGTCATATTTTTCTCAGACACTCGTTTATTCGTTGAGGTTTTATTTGGATCAGGACTGTCTGTCCTCCGCAGCGTCATGTCTCCCTCCTCCTCCTCCTCCTCCTCCTCTTCCTCCCTCTCCCTGAGTGGACCACAAACAGGCGCAGGTTGGTGCTCGCCCTCACCGTGGAGGAACACAGCAGCAGCAGCGGCGGCAGCAGCAGCAGCAGCATCATGTCTCCATCACAGCCGGCCCGCCGCCTCCTGCTGACGGCTCTAACGCACCAGAGAGGTAACGATGCACACCGAGACCGCGGGGCCGGGCAACGCGTTTAGTGTTCGCTGCGTCTGGGAGGCGGGTGTGGGCATGTGGGGGGACCGACGGTCGGTGGAGCTGGAGGAGAGCCAGCCCTCACTAATTATCAGCGGCGATGAAATCTATGAAAGATAACGGTGCTGCATCATAACAGGGACATATGAAGGCAGGGTTAGCCTGGGTGCTGGTGTGCTACCATACACACTGTTATCACTGATTGATTGATTGATTGATAGATAGATAGATAGATAGATAGATATTCACCCATTAGCCAGGACCAGTGTCAAAGACAAGGCTTCTGTTCAGATGGGTGGGGGTCAGGAGAGAAGGTGTTATTTCAAACTGAGAGCATTTCAGATTCAGACAGCTCATACAGTCAGTCCTTTATAAAGCATTAAGGCAAAGTCTACATGTTAGAGGCAACACACCTACATATATTGATCTATAGAGGAAGAATTAATACAAAGAAACAAGTGAAATCGATGAGACAGGAACATATTACAGTTCCTGTAGTGAGAGTACACACATGACTACATGGCATAGAAATGAAGGTAACAGTCATTTAAAAGGAGTTTCAGGTCGGCCTCCCTGTCCTGGAATAACACATTGATGAAATGTCATTATTATATTGATTATATTCCTGTTACTAAATAGTGAAACTCAATATTAGCACAGCAGTACTGTGTTTCTACAGAGAACAATGTCAATGCATTGAAAACTTAAAAAAATAACTAAATAAAAAGTAATGCCCACAGGATGTACACAGGTTTGTTGCCAGGATTTTATTAACACTGAGATCATGAGAGCAAAAAGTCTGACATGTTCACACACACACTTAGTCTTACAGTCTCTACACATGTCAGTGATAATGCAAACAATGACCATCCAAAAGGGTCCAGAAATCTGTTCAAAACCACTGAGTGACTTGAGTGTGGGACATCTGGAACCACCACTGTCTGATCAGTGTTAGCGGTGGATGTTTCCTGTCAGTGTTTGTGTCACAAGTTCTGTTAATTGCATCACATTGAATACAAATGTGGCTCACGTGTTAAAGTAATTTGTTTTGCAGGTCAAGCAGTGGTCAACAATGACTTTCTGTGCACACAAAGAGACGTGTACCCCCCCACACGCTCTGCTCCGTGATGAGCTGTCACAACACAAATAGCTACAAATAACCCAAATCCAGCCAGCCTCTGGCTATGCTCCTTTAATCATTTCTTTTCTGATGCACACGTTATGTTAGAGTGCGAGTGTAACCTAGATATTAAGAAGCCAAAGTATTAACTGTCGTCCTCTCATTGTACAGTTCAATTCTCACCTTACTATTCTGGGTTAGAAACCCCTCAGAAAAATACAGACAGTGTTCACCAGACTGGTCTCTAATTTGGTCTGACTGCTGTTTGGTTCTGGGCAGATCATCTAATAGAAATACACAGTAAAAAAATAAAAGATCTAATAAGTGTATGATATAAATGTGGGTTAAAACTGGATAAAAAGACAGTTGTGATGCTTCTGGCAGACTGTGACAACAGGATGTTGCACCGGTGCCTGATAATCAAATGACACAGACCATTACCATGATTAAAACACAGATTCTCTGGTTTGAGGCATTTTCATTCATTCATTCCCAGAGAACTGCAGGTCTCTGGGTGTTTTCTCTTTTCCTGAACAGTCTCTGTTAAACCCTAGAGATGGTTGTGTGTGAAAATCACACCAACAACAACCAATGACGTTCATTTTTACTGTTGTCTTTTTTCCACACTCTGATGCTCAGTTTGAACTTCAGCAGATTGTCTTGACCATATCTATATGCCCAAATGCATTAAGTTGCTGCCATGTGATTGGTCTATTAGACATGATTGCATTTTTATATTCTATAAATGATTTGCAAGCTATTTAGATGTTTAGATGTAGATGCACTTCTACATACAATGATGTGGACATGTAGCAGTGGTTAGTGAGTGAGTTAACTGATGTTTTAATAACACTTATTGACGCTGCAATTCATAATTAATTCATGTAGTCATTACTTGTTAGTTAAGTACTCAAGCACTCAACGTTGGAATAATGCTTTATAAATAATGAATGAAGCATTTAATGGGGCTTGACTAATGCTTAATGAATTAGAACTTTTAATATATTTGTTTTCTCTCCTCCACGTGTCTCTCTGTCCCATTGTCTGGCAGACAGCCCTGTGGCTCCCTGATCCAGCTGTTCAGCCACCATGCAGTGTTCCTGGAAATCCATGGTGCTGCTGGCGTTAGCCTCCATAGCCATCCAGTACACGGCCATCCGCACTTTCTCCACCAAGCCCTTAAGCCTGCTGTGCTCTGTGGGCCTGGCACCCACGAGTCACGCTGTCAACTGCAGTCTCAAAGATCTGACACGTTTGGGACAGGAAACACCAGAGGCCTCGGACCAAAAATGTGATGAGGCCCCCTCCCATACCCCATCCAACCCCTCCTCTCCCCTCTCGCCCTCCTATAATGCCAGCAGAAGGACACACATCCTCATTCTCGCCACCACCCGGAGCGGATCTTCTTTTGTGGGCCAGCTGTTCAACCAGCATCCAGAGGTTAGAATGTACTAAACTGTGATCTGTCTCATATCAAATTATCGTCAACTATCAAAAGATACACGCACCACTGAAAAATATCAGCTGTGGGAGGTCAGATGATTCACAGAAATGCAGTTAGGGATATTCAGGAAGTGAATATGGATTTAAAGCCACATAGTAATGCCACACCTGCTTCCAGAACATTGTTACTGTGTGTGGTCCCAGTCCCAGATCTAGTCCCAGCCTTTTAACCAGCTCGTCCAGTCCCTTTGTGTTCAGGTCTGACATACTGCTGCTCCAGCAGACTGCAGCATAAAACAGTTCACTGGCCACCACTGACTGATAAAACATGAGGTGCATTTCACTGCAGATGGGAAGGACCTGAGTCTCCTGA
Organism: Caranx ignobilis; assembly: GCA_021432705.1. Taxonomy (NCBI): domain Eukaryota; kingdom Metazoa; phylum Chordata; class Actinopteri; order Carangiformes; family Carangidae; genus Caranx; species Caranx ignobilis. The sequence continues at coordinate 67,508,727 of MU269990.1, read as the reverse complement.
GCCAAAAACAGCTGGCTCTTCCTCTTCCAGTAGATGGTATTGTGCTCAGAGACCAGTCCAGTTTATATTGTCCAGGTGCTACAGTCTCATGAATGATGTCCTGTGACTATAGGCTGTGCTCATGGTTGAATGTAAACAACAGTGGCGATGATGTGACCATGTGATGGTGTGATGGTGTGAAGGTGTGATGCTCATGACACTTCACTGTAGTTTACTCCCCTTTCCATCCATGCCCCGAGGGACACCCTGTGGTGTTTGACACCAGTTACCTTTTTTTTTTCACTAATTGACTAGAATATGTCCCAACACAATAACGGCTCTGTGTGAGTGTCCCTGAAGTAAAGACAACAGCATCCTTTTGCAGTGTTCTGCAGTTGGTGTTTGCTCTTTGTATGTTTAAAAGTAAAACTGAATAGCTTGCACCTAGCACACTATGTGTGCACATGCAGTGAAACTGTCATATATTATTATATGTTGACCTTTTTTTTCTTATCCCAGGTCTTTTACCTATTTGAGCCCCTTTACCACGTCCAGTTGGCACTGCTTCCTCGGCTGGCACAGAGTCGGAACCTGGCTGAGAGGAGGGTGATGCTGGGAGCAGCCAGAGACCTGCTCAAGTCCCTGTACCACTGTCACCTCAGCAGCCTGGAGAGCTACATACGACCACGTCCAGCCAACCACTCCACTGACAAGCTGTTCAGACGAGGAGCCAGTAAGGGACATGGGACACTTTTTGGCTTGCCGTGCTTTCTGTGCAGTTTTCGCTGTGTGTTACCTTCTGTTTGTTTATTCTACGTGTCCTGTCTTTAGGCCGGTGTCTGTGTTCCCCTCCTGTGTGTGAGGCTCCTTTGGGACCGGAGGAACAGAACCTGGTGCTGACTGATGAAGGGGAGTGTGTGAGGAGATGCGGGCCACTTAATGTGACGCTGGCTGCTAATGCCTGCAGTGCAAAGCGCCATGCAGCGTTCAAGACGGTCAGAATTCCCCAAATCAGTGACCTTAGAGCACTGATTGAGGACCCACGACTCAACCTGAAGGTAAAGGATGAATTACAGCAATTGTTTTTATTTTCCCTTATTTTACCATAAAGAGCCATTGAGATTAAAAGACAGACTTGTCCAGTCAACAGTCAACAGCATCAGTCTCATTATATAGATAAAAATCTACGAGTGCTGTTGTCTGAGAGTGACAAGACTGCAGTGGTGAGGCTTTGGATTTGTGATAAAACATGTTGATGCATGGTACACTGATTCAAGGCTCTGTATTACAGAGGGGGCTGCAAGAAGATACAACACATCCACATACTCACAGGCAGAAAGGTGGTTTTCACAAGGTTTTTCTGAATATTAAATTTAAACCCAGGTTTATTTCTGAAATGAAAACCTTCACCTTGAGCTTCCTCACTAGATTATCAATGTATTTGTACAAAATGGCCTTTTCAGTGGATTTACCATCAGGTGTAGAAATGTTAACGTTTAGGAAGAGCAACAACTGAGATACAGCCTGAAGCTGTTTTACTGCTTTTTTGCCTTGCTTATAAATGATAGTGTCATGAGCATAGAGGTAGATGTTTGTTGAAAGTCCTTACTCAAGTCAAAATGGAGGATTAACCAGGCCCTGTGGTAGATCCCTGAACGCCTCTGGTTGTTTCAAGAAAATCTCATTCATAACTTTCTGCATTAACACACTGGATTCAATCAATAAAAGAGTTTGTGAGACAATTTACAGCCTTTGGACTGAGGCCACCATTTCTAGGTTTCTTCTTTGGCACCTCATAATCGACCCAATCTAATGCCATGGACAGATCTACAAATATGCAAAGACACAAATGTGTTAAATATTCAGAAATGAACCTCATCAAATTGACAACACATGCTGCAAAACTCACAACACAACACAGACCAAATGTTTCTGGGGACACAAAAAGTCATTTTATTGGTGCAAACACAAATTCCCTTTGTATACAATCAACTGACAGTGTCAGTTTACTGTACAATCTCTTAGCAACATCTTAATTTCCATCACCTCCACCTGCATATATAGAAACATCTCCATGTACACATTATAAAAGGCTAGATCCAGAACTGTCACACAAGAAGCAGGTATTGGTTGTAATATTTGATGGACAGTGACATCCTGCTGTGATAAGGGGTTTAAGGGGTTTCCTGTACTTTAAGGAATGCTTTTAAACAATATGAAAAATCAAAGAAAAAGAAAATTTTTCAGCCTTGTCACAGTAAGACCTCCACCAATGAAACCATTGTGTTGACTTGTAGTTTCTGTGTGTGTGTGTGTGTGTGTGTGTGTCTGAGTCAGGAGGTTGCATTTAACAGCCCCTCAGCAGCTGAGACTATGGTGGACTGGATGATGTGAGGTTAGACAATCAATCAATGCAGCTCTAAATTGGTATTGATTGAACATGTGGGGACAACAGCTGCAGCCCCTCAGAGACACATGTACAACACAGACGTACAGAGCAGTGGGAATGTTTGGCCAGTAGCCTTTGTCACACTCACTCTGATCTGATAGACCGTATTATGTAATGAGTATGACCTTCCTAACTGTGCCGCATTGGATTTTTGGACTTTATTTCTCAAAACAAACTGGTACAGATGTTGTGGTATATCTGCTTACCTCATTGTTGGTAGTTTTGCTATTGCTTGTCCCTAGTTGGCCAATAACAATGGCACATAGCAAAAACACTACAAAACAAACATTGTAAAAACACCACAAAACAAACACTGCAATTAATAATATCCTACAATTAGCCAAAAACATACAGATGTTCAGTAGCAGGTCATAGTTGTGGATCACAGACAGATCTCAGATCAGAGGGTAAGAGACAACTAGGAGCAGGAAAATGTCTTTTCTCTGTCAAAGATCCTTTATAACAAAAGATGCTTCCAGGCAGTGCCACTAAGTTGATTGTGGTTGTGGATGTTTGTTCATGTCAAAACATAACAACAAAATCCAGTTTGAATGTACATCTGATTTTGCAGCTTCTTTTTATGCTGCTTGCTTACATCTATATATATAATCTCAAGTTTTGTTATTTCAATTTCAGCTTTTATTTCATGGTCCCTGTAAACTTCTGTAATTGGGAATAGACCAAAACCTGTGGGGGGAAAGGGCAACACACACTCACAAGATCTCACAACATCAACACAGAGACAAGCCTTGAATGAAATGTGATTGTGATCTCCTGATCTGTCTGAAAAATGCTATTTTAATGTCAGAAAGTTCAGGATCTGTGGCTGGTGAAAAGTTGATCTAATGTGTATTTTTGATATGACTGTGCTGTTGCCTTCTGCTGTCAGCAACCAATATTTATTTATTATTTTTTTTTTTTTTGTATTTCCTAAAAGAGGGCGAACGTCTGCACTGTTTTTCTCAACCTTTCTTTAATTTAAATGGAGGAGGACTGGGAGGAAACTAGTGTTCAGTTAGTCCTTTAATTTTACTCCTTCTTTTACTCCCACCACTTACCACTGTAGTACTACTGTAGGTATTCCTTGACTGCTGCTGGTACAAGCAGTTAGCAACACATGATGGTGTATGGATGACATTCAGACACATTTGTCCTGACATTCTAATCTCAGTGTGTTCCTGGTGAATGCTTCATCATTATTCATCATTATCAGGTGGTCCAGCTTGTTCGAGATCCACGCGGCATCCTGGCGTCTCGTATTGAGACGTTTCGAGACACTTACCGGCTGTGGCGTCTGTGGAGAGCAACTGGGCGTCGACCTCACAACCTGGACCTGGGACAGATTAACACAGTATGTGAGGACTTTCTCAGGTCTGTGTCCGTGGGCCTGGCCAGACCCGCCTGGCTTAGAGGGAGGTACATGCTGCTCAGGTGAGAAGGACATGGATAATATTTGGACATACAGTCTGAACTGCCCCAATCCAGTCATCTTCACCAGCAGGGTTTTTTCATAAGGTCAGACAGGATCAATTTTGAACACATCTGGTTCTCCTTACACAAAAACTCACATGACACAGTGAAGGGGTTCAAAGAAGACTGTTTTTGGGCTGGTACAACTCAAACCTCTATAATCACTGCAGGAGTGGGGAGTTTGGTCTTTCTCTACAAAGAAAAGCCCTGATCCCACAGGGGATGAAGATGGGCAGATGACTCCCACAGCAGGGCGTCATGAATGTGTTGTTCCATTGCTTCTTTTTCTGGGCACGATGGGTTGTACAGGTGGCCTCCAGGAAGGGGGTCACCATGAAAGTGATCTACAGCACAGTCATGAGGTCAGTGTTGTGGCAGGCCTGAAGCTTCTCCTAGATAATGGTGCTCAGATGCAACTAATGTGGGATAATGAGGTTCAGGTTGTGGTGTAGTGGTGGAGGCTAGAGTGGATTGGTCTGTATTTACTGTCTCCGATCAGTTTCTATGGCCAGTTACTGTGGCCAATCACTTTTGGTCATAGTAAATACTCAGGCCAGCTTTAACAGAGTGCTGGTGTTAAGCTTAGATGGGATCTACAGTAACACACCACATCACTAGCCTGATCTCTGCCACAGCCTTCAGATATCAGGCTAGTGATGTGGTGTGAGAGGCATCTGGAGGGTCTTCTGTTAAGATGATGTGGTCCTAGAGAGCTTTCAAACTACAACAGTGCACCCTGAAAAACTGGAATTCAATAGGCTGAATAATCGGGAAATGAGTGTCTGTGAGTACTGAAGGCTTGATGAAGAGATGTATTGCAGGTGTGGGTGAACCAGGAGCCAGGAGAGTGAAGCCACACCCACACACATACAGTAGACACAACAGAGGAGGAGGAAACACAAGAGAAAAAGAAAACGATCCTAGAGCCCCAGCAGGGCCATGAATTGTAGTCTGCAGACCTATGGTGTGGTGTCTACTTGTTTTTCTTTTCTTTTTTTTGACAATTTTATGTGGAAAGGTCACAGATTATAACAGACAGATTATCATAAGGACCATTAGCTACACACTGACACACTCCAGTCTGTAATGTACTGTGGAAACTGACAGCAGGCCTCACTGTGTCCCAGTTCAGGAGCTGCATCCTTCAAGACATCATATGCCTCCGAGGATAAAATGAAATGAGATGGTCTGGTCTACAGAGGATTGTGCTCCTGTTGCCTAGCAGCCATGACAACACTTAACTTTTTTCCCTGAAAAACCTGTGGTTTTAAAACCCCTGGTTTTATCAGTTGTACTGTTACTGTTACTACTAATCCTAGCAAATAAAGTAAAGAAGAAAGTTAGAGAAAAAAAAAGCTGGCTTTCTCAAAGGTCAAATGTTTAGTTGCCTTCGCCCAATATAGCCCAACTCATGTGTGTGATGGCAGCAGATTACTGACAAACTCTCAGCTTGCCACTGGTCTTCTTTCAGACTTCATGATCCTTTCTCTCCTCCTCACTCTTCTGGCTCAGGTATGAAGATTTGGCCAGGTTTCCTCTCCAGAAGACCAGGGAGCTCTACAGTTTCCTCGGCCTGATGCTGGATCACAGCGTGGTGGACTGGATCATCAACAACACCCGCGGCAGCAGCGATCAGTCATCCCGGCAGAAGTTTGCCACAGCTCGGGACTCTGCTGCTAATGCAGAGAACTGGAGGGTGAAGCTATCCTTTGACATGGTGGTTTACACCCAGACTGTCTGCCAGCCACTTCTGCAGCTGCTGGGATACAAGACAGTCTTCCACCCAAGAGAACTGAGGAACCTCTCTCACTCTTTGGTGGAGGACAGGACGTTTCTGCCATTTCTTTAAACAGGCGATAACATACGGAGTGCGTTAGGATTTAACAAACAATCGAGACAGGAGAGAACTGTAGTTAATGGAGCAGATATTATGCAGAGGAACAGTTTGGTCGAGGACGTCCTCACTCTGTCTCTGATGGGGGAAGGTCTACATCATTTTCCAATAGTATCAGTTTTCCCTGGGGGTGTCAGATAACCTTGTATTTATTTATTCATTCATTCATTTATTTATCCCTTGAGCAGTCAACTACCTCAGTTCCAGCCCCTTTTTCCCCTTAGGTACCACTCACCATAGTCAAGACACTTCATGGTTATTCAAACTTTACAGTTAATCACATTTTCATTTTTTGAACGTAGCTTTACAGGTGAGCCACAGCATAATGACCACTCCCAGGTGAAGAGAATAACACTGATTAGCTTGTCACAACAGTAGATGTCACAGTCTGGGATTGCTTTTATTATTTGATATTATTATTAGCAGGTAAGTGAACATTGTGTGTGTGTGTAGGTGAAGAGAGCAGTAAGGACTGAGCAACTATGACAAGAATCACATGGTTTTGTCCAGACCACTGAGCCAGAGCACCTCTGAAGTGGCCAGGTCTGTGTGATTCTCTCGGTGAGCTGGCAGTGATCTGATCTGGACAAGAGAGACAAACCACAACCTGTCCCCTCACAAAGGTCAGCCTATTTCCACCAGAGAGGCTACAAGTGCACAAAGCAGTGAGCAGTGCAATGATACTTCAAATGTGCATGTAAGCATCAAAATTGATATGTTTATCCTGTGGGGGTCAGTGATATGAAAAATGTCATTAGCCATTTGAAAATTCAGAACATACATAGACATATTATTTCTATGTTTTAAAAGATTAAACCACGGAACATCCTCCAATGATATATGATTATATATATGATAATATGGTCAAAGGTCAAATTCACAACTGATAGATTTCCTCAGCTTTGTACAATTTCTAATACAGAATTTGAAAAATTGTGCCAAAAACACAATACATGTGCATTTACTTATGATGAACAATATAGTCAGTCATCAGTCTACTTGTTTATCATCCCTATATTAGCTTGCTTAGCCAACTTGCAGGCGTCAGGCTAGTTAGTGAGCTTTTTCAGTAGTATTTTTTTGTGAGTAATGCTTTTGCTGAAATATACTTTTGTGTCATTTTTTACAGTGTGCATTTCACCCTATCCATTGTTAAAATGATGCCCATCTTTTTCATGGCCACCTTTCCATTTTTAATCAGCCAACATGTTTTATGAAATAAGCAAGGCCCGAGGAGGATTTATGGCAAGTTTACCATATGTGTCCACAGTTGAGAGAGTTCCCAGTTCTGCTGCACTTAATAGTGAGACACATGGCTAAACATTTTGATGAAGGTTATGGAAGATGTGTTGCGACACGGAGGATTTCACTCCACTGCAGCTGCAGACCAGTCAAACTGCTCACACTGGCCATAATGCTTGTTCTTGTCATTCTAGTCCGATCACTGATTATAGCAATTATGTTTCACTATGAGTTTTTTTGACAGGCGGGTGTGACAGTGTGTTGGTGCCATCACAACAAAACTATTTCCTCACTTTGTCATTCTAACAAAATATTGATCATCATAACAAGATTTTATCCTGATACAGCAACATTTTCAAGTAGTGACATTTCCTTCATGACGTATGGTTGTTATTTGTCATTAATGACATATCACTATCATTATACCAAGAAATCTCCTCACTATAAAACTGAATTCATTAAAACAAGGTTTATTTGGACTTTTATTATTGCAGATTGCTACACAGAAATATAACCGTAATGTTTCACAGTACCTGTCACTTGGCCCTCACCGTAGACTAAAATGCTGTTTCCCCATTTGATTGTTGATCATTTCATTTTTAGAAATGGCACTGAACTGACTAAGTTGTCATGATTTGTTTAGCAGCTATATTACATGATATATTACATTTCTTTGTAGTTTTTTGTCTATTGGAAATGTGCTTGAGTTTCCCTGGTCAGATCAGTGTCATATACAGAACAGTAGAGAATACCATGTAGGCCTACATCATTAATTCAGGACAAAGTTAGACCAGAAAGTTATTACATTTTTTTTTAGGATTTTCTTCATTCAGACATAGAAATACCAACATTTCAGCCACTGCCTACATTTTCCAGTAACAGCATGTTTTACTTAGTAAATACAGAGTGATGGTGATTACTAATATGTTTTTGTACATATTCAAACAATGTGAAACTAATCATTTGCAGGATTGAGTTGTCAAGGCAATCTGATCACCTTATTATCAGTATATTTCAAGTCATGGTTCATTTCTTAATACCCATGCATTTTGACAGCTCCACCCAGACTCACCCAAAGACAGAAATAAAACTTCAAAACAGTTCAAAGTGTTACTAGTCATTGTCTGTTTGTCCAGCTGATGTGTGTGGTCATGTTTTGACAACATAACTCAGATTCAGGCAGAGGCAGGGGCCTTTTTTTTAAATGGAGAGTAATTTGTGACAGTGTTATCATTACCACTCCATGTGTGATGGAAGATTGGAGTAAGAACCCATTGAGGATATAAATGTTTTAAGCGGTGGAATCTTCCCCAGGGGGGAAAAACAGAAAAAGCCAGAAGGTTTTTCTTTTCTAAAAATGAAGTCTCTGTCAAATCTTGGCAAAATAAGTGTGTATGTTATGACCAGACTCATGGCCTGTGGAAGACGGACGCAACATAAATCCAGATTTATAGCGTAAAACAATTTATTTAGTAGTGAGGAGGGTTGAATAAATCTGAGTCACAATCAAAAGGTGAAAAGACAGGGAGGGGAAGAGGGCAAAATGGATGCTGCTCAAATCAAGAAACAGAATAAAATCAAAAGAGGACTCTACATTAGGGAGTTAGTTCATAGTCATCCACCCACTCCTCAACCCCAAAGATCAGATCAACAGTATTTACTATTCGCCCACCGTCACTGACCAAGGTCTACGTTTTTAATCAGGAAGTTGAGGCCTTGGTGTCAGTCGAGATGGCGTACAGAGGCCTGATACAGAAGGTCAGAGTGTTCACATGTTGTCATGTGGTATAACGTCGTCATGTATCTTGGATGTCTTTAGCATGTAACTGCAGGGATGTGTTGTCTTACCTGGTAAATCCTCCCGTGTTCCTCATTTATCACCACAGTTTGATAACGAACTGAAGGTTTATTTACACTGTTTACACAGAGACTGCTCTCATGTCTGCCTCCTTTTTGGTCAACAGTTATAACAGTATGTTTGAGCAGTAACTGAGTGACATATTTCTATAAATAAAACATCAACAAATAATAGCATTAAAACACTGGGTGTGGAAACCTTCACATCTCGGTCCAGCTCACTCAGCTGTATTCGGACTCTACCTTGGTAACACTATGAGGAAATTACAATGAGCTCATTACAAATACTAAGGGAAAATGATGACCCCTAACTCTGGTAGACAATCTACACCTCTGCAATAACTGTACAAAAATGTCCTAGTTCCACACTATGGAAGTCTATGGGGGACTATATTCAAACGATAACTGATAGATGGTAGAACAATGGAGAACGTATCTCGTTAAGAGAAACAACAAGACCTGTCAAAATAATTAAGCCCATTTCAATTAACCAGCGTCTGTCTGTGTTGTCATGAAGAGAGCTACAAACACTATACAGTGGACTCATAGTATCCCACAATGCATTATGAGTAGTGTACAATTCATAGTCACTCACCAACTATATACCATCATGCATTTTGCTTGCACTGAAATACAGAAAAATGCTGTAGAGAAGATAACCCAAAATAGATTTTTACTATGTAGATGAGCTTACTGTATAGTCCTCTACAGAGGACACCCCGATGGTTAGTGTTCAGTCCCCGGCCCCTCCAGCCCACATGTTGAAGCGTCCCTGGGCAAGATATCCCAAATCGCCTCTGGTCACTGGTGTGTGAATGTGTGTGTAATTGCTAGAAAAGTGCTATGTCAGGGAAAAGTGCTATTATCAGTGTGTGTGTGTGTGTGATGGATGGATGTAACTAATGGTGTTGTAGTGGTTGTTAAGACTAGAAAAGTGGCATATCAAAAAACCAGTCCAGTCCACTGGATAGAGTCAGGGGGAAGTGAATGAGAGAGTGGTTTCGCGCGCGCGCGCACACACACACACACACACACACACACACACTGTTTCTGGATTCTCCTTTCACAGCAACCAGCACAGGAGCCTCTGTATCAGAGCACCTGGTCACATGATATTGCTGACAGTGTTCCAACATGAAAGTGTCTTTCATGAAGCATGTACTTTCAGTATCAACTGCTGCTCTGTAAATTTGTTCCAACTCACATCAGCTCGATTTCATGAATTCCTATCAGATCCTAATTTCAGCAATGAAAGTTTTATCAGATTCAACAAAAAGTATTTAAATAAATATATACATGAGTAAATAAATAAATAAATATAAAATAAATACATACTTGTTCATGTTTAGTTAACACTGATGAACTGACTCACTGATGAACCTGATGACTACCATCAGGAGGAAAGGTCCAGACCTCCTCTCAAACACTCAGCAGGTCTGATCAGCAGGCTGAAGAGGAGGTTTAGGGTTATTGTTGTCAGAGGGTGTTTGAGCATTAACTGAACCTGTGGGTTCTGTGAGTGTTTAACAAAGAGTAACAAATCAATCATGTGATCTAATCTCACAGACGCCATTTTTCAATGACTGTCTTAATCACCGTATGATAGAAATCCATTCAAAGCTTTTGAGGTATTTTCCTTTTGTTTCATTTCACACAGACACACACACAGTCTTCAGTCCATCAGTCAGCTTTGTCCTTCTTCCTTGGTGTGACTTTACTTGCCACTACATATCCCACAGCACCAACACCTCCTGTAACCATGGAGACGCTCCCTTTAACCAGCTCCACACTTGCTGCTGGCACACTGGTCACAGCTGACTTGGTGAGCTCAAAACTCTTAGTTCCTACCCACGCAACACTGCCAAGGGTTGCACCAACGACGTTTCGTGTCATGCTGAACAGGCCGCCGCCCACTCTCCACATTACTCCGCCCTCCGGTCTGGGGTGGTCCTTATCTGTGTCTGAGACAGAGATACAGAGACAAACAGATCGACATTTAAAATTGACAGACACTGAGACAAATAAAGACAGAGCTGGATTTAGTTGAAAACTAGAATTCCTGCCTCATGGTTTTATTCTTGAGCCAAAGAGCCAGGTTACAGGACAGGAGGTCACAGCGTCTCCTTCCTGAGTGTGCAAAGTGTTTTTGCAGAACATTAAGTCACAGGGAAGTCAACCTGTGACCTTTTGGATATTTAGGAACTCTACTTTCACTCAAATGTGGAGCACTATTATACTGGGCAGCCGTTGTCTATCAATGTATTGGATCATAAATTCATGACATATGAATATCAGAAATAATACTATTAAATAATGGCAAAAAACTATCAATGGTGAGGACAAATTTGAAACAAAATGGCCGCACCAATAGGACAACCTGTTTCTAAAGAGTTGGGACTCTGTGTAAATACAAACAGAATGAGAAGACTTAAAAAAATAAAAGAAAAGAAATAACTAAAAATGACCATAATAAAAACAACATATTCTAAAGTTTTCTTGTTTTTTCATTGACAGATTGATCTACAATATCTCTGAGAAACCGGCCACAGGAGCCAGAAGATGTGACTCCTCACCAGGTGAGTCTTCCTCTTGGGGGTAGGGGGGAACTTCCTCCTGGTCTCTGTCCTCACAGCTGTTCTGGTTGTTGGAGTCCACAGGAGATGAGTGTTTCTCCTCCTCCGCCTCCTGCTGCAAAGTTGGCACCTGAAATACAACATGAACTATTAATATTACAAACAGTTCTCAATTATTTAAAGTGCCGCTGTTTCTTGAAAGAGAAGCTGCCGTTTACTTTTCCATAAACTCTGGTAGCTTGGGTATGGTATAACATCAACACACTTCAACCTTGAAACTTAATTTAGTCCTCAGCGACCAGTGTTTCTGTCCAGACTGGTGACTGTCCTGAGAGCAACAGGAGAGGAACAGGAAGGAGCGAGTTAACAGAGAGAGTGGAGGAAAAGACAGGCAGCTGAACCTGACCAGAGTCAGGCTGCTTCTGAAAGGCTGAGAGAGGGAGGCTGTGCTGTGGAGGGCAAAGACGACAGCAAGTTTGACCCTGACTGCAGTAAACACTCAGTCATGTGGTCGAGATCTCTGCATGTAGGATGACGGCTCAGATTTTGCTGTGATCATCCTCATCATAAAACTCAGGTGGGCTGAGACTCATTTGTCTTCGATGGACTTGATTGCGGTTGATCCATATCAAAAACAGTCAATGTAAAGGTTAAACCTGAAATGGTGGCTTGAAATCAGATCAGTTTCAATTGGAGTTTTAAACTTTGGTGTAACAGAATTAAATTCATTCTTGGTTTAAAGTAAAAGCATGTATTTGATTGGCTGTGTGGCCTGATCAATACTTTAGTCCAGGTATCAGCCAGGAGTGTTAGTAAAGAGGAAACAGGACTTAAACATCTCTGATCAGAGGTAGATACTGAACATTGACATGGTTTCTGATCTTGATCAGTACCATGGTTACCATGGTTACTGATGAGTAACATTTAACCAGAGTCACATTATTAAATGTCACTTTCATTATTGTCACTCCAACACAGGCTATAAAAACCTGTATTTTCCTCAGGGGGTGTCCAGCCTTTGTTCAGTCACAGATCCATCTGAACTGTGTGGAAACACTGAATTCTTTCAAGTTACCGAACAAAAACATTTTTTTCCCACATGATATGTCACTGAGAGGAACAAACGAAGTTGACAGCAAACAATATCCAGGAACTGCTCAGCACGTAGTTCTTCTGGATATTATCGTGGTCACATTATAAGGATTTGCTTGAGTGGTTATTATAGGAGTTGCATCCGATGAACCGACGTCAGCTGCCTTTATCTGTGGCTGTGCTGTATGAGCTGCACCATGTTTCTGCTCAGCAGGGCTGTTTTACACAGCACCATCACTTTGCTCAGCCTCTCTGCAGGCACTGTGAGCTCGGTGCGAGTTTGATTTTTCTAAAATAACCAGAAATGATTAGAGAGAAGACACAGGGGGGGGGGGCGTCCGTGTCCACGCAGCTTGGATGAGGATCACACACAAGAAGAAAACTTAACAAAACCAGAGAGAAGCAAATTAAAAAAAAAAAAAAAAAATCGATATCAATAACACACAGCGACATCTGTGACTTTTGTTGTGACGGGCTGTAACGTTAGTGAATATGAGCGGTGTCAGTGCGGAGCAGCAGCATCTGCCAGGTGCCGTCACCGGAGCAGGAGCTCTGCCCACCTGCCCTGCCTTACCTTCATCCTCTGACTGCAGTGCTTCACAAATGCTCCTACGCTGGATGTTTTTATTCCTCTTTCTTCTCCTGTTTTGCTGTCAACCTGAAAGCGGAAGTGACGTCGGCTTGTTTATCATGTGCTGCTGGGAGCTGTAATGGCAGCGCGCGGCCGCAGACTGTCAGTAAAGACACGCTTTCATCAGCCTCCTCCTCACTGACACGGTTTTTATCAATGTAACAACGGAGCGGTATACTCTGCCTCATCGAGCATGCTGTTACACACACACACACACACACACACACACTTACATACATGTGAGTGTTTGTGTGTGCCTCTTGTGCTTGTCAGAGATGTGAACCAGAGATCCATAAGCTGGGGCCAGGTGGAGCATGTCAAGGACAACATCTCTGCAGTTTGCCAGTAGACTGTCTTGGGAACTCCTGATTTTGTTGAAGGCTTTGCAGGTTGATGTGAAATGAACGCTGGATAACGTTGAAGGGCACAGGCATTAGTTTGGTGATTCTTGTATTGTCAAAAACCGTGATAGTAATTAAAAGTTTACTCTGATGCAAAGAAAGAAAAAAAAAAAACAACAGAGACAAAATGATGATGTACAAACATGGCCAGAACAGCAAGATGTCAAAAGCTGCAGCCAAGAGCATAGCCAAGAACAGAGAGATTAGAGCACTGCTAACAGTGTGTGGCTGAGAGCCTTGGCTAGGAAAGGGCCCTGATAATGGCATCGCAAAGCACTTTGGCTAAGAAGTGCACAGTGTTACATGATCACAACAGTTTTATTCTCCGGGGGCTGCACACATTTCAGGGTGATGTCCGTGTTCTCCTTTGTTTCATCTTGAGAGAGTAGGAACTAATTTAGATTTCTACCCATGAAACTACATCAAATATGAAATGAAATGACACATAAACTTAATGGCACTCATAATGACAGAGAGGAACCATATATGTTGCAGATGTTTAAGCCAGTCATGATGATAGAAATCTGGCCTCTGAGAAACAACACATATGTTGAGTGCTCTGCTGGTCACCACTCAGGAATGGGATGTGGCCATAGTTTATGACTCAGTATCTACAGAGGGAGAAGCAGAGACTCATTTATGTTTGTATGTTTGTAGGACAGAGAGTTCAGGATTCACACCTTAATGAGAGTCACAGTCCATTTGGATGTTATATTTACTATATAAGAGACTAATATCAATATATAAAGTCCTGTTTCTACAAAAATTAGATTTTGTTTGTTTTCTCCAATTTGCCTGGTGTCCATTGGTTGATCCTCTGGAGCTGACCAGTTGACCCAGTATCTGGTTGTACATCTCTCTGACATGAAGAAAGCTGATCTGTTTGTGAGAGGAGGGTCCTTCAGTCTGTCTCTGAACAATTTAATAGTTTAATGGTGGGAAGAGTAACAAAGTGTCAATGCTGGGTCCATAACTCAGCATGGTCTCACTATGAACTTCTTTAATGGTTTATGGCTGATGCCAGACCGCCTCTCAGTGTGCTCTGACCCAGTTTATTTGCTATTATGTACTACACTGTCTCAGGGGCATCTTTACGTAGTCTGCATCTATGATTTGTCTGTTTGTCTGCTGGATTGTGGCCGTCTTTCTTTTCTTGTTCAGGATCAGGGAGCTGAACTGGACGGAGTCCAGCGGAGATTGTGAGGAGCTTTTGCAAGATCCTTGCTGCTCTGAAAGGTGAGAGTCATCATGTTACCCAACTTCACAGTGATAGGATTGTAAAACATTAGCTCGGCTCATCCCAAACTACTATTACAGTTTGAGGGTATTTTGTATATAAGTGATGTCCAGAACTCACAGAGTCATCATTTTTTTGGATTTGTGCTCAGGTTCAATCAAAATCTGGAGCCCTCTGATCCAGAGAACGTCAGCCTCTGTTAACTAAAAAATCCTAAAAATCTCCATAAAATCAAAAATAACACTGAGGTAGTCAAAGAAAAGCTCTGTGCTCCATTGGGCCAACCGGAGTGGTTCTGCGGCTTGGAGACAAATACACAATTTGGTTAAAGCTAAACCTCAGAAACAAACAAAGCTCTAACTGTAAATGGTTTTAAAGAGTTTTCTTACTCATCTTTGTTTGTTGATTCAAAGTTATCTATGAACTCATCCCTTATTAATTCATCCATACACAGATACAGCTCCCTGTCTGTTCTCTCACAGCTCATCATCATTTCCTGTACAGTCCTCAGTGTCTACTCATCAATAAGCGGAGTTAATTATCCGGCTCCTCAGTAGCAGCTCCAGTTTTTGTGTGCCAAACTGTGAAGTGGTGCATAGTTGTTTTTGTAATCAGCCTTGTTGAGAGCCTCTTCTGTGAGGCTCCCCTGAGTAAACACTCAACCACTGAAGAGCTGTCCAAAGATCACAATCAGTCAGAGCTTTATTTGATTGATCTACATAAAGTTTAGGCCGTTTTATTGAGCAGCTGAGTTACAGTATGTGAACACAAACACCACTTCCTTCTATTTCCTGTGAGAACTGACCTTTGACCAAAACATCTTGCTCCCAGCATCGAGTCAGACACATGATCTCCCCTGGGAGCCTGTGCTCTACAAGGTCCCTGCTTTCCTTTGCTTGATTCTCTGTATATTTTTTAACTCTTAAAATCTAAAAATACACTTGAGTGCGGATGTTGCCGCTGTGTTACATAAGCTTGTGGGATTGAAGTGTCAGGAATGAGAGGTTGTACAGAAAGTTTCTGGATCTTAGCTCTCAAAAAGTAAACAATCGTGGAAGAAAGAACAGTTTCCTGGAAGGGCTTCACACAGGAAAGTCGACACAGAATTCACTTCGAGCCTCGTGTTTTGGCCAATTTTTAGTATGCTTGAGGAAAAATGTCACAGGTTTGCTGAGCTCTACTTTAAAAGCCAACACTAACAGTAATGGAGTCAATTACCCATACTGTATTTAGTCTGTATCCTAGAGTGTTATCTACGAAAGCAATGTGACGTGTTCCCTCAGGAAAAAAGAATGTGTCTTAGATAAAGTCTCTGTACATTCACTATGCAACTGATAACATAGATAATAAAGCATTTTTCTTGTTAAAAGAAAACAGTCCATGAGTTTAGTATCAATTTAGGGTCAGGGTTAACCATGCAGTTGTTCTACTAAGACTTAGATGGTGTTGTTTTTGCTGTCCTCCAGTTTGATTAAAAAGCTGCTCAGGTCAAAGTAGTGTACATAACAAATATAATCAGATTTCTAAGACTGTGCACACACATTGTTGCATGCTAATTTCCTTTTATGAATCAGAGTCAACATCCTAATGTGCAGGCAAGCCACATACATGCCACTAATACACTCCCACAGTTAAAAATAAATGGTCAGTCCAAAGCTATTCATGAATACTGGCAAACATGTTGTTCCTGGAGAGAATGACAGTGTTATCGAGAAGACTGCACAACACAGTCCATGAAACATACAGGACCAGTTTAACATAGCGTTCAGAAACAGAGGTGAATACCCTCTTGAACACTTGCACACCACCACCACTGCAGTTAAAATCAGTCAGCTGAATATTGTAGTGTCAAGAAAGCTGCTGGACCACTTCATGTTGGATTGGTCAGGGGCTGTGGTGATCAGCTGGAAGTCATCTTCAAACTGTAAAAGAAGCCTATAGTTTGTCTGTGCCTCAGTTTGTTATGACCCATAGTTTTGTTGTTAAATGACATCTGGTGGTAGTAAGTATATCACAGTAATTATGACAGGAACAAAGGTGAAAGCAGAACATAATGTGTCATCTTCAGCTGAAGCTGATGATATTTTATATGTTATTAACAGAAATGTTATTAATGGAGTAATGTAACATTATTCATGTATTTGTTCTGCACTTTATAGACACACAAGGCAACATTTGTTGGAGAATATGATCTAATTTGGGGAAAAACCAAAAAAGTTAAAAGAAAAAAAAAGTATATTTAAACAGAGAGAGACGGAATAACAAAAAAAAAAAATCCAGACATAATATCATCATATAAAGAGTATAAATGGATTTACATTTGATCAAGTGAAATAAGGGCAAAAATCAGCAGGGGATCAAATACTTGTTTTCCTCACTGTATATTAAGGAGGACCACCTACCTTTGTCACAGTGGTTAGTAACGGTAATGGCTTGGTGAGGTTAAGGTTCATTTGACCTATTTCCACATCATTATACAATTTCTGTTCTGTCATGGCTACATCAATAACAATGTACAGATAGGGATAATTGAAGCAACATGTACTACTGCTTTCACATGGGAATAAAACACCACTCTCCTGTCTCACATTCCCTCAACCACCTGACAAGGACTTTGTCTCTATACTACGTCACTGTTACTACGTCATGATTGCTCCGACCACTAGATGTCGCCTACCAACAAAACACACTATAGATCATAATAACCTATGGGCTTGTTTTTATAGGACAGTCAGAGTGGAGAAGGAGTCGCAGGTCTGTTGATCAGTGGGCCACAGTAACTGGTGGAGGTCCAGCAGAAGCAGCCTTGTCCTGACTCTGGGCTGGTCCAGGTGTGATGTGGTCTACAAGTGTCTATTGACCTGTGCATGTCTTCATGTTGTAATTTCTCTTACATGTCATGCATCACATCTGACCTTGCAGTGATCACTAGCCACTGGCAGAGTGTGAGAAAGAGAGAGGGAGGGGAGAGAGATGTTGGGTGTGTATTGGGGCAGTTGATCTTGTGGTGATTACAACTGAGCAGAGGCAGAGTGAGGGAGGGCACCTTGTGTTTATCAGAGTTATATCGTTGTCTAAGTTTAGATCTTGGCGCACAGACTGCTTCTCAAGTAACACGACTGCTGCAGTCTGATTTCAGCCGCTCCACACTCAGACAGAAACAGAGCTTCACTCAACTTTAAAGGCAGACGAGAGAAGAGTGGCAAGTCAGAGGGAAATAAGTGCCGAGGCAGGGGAGGAGTTCCTTCAAACCAAACTCTGTGATATAAGGAGACGTTTCAAACAGGAGACACAGATGTAGAGGGAGGAAGAGGCACAAACTGGACTATTCTGCTTCCAACTCCTCACCACATCACTCTATCTCTGCTCTCAAACTGCTGCAGCTGGACAATGACAGAGGAAGCAGAGGTGGAAGCCAACCTGTCTCCAGCCTCCAGGTCTGTGCAGCAGACACCACATTTTCTACGAGATGTGATCTTCCACGGCAAGTTAAAGGTGAGAGTCTCCAGCCTGGCACACAGACACTGAAATTACTGACAGAGCTATGAATGACCTCAGTCACAGTGAGGACTGTCCACAGAAACCTGTTGCAGGAACTGTTTGTGAATTGGTATATTTATATTGTAAACAAAAAATAACAATGTGCAAAATTTGCAGCTCATTTTTAAGATAAGAATAAATTTCATGTCACATTTAAACCTCTTTAAACTCACTGATGTGTCACAGTGAAAACAAATTATTGAGGTTCAGCAATAAACACACTGAACTTCATTCACAAAGTCTCAGAAATAACAAACATGTCAGACTGACTTTGGGGAAATGATCAATAAAATGATTCATAAGACATGAGTTAGATCTTTCCATTTGATGGCTCACCCAGCTGATAAAAACCAAAGCAAAACATGGAGTTTTCTGTCTGTGACTGGTGTGATAAACACAGAGCGTACAGTACAACCAAACAGAACACATAAACAACAGAAGCTCCCTCAACACAGCATCTGATTTTGGAGCCAGTTCTTCCTCTGAAACATCTGCACACACAGATCCCAGTGTGTGCGGAGATTCATAAATGTGTTTTTTTTTTTTTTTTTTTTTTTTTTAACTTTTAGCTTTAACTCATATCACAGGATCATCCTGGGCCAGGAGAGCTGCCCAGCTGTTGGTACATGTTGAGTGTTACATTTCTCTGAGCATTTCCATTTAATGAACACGCTGTGTGCAGAGAAATCCATCTTGCAGTAGTTGTGTTTTACTGTAATACAAAAACTGGCTCCTGTTGACTGACTTGACATTAGATGCTGGTGCCGTGCAAAAAGAAGTCACTATTTTTGGCGCGCACGAATACACAGATATCATTAGAGTTGCTAAATATCTGACTGTGGTGTCTGCTATGTGCACACTCTCCAGTGCTGCAGGTGTGTGATCCGTGTCCTGTTCCTCTGACCTGAGCAGCATGTTTGACTTCTCACCCATGTTTTTGTTTGCTCATTTTAAACAACACTGCTACATGTGATATACATGTGGACTGGATTCAACAGGTTATCTGGGTTATTTGATCCATAGTCTTACTCTTTGATGAAGTGATTACTGTATACTATACACTGTTAGTATTTGTGTTCACACACGCGACAGGCTTCGACTTCCTTTGTTATATAAAGAAAACATTTTATAGTCAAACTTTGTATTTAATAAAATACAGTTATTCAGTGAGTCGGCAGAGCAGCAGAGGCTGCTGTACGCTATGGAAAGTGAGAAAGTAAATGCTCACGTTATCATTTTGTCCCATTAAGACACAAAGCTTGTTACCCTGAGGTAACACAATAATATGAGGAGAAGGTTTTGTACTTTTGTACTGAAAATGTTCTTGTATATAAAAAAAACACAGTGTGATTTCTGCTCTGAGCTCTACCCAACAAAGTCATTACAGCGAGAAAACAACTTTGTTACCTAGAGATAACAGGACAAAATCATTTGATAGTATCTATTCATCTGAGGATACTGAGCTTTATTATCATGGGATAAAAACATGATAAGATATTTGTGAGTATGTAGTACTCTGACTTTTAGTCCTTGTGTGTGTCACTTCCAAATGTTGTTTACTTCATAGATTTCTGTTTCCCATCGATCTCCCCCACCTCCTCCTCTGCTTGGAACAAAATCAGTGGTCATGTTTCAGCAGTGGCATTTAGGGGAATCCCTGCAACCAATGACCCTTGTTTCAGACGCTCCCTTCAATATAAAGATCTGTGATCACACGCAGATTACTTCTCAGGTGACAATGATGTTGTTTTAAGTGTGGTCTTGTTAATGTTTACAATCTTTACTTTCAAACTGAAACTGAGATGAGCACCAGAATATTTAAAATCAAGTACCTCTGACACACACAAGGAACAGCTGGAGGACCTGACCTTTACATAATATTTTATACACACACACACACACACACACACACACATCCAGAAGTCATAGAGCTCCCCACCAAGGAGTAAGACTCAGAAAAATGGGGCACTGTGCCAAACATGAATTGTGCAACTGCTTTCGCACACAACAAGCCAGCCAACAACTGCATCGCTGCATCTGGAGCCAGAGCTCTGTTTGTTTAAACTTTAGCTTGACCAAGTCAAGAATGAGTGTCATTTACTCTACTGTGCTGAACTGGCTTCCCCAGTGATACTCATTAAAGTAATAAAGGTGCAGTCTCTGTCTAGATATCAACACTCTCTGCAATGCATGTGCAGGTTTGTTACGTGTCAGTCAGAACATGGCAGATGGTAGTGGCAGGACAGATTTTTTTCTTTTCTAAAACTTTTTTCCAATGACATTAACCCTGAAAGCAATGTAGTGGTCTAACAGCACTGTGCTGAGCAGGTGACAGGTCTGCTGTGACTGTGACATGCAGCAGGCATGTTTTATTGCTTTTTTAACAATACTGTGATCATACGGTCTATGATCATTTTGATCGCTACAATTGGTCAAGACCCGTCTCCTCTTGTTACTCATCACTCACTGACTCTACTTAGACAAATACATCATTTTTAGTTGCAGTTTAATAATCTTTTCTCAAGTTCTCTGCAGAAAGGTTTAGCATTTTTTCTATAGTAGTTTTTCTCAATAAATGTTCTTAAAATGTCTCTCTATGATGTGAAGTATGTCTGTGACATATATTGGACCATGACACATTTTTGACCACCATTATTGCTTAATTTACAATATAGGCACGGGACAAGTTATCATAGTCATATTCTGTTAAAAAGAGTTAATATGCTTAAAAGTATTTAATTCATCCATTTTTTTATTTAGTTGTGTTAAAAGTGAAGCTGTGGCAGGATCATCAATCAAATACAATGTGGCCCTGATCTAGTAACTGATCGACCAGCCAACAGCTGATTCACTTGCCTCTGCCCAAATCATCTGAGGGAAAAAAGCAATAGATCCTATTATTTGGAATAACACATGCCAAAGAAAACTTCACTCTCCTGCCCGTTCTGTGACGGGTGTCACAGGTGGACTTCATGAAGAACACTGGTAGTACTGCAGCAGGATGACAGGAGAAGAAATGCACCAGGGGAGCTCTCAGAAAAGGTAAGCTTCATCTGATAAAACACTATATCACTTAAAAGAGAATGATTTATGTTGCATCTGATCCTTTTTGATAAATATGGTCTACATATGTGACAAACAGTAAAGTTAGCAAGCCTGCAGCCTAGACCACAGCCTGGTGGCTGTGAACTAATGTTATATATAGTGCAGAAAGGGGAGTGGAGCCCACAACACCCTCTGAAAGACCAGTTGACCTCATAAATTCCACAAGCGCTCTCTGGCTCAGTGAAAAGTGTAAAGTAGAAGATCTAAGAAAACCATTGCTACAAAGGATGCCATGCTAGGTTGTCAGTAAATGGATGAAATTTAGGCAACACTTTGGCCAGGGAAAACCTGGTATGGCCTTTGCAGACACACCCACTGTAAATCAATCACATGCATTTTTGTCATATAGTATGAACGTGATTTTCTAACATTATCGTACATATAAGACTATTTCTGAATACTGGTCGGAATAAGGACAAAATCATCAGATCAGATGTCATTCAGTGTTATCAAAGCTTGGAAGCCAGTTTGAAATCCTATCACAAACTTAATGTCATGTGACAGTATGAAAATGACCAGTGAAGAGCCTTATGGTGCTGCAGCCAGGTGAATTTATCTCTCAGCTATTTCAAAAGTGAATTTTCTGCAAAACCCTCATAACCCTCATTTCTATTGGGTATACTGCTGTTACTGTATGTAAGAAGTAACATGTGCTTCCCTTTCTTCTTGCAGCTTACTGTATGTCTGTGAACACTGGATGGATCGACAAGAGTTGAGAAAATTAAGGTCATTACTCACCATCACTGCACGAGGAGCTCAGGCGAGATATCTTCAGTTTCACCAGTTCATCAGATTCTATTTGTAAGTTATAGTCTGTGGTGCTACAGTGACTCACTGTTGTCCTCTGATGAACAAACTGAGACAAGCCTGTTTAGGACAGCTAGCACCAGAATGTGTCTTTTAAGCAATCTGTAATCATTTATTTTTGAAGAAATCCCCATTGTCATTAATGTATATTGGCCAAACTTTTAATAAATTTCCTTTATAGCCTAGTGTCCTTGTTTTTCCTTTCTAATTTCTTTTCTAATTGACATTAGATACACTTCGTGGCTGAGTTGCTGTCATTCCCAATCACTTCCACTTTGTTATAATACCACTGAGAGTTGACTGTGGAATATTTGAAGCGAGGAAATTTCATGACTGGACTTGAAAATCTTTGAGATGAATTAGAGCAGAGACTGAGAGCCAAGCCTTCTCGTTCACCTCGTGACCTCACAAATGCACTTCTGGAAGAATGGTCAAAAATTCCCATAAACACACTCCTAATCCTTGTGGACAGCCTTCCCAGAGGAGTTGAAGCCGTTATAGCTACAAAGGGTGGACCGACGTCATATTAAACCCTATGGATTAAGAATGGGATGTCTGTTAAGTTCATATCGTCACCCTATTAAAATAATGGCCGAAGTCATTTTTTCAAGTTTTTGGGAAAACACAAAAAAAGTTTACCAAATGCAGAGCATATGATATTTAGGCCAAAAACTCATTTTCATCAAAAATGACTTAGCTAATATTTTAATAAAGGCAGGTGAGCAAATACATTTGGCAATATAGTGTATATATATGTACACACACACACACACACACACACACACACACACACACACATATATATACACACCCTGAACTCTCCGTTGATGAACCCTGAAATGTGACTCAGTTCAATCAACTCTGAGTATGTTCACAGTTAACTACATGTTTACTAGATGCATTAGGAATATGAAAATAGATCAGACAGAAATTTATAGATATATGACAGCAACCTCAGATTCTGACCCTGAAACAGCTTCACAGTGTTGGTTAGAGCAGTATCAGACGATCTGCAGCCTATATTTAAATCCTCAATTTTGTTCTACATTCAGTCCAGTTGTTGAATGTTTAAGTGTATGTAGCTGCACTACCGTAATCTTCAGTAGAAACATCACATTATCAACAGCACAGTCAACAGCCATGATAAGACTTCCCATTCAACAAACGATAGTCCTGACACAGACTAATCGATTTAGAAGTTCATTGAAGAAAACCTTCCAGTAAGCAGGTTTTCACAGAGTTAGTTACCACGGCAACTGATTCATAGTGATCTGAGTCTCTGGAGCAGAAAACCAGGGAAACTCAGAGTTTTCCCTAAAACATGGATCAAAATTTCTAAAAACTTGTCAAATGTATTATACATGACTTTGACTCAGATTTTAAACTTTAGAGACAGGTTTCTCGTGAGTAAGAAAAGAAGAATGAGATGCTTAGAAAAGTCTTTATTGTTGTGTCTGTTCAGAGGATAACTGTCCACTCAGAGTAGAGTATCTAATCTACGTGCTGGCACAACCTCAACAAAAAACGTTCAAACGTTGTTCCTCTCCATGCTGTGACTGCATCCTAAACCCTCTCTCCTCCTTGTCTGTCCCCGTGTACACACCATCAGCTGCTGAAGGCTCTTAGCCCAGAGGAAAACACCCGCTGCCGCCACGGCCTCTATTTCCAGGATGGTCAGCGGCGTGTGGACTATGTCCTCACCTACCATGTGAAGAAGCCAGGAGGGAGCCGCTCCTGTCGACAGTCAACACACCTGCTGATTGACAATGCTTTCGCCCGCAGCCTACGGCGTGTCCCCCACACCCAGGCACGAGGAACCAGAGATTCTTTGTCCCAGCCATCCTCACCAGTGGTGGACATGGAGCTGGGATCTATGGGGGAACATTTCAATGGCCAGGAGGATCACAAGGCCTTCAGGAGGGAGGAGTTTGAGGGAAAGCTGAGAGACATGGGTCTGGAGCTAGAGAAAGATGAAGACGTGAGTTTACATCCATTCATGCTGTCATGCACTTTATTTGTGTCTGTATTCTGTTTGCAAATGTGACACAGTAACACACGTCAATGTAGGAAACAGAGCCAGAGCCAGAGGAGTGGATTTTTCCAAGTCACAGTTTTTTCTCACATACCCATTTCCCCAGGAGTTACCAGCCTCCCAGAAGCAATATGACACTCAGCTGCACTGAAAAGATGGACTAATGCAAAAAATATAATCAACCTGCCTCAACCACTAGGTTAGGTTAAAAAAAAAGTGTTTTGTGAGGTCACTGTGACCTTGACCTCTCTTACCACCAAAATATACTCAGTTTGTCTTTGAGTCCTGATGAATATTTGATGGGATTCCCATGAGGTGAATATGAATGTTGGTGTCAAACTTTGTCTTAATTGAGATGTGTCCACAAGACTGGGACAGACAACCAGAAAACAATCTGGCTCTGGCTCAAGTTGGACAGCGACAGGGTTCAGATGTGCTGCAGCAGTGTAACACTTCCTGCCAGTGCCGGGGGTGGCACCTGATGTGTGTCAACACGCTCTTACGTGCACATTAATATGCACATACAGTAGCACTCGCATTTTGTGCTATGCTTTGATTACCAAGCACTAACTGCAGCTAAGTGTGAGACAGTTTCTGATGAATTAGTTGTTTATTCACATGAGCATTAAGCATATACACTGTTTCTATCTGCTTGATCTTATTTTGAACCATGAACTTTGGTTTTGGACTGCTGGTCCAAGGTTTTATATTTTTTTCTGGACCCATACGCTAGGTTGATGATCCTGTAGTTAGAGTGTGTTGTTTAACTAAAAGAAATTAAGAGGTGTCCACTTTCTCCAGGGTTGCACCTAGATATATCTGTGCATCAGTCATGTAAAAATGTAAACTGATATTCTGTCAATGTACATGTCCTGATGCCACCATATAAATAGAAAATATGACTCTTGACAGCAGTGACTTGAAATGATTGACCTGCACTATCTCATACAAGGTCTTCATTCTGAAACAAGACGCAAAGGCGAATGTGAACTCCCACTGCAAAACACACATCTATGTGAACAGGTTTTTTAAAATTTATTATTATTATTATTATTATTATTATTATTATTATTATTATTATTTTAATGACTTCTGGTGGTACAGACAATTGGTGAATTGTGAACACAAGCTCAGTGCAGCATGGCCATTAGGATTTCTGGAGGATTTCAGTGGTGAAATAAGACTTTACACGATAAAATTGTGTTAAACTGAGGTGGCTTGTGGAGGGACAGTCTGCACAGCTCATTCATTTTTATTGGTCCTTTCAGTCTTGTTACTGCTTGTACTGAACATGCTGCAGCAGGAGTATCTGCCACACACAGAAACTCAGAGTGGCAGCAGTGTAATGATGTAAGGGATATTTTCTTGGCACCTTTTGGGTCCTTTAGTACCTACTGATGATTGTTTAAATGCCACCAGTACTCATAAAGAGATGTCCATCTCTTTCTGTGTGCCATCTTCTCACAGCACTCAAATCATCTTCAACTGGTTCCTGGAACATGACAATGAGTTCACTGGACTCAAATAGTCTCCGCAGTCACCGGATCTCAGTCCAGTAGAGAATCTGTGGTGGAATAGGAGATTTGTGTCACAGATGTGCAGCAACAGTGTGATGCTATCATGTGAATTTGGACAAAACCCTTTGAGAAATGTCCCCAGCACCTTGCTGAATCTAAGCTATGAAGTAGTTTTGAGGTCCAAAGGGTCTAATCCTGTCGCAAGGTGTACCTAAAAGCCAGTGAGGGTGGCTCTCTGACAGCGCCAAAAGAAACATCAGCATTCATAGAAAAATTATTCACCAGAAAAGGTTGTCCAAGTACGAAGTGAAGCGTCAGTGTAAATTACATTGTATTGTATATATATCTAATGTTGTGGTGAGATTTCATACTTTGTTGTGGTGTATTAGTATTAATCATTGTGCAACATAGGCAACTCTACATCATGTGGTCCACTTGTTCACATTTGATTTTAACCAAGTGGCACTTTTTTTTTCAAATATACATATACTATATACATATTTATTAAGTTGCATTGTTTTTTGTATGTGTATGTTGTATATGTGTCTCAGGCCAAGATTCCTGGCTTGGGCTTTGTGAAGATTCATGCTCCCTGGAGTGTCCTCTGTCGAGAGGCTGAGTTCATGAAGTTAAAGATGCCCACCAAGAAGGTGAGAACAATGTATCTGTCCATCATCCAACTTTGTTATATATGTGGGTATGTTATGTTCGTCCAAAACACTCTACTCATTCTAGCAACTTATACGTTTCCCAGTGGCAATCACTCAAGCTTCTTTTTAAATCATGATGAGGGCCACCACTCTGCAGCCATTTGTCTCTGCTGAAAACATTACATAGTTTCATCTCTTCACCTGGATGCCCTGCTGCCACATGGTGGACTGACTGCCCTGAGTAGACAGGTGTACAGGTGTTCTTAATACAGTGCTGGGTGAATATATAAAGCAACCTTGATTTATGTGTGTGTCTGTTTTGTGGGGGTTCCAGCTGTATGAAGTGAAGAAGTTGAGCGGTGTTGTGGGAAAAATCAGCTCTCTGGTCAGTAAAGTTCTGGATCCTCTCCACCCTCATGTTGAGGAACATCAACCAAAGAACATCAAACACCTGTCGCACACTTTCTCCAGGGAAAAACAACACCTGTAAGTAAAACTTTTACCTTTTCCTCTTCGACTGACAAAAGATGGTAACGAAAAGCATCATTCAACCAGCACTCCTCTACTGTTCTCCCTGCTTCTTTAACATGCTCTCAGCACCCAACAGAAACAAACTAACACAAATCACACACAAAGCTGCCAAGATCATTGGACTCCCACCCCCAACCTCTCAGACCTCAACAGCACAGCCACTATACGCAGAGCACACTCCATAGCACTTGACCTCAGTCATCCACTGCTTTACCCCATGCTTTACACTCCTTCCCTCTGGTCGATACAGGTCGCTGCCTTGGAAGGAAATAAAATTCAACAAAAGTTTTATCACATATGCCATAACTGAACTGAATAAGAAAATGACTGACTGTAAATTTGGGCAAACATGTATGTAAGTGTGAGGAATGTATGTATGTTGATGGTTTCGAGATCGTGTTTGTATAGTGGTGTGTGAAAGTTCTTGTGGCAAGTGAAAACAATTGTCCTGGAAAGGACAATAAAATCTTAATAGCACACTGACCAGCTGACACAGGACAAGGGCAGGTCACACCCTGGACAGTGGTTACAACTAGAAAACTAATTACAGAATTTATCTGGAATGAGCACCCACCCAGGCTACAGAGGATTTTCTTTTTTTCAGTGCCATAAGTCACTGGCTGGTATGGTGTTACCTAATTTCCAGTCTTACTACTGGGTGTCTAATTTAAGAGCCTTACAGTATTGGATCAATCCCACCATCATGCACCCCTCTCCTGAATGGCTTAATTTGGAAAGTGTGATATGTCGGCCAACTTCACTAGCCGCTCCCTTACATTCCCCCCTCCCCTGTCTAATTCCAGGCCACATTGAAAACACCACAGTCAAGTCTTCTCGGAAAATTTGGAAACAGTTTATGACACACTTTAACTTGATATTCCTCCCTACATCAATCCCAATCCATGCCAATCATCTTTATCAACCATGGCTGTTGGATTTAACACCTTCTCAAACCTGGAGTGAAAACACCTAGAGACTTGTACATTGATAACCCTGTTTCTTTTTGAGCAGTTAGCAGAAAGCTTTTTATAGCTGAAATATAAATCCACAAAGATATCATCAGCCATCTCGGGGGTTAGTCCAGGGTTTCAGTTAGATTTCAGGTGGAAAATGAAAAATTTAGAGTAACAGGCCAATTAATAAAATAGCTATTAGATTAACTGATAGAAAAAAGGCCTATTTTGGTCTGATAAATTGATGATAGAGCTGGTGAAGCCTTACATTTCTGTAGCAGTGGCTGTCCTCTATGTTTTTAACCCATATCTATAGGCTTTGTATCATATTCTACAAACCTTTTATGCTATAGGTTCTGCAGTTGGTCACGTCACTCAGCAGGTTGTGTGAGAGTAATTAGGTTGGGTAAATGTGGAGCAATCCAATACTGTGTTGCCATATGAAATGTAGTCAAATTCTAGCGCTCCAGTACTTTGACTCTGACTGATCAACTTCCACTTGTATTGGAGTAATATTTGACAGGTGGATCTTTACTGTACATTTACTCAAGTAATGAAATTGTGTACTTTGTACTTTTTCAGTTCTTTTCAAAAAATCTGTGTCACTATAGACTGCTGTATATATACGACAGTAAACGGGCTGAACAGTGGCAACAAACAGTAACAGTGCTTCTGTGTTCTTGTGAATTAACAGGTTTGACCTCTCAGACAAAGATAACTTCTTTGACAGTAAAACCAGGAGTTCAATAGTAAGTCTGCTGAAGCTTCGGCACCAACACAATGACCCCTGTCATGTAGAGCACTGGCATCATTCACTACATTTCAGTAAACAAATGCATGTGTATATTGAGACAATGGATAGTATAGTGTTGTGCAGGCATTGTACATATGAATTATTTTGAATTGGGATTTTTTTTTTTTTTGACAATTTTATTGCAGTAAAAATTTCTCCTGAATAATTTCTTCAACAACCAGGTGAATTAAAATCAGTTCTTGTGCATTTCATCCCCTTTCAGGTTTTTGAAGTCCTTAAAAGAACAAAATGCAAGGCCAAGTATAGCATGGGTGAGTGGAACAGGTGGCAGCTCACAGGGAGGGTGCAGGTTTACTTTCTTTGATATATGACTCATATTTTCATCTTTTCATAGGAAAAACATGTAGCAGAATAATTTGCATCGACTGCAGAACCTATATTAACACCTGAATCTCAATTTTTCTCTGCAGGTATTACAAGTCTCCTTGGTAGTGGTGTCTATACAGCAGCTTACCCTCTTCATGATGTGAGTTGTGTCAGATACCTTTATGATAGGGGATACTATACAGAACATGTTCATAGACTTTAGTTCTGAACCTGGCATCACTAGAAAATTAGGTAAACTGATGCCAGCACAAAACGACTGTGGATCCATCCTTTTCAAAATGAGTAAGTCTTGCCCCGATTGTCTCTCTTCTTCCAGGGAGATATCAATGAAAGAGCAGAGCCCAATGACAGAAAGGTAACACAGTTATGTTCATGTTTTGCATTCATATGGTTTTACAGCTGTGCTCATGTGGAGCCCACACTAGGACCACAAAATAATCTGCTACCACTCCAGCTTCAAAGGGGACATATTATGGCATATTATTATGAAGGCTCTTTAACATGTATTTGGATGTTTGTCTTGTCTTCTGGCCCCAAAATGTGAGAATTGACAGAAGAAATCTGTAATTTGCTCCACAGGTTGAAATCCATGTGGTTTTTCGAGCTGTTCCCTCGGTTGTCCGATAATGATATCATTAGTTTTCAAATTAGTTTTCAAATTTGCAAATACCACCCCTACTTGGCACACGGTACCTGTTGGAGGGGTGGGGCGGGGCTAGCAGTGGTTTATTTGCATTTAAAGGGACAGGGCACTGAAACAGACTGCTCTGAACAGGGCTGTTTTGAGCAGATGAAAAGAGCTGTGATGTTTGATCCTTGGGGTATTTTGACCGAAGCATGTCACAGACATGTCTTGTCATTTGTGGGAAAGGGGCAGAATATGTCTCCTTTACACTGGAACTAAAGCAACATGAGTCTGCAAACTATGTCAGTTTATTTAATGTCTTTTTTCAGTGTGAGTTTATTTTGTGTCTTTTACCATCTGTTGTAGTTCACAGGTACCTTCTAAGTGTTTTCTTTTGCAGCATGAGTGGAATCCTCCAGAATCACATCTCAGCACAGTCTCTTTTTCAATTTTGTTTGTTTTGCTTGCATAATAAAAATAGACTTTTTCTTGTCTAGCAAAATGATCTCAACTCAGAGGTCCAGTTACCAGCATAATGTAAATATTAGTTAAGTGCCAACAATATCACTTAATGCAGATCTAGTCACAGGTTACTGTCTAGAAAACAGGGAAGGAACTCTGCCCAGTGAGAAATGTCAAAAGTCAAAAGAAAGGCAATAGGCATCTAGTTAGTAAGGAAACTAAATAGTGTTGATTATATTCTTCAGCTTCTGTATGAGGAGTGGGCAAACTATGGTGTCTTCTACAAGTACCAGCCCATCGGCCTAGTGCGGTAAGTACCTTTTTCTCTCTCTCTCTCTCTCTTGAAGTGTATCTGTGTCCTTTGTGATTTTAAAGTAACAGTCTGAGGAGCAGATAACCTGAGATTTATAAAACCCTTGTTGTGAGAATGACAAAACATGCAGTAATTGTCAACATGGTCACAAAATAATATCACTACAAAGCAACAAAATATACACTCACATTCTGTCATGCACTGTTTTCATGCAGGAATCCACCTCACTCTTCCTGTGTTTTTTAATAAACCTTGGCAAGCAAATTAGTACAACTCACAAGGCCTGATAGCAAGATGGTAGATGTATGTGAAACATCAGAATGATTTTTTCTGTGTATTGTTCAGGAAGTATTTTGGGGAGAAGATTGGTCTGTACTTCGCCTGGTTGGGCCTTTACACCCAGATGCTGATTCCTGCCTCTCTTGTTGGGGTGATTGTCTTTCTGTATGGATGTGCAACAGTCGATGACAACATACCAAGGTAAATACGCATGCATGCATGCAACGTGATCCTCATCCTCATGTAATATTTGGTCTTTAATATGCCTTTTTTTTTTGTTGCCATGCATGAACACTTTTTTTTTAAAGTGACATTTTTCCTAAAGGTTAGACTATTCTTTTAATTAAATTAAATATTAGGAGTCAATCATGGACAAAGTAATTTATGTAAAAAATAGTTCAAATTAAACATACAATGAGATTTGAATGATATTAAACTATCAAAGTGGATAAAGAAATGAAAAAAAAGAATGAGAGAAGGAGGGAA
Source organism: Caranx ignobilis (assembly GCA_021432705.1). Lineage (NCBI taxonomy): Eukaryota > Metazoa > Chordata > Actinopteri > Carangiformes > Carangidae > Caranx > Caranx ignobilis. The sequence continues at coordinate 67,477,461 of MU269990.1, read as the reverse complement.
GAACAAACTCCAGAGGGAGAAACAAAGGCAAGGTTTGATGAATGAGTTAAGAAACGAGGGCCTCCTCCTCTTCCTCTACCTGCTTCTCATCACCCACAGGATATTATGACACCAGCTGTCGGCACATAACCCCATCCACCCCCCCACCCACCCACCACCCCCACCCCTGGCGCAGACACACACCACACACACTCGGTACAAGTGTTAATATGAGACTGTCACCACGACAAACACAACCACACAGTAAGACAGAGCAGACTCCCTGTCCGTCCACTGTAAAGTAGTCCCATTGTGTCCATGAGTGTACACACTGCCAGGAAGTCGACTGTCTGATGGAAAACATTCCAGGGAAATTAACATCTCAGGAGGACGACCAGCCAATATAAGTCATACAGTATCTTCAGATCTGGAAGAGCTGTTACCAACATTATAATAAAACCTTCATGTTTTCTCTGAGCATCTTTATTATGATTTACAGTGAGAGACATTAGTTGGGGTGAAGAGATCATGTGACATGGTGTCTGCGCCTGGGCTTGAGTGCAATCCAGCCACCTGGCACAGATAGACTGTCATCCTCCTTCACCTGCTTTAGACTCCTCCCCAGCTCCTGTTGCACACACCTGAGCTTCTCCCAGTAAAAAACATGAAATAAAAATGTCAATCAACAAAAAATACACTCAGGTTCTGTCATGTTATGTTTAGAACAGCCCGTTTCTTCAGCAGAATCCAACATTCTTACTATATGTGTGTGTGTGTGTGTGTGTGTGTGTGTGTGTCCAGTATGGAGATCTGCCACCCAAGGAACAACATCACCATGTGTCCTCTGTGTGACAAAGTGTGCAGCTACTGGAAACTTAGTACAGCCTGTGGAACTGCTCGAGCCAGTCACCTGTTCGACAACCCTGCCACTGTTTTCTTCTCTATATTCATGGCTCTGTGGGGTAAGTCAACTCACCAATCATTATTGCATGTCTCTTATCTATTGTTAATCGTAGCCATATTCTGATTTGAAGCTGTGCTCATTTTGGATTCATAGCCCTGATAGGTTTGTTGATTTGTAGTTGATTTAGTCATGGCTTTGTTATATTTGCTTAATTTGTAGCTTTATTCTGAAGGCCAGACTGTCTGCTGGCACAACCTCGTCCTCCTCCACGCATGTCTTGCACCAGCTAGATAAGAAAGATCAGTGAGAATAAAAAGTCAACAGAAAAACTTGAAAAACGTAAAATTGTGTCAGCTTAAATTAGAAGTATAAAAACTGACCTGTTGCTTTTCTGATTCCTGTCCCTCCTGCTCCCATTGACTTCTCTCCCTGCTCCATCCCAGTCACACTGGAGCTGCTGATTGATAATGTTTTAAACGTCATCACAGTGAACATGAAAACTGAAGTGTGTTTTTGGTGCTTGGTGATTTTCAGAGGAAAGGCTTTTGTTGATGAGGTCGGAGCTAAATCAAAGTGCACGGTGGAGTTCAGTGATGTTTTTAGCCAAACATTAGCTTTTGACTGTTAGCAATTGTATTTGGATTTCAGATATCACAAAGCAGTGTTCATCAGTCAACATTAGTGACTTTTTGTTGAAGGAGCCATAGTAACACAAACACTGAGGGGGGCCTACAAAGATATATCATCCCTCCTTCACTCAGTTGTACTGCTGTTGGCCTCCCCTCTCCAAATGTGCCTGGCCACTACATTTAGTTCAGTCATAAATGAATGTCTGTGTTGGAGTGCTTCTGTGTATTTGATGCATCTGTCCCCCTCATTATAAGCTGCCATGTTCATGGAGCACTGGAAGAGAAGGCAGATGAGACTGAACTATGAATGGGATCTGACAGGGTTTGAAGATGAGGAGGTAAGTGGTGCTGACATCATAGACAGCAGACAGCACTCAGAGTGAAAACATAAACAGGTAGATGTCAACTACACTTGTGTGAAGAACCTCTTCAGTTCTAGTGAACATAATGTGAAGGCAGCTGTGGCTCAGGAAGGAGAGCAGGTGTGGAGAGCATGAAACGCTTGGAGTGTTCGATAAGACAGAAGTGATTTATAAATGCAATCCATTTTTCATTAACATACATACAGTACATCAAACTGTAAGCTCACTAATGGCTCTGTAAGTTTGTCAAAGACATTGGAGAGTTCTCATCTTCATCACCGTCAGTAACGTGATGTGAAGCCAGGTCAGCTCTGCACTGTAGATAATAAGTCAGATAAATAAATACACCAACCAACATAGTTTGTCAAATGTCTTTTCCTGAAATATTCTCTACTGTTTGTTCTTGAAAAATAAGTGGCTTCAGTCACTGTTACAGCTGCTGCTGCCATGAGTTTGACGATGCATGGCAAGCAGTGTGCTATGGCTCTTTTAAATTAATGCTAATGAATGAGGTATTCAAATCTAGTCATCAAGTCATTACTTTGTGGGGAGGTTAACATTTTATATTATACAGTATATAATGCAGGTTAACATTTTTCCAGGTTTCCAAGCCTCCAAAAAGGCGGTTCATTCAAGTATATTCCAAACAGTTGTCAGAAAAAATAATGTATTAATCCCCTCCTTTCTTCTCTCTCTCTGGATTTATTATTCACAGGAAGCTCTTAAGGTTTGGATAAAATCTTCTAAATTCTTATCCCTCTGTAGCCAACCTTTCTGCTGCTGCTGCTCCTGCTGCCAACCTATATAGGAATTAAACATCACCCAGAAGGAAACAGGAATGCTTTTAGTCCTGTTTAGACTGAGCTAGTGGTGCACTTCAGCATTTTATGGCTGAAAGAGGTGTTAAAATGTATGGACTTGATTTCTCTTCCCACAGTTTACCATACAGGACAGATGCATGCTTTGATAATGTGTTGATTAATCTACTCCTCCACAGAAAAACACCTAGGTCAGCCAAATAGCCAAATACATGCATGAAATCAAAACAACAATAATAGGTGCACTGTGTGTGTGTGTGTGTGTGTGTGTGTGTGTGTGTGATGCATATGATGATAGGCAAATTGTTATAGATATCAAAGCTAGTTAAGATGAAATGCAAGATGATCGCTCAGTGAACACACATCACACTCCAGACATCATACTAGAGAACAAAGGGCCTCATATTTTCTCTCTATCACTATCACTGCTGCTTCACTGTCACACTGTGTTCACTTCATTTCCAATACTATGTGTTTCTTTGACAATAATTGCAGCTTTTCTTTGCATCCTCTACAACTTCACCTTTCAGCAGCCTGTAGCTCAAGTCGAGTCAGAGCACCCCTTTCTTTATACTTTATATATATATATATATCAGTCTGTCTGGTAATTCCACTGTGTTTCATTGTCATCTTTCTATTTGTGTTTGTGTCTTCATTACAGGACCACCCCAGGGCTGAATATGAATTCAGGGTCCTGCAGAAATCTATGTCCAAAGATCAGAAATCACAGACAAAGGTAGTTCCATATGTACAAGTTCATTTATATTAAACTACATATATCATTTTATCATGTGCTTCCAATCCTTACGTTTACGAACAAGGAATGTCTCTGTGCTGTCTATGTCTAAAACCTCATTTTATATATTGTCCCAAACGACATGTTTCATCAACCTTACTCTGTTCAGCATGTCACCGAACACAGCCATTGTGAGCTCTCTCTCAGTGTCATGACATTTATATTTACACCTGTACAGGTACAGTTCACCAAAATTTACTTTTGATGTTGTTTTCTTCTGTGTATTTTAGGTGGAGAAGCTCACCTTTCGCGACCGCTTCCCCGCCTATATGACTAACATTGTCATGATGCTGTTAATGGTAAATATAATTACATCACTGATGATTTCCAGAAAGGCAGTGGAGTGAATATATCATCACCCTCACAGTCTTCATCTTCTCTTTGTGATCCTGCACACCTCTTCACTGTCAGATTGGTGTTACATTTGCCATTGTGTTTGGTGTGATCCTCTACCGAATCTCCACTAAAGCCGCTCTGCATATGAGCTCCAATCCCATCACACGAAACCATGTGCAGCTGACGGTAAAAACCACTGCAGCCATCATCAACCTGGTGGTCATCCTCATTCTGGATGAGGTGTATGGAGCTGTGGCCCGATGGCTTACTGTATTAGGTAAGGCTCAGGAAGGTCATATCATATCTATCATTACAGTGCCATGGGATCCTAACAAAGTGAGATTAATGGGTGATCCCTGTTACCCTTTTATTCACTGTGTTTGTTGTCCATGGTTTGTTGTTTTAGATTAGGGGAACTGCACTGCTTTGTAACTTTGAATCAGTTTTATGGAAGTGAAGAGTTAGACTGAAAAAAAGAAACACACAATTCTTTGCAAACTGTGCCACCTGGTCTAATAAACAACAACCTGGACAGCCACATCTGCATCAAAGATATATTCACAGTCTAATTTTTTTTCTTTTTTAAATGTAATTTATGGATGTTAGAAGGAGGTTCTATTGAAAAAGAGGAGCACTCTCTATCTATTACAAGAAAAACAGAACGAATGACTGTGAACCAGTTCATTCAAACTGAGTTCAAAATGTAAAAACTGAATTATAAACATGAACTGGTTCCCATTTTCATTTGTATGAACTGAAATTTGAACAAGTGTGAACTTGCACAACACTGAATATTGTGTTCATGTTTGACTTCCATATGCTTGTGTATGCTATTTGTGTTTACATGCTAGTGTATCATATCATGTCCTGCACGTTCCCCTGTATGAATGGAACTGTTTGACTCTGTTTATAACTAGTCGTTCTTTTATCCACTATTCCACTGATCAAAGGTGGATCACTAACAGGTAACTTGACTAAACAGATCTGGATTTGTGACAAAGTGAATTGTCTGATTACTTTCAGAGGTCCCTAAAACAGACAAGAGTTTTGAGGAGCGCCTCATCTTCAAGACCTTCATCCTAAAGTTCTTCAATGCTTTCACACCCATCATCTACATAGCTTTCTTCAGGGGAAGGTTGGTGACCTCATCATATATAACATATAACTGTCTGTCTGTCTAATACATATAAAGACTTTCATATATTAAAAAAAAAAGATGATAAACAGAAGATAAAGAGACCTAATGTCTGCTCTCAACCCTGTCATATGTGTTTCACTTCAGACTCGTTGGCCGACCTGGCAGCTACCTGTACGTGTTTGAATCCTACAGAATGGAGGAGGTAAGATTTACACTTCTATCTGCAAGTCAGGGCTTTGACAACAGCACCTTGGGATAAGAGATGAGATGCCTTTTACAGGCTTTTAACTTTCTTTTATTGCTCACTCTCACCTCAGTAAGTAGTATTTAGGCTGACAAAGTGAATCATTTGACATTTTATAATGTTGTGTAATGTAAAAAATCAAAACATAAAGATAATGTGAAAGAGATTCCCACCTTCTCCTGCTTCATGAACACAGCCGTGGTGAAATCAGGTTATACACAGATTATACTTGTTGGGGCCATAGGGCCATTAAATAGATGTGAGATTTTCTTAAGATTTAAAATGCAGTGTGCACACATCTTTTCAGTTTCGCACAAATTAATAATAATAATTAATCAGCCTTTAAGCCTGTCTGTAACCACCCACAGAGGGGTGCAGCAGTGCCCCTGGTGCATGGAGGCTGCCTGCTGGAGTATTTTCACCTATTGTTCATAAGTGGTTTTAAACTGAACATACATGTTGTAATTGTGTATTAGGGATACTGGTTAAAAGTATTTTAATCTGTTTTACAGTGTGCTCATGGAGGCTGTCTGATGGAGCTGTGCATCCAGCTGAGCATCACCATGTTGGGAAAGCAGCTAATTCAGAACAACCTATTTGAGATTGGCGTACCGTAAGTATGCCTTAAAATCAGTTAATCCATTGGCTGTTTCATGATTTCTTCACACAGGATCTTTCTCAAATCATTTTTCCTTTTTAATTTAGGAGGAAAGGTTTAAATACTTATGTTAATGCTTTATATCCATCCCCATCAAGTCTGTGGAAACATGCGTTATGTTGGTCATGAGGTAACTGGGAGATCATTGCCCCCTGGTGTCTTAGTTTAACTGGTAAAACAGAAACCACCATGTCAGCTCTGAGAAACAGAGCAACATTTCATTATGTACCAAGAAGAAACTTAAACAGAACACAAGAATCAGGTCCTCGACACAGCATAGCTAAATTACATACATTACATTACAGAAAGTATTCAGACCCCTTTACTTTTTATAATGTGTTTTGCTGGTTACTACCAAATGAACGAGAGAAAATGCTGGTGTGTTAATTCTTCTATCTGTCTGTGTGTGTTCCTCAGAAAACTCAAGAAGCTGATTCGTTACATTCGCTCTAAACAAGGTGCTTTTCAAGAAGAGGAGAGAAAGAAGAAGCTGCAGAGATATGCAACTGACCACTTCCTGGAGCCCTTTGCGGGGTTAACACCTGAATATATGGAGATGAGTAAGTACAGCACGTGATACCCCTGCACACATGATCATCAGATCATATTAACTACAGCATATGCATCCCAGTGTTATCGGGGTGTAGCCTGCTGATTAGACCTTCCCAGCATCAAAAGTGTATCTGCAGTTACAGAGGGAAATACAACTGATCATGAGCAGCTCATGTGCAATCACGTGCTGAAGTGGTGTCATCAACATTCTGCATCAAGTATAATTCCAGTTGATGAGATGCACTTCCATTGTTACGGTGTTGCTGGAGTGTATCTCCTTTGACTCTACCGTGTCCCATCAGTGCTTTAAAAAGTCAAGGTTCAAAAGTGAAATTTTGTTTCATACTCGTTTTTTTTGTTCAGTTGTATTCACTTCCATTGATTCCCTCATTTAATGCCAGCAAATACCTGATGTTAACAGGTCTTAGCAGGTTTTATGACCAGTGGGAAATGGGTTATTTTACAATATTCAGTGAATTAAGCAGCATTTCATCAAACATGAGACTAATATGTACTTAGTATTTAATGTCCATTTGATATCTTTGTAATACACCTTCTGTCTTGTCTGTGTCCAGTCATCCAATTTGGTTTTGTGACATTGTTTGTGGCGTCCTTCCCCCTGGCTCCGCTCTTTGCTCTGCTCAACAATATAATTGAAATACGACTTGATGCCAAGAAATTTGTGACTGAGCTGCGAAGACCAGTGGCAGCGAGAGCCAAAGACATCGGTGGGTTACACTCCATATACTGTAGTTTTTATAAAGAGGTACATGAATGTGAACTTGCGGTAACATGGTGTTCCTTGAAACAAACAAGGAAAAAGAAAAACCTTTATTTTGAAATCCAGTACTTGATCCATATTGTTATGTCTACAGGTATATGGTACAACATACTAAGAGGGGTAGCGAAAGTGGCAGTCATCATTAATGTAAGTAACACATGAGTGTATTGATTTATGCTAATACCTGTGTGTGGGTACTCCCATACAGAAAAGGACCATTGTGAAGTTCATTGAAATTCCATTGTGAAACCTTTGGGATCACATGTGAGACTCATGCACATAATTTGTTTGCATGTTTGATCATGTTATGATGACATTTTGCAATCTGCAGCATTTGTTACATGTTACAACCTGTAATAACATGTTTTTCACATGTAGATCACATGTGATCAATTGTAGGAAGCACATGTTGGTCTCTTGCATGAGACTGCAGAGAAGCCTTCTTTATTATTATAGAACCTGGTAACAGTGACTGTTTTCACCAAAAAATCATATAGGTCAAGTGCTCCAGATGATGACCTTTGAACTGTTAAAATAAAGCCTTACATGTGCTTCATAATTGCATTGGTTTCACATCCTAAAGCAGCAATGTCCAGCTGACATGAGAAATGCCTATCATACTACTATAGTAGCACAGATGTAGAATAAGATCATAATTATACGAAATAGACCTACTCCATGACAGTTCGGTGCTTATAAATATAATGTACATTAGACTCATAATGTCTAATATAACAGAGGATTGCAGCTGCCTTAAGAGCATCACTTCTAGATGTGGATGTTCACACAGTCCTTGAAACAGCACCAGAGGTGGAGGTGGATCAGTCACCACAGATATTGTGCATCCCGATAATTAGCATTGGCACTGACAGGTGTAAATTAAACAACCAAAAGGAAATAATAACAACACAGTCACTGAGAGTTCACCGTGAAGTCTCTCACATGTACAGAAAATAAATAGAGGAGAAGTCTGGTACATAGTTAAACAGAGGCCCGTCTATCTTTGATGCGATGAGCAGCACAGAAGTGGCAAAGAGAGGCCCTAGAAGGGTTCCAACAAATTCTTGCAAAACTGTAAAATATAAATATGAATGCTTTATTCATAAAAGTGAATTTGTCCGTCATCCCTGATCCCCTACCCTATAATCACTTCTCCTAGGCATTCGTCATCTCCTTCACTTCAGACTTCATACCTCGAATGGTCTACCAGTACATGTACAGCCCAGATGGCTCTATGCATGGATTTGTCAATCACACGCTGTCCTACTTCAATGTCAGCAACTTCCAGGCTGGGAAAGAACCCATGGATCCACTGCACCTCAGCCACCCTGTGGAGATTTGCAGGTGGGAAATCAAGCTCAGCTCACAGATGTCAGTTTGATGTTTAATCTATGTGGAAGAGGAAGCTTGACTCTGACTCTTCTGGTATTTGAAATTAAACATTTTAACTAACAATAGCAGCATGGTCACAATTAATACATACAAAATAAGGTTATATATTCATATTCAAATGTAAAAACATGAAATGTGTGAAAAATGTGGCCCTGGAACATTTGGAACGTGATGTACAGACTTTTCCTGCAACGGCAAGAATGGCATCGGTTTTTACATCAGTTGCAGGATGATCAGTGAATGTCTCTCTGACTCTGAAGGTATAAAGACTACAGAGAACCTCCATGGTCAGACACTCCATATGAGATCTCCAAGGAGTTTTGGGCAGTGCTGGCTGTTCGACTGGCCTTCGTCATTGTTTTTCAGGTAAAGTGAACACTGAAAAAAGCAACAAATCACACAGATTTATTAGAAGTCCTATTGAGTTATAGTTAAATAAGTCACTGAAGAGCTGAACTGCCCAGTCAGTGTAGCCGTAAACGGATGAAACATTAATGATCTGACTTACTGCTACTTTATTTTATTTAGGGCAGATTCAGACAAGACAAACAGTCTTTTGCAGTGCAACACCAATTGAATTCATACAGCTTCACACATTTTGTACACAATGTATCTTCACATTTTACACAGAATATGTAATTTTTTTTCATCTTAAAGAGGAGCTATGCAAATCTGGTCGCTTTTCCACTGTTTTTTGAACCCTCCTCCCGGGTTGTTGTTTTCATTGAAGCCAGCAAGAAAGCAATCAATGGAGCGTTAGATAACGTTATTTATCATATACAATGTTACAACGTGTATATTTGTGTAGTCTTATCTGTCATAAACAAGAGATTACGGGTCATGGGGCATGTTTTGTTGCGGTGCCACGAGACGAGAGCTGGGACACCAGGTCGGAGGCTCTGATCTCACTGAGTGGAAGGCAGAGAGCCTCCATTCTCCCTGTAACAAGTTACAAGTCATGTATTTAACCATCACAATTACTCCGAAGCTGTTTAATGAAGGTAAAAATGTAGCATGGTTAAGGTAAAAATCCTACATATCATAATGTGGCTCATTTTATAGCCTAATTAATTACATCTCCCATTTATGTCTACCAGAATGTCGTGATGCTGATGAGCGACATTGTGGACTGGCTAATACCAGACATACCTAAAGACATCAGCCTTCAGATCCATAAGGAGAAGATTCTGTTGGTGGACCTCTTCATGAAAGAAGAACAAGGCAAGGTCTATATCCTTGAGAGCAAGGCCCCTGTAGGGGGGAGGGACAACTGCAGCAGGAGCAACAACAACAACAGCACAACAGCTCAGCCACGCTCTGGACTACACAGCAACAGCACCAAGGACCTCTAGTGACAGTAACTCTGATAGTGATTTCTTAGTTCAGTCTTAGTCACAAGTCAAAGCCTGCTGGCAGCCTGCTCCTCAGGACAAACCAAACTCTGTGCTTTTGTTCTTGTTCAGAACATTCCAGCCACCAGGAGAACAGCAGGAGGGACGGGAGCCACTGCGTGAGGTCCCATGTGTGCAAAAACATGTCTATGTCTGTCTGTGTCCACTGAGCCCATGTCCAGGTCTAATCAAATCTCCACTGACACGTCAGTAAGTTAATTTAATTAAAACATTACACTCCTCACCTGCAGACGAACTCAAGCCCAGGAATAGTGTTACCATGGTATCCATCAACGACTCCCAAAGAATGGGAATACATAATATGAGCATCTTTTAGAGCCCACAGCTCTTTCTTCCCAGATCAGGTTTTACTTTTTAACAATTCTCTCTTCAGTTCGTTTCCCAAGTAAATTGTCCTTGTTACTGTTGAATTTGTCCAGGAGACAACATGCTCTGCCTGGGTTAATACAGCTGAGTAAAAGGAGGCAACTTCTTAATCAGTCAGTTTTTACTATTGTGAGAAAAGTCTTAATTTACCCAGAATTCCACAGTCCGGCTTAAGACAGTCTCGAAAGCTTCTTTGTGCAACAGATGAATTCAGCCATTGTCAATCTGAAGTCTGTTTGTTCTGTCCATCCCTTTGTTCTAGTATTCTCTAGTATCTAGTAGTAAATTGTTAGACTGTGTTGTTGTGTACGTTGCCCTGATGTGCAGTTTGAACAACACAGTCAGATGAAACATCACAACAACACACACAGCAGTTAAACAACAGAGAGAAACTAGATGGCAAAGGTTGAGTTGAGTGTTAAATACACACATGCTCAGTTGACATGAACAGACCACATGTAGAGACATTTTTGGCAAATGGAATCTCATGCAACAACATGTTGTGGATGTGTGTGAAGAACAGTGAAACTGTATCCCAGTGTGTGTGTGTGTGTACATGTTTGTAAATTTATACAACTATCTCTAAATGTACACTCAAACTTGTGAATCTGTACAGGAGTCTTTACATGTGTATTCAGCTTTGTCTAGTGATTTGAGAATGTGTACATACATTTTTAGATGCACACACAGAACTGTTCAGATTTGTTAAGGGTAGACAAATCTATAAATGTTATGTAAGATTTGCATTTTCTATGAAGCATACTCAAAAACATGTACAGTACAGTACAGTACAGTACAGCGCAGTGGCCCTGAGAGCTGAAAGCACAAACAAACTCAGAAAACATCTTCATCAGTTTGACAACACACGATCTGAATATTCTCAAAACACTATGGCAGTGTTTCGAGGGGACATAAAAATAATGCCCACTGTAAATATTTCCATTGTGTTTGCTGTACATGGGTTGTCAATTCAATGAAGATGTTTTCTGAAATTGTTTGTGTTATGTCTATTTGTATGTGATTTGTGAAGCTACACTGCCTTGTGCTCTCAGGGCTGCTGCACTGAATGGCCTTTTATTAATGGTGAAAATGGTGGATATTCATAAGCCTGTTACAAAAGGGCTAAAAATACAGCCACCACAATTTAGATGCTTTTAGGACTGGTCTATAGAGAGTCGTCACGGTCAGGCCTGCCTCTTTTCTACAAACTTCTCCCGTCTTTCATTTAGCATTTCTTAACAAAATTACTGCGTGTTGCAGGGGGGATAAATCACCCTCCAGCTATAAGATGCTGTTGACTTTGCGAGGACAGCAAAAACTGACAATGCCAATGACAAAAAGGTAGTCAAGTGCAGGCTCTTACATGATTGTAACCTGGTTTCATCACAATCAAAAATCTCTCCAGTTTCTCTGTCCACTCAAGGACTCACCTTCTGTTGAACCATGATATTTAGCCCATAGGCTTACATTCATTTTGTGAATGAAAGAGCTATGAACAAGGTGCTGCATGCATCTTTTACTTTTACTGAAGACTTTACTGCATGTTGTAGCAGTAAATCTTTGTTGTCAGTGAACACATCAGCACTGTGCAAGTTCTGGAGAATCAGTAAAACTTTTTCAAAGACATCACATAAAAAATCAAATTTATATATAAAAAAGCAACATAAAAGGTCAACAAACCTGATTTGGCCATATGTAACAATCATGTACTTAGTCTACCATTGTAGTTCCACATGATCTGTCCCATTTTGAGCATGTTTGACTGCAGCACTCTGTCAGCTCCCCAATACATTTCTTTGCCTCACTCTCCAGAAGTGTTTCAGACTATTTTCAATTTTTTGATTTTACTTCAAATGCGTCCTCTTGTATTATGAGCAAAGCAACGGCGTTGTCTCCTGCTTAATAAAGTATTGAAATGAGTTGCTGCTTATGATTTAAATAAATATTGCATTTCTATAACATCTTTATTCAGGATAGTATGATTCCCTGCTACAGCTATGTATGCATGTCCATTATAATCACACTGGTTGTGCAAATCCAATAAGGAACCACAATTTCACACAAAACGCTCATTTATTTTCAGTTGACTACAAGTTCCTGTGGAAGTAGAGCTAATGTCAAATAACGGCCTAATTGTATTTAATTAAATGGTAAATGACAAAATATTTCTGACCAGGAACCAAGTCTGAGCTTGGACCAGCTCTGCCACCTATGCTGTAAATGACCATTTTCATCTGTGGTAAAAACAAAACTAGGTCAGAACCCAGTATGAGTCTGGACCACATGGTCAAATCCTAATTTTATCAACACAGCATCATCTGACAAAGTCACAGAACAAATGAAACATGAAGACTGTATTCACTATAAAAACATCAGAGAAAAAGTAAGAGGAGACAGGCCACCTTTATTTATATTTTTAAGTTATTTTGTCAGGCTTTTGCTTTTAACTCAGTGATGCAGCGAGAGAGAGAGAGAGAGAGAGAGAGACTCATGCTCAGCTGAACCAGGTGAACCACTGGGATGCCCAGAGACAGACCGTCTTTCTTGTTTTGTCTCACACAGAGCACAGTCTCCATCCAGGATCCACAATAGTTTGGTCTTCATTCACAACTTCAACTCCAGAACATAACAGACTTTCAGAGGGAGGTCTTAATGTTTAATTGACACTGAGTTGGTCAGAGCAGTAAGCATGAACTCTTGTTACTGATGACTTCTCTCCCTCTCTCCCTTTCTTCCATCATCTGGGGTCAGGTCACGGTGGCAGCAGGTTAAACAGGGAGCTCCAGACATCCCTCTCCCTGGCAATGCTTTACAGCTCCTCCTGGAGGATCATGTAGCGTTCCACAAATTCCCACAAAGCACATGTAGACTGACCAATCAAACTCCCATGCCCCCCTCAGCAGCCTCACAGGGATAAAGAGCTGGTCCACTGTTTCATGTCCACATGCTTTAGTGTTAATGACAGAAAATGGAAGTAGTTTAGCTTTAAGGGAGCGAAGGCCTTTCCCTACAGTTCCCAAGCACCTGGGAAACAGGAGGGGCTTGGTAGACTGCAGATTGACACTTGACATTATAAGCCATCATGAAAGAGAGAGTGTGCACACAAACTAGAGCGACAACATCACTGGAACCTCAGAGGATTTATGATTAAATCCCATGTCCCACACCTGGGGCCGCCACAGGAAATTGGAGCAATACAAAGGACTCTCCCAGCAGCTTCACCTGTACTTGGTGTTTAGTGCAAATGAACAAATGTTTGTGTGCGACTGTATTCAGCTGTGTTGTTTACTTTACTGTGTTGTTGCCCAAGCCTTTAAAACCACAGTGTTTCCAGCACAGAGCTTGAAACACTGCCTACCTCTGGTTCTGGATGCAAAATATACATCAAATGTTGGTTTTCATACACTAGAGGGCGATGTTGATTTATGTTTTGAGGAGAAGATAAATGGGCAAAATCAGTGCTGACAGGCATGAAATCATCAAACGACTTTTCTTTCCACACCTCCTTATTGTTTCTGGTATCTTTGTTTTGTTTATTTTTCGCATTATATCCATTATTACTATGTAACATTTATCAAAAAGGGGGTGTGTCTGTGACTTCCAGGGATATGTTTATTGTAAGAAGCTATCATTTGGTGAGTTCTCTTTTTCTCTCTCTCTTTTTTTTTTTTTTTTTTGAATATATTTCATTTACAATGCAGGTGAAATTGTCTCCATGCATTTTATATATTGTTACTTAAAGGCCACCAAGATACCCATGAAAATAGGCCTATCTATATACAAATTGTCATGATGATTTTACTGAGATGCTTTTTCATTTAATCATAAAAATTATTGATTGAGTTCATTCATGAGCCACCCCCTTTTTCTGAGGTGTTGTACAGTCTGATGACAGTAAGGACAAAGGATCTCCTCAGTCCTGCAGTGGGATGAAATGTTGCTGCTGTAGCTGAGGAGAGTGGTTGGTGTTGTCTTAGATGTGATCTTACATTTCATTTGTCTCTCAATGATAGTCCAGAGTGAGTCCAGACTTCTGCAAACAGACCCAGCTTTTTTAAGCAGCCTGTTCAGTCTCCTTTTGTCCAGATCAGAAATGATGCTGCCCTAGTATAAAACAGTTCATTTTCCGTCTGTCTGTCTGTCTGTCTGTCTGCCTGCTTGTCTGTCTATTATTTCAATGCTGATAATGTGCCTTAAATTGGTATCTATCTATCTATGTATCTATCTATCTATCTATGTATCTATCTATCTATCTATCTATCCATCTATCTATCTATCTATCTATCTATCTATCTATCTATCTATCTATCTATCTATCAAATCCTGTGGACTGTTTAAAAAATTTCAACTATGTCAAGTGTCAACGTGCTATTGTTTTGCTGCAGCCATTAACGCCAACTCCCCGCTGTAACTGATTGGTTGATATTACTGTCAATGTCTTACGCCGACGCGTATCATTGGTTCCGGACACACTGCTGCCACACAATACACCACGCTGATTGGTCAAACCTAATGTCTGTCACGGTCAAAGTTGCAGCTCCTCTCGCTCCTATTGGCTGACAGCTCCTTCAGCATCAGGCTGCCGCTGAGGATTGGTCCGACAGACTTCAGTCATGGTTCGGTCAGACGCCATTGGCTGTTTGTGCCTGTTCAGTTTCCAGGGGTTTCTTCCAAACAGTAGTGAGAGCGACCAGGGACGAGCAGGCGGACTCAGCTATTGTCACAGGGATATGATGGTGTTGGCCCCGGAGCCGAGGCTGTGCGCTCTTCGGATCTAACTTCACACCTGGGTGAGTAAAACATTATTTCTCCGTATCTCTCTGTCCTGTGGTCGGTTGGACTAATCTTAGCGCGGGTATTTGTACTGGCGGGCGACTACTGTTTAAATGTACGTGCCTTTACTCAGTCCGTGGACTGTGGAGTGGACCACAGACGCTGCTCCACCAGTGGGTGCAGTGTACGCGGTGTGTGAAGCTCAGGCTGCGGGGATCAGTCATCTGAGCTCGTGCACTTAGACTGTGCCAGTGAAGTTAGAGCTAGCTCTGCCACGCTCCCCGACCACAGCTCGACTCGTTTAATTGATAATACGGACACATCTTTCAGGAAAACACCGTCTGTAGTATTCATTTACAGACAGCCACAGTGAGACACCCAGTGGGAGTTTGTCCCGGACCAGACCAGGTCCAGCGCAGGCGGCTTCTGGGCGAGTTGTTAGCCCGAGAGCTAACCGCTGCTAAGTGGTTTCTATTGGTTGTCTACAGTCTGCACCGACACGTCCAATGAAAACCTGTTCACGGTAAAATGAAGTCTAACCGATGCAAGCTGTTGTGCCTGCTGCCGATCAGAGCAGCTCTCCTTTGTTTTTCACTTCATCTTACTCAAGGTTTTCATGTCTTTGTGAAGTTGTTGTCTTGTTATGCAACAGTGTTGGTGTTTCTGTTACTTCCTCGGGTCAAAACCCTTTTGTGTCGTTTTATCATTACTACTTGTAGATCTAAATCGATTTTTATTTAGGCTATTCAATCACACGCCGGCTCATTTGAACATTTTTAATACATAAACATCACACGAACATAATAGTAACAGTTTATCCATGTAGTTGTGTGTAAGTTATGAGCATGTATGGCATTTATTCCGTGGACTTGTTGTAAATACATGTGGTCCAGTGGGCAGCTATTAGTGCCTCTTTGATGGAGTGTGTATTGTAGTCGGGGCTGCAGTGGTGGGTCTTGTTGTTGTTGTTGGAGCTCGCTCCTATTTCCAGTGTCAGTCTTTGTCAGCACGCTCAAACTTCTCTCTTCTTTCCTCGCGTGCCTGTGCTGACAGCACCTGTGCTTACCACCACTTGAACTGGTTTGTGGGTTGCCAGGTTGTGGTATCAGATGGATTGAAATCCTATGAAGTGTGTGGATAATGCGTCTGGCTGGTGTTTCATACACCTTTGGGCATCATGGGAAACAATGGATAGATAAACCACAAACGTATGCATCCATGCATGATTTATTATTTATGACAGATATTTTGGTCATAAAACGAGATGCCTCGGAGCAATCCTGACTCACTGGAGAGCTCAGGTATTGCAGAACAGACACACCTGGTTTAAATTACATCCAGTGATATCTGTACCAAAGCCTCACATGTACCCACCAATGACAAATGATGCAGATTACAGGTTTACTGATGTCTTAAATATCATCTGTAACCTGTTCTGCTAGATTATCTGATCTGAGCAACGCACACACTTATTTTGAAGTACTTCAACTCTCACTTACATTTATTGCAACAGAATGATTGTGGCTTTCTCTCAGTTCTGTTTACTGATGTTTTCTTCTGCTGTATCAGTAGTATTAGTATATGGTCTTGTACAGGGTGTTGCAGTGTTTTCAAGTCCATCTGTAGTGAATGTTTGAATGTTAATTAGCTGTAAATATATATATATGTGTGTGTGTGTGTGTGTGTGTGTGTGTGTGTATAATCTCAAGGGTAATTTGTAGGACTTTCTGAGGGCAAATGTGACATGGACAGACATACCAGACATGGGCCTCTTGTCAAGTCACTGTCTGTGCACACTTGTGTTTGCGCACACTCACACACACACACACACACACATAGATTATCCTGTCTTGCAGTGGCACAGCTCACCAGTGGAATATCAACACAGCGTTTAAATAGACTGGAGCCTTGTAAAGAAGTGACAGTCAGTAGGCCTGAGCTTGTTTACCCGCAGCTAGCATAGTTGCAGCACTTAACTTGTTTCCCAGGGTCACTGTGTGTGTGTGTGTGTGTGTGTGTGTGTTAGGAGGAGGTCGTGAGGTACTGTAATGGCTAAGCTGCAAAAGTAGGTGTAGTAGATGAAAACTGCTTTTAGTTTTCCTGAAGCATCATCATTGTAGAAAACCATGTGTTGTTTGTTAATGTTTCACTGTATTCTGTGATGTGAACATGTCGACTTCAAGCTAACTGAACAGCATAGGAAAGATCACCCAGGCTGGGTCAGGCTTCAGGAAAAATCTGTACGGTGAAAACATTAAAGAGGAACAAATAATTTTTTACAGAAACACAATGATCACACTTTTCAAGTCCTCCTCAAGTCCTCCTCCTCTTGCAACATCCAACCAAACATTATTACGACATGTTCACTTATTCAGTTAATTCACTGTTTATTGGCAAATATTTGATCATGATATCAAACAAATCCTGAACTCAGAGAAGCTCTTGGTTCTAACGTTTCCTGTAAAGAACATGATGCCTCTCCATTGGTCTGATCATAGCTAGATATTCAAAATTCTCAAGCACTTAGCAGCAGTTTAATGTAGCTTCAGATCAGATGTTTGCACAATGAACTAGGAAAAGAAACAGCAGTGTTTCATCCTGCTTAGTTTTGAGCACATGAATGAGAGTAGGCCTTCTGCCAGGCCAACACTAGCAAACATGGGCTTTGATTCACTGGCTAACCTTTGGCCACTCCCTGTGAGGATGACCTGTGGACTGAAACGCAGCACATACTGAATGTTTACATTTCTGGGTCAGTGTTCTTCTAAATGTGGTTTGTTTTTTTACCAGTGATAAAAATTCTGTTGATGGGTATTAGACTTAAAACAAGATCTAAATGGTGACTTTAAAAATCACATTTGTCTCATACACATACAGTCATCAGACTATAAGGCGCACCTGAATATAAGATCTACAATTGTTCCATATATAAGTATAAGACCGTATATAAATCCTGCTATTGTCGGGACAAGGTGACTGTTTTGCACATTTGTAAATCTTTCAATCACAATCAAACTTTCACATCTTTGACATGACGAACAGCGTTCGTGCAGTACACAAATAATACGACGGTGCGTCATAGTAGTAGTGCAGTATAACAAAAAACAAAGCTTACAGCGCTTGACAAGGCAATAACAATAACGTTTAATGGCTAAATTTAATTCTAACACTGCATTTGGGCTCACTTGGTTTGTTTTACTCTCTTTACCTGGTGCGAACTGTCATAGTTAAAAAACCAATCATTAGCAGGGTCCAAAGCAAGTGAAAAAGTAGCGGCTTATAGTCCGCGGTAGTTAAATAAAGGCTGAAACATGAAGCACCAGACTGTGATGTATATTCTGGAAGTAGTCAGATCCACAGCAGGTGTTCTCTTTTCTGCTTATTGTCAAATACAAATGACATTTAGTCTGTGAGGATGTGTGTACATGTATAAAGTAATTTACAATAATTAAAATTGTGAGTGCCCATTCCTACTGATAGAAAAGGAAGAAAGAACTGGCCAATGCCCAGGCTCAACTTCAAGCACCCTCCTCACTGGCTCAACAACAAAATGACCCAGAGGCTGACTGAACAGGAAAAGGTCACATCTCAGTTCCTTAAAGCTGAAAGGAAAACTACGCACCTGTCACCATCATGGTAAGAAGTGGAAGTTTTGGATCAGTGAGCAAGACCCTCAGCCCCCTGACTGAGTTCACAGATGCACCGTCTGGGGCAGAATACGACAGTGTGTCGGACCTCAAACCTGTGTTACCTGTTCTCCATATTACTGTTCTGACTCCAGCTCAAGGTGACACAGACCTGACAAAAGACCTGCGGCGGTCCATCCTACAGAATTTAAATGAGAAATACTCTGTCCCTCCAACAGATGACCTGCCAGATACAGCCTCCATCCTAGGTCCATGTGCCAAAGCATCGTACAGCACAGACGACAGCAAAGAACACATCAGAACCAGAGCTGCAGCAGAGAGTCAGTCGCTGCAAGAGAGGTGAATCATACTGAGATGCAGCTGAAATACTCTGGCTAAAATTGATTTCTGAGAAGCACACTGTTATCACTTGATGTCATACACAAATGTAATAATTGTAAGATGGACACGTGCCCTGATGATGGACAGTGTCTGATCTCCTCCCAGCTGTGACTTGGTTGTTCCTGCTTCTTTGCCAGGACACCTAGTGGAAGTCCACCTCCTCCACCACTGTTTCTCTGTGTGAATGGTTCATCACACACGTTACACGCATGGATGTTGTAGTGTTTCTATGAGACCCACATTTTCTGACATCAGTGGTAACATGAAGGTTTTAAAAGGTTGTCATCACAAAGACAGAAGTGTAAATGTGTCTGCACAAGTGAACATACACTCATGCACACGCTAGTGCTTCTCGTCTTTTGTTTTTCGTTGACAACACAATCCAGCCACACACACAGTGAACACCAAACACCCTGTGACTGATCTGCTGTGGCTCTGGTCCAAAACTGCATGTCATCAAGTGTGTATGTGTGTGTGTGTGTGTGTGTGTGTGTGTGTGTGTGCGTGTGTGCCTCTATCATCTCAAACACACACACACACACAGACATTGACACAAACAAAAGCAGTGTTGCTGCTGAAACTGCATGTCCTCTGTTGTGTGCTGTCCATTCATTTTCCTGTTTGTCTAACATGTCCCACTAACATCATCACATCATCCTGTGTCTTAGTGCTTCTTACCATGAGTGTGGCTTCATGCTGCCTCGACTTTACATAGCGTCACTTCTGGTGAGTGTTCACATTTCACATTAAAAGTTGCAATGAAACAAAAACACTGCAGCTGACTGGGCCTGGTATGAAAGACAGAGTCACTGTCCAAATCTACCAACAAATGTACCCACACACTGATGTCACAGTTCAGCAGAGGATGTGAGTCTGTGCAGCAGATTTAATGAACAGGAAGACACTCGAGACAGTCCTCCTGTGAAAAAACCAAACAAGCCAAGCCTAGATTGTTTGTGCATTTCACCATATATTGTGATGCTGTTATTCATACAAAAGTATTCAATATATTGCTGTTTGTTACAGTCTCTTGCATTATATCTTCATCACTGATTACACAGCAGTCCCACAGGTTTATGTTTTCATGTATGATACAGCTTCAGATGTCTGAAATGTAACTCAAGTCCAGCCGCAGTGAAATAGTTGAATTTTTTTTTACCACGTGTCTGATATCAGTGCATTATGAATCCCCCAAAGACAATGTCTCATTTTGAAGGGAGATAATAATTCTACCTCTTGCCATGTTGGTATGCAGCAAGGGGGAGAGATAAGTGAAGGTGTATGAATGAGAAATGGGATTGAACCAAATTCCATATCCAGAGGAGGCTGTGAATGATAATGTGACGCAGGAGATCAGTTTTTGATTCAGTGTCAAAGTAGCTGTTTAAGTTGTTTGTATAATTCATGAACATTTAAAAACAAAGTTAAATGCATGAACAGTGGCTATTTGAGTGCGAGGGCAAGGTTTTGAGAGATGTGAAATCAATAAATCATACCCTCAAACTGATAAACCATGCTCTTGAACTAAGATAATTAAGTCTGGAGAAACTTCCATATGAAACCAGCTTGTGGCTGCTGGCAGCTTTAAAGGGTTTGAACCCACAGCCACTGCTTCTGCCTGTGTCATTGCATTACGCCATCTAAATTAATCTGGCATATTTGACCTTGTCTAAAGTGATTCCTAACAGCATGTATACTTCATATTGACTCTGTGGTTTATTTCCCTTTCTCTCTCATTGAACAGCACAACGGATTATCGCAGCTGACTCCCTGGAGGCGCCGGAAGAAGCCACCATGTCAGTGACCGTTCATGAGAATCGTAAATCCCGCACCAGCACGGGATCCATGAACATCTCACTGTTCCACAAGCCGTCACATCCTGACAGCGTCCTGACTCACCTGAACACCATGAGAAAACAGTGCATGTTCACTGATGTCACCCTGTGGGCGGGGGATCGCTCTTTCCCATGTCACAGGTAAAATCCTCCTGACACTTGTTCCATCTACTAGATTCACACAACCATTGCCACAGTGTAACACATCAACACAAATTAACTTGACTAAAGCTGTGTTGTGTTGCAGGGCAGTCTTGGCAGCATGTAGTCGTTACTTTGAGGCCATGTTCAGCGGTGGACTACGAGAAAGTCTGGACAGCGACGTGAACTTCAGAGACAGTATACATCCTGAGGTGCTGCTGCTGCTGCTCAACACAATCCAGCACAACACTCACTTATACTTTTCCTTCTGGACATTAAAGCTTCTGAGTGATTGCTGTGATGGCAAATTAGTCAATGTCCACTTCCCCAGCAGCTACTATAGAAGCCACAAAGTCTGCTGGTGTCAGCAGCACACTCACAGTTGTGTTGACAGCACTCTAGTGCACTAGTAAGAAAGGAGACCATTACTTTATGGTGTATTAAAAACTTGAGAATAGAGATGGGAAAGCAAGTGATGGAAATGGATGGATGGATGGATGGAAATGACTCAAGGACACTGATTAGATTTTGTCCAGCTAAAGGTCAAGGTTATATGAATGCAATATCTCCAAAATGTCCCCTTAAGATTTTGCACAGATTTTTCTTTGGACTCGAGGATGAACTGGTTAAACTGTGCTGGTCAAAGTTCAAAGCCTCTCAGCTGATTTCACAAAACACTTTTTAGCCATTACTCAGGAGTTCATACAGTCATAAAGGCAAAACACACAAACACAACACAAATGGTTAATACTTTCCATGACTCTGGGTGTAACCTGAAACCAGTCTAAGTGGCGGAGGCTGACCATGAGTCAGTAATTGTTGTTTAATAATGTATGAAGTAACTTAGCCAGGTGATGCGGTCAGGCGCTTAAGGATTAGACTGTGTCTAACAGTCGCTCATAATGTAAATGCCATTATTTCCCTCCTCTTTTCCCTCCTCCTCCAGGTCCTGGAGCTTCTGCTTGACTTTGCCTATTCTTCTCGACTCATTATTAATGAGGAGAATGCTGAGTCACTGTTGGAGGCTGGCGACATGTTGCAGTTTCATGACATCCGGGATGCAGCTGCTGAGTTTTTAGAAAAAAACCTGCACTCTTCCAACTGCCTGGGGATGATGCTGCTATCAGACGCCCATCAGTGTAAAAGACTGTACGAGCTGTCTTGGAGGATGTGTCTGTTGCACTATGAGACGGTAAAGATTACATCTTTTCTCAATATACGGTTTCCATCAGTCTGTATCTGCGTAATGTCTGAGTTCCTGTAGCTGCACCAGCCACATCAATGCAGTTTATTAGTGGACAGCAGCAGCTGATATAAGACCAAACAAAACCTAAAATAAACCAAACTTCACAAAAGATTGGGCGAGAAGTGTGAAGAATATGTAATTTCAGAGACTTGCATAAACTGTGGGAAATTAAAACCACAGCTGATAAGGTCTAAACTGGGGCTGCACAATGAACCACAGTGTAATTTAAATCAGCAACACCCAAATCACAGATGCGTCATTCTGTTTTGATGAAGATAAAATGTGTCACAACGTTTTTGTGGATTGTTAGCACCATTAGTGTTGTGTAACGGTTTGTTTGATGTGATTTTCTCAGGTCTTTTACTAATTATACATATTTTAAAGTGAAAATGAGGCAAAAATGTTCACCAGACCATCCATGAGTATGATACCCAACAGGTTGATTGAACACATGTCTGTCTCTCCTGCAGGTCAGAGAGTCAGAGGATTTCTACAGTCTGTCGAAAGACAAGCTGCTGGAGCTGATTCTGAGTGATGAACTGGAGATAGAGGATGAACAGGTGATGAACCCTCTCCTTCCATTTTTACATTTCCTGCCTCTTTATGCCCTCTCTTATTTAATGAAATTACTACTGCTGATGTTTTCGGCCTGATGAACCCCTCTGCAGATAGATGAGAATCACCAGTTTCTATTATCTTCCCATTCCTTATTTTGACCCCAATAATGATTTTTCCCAGATGTATTTTTTAACATCTGTTGTAGCTGTGTTCTGTTGAGCAGACCAGATGACTGGTTCTTTTTAAGTAGGAGATGATGATTGTGAATGTGATGTGAAATTGGCAGGTTGTGTTTAACTCTGTGATGCGGTGGGTCCGATTCGATTTGGAGCATCGTCGTCATCACCTACCTGAGCTGTTGAGGGGCATCCGGCTGGCTCTGCTTCCCTCTGAATGTCTGCTGGAGGCCGTTGCCTGTGAGGAGTTGGTTATGGCTGACAAGAGGAGCAGGTAAGCTGTGATGAGCTGTCTTCTCACACTTAAGACAATGTCCAGACCCAGAGTCTTAATCATGTAGTGTACAGCAAGAGATCTGTGGGTTGGATTGTGCAGAAGAAACATCATCAAGACTCAGTGTGATTTTTTAGACAGTGACATACAGGGCTCAGTTTAAACATTTCAAAGCAAGGTGTCGGGGGGAGAAAAACTTATTCATAGGAAGAAATCTCAAAATGTCTTTGACAGAGGACCTTCAGAGAGCCATCCTGCACCTGTTCTGGCCACCACTGGGCCCAAGCTGCAGCCTTCTATCTGCCTGTGGCTAGAGGATGGCAAGGGCTGGCGCAGAGTCAAAAAAATGGCTCCTTTAGACTTTGGACTGCGTAAACACTGCTGTACAATTGCTATGAAAACTGGGTAGATCTTTTGTGTTGCTGAGGAGAACAGGATGTTTGTGCTTTGATATACAGTTCCTCCTGCTCCAAACTGCAGACCTTCCTGGACTGACACCTTTTTATAGCTCTGTGCTGCAGGCATGGCAGGTTTTTAAAATTGCACAGGACGCTTTTAAGGGCCCAGGTAAGGAGCTGCTTGAGGACCCTTGTTCTTTAACAACCTCATAAAGTCCAAAATGCTGCAGTCTGTGAGCCAGTTGGGTGAGTTGGTTGGGTGCACTAAACTGGGGCTGATAATGATGATGGAGAAAGGGGCAACCTCACCTTCATCCGCCTAGTGTGGTGAAGGAAGTCTGTGCTGCTCCACCACAATCGCTGAAAGCTGTCCTGTGACCAGTGGAGCAAAGGGTGTGAGTACCGCCTCCCTCTCTGTCTACAACCCCAGCTGAAGGGAATGACAGGAGGCCGGAGGTCAGATGGCATCTTTCGCAACCCTTCAACTGGGCGTAGACTGTGTTTTCAGTGGTGAGACTGAGACCCTTGAACATTTATTTGTCTGTCCATGATGTTTGACCTTCCATTTCTCAATTTTTTTTCCTCCATAGCACTGTGTTAAAAAAGAGGACTGTACACATGCTGGTGAACTTTTTACCTGGTTTTGCCAAGTTGACCATCTGGCTGACAAACAGAAAGCAGGCTCAAAATGCTGGCATTGTACCAGATTTAGAGGATCCACAGAGGGCTCGTCTGGGAGAGGAACACACTTCCTACCAGATGATGGACAGAATGCAGGCTTTCAGTAACATGTGGTCTGTGGAAGAAGATGGAGAGTTTATTGTACATTTTTGATTAGAGAAACACATTTTTGGCCATGTTGACTGGATTTCTGACTATATTGTTTTTGCCCTGAGGTGATGATGTGAGTCTTCTGCTGACAATGGGAAATTTAAAACCAAAACTTTCTCCTCTCTCCCTTGCTCTACTCTTCTCTCCCATTGTCCACTTGACTCTCTTTCTTCTCTTCCTGAAGAACATCCATATCCTCTATTGAGTTGTTTGTGCTGAGGCTGTTACTGCAGAATAAGGTCAAACATGTAGTGAGGCTATTTAACAAACATGTCCATGCTGTACGTCTCCACAGGTCAATAGTAGAAGAGGCCATGCAGTGTAAGAAGAAAATCCTTCAGAACGACGGAGTGGTGACGAGTCCCTGCGCTCGGCCTCGTAAGGCAGGACACACACTGCTGATTCTGGGAGGCCAGACCTTCATGTGTGACAAGATATACCAGGTAAAAATCCTTTATACTTACAATACATACAAGTTGCACCATATGAAGTATATATTGTCCCACTGACTTAAATGGTATTAAGTGAGAGGCATTATCTCACATAGTAGAGTACACTCCTAATTGATTAAAGATTATCCAGTCCGGTTCCTGACTGTGACTGCACACAGCAGTAGCCTGACACTTATTGATGAGGGCTCTGAGGGGGCTGGAGCGTATCCGGGCTGACACTTGAGGAGAGACAGGCTAAATTCTGGACAACAGCCAATCACAGGGCCGACATTCGTAGTTTGTTTACATGCACTTAAGTGACCAGGTTGCTCAGAGTACATACATTCATTTGAAAACAATATGATGATTTTAACACAAATTTGTGGATACGTATTGATAGTGAAGTCACTGAGAGGAGCATCAACACAAGGTGAGCAGATGATGTTGCTTCCACCTGCCCCCTAGAGGCTGTTACTGAAGCCCAGAGCTGTTGTTGTATGACTCATGTCCCTTTGAACAAAGATCAGACCAGTCAGCCCTGGATATAAAATCACCCTGCTCTCACTGTGTTGTCTACTGCTGGCAGTGGCAGAGGACGGTTGTCTGATTCAGTATATGAAATAAAGATTGGAGAAATCGTTGATTTACTGTAACCACTGTTTATTACAAAGTTAAAATATCATCCTATGATTAACTGAATCATATAAACTGACTTTGGAGCAGCAGGCACAGCATTGGACCACATGAACGGGCATGTAATGAATCAACTGAGGGAGAGGCACACACCTATATTGATCCAGCCTTGTGTGACTTGTTTCAAAGAATTGTATGGATGTATACTCAAACAGAAAATGCTGTCGCACCATATTGTTCAGCCATTTGCCATGACACAAGAACCAGTGACTTGTTTTATGGCATTCAGGTGGTTGCAATCTGCCTTTAACTTGTATTCCCTCATCAAAATGAATGATCCCTGTGGTTGATCCTTTTTTAGGTTGACCATAAAGCCAAGGAGATTATACCCAAGGCCGACCTCCCAAGCCCCAGGAAGGAGTTCAGTGCATGTGCCATTGGTTGCAAGGTTTACGTGACGGGAGGTAGAGGATCAGAGAACGGTGTGTCTAAAGACGTGTGGATCTACGACACAGTCCATGAAGAGTGGTCTAAAGGAGCTCCCATGCTGATAGCCAGGTGAATCACATATGTTACAAATACATTTAGAATAGTATACAGCAGGGATGGGCAAGTCATTCCACAAAGGGCCACCGTGGCTGCAGGTTTCTGTTCCAACCAAGCAGCAGCCCACCAGACTTGACTCAGTTAATCAACTGATCTGACTCTTCAGACAGCTGATTGGTCAAGCTGTGTGCTCTGGTATACAGTCATGTATACACATCCATGCAATTCAGTTTCAGTAAGTTACTGGTGTATTTCAACCTTTCTGGATATTTGGATAAACTATGTGGATGGAAGCTACATTCAAAATACAAGAAGGGCTTATTTTCATAACAGTCATTCATTCCTACAATACAGAGTTTATGTTAGTGCTGTATGATTATTCAAATTGCAGTTAGCAATTACAATTTCAAAATGACAACCCAGTTTTATTTTTTTTATTAGCTCTCTGCATGACAAGATGCTGTGGTGATTTTATGAGCCACTTTGTTTGACTAAGGTGTGGTACACTGGAGACAAAGGATCTCCTGAAACTCTCAGCTCTGCAGAGCAGTAAGATGAGACATTGTTGCTGCAGTAGCTGCTTCTCTGACCTGCCGAAGTATTGTGGAGATTATTTTTTGGTCTTGTCTGTGAAATCCTGCATCTTATGTTACTCAACTCAGTGAGTCCATACTCCTGCCAACCACTGTCACAACATTTTTACCCAACATGTCCTTGTGTTCAGCTGCTGCTCCAGCAGACTGCAGCATAAAACAGTTCACTGGTCACAACTGACTGATCAAGCATGAGCAGCATTCCCTATTTCACTGCAGATGTCAAAGGAGCAGACTCTTCATGTGGACAGAACCTGTGTTCAGGGACCAGTTTAGTGAGCAGCTGCACACCTAGGTATATGCTGTTACACATTACATTAAACTGTGGCAGGGTTTCTGCATTACTGGACAAAGATGTCAAGTATCTCCTGGACATTTGCAAAGGCATTGACAATCGGTGATTGTTCTGATCATCATCATTTACCAATATCATCATACACCAGCACAACCTTAGCTGCAACATGACAAGTATGATTATTACAGTAAATGTCCTGACAGATAAAGAAACAGCTGGAGCTTACAAAAACAAAGCTCAACTACAGAAGTGGTTTGCAATATGACAGGTCCTCACATAGATACAAAGAAATCACTGGTCTGCTGCCAGGGCAAATGAATAGATTGTAGGGGAAACACTGCACATTATAGAGTGTTAAATGAAAAGCCCATTGTGTAAAGTAAACACACAGGCACATAATGTGGTTGTTCTATCCGCAGGTTTGGCCATGGCTCAGCTGAACTAGAGAACAGTCTGTATGTGGTTGGAGGTCACACAGCCATCGCTGGAGTTTTTCCTGCCTCTCCATCTGTCTCCCTGAAACAGGTCAGAGACACATCTATGTTTTCATGGGTATAGCCTTGTTATCAACAGTTTTTATCTCAGTTTTAACAGTGAATAGATAATGATGTGGACATGCACATCAATACTGACATCTTGTAATCTGATTATTAGTGGGTGAAATCTCTGCTGCTGCATTTACTCTGACTCAGACCAGGCATTAGCACTGTTCCTTAGTCTGGGATGAGCAGTGATTTTCAGCCACAGCCTCTAAGTGTCATGTTTCACTTGTTCCCAGGTTGAGCGCTATGACCCTCTAAGTAATAAATGGACCATGATGGCTCCTCTGCGAGATGGAGTCAGTAATGCTGCTGTGGTTAGTGCTAAACTCAAACTCTTTGTGTTTGGTGGGACTACCATACACAGAGACAAGGCCTCCAAGGTTTGTGCATTTGATGATTTACCTTTCTTACATGACATCTTTCCACAGTTCACTCTTCACTTATCTTCACGCTCTTGTCTGATTGTATGTGCACTCCTACAGTCAGTGTTAAGCCCTTTTTCCACTGGTCAAAAAACCTGCTAACGTCAGGCTTTTATTCGCACTGGGGAAAGGTTCAATATGCATTCACACCCTGATCAAAGTACTCTGAATCAGGGATGATCAGGCCACATGATCATTATTAGCATATTATCATTTGAATACATGATCTAAGGTTGGGAATTAACATTTCTAATCACCAATCACCTTCAAACTGATCACTGAGAGAAGTTCTGTGTGATGTACAGGCTACCAAAATGTGTGTGAGACTGATATAATGTACACTATCTGCGATGCATGCCCAAAATGATCAGTATCAGCCATGGCTCAGTCAATTACACTCACAATTAAAAGCACTGTTAGCAAAAGGAATGTGATTGGGCCACCACAGACTGCTGAATTTGCAGGTATGAATCAAGTCTGGAAAAGGGGTCAATCGGCTATTAACAGCTTATTGAAACAACCTGCTGATTGTTTTTAGGAAAACAATGCAGATGTTGTGAATGATCAGCAGCAGCTCAGCCGAACCGTCTAATTTCCTGTGCCCTCTGTATCCAGGTCCAGTACTACGACCCTGTGGGAAACCGCTGGAACATTGCAGCTGAATGCCCCCAGCCGTGGCGGTACACAGCGGCCGCGGTCTTAGGGAGCCAGATCTTCATCATGGGTGGTGACACTGAATTCACTGCTGCCTCTGCTTATCGCTTTGACTGTGAAACCAATCTGTGGACTCGAGTGGGCGACATGACATCCAAGCGGATGAGCTGCCACGCTGTGGCCTCAGGAAATAAGCTGTATGTGGTGGGAGGATATTTTGGGACGCAACGGTGTAAAACACTGGACTGTTACGACCCCACGTCAGATAGTTGGAACTCCATCACCACTGTGCCTTATTCTCTGATCCCCACTGCCTTTGTGAGCACCTGGAAACACCTGCCAGCCTAACACAGAGACGCCAGATGCCAGGAAATCCATTTACACTGTAAGTGACTGACATTAATACCTCTGTAAAGACTTTTTCAAACATGTGAATGTGTTGACCTCTCAAAGCCACTGCACAAAGCATGCGGCCCTCTATAGGCAGAGAGATCCACAGTGGCTTTTGTTAAAAAAAGAAAAAAAAAGTCACTGTAACTACAAAAGTATTGACTCAGCTTCTACAATCATTAACCAAAAAAATGATCATTCGGAAAGTTTTGGAAAGTTAATTTGACCTAGATTATTATTTACAGGGTTTGAAGGAAGCAAATGTTTATGTCAGCTGAAGCTAGATGAACCACCACATCATGTCAGAGTCACTGTAAAAAATAATACTCTCCACTGAAGTGGCTAGTTTCAGCAGCAGTTTAGCTGCATTATTTCATTTACAGATAACTATGGGAAATCTAACAATACATATTAAGCTCAGCCAACTAAACTGCAGTTTGAGATGAGGCCAGTCAAAGCTGTGTCACAGCTAGCCAACAGATGGCTGTCAGGTCCTGTAGCAGATACTAACCCTCTGACTTTAGCTGTGTGATTAGCTTCTTCCTCGCAGAAACTCCATATTCACAATATAAATACTGACATATTCAGATACAGGTCAAAGTCTGTTTTGACCAAATATGGAGTTCCAGGAGTGCTCTACTAAAAACATTCACTCTGGTCCTGTGTGTGACTGACCTGTGAACATTTCTGTTATTGTCCTCACTGTCTGGTCATTAGCTGGAGTCATAAAAGTGAATCATCATGTGGCCAATATGGGGCAAACGTCACCCGTGTGCCCCTCAGTACTTGTGTGTAACTGAGAGCCTGTGTCAACAGGTGCTACACTCCTATTGAAACAGACAGGTAAAAAGACAGAGAGAGCAGGGTAGAGCGAGGAAGAGAAACAAAACCAACACAAAGAAATTTCATTTGAAGATTTCAGTCTCTGCCAACCACATCATGTTAACTGTTACAGGGACAGTTCAGGATTTTTGACCTGTGCCATATCTCACTTTGGCATCTTCTTTGTCCACAGGCCATGGAGGTGTGTATTCACTTGTTGTGTTTCTGTATGAGGTGTAACTGCACAGAGAGAAAGAAAGAAACACATCTCATTTTAAAATACAGCTTTTACTAGAACAATGTCATAAGTAAAGTATCAGTACTAATAAATTGGGGTATCCCATGTTACCATAGTTTTTAGTATCAGTAAATTAGGCAACACTCCTCCAGCACTTTAAGATGTGCTGGATAATGAGGCAGTAGGTTGGGAGGAGATTCCCCTCCTAAGGACTTGATGGATGTTGGTAAATGACAGCCAGGCGCCCTCTGCTCCTGAGGTCCTTCCTACTGTACTAAAGTAAAACTGACAGCTGGTGTCAGCAGGTGCTGGAGTCCTGTTGGAGAGACAGGTCCAGAGACACAGAGAGGGAGACAGGTATAGAGAGGGAGAGAACCACAACCCGCACAATAGGTGCACAACAGAACAGCTAAACCTCGTGTAACAATAGCAAACTGCGTCAGGTTTTCAGAATGGATGACAGATTGTGAACGAGAGAAATGTCATTATTTACTGCGGTGTATATAATTATAGGCCCACTGTAAAACCATTACATCTGAAATATTTCATCGTACAGGATTAGGTTTCAACAACATTAACACACAACAACTGTTGAACTGGTCTGTATTCTACTTTTACTCAACAGTATCATCACCATAAACTACATTTGAGTCTGTAGACAACATCTGTAGACACTGTATCTGAGATTACAGAGGCTGTATATGACTATAAACAATATCTAAGAGTTAGAAACTATAAACATCATTGACACTAGACTGTTTATACGGACTATAAACTATATTTGAGACTGTATTGATGCAGCAGTTTTGAATCTGAATCAATTTTATTGTCCAAGTATGGACATACCATACCAAGAATGTGACTCTGGTTTAGTGTTGCTCTCAAGTTATAAAATAGACAGTGACATTAAAATGGATATTCCTGTAGAATGACTCCCTCATCTTTTACATAGAAATCACAGGCTGTTATACCAAGGAAGTCAGGGAGGTCAGTTATGTCTCAGTATGTTCACACGTTAAAAAAAACATGAATAATTTCAGTCTGATCTTCAGTTACTTGAAGTTTTACTGCCCCATATTAATCTTCTCAAACTCCCAGATGTGAGAGTTTCTGCCTGAGGAACCGTTTAAAGGTCAAATGATGAGCAGACTATGCTGCAGTAAAAGGCTCTGTCTTCCTCTGCCTTCTGTTACTGCAGGGAGAAGC
Organism: Caranx ignobilis; assembly: GCA_021432705.1. Classification (NCBI taxonomy): domain Eukaryota; kingdom Metazoa; phylum Chordata; class Actinopteri; order Carangiformes; family Carangidae; genus Caranx; species Caranx ignobilis. The sequence continues at coordinate 67,446,062 of MU269990.1, read as the reverse complement.
CATGCAGTGGAACAGCAGCGTATAAATATCCTTCATCCATATCCACACAGTGCTGCATCATTGCCACCCCCCCTCTCTTTGCTCCTACCCCCACCCTTCAGAGATTTATGTTATGAAACAGGGTTCACATCCATCTCCTCTGTCGTGTTCTCTCTTTTTCTCTCTCATTCATTCACCTCCTGTTTCCACTACTTACTGTCTACCTACACATCTCTTATGGAAGAGACTTTTTCCTTTGAAGCCTGAGATCATTTTTGAAGTGTCTCTGCTATGTTGTCTCCCCTACAGGACAGGTAATCCCTACAGCTCCACAGCTCAGATTTTCACCACAGCTTATGAGACAGAGTGACATTTTCCAGGGAGTAGTCTCCTCCCACAGCATCACAAACAGCTTCTCCACCTGTGATTAAAATCCAGTAAAGAATGGAAAAGTCTCAGCTGAAGCAGCAGAACAGATATTAGGCTGATGAGTAAAAAGTAATGGTCAAAGACTGTTAAGTGGAGTGAAAACAATAAGACTCCTCAGTTTCTCCCTCATTGTCCTCTACAGGTAATGATGGAGGGCTGTGTGGGGGGTCAGGATAAACAGCCTGTGATGTATCTGCCTGTGGACGCTCAACGTGTTCTAACCTTTGTCTTTGTCTCTGTCCTCTTGTCGTCTTCAGGAGGTGATGGCAGCTGGAGGAGAATCTGAGACTCAGCACAGGACCAATCCTTTACAAAGACAAGCTGCACCTCACTAACTCTCAGTCAGTGTTGAGTGGTGCAGCTGACGAGTTAACAGTTTACCACCCAGGTCTTAACACAGAGGATCTCTCTGAGTGCTTCCTAAACAATGTGACTCTACTCAAACACCTTGATGAAGCTGACTGGCTGATGGATGGAGCACTCATAGAAACCAATGAGTGTGTGTGCGTGTGTGTGTAAGTGTGAGTGTGTGCCTGCACATACGTGTGTATGTAACCATTACATAACCATTCCAGTGTAAAGACAGAAGCTGCCAGATGAGAAAAACACAAGAGCACTGCACCAGGATCAGCTTCCTGTGCACTGCACACACACTGTACTAGTACTGCTGTTTACAGCAGGGGATTGAAACAGTGGTGGGTATAGGTGAAGTGAATATGTCAGTACATCAAGTAACTGTCAGGATATTTGGCATCATCAATATTTGAAAACAAACTTTTATTGTTTAAGTGTAAGGATTGAACAGTGTTTTCTTGGTGCTGCATGGAATGAATTGTTGTTATTGGTATGTGTTTGGAGACATGTTGTTGACACGACAACAGACTTCATCCTCCAGGTCCTTTAGGAAATGTACAGGTGCTTGTGGAGCATCAAAAACAAACTGACTAAATCCTCAGCGGAGTGATTCAACACGAGCAGCAGGTCACAGACGTTAAACCGGTCGCTGATCACACATTCAGACAAACAGTCAAACAGACTGCGGAACACACTCTGTGACTGTGTTCACAACCAGCGATGCAGTAAATCAAGGACCTCCAGTCCGACTTCACACAAGGAAAATCTCCAAACTGTGGACAGCCCTTCCTTGTAGATTCAGCTCAACACGAGACACTTGTTGTTTCCACTGGCCTGAGTTCACAGTGTCACAGTAACTGTTGGATCCTCACTGCATCGTGCTCAAACCACAGTGACAACACAGTATTTGAAGTCCATGTTGTCCTTTTGGCGAAGAGGCTGTATCCAGAGTGACAGCTGTCTTGCCCGAGCCTCAGTACAAACATTTGATGTGACAGTGTTTGCTTATTTTTTTTTTTTTTACTAGGGATGCCTCGATTGATTGGCAGCCAATAATTACTGGCTGATTTTCATTAGAAATCAGTGAGCAGTGGATGGGAATTAATGCTTCTAGTCACCCATCACCTGTGGTTAACACTCTGGTGTCTCCGGCTGAGAGCACCGTGTGCTGTGCAGTGCACTTCCACCTCCCACCTTGTCCACTGCGTCAGCATGTGACAGGCCACAACAACAAGTCAACATGAGCTGTGTGTAACTTTCACAAAGTGTGTGAAGCTGAAAGTATGCCGTCTACAGTGCATGCCACGACCTCACTCATGGATGATATCAGTGTGTTGCTATCAGGTATTGAGGTTGATTGAGGTATCCCTACTTTTACTTTTGCCTTTCCTGAGTGATAAAGTGTTAAGACCTTTGCCAAGCTCTGAATATAATTTACATGATGTGAAACCAAAGGAGGACATTTAGGAGCAAGGTCATTGGGTTTGATATAGATGCACAAGAGGCAGTTGAACAGTTCCACTTGAACTCCTTTGTGTTTCAGTGATGGAGGAAGGAGCAGCCAACACAAACTGAAAACTAACATGGTGCAACAGGAAGACCAGGGTTGTGGCACATGGCCGAAGTCACAAAGTCTTATATCAGACAACATGTGTTGTCAGGTTTTTATAGGATACATATGAGAAGCACAGAACAGCCTTGTGGATGGTGTCCTGCAGAAACCATCACTGTCCTGCTGAATCCTTATTGTTTCTAATGTAAAACTTCTGATCACTTGATATTGATCAGCACATTCATTAACAGTGTTGCAATTCCCCTTGATGACAAATTCAAAAATGATAAAGGTTTGTGCAGGACACAGATGCATCATGGCTGATAAGTTTTATTGTCTCTGTAATAATGTACAGTATTTGATGGTGTTTAAGTCCTTTTGCACTTGTCCCTCGTCCAGCTGTTCACAGCTGCTATGAGGTGTGGTGTATAAATCTTGAGTTGATTCACTTTGTGTAGTTGGATTTCAGCTTCTGCACACAACAGAGGAGAAATACTCTTCAGCTGTTTTATAGTGGAAGATGGTGTTTTTGAAATGATTTGGAAAATCTACAGGAATTTCTCTGAGGAACATGTTAGATACTGTCTGTTTGTATTGGTGAAAATAAAAAGTGACTTACTTTTTCAAATCTGACAATAATGTCGTTTTTGTATATCCAGCTTCAGCTTCAGGAAACCCGTTTATTTAAAGGATCTTTTTAAAAATGTCAGGTCACAGAAGAACAAAGCGATGGCTTGTTACTGTTGTCATATTTATTTGTGGTACAGTCTTGTGTGGTGCGTGGCTGCAGAATCCAAGACCATCAGGGACAGTGGTGACGTCATGGCACCGTAGGGGAAATAATGACAGAAATATGCTTTGCCTGGGCAGCAGCTTTGGAGACAGAGACATCAAGCAGCTCATCCTTCTCTCAGACAGCTGACTGCAGGCGGAGGATTTCACCCTCCCACTATGAGAGAGCAAGATAAGTCCACACAGACACTATAATCAACAAAAGCAGAGTGTTTTGTTGCGACATCATTTTCAGAAGTGCTTGTTGGCTTGCCAGTTTCTGAACACAAATATGTCTCTGTGGACACCCTTTTATAATTCATGGACCTTTAATATACAAGTATACATGTATGAAGTTTATTCAACTTTAAGGCCACACCCACAGACCTGGAGAGTTGCTCAGTGGGATTGCCCAAACTGTCAGATCCAAACTGGCTGAGTGATTTTGCCACATTGTGACAGAGCATCTATGCATGGTGACAGGGGGCTGAAGCTAGGGGGCACAGCCAACATAAGTCCCCAGTCTAGTTCAGTCACTCACCTTCACACCTGGGCAATTTAGAGTCATGCAAACTCCATCCAGAAAGGCCCCAGGCCCAGGAAATCAGGGGTGAGAGACAAGAGTGCTAACCACCATACCATCCATAAATATTTCACTATTTTAGAAATGATCAAACAGAATGCCCAGTGTAATCCTATCAAGCTGCACAGACTCTGGCCATTAAGTGGTTGCTAAAAAAAGTGAAAAGAAACCTAAAAAAAAAAAGAGAAAGCATTCTGTGGTTGAGACAGGAACATATAGTGGAACTGCTGCACAGCGATCCTCTGGGGACCATGACCGTCTGTGGCAAACCATCAACGCTGTAAAAGCACTTTATTTTTAGTTTGCGTAAAGTGGAGGACTGACAAACTTCCCCAGAGCCACAGCATCTTGATGGTGGCATTTCAGACTTAAAGTCCACGCTGCAGCCTCAGTTACGTAACAGCAAAGGTCTATGGGTACAAGAGTGAGACGGCAGAGACTGGTTCTGTTTCTGTGTCCAGATTCTGCACCTTCACCTTCAGTGTCAGCGGTAGGTAGCTGGTTGGCATCCGTCCTAATCTACTGGACAGAATATCTCAGTAAGATCTTGACAGAACTTTGATGACTAAAAGTCAAAGGTCGAGGTGACAGTGGCCTCATTTTCAATTCAATTCAGTTTTATTTTTATAACAGTTGGGTTTCTAGTTCCTGTCAGTACTGGCACAGGAGTATGTTGAGTCAGATGAAGCTGTTGGGACATCCTGGTGATAAGGAATGTGGTCCAGTGGTCCAGTCCTGGGATAACATGCATGGACTAGTTTTTCATCATGGTTTTCATTGCTGATTTTCTTAATGGCGGTTAGTCTGTCCTAGAGACTTAGTTTATGTATGAGGTAAAGTTCATGTCCTGGTTAAAAATGGCCTCATAAAGACAATGTATTATATATGTAGAACAATATAGAATATTAATTTAGCTGAAAGGACGAACTGATCAAAGGTCAAGGTCAAAGGTTACTGTTACACAAAAAGGTTACTACACACAAAACACTTTCTAAAGCATAAAGATTTCACACTTATGACAAAATTTTACACTAATCTATATAACCTAGATAATTCTATTCTACCTGCTGTCATCAGTCAGGAGCAAAGCTTTAGCTATCACACTGAACTTCAGACTGAAACAGCGGGGCTCTGATTATCACAGAGTTACAGTGGCTGGTCTGATCACTACATTACCAACAATAACACAGAGATAAAACCTGGGAGCAGTGACGAAGCAGATGCACCACTTCATTTCCCTATTTATAAACTGTACTGAGACGTCTGGACCACACAGTAAATGCAGTGAAGCCCATTAATCTGCCTGCTACAAAGCTTCCTAAATATTTATCTGTTTCACTAGAGATACTTCCATGACCTTTAAAGGGCAGGAAACTCTAAACTTCATATTCATAACCACATGAAGTGCACACACCACCACACATCTCATTTCCCTTTACATTATCACAGATGCATACTTCCTGTGCATTATTCATGGTTGTCCCTGTCTAAAAATATCTCATGGAGGAGCTTCACAGTATATTTTCTGTGTGGCTGACTACCGTGGTGGAACGCACTGAAGCCTCAGGAGCAAACAATCACTGTTTCATATAATATACTGCATGAACTCAAAGAGCACTGAAAGAAATTATGAAGAATCATGAAGCTGTGTGTGATTGTTACCTGCCAGAGACACCTGAGAGGAAGCAGAGGTGAACAGTGATGGTCAACCCCGATGGTGCACTCTTCTCAGAAGGAGATTTAAGGATGTTTTAAAGCTGTTCTTCCAGCCTTGTACTAACTCCTACCAGCAAGTGAACAGGCTACAAAGGGAAAACTACATGACATCGAGTTTATTCAAACATTCAGTTTGCTTATACAACTGTGACTCCCACTCATCTTGGCCAGTCGGGTCATCTTTCACTGCTTCTGTTCCTCAGAAGACCAACAAATCCAAACAACAAAACTTGAGCGTGCAACCACTTTGAACAGCCTGATTGGAATTTATTTGATCATATGGACCCACTGAAACAACAGAGATGTTGTTTTAGCAAACAAGATGGCAGCTGCTTAGACAGTCTCTGCTCCCAGACACACAAAGTTATAAATTATTTTGAAGTAGAGGCTCATTTACCTCCATTTTGAAGAGTAAACAATTAAAAGCAGGCAACATGTCAAAGTGGCCAAAGCCGAAACACTTTGTGCACCTAGAGGAGGCCGCAGAGCAGCTACACACTGATGAAGACAAAAAAAGTAAACTAAACCATGAAATGTGGCTCCACATTCAAGCCATGCAAAATCTCAGCAAAAGTGAGGCTGAAAGAGAGGTTTGGGACTGATGGGACACTGCTGAGCTGTGTTCAGGAAATTCTCACTGGTGGACTGCTGGCGCTGAATTTGAGATGGAGAGAGCACATCGGCTGCTTGGGCTGATGCTGGACCCAGAGTAGCCCCTGAGACTGGTGCTCATACACATCCTGAGACAGCCAGCGAGGGATAAGGTGATCACTGCAGCAGAGAGGCTGCTGGAGCAGAGATGGAGCTTCAGGTTTCAGGTCTGTGAAGCTGCAGCTGTGTACTGGAAGTCTGACTAGACTTACTGACGTCCAGTGTTCAAGAGTAGACCTCACTTGTTGTTGAATAAAATCTCAGATAGACACATTTGATGTCACAGTATTTTCTTCTGAAGTGTAGTTCAAGTTGTTCCAGTCCATCTCCGCCCTGAGCTGCACACACACATACATAATTCATATGGAACAGAATCTCTGGAAACCTCCAGTGAAGGAGGACTGTGAGGTGAAACAATGGCAGTAAAACTCCATGTAATGTAATAATGTAACAACATATTCTAGCAATATTAATACATAATAGTTATGATATAATGATAACATTTTGTTTATAAAATGTACATCTTTTATATGAGTGCATGATGTTTGCTTCTCTTTTGACTTCTTCGACCACTGGTCGCCTACATCCTGTTTTGACAGATAGAAATGAAAAAAACAGTAAAGGGGTTTATTCATGTGAGTTGACTGAATGTTTTCTGTCTGTTCAACATTGAATAAAAATTCAGTTGTGGGTGATGACTGATTGCAATATACTGAGTTACCATGCAACAACCTTATCTTCCCTGTGACAGCTAACCTGTCTCTTGTTGTATATGGAATTAAACTGCTGAAACAAAAATGTAAAAGGCTACCACGTGGTAAAAGAGGTTTATGGTGTATGATAGTGATATCTGTGCCTCAGTAGACAGATAAACATGTGGGCTCTCAAAGACATGATAAGTCAGCAGGGTGTTATCTGCATGATCATGCCTCTCTCCAGTACAAAGAAGTTGTTTGACGAAACATAATGATCATGGTGATCATGGATGGTCTTCTCTCTTTTGGCATTTGCTATTGTTGAGAAAAGTGCCCCTTTATCACTTCATTTCATAGCAGAGTATGCTGACAAAGGAGGTGCACTGGTGTCTGTCAGATAAGTAGGACTAACCAGGTGAGAGACAGACATACCAAATCTGCTAGTCAGTGTAGGAGAATACAGAGATCTATGGTACCACTAAGAGGAGCACAGAGATGGAGACAGACAAAGGACATTTATTAACTGTGCCCAAGCATGTTTTTTGCTACCTGTGTTTCACACAAGCATTAATTTGTAAACTTCTGACTTTTGCTTCACTTCATACAAATACTGCATGATTAGCTCCACTACATTTGTATGAAGTGCTCATCCTTCGAAGCAGAGCTTTTAATCACCAAATGGATTTTCTTTTATTTTGAAAATGTGACACACTGTACATTGTGTTTGTCACAGGAGAAAACCCAGTCACAGCCAACACCTCCACTGTCAGTGCTGTTTGCACCTGTCAGTGTGCTCACGATGTTCTGTTAGATAAGGATGAGGCGCTTATGCCGCATTGTTGCATAGCAACCAAAGTAAGCTGAGCAGTCGAAGATTACTCTCCATTGAGGTAGCAGCTCTCTCAGTGAACAGCTTTGCTGAATGTGTCCTGGGTTTAAGGCACCAAATGTCACAGGGTTCAGTCAGCTACTAAATATACTGTTTCCAATACCCGTTAAATCTCTTTTTCACATAACAGATTGTGTATTGGATGATGCTGAAGCGCTGGCAGTTGGCTGGTTGACTCCAACACAGAGACAGACCATTCTCCATTCACTGACGTTTTATTTGCCTGTAAGGATTCAGGATGTGGTCGATATAAACCTGCTCTCAACAAAACAATTCAGTGTTATCACTTTGTTTCTCAGATTAGATACTTTAATATTTTTCATATATATGGGTCATCATTCAACAGCCTCACACTCACATGAGGGTATAAGCCTGACCTGACTTGTTTTCCCAGTAATGGTCTCATGTATATTATACATATAGCTGTGTTGTTGCCCCTGTTGGTAACCTAGTAAAACACATCAAGGAAAACATATGTGCACTTAACAACCAAGAAATAAAGATACATTTCCTGAGTAAATCGAACTCTATATTCCAAGTTATTGCTATTAGATACAACAATAATTTAAACATCAGTTGTGTATAATGTAACATTTAAGAGACCTATGATAAGGCATATGATAACACTGAAAAGACAGGATGACACTGAGTACACTGGGTGCATCTGCCCTAAAGGAAGTGGAACTCTACTAATTTGGAAGAATTTCAAATGGATTATAGACAGAGACTCTATTCATATAAAATATAGCAACAAACAGGCTGCTATTTGATTTCTAGTCTCAATGTGATATACTTCTCAGCTGCCCCGTGGAGTCTGTAATAACCCTTAGGTCTGGCTGATCAGCCCTGCATGGAAGCATGAGTACTGAATTTGGTGGGTTATTATGATATCTATTACTGCCTGCACACTTGGACACAGACCAATCAAATCTTTTGGTTGAGTGGAGTGTAACGTACCACCAATACTGATCAGCAACTACTCAGACCTCAACTAAAAATGGACAGGCTGCTACTCACACAGAGGTGGCCCCCTGTCCATTTTCAGTAGCACATTTATTAAGAACCTATTTCTGTAGTTTTCATCGTTCCTTCGATATTTGGTTGTGGTGTTATTTGGGTGAACAATCTGCCCTTTGAGACCCGTGGGGTCTTCCATGTTGCCCCAGAGTGGCCTTATTCAAAGCAATCAGTTCTGCTAACTGGGCTGAGCATACTGACATAACCCTATCCTAATGTCTCTCCACATGTCTGACATGTCTTTTGGCCACAAACACACCTGCAGGACTGACTGAAGTTTACCATACATCACCACTTCATCAAAAGAACCTCACAACACACACCACATGACAAACAGCATATTATTTATTTCCAAAATGGGATGAGGACAGATAAATAAAACTTAATTATTCATTAAAAACAAATCAATCATCCATCTAAATAAAATCCACAGTCATCAATACTTTGGAAGTTCAAATTTGTACATAAAACATATTTACAGCATTTGTTGGTTTCCCCTTTTTTTCTTTGTACATAAAAAGAGAAAAAAAATAAACTTTGTACCTTCTGGTTTTAGTACAAATACAAGAAGCGCTGACATACAGTGCAAAAACTGTAAGGTCCTATGTGACTGTAAGGGTTGGTTTTAGTAAAACTAGTGCATAGTGAAGGGGAATAGTATGGAGGAAGAGAGACAGACCGACTTTCTTTTTTCTTTCAGACCTTTAACCAATGTTCAAATGTCACTTCAGTGATTTAGCTTATTTAGCTTCAGGGATCAGAGCTGCTGCAGACTGAAGAGACTGTGGGTGTATACTTAAGAAACATGGTCATACTTAAAACTGGTCACTACAGATGCATGTTAATATCAGTCTGAACAGGGCCTGAGTGGGAGAAACCACTGCTGCCAATCATACACCAGCAGAGTGAGAGCAGGGAGGAGCTGCAGGGAATTAAGAGACGGCTGCTGTGCTTTCACTTTCTGTACAAATGTGCTGCTGTCAGCAGAGAGGGAGGAAATGATATAGACCTCAGCCTCTGCCTCTCTGGAGAGAAGAGAGAAAATCAATGTGGTGTAAATCTGACTTATGAGTGTGGCTGGATGAGAGGGAGGATAAAAAGCCTTGAGGCCCCTCTGTGTGTTGGTGTGTTCATATCTGCAGGGCTGCAGAGAGCTGTGCAACAAAAGACCCAGGATCTGGTTTAAGGGAGGATACTTAACAGGGGTGGGTATTATTATACTTTCAGTATAATAGGTTTATCTGCAGAAACAGAAGCTTGGGGGATTTTAAGAGAGCCCTTCTCATGTTACTCACGATTCAATAAAGTCTGAAGATGCTGCTTAGCATCAATTAACACTTCAGCTCAACACTGATTCAGTTAATTAAGGATTGTCCTTCAAAGCATGATAGGTCTGATTCTGAATGACAGTTGGCTACAGCCCCAGCAGAAATCAAAGACAAGAAAAAGTACAAGTAACTAAACTGGCAGACTGGTCGATTCATACACAACATGTATTCCCTCAGTATGTTAAACAGCAGTACTCTACTTAGTTTCAAAATAAAAGTCCTTCGGGGTCAGGGAGTAAGATATCGCTCACTGAAGTGCTGAAGGATTTTAATAGAAAGAAATACTGGAAGTGTTGAGCCAGAGAAAACTCCCATAACAGGGGTCCAGGTCCAAGAGAACAGACCTGAATATGAGCTACATAATGTCCCCAAGCTTCATCTAATTCTTTATAGTATTAAATCTGTACTGAATCTGAAAGGACGTAGACATACGGATAGAAAATCTGTTAAAAATTGCTAAAAAATTCTAGTCTGAACATCTGTGGTTTGAGACTGTGTGATGTGGTTGATAGCCACTGTAGATCCAGTGGTGAGATGGTTTTGTGCTGAGCTCAGTGTGTTCTGACCCGGCTCTGCTGCAGCAGCTTCATCCCTCTGTCTTTACTAAGGCTGCAAAATAATAATAAAATATAATTTAATAGTATGTCTGCATGATCTGACACTGATGACTGGGAACAGCTGCTGACAGGTGGTTCACTTCATTCATTGAATTTAGACTGTGAAAGCTGTTGAACTACATCTAGAAAGAGGCTTCACACAGATTTATGACACAATCATAAATAGCCCTTGAAACAAATGAACGTTTAGGATTTAAATAGGACGTTCATATTTTTGGTATCAGTAAACTCCAACTGACAGATCATGTCAGACATGGAGGAGGTGACCACCTAAACATCTAACATTATTAGGTTTAAATCTGCTCTGAGCTCCAGAGACCTAGTCTGGATCCGGAGCGCTCTGTGGACCAGTCGGAGTCCTGAGTACTCTGTGGACCACTGTGGATCCTAGGAACTCCATGAACCAGTCTGGATCCTGAGCGCTCTGTGGACCAGGTTGGGTCCTGAGCACTCTCTGGACCAGTCTAGATCCTGAACATACTGTGGACCAGTCTGGGTCCTGAGCACTCTGTGGACCAGTCTGGATCCTGAGCACACTGTGGACCAGTCTAGATCCTGAGCACTCTGTGGACCAGTCTGGATCCTGAGCGCTCTGTGGACCAGTCTGGATCCTGAAAACACTGTGGACCAGTCTGGATCCTGAGCACTCTGTGGACCAGTCTGGATCCTGAACACTGTCTTGTCTTACAGACTCTTCCATCTCTCTGGTGACTGACAGGTCACTGACTGCATGTGTGGTCTCACACACTGATCTCAGCACAGTGTGGACAATGAGAAGTGGGGGATTTGTTTAGGACTCTAACTGGTACTGACACCATGTCCAGGTTTTCTGCCTTGTTAGTCAGGTTGACTGATTAAAATCAGAGCAAATGTTAAAGGTTCTTCCAGGTGTTGACCCCAGAAAAAGAGTAAGAGCTCAGGACTCATGACAACAACTGATTGGTTCATGTAAAAGCTGAGGTTTGTGATTGTGTTGATGAGATCTGACTTGAAGTTGGAGTTATGGGGTGGTGGACTGGTGTGGTCCTGGGGAATCACTGGCACGTTTGCTGATTAAAATCCTCTTGACTGAGTCATCAGTTCACCACAACCTCAACTGGTCATTGTTACTGATCATCCAAATCAGTGAGTCTGTCATCCTGAGAGTCTGGCTGCCCCCTCATCCATATGGTCTGGTCTGAGTCCACTCTAGCTCCTGTTTTCTGTGCGGTCCAGCAGCAGTCTGGCTCCTCAGGAGGGTCAGAAGTTCACATGTGCTTTGTCCTGGTCCTCAGCAGAAGAAGATGTCTCCATCTTTCTGAGAATCCGACATCATTGTCATTTTGTTCTCTAAGGAGACAGAAACACAAAGAGTGAAGAACAACTGGCCTGGACCATCTACACAGACCAGATCAAACAGACCTGCTGCAGTGGATCTAGTTTGCTTTGGTCAGATCCAGGTGTTGTTCAAAGCTGTCATCACTCACAACACTCGAACTCACTACTATGTAGTGTTACAGAAATACTCAACTGGGGGTTAAGAGCCTTGGTTATGAGCCCACAACTCCACAGTCATTGTTTCACAACACAATACATGACACTGCACTAAAATTATTAATTATTTAAATAGACTTAGAGCTTTTTTGCTCTTACCAACCACTCAAAGAGCTTTACACTAAAAACCACATTCATCCCTTTACTCACACATTCACACTCCAATGATGATACAGCGGGGAGGAGGTGGGAATCAAACCACTGACCTTTTGATTTGTGGATGTGCTCCTGAGCCACATAATAATCCATCCATCCATTAGCCATACAAATTTTCCCTGCTGCATTCACACCTATGGATAATTTATTCTCCAATTAACCTGCATGTCCGTGGACTGGAGGAAGCTGGAGTAACCACAGCAGTTGTCAATAGACTTCGGTCGAAGCTCCAGTTACTGTGAGTGTTCAGCAGCAGATCTTTATGAAAATTGGCTCAATCACCCTCTTTCATTTCTTGATAGTTGCTTTATTTTCCTCTGATGTTACTATCAAAGTTAAAGTCAGGTTGGTTTATCAGTAACCTGTGGTGGTCTTATTTCACATTAACTCTCTTAAGATATTGGCAGTTATATCACATTGCATTATGTTACAATGTACTATCTTTTTATACAGTTTTTTCTTCTTTCTATATAATTCTTCTTTTATTTTTAGACAACTCCACCCACCCGCCCTCTCTACAACACTGTGGCATGTCAGAGAAGAAGCTACAACAGCTGCAATGTCTAATGTGACTGCACTGGAGGACCTACAGGTTTAGATGGATCCTGTCTCCACGGTCATCTGACTGTACAACACCTCAGTATAAGAGGCTCATGAACTGGACTAAGCTGTGGTTTGTACCTGTCTGAGTCTGCTCCCCTCCCTTCCCCTTCTTCTTCTTGTCTTTCTTCTCTTTGGGTTTAGCCAGCTGTAGCAGTCTTGTGGGGATCTGGGACTCCTTCTCTGCACCCTGAGGCTTTGAGGAGGAAGAGGAAGAGGAGGACGAGGATGAAGAGGAGAAAGGGTTGAAGTTTTTGCCCATCCTCTTAGATCCAATGCGGAGGAAAGGTTCTTTGGTTGGAGCTGAGGATGAGAACTCCACCTGCCAAACATCCAGAAAGAAAGAGGCCTCATCATCAAACACCATCTCTGCTGTCCTGCTGGGCTTTTTCTGAGGGGGACTTGATTTTACCTCTTTTGGCTGCTCTGCTGTTTCCCTCAAATCCAGATCAGACCCAGAGACCCAGAGCTTTATGGAGTCTTCCGAGGTGGTGGAGGGAGTTCGCTGGTACACCTGAAGCTGATCCTGTAAGAGAAAAAACTCTATATGAAACCGGCCCTACTAGTTACTCTACATCATCCGTCTGCTACTTAATCTGAGTCTGACTTAGTTAGTCCTCATTACTGATGAAGCCATTATAGTGCATGATGTAGAGGTTGACAGGGAAAGTCTCAGACACCACTGGCTTTTGCAAACATGCAAATGAAGCCACTCAAGGTTTTAATGACAGCCTGGATCTCATGGCATGGAAATATGGAACATTTAACAATATTTCCCCATAAAACTGCATCTATCATCTATCTATTATATTTGAGTTCACTGTAGTGGATGATTCAGCCCTTGGGGAAAACTCCATTACAGCAGGTGTTAATCTTACAATGACTGTAAGGGAATCTATAGAAGGAATACAACTGGTGCTTTGTCCTCTGCCCTGTGTCAATACACTGAGCTATCACACAGCCTTCTCAACATCCCTTAGTCATGCGGCTTTAGACCTAGACTGTTGCAGGATTCCCATGATGCACTGAGCACACAGACTCTCTCTCTCCATTTATATTGTTCTATTTTATGTCACTCACTTTGTATTTGTCTTTGCTATCTTCATTCTGCAGGTATCTGTTTTGGAACTAGATGATTATGATCATTGTTATTGTTATCATTTCTACTGTTTATCTATTAATTTCTCTATTTATTTATTTATCTATTACTCTTTCTATTACTAGTATTAGGTTTATAACAATTCATGACTAACGGCACACACAGTAACATCATTCCCTATAACTATAGGTAGTATATACTGCTCTCCATGGTCTCTCTCTCTCTCTCTCTCTCTCTCTCTCTCTGTCTCTCTTGCTGATCTGAGTGTACTCTGTGGTCCACTTACAGCTGAGGTCTGAAACATCACTAGAAACTGTATCTGGATGCACATCAGTGACTACAGCAGGTCAAAGGTGAAGCAGGAAGTGGCTCTGTATATTCTGACCTTTGTTTCCTCTTGATAATTCTGATTATGAACTCTCTATGTCCGGCCTGTCTGACTGTGTTTGGACATGTTTCCATGTCTGAACTCAGCTGACCCATCTCACCAAGAGAGAATAAATCAGTATTGCTTCTAATGAAGTGTGTCAGTGATGATGACACCATGATCTGATGGTTGTGGGGACAGGGGACCAGAAGTGACACTTTCAGTATTAAGCAGCAGGTCATCTTCTATCTATACAAAGTTGATCTGTTTGGACTGGACACCTGACAGCTGCTTATAGCCAATTAGATCTCCTCTGAGATGTGGGAGGTCCATGGGGTGAGAGGAGCTCGACCTCAGCTCTCACTGAGTGGATGACATAAAAATAAACACCAACTGACATTTATTCTGAGCCTGGCTTATAGTCAAAGCTTCTTCAGACTGCTTATGTCTGTACATGGGGAAAAGTCCAAAGGACCCTGACCTGGTCTGTCCTCATGCCCTCCAGTCTTTCAGAGTCTCTCCTCAGGGCCTCTGTGTCCCTCTCCAGCCTCCTCTGAGCCTCCCTCAGCCTCTCCAGCTCTCTCTGGTACTCCTCTTTCTTCCTCTGCAGTGTCTCTCTCTCCCTCTGCAGACCGTGGTGCCTCCTTTTGGTCTCCTCCTCTACCTCCCTCAGTCTCTCCTCCCGGTCTGCCAGAACCTTCTCCTTCAGCTCCCACTCCTTCTCTCTCTTCCTCTTCTCCTCCTGATATGCAGCCTGTTGTTTCTGAAAGCAACCAGAGGTGATGTTACACTGACGGTCAGACACTGTGTTATATACATGCAGTTTGATGTAGTCTGTGAACCTGCAGGCTGGCTGCCTCCTGTCGCTGTCTCTCCAGACTCCTGTGTTTCTCCTGCTCAACGAGGGAGGAGGGGCGGGAGGAGGATGAGGAAGAGAGTGATGAAGAGGATGAGTGTCTGGAGGAGTTGGCGGTAAGCCGGTCGTTCAGGGCCTGTCGCTGGTCCTCGACGAAGGAGTCCTGCTGCACCACAACAGCCTGGACGAGGAGGAAGAGGAGACAGAATAACTGAGGGACTGTAGGTGTGTTCCTGTCGGTGTTGTTTTAATTTGTGTGTGCCAATAGGTGTGTTCCTGTACCTGCAGTGAGATCAGCAGGTCATGGAGATGTATCACGCTGTGCTGGACCTGCTGGAGAGACACAAGCATCCTGTCACTGGCACAGACAGCTGGTTCATCCCCACCACCTCATACAACTTTAATGAGCATCTGTCAGCTCAGTGCCTATGCAACACATAATAGTTCATATTTCATCTCAGTATCCACAGTGTTTCATGTACTACAGCTTTGTTCTATAAGGAATCAGGCAAATTTTGTCATTGATCTCCAATTTACAACCAATAGGTCTGTATTGTCAGCACCAGAGGAGAAAGGCAGTTTGCTGTTTGTTAGCCTAAAGTAAACACCAATACACCCCATATTTATATTACAGAAGTAATATAAGTACAGCTCACACACTTACTTCATTGTTTCTCTTCAACAGCATCTGCAGACTGGCAGTGGCTCCCTATGCACACACACACACAACAGACATTAGACACACATGATACACAGGACTTAACCTCTGACTCTCATCAGCTGCAGTCAGTCAGTGACTTTATTAGGACCAAGGGTCTGGGAACAAATGCAACACACACACACACACACACACACCTTCTTTAACACACTGTCGGACTCAGTCCTGCGGAGGTCCAGTGACTCTTCCCCTTCTTCCTTGTCTCCATCTGAGGAGAAAGCAAGGGGGGCAAAGGGGGAGGGAAGGTGGGAGAGGGAGTGGGAGCGGGAGAGGAGAGGAGGAGTTTAGATGTGTCAGTGTTTGATCTGACAGACTGGTGGATTCTGCTGTTCTTCTTCTCCTTTGTGTCATCAGCTACATAATGAGTGTGTGACTCTTACTCTTGCTGCTGTTCATCTGATGACTGTCGAAGCCTCCGAATGTCTCCGCTCGGCGGGGCAGGCAGACCGGTCCCACACTGCCCCCTGTCAGGCCAGCAGGAGCACTACAGCCTGCTCCACCTACTCCACTGCTGACTAAAGTGTGCAGAGTCTCCACTGGAGACAGACGGACACAGTTATACACAGTGTGAACATCTCATCTCTGACACTCACACAATACCATAAAAACCCCGGCTCACCTTCCCTCAGGGCATCCTGTATGATCGGCTCTCCCTTTGTGACATCATCAGGTGAGGCCCTGAACATCATGCGCTCCCTGATAGGTGGCGTTGTGTCCTCAGGAATGTGACTACCATCTCCCAGCTCTCTGAAGATGTGGACCTTCTCTTCCAGTAAAGAGATGATCTGCTCATCTTTCTTCTGGAGAAGCTCTGGAGAATAAATCACAGGGATCAATGACTCATACAGTAAAACACAAAACAATACGAAACAACATGACACAACTCAACACAGCACATCGCAGTCTGTTTACCTCTGATCTCCCTTGCTCTGCTCTCCTGCTGCCTCCTGTCCTCTTCTGTCTCGCTGGGAACTCCCTCATCCTCATCTTTCTCCCTGTCAACACACAAACACAACGACATTTATCTCGCTGACAAACAAAATCTGTAACAATCAGAGTTCACTGACAACATAAAAAAACATTTCAATAACAAGAACATCGTCCTGATCTACGGAGATTTCATTTTACATCAGTTTTTTTAGTCACTTACCCCACTGATAAGATCTGCTACAGAAATTTTACACTCTTTACACAGTCACTGAATGTGTGTGTGTGTGTGTGTGTCTACTTACATGCAGTGCATGGCATCCTGTATGATGGCTCTCCATGTGTTACGCTCCTCCTTGCTGCTGGCCAGCACCTCCACCATCTCTGGTCTCTCTGTCCCAGCTGTGATAAGGAAGAGACCTGGAGAGAGACAGAACCTGAGTCAGTCACAGTCAGTGTGTCAAACTTCATACATGATGCAATAGTAGAAAACAAAGGAGAGCTGACCTCGCTCCTCGTTAGCCACTTCTCTAACGATCAGGTTCTGAAGAGAGATGACTGTGGAGCGCTGGTCCTGAGGAGCAAAGAGGTTCAGATCAAATTCAAGACGAAGTCCACTGAGCACAAAGTGTATGTCTGTCACACAGCGTGAATTTATATCACAGAGTGTACATTTAAGTCATGTTGAGATGAGCTACTTACCAAAGAGGCAAACACATACTTCTGATCCTTTTCCTGAAGAAAAACCAGCACGTCAGACAGGAGCAGGGCACGGACGTCTGCAACACCAAGACACAGCAATTACAACAACTCCAGGAAAACAGGCCGATATCATCTAGAGAGGTGGACAGACTGAGAACCTTTGAGTCGTCCTGCAGAGTTCTTCAGCTGCAGCGCTCCGTCGTGCAGCAGCTTCCTCCCTCGGATCAGGTCCTCTTTAGCAAACATCTGACCGCTCTTCATCCTCATGATGGACTTACTGTCAGTGCGACTGAAGACCACACAAAACTCAGGTTCATATCAAGGTACACAATTAAAGACAAACAGGATATGTTTATGTACATTAGAAGTGGGACAGT
Source organism: Caranx ignobilis (assembly GCA_021432705.1). NCBI lineage: Eukaryota > Metazoa > Chordata > Actinopteri > Carangiformes > Carangidae > Caranx > Caranx ignobilis. The sequence continues at coordinate 67,428,146 of MU269990.1, read as the reverse complement.
TCACAAAATCCATGGTTCGATTCCTATGACAGTTTTGAGGTCAGGGTTTTTCAGAGAAACTTCAGGCAAATGAATACAAGAACGTCCTGTACTGTCAAACTCACAGAAACAACTTTGAAAACAAAGTTTTAATATAATAAAATAATATGACAGTACAGGTTCTGTGACCTGAGTCAAGCTGTTCTTGAGAGACCTTCTAATGTACTGAGATCAGTTAGGATTCTACAAAGTTACACAGATTTTTTCTTCTCTGAGTAGGATCTGCAGTAAGTCTGCAACATTATATTACTGGTGCTAGTTTCCTGGCACTAGAAAGATACTATTTTAAGTGTCCTGATCCCTGAGACCAGTGCAGATCTTGTCCTGTCGGAAAGTATTGTAGATTTTCTGCTGATTCTGAATCTGATTCAGGATCTGACACTGGTCTAGATTCCAGGGCCCTGGCGCAGTTAGGGTGAGGGTCAGTGTGTGGGTGTGTGTACCTGTGGACCTCCTTCAGCCTGCGTTTCTTCTCCTGCTCGTTGACTTTACTATCCACTGCTGCGATCAGCGCCTTCACACAGCGCAGCGATTCACAGACACCACTGTGGTCTCCGTCTGAGTCTGTCAGAGCACAGAGGACATGTTACACACTCACACATGCAGCGATAATTTCCTCTGAGGCTCAGAGTGTATCGGCCTCTCTGGATGTTTCCAGGTCCTTGAACTCACCTTTGGTGTGCTGCAGGATCCTCTGGATGAGAACAGGGTATTTGGTAATCCTCTGCGTCACCAACAAAATGCACTCTGGGATACTGAGCCTCCGCACAATGCTGCTGCTCATTGTCCTCTAAACAGACACACAGAGACACACAGGTTAGCTCAGGTTAAACCAGTGAGCAGCAGCAGCTCCCCTGACATCCCACAGCTGACCTTGATGAAAGCCTGGAAGCGTTTGTCTTTGGCCTGAAGGTCTTTGTAGAGATTTACAGCTTCATTGTGACGACTGCAGAACTTCCCATAAATCTTTTTCATGCGTTCAGCACTGCAGTCTGAGAACTGAAGAGAAGAAAACCACATTCAGTATCTCCTGTGGATATAATTCCTACAGTATATCACTAACAAGGATTACTGTAAATCAACAACAATCAAATGATCATCAAGTCTCTGGATTGTGCTCCCCAGAGGAGGAACCCTCCGTCTGTCAGGGTCAGTAGGATCATTGCCACAAATCATCTAGCGACATTACTGTTTTAATACCTGCTGGACGAGGACGTCCCCGATGCGACAGATGAGAAAGTTCCTGTTGTTTTGTCCTGAAATTGATGAAGCTCTCTTTGTCTCCAGGAGCCGGCTGAGGAAGTCTGTGTGTGTGTGCAGCAAGTCGTCCAAGACGGGGAAGATCTACAGGAAAAACAAATCATTAGACTTCAATGAAGATGACTGTTCTTTTTAATATGTCCCTGAGTGACAGCCTCTCCGCTCACTGATACCTTGTCTAGAATGTCTGTCTCCAGCTGGACCTCCCTCTGAAGGCCTTTGTAGTACACCTCAGACATGATTTTCAGTGTCCTCACATGGTGGATCTCAGTCTGGTACAACTCTGAGGAGAGAGAGGACCCCTGGTCAGAGACATGACGGGAGCTTTCACACCGACTGCTGATCTTCCTCCCAAAATGAGTCATATACATATGTTTACCGTAGATGACGTCTTGTCTCTTGATTTCGTCTTTCTTCAGTGTTTTCAGGAACTTCTTATCCACCGAGCTGCTCCAAGAATCAGCCTCCAGATCTTTTATGTCACACTCAAACTCTCCCATCAGCTGATTGTCCATCATCTCAGTGCCTACACAAGCACACACATTAGCACATACAGGAATTTGCTTTAACGTCAGTTTCATTACACAAATCACAAATGCAAAAAAACTAAGAGTCTATCAGAGAGAGAGAGACTGAGAGTGTCTGTTGGTACCTTCATCAGTCAGAGACTCAGTTGAAGCGTTGACTTTGCTCCCTTGATGGAGAGAGTCTGTGGACTGCGACAGAAACTTGAGGCCTCTCAGCGGAACATCGTCTAATCTACAAGGAACAACAACCAAGAATATGTTTTATACAGGTTCAATCTCTAAATGAGCAGAACATCAACAGCACAGTCTGGTCTACAGCTGTGACCATAAGCAAGACATTTTCAAGAGGAACACTGAACGTGCCTGAAGTGATACCAGACCCTACTGCTGCTGAGCGTGAATATGTCACTAAATTAATATTAATCACTAACTAGTGATATTGACAACCTGTAGAATAAAAAGCTTGTGGAGTGTGAAACAGACCTCAAACATGGCAATAAAACATGATTCTAATAGATGGAAAAACAAAACAAGACATTGTTTTTGTAACTCTTTTTTGTGATGAAGTTTGGTCATGCTAAAAGCAAAGCTAAACATTTCAAATACTGACACTGCCTCTTTCTCAGCAGCAACATCACTGAAAACATGGCTGACAGTGGAGGAGGTGTCTGTCCCATTTTCAAAATAAAGAAAGAAAATCAATTCCACTGACTAAAAGCTCTGTTTCAAAGTAAGAGTCTAGTAGTACAATATTTGTCTCATATGTAGCACAGTAAAAGTAAAGTAAAAGTTTGGCGGCTGCTCCTCACCCTGCTATGTTGCTGGTGGAGATGCTCTTGGCAAGGTTGCTGTGTGGATTGAAGATGCTGGGGTGTCTCCGTGGAAACATCACAGTAAGCTGGTCGTCAGGCATGGTTACTGCAGACCAGCGATCCCGTGACAATGAGGATGATGTGGATGATGTTGATGATGCTGAAGATGTAGCTGAACACAAACATCAAGGTGCATGGTTAGGACTTTTAGGACAGCTGTTGACAGATGTTTGATGCTGTGTCTTCAATCTAACCTCACTGAGTAATAAAATGGTGTATCAATTCAAATTCACTGTGAGATGACTGTCTGATCATCTGGCTGCTGTAGGTGTTTGTTTTAAGTATATGTGTTCTTACATTTACTCCTCGTGTTAACAGCTGACCCAGGAGCAGCTTCTGGCCCCAGCTGCTGCTGAAGGTAAACACAGAGTCAGTATATGATGGAGCAGGATGTGGACAGTGAGGTCTGAGCTCTTGTTAATCACCAGTTAAAGACATTGATCACTGCTGTCAGTGTGAGTCTCTAAAAGCTGCTCACACACTCAGCAGCCTGAACAGCACCGGCTGCTGCTGTCACCCACTCATCAAGCAGCTCATCAGAGCAGAGTCAGGGTCACACAGTCACAGCAGGTGAGGCTGATTCATAGCCTCTACTGTCTCAGAGCACATTTATCCTTCTCAAGTGATCTGACCAGTGGTCATCTTTAAGTTCAGTCGTGAACACACCCAAAACACACTGAGGATACTCAGTGACTCAGTTTAAAGTGACTCAGTGTAATGATTCACTCAACTCTCTCTGTGAAAGTGCTGATGAGCCAACAACTCATTTGCAGAGCAGTTCAATTTGGGTGAGAAGTTATAATTATGAAAATGAAAAAATAAATAAATCAGAAGTATAAATAGTATTCATACGTATTTTTACATTTAAAAAAATATCTTTGAAAACATTGAAGATGTCTATTGAGGTGATGGTAGCCAGTGATAGGAACTTTTATCATCAGCTGGACCACTTGTTTGCTCTGAATACCTGGTGTCACAACAAGGAGAATTAAAAGGAAAGAGTCAAGAGCCAGAGGGTGAATTGACAAGTGATATCAAACAAAATTTCAAAAAATCGAGATTCCCTTGTTTTCAGTTCATTCCTGAATATTTGATTTTTGTCTTTAAAAAAAAGGAAAGTTTAAATATCATTTAAGTATTTAAAAATTAGAAGAAGGCATTTTCTGCCTTCCATATTGTTATGGGGTCAGATGTGAGTTGCCAACATTTTGTGGACCAGAGTGAAAACAAGTTGTGAACCACAACTGTGATGTGCAAGTGTGCGATCAGACCTACCTTTGCTTTGCTTTTAGTGCAAACAGACACACTCTCTCTGCAGCTCTTATGGATGTAAACTCCACAGTCTGTAAACAACACAACAACAACCATTACAAACAAACAACGTGCAAACACTGTGTTCATCTCAAGTGTAAACCCATTTATCATTGCTGGAGTAAAACAGATAACTAAACAGTGATCAACACACACACACGCACTTCATCAGCAAAGAACACGGAAAGAGATGCAACGTGTGATGACACGTCTTCCTCCTCAAACCTACAAGTTCCTGTTGGTTTGACTTGTCTAAAGGTCAGTGTGTTCAAAGATCCAGGAACTAACTGTTCAGAGTCAGAACAGACATTAACAGAGATAAAAATCAAATATTGTACACAAATATTAAGTATGCTATCAAAATGTGCAATATGGAAACAGACTTGGTCCTTCAAAGCAGATATCAGATATCACTGGTCTCAGCCTCTCTGACAGAAATTAAATGTGTACTTTTTGCAGATGATCCAGTATCACTACCTCCATCTACTGAAGTAGAATACACATAACACACACATAAACATATGTGGGTCTAAATATCAACCCCTACAGGAAATTTCTATCTAAACATTTATGATCTCAGAGCCAAGTGAAGAAGCCAAGTTGCCAAGTTGAACTGGGCAAAATTCCAGCAATTCAGAAAAGAGCTGAGGAGTAGTGATGTTTAGGTGAACATAGAGCGGTGGACAAAGTACAAACACATGTTCACCTTAGGTACAATGATTACTGATGGTATATTGTGATTTTCAAAGCAGTGAAGAGGTCAGCCATCAACAGATGAAACTTGTTGAGCACAGACTGTCTTACCTAAATAATCATTAATAATAACCCTAGAACCAAGAGAGGAGAAGGATTCATCGAGTAGTAGAAGCAGATCCTGATTCTATTTCTCCTGCTTCAATAAGTAAATAAATGTGTACTACTCATCAAATAAACTGAGCATCCTCATAAACTGTAGTGAGACAAATACATCACAAGGAAACTACTACAGACTACAAGAGGAAGGAAGGAAGGACAACGGGACAAAGAGAGAATGGATGGACAAATATAAGAAAGGCGGAGAGGTGGAGGAGGTGTGAGTGAGTCTTACTGTTGCAGAAGAGAGTGTCCTTGTTGTGCAGAGTTCTTGTGCAGTGCTGGCAGGAAGTGGATGGAGACTGACTGACAAGGATGAAGACATGATTGTTTGCACTCTTCTTTTCTCTGTCTTTACTCTCTCGTTCCTTCTCTCCTCTTCGGTCCTTCTCCTGAAAAACATGCTGATGTTAGTATTAGAGAACTTAGAGACATTATCTCCTGTAGCACTGAGCGCCACTTCGGTCACCTAACAGCTCTGGTACCAGCTACACTTATGAGCTACTTCAAACAGGGGGTTATGGCCAAACTATGACCACTCCATAAGTCCAGTAACAAAGAGCCACTCAGGCTCACAGAGACTGTCCCTGTCAATCATGACCCTCCACATTTCTCCACACAGGTGTTTAACTCCCCCAGGTCCCTAGGTGGTAAGACATTGATGTTGAGAGAGACCTGCTTCAGCCTGGTGCTTTCCTTGTGCCCCATTGTCTTGTGGGTGAAACATCGACAGAGGCAGAGAAAGGTTTTTCTTTGATAGTGAATGAGTTCTAAATCTGTATGTATGCTGCATCTGGATGAGCCCAGCATACACATGAGGACAGTAACAGTCAAGTGTGCTGCCATGCCACAGAGACTCCCTAACATTTGCTAACAAGTAATTGGAGTAATTGGAATTGTGGATTATCTGGTTCAAATTGAAGCAACTAGTTTCAGGGGTTCTCACCTTGCTTTTCTTGCTCATCTTACTGCGGAGGTAGCTGAATGTCCGGCTGATCTTAGCTCCTCCTTTCACCTCAGCTTCACTCCGCAGGGGGCTTGGATCCTCCTCTGAAATACTGACACACAGACCACCCACAGATCAATCTCATCTGATGACGCAACCAAACTCAGTGCTTTCTAAAACCAATATTCAGCCACTTCAGCACTCAAATTCAGCTACACTGTATTAAAACTAAAACCCATGCACTAGATCACAGCTTGTTTGGACCAATCCAATATCTTATATTATAGTGAATGATCTTGATCAATTTCTCTTCTTACCTGTATTCCAGGGAGCCAGAGTTACTGGAGAATGAGCTGCCCCCTACAGGAACCAGAGAGGAGACTGTTAGCTGCTACACTGCAGGTCACACTCTGTAGGACAGAGTGCTGAAAGCTACATCAGGAGCTGAGATGACAAGACATGACTTCACATCACAGAGAGGACTCAGGTCACATGGGTTATCACCAGCTGTCACAACAGTATGGAAGACATCAGTACAAGAGCACAACCCTATTCCTGAGGACAAAACATTAACGAAATTAAAGCTGCAAGCAGCGTTGATCGGGCCCTCATACTCCTGTACACCTTGGCAGTACCGGTAGTGAGTTAAAGCAGCCAATAGTTTAAAATGTTACACAACTCAAAAACAGCTACACCCTTCAATGAGAATTTTTCTGACCACCTTTGATGAGGGTCTGGTTTATCTGCTAAAAGTAGAATATGACATTGTAAAACATTATAATGCCTATAATGTGAGAGTTTTTTGTTTTTCACGGCCCACAACACTACAGGCAGGTTCTACAATGAGAACTTTTAAAGCTTTATAATTGAACATCACAGTGGTCTTAAGACGAGACTGACCAATTATGATGCCAATCTGATGAGTTGCCTAGGAGGAGTTTGTTGAGGGATGATGTCCTTGAATCAAAAAAACTCACCTGAACTCAGCAAAAACTTGCAAATTAAATCCAAAATGGTGGACCTCCAGGAGGCTGGTTTGTACACCATGGAATGTTTTATGTGCCTTAAGATTATTATGCATGTAGGTCAAACCAAGGGGGAAGGAAGGGATGCTTTCTATTTGGTGCTACAGAGCCATCTTGCCTTGCAGAATGTGGGGCCATATGAAATATTCGCCAGTGTGCGCAGAGTTTTTAAGCATCATAAAACCACCAAAAAGGCCATTCATCTTACATACAGAAGAATAAGGGAAAAAGGAGCGGTAGAATTTCAACAGAACTTAAATAAATCAACTGGTTCAGTGTACAGATGCATTAATCAGACGTCCTGACGGTTTGTGCCAGTGTAACGGCAGAGATGCATACACCTCCTTTGAGACAATAGACTTGAACTTGATGAAGCCCATCACATATAGGTGCAAGCGAGGAAGCAGAAACTACTTTTTCCAAGGTCAAGAACAGAATCTGCTTTCTTCTTTGGGTGAGACTAAGGTGGATTCAACAGCTCTGCAAAGTTTTCACCCACCAATTATTTGATCTATCAAATCAAAAGCGATGAGACAACAGCAGAAACACTGTGTTCATGTTACATGTTTTGAGCTTGTTTGTATGTGATTGGTTACTTCTCAGAGTCCTGCTGGATGACAACACATTGTGCTGCTCTTACAGCAAAGTCAAGTCTGGTTAAACTTATATGTGGGAGTCCTGATCACTGAGCCTGTCAACTCTCAGTTAAGGGAGCTGTATTAACGTGAGTCAGCAGAGGGAACGAACATGAAGCAGAGGCACAGGTCAGAGGGAGCTACAGTGTTCTTAAGGCTGAACACAGATCAGTTAGCAGCAGGTTAGTCCATCATCTACTCTCATCAGAGTGAACAGCTGATGTCTTCTCTCTTTCTGGTTCTGCTGCTCCAAGTCAGTTTAGTCAACATGTGTGGAGTTTGTTGGGTGGTGTTACAGGATCCACGCTGACAGGGGAAACACTCATCATACTTACTCTCTCCCTCCTCTTCCTCACCACTGGAGGTAGAGTCGAGAGAAAAGCAGCGTCTATTTTTGGGCTGGAGCGAAGAGATACTGAGGGAGAAGCTGATTCGTGGCTTCGACGGAGGAAATCCTCTCACTAACATGTGTGGATGTGGTGAGAATGGACAGACGGGCAGGTAGGAGAAGAAACTTAACAACTTCAAAAGGATACGAGACAGGATGAAGAGCAGCAAAAAAACAAACACACAAACTCACCATCTACATCACGGTGGCTGATGGCAACCATGGAGATGGATTTGGTGAGGGTTTGGTGATGGAACATGGCGGGACAGCTGGTTGTCATGGACAGTACCTGATGTGATGTCTACAAACACATGAAGGGGGTAGAACCAATCAATAATGGATGATGGTTGGAGGTTTGGAAGATTAACAGAACCAGGATGAGCTTGTTTCCCTTCAGAATAAAATCCTCGACACAACTGGACTGGAGTCAGAATCTGTGATTAAGTGTCCTTTGGTCTGAGCTGATCATTCATCTGACTAGATGAAGTTTATCTTAGTGGTGAATGGGTGCAGGTGGCAGCGTGGCACAGTGGGTTGCTGCCTCAAACCCATGTCTGTGGAGACTGTATGTTCTCCTCGTGTCTGTGTGGCTTCTCTCTGGGTACTAAAGTTTCCAGTTCAAAGACGTGCAAGTTAGACCCTAAGGTGTCAGTAGGTGTGAATGTGAGTGTGACTGGCTGCTGTCACACTCACAGTCTGGTGCTGCTCTGTCTGTTGTGAAATAAAATACTGCACAAGTATAGTTTCACTTCAGTCGTCTTGTTTTTTGTTGTTGTTAGAAGCCAAAGACACAAATTTGCAGAATGTTAACATGAGCCTCCACAAACACACACACACACACACACACACCTGGCTGTCGATGCTGCTGCCATCTCCTTCCTGCTCCTCCTCAGTCAGGGAGACCAGTGAGCCTCTCTCCTGGCTGTCGAGACGGAAACCCCGGCTTTCAGTCCCCTCCTCCTGGCCCCCCAGACTGGGACACTGGGTCTGTGCCCCTCCCTGCTCCACCTCCAGACCCTCCAGACTGTAGCTGGTTTCAAACATACAAACACAGATTTGATTTCCTCATGCCGTGGTGCTGAGCAGCCAAAACATGCAGAGACCACACCCAGGCCTTTGTCTCTGACCCCCCCCTCTTTACCTTCTGTTGTCTATTTGCTGCTGATGAGGACGATGTAGGTTGGATGGACACCAGCTCATACTGGAGAGATTAAGAATGGGTGATAGAAGACAGAGAGAGAGAAGAGTGATGGATCAATGATCATGATGATGTGATGGTGGTGAGCCGTGTTATGAAGGGAGGAGTGTGTTTTGATGTGACACCCAACTTCACCAGTGAGTGATTCATGGGCAGATGGAGTGGATGATGGGAAAGGTGGAGGAGGACACTGGTGTGTTACTCCTGTCAGCAGACTGAAGCTGAGGTGATGATGATGTGTACTACATAAACAGCTGCAGAAACCAGCATGTAAAGCTACAGCCTCTATTTATGGTGCTTTGGTTAAAAGTTGCGTTGTCAAACAAAATACAACAGAAGAAAGCTAAAAAAATAAGTAGGCAAGCTATTTATCTGCTCTTCATATAAACACATATCACAGAGGTGTGTGTGTGTGTGTGTGTGTGTGTGTGTGTGTGACCAGATGGTTTATAATGGAGGACGAGGAGGAATGTGGTTCTCTCTTTCTCTCATTTAGATCTGTACTGGACCAGTCAGAGAGAGACGTCCACGCCAGAGCTCTGAGATGAGACAGTCCACAGCTGGACACGCGTTTGTCTCCAGCTGCTGATCAGCTCAACACATCACTGAACCACATTAGAATGAATCAGAGGAGTTTTCCATCTCCACCCTCTCTCCTACCAGACTTTCATTGCATTAATGACTTTTCCATTGGACATTGTATGTATGTGTCTGTGTCCGTGTGTCTCTGTCTGTGTGTGCGTGTGTGTCTGTCTGTGTGTGTCTGTGTGTATGGGCAGTCATGTGAGCAGACTGAGGCCTGAGAGATGACAACATCACTCCAATAAGAACCCAGTAATGACAAACTACTCCCAGACTCTGGTGTAATGCTGTGAACGGAAGAGCGAGAGCCTGAGTTCACACTCTTAACCTCACACGGTAGCATGAAACTCACACTTATCTTTAGACACACACAGGTCTCGCTGTCTCATCCTCATCCTGTCTGTCATGCATGCATGCATGTGGCTCCAACTGATACACAGCAGTCAGAGAAGAAGAGTGTGGATTAAAGGCGTACCTTCTTCTGTGAAGGAGGGGCTTGGCTCTCTTCATGTCTCCTGATAGGCTCTTCAATGAGCTGGAGGGAGAGACAGACGAATAATTAGTGGAGAGACAGGAGGGACGGGAGGGACAGACAAGGGATAGATGAAGAAGAGTAGTGAGACAGAGGAGGGACAGATGTGTGGTTCTGGATATGTCACTGTTCTGTCATTGTTCTGTCACTTTGTATATTTAGATTTAATTTTACTCATTAAGAGACATTTTCATTCAAAGTGAGTTTTCATGCATCTGTGCAGAAGGAATCTTAGAGCAAATATTAAATGCTACATCTATTTAATTGTACAAAGAGATGGCATTAGGGAAGTGTTAGTTAAACATGTAAAAGTAGAGGAGGTGCTCTTGGAGGAAAGAGAGGGACACCCCTGCTGGACGTCCCTGACAGGATTCAGTAGTTTGTTCCACTATCAGAGAACCACAGATGAGAACGGTCTGGAATGAGACTGACTGCACGCCTCAACATCTGTTCACAGCTGTTCACTGAGCAGGTTCAGAGGTCATGAAACACTTTCCCAGCGTATTAAGGCAGCATGTGGAGTTTGTTACAGTGTGACATGCTCTCAGTTGTCATGACGACCAGATAGTCTCACTCAGAGAGCCTATGATAGTGCTGATACCTGCGCTGTGTGACGTCCACATCAGCAGCGGTGTTGTTCCTGCCCGGCTCCCAGCTGTGACGACGAAATGGAGACAAGGATCGGATGGAGGCGCGAAGGATGGCAGAGGATACCGGATTCTCTGGGAGCTGGTCTTTCTTCTCTTCTTCTTCTCCTCCTCCCTCCGTCTCTCCTCCACCTGGGATTTACAGAACAGAGCATGATGTTCTTACAACCCACAGTTTTTATAGCAAGTGAAAGAGGAATCATGTGTAGATGTGTACTGAACATGCACATGGATCCTGATCCTGATTCAGTATGTTCTCCATGTTTTCTTGTGACCATTAAAATTAGATGGAATAACTATGATAGATAGAGGAGCGTCCTTATGTACACAGACATGTGAAGTACACATAAGACACACATTACAAACACAGTACAACAAAACTGTACCAGAGTCATTGAAACACAAAGATTCAGGTTGGGACAGAGAAAAATGCAGGACTGCCTCATGCAACCCCATGTCAGATTACTCCAACTATCCCATTTACATGATGGGATTGATGACTTTTTATGATTAGGGACAAGGCTTTCATCATTTTTCTGGCTCTGCTGTCAGAGGTAATGTCAGGGGCCCAGAGGAAAACCATAATTTGTATAATGAACAGACACCAACGTGAGAGTGTGTTGTAAACCGTGTGCTGTACCTCTGTCCTCGGTTTCTGACTTCCATGAAAGTCTGGAGCTCTGAGGGGCCACTGCAACAGGGGTCCCCTCACTGAGACTGAGGACTCCTTCCATCAACGCAGGATCTGACGAAGAGCGGGAGACACAGACCCCTCGGCCCCTGAGTCCAGCACAGGGAGGAGGGTCCGGCTGGAGAGGAAAGGAAGACACCATGGTATGAGTGAAGACGATAAACAGGACAGACTGATGGTACAGAACCACTGAGCACCCCAGGCTGGTCAGACTGAAGAGCACAGGTCCAATGGACAGTAGGGACATGTTCCTATCAATACTGGGATGACAGAATTGTCCCCACCAATACTTAAGTGGACTTATTTTTAAAAAAACCAGAGACTGTAGGCTGAGGTCATGTACAAACTGCCACTGACTGAGCCGTGTGTTATCAGCCTCATCTGTCTAAACGTCAACACTGGGCAAAAAGTCAGTTTTTGAGATGGCTCCCTCTCTGTTGCCTGAACTGCACAGCAAACATACTTTCAGTTTGTTCAGGTCAACTTGTTTTGTACTCTGTGGAAAATCTTCACAGTTGCTAGTTAGCTGTGTTATATTGCATTAAGGTAACCCTAGCTTCTGACATCTGTTGACCAGTAGGTTGCAGGAGTAATCTGTGAAATGTATCAGAGCATGAGTCGCATTTATTTCCAAAAATCCCATAAAAACAAAATTAAACAATTATTTTGTATCCAGGACACACAGCAGCAGAGAGGAGAAGTAGAGCAGGCTTAACTGCTTAACTATCAGAATGTAAACCATATCAACTTCATAAGAAACAATGTTGAAATGTTATGCAAACATCTGCCCAGAGGTGGCCAAAATAAAGCAGATTTGAGTGAGGACAGGAAATCTTAATAAAGATATGACCCCCTCCCTCTTGTTGTTTTGGGTGTGGGGGGTGGGGAGACCAAACCTCCGACCTTGGACTGAGGGTAATTTCACTGTCCTTGTGGGCTCACAATAACACACAGCCACCTCCACACTCTATTGTTGTCCAACAGTTTGTTTCTGAATCCAGGTCCTGGAGTCAGACTGGGAGACTGGAGAAACAACAGCCTCATGTAGTCACATGTGGTCTCTGGAGTTACTCAGTGGAAACCAGTGAGTCACACTGAATGCTCTGTACCACAGAGGAACCTTCACAGCTCTGTGAAGAGCTCTCCGCAGGGCTCCACCCACAGAGACACATGAAGAAGCTTTTATAAACATGCGTCTTACTGATCCTGAATCTGGACTCAGGACTGTATACCGATCCTGTCTCTGTGTGTGGGGACTCTGTGGTCCTTCGCTCCACATACCCTCCCTGTTATTCAGAGTTTATGATGCAGTGTCCACGCAGAGTGGAACAGCCAGTCAACTGGTTTTCCTCTGGTCTCTGCCAAACTGCAGTTTCCCAGTCTGTTATGTAACAGTCCCTCCAGAGGTTTTCCCCCTGGTTAAATTTAGCAAAGTGGCAGCACAGTACAGTGTGTGTGTGTGTGTGTGTAGGGGTTTAGTACCTTCTTAAAGACGCCCTCATCCAGCTCAGCGTTGACTGTCAGACCATCAGTGTCTCTGTGCGACACACACACAGACACACACTCCTCTGTGTCTGTGTGGACGCCTGAAAGAAAACGAGATGACAGCGATCAGCTCCTGGGTCAGCGATCAGAGAAACTGTAAAATCCCTGTTGTTGACTGATGAAACATCTTGTTCTACAGCACAACTATGTCTGAGAACGTGGCCGATTGCAGCGCTGGTTGCAATCCACCAAGACAGGAAGCTGAGCTCATACCAACCAGACCACAGAGAGCTGGGCTGAGTGAGAGTCAGTGAGCACGCTGACTGAACACTATGTCACCTGTTACTTCACTGCTGTGGGGCTGGGATGATGTCACCACTAAACAAAATGAACACACAGAAGCTGAAAACCAGCAGTCGTAACTTCTTTTTTTTTAAATACGGACCAGTTTTTTTTTTTATGCATACCAAGTTTACTGGCAGCTGATTCCTGAATTTGACTGTGCCGTGTCAGACTGGTCAGAACACACTGTAAGGTTGTAAAGAGTCTCATCATGTGGCTCCTGCTGCATTAATGTAAATTAGTAAATCAGAGAAATTGGAGCAACATGCTAACAAGCTATCAAGATCAAAGATTGCACACTGTGAGGTCAAGAAACTAATTTATTATTGTAGCTCACTGTCTTTAAAGCCAGATACGATTCTGTTGCTGCTCCCAGCAGCACCAGCAGCAGCAGAGCGCCACCATGAGGATGACTGAGGTCTGTGTCTGAGTTGACAGCCTGTAGCAGCACTGGTCCTGTATAATAATGACCTTCACTGGTAGACCACTATGTTTCAGCTTGTGTTTCAGATCAGAATGATGCTGGGGGTACAAAGTCACACTGAACATGTTGAGAATTTAGATAGAGCCCAAAAGGTCCAACCCCACCCAGACCCATATACACTGTCTCTGAGCCCAGTCCAGCCTATCACAGTAACTGTATTAATGATCAGAACCTGTTGTCTGTTTAAATAAGTTTAACCTACACACAATCTTGGGTCGTGTTGGGCTGGTCTCAGGTTCAGGTAGAGAATCTGACTTCCAGCCTGTTTGCCTGTTAAACAACATTTGACTTTCTCCAATATCTTAACTGTTCTGTTATTGATAATCAATATAAAATAATGTAGTGCACAAACTACACATACATGAATTCAGTTTCCTCAGTTTCATCTGTTCTGGTGACTTTAGTTCACACTGAAAACAGTGAATGTGGGAATATGGATCCAACAAAACAACATGAGAGCAACAATGGTAACTGTTACTAAGGTAACCATTACAGCAGGCCTATAGAAAACTTACTACATGAATCATAAAGATTCAGAGAGCACTAACAGTGACATGAACAGCCGGACCACCTGGTCCAACTCTTCACCTGCGCTGCGGAGTTCTCCTGGGTTTCCTCTCACCTGGTGAGTTAACTGTGTGATGGTCTTACCTGCACACGTTGTTCCTGGGCTGGGCTGAAGACGAGGCTGGACAGGGTAGAAAACATCCCTCTCTCTCTGGATCTAGCAGAAGAGAAGAGAGGAACACAGACTGAATTTAGTCACATGTGCTTTAAGGCGATGTTATAACAACATCAGATTGTTTATAGAACAACACAGATTTCTGCTGCGGTACAAGTGTCTGCGTCCAAAGATCTGTTCTGTGTGTGAGAGCTTTCACATCTGTATCAAAACATGACATAATGCACCAGACTCACATGTGACTCCGAAACACACTACATACACACACACACACACAGAGTGGGTGTGTGTATGTCGTGTCCGAGCCATACTGTGATCATATCAACATGTACCAGAGGAATCACACAGACACACACACAGAGGTCACAAGCATACGATTGTTCCACCCCTGCAGCCAAGACACAGCAGGACCAGTGAGAAGTGAGGGAGGTGTTGCAAGGGTTCTCTACAAAACACCTCTCTCTCTCACACACTATTTATCACACAGAAGCCTCAAATGCGTGTGTGCAAGTGTGCAATTAAAACGACTCCACCATGCATGTGTGTAATAATGTTTAATGTGGTGGTATCATGAGTGAGTGATGAGTGAGGGTCGTTCTGTTCTCAGCAGCAGCTTCATACAGCATCAGCTCATTATTAATCCTTATAAATAATACGCTGTTCTCTCCCTGCCCTTTTCAAAACTGAACATGTCTCTTTTAACTGACTCACTTTGTACTTTTACACAGTGGTTGTACTCCTAGGTTCCTGGTTCCATTCCCGGGCCTGGAGCCTTTCTGGGTGGAGTTTGCATGTTCCTCCTGTGTCTTGAGTGGGTTTTCTGACTTACACTAACTCTGCTCCAGCACTAACAGTTCTCTGCTGCTTTTAGAGACTTTCAATGATTCAGCTGTTGTTTTAATACTGTAACTTTAGCTTAGCCGTTAGCACTGGCCTGCCTCTCTCCTTTTCTCTTCCTCCCTCTCACTCTGTGTGAGAGAGAAGTCCTGTGTCGTGCCAATGTAGAAAGCGACCCATGCCCAGTTCAGCGGAGGTGGAGCTTCAGTAAAACAATTTCAGCTGGAAAAGGAACATGTGGACTCTAGTTTGTCGTGCAAGTGCTTATTGTTTTGGCAGTGACATTTACAAACCACCACGGCTCATTTGTAGAACACACCTGTTTATTCTTCTGCAGGCTTCCTGTTTTCCATCATTGTTCATTGCACAATTGTTTACTGCAAAACCAGATCAGTCGTATCATTTCCTTTTTGAGGCGGTGTTCTGTTCTTATAACTGTATCATGTCATATCCACTGCACATTTTAGTGTCTCATGCACTGTAATTCAAAGATTTGGTCTTACCGTAAAATCAAGTTCAGCTGCCATTTTTAACTCACTGTACATCAGTACATCATTATACACTGTCAGTGATAAATAAAAGTGACAATCCTTGGAAAAAATGATCACAGTCATAACTATTTTCATGATTACTCATCAAATTTATCATTTATAAAATGCCGGTCTTACCAAGAAGCTGTTAATAAACCTGTCATATCAGACTTTAAATATGGTCTGTCAAAATTTCTATACTAAATAGATCATCCACTGTTTTCTTTTGTAAATACTTTGGACCATGAAGAGCAAGCGTAAGTTTCTCCTTTCTTTCCCAAAATAACAGAGGGATACACATTTTTTCAGGCTGTATTTTTGTATTTTCGAGTTAAGTGGCTAAATAAATGTGATTTTACTCAGAAAGGATCTTCTCTTACTAATTTTATTCTGAACTTGTCAGTGACAAACACTGAAGCATTTTAGTGAATGAACACAAACAACAGCCTAATATGTGCGCATACACGCATGCTGCAGGATGCACACAAAGACCTGCGGACACATGCAGGCACGTGTATTAGGACTCACACATGCACACACTCGTGTGCTTTGTGCTAATCAAGAACAGACATCCACACTTTAATTCTGCTTACTTAACACTGTGACTACTGCACATCAGTGTCTATGCTATAATCATATGTTGCTGATGTCCATAAATAATGATGTATCCGGCAGTTCTAAGCCTTAAGACCCTCTCAGTAATCCACCTCATACACCGTAACACTGAGGATCAATAAGGTCTTCCCACAGGTTTACAGGTATCTACTCCAGAGGGACTTTCTGAGTGCAAATACATTTTGCAAACACACAAATTATATCAAAGAGAAAGTATTTATGGACAAATGATAACCTAGGCTGATCTCTCTGATTGATGATTTATAATAATATAAATGAATAGAAAACAGCTGATTGAAAGATGTTCGTGTTGGATCTTAACAGCTTGACCCCACTGGTCTGTTGTGTAGCTCCTGTAGGTTGAGCCATCAGAGTGACCTCATATCTAATAGTGTGATTGTTAATCAGTGGAGACAACATCTTCTTTGTCCACTCGTCCACTTGTCTCAATGGATCTGTTGTCCTGGCTCCATGTTCCAGCTCTGTCTATTATCAACATCCTGCAGACAAGAGAGCTGTGCACAAAGAGCGACTCTCCAACAAGCAGCGGACAACAGGCAGCATTTTTCAGTCTGCAGGCGGGCAGCACATGCTGGACAAGCACAAGCTGTGTGGACATGTGGCCATGTCTCATTTAAATCCTCCATATGAGCATCAATGGAAATTCTTCTGTTCTTATCTGAATATCCAGCTCATCAGAGCATGTGATATGTTTCTTGCATCAAGCATCTCACAGGATGATGGTGGTTAGCTTTTGACTTCTGAACACACAACTACACATCTGTCTCAGGACCCAGATGAAATGTGCAGGGTGTTTCCCGGCTGATGCTCAATGGCTCTTAATTGAACAGGACAGACAGCTGTGAATTACAGGGTTCCACCATTTACTGGCTACTGTGTACAGAGACGGACAAAGACCAGAGAGAGCTGTCAAAGGATCTGACAACGGCCTTCACTGAATGGAGCGACAAGGACTGCCTCCTTCTGAACACCTCCAAGACCAAGGAGATGGTCATTAACTTTCAGAGGTCTATGCACACTGTTCAGCCACTCAACATATGAGGGAAGTACAGTGAGGTAGTGCACACTGCTGTGGTGTGCACCAGTAAACTGGACAAACACAGGGCCAATCTGAATTTAGCCACTTATCTGGTTTTGTCTCTTCCACAAGTTAATGTCTGCACAAGTGCACATTTTGACAACATGGATTTAAAAATGTGTTCAATCCCATCATTTGATCACAATGAGTTGCAGCTTGTTACCATCCTCAGCACCCAGTCACCTTTGCCCTCAGTGTTAGCACTGAGCCACATACTGTTAAGAGGTCACAAGACTGAGGCCTTGGCTCTTGACTCCCTGCTTTGACAAGCAGCAGAGCAGAAATGCGCAACTGGAGTATGATAAGATAAGAGATAAGAAAGAATTTATTAATCCCCAAAGGGAAATCGATTTGTCTGTCAGCTCATCTACCATTTGGAGAAGAATTACAAAGCCTGATGGCTGTAGGTATGAACGATCTTCTGTGTCTCTACATCTACAGCGAAGAGCGAGGAGCCACCCACCACTGCTGTGGTGGGTTTTGGTGTTATGAAGTGGATGATGTGAGTTGTTCAGAATGGCCTCTAACATCTTCAGCGTGAACCTCTCCACCATCTCCCCCAGTGTGTCCAACCTGATGGGGAGCTCCTACTCTTTGTGCCTCCCACTGAGTCCACTGCCTTTACTCCCACTGTCCCGAGGTTCAAAGTTCATCGGCATACAGTGCAGCTGGCTTCGTATTCATGTCCACGCACCATTTTTAACTGCCATGATGCTCATTTTCTGCCTATTTCTCATTAGACTTACGTTTCCCCACTTCAGTGAAGTAACCAGCAACCAGTTTAGCTGGTCATGCCTTTGTTTGACACACTGACTAAGCCAGAAACGTTGTCACAGTGCAAAACACAGTTGTAATGGGAGGGACATTACACCTGTGTGTCATTTCAGCCTGCCCTCAGTGGTTAGCATTAGGATAAGGTTACATAATAAGTTTACGGTGCGCATTTCAACCGTGCTTTCTCACTTCCTTGGTGGCAAAAGGCTAAGAGCTATTAAGTTTGAAATGAAAGAAATACTGTTCAAGCGTTTTATCCGTTAATGTGTATTGAAGACATTTTAAGACTTTAGAGGGATGACCAACTGATTCACTGACTGACTGACTGAATATACTTGCATCATTGGTCAGTGGAACACCATGTGACTTAGTTGGAGACTCCACATTGGTCGCTGCTTTTAATTAATCAGTTTCTACTTGCAGGCACATACAGTCTGCAGTAATGAAACGTAGAGACCTTGTCTATAGATTTAGTGACTACTTTATTTTTTTGAAAAATCACCTTGTAACAGATCTATAGACTTTGTCGACAAACCTCAGTTACCCTCTATAGAAGCTTCATCTTCAGAGGCAGAAGTTGGAAAGGTTGTCCAATCTACGCCTGAGCCACAACTACAGCTGAAACCTCCTCTGACGTAAACAAACACATCCCTCATCATCAGCTGAATCCTGGCTGTGTTACATTTCACGCACATGACAGACTCACAACACCTGAGTACAAACATGCACCTTTGCTTTTACACTGTGTTCCAGTATTATTACGTAACCACTGATTTTACTGCAGCCATGTTTGCTTGTCAAAACCAAATTCAGGGACTGTATTTCCCATGATGCTCTTCAGTGCATGTCTGTACTGGTGTTCAGCTGTGAAGAGAACAGACTGAATGTGTGAGTGAGTAAGAGAAAAGATGTTGCAACAAGTCATGAAGCTGAACTGCATTCTCTTTTATCCTCTTGTCTTTCTCAAATGATTTCCACAGTTTGTTTTAACTGGAGCCTCACTGTGTGACTCTAAGAGACTGACATTCAGTTATCTGAGTTACACTGGCTGGGTCATACAGCTCTTAATATTACTTAATTGAATGAACTATAAAAACACACTGTTGGTTTGGCTGCGAACATTTGCTAAGATGAAAACTTAGATACCAGCCTGACCATGAAGATGACATTTGAGATTGAGTTTAAACGTGCATGGTTGGAAAAGATTAGTCCTCACGATGAATGCATATGAGACCAGCAAGATGTCTCAGCACAGAGACCCAGACACAGGGGATTACAAAGAATAACACGTGGAGATGTCAACATCATGTATTATACTGAAAAAATATACTTGAAAAGTCTTTACTTCAGTCATGAGTCATAAGCTTCTCACAGCTCAGATTCATTATTACAGGTGGAGACATGTACGCTGAGCTGCTGCCCAGATGCTCTCATCTAACGTCTGACATAAGAGACCTCAGCTAACCTGCTGTATATGGATATGTGTAGCCTATATATGTGTACGTATGTGTGGGGGAGTGTGTGTGAGAGTGTTTCTAAGTCCCAACCAAGCTTTTTTTCCCCACAGGTATACAATCTTGAGCAGGAGTGAACATGACCAAAAAAACTCTGATGTGACTTAATGAGAAAGAAAACTGAAAAATTAAAGTTGTGAACCTGCAGCCTCCAACAACATATAGATGAGAATTACTGAAGTCTGCTCTGTGCTGGTGTTTCTCATCACATTTGTTTTATTCCATGTCAATGCAATCAATCTATAACCCATAGTCAGTTATGTTACATCAGCTGGGAGGCTCATCTTTCATGCTGGGAGGAGCTGACAGTGACTGAGGGACTCGTTTGCCACATAGAAAAAAAGCAAAACAAACAAAGCAAGCCCCACTGTCTCCATGGTAACAGTGCAGTTCCTATTTGCATCACCCAAAGCATGATGAAGGTTGTTGTTGTGAAATTCAGAAAATATTAATCTACAGCGACCTTTGACTTACAAATTGCTATCACTGCATCTTCCGCAATTCACACATACACGTTTGTCGGTCGTGACCTGAACACATCAAGGCTCCACCCACAACTGTCACCAGACATTTAGACTGAAGAAGTCCATGACCACAGCAGGGTGAGACTCAGCATGTTCACTCATAAGCTGATATTTACCACATTCAAAACATACAAACCCTAACGCCTCCGTGTTTTATTAAATGTGTTTCTCATAAACTTCAACTTCTGCAGCTCCAGTTCCCCCGACTCACTGATCAAGTCTGTTAAAAGTCCAAAAAGCTCAGAGGCAGCCTTCACAGTATGACGACGTGCCACAGGATCTGACCTGAGTGGCTGCAGATGAAGAGATGTTTCCATTGCTTTTTAAATCTTTGGTTTCAAACACCAGCAGGCTCAAAAACACCATAGACTCTTCACATTGGCAACACTTTCCTGATCAATACTAACTTCACAGCCTCTCACACACACACACACACACGCACGACACACACACACTCCTACCTTGAGTAACACCACATCCACTGTGGTCTCTCTTTTGGCACAGAAGCTGTACCTCCGCCTGTGTCTCTCATACATGCTGTATCGATGTGTTACCACAAACACTGTCTATTAACCATTGTGCAGGTTAAAGTCTCTCGACCATCCTCTCCTCTCTCTCTCTCTCTCGTCACAGAGACTGTCAAAAAAGCAGCATGAATGGATGAGGGTGGGGTTCCCAGAGGAAGAAAGCTCCAGCAGCAGTTAGCTGCAGGCTGCTGATTTTCTCGCCACCAACGAAGAAAAAAAAATGCCCCAAATCAGATGAACCTGAACGTTTTTGCCCCTGTTGCTCCTAATGGACAACAGAAGAAGAGAGAAACGTGACGAAACAATGCTTCCATTTATGCTCCAGAGTGCGAACCAAACTCAAGCGCGGATTGTTCCTCAAGAGTAAAAACAGTCCTGATGTGTAATCCAGTCAGTCTACAATCTGGTGCTCCTTCTCTGTGCAGTTTGAGCTGGAAAATGAGCCTCACTGCCCACATCTGTTCAGAGCAGCAGCCCCTCCCTCCATCCTTCCTTTCCACCCTCTCTTCCTTTTTCCTTCAGGCCCTCCTTCCCTCCCTCCTTCTCTCTCCCTCTCTCTCACTTCACTCGAGACAAAATCCCTCTCATCCATTTGCTCCTCAGCTCAGGAACAATGGAGCTCTATCTGATGAATAACAGACTTTTTATTGGCTGGAGCAGGACAGAAGAAGCTGCAGCAGCTTCATCTTCAAACAGTAACAGTTAGCTGTAATTGTACATGTTATAATCTACTGTTACACTCCCAGAGCAAATGCAGCTCTCTGATTCATTTGTTCCCGCTCTGGTCACATAAGAGGAGCAGAGGAGGTGTGTGTGTGTGTGTGTGCGCAGTGGTGATGAGACCTGCATAAATACAAAGTATACTTTCAAATAAAACACAGACGCTGATAATGATGGTCTGATTTTGTGATTTTTCAGTGTGTCTTTTTCCTGTGTTTTTCATCATCAGTGGTTTTCACTTTAATCTCTTTGTCACAGTTTAACTGTAGAAAGTCTGCATTGAAAAGCATCTCATAATTCAAGAAAGTGTGAGGTTAGCTGTCCTAAAGGACTGAAAAAATCCAGTTGTACAGGGTGTTTTAACAGGCCGCTCAGTCTAAACACATCACTGCAGTCAGAATGCGCCTCATATAACACAGTACATGACAATTTTAGTCTTTTCAAGAATCACCCAAGCCCAGAGGGCACTCCTGCTCCAGAGGCAGATATGCATTCATGCATAAAAATACAGCACACCTAGACACAGCACTGGTCACTGATCAAGACTCTTCTTCTCTTCTACTGACTTTCTTCATTCTGCTGTCTAGCTTCACCCGTCTGTGTGTAATGGCCTAGAGTCATAACACACTGACGTGTCAACCACAACTACTCATACACCGCAGAAATCGTAATGATCTATTTTAAATTCAGATGAATGCGCTGTATAAATTCATTTATAACCACTGCCATACATTGGACCTTGTTTTTACTCTTAACATAACACTGTGCGTGATGGAGCCACTGGATATGTCTATATCTGACCATAATGTAGACTTCCTGTGCCTTGTTCCCCATGCACTCACATCCTTAATGAGCAAAGTTCTGAAAACTATTTGACGGTCAAAGTACACAGTTGTCTGAATGTTTCCAAACCAACAGTTTAGCCGACTTTTTCTATTCCATCTGCTTGCACTCAATAGATTTTATTGCACTTGTTAAGGTAAGGTCCAAGCTCTCAGTTAAAAAGCAGCCCTTGACAAATATATTCACACCTGTAAGAAGGAATGCAGGAAAGCAGAGCGCAAATGGAAAAACATTCAGTCTCCAAGGTCATTGCAACATTGTTAAAGAGCTGTTACTTCACTTCAACAATACGGTCAAGGATATTTTCCAGATCTTATTTCTACTCATCGACACAAACCTAGATTTTTATACAAGTCAATCATCTTTTAATTTCAGCTCCTCCCTGTGCCCCTGTGCTGAAGATAATACTGACTGTGAAATGTTTTATCTTATTTTTCTGACAAGGTGGTGTCTACCAGAGCCTCAGTAATGACTAGTGCCTCCTACACTGATTCGCTCCACAAACACAAAGCCTGAACCAGTTTCATCCGATTTCTCTGCATGAAGCTTTAGACATGTGAGAGTGTCCTCCAGCCCCCTTCACGTTTTAAAAATGTGGTTTGTGTTTTTCATTACGAAATGAAACTGTCAGATCTATTTTGAGTTCTGTTCATAACAGCTCTTCATCGAATGGTTTTTTCACTAATTATTTTAAAACTGCCTGTGTGACCTTGCAGCTAAAAAAGACTTAGATCATTCTGTCCCCTCAATTTCACACCAATTCATATTAAGAAAGAAATAGCCTATATCATCACGTTTTGAAATAAACTGTTCGAGCAAGTGCAGAACTGAGTACTTAAACTTCCCTGTCGAGTCAGGTCAGTTTTGTTTGTATAGCACCAATAAGAGGGACTGGACACTTTACAAAAGGAGAGGGTGTAGACCTTCCCTTCAGAGACACAACAGACCCCACCAAGAGCCAGCACATGTGGCAACAGTGGTGACAGTCACCATAACTTTACTGGATGCTAATCTTGGTATCCAGTTTGACAGAAATCTAAGTTTTGACTAGCAGACATCTGAATAGACATTTAACTGAACTTAAAAAAAAATAAAAAATAAAAATAAAAACACAGAGACCCTTTTTTTCAACATTGTTTTTACTTGTCTTGCCCAAAACTCCGTTGATTGTCTCCAGACTGTACAAATCTCTGCTTTCAGACTAGACTGGACCCAAGAGACATGGCCACATCACTCCTGTTTTAGCCCCTGTACACTTGGTCTCAGTACGTTTTAAAAACAGATTTTGAGATTAAATTTAAACCTCTCCATGCCATCTATGACCTCTTGTTCCCTTACAGACAAGTACACAACCTGAGAGCTGCCTTTTACAGAGGCCCAGCTAAAAACGACAGGGGACAGCATGTATCTAGAACGATCTGTGTGTGAAAATCTATTTGGGTCTGGAGACCTCAGTGGTTCATTTGGTCACACGTGTACCACATAGGCTTAGTCCTGACCACAGCGACCATGGGTTTGAATCTGACCTGTGAGCCTTTGTGGTCTAAATCTCACTGTCCTCCAGAATAAAGGCAAATATGTCCCAAAACAAATAACTTTAAGACGACTCAGTATCAACTGGTATCAACCTTTTGTTTCAAACTCAGTGTTTCCCTTTTCCTGTTGTTTAATCTCTGATAAATGTCTCTGTTCAGCTCCACACATTTAGTATATGTGGTCACTGGATGCATTTTGTGTCCGAGCAGTGATCCACAGTGTGGACTGAGTGCTGCCGAGACAAATGTGTGAAGAGGTGACTGGGGTTCGCTGACAATTAGCTGAGAATTAGCCAAAGGTTAGCCGAAAGTTCGCTAGACATTTGTTTGCAAGTCAACTGGAAGTTGTCTAAGACTTGGTTACATCTGTAATAACGTTCATTTACTGTCATTTCTTTTGCCACTCATAGTGAACCTGTCCCACATTCTGCACAGTACACTGTGTGTGTTTGTGTGTAGGTGCTGTCAGTCAGGCTCCATATGTAACCAATCAGCACCACACAAACACTGCAGTAACCATGGCAGTAACAGCTGTACACCGTCCAGCTGTGACGCACAGAGAGAGCGAGCGAGAGTCACACATCTGGTCATAGTTACAGCTGCTGTGATCACAAGGGGGCAGCAGAGGACTCATGAAGACAAACACAGCAAGCAGGTGAGTGCTGAGACAACATCAGTGTCAAACATTCACCTCTCACCGACCATCACAAATGATCCAGGACAGAATCAACTACAGTCACCACAGCAACCAGAAGGTGACAGACGTGACACACAATCAGCATTAGTGATAGTGATATAAATTCAGTTGCACACGAACGGAGTTGAGCAGCTCCCAAAGCATTCAGACCTTTGTTACCTCAGAGCAGGCGACTGTACGTGTGTTTGGGTTTGACTTCACAGACGAGAGCTGCTGGTGACTTCAGAGGCGCAGTATTAAACAACTGGAGTCAAGTTGGACAGCAGGCTACTTCACTGTGGAAAAACTGAAGAGCTCCTCTCTGTGTGTGTGTGTGTGTGTGTGTGTGTGTGTGTGTGTGTGTGTGTCTCTAGCTCTCAGTATGTGACAAATATGGCCATTTCGCAAAACCTATTCACATGGTTTAATCACCTGTGCATATGTCGCTTGGAACCATGTTCAGGCAAAAAAAAAAAAAAAATTCACATTAGACTGTTGACACATGAAATTAAATCTCATCAATGGTTTATGAAAACATGGAGGGTGATGGCTAGAGCAACACTTATAGAGAGATAACACTTTTATTCCTAACATATTGAAAAATAAGAGAATAAGAAATAATGACAACCATGTTGTCAGGAAGAGAGTAAAAAATATGACCCATTTCCTCATGGGTCATATGTTACTTCTCCTGCAGAGGCAAATTCTGAGCTAAACTGTTCACCGCTTTGAGCTGGAAATGAAAACTAGTGTTGGTGACCATTTATTAAAAAAAGAGCTGTTGGAAGGAGGAATTCAAATAAATATCATCCCCTTTGACAGAGATAATAAAAGAGCAGGAATGGACAGTAACTAAGAACATGTACTTCAGTCCTGTACTTTTACACAAGTATTATTCTTTTTGGAGACTTCTGACCTGTGAATACACTGCACTTCAAAAGACAAATGTTGCATGTGACTGTGTTTGTCACAGTAAAACTTGTACTTTAAGTCAAGTTAAAAACTTTCACTTTCATTTCCATGTGGAGCAGAGGTCAGTGTTGTGCATGAACAGCATTTGTGAATGTGGAACTGAATAAATCAGTTGTCAAGTGATGAACCTGAGTGTCAGTGCCTCTGAGTGACACTGCCTCTCTTGGTGTCAGTTTTACAGAAAGCTACATGACCTCTCCATAGACACGGCCCAACATCAACGGATGTTGCTGCAGTACAGATGGTGAAGACACATCTACAACTGCTTTTTGAGCATTTGAAGCAGTTTTGTGAATATACAAGTGAAGACGGACAAAGAAGACACTTTTTTATGTATAATGTGCCACCAGATATTTCCACCTACAGTATAGTATGTTTGTCCTCGCTCAGCAGACATGACACGACAAATTGTTTAAGTGGGAAAATATATTCCACCACCTTTTTTGTGTTAAATTTAATTCAAGTCTGTGCTTTCAGTGGTTCAATAATTCATTTAGTCTGAGAGTGACAGGGATTGGTGGCTGGTGATGGACGGTAGAAAGAGGTTCTACTGGAAAAGTTTAGTGGCCTATTTAATAATAAAAAAAAAGGCACAAATGAACATGAACCAGTTTATTTTTGTGAACTGAGTTTTTAAAAAAGAACTTAATTTCTATGAACTGAATGTTACCCTAGTTATTTTTAGATGCAACACTGGCAAAATGCTGGCTGTGGACTCTGTGAAAGGGGATCTGCATTCACTGTGAATCAGTCTGATACATTCAAGACACCAGAGTAGGAACTCACCTGCACAGGAAGTGTGCTGTCTGAGTGTGTCCAGGTCTGCTCAGACTGTTGCTGCAGTGCTTCTGGTTCTGCAGAGAACAGACAACATCATTGGGTTAGAGACAAGGAGCTGAGGAGATCAAATATTCTCATCACTACTGATGCATCATACATCATGGCGCACGCACACACACACACACACACACACACACACACACACTCACACACACCACAACCATTTCTCAGTCCAACTCTAGTTTCACTGTCCACTGTTAAGTCTTGATGACATCATTACGTTGCCTGGATACAGTGCTCCATACAAACAGGAGGAGCTGGATCAACAACTGCTACACACACACACACACACACACACACAGTCCCTGCCCTGTTCCCTCCATTCTCTGTGAAGACAAAACAGCTGAAAGATCCTGGTGACAGCCGCACAAAGCATCTTAAGTTGAGATTTTCCTTTAATTCCAATTTAAGATTTACTTAACATGAAGACAGTTTCACAAAACACACTCACATCTTCTCTTAAGGTTTCCTTAAATGTGTACTGAAATGTTCAAGGTTTCCCCTTATTCTCGTCTTGTACTTATAAAATCGCTTACAGTCAGTTTGGGTGTTGCACAGGAGACCAAACTAAAGTTGCAACCAAACTAAAGAAAAACACTGAAGTCGCAACATCAAATGAGGATGAAAAGAATCGTGAGAAGAGTTTTCTGCCTGATTCTTAATGACGAGGAATTCATTTTGCTCTACGGATTTGATTGTCGATACATGATTTGTCCGTATGGAACTGGATCACTCCATTTACTGCAGCTTCTCCAGCTCATTTGTCGTTAACCTTTGCTCTGTGGTTTTATGCTACAAGATCTTTCCAGTCATTTCCTGGTGAAGGAGGTAATTTGATGTCATCGATGAGCTGTGTGGTGTGTTATTTACAGAAAGTCAAATGTTGTGACCTCCTTGCTGAAAACTGTGAAGTTTCAAAACAAGAGATAGATAAGACAGCAGCAAAAGTCTTTAATGTTATTTTTAAGACATTTTTTCTTTGTGGGAGTAGCAGCTTATTGTCTGTACTCCCACAGCTTTTTATCATTTCAGTCTGTATTTCACAGAGAGTGCAGCCAAAGTGAGCGGTTATCTTAGTCTAGAGGTTTGAGAATCCTGGCACTCAGTAAAAGCTCAACCTTATTGCCAAATCCACTCAGTCAGGAGAAATTCAGTCATCCCTGAGCCGCCAAGCCAACATGGCGGACAACACGGCTCCACATGTAGGTCAAGCAGACAGCAACAGCTTGGTGGAAAGAATAACTGTGCTCAAAGGTGTGGGAGCTTCCTCTGACAAAAAGATTGAACCAGTCCTGAAAACAACTTGAACACTAGATTCACAGAGGACATTAACTGCATCTCAAACTCTGAGGAGGTTGCAGCAATTCACATCACTAAGCTCTCTGAAGTTGAGAGTGGGCTGGACGCAGCCCTGGATAAGATCTAAATGATCTAAAGAACAGGAGTCGGCGGCACAATATACGTGCTGTCGAGCTTCTTGAAGGCAGCACGGGCTCTAGCCCTCTACTTTCTTCAAAGTCTTTCTCTAATCAATATAATTTTCAGGATAAAGTCTGGATCAGGCAGGCAGCAAGCAAAACAGAGTCTCCACTCTACGACGGTGTCCCAGTCATGATATTCAAGGATTTCTCTGCAGCTGTTGTAAGAAAACGAATCCTTCAGGAATTTCACCCGGTGAAACAGCAGCTCAAGGACAGAGGGATCGCCTGTGCTGTACAAAGCTGTCCTCAGGATTAAACAGGAGACTTTTTTTTTTAAATATCCTAAAGAAGTTGCTGCCTTCTTGGATAAAGCATCACAGCCCACATTCCCTCCATATCATCAACATCACATGAGTCCATGGTCATCTACTGAACTTCTCTGAAAAGTAAGGTTTGGTTATTAAAGGAGCTGGTGAGCATAAAATGTAATATTCTATCACTGACATAGCAAGCTCCTTATGTTCTTTGTTTCTGGTGTTGTTGGGTGATTTATTGCTGTGTTACTATACTTATATAATAGATTAATGTTCGCTGGAGGTTGGTGGATCTGAATCCCAAAACTTCAATTCAGCATGCACTTTTAACTTTTATATCCACCTCAATGGCTACTCATGCTCACTGTGGACTGCAGGCCAGCAGGGGTGTGTTACACCTCTAATGTTCAAAAGGATTTTTGATAATTCAGTGGTTCATGGTTTTCTTAATACAAAATGGCCCAGGACAGACCCACTCTGAAAATGTGTATCTGGTTTGTGGGAGAGAGGTGTTACCAGTGTGATAAATAAGTGTCAACCTTTATCTAATCTAGTAAATGTGTAATGTTGAGGCTCATCTCCATGGCCAGCTGGTGCCATTTCTGAATATTTACTTTTCACCGATACAGCCTAAGCTCTATTATATCAATAATATAGGTTGAGCTGCTCCATCATTGTACCTGTGGGCTGCACAGTTCTCATTTATTTTGACATGGTTCATAGATGACCCCAACTTCACCTGGGTCAGCTGCTTTGGATAGGATCCAAACAAAAAAGACTATCACACATATCTCTGAAAGCAGCAACACTAATAAAAGACAAGTGGTTTTAAAGACTGTGTTGGACATCTGGTGTAAAGTCAGGAAATTGGAAGGATATAGTAATTGTTTTTCTTTGTTACCCCCTATTCATGAAAACCCTGACTTCCCACCTGGCCTTTGGGCCAGTCTCACTGATTGGAGCTACAAGGGTATCAGAGTAGCTGGATCATGACTCAGGGAGTGAAAAACAAGTATGTCACTACTAACGGTTTCTTTAAATTCCTAAACGTTTTTTTGGTGTGTGTGTGTGTGTGTGTGTGTTGTCTGGTTTAACTTCCTGTCTTTTATATATTTATTAATGCACTTTTGTTTGCAGAAAGTTAAATAAAAATGTGTTTGGAAAAGAAATGTTTTTTCTTTGACAATAAGTAGAAGTGAGATATTAAGAAGCACTAATGCCAGCATACCAACAGTCTCCATGGAACTGTACAGTTTTACCACTGTAATCGCTTTCATCGCTGCAAATGCCTCATTGTTTTTCTTACATAGAAAACTTAATGTGTTTTGCACTACTGACTCATGCACTGGTAAAAATAGATGGTGAATTACTGGCTGAATTTATCACAGTGAAGTGACCCTACATGGACTAAAGTGTTACAGTGCCAACCTAGAGGAGACTTTGACTGTGACATACAAAGAACAAAGACTCAGACTTCAGATAGACAACGTCTAAATTCATCTGTTGCACAAAGCAGTGTAGTTCTTAACATGGACAGTGCGTGGTGGAATGAATTCTGGGTAAAGTAAAACTTTTGTAATATAAAAAAATGGCAGACAGAGGAACCTCATCCCACAGCCCACCAGCAGACCATCATTGTATTTCATAAGAAAGACGTTTTACTCTCAGTGACGAGTGTGACAATAGAAATGGATGCGGGCTCTTCAGATCCCTCCCTTTCTCTTTGCTGTCTCCATAACAACACTAGCAAACATCAAGTCATGGTTTCCTGTGTTTTGCTGTTTGGTTCTTCTGCTCATTGCAGATGTCAGTGATGGCAATGTTAATGTTAGCATAAGTCAGCCTGGAGGAAGCGGTGTCAAATGTTCTTCGTCTTGAGATGAGTCAGTCTCTATTTTTGCGGACAGGTCTGGTTAACATCAGAGTCATTTATGAACACAGATAAAAATCACCCTTCACCTGTTAACAACAACAACAACAAGAGACAGACAGACAGACAGACAGACACACACACACATGCAGACAGGTATTTACCTGTGTGAGATGTGTCCTCTGCTGTGACCACCTGTTTCCTAGCCTCCTCTTCTCTTTCCATCTTCTCTCTCTCTCTCTCTTTCCATCCATCCACTGTATCCACTGCGTGTTGGTCTTCATTACATACAACATCCTCGTCAACCTTGGCTCCAGACTCAGGACCTTTACTGTTGTCCACCAGCGACTGAGTCGACTGGGATGCACCTGTTTCCACACTAATGGGGGCAGTAGGTTCATCTGGAACAGGATCGACCACAGGAGCCGAGTCACAGGGGCCAACAGGAAGTGTTACACTGGGATCCTTCTCCTCACATGGTATGTTAACACTGTCAGAGCTTTCAGCCTGACAGTCTGACATGTGGCTGCTCTCTGTTTGCCCTGTCTGACACTCCCTGTCTGAGTCTCCCGCATAGTTCTGTTCCTGGACCTGCCCTCCTACCTCATCCACAGCAACTGGAGCTTCATCAGGGAAACCCCCATCTCTATCCTGCATTTCTCTGCTCTGTTTGCCCCTAGACTCAGACTCAGGACACAGCATGTGAGAGGACTCTGGACCTTGTCCTGTGTCCACACCAGGAGAGGACAGCTGGGTTTCTGTCTGCAGGTGAGCTTGTCTGTCCTCCTCAGATGTTTTGGTTTCATCTGGTGTAGGCTTGTTTTGTGTAGTTTCTGGTTGTAGGTCCTCTGTGTTTACAGTGGTCATCTGTGCTGCCTCTGACAAGTCTCTGTGATGTAACTGTGCTGTCTCACTGCCTGACTCCCCTGACCTGTCACTGTTAGTTTCTCCTTCAGGAGGACCAGAATGTGAATGGTGGACATCCTGGTCCTCAGTCTCATCAGACAGGTGACATGTCTGTCTGTCACTGGTCAGCTGTGTGGACTGGGTGTGGCTGTGTAGGTGCTGTTTTAATGCATCAGTGTGAGTGCTGGCATCTTGTGCTGACAGTGGATCATGAGCAGACTGCTGACTGTCTGACTGACTGCTAGCTGTCTGCTGGCTCAGCTCTATGCTCACCACGGCTGATGCTATTGCTACAGTTACTACTGCTACAGCAGCGGCCAGCAGGTTGTCATCGTAGCTCTGCTCTGTTTCTCTATGTGACTCAGACAACTCCTCACTGTCCACCATCCTACTGTCCTTTCTGTCTCTCCTCCTCTCCACACTGGTCTCCTCACCCTCTCCCTCATCGCCCACCCAGACTACATGTCTCCTCTCCTCGCCAAGCCGCTGATCTCTAAGCATTTCAGAGTCCAAACAATGCACTAAATATTCCCTCACAGTTGCCTCAGCGTTTCCTTCCCGTATCTGAGACGCTGAACAATTTGCTGTACCTTCACATGGCAGAGCTACAGCCTTTGCAGAGCACACTGATTGTATGTGTTGTGTATTCTGCTCAGGAAATTCCACCAGAGAGTGGTCCTCTGTGAGTCCTGTCGGATCTGAATGTCGGACAGGAAGTTCCTCTGGACACTTAGATTCCAACAAATCTGTCAGGTCCACAGATTCTCCGTCTTCTCCAGCAGCTGCCAGGTCCTTTGTCTCTGTATCATCAGCAGTTTGTTGGAATGGACTGGCAGCACCCTGTGACTCCAGGTCTGAGGATTCAAGTGTTTCCGTCCCTCCTTGTTGCCGAGCCATATTTTCGGTCTCTATGGCGACCATTTGACTCAGATCTGAGGCGGCAACAGCAGAATCCAGATCTAAGTCCTCACAAAAGACTTGTTTCAGGTCCTCTGATGATTCCTTTGTCTCTGATGCCTCAGTCAGGTCCGTTCTCCCATGGCCTGTAGTCCCAGTGTAACCAGACTCTGGGGCTATAACGTCACAGACAGGTCCATGAGTGTCCCTGGTATGAGTCTCTGTCTGGCTTGGTAGATGCATGGCGTCCTCATCAGCTTCCTCTCTGCTGGCAGGTTCAGAAACTGTGGGAGACTGAAGCAGTGCCCTTTTTGTTGTATCCTGGGCCTCTGGGTCTGTCGCTGACCGAGGGCCCAAGCTAGTTGCTGGTTCTTTGTGAATCAGGGTCTCACTCTGACTCTGAGACTCGATACTAGAGCTGGAGCTCAGTTTGGCCTCGGCACCTCCTCTCCTCCCCTTCTTCTTCCTCCTCTTTTTCCTGCCCTTTGCTCCTCTCTCCTCACCCACCGGTTTCTCCTCTCCAGTCTCTTCAATGTCTGCTGCTTCACAGTTCTCTCTGCTGTAAGTGGTTTCTGTGGGGCCCACCTCTTCTCTGCCTCCCGTCACTCCTCCTTCCTTCCAATCTGGCCCAACTTCCTCCTCTTGCTGTGAGCTGTGTACTTCCTGTCTTTGTGCAGCAGGCCCATGTGACAGTGTTGGCAGTGATCCAACAGCATGTGGCTGACTCAGAGTGGTGCACTGAGAACTAAGACCCTGTCCTAACAGCTGTGAAGGACTAAGACCAGGAGTTTGGGCTGAGCTCAGATCACAGTCAGCCTGTTCCAATTGTTCATGTTTTCCCTCATACATTATGTCACTGTCATACCAGACCGTCTGGGAGTTTGCTCGCTGTATCTGGGAGGCTGCACTGGAACGCTGGTCTGAGTTTTCACCCTGATACCAGACTGTTTTCGATACTGCTTCAAGTCCACATGGGGGTGAACCCATTGCATTTCCAGCCCAGCCCCCATCCCTCCACAGCAGTCTCCGGGGTTTTCGTTCTGCATCTGGGGACCTGGGGCTGGTCCTGCTCTCGGACTGAGGACTCTTGTTGGTGGAGTCGGGCTGTCTTGGCTCCTCTTGGTCTGACTCGGTTTCCTGGGGATCCTGGGAGTGTTCCTGGCCCATGGTCACTGAAAAAAGACAGGAATAGATTAAGACCTGCAGAGGAAACCTGCTGTTTTCGTTTACGCACTTTGCCCTATCACAGCTTGGCTCATGCTGCCAAACGTGATGGGTTAATCATCAAGTTCATTACTTGAGGGGACAACCAACCAACACGCCATAATAATAACTCACTGCTCAGGAACCTGAATGAAACCAGATACAATCAGCCAGATCAGTCATATCTAGACCCTCATTCAAAGAGCAGCTGGTGAACACAATAGAGCACCTGAGGGGAGCTGGTGGAAACCAAACACGGAGCTAAAAGAGAGGGAACACTGGACTCAGACACCACTCCACATGGATCATCTGTGATAGCTACATGATGAATCGAGCTCTACTGAACTTGGCTGTAGATCCTTGAAGATGTTTCACCTCTCATTCAAGAGGCTCCTTCAGGTCCAAACATAAGAATATGAGAATAATGAAGAACACTATAACCTAGATGAACCTACACAGATTCAGGAGGATAATACAGAAATCTGATCTAATATTCATAATCATGTTTTTATTAGTATAGAGTATATCAGACCCAATTCTAGGCTGCTTTGATTGTGGGTTATCAACAGATGTTGGCTGGTCACTGACTACCAGACTTCAAGACTATAAGTGTTTTTTAAGAACTGATAACTAAACTAAATCTAATAATCTATTCTTACATGACTGTTATGTTGTCATATTAAAAAGAAGTCATTTGCTTTAATCCAGTATATTTCTTGAGTCTACCAGTGTTTTCTGTTTAAATGGGTGCTGCAATGTCATCAGCAGTTTTGCATTTTCAGCTGATTCATTATTTGACAGTTTAAAGTCAACAAAAGAAACTTTTCATTGGGTGAAGAATATTGTGTTCGCTGAGCGAGAACTCACCTGTGTTGTGAGCAGCTGGTCCCAGAGCTGAGGTCACCTGGACTTTTCTTTCAGGGGGAATTTCGGTCCCTGTCTTCGTCTCAGTCGCTCGATCACATATCAGCATGTCCACTTCCCACACCTCTCCTTCCTGTTTTTCTACCACAGTGGTGGTAGGCAAGGCAACTGCTTTCCTGATAGCACATGTCCCATCACCACTTAGTCCAGACGTTGGCTCTCTGGGTAATGGAGTCTCTTGTGCTCTGGGACTATGCAGAGTTTCTGTAGCTTCTCTGTCAAAAAGCACAGATGCCACTGCTGATACAGTTCCTTCTTTCTCTGGTCCGCTTCCTGTTGTCTCAGCAGACCCCTGTGCAGTTCCTCTACCCGCCACCGGGGTATTTCTGTTTTCTGCAAGTTGTGCTCCACGTCTTGTGGTTTTTGTAGTTCTCCTTTTGTTTTTCCTGTTCCGACCAGCAGGAGAATTGGCAGCTGGTGTGGCCCTCGGTCCTTCCCCGGCTTCCTGGCTCTGACAACGATGTCCTCTGGTACAGGATGTAT
Organism: Caranx ignobilis; assembly: GCA_021432705.1. Classification (NCBI taxonomy): domain Eukaryota; kingdom Metazoa; phylum Chordata; class Actinopteri; order Carangiformes; family Carangidae; genus Caranx; species Caranx ignobilis. Next base: position 67,393,624 of record MU269990.1, on the reverse strand, counting down.
GAGTGACAACAGCAGGCCACTCCTTTTCTCTTCTCTCATCCAATGATGAAGGACTTCCCTGTTCTTCTGTTGCCGCGCTACAGTTCTCGGTGGTTACCACAGCCAGGCCTGCATCCTGCCTGGTCTCTGGTCTGCTGGAGCACAGCTGCTGCCCACAGGAAGGGCTGATGAGGGTCGCTGCAGTGGTTCCAGCTAAATCACACTCTTGCTGTGACTAGGAGGACAAATCCAGAATCAGCATCATAACAGAAAGTGCCTCAGAAGAAAAAAAAACATGAACATATCTTAGCGTGTGTGAGAGCTGTCGATCTAACTCTGAGCCTGACTGACATCTCCTGAGAAGGTGCAGCTACAGACTGCGAGTGTTTCAGCTCCTCCTCATCAAACTATGAGAACACATGGTGAGGTCATAACTCCATGTTGACACACAGTTACTATGGCAGCATTCTCACATCAACCTTCAGCTGGAGGTACAGTAAACACAAAATAAAGTTTGCAACACGCACAGCCGGAGCCAGTAGAAAAGTTGAAATAATCACTTCCTTGTTGAACTTTAGCTTCACAGTGCTCTGTGTGTGTATGTGTGTGTGTTTGTTAACATAACCAAGCAAACTGCTGCTGAACCACAACTTCATAACAATCTGTTTCCTGATTGTGCACATGACATGTACATGTTGCAACACAAAGACCTGACAGCAGTACAGTAACAGGCCCTGCAGCCTGCGTGTATTTCTCAACTACAACATCATTACAGATACGAGCACCACAACAAGCTTACGAGTAGCTAAAGGACATCTGATCCCAGTCATCTGTCACTCACCTTTGAGTCTCTGTGGATCTGGATCAGTCTCCTCAGCTCCTTCACATCCTCCTGTAGATCATCAGGCTCTGAGCCCTGTTCCCCCTGCCAACAGCCAGAGGAAGTTAGGGTGTAGGTATCAAGGTTGGCATGGTGCTGTAACACTCGGCCTTCTGGGTAAAAGTGCCGCTCCTCCTTTGGTTTCACCTGAATACCTGAAGACGCCTCATACCTGTAACAAGAACAACAACACATGACACATCAAACACTTCCATGCAACTCAGCCCGAGTCCTGTGGAGAAAAGACTGAAGAAACACACCCATCTCTCACCTGTCATCTCAAGATAAATGATCAACACTGAACTCAGAAACAGAGCTCAACTGTAAATGTATACAAATGCACATATACAGTATATAATGTATTCAATAATCACTTCCTTGTTGAACCTTAGTGTCAAAGTGCTGTGTGTCTCTAATCGTGTGTGAAAATTGGGAACTCAACCAAGCAAAGTGCTTCTGACCCACAACTAACTAACCACTAACCCCTGAGAGTGCACATGTACGTGATGTTAAACAAGACCTGACAGCGTTAGAGCAACAAGAGCAGCAGACTACGTGTGTGTGTCTGTCAATCACAACACCACTACAGATGTGAGCTTAAGCAATGTGTGTGTGTGTGTGTGTGTGTGTGTGTGTGTGTGCGTGCGTGTGTGTGTTTAATTATTCATATCTGACAGTTACAGCTGTCAGTGTCTAAGACTAATGGGTCATCGTATGGAAACAACACAAAACCTGTTGAGCAGCCATTGCACAGAGAGAAAACTCATGGATTTCAATCAGAGAAGGCTTCCTGCTCTCTGTGCTTCTGTCAGTGAACACTGGTTCAGGTCTCTGACTTTGAGGTTGAAAAGATTTAAACTGAGTGAAATAAGCTCAAGTATCTGTGCAGTGGCCATGACAAGAGCTGATCCAGTTCTCTCAGTGATAAGGAGAGTAGCACCGGTGCTTCCCATCTTATCTCCTTCAGCCTAGAAAACACAGGACCTTCCTCTATGAAAGGAAACAAGAAATTTGCCCCAAAATGTATTTTCCACGGCAACATAAAGCATTAAAAGCACCATTGTACTTTCACCTCAGGAGATCCTCATAAATGTAGAAACAACAAAGTAACTATTCTACTACGTTTGCGACACGATCTAAATCTTAGCGAAGTCCTTATCTGATTGGCTGAGGCTCAAATCCATGAACACAGATTTCTCTTTCAATCTGTCCATTCAGTGTAATCATAAAGAGCAAAAAGACTGAATCTGTAGTTAGTAACATCATCATGAATTTTCTCTACTTAACAACAGAAATGTATTCACATCTCTCGCTTCCTTCAATCTATTTAATTGTTATTTTAATGGTTCAATTTATCACTATTTGTCTTTCATATTATCTTATTTTAACATTTCCATCTGTTTGCTTTGTGTCTGTGCCAGGTTAGAAAAGAAGTATTTATTGTCCATGTGTCATAAATCATGTTATTAAAAAACAAAGCTTAGTCTAAGTGCAGTCGCACTCTTTTCCTTAGTCCTTATGAATTCTCCTTCACATCTTTCCTTGACCTCATTATGTTTTCCACTGAGGTTGAGGAGAAGTGGTTGGAGGAAGTGTGTTGGTGTCTTTTCCTTCACTCGTGAGGGAAAGTCCAGTTCCAGGTCACTGCGTGTGTGTTTGACTTATCGGTTTGTGTAATTCCTCATTCAATTCAAAATGAGCACAGTCAGTTATTTATTTATGTGTCCAGTTATTTACTGGCATTTGTGATGGTATTTTTCCATGCTGTCCTGTTACTGTTCTTCTACATCATAGTGTTGCATAACATATGGTATTTGTTTTGCACCACTTTCTTTTTTATTCCTGTGTGTAGTTGTGTCACACGAGTTGTTTTTGTGGTGTTTTTCTGTGTGTATTTCATATCTGCTCTACATGCCCTTTAAATAAGTTTTACTGAATTTACTTGACTAGTTTTATTATGACTTTACAGTATTGGTATGACTTTGTGCATTACCACCACCAGCTGTTGACCAGTGGAGCAGCAGGATGAGCTCCTGTGTACACATGATACAAATTAATAGAAAACTGACTCAGGTCAAACGAGGTCTGACGAGGTCCCTTTAGGTTAACCCAGAAAACTTCATACATTAAACATAAATGATCGTTAGAGAAAAGCACTGAAGGACAAGAAGTGAAACACTGGGGCTTTTGTGATTAACATCTGTCACATGTTGATTCATCTCAAGTTTTCCATTTGAGAATGAAGAAGCTTCATAGAGAGTGTGATTGAACTACAGGCTCTTCCTGCAGCGAAACCTCTTCACTGGGACCTGAGGACAAACTCTCTGTGACTCTGTGAACCCACAGTAGACGTGGTCCACTTCACAGGTAAACTAATGTCATCCTGAAAACACAGTCACATTCTCTCCTGGAAAAAATACTGAAATCAGATCAGCTGATTGAGTAATGGGTGGTGGTCAGTAGTGCCGCCTCTGAACGCTCTGGGTTCGATTCCCAGGACCAGGGTGGAGCTTTTATATTCTGCCTGTGCCGGTGTGGGTTCTCTCCAGGTTCTCCCACTTCCTCCACAGTTCAGAGACGTGCACACTAGGCTGACTAGTGGCTCTAAATTGTTCATGTTAGTGTGTGTTTCTTGTCTCTATATGTCGGCCCTGTGATAAACTGGTGACCTGTCAAGGTGTACACCGTCGTCGCCTTGTATGAGCTGGGACTGGCTCCAGTCCGGATAAGTGGTACAGACAGTGAATGGATGGATGAATAATGACTAGGTGTTTTTGCAGGACATCTTGATATCACAGTGACCCTGTCCATTGACCATCAAATTTTTATCATGTTTTTGGAGTGAAGTGAGGATGATAACATCTGAACACTTTTAAACTACCTAAAGACATGGAAACAGCCTCTCTTTCCAGCAGCTTTTTATATATATTATATATTTATATCTTGTTGTTATATGAGATACTCACTCAGTGAAGAGCTCCACCAGCTGCTGATGTCCTCTGCTCTCTGCTACACACGCCGCAGTCTGTCCCTTAGCATCGGTCTTCCTCAGGGCCTCCCGGGCTCCCGGCTGCTGCAGGAGGAATGAAGCCACCCTCCTGAGACCGTGACTGGCAGCTAGGTGCAGCAGGCGGCAGAGCTGCTGGCTGTGAGAGTCCGCTGGAGAGGAAGGAGGGAGAGAGGGGGAGGGGTCAGAAAACCAAGAGCATGGTGACATTAAAACTTTCCACAAGTGTTTCATGACATATTTGTGGAAACAGCATCTGAAAGGATCCAGTCTCTGAGTGGGTGCTTCCATGGCAACACCGTGCTGACTGAGAGCTGTCCTTACCAGGACACACCATCAACTTCCATGCTACAAATACCTAGTTAAGTGGCCTGTCCTTTTAAGACAATCACAGCCTGCTGCTGAATTTGTACTTCACTGGCTAGCCTGGCGGGCTAATGCTAATGTTAACTGACAGTAGCAGAGGGTAATACCAACGTAGTGGTGCAAACAGTGACTGACATTCAAAATAAAAGCATGCTAACTCACCACTGCAGCTGTCCAGCAGGGTGGCTGCTTCCATCCAGTTCTCCTTGTGTGTCTCTGCGTTGCTCATGTCACTGTGTGTGTTTGTGCCTGTTGCTGTGATGGTGTGTGTCTGGTGACACTTCTGCCTGTCTGTATCTGTGTGCGAGCATATGTGTGCAGTTCTGTGGTGAGGTGTGCTGAGATGTTTCAGGGCCAGAGCCAGACTCTCATCCATCCTCTCACACTCTCTCAGATGAATCTGACACACACATATGCACACATACACACACACACAAAGAAATAACATTAATATATACAGGTCAAAGGTGACACTTGTCTCATGTCTTTCCTTAAGAAACATATAAACAATTTTACTGATACAGTATTAAATGCAACATATTGACCTTTCATGACTCCTCTCAGCTCATTACCTGCTCATCGTCCAATAGCAATGCGTCCTGAGGAGCTGTGTTGTCAAGCAGGAAGCAGGCCATGTCGAGGGCTAAGTCCTACACAACACACACACTTACATCAGTCATCATTACTTCACATGAGCACACAGAGCAAAGCTGAGACCACCACTGATTAACTAGGTCATGACTCACTATCAGCTGTGGAGCCACTGTAAATAGCAGATATCCTCATGTTTTATCATTATTGTCATGTTTTTCCGGTTTCTTGTAAATGATTGTGTACAAGCTAACTAATGATTACAGTAAAAACTACAAGACTGATGAGAGAAGTTTTGAGCATGTCACAATCAGTCGGTGTCATCATTTACCATCTGCTGTTAATACAGTGTGTCCATTCTTAATCTGAGTATTCATGTCTTTAATAATGCACCAGGTGAGAGCTCCAGTTTACAGCATTAGTTCTCTGAGAATCTTATAACCAAAATATTGATACCGTAACTGAAATACTGAATCTATATGTACTCAGGACCTTGTCAATCAGAGCTGAATTGACACAGGAAATCAGAGCCAACCCAGGCCTAAAGCTAACAGCAGCTCTGAAAACAAGACATGGTGCAAACAGATCTGCACCAGAGGATCAACTTTAAAGTCCCTTAAAGGAGGAAGCTGGTACCTGAACAAAGCAGAAGGTCTCCTGGGAGTGTGAGTTCACTGGCCCACCAGGCCGTGCCCAGTACAGTGTCACCAGGACCTGTTCACACACATTATGAGCTAGACACACACACACAGAGCATACGAGAGAGAGAGAGATTAGTTATGTTCTATACAGCAAAGTCAAAACAACTTCACACGCACAGCCACACAGATGTGTACAGACACACACTCTGAGCCTGAGGAGCAGCAGATGTGATCAGTCAGTATTATTATCATGATCACAAAACAGGCTCTACTGGTTCACTCAGCTAAGCACACCAACGCTGAAGTTCTTACAGTCCAGAGTATAACCTCACTTTTACTTTTTTAACAGCCCTGACAGCCAGACAGCCCTGTTCCTAGAAAATTCTAAAGCTTCACATTTACAGAACAGACATGACTGGACCTGGACCTGATCATGTGAGTAAGAGAAGAAGAGGATTCACCCACCACTCCTTTAGCTCCCCATGTTTACTTGAACAGGTGTGTCTGTTTCTGTTGTTCACTGACTATCCCTCAATCTTAGAGAGAAGGGGTGCAACCACAATTGGACAAAGAGTGTAAAGATCCGTCTCAGGGTGCCAGAACATCATGTCGTGTTATCTGGTGCCTAAAGTAGGACGACCGCTGTGATTAAGAACAACAGACCCTCACATCACACATCATGAAGACCCCAGGCCAGGGTACTTCTCCACCCTCCGTGGACACAGGTTGAACTGGACCCTCTACATTTTGCACAAGAGGAACATACTGGAGTGGATGATGTCTTACTCTGTATGTAAAGACTTTAAATACAACTATGAGTCCAGAAATCCAGAAATAGCTGACACAGCTATTGCGACCTGAAACAGGTAGGAAGAGGAGTACAGGCATCTGGACAGGTCTGTTCTGATGATGCAAGTCAGCAGTGTAAAACTCATGGCCTGTGAGTTTCATACTATGAGTCATACAATGTAATATCTTTTGTCAGAATTTTATTGTCTCTTTACTGACAACACTGCACCTCTACATTTGCGAATTTGCATATCTCTGTGGTGCAGCTGTGCGGGCTCATGTGAAACAAACTTTCACCCATCTACAGGCATCTTCACTCAACACAGAACACCACATGGTTTATACAATGGAGAAACAAGCACACATTTGTGTGTGTGTGTGTGTGTGTGTGTGTGTGTGTGTGTGTGTGTAGTACCTGGACACACAGCCTGCAAAGTGATGTGACTGACTCTCAGGGTGCTGCTCACATGTCTCTGGGTGGATCCTGAGAATAAAAGATAAAACTCCACCTCCTCCTCCTCCTCCTCAGCAGGACAGACATCATCATCGTCCAGCTGAACAGTCAACACACACTCCCCCTGAGATGAGACACAGATTCACATGTGGAAATACAGTTACAAACCCACCTCTCTCACTTATGAAGACTGAATATGGGTCATAGACTAGATCATGAACTTGAATCTAGCAGCACCGATCCTCCACCTACATAGGGTTGTTGCTGATATTGATTCATAGGTGCTCTTACACAATCCTGAATGTGTGTATATTAGTATGCTTTTGAGATATGTCTGCATTAGGAGGAATGGAGGGACGTGTTTGTGTGAAGTGGAAGCCAACTGTTAATGGCAACCACTGGTTTGTGAACTGGCTTTTGAAGCAAGGAGTTTTCATTTTGGCTGTTGCCATCTGAATTTTTTGGAAAGTTGAGAGAATAATTTATTTTCACATAACTGTGTTATCATTTTATCAGAGACTGTTTCTGTTTCTCTATGATAAGACACTGTTCTCTATATTACAATATATCTCCATCCAGCCATAGTCTTGATCTCTGAGGACTTCCACCTGCAGTGTCTACATATGAGGATCATCCTCTCTGGCATCACCCAGAGATGTGGGAGGATGACAGTGCCAACCTGAGGATGATTAACAGAGCTCACAGGTTTGTGAACATTGTTATGGCCTCATATGTTGAATGTTTAAGTGGCAGCCTTGTATATCACCCTCATATCAGGTTTCACATGTAATTCAATCCTCTATCATGGGAAATTCTGTTCATTTAAGCAACAGCCTCAGCAGCGGTGAAATGTTCCAAAAAATCACCAAGACTCGACTTTAACAGGGACTAAACACTGCCCACAGTGTTTTATAGGATAATATCATATTTTCCATACTTGGCCATAACATTGTTGAGCCTTATCACTTATGTTCTTACTTGTTAAAGCTGATCTGCAGCAAGAGATCGTTCTTTTTCTGAATGTTGGAACAGTGAACAGTGAACAGTGAGCAGTGAACAGTGAGCAGTGAAGAGTGAAGACTGAGCAGTGAAGAGTGAACAGTGAGCAGTGAGCAGTGAACAGGGAAATTAAGGCGGGAAACAGACAGATAAGATAATGTCTTCTTTATCAGTGAATAATTAGTATTACTGATGCTGGTCATTTTGTATCCAGTGGCCTTGAATGTATTGATGAGTTTAGTTTATTATCTGTGTCCTGTAGGCAGGTGCTACACAACAGACTCTTCACACCTCGAAATGCTATTCTTAATTCAGGGTGTTACATTACCTCAGAAAATAGAGAACGACAGACAGGTGCAGCTGTTACACTGCACAACAACTACAGAGGCCAACTAAGGCTAACTGTGGCTAACAAAGGCTAACAGGGGATTTGTTTATCTTTAAAATAGTCAAAACCAACCTGCACCAGTCCAACACTTGAGATAACAGACCGCAGCGCAGGTCTGTGTGGCCTTATTCAGACCTGGCATTACTGTTAACATGCATCCTCACTGCTCGGCCTCTAAATGTGGTCTGAGTGATCAGATTCCTGGGTGCGTTCACATTTATACTTTGAGTTGACCACTTGAGATTGGATCAGCCAAGACAGATGTTTGTACCAGATGTGAACATGAACTCCAGCTGCAGGTAACAGCATGCTGCTGTGTTGGGTACTCACATAGAGGGGAGCCTGTCTGGGGTTCAGTTTCATGGTGCTGGACTCTAGAAAGAAACACAGGGGACAAAAACGTGAGCATTGACTCTGTCAGAACACAAACCCATGACTTTAAACAAGATGAGGCAGGAGGACACTGAATAAGTCTGAGGCTCATCAGTTTACACAGACAATTTGATACAAAGGAACAGACAGTTTAGACGTGTAGCAACACTTGACAGGTGAAAGTTTGACACTCCTGTTTCCGTGCACACTCTGAACACCTGAAACCATCACAGAGAGCCTGTAACACTGGTTCCTAATGCAGGGGCTATTCAGCTGCCAGATATATCTGCATGTTTATTGGTGTCAGAGCTGGGCGTGTGCTGTGCTATTCATATCTGATTGGGCTGACAGGTTCCCAGACACTGAGACTCTGACAGTCTTTGTCTACAGTTAGTCTACAGTCAGACTCTCCAGGCTGTTTTCATGAGGTCTCTGCCCACAGAAGCAGAATCTGAGCAACAGGTGGTGAAGTCTGTTACACCTGTGATCTGCCTCTCTCTCTGCCTCGCCAGCTCATCAGTGACATCTTACCCAGCAGTTACTGACTAGGTAGCTTATGTTGTTATCCTGAACCCCAGCTATGACTCTAGACCATGTCACTAACTTTATATTTTTCTTTCCCATAACGTGTGCTTATCCTCCACGTGTCTTCATTCTGCAGGTATCTCTGTCTGGAGCAGCACTACATCATTTATTCATTATAATCACTCTACAACACTCTTCAACACTTCATTTCTTAACTTGTATTATCATTATTTTTTATTCCTGGGGTATAGGTTATAACAATTAACAACTAAAAGTACATAATAACACATAACATGATACAGTACATAATATAATAACACCATTACCTATGGATGTGGTGTTATTATTTTCAGTGTTACACTTAACAAATCATCAGTAAACTGTTGCAGGTTTCTTCCTGTCAAAAGAGAGTTTTTCCTCCTCACTGTCGCCAAACGTTCATGTAATCGTCCAATCAGTCAATCATGAGGTAGCACTGTCTAAACTGTGTATAAAACTCCTGTCGCTCCAGGTCAGCACATGTGACATGTCTGTGTCATGATCTGTGGTGTCTCTTTTTATCTTGTGTTCTCTCTCAGAGGCGTTGCTTTGACTCTGATGCTGTACTTTCTGTGTACAAGCAGGAGTGGTAGCACTCAGCACATTCCTGGATTCCCCTGGACCAGGAGAATAACAAAGGTCATTCGTCGTCTGACACAGGTCTTCATCCTTCTTAAGTGAACCTGGCTCAGGTGAGATCGGGACACTGCAGCCAGCAGGGATCATGGTCACAGACATGCTGTCACAGACAGCCTTGGTGTCAGCACCAAACATCTGCACTGATGTACTTGATCCATTCATGACCAGGAAACAGAGGACCCTCACAAGTTGTTCTCGCACACTCACAAAGGATGATCTCATCACCCCACCCACACACATACACACACACGCACACACTCAATCTGACTGGTCCTGACAGAAACATGGTTGTTCAAGCTGCTCATACATGAGTGTGAAGGAGGCTCACGTGGTCTGCATGATGGAAAGAGAGACGTCATTCTGTCTGATCCCAGTCCTACACTCAAACACAGATGTCCACACACACAGGTTTAATGATCACACCTGAGTGGTCTTCATGTGGATGTCACATTGTTAGTCAGCACGGACCTAAACTGATCGGTCTTGCATGTAAAACACCTGTAAACCATGTTTTAACACAACTGTAAACTTCCTGTAAATCACCTGTAAACTCCCTGTAACACACCTATAAACTTCCTGGAAACAACCTGGAAACCTCCTGTAACCACCTGTTAACACCTGCAAAGTACGCATAAACCACCCATAATGCATCTGTAAGGAAGCAGCTGTATCTCAAATCTCTGGGAAGATTGGTAAGTAGTATGGTAGAAAGGAGGAGTCAAAGGAGGAGTCAATGAATCCACTGTCACTGAGCTTCATCCTCTAGGGAGCATGACAGTACAACAAGTCCTCAGACTGTGGTCTGACTGAGACAGGGTACAACTGTACACAAGAGAAACTAAATCATCTCTAACAACATCTTGATATTTGATGAATCCATTGTTATGTGGTCAATGACATCCAACAGGTTCCTGTCATATTTCTGTCTCTCATATATTTACAGATGCAGACACAATCAGACTGTGACCATGATGTGAGTCTGGTGCCGAGGCCTTCATAGTCTCAGGAAGCAGAGATAAGCTTCATCAGCTCCGCCTTCATATTCAGAGCTGCAGTGAAGAGCCGATGAGATAATTCAAGTCTTTATATAAATCAGCTGCAGCTAGTCTAAATATAGGAGGTTCACTCAGCGAGGTGGAAACTACAGCAGAGGCATGTATTATCACACTGCAGTCAACTCATCATTCCAGACCTACAGACTGACAGCTCATTTCAAAACACAGATGCTGGGCTCTGATTGGTTTCTGCTCTGTCGTCATCTACAGATCAGGATCAGACCTCTGTTTCTACAAACTATTGACACACTTCCACTTTCACTCATCATCACGTCGCATACACATTTTTCTGGGTCATTAGCACCTCAGCTGCTCCATAATTTCAGCTGTAACCAGCTAAGCTCTGCTGCTGAAGGCGTCATCACACAGACGACATTTGAACCAAACGATAACAACACTTCAGACTATCACAGGAAAACCAGATAGTATGAAGAGACTGGACCTGAGGAAGAGGAGGAAGGTGATTGATTGTTTTGTTTTGTCTTTTTAGGGCCACAGCGTCACTTTTGAGACCTCTAATCAGCATCACCTCCAGCTGCAGCTGTTGGCAGAGAAACAGCTGTTTTCAGCCTCTGTCCTCTACCTGCTGCCTCCACAGTCAGAGAGCAGCTGGTTAACACAGTGGAGCATTTGGTTACAAAATTTTAAGGAATAATTAGTATAGAATAAATATAAAATCTACATAAACCAATTATGGGTTCAGGCATAGAAGAAAGATTACTTAATTACTACTAAATTAAAGAAAATGTGTCTTCAAGCAGTATCCTCAGTCCAGTCAAAGTGAGTCCTGGAGCCTGCTCCTCTTATCAGGACCACAGAGCGAGAAAACAGTCTTCCCTAACTCTCTATTCAAACACAGATTAAAAAAACTAATGGAAGTGTGTGAAGATGTCTGATAACTTAAACTTAAAGTTAGGACAGATACAGATGAAGATGCCACAAGGTGCCTGGTAAATAAACAAGAGGCAGTGATGCTCTCTGTGAGTATAGAAAGAGAGGGCCAGTCCAGCAATGCAATTGCAAAAGCAGAGCGCTGTGAAACACCACATCTCATGGCTTCAACATGGTGAGTGAGGCATGAATGTATATAATGTACAGTAGTCAAGAACAGGTATTATCTTAACTTATCCCTGCAAAGAAAGCCCTTTTTTCAGGCTTTTGGGAAAGTGATCCACATGGGTGGATGGTGCATCTAACCGACTGCACAGGTGTTTATAGATGACAGTTTCAATTTGTTCACTGTGTTCTACCAGGACAGTGATGGGACCTTGGAGAACAACATCGATTCAGTCTTATTGGAATTCATGGCACGTTTATGACTTATATAAGACACAGGAATGCAGTGGCCAAAGCTGTGGGGTCTAAAGAGAAATCATGTTAAGGCCTTAAAAAGACAGGCCATTTTGTGCATGAAGTTTCAATACAGAAGAGAAGGCTCAAAAAGTGCTGCTGCTGAAAGAGTCAGGGCACAAGGGAACTAGTCTTCACACAGCAGTAACCGTGTTTTACTTACCGTGTAGAGGAACATTTCAATGTTTGCTGCTGATGCTAGTATCACTGGTAAAGATGCACTACAGTGATAGGGACTGGAAGCAGTCACAGTGGAGGAATGTGGCTGAGATGAGAGTTATAAAACAGCAGTGTGCACACAGCTTTTTACTGTGTTATCTAGTGGCCATGGTTTCGTTCATCTGAAATAAAAGTGGTTAACACAAAAGTATCTGTGTGTAATGGAGTATAAGACATACACACTGCTGCGCAACTGAGGACACACACCACCACTCTGAGGCAGACATTAAGAGTGCTGAGCCACACACACACACAGTTGTGGTGAGAGGAGCAGAGAGCCTGTGCCTCCACAACTTGTTGTAATTATGTGTTATACAAGCGATGTTGACTCTGAACACAGAGACTAACTCAGCTGGTCAGATGGTATGTCTGGTATGGAAGGAATGAGACAGAGAGGGAGACAGGGGGAGGAGGGGGACGGGAGGGAGCGGTGGAGCAGCAGCTGCTAATCCTGCCTTCAGCCACTGTCCTCTGCTGCTCACAGAACTGCTGCACACAGAGCTGCTCTTCACAGAGCTGCTGCTCACACAGCTGCTCCTCGAAGAGCTGCTGCACTCAGAGCTGCTCCTCACACAGCTGCTCCTCACAGAGCTGCTGCTCACAGAGCTGCTGCACACAGAGCTGCTCCTCACAGAGCTGCTCCTCACACAGCTGCTCCTCACAGAGCTGCTGCTCACAGAGCTGCTGCACACAGAGCTGCTGCTCACAGAGCTGCTGCTCACAGAGCTGCTGCACTCAGAGCTGCTCCTCACAGAGCCACTGCACTCAGAGCTGCTGCTCACACAGCTGCTCCTCACAGAGCTGCTGCACTCAGAGCTGCTCCTCACAGAGCTGCTGCACAGAGCTGCTCCTCACAGAGCTGCTGCATACAGAGCTGCTCCTCACAGAGCTGCTCCTCACAGAGCTGCTGCACTCAGAGCTGCTCCTCACAGAGCTGCTGCACAGAGCTGCTCCTCACAGAGCTGCTGCATACAGAGATGCTCCTCAAAGAGCTGCTGCATACAGAGATGCTCCTCACAGAACTGCTGCATACAGAGATGCTCCTCACAGAGCTGCTAATCACTGAGCTGCTGCATACAGAGCTACTGCACACAGATCTGCTTCACACCGAGCTGTACCTCAGAGCTGCTCCTCACAAAGCTGCTCCTCCCAGATCTGCAGTGCACAGAGTTGCAGAGTCACTCTCTTCCAGCAGTTCTGGCCTAATTATAACAAGCATCTGTAGCTCCAAATGCTGCTGCTCTGCATCAGTACAGACTCCTAACTCCTACAACCCTGACCTTCACAGACCCCTAGGTCTGCTGTTGCAGCTGTGGATACGGGAATCTGAAAATAGACAGTCACACACAGCTCCACTTCCTGTTCAGCCAAAGAATAAGTGTAAGCTATGCTATGCTACTTAAAGTATCACAAAGACTTGGGTTTGCCAGTTACAGATGCCACAGAAACAGTTTCTCTGTTAATATCAACAACCAGAGAAAATCTATTCACATCTCCACCACACAGTCATTAACAACAAGGACATCAGTTGCTGTGGGTGATGCAAGCACTTCAAGTTCAATTACAGCAGAAGACATCAAACTCCAGTGTTGTTCTTACACGGTGCAGTAAACTGCAGACTCAGACTTTGCAATAGAAAAAAACAATAGTAGCACTTGCACACAGCTCCAGTAACAATCACTTCCATTCTGCACCATCACTATGACTCACTCCCTCACCATCAGAAGACATCATCTGTCAGTCAGGATTCATCACTGACATGTCCCAGTGAGAGTGAAACAACAGATCTGACTGAGTCTTACACATTATGCAGTGAATCAGTCCGCAGCTAACAACGCCTCTTCACTACACAATAATTACTGAGTCACAACACACAAATCCTCTGTTCAGCCTCATCAGGATCTGCCCTTGACCGATGATGATGATGATGATGATGATGATGATGGCTCTGGGGGTGTTCATTAATGGACTTTGTTTCCAGTGTGTGAATGATTCAAAGACCCAGTCTGACAGAATTTGAAAAATGATGCACAGTGAGGAAGACCCACAAAGACTCTGTGTTACATAGTCAATGTATCACTCCGCTTTAAGATTTATTACCGGAGATAGCTTTTAACACTTAGACCTCTATGCCAAGGCTGGGAGGTCCTCTCTCTATGTAAGGCCTGAACAGCAGTGGGTTTTAGAGATTTATAAAGCTCTTATTGATGTTTTACCCCTGTATATTACTTCACTGCTTCCTTTTTACGTGGGCTCTTATCAGACAGTCAGGGGATTCAATCACTCTGCAGGTGCTGCAGTAAACTTGGAAGATCCACTTTTCTTATAGTGAATGGAACATATGGAACAACTGAAGAAGAATACTCCAAAACTTTTTTCACTTTTATCCTGAGGGGACTTTAAATGACACTTCCACTGTTTTAGCTGATCTGTGCATTATTATTTTAATAATTGTTGAGGTTTTTATTCATTCGTAATGTTGTGTGGCTTTTATTGTGTTCGAGTCTCCTGACACTTTATGTATGAGCTTAAAGGTAGGGTAGGTGATCCTGGAAAAACGGTTCTAGCCGACCACATTTTGAAAATACACATGTCAAAAGTCTCAGCCCCTTTCCTCAGAATTCTCTCTGAAGCCACGCCTCCACCTTCCCGCGGACGTAGGTGAAGACACTCAACGTGCATTGCCAGAGCTACATTGCCACCCACCAGACTGGACTGTGGCGTTTCTGCGGACGTAGGTGAAGACACCGATCGCACACGCCAGAGGAGGGAGAGAAGGAGAGAGACGGCAGCTTGATTGTTTCTTGTGTCTAGGACCTTTTAATTTATCCCTTGCTCTGTGACATTGTAAATGAGTCCCTACCCCAATGTAGTCCCCAGTTAAAATAAAGGTAGGATGGATGAATGAATGAATGAATGAATGAATGAATGAACATAGCATCACAATCACCACTGTTGCCAGAGAGACGCCATTCTAAATGACAGTCTGCATCACCACTCTGTCATGCAACCATGAAGTCTGACTCAGTTCACACAGACTCAGTTATTGTGTCGAACTAGTTGACTTCCTGTTTCTAATTGACCCACTGAGCTGCTTTTCTCCAGTATGTGTCTCAGATAAGATCAATCCAACTGAAATTTAAACTGAATTCTTGTGTGTGCTTTGAAAATCTCATCTGGAACTAAATTACACAGTGATGTTGACCATTCAAACTGCAGTACAGAGAGAGAGTGTGGAGCAGGGTAAGAGCCAGCGGCAGCCTCTGATTTTACAGCTGTCAGACTGGGTTATCTATCAGACAAAGGAGACGTAATCTCTCTCTGTCTGCCTCAGTCCCTCACTGACCACATTGTCCAACACCTCAGTGAAGAACAGTCACACAGTGGGCAGGAACTGTTCACACAGGGCCATCACTGATTCTCTTAGTTCACCTGTCACCAGTCGACTTTGGTGTACGAGCCTCATGCAAGAGCAACAGGTCCTCTCTTTGTTAGCTGATTATGTTAGTCGTTGTGTTAGTTGACTCATTAATAGCAGCACAGCTAAAATGACCGGATGTTAGAGTACCAGCCACTTAAGTGGTCCTCAGTCACCTCATGTCCTTTTTATGGGTTGCTAAATGTTGAGGTCAATGAACTGCCAATCAGCAGCACTTCCTGTCATTCTGGTGGCTCACTCCTCTCCTGCTGGACTTATTGTGGAGCACATCACAGAGACTTTAAGTCTAAGACTGTACAAGGCCCTGCTCCACACACATTTCTCACATGTCTCGTAATGTTCCTAACTCAGAAAACCAACAGGAACATTCAACAAATTATATGCAACTGCATCAGTCGCTGCTCTTCTTCAATAAAAATACATTTTTGAAAACTTACAGTGTGATGTGTGCATGCAGTGCATGTTGTCAAGCTGAGGTTTGCTGAATTTGCAGGGCGTTTGTATATTTGCATGTTTTGTTAAGTTGCAGGGCGTTAAGCTCTCCGGGCCACCCTAAACACCAGCAGGTGTTATTAGTGGATGTGGAAACTCTTCCATGATGTCAGTATCAGCCTCAGACAGCCTTTATCAGTGCAGTCGCGGACACTTCAACAGTCCTCTGGTGTGAGGGTGACACAGCAGGTTGTAACAGAGGTGTTGAGCTGGTTGACGTCTGGTCACTGTGAAGACCTCAGAGTCTGATGCACATCATGTTCACTCTCCTACCAGCTCTAAGGGAGGCCTGTGGCCAGAAACTGAAACACCAGAGTCCATGGCATCATCGTTGGTCATTTAACTCCTCATGTTCAAGTTTTTCACGGTGCTGTCCACCCACATGTCGGAAGAAGGAACAAATTTTCCAAAGCACCTGCTCCAAACTTGAAGCAAGCAAAACTGGAGTACAGTAACCTGCCTGAAAAAGTTTAACAGCAATGCAGTGTGTTTGGTTTTATCACCTCAGAGAGGTGGAGATGAAGGGTCATGGTGGGGGCCCTCGCAAAATGGTTAAGTACACCAAACCCAATCACATGCTGAAGCCGACCAAAGGCTCACGGATCAAGGTCAACGGCAGAAAAATTTGCTTTGCAGCTTTGCAGAAGTTGTCACAGATATTAAACCTCATCAGTCACCAGTTCACCTTCAAAGCCTCATTGTTTTTACACTGACACTTTTACTAGCAGTTACTAAATTTGTAAGAGGAAACATTTTTACACAAGAGGTTAGAGGTAGTTTAGCAAGTTTAAAGGTGGTCACACTGGAGTCAGTGAAGTAGGCTGCTTCTGCTGATGGCATTCAGGCCTCAAACATCATAAAGTTCATTAGTGAAGATGATCCTGCTGAGCAGACCACGCGATTTAAAAGTAAAATCAAAACCCTGATGTGCTCAGGAGATTCTTGAGGGCAAGACACAGTCACTTCCTGTCACATCTGGAGACTGTGATTGGTGCTGCCTCACTCTGTACCATAACATTTTCCAGTGGACCACATGACTGTGAGTGAGCCTGATGGGGCTCAGCTAACCACTCACACTGAACAGCTGATTACCTCATCACCCATCCCTCTGGAACCTCTGGGTCTCGAAAGTCACCATGTGATCACGACCTCAGGCTGAAGCTTTCCTCGTCACAGAGGACATCTAACCTTTGACCTGACTGTCACACCAGCTACACCATCATACCCTCTGTCCAACCAATCAGAAACCAGCAGCACACAGAGGCATGCTGCTCTATCCAGCCAAAAACACACTCTGGTGACTATGTCCCAGATTTGGACAGAGTGCTTTTATCCTGTGGCTAAACAAGATTAGCTGATATACTGTAAAGGATATGATCATATACAATATCAGCTCGACACTTGATCAATGATATCATGTTAACTGTTAGGTGTGTATTTGCCTCTGACAGAGTGAAGAGTGTGTGAACCACAGCTGGTGGGCTGGGCTGTCATGTGACCTCCGCAGTCTGTTGCTGCCACTCAGCCGTAGCCGCCTCCAAACTGACTGTTTACAGATACACTGATGAGTCACGCATGTGTGCACGCACGCACACACACACACACACACACAATGGGATGTAATTAACATAACTGTAGGATCTGCCACATCTCCAAGCAGCCTCCCTGTGGGCTCTGTATCAGATTAAAGAAGGTTACAGAGCCAACTAGCCTCTTCTCCTTAACACAGATATCTGTCAGGGAAATCCTTCAACACGAATACATCTGCCCTCTTTGATAAGGGTTAGTCAGGCTCAAATGAGTCCATACCTTAGTTATGTCTATGTCTCTCTGTCTCTCTCTCTCAAGCCCTGCCACTGCTGCTCTCTGTGGGAATTGTGATACTGTGTATTATGATTTTGTGCTACACAAATAAATTAAATTTAAATTTAATTAACATGGAGACAGGCTTTAGGAACAGGGTTAGTGATTCATGCACTCTGCTAACATCATGGAGCCGAGGCTGTTGTCAGACTGAATGAAACATGAGCAGCAAACTGGGATCAACTTTTTACCATCTAATAATTATCATTCCACATTTCCTGCACTGTGGATCTGTCCATGACGTGTTCATCCTCACTTTATTTTCCCTTTCTCTCCATTTGGGAGTGTGAAGTCTCAGACAGACCAGCAGACCAACCTAGTAATCCAGTTCTCTCTTAAGTTCAGCCTGTTCTGTCTCATTATGTCGCGTTTTTTTTTTTTTTTTTTTTCCCAGCCTCATGGTTGTTTGTCTTCGACGTCTTCAATGTTGTATGTGGACTGATATGTTTGTTTTGATTACTGTCTTATTTGTCCAATAATTTAAAGTAATTAATTCAATGAATTTACTGTTTTTTTATTCTATCTCCTTTGTTCTTAGTTTCGATTTTTTTCTTACTTTATGAAGTGTAACATGAATGAAACCAGGAGTTGTGGGGTCAGAGCTTCTTCAGAAACACTGAATAACAGCCTGGACGGTATTAAATCAGTTGTGATGAGTCAGAGATCAGAGTTAGTGTATTGAAATTCCAGCCCACTCCTGCCTGTGCAGAGCAAAGACACATAATATACTGCCGGAAACGCAACCGTTAGGCCTGTCACGAGAACTGAGACTTTGTGACCAAGTCGATGTTGAAATTTGAAGTACTTGATTCTGATGAATACTTTATGTACTGAAATGGCTAAGGTATGGTGATGTGATGCCTTCAGGGCTGTCTTGGGCAGAATAATAACTCTCCAACTGTTCTAGTCTGACATCAAACAGGAAGAGAGGAAGAGGAAAGTGAAAGACGAAAGCACGGTAAACAAAAGCAACATGTGGAACAGCAGCAAGGAGTGCAGGTGTAGCAACAGGTCCAACACAGCTAGTGGGAAAAAATCTCTCTCAGACTGACGTGAATCATCAGTGGGATCTCAGCAGCTCAGAGACAAACATCAGATCTGAGCACAGTTACGGCTGAGTAAGTTTCAGTTGTTCGCTTTATATCAACATGTCGCCAACATTTTCGCGTCCTGAAATGTTACTGACATCTGGTGACGAACATGCAGGCAAACTTACTAAAGTATAAAACCCTCCAATGCAAGTAAATCAACATGCAGCAAGAAGGAAATAGACAGAGCTGAGGACAGAGGAGCAGGGAGAGAGAGGGAGCATGACTCAACAGTAAAACATCCAACACTGGTTAGCCCCCACATACCACAGCTTACTGCTCACACAGCAGTGGCAGAGACTCAGTGAGAGGCAGACGGGTGTATTTTTGCCTTTTAAAGAGCCTGAGAGATATGATAACACAGAGCTATAAATACAGGAGTGTTTGACAGTCAACATGCCCTCAGTGTTTTATCACTTCTCCAAGACAGAGCAGAAACATCTTCCATTATTGTTCAGAGTGCTGTGAACAGGAAATGTCTTCTGTCCTCACCATAGTGCTCTCTCTCTCTCTCTCTACAGACTGCCTCGGTCTCACATTCCCAGATTTCCACACTTGATCTGAAACAGTCAGAGAATCCAGTCTCTGAAAAACTGTGTGTGTCAGCAGAGTAAAGGCTGAACTATGTACAAGCCATGCACACAGTCACTGTCCTGCAGCTGGGACTGACAACATCAGATTTTCACAAACTGGTTCTGGTCTGGTCCTGTGCTCAGAAACCAAAACTACATGGATCACCGCTGACTGTGGGGAACCTGGTTTAAGGTTCTCTCTGAACTCTCTGGACCCTGACAGGGATGTGAAGTTTGTATGCAGAGCCTTGGTCTGTTCTGCCTCCTGTTCACTGCTGATGCGAAGGTCCATTATCCAGCCATCCTGAGAGCCAATCAACAACATCCAACCATCATTATCCAATAAACACTGTTGAACCACTGTGAGCAAATCAACACATCATCACATCACTCAACCATCATTAGCCAATAAACACCATCCAATCATCATGGGACAACCAACATCAAGTTCCACCTACTCAGAAAAACCTAGCCTGACGTCTCCCTATCTACCTATCTGGAACAATTTCAAAAGACTTGGGAAGAGGGTCTATTGACATATAAAACAATTGCTGCAA
Organism: Caranx ignobilis; assembly: GCA_021432705.1. Taxonomy (NCBI): domain Eukaryota; kingdom Metazoa; phylum Chordata; class Actinopteri; order Carangiformes; family Carangidae; genus Caranx; species Caranx ignobilis. The sequence goes on along the minus strand of MU269990.1, from coordinate 67,373,320 downwards.
ACCCATTACATGTTTGTCACTAACAGAAGAAAATAGGAACAAGTCCAGGTTTCTGTTGGGCTCCTAGCTCTCTCAGAGGACTCATACAGTTTTAACACTGTGTTTGATCCAACCGACCACAGGATCTTACTGCAGACACTTGAACACATCTGTGGCATTAAAGGAACTGGACTAGGTGGGTTTTACAAGATTCCAGTGTGTTCATGTTAATAATGACTCTCCTAGACACATAACCATTGATCATGGAGTTCCCCAAGGTTCTCTGCTTGAACCGGTGCTTTTCACCTCAGATATACTTCTTTTATGCAATATTATCAGGAGGCACAAGATAAACTTCTACTGTTACACACGTGACACCCAGCAATGGAACAGGTAAGACTAACCAGTTAGTCAAAGTTCAGGCCTCTCTTTAAGACAAAGACCTGGACAAACAGCAATTTCTTTACTTCTTAACTAAGACAAATCTGCATTTGTATTATGCACTTCTAGTCTTAACAATGACTCAAGAGTAACATACTCACTCTAACTCACATTACCCACTTCCAGTGCTACAGTATGAAATCCTGGGGTCATCTATGACCAGAACATAACCTTTATCTCACACATATAAAACAAGTCTCAAGGACAGCCCTCTTCCAGCTGCACAACATTAGGAAAATCAGAAACACCCAGTCTGAAGAGGATGCGGAAAACTAGTGCATACAGTTGCTACTTCTAGACTGCACTACTGTAATTGTTTATTATCAGGATGTTCCAATAAATCAGGGAAAGCTTCCAGCTGATTCAAGATGCTGCAGCGTGAGCATGGACAGGAACTAGGGAAAGAGGTCATTAGCTCCCAGTAAAATCCGGAATTGAATTCAAAGTCCTCCTCCTCACTTTCAAAATGGTCAGACACCAGAGTTCATGCCATCCTAACAGAGCACTCTGCTCTCTAAATGCAGCTCCACTTGTTGTTCCTAGTGTTTCTATGAGTAGAACTGGAGGCAGAGGCTTCAGCTGTCAGTCTCCTCTCTCCGGAGGAACCAGCTCCCAGTCTGTAGTCAAGCAGACACTATCTACATCCAGGATCACCACTGAAACTGTCCTCTTTGATAAGGGTTACAGTCAGTAGGGCTGTGTATTGGCAAGAAACTGGAGATACAACACATATCTCAAAGGAGGGTGACGATATTAGGTAACATCCTTCAAGCAGCAGTGAGTTTTTGTTGTTGTTGTTGTTTTGTATAAAATCTACATAAAAACAATGCACCTACATTTGTATCTCACAGTTCTTATAACATGCCAGTGCCACATCATCGTAGATACTTTTTGTGCCACCTGAACAAAGGAATTACCATCTGAGGCTAAAATGCAACACAAAACCACTGACACTTTCTCTCTCTCTCTCTCTCTCTCTCTCTCTCTCTCTCTCTCTCTCTCTCCCCCAACCTTTTCCCTTTAACTGACTAAATAAGATTGAATCATGTCAGTCAATGTAAGTCATACTATATACTACATACTGTACTATAATATAGTATAAGTATATTAGGCTATTTTGTTATATAAACAATAAATGCATGTGAATAACGAATTAAAAATAACATAAACAACAAAATGGTTCAGTGTTGGGGTGAAGAGGTGAAATGCTGCCTCCCATGAATGTGGGGCAGGCAGCAGCAGCAAGCAGAAATGTATACAGAAATAAACACATGCAGAAAAGTGGAAATATATAAACAAATAGCATTTTCCATTTGTCTAAACTTCTGTCAGTTCTTTTTTTTTTTCACTACAACTGTTCTTCTCTGAATGGATGTTTCCAGTGTGTTTCCTGTTGAGTTCATGTCTCCTGAGGGAAACACTGGTATGAGAGAGTCAGCACTGACCCAGCTCAGACCGTCAGTGATGAGCCTGTTGTGTGCATGTCCTCTGCTTCAGCACGGGCCTTGTCCTGACTGCTGGATCTGAGGAGGACAAACTGACAGAAACGTGTGCACCTCAAACCCGTGACAATGGCACGGTGGGGCGGTGCACGGGCGTGTTTGTCAGCCGATGTCACAAAAATCACAACTGTGCGAAGCCCCAGAGACACACACACACACACACACACACACACACACACACACACTAACTTCCTGTGTACTTTCTCCAGCAGGCTGAGCCAGAACCCTGACACACTGAGCCAGAACTTCTCCAGGGTTCGTGTCCAACATGAACTTTACACAACAGTACAAACAGCTTCCAGTGGCCTGGACTGAGTGAGGCTGCAGCTGCACGGAGCTGCACCGACCACAGAGCAGCACACGGAGCTGGGTCGTTGAGCAAACGTCCGGAACAGAAACACAGCTACCATCAGTGAAGAGTTTGTTCCAGCTCTGGGCCAGGCTCGTCTTCTTACCTAGTTACAGTCGGATCTCTGCCCCCTCTTCTCGGTCACTCTGCAGATCTTCACCGGGAACCGCTCGGCATCTCCGCCGTCCTCACTGCGACACCACAATGGACCGGGATCCCATTTCTGTCCCGTACGATCCGTTGAGCAGAAGTACTTTGGTGGGGTCCATGCTGAGACTCAGCCTGCGACGTCAATCTCCACTCACAACAGGGAAGATGCCATTTCCGGTGATACTTTTCAAAACAAAGGTCTGTGCGGTGACATGCATGAGTGACAGACTTCCTGTACACTGACGAGGACCACTGTGAATCACACTGAATTCACTTCCATTGCGGTTTTCATTTGACCTGTACACAGAAAAAAAAGAAAAAAAGAAAAATCTGATGTTGTTTATTTCTCTATTCTAATAATATAGTCCGCCTATAGGCCTACAATAAAGATCCTAAATAAATGCAAAATAAATCCCTTTTGTTAGTGAAAAATGCTGTTGCCCCATTCATTTGTTTATGTAGATGTATTCCACATTTCTGCTGTTACTCATTTATATATTTCTGTATCTATATGCTTCTTTGGTAGGTGGTAAATAACTTGACATGTCATTGTGTTAGGGGTTAGGGTTCAAGAGTGTTAGCCTAACATGTTATTTGCTTAAAATGTCTTGTTCAGTGTTCGGTTGTACTAAAAGACACTGTGAGGAGTCCACTGCTCAGGGCTGTGATGATGATGAAGATGCCAGAAAGTCACTCCCATTTCAGCTTTCTCTGAGACAGGCATGGGGAACCTATTCCACAGAGGGACGGTGTGGCTGCAGGTTTTTGTTCCAACCAACCAAGAGCACACAGTTTGACCAATCAGCTGTCTGAAGACTGATATCACTTGATTGAATGAGTCAAGTCTGGTGGGCTGCTGCTTGGTTGGAAAGAAAACCTGCAGCCACAGCGGCCCTTTGTGGAATAGGTTCCCCGTGCCTGCACTAAGAGGACAGACTGACCATTTAGAAGACAGTTCATAGGGAACTGACTCGTATGGGGAACAACAGACGGCATCTGTAGGTGATAAAACTGTATAATGTTATGGCTAAGTGTCACATTAAAATAATAGTATATCATCAAATAAGACACTGTGGGCTGCGGTTGAGTCTTGAGAAAATCATTAAGACTTTTCACGCTTCATCACTGCAAGAGGTTGTAGTCCTCTGAGGGGTCATCTGAGATCCAGACTATAGATGGAAAACACTGTAATATAGAGAAATGTGTCTTATTGTAGATACATTTCTCTTAACTGGATTCAGTAGTTACAGAAGAAAGGGTGACCTCTGGTGGTCAATGAGGGGACTTCATGTTAAAGCAGAGTGGTGCTGGAGCAACTAGTGGTATTCACCACATGTGGTGTTCTTTAAGGCACTAACAACCCTCCTGAGAGTCATATTCAGAGCATACATCCTGATCAGCTGTGTGATAACAGCAGGTTTATTGCTCATCATCACCACTCATCCGTATTTATGACATGTAGGATTGGTCATCTCTTTGTGGACACAGTAGACAGAGTTACAGCTGCTGCACACACCTGCTGTCACGTTGCTTTAAACCTGGAGAAGAACAAACACAAGTTAACCTGACTGATGTTTACTGCAGTTCATCCTCATGCAATTTCTTCTTCCTTTTTTCATACCCTGAGGGATAACGCTTCATCTTGTTAATAACTCACGCTAGGCTGACCCTTAGATGAAAAAGGTTTAACTTCTAAACCAGAGTCAAACACAGGAGACAGAGCTGATCCAGCTGTGATCCAACTGATCCAGCTGTGATTCATCTGATCCAGCTGTGATTCATCTGATGTCCCTTCTGACAGTTGTCCATGACATCAACACTGCAGACACATCTGCATTGGCTCATGCAGGAGAAGCTGTGGAGGGGGATGAAGTGAGTGAGTGAGTTTTATTACACATTTACCTGTATGAGACTTGTGTAGATTCAGTTCCCAGCTCAGGTGTGAAGCTTGATGACTGCGATTCAGAGAGAAATGACATCAGCTGGTAGACACACCAATCAGGTTTAAGCACTATACAAAAGTGCAGCAGCTGAGGTGACATATCCTCAACCAAAATGAAAGGAGTCACAAGAAGAGGAGTGAGGGTGAGAGGAGGATCCACAGAGGAGGAGAAGGAGGTAGAGGAAGAGGACGACCTGAGGCAGGAGGAGAATGTGCTCAAATTTATCAAATGAAATTTATGCAATACTTGTTGACCATGTGGTGAACCACAGAGTGACACTGGACTAAGAGTTCAGCCAAGTCGTGGCATCTATTATTAGGACATTAGGACAAAATCTAAATCAGTTACATTAATCAGCTGCTTATTGTGGGCACCATATCAGCCCTTTTGATACCTCTTCCTGTGACATTTTACAATAGGTCACATGTATCTTTGCCCACACTGGACTGGGGGCCCATATTCACACAAGAATAAGAGAGGGAGATCATTAACATGGTTCTGGCCAATAATGGTATCAGGCTCAGAGAAATTCAAGCCAACATTACTGGTGACCATGCCATTTTCAATAATGTCCAGCAGGTCTCTCCACTGAACCTGAGAAGTCATAGGGTTCAAATGAAACAGCTTTAACAAGTGGCTTTTGGGCCAAATTCAAAGAGGGTCAAACCGCTGTGGGATGAGCATGTGGAGGTATGTATTGTTCAATTTAGCACTGTGATGTTGCACACTGCACACGTAACCTTTTTACATACATTTACTAGATCTATGCTGAACTATACAATCTTCACTTTCAGAGAGTTTAACAGATGGATGCTACGGAAATCCTTGAGGCAGGGCTTAACCTCACAAAGGCAAGAAGGAGACACAGAAATATCACTAGCCACCATGGGGCTATAATCACTGTCCCAGGGCAACATGGGGTAACATCACCCTTTTGCACTGCCACTATAGGACCTCCACCCCTACCTATGGGCCCCTACAACACACCTCACAGTCTCACATTTTTGGACTGATTACACAACATCGTCAAAGCAGTAAACCAAATTCACCAGATCCAATACATTGTCATCTGGGACAATGTGTCAATGCTGAGCTTAGTGTTACGCACACTACTGTAGAAAAACAGTAGAAAACTGGGACATGTTTTGCTGACATGTTGCCTGGTTTGGGTATATGGAGAGAAATAAATGATATTTCCATCAGTCTGTAGCACTGGTCTTGTGTAGTGTGTGGTGAATTTATTGTATATTTGCACTTTGTCTACTTTCACTTACAGTACTCTGAGAAGTAGAACTGCTTACAGTGTTTTAGGTTAAGCACAGCAGTGTGTAACTGGTTCAAACTAAACTAAGTTATACAAAACATACGAGTTTCTTTTCACAGATTACTTGAGTAATTTGAATAATCTGATTACAAAACATGATTAAGGCATTTTTTCCTCAACGGAAGCTTGATTTACAGTTTACTAACAAGCTTCTTCTTCAAAACCATTAACACAGTCTGCATTAACAACATGCATCTCAGCTAAACAGCCAATCTCACCCCCAGAACTCTTTCTCACCAACAAGACACTCCACTCATCTCATTTATGCACAACACTGGAAACAAGTCTCACTTAGAGAGCAAACACTGTCACTCTTAACACACTGAACTACAACAGAGACCATTACAGAAAATAAATATGATCTTTTGAGTTTGAATGTTTTTATTTTTTCAGATAAATCAGAATTTTGTTCTAAAAAAAGGATTTCAGCAATTCATTAAGTGCACTGAATTATTGTATACTGATACAAGAATAACTGAGCAAAGCAGCATTTCTTCAATTCCATGTATTTTGCACAGTGATTTATAGAGCTTGGGAAAAATAAACTTTTCTGTAGATAAAGAAAAAAAGCAGAATCAGAAAATTCCAAAGAAGACGCACACAAAAACATTTTCACTGCCTCTCTCGTGCATTTTCATCAACATCAACAAACCAGTCAGTGGCTGCAGCAGAGTGGTGGAATGCCACATTATCTCACACAACAACATAAACATACGTTGTGTTTCTTGACCTCTGACCTCTCTCCTGCTGGCACAAGTTGATCATGGAGGTCATCTATGAAGAAATGAGCCTCTCTGTATTGTAAGGCTCAATGAGAGATTTGTACACGAGTGACGCTTCTTCCCAGAGATGGAAATTGTGGCTTCAACAAGTCATCTCTATGCCATGTATTCATTCTGCTCAGTCTCTGAACCAGGTGTATTTACTAATTAGCTCATCTTCCTGGCTGTAGAGTTACGTGCTGATTGGAATCAGCTGGTTCAGAGACTGAGCAGAACAAATAAATGGCATGGAGATGACTTGTTGAAACCACAATTCCCATCTCTCCTTCTTCCTCTCCCTGGTCACGTGGGAAGGTTTTTGGCTAAAAACTGCACTCAGCTGTGTCTGGAATTATTCTTATTGTTTCATTTTATTGTCAATATTTTGATGTGATTTTCTGTAGATTTCAATGTGGATGCACAGAAATGCACAATGTTTTGTTTTTCCATCATGCTGTTTTGATTGTGTTTTTAGAAGTTTTGAATGAAGTGTGTTAGCATTTGCAAAATGTGCTGCAAAAGTGTCGTGTTTTGCAGGTGGTGGGCTAGAAACTGCAAAAAGTGTTGATGGATTTTGGTAACTGTGATCGTTCAATGCATTTTGAGTGAAAGCAATTAAAAGTTTACTCAAATTTTGCTTGTGATTACTTGGTTAATAGTTGAAATAATCGATAGAATACTTGATTATATAAATAATCAATATAGCCCTACTCCAGAGTCTCCAGTCTATAATGTGGACTCTTCAGAAAACCACTCAGATACTCCACTCTGGAATCCTGCAGGTCATTTCCACTCAGGTCCAGGTGTCTCAGGTGGGAGGGGTTGGACTTAGAGCTCAGGCAGGAGAAGAACAGCTGGTCTCTGACAAACTGCAGCTCCACAGTCTGAATGAAGGATAAAAGACGTGAATTAGGAAAAAGTCCTGTCCATGTTCAATATTACAACACATTACACTCATAACACTATTTCAAGACAATAACACACACATATAAATATATTATCATTATCAAATACATTGTCTCTAGGTCCAGTATGTAATAGCAACATCCTGCTCATGCTCACATTTCCACCCTACTGTAAATGCCTGTTTCTTTGTAGTACAATCCACTGAACTGTGTCTGGGCGCTTGTTTCTATAGAGACTCACTGCTCCTCCTTCCCCTCCCTTCCTAAGTCGTGAGGAAAGATGCATCATTTCCTGTGCACACTGTGGGAATGTTGCTGGTCAACACAAATCAAAACAAAAACAAATACGGAAAATAGATTTGTGGAGCTGATGTGTTATCATTGTTGTGTTATCTCATGTAGTAATGGCTTTTATGTGATCAGAAATTTACTGACTCAAGTTTTCGAAGACAACAAATGTGAGGTTGAACAAATGCGTAGAAACACAAGTTCAACGAAGCAGCTGATGAAGCACAGAGACATAAAAACCTGTGGACATGTTTAATCTGCTCAGACTCCTTCAAAGTGCTAAAACCAGCACATACAAAACAGCTTTTTAAGACATGTTGGCTTTGAATGTTTCACTACAAACATCACAGAGCATCAGGGAAGCGGTGGAGCCAGCAGCTATTGATTATAGGAAGGTTATTGTCTGGCAAATAAAATGTGTGACTGTGGTTGAGGAGAAGTCTGAAGAGAAATAGTGACTGGACTAAAACCAAAGAAGAAGAAAACAGTCACCATGACAACCTTCAGTGTGGACTAGAGTAATATCAACCTCATGTCTGCAGGTCACTATCAATACAACTTTCACATCACATTCATCTCAGTGCAGAAATAAAACCATGTCTGACCCCAGAGTCTCCAGGCTACACTGTGGACTCCCCAGAAAACCACTCAGATGCTCCACTGAATCCTGCAGGTCATTTCCACTCAGGTCCAGGTGTCTCAGGTGGGAGGGGTTGGACTTAAGAGCTGAGGCCAGAAAAACGCAGCTGATGTCTGACAAACTGCAGCCCCTCAATCTGAATAAAGAAGAAAAGAAGAAGATACAGTTGTTTACGATCGCTATGACCCGTTTGTCAATACTTTCAACACTTTTTCAAAAGTGTTAACACACTTCAGTCCAAAAAAACACAATTCCCAAAAAAGGTAATTTCACGCTCAAAATCACACAGTGTAAACTAAGCACAAACATCATAACTGCTGCTCATTCACAGATGTGTGAAAGTGCAATTTACAAACAGAAGAACTAGAGTAAAAATGAAAAATACAAAGTCACTGCTAACCTGCCAGGTCTTCTGTCTTCTGTAGACAACAAATTTAAAATGTCCTTCATTCATTAAATCAAAGTCCACACTAAAGTTATGGGTGAAGATCAATCAGGTTCAGTTGTGGGATAAAGATCTAAAACAGTAACAGTCAGTGAACTGACCCCAGAGTCTCCAGTCTACAGTGTGGACTCCCCAGAAAACCACTCAGATCCTCCACTCCTGAATCCCGCAGCTTGTTTCCACTCAGGTCCAGGTGTCTCAGGTGGGAGGGGTTGGACTTCAGAGCTGAGGCCAGAAAAGCACAGCTGATCTCTGACAAACTGCAGTCCCTCAATCTGAATAAAGAAGAAAAGAAGTGAGAGGAGGACAAAGTTCTTTGTCAAGAGTGTTCATTGTTTCATGTTGGCTTTGACTATTCCACTACAAACATCACAGAGCATCAGGAAACTATGGAAGCGTATTGCTGCCACACCAACAAAAAAAAAAAAAAAACTAAAACCAGAGAAGAAGAAAACAGATGTCATCATGATGTCCTTTGTGTGGTTTAGTGTAAAGTCAGCCTCATGTCTGCAGGTTAGTATCAACACAACATCTCAGCAGAGAAATAAAACAGAGTCTGACCCCAGATTCTCCAGTCTACAGTGTGGACTCCCCAGAAAACCACTCAGATCCTCCACTCCTGAATCCTGCAGCTTGTTTCCTCTCAGGTCCAGGTGTCTCAGGTGGGAGGGGTTGGACTTCAGAGCTGAGGCCAGAAAAGTACAGCTGATCTCTGACAAACTGCAGTCCCTCAATCTGAATAAAAAATTAAAGAAGTGAGTTGAGGACAAAGGTCTTTGCTGATGGTTTCATCATCTGTTCAGAGCTGAAGAAAATCAAACAGCTGAAGCAACAGGATGCAGGTTCAAACAGTCACATAGAGAGAAAACAGCTCATTAATATTAATGAGAACCTGCTGCTGCTTCAACACACATGCAGTGATTCTGCCTGTTAAAGCTAGTGCATAACTTCTGTCTCACCTTCTACATAATTCTAGATAATTACAAAAACACTGCCAGTGCTTAAACATTGTGTCTGGCAATGAAGGCTGCGGTCACATGAATGCAGCTACCGGCGGGCAAAGGATGATCACCTGCTGGTGCTGAGTGTGGCTGAGGCTATGGTCAAACTGTTCACTTCCAGTCAATGTGAGTGAAAGGGTGAATAAAAGATTTGCTTCCTGTGGCAAAGCAAATCTACAACTTGGCTTGGCATGGAGTTAACTGAAGGTTGGCACTTCAGAGTCATTGGCTCTATGTGTGGTGAGAGTGGGAACTACAACCATGTCTCAGCACCATGATTGGTTGGTGTATACCTCCACTTAGCTTACCAGCTAGCAAAGTTACTCTGTTGGCATGTAGCATTAGCTCCTTCAGCTGGACTGGCAGCACTCATGGTGCACTGGTTCAGCCAGGTTTCCATGAGGACGTAATAGTTCCTCATGCTACATTGAGAAGCTCTTCACAGTCAAATGCAATCAACTTTGTTGACGGTGGTGATCCAGGTGCGGCCCCAGGTGTGGCCCCAGGTGTGGCCCCAGGTGTGGCCCCAGGCGCACTGGAAGATGTTTTCAGTAGGGGGGGCTGCCACCTCAATACATGTGTTGGCAATTATATTATTATTATTATTATCATTATTATGCCTATGTTAGGCATATTCTTTTTATGTGCAACGCACATTTGCGGACACTTGAAACACCCAGACACAGCCTGAAGCTGTTCTAGAAAATTCTAACTTTATTAGTCCTACATTTATTCCATAGAGTTCAGTGCAACAGACCTACAGCAGATAATACAGACTCTAGTTAGCGCTGTCCATGGTGTTGATTATCAAGACACATTCCACCATTTAAAACACGATGTAAGATTTAAGACTCTGGTAGAGAAGGGCAACTGCCTGCTACCTGAGTCGTCCCTGGATAAGCACAGCAGGTCTAGCCTATGTGAATTTGTTGCTGGAGCCGTTGCCTACAATTGCCGTCACCAGTGCCGCTACCAGTGTCAATGCCAAGCAAAGACTGTTTTGTGTGTCGCCGGAGCTCTGGAGGGGAGGCTGGCCGGCCGTGTAGCTCAGCACAGGGTGCTTGTGTGTGGGTGAGAGGAGCAGGGAGACTGGGCTTGAGCTCTGTCTCTCTCTGGAGCTTAGCAGAACGGTGTTCCAGGAGTACAGTGGCACTGTGTTCCTACCTGATCAGGAAAGTTACAGAGTGCAGCTGCTCAGGCTGCAGTGACAGCACGATTCATCCTATTAACCATTTTTCTACCACTTAATTGAGTTTAGAAACATTATTTGATCAGTACCATTCCAGCCCCTCCAGCAGAGGGGGTTGGATGCTCTGACGAGGGGGGCTGCAGCCCCGGCAGCACCCCACTTCCTGCACTAATGTGCAGCCCTGGTCTTTCTTGGTCCGTCATGGCACAGAAACTGGAACATACCCAGCACAGTTGGCAGGCATTTGTTGTAATAGCAAGCTTTGTAGAACCTGTCCATCATAATGTGGCATATTCACACTTTCCAGCCACACAATTTTCAGTCATACCAGTCATTCCACTAACACACAAAAGCATTGTAATTTCACTGAAAGACCACTGCAAATATCGTTCATGCTGCCATGTTCAACATTACATTACACTCACAGCACCATTTCCAAGACTCTGATACATTATCTAGGTCCAGTATGTAATAGCAATACAACAGCAGTAAAGTGATATCTATGTCTGCCCTCAGTCTGATTTGCAACACCAATGTAAATGTGTTTTCTTCTTCATTGGTCACTTTCTTTTTTGATTGTATTCCGTCTGACGACCAGAAGTTTTCTTTGTAGTACAATCTACTTCTGAATTGTGTCTGGGATGTTTCCTCTGATTTTTGGCATTGTTTCTACACATGAGACTCACTGCTCCTCCTTCTCCTCCCTTCCTAAGTTGTGAGGTAAAATGCATCATTTCTTGTGCACACTGTGGGAATGTTGCTGGAACGTTGGAATGTTGTAAACAACAAATACTGAAAAATACCATGAGAGATTTGTGAGTGTTGTGTTATCTCATCTATAGTAACAGCTTGTATGTGAGGGACATTTAACGGACATGTAAAAGTGACATATTCCAGCTTTAAACTCTGCCAACTCCACCTCTGGCTGCATCTAAACTCTGTTAAAGCCACATTTATCAGAAACTTACTGAGTCAAATTTTTGAAGACAACAAACATGTGAAGTTGAACAAATGTATAAAAACCCAACTTCAATGAAGCAGCTGATGAAGCACAGAGACATAAAACCTGCAGGCTGACATAAAATATTTAACCTGCTCAGACTTCTTCAAAATGCTGAAACCAGCACATACATGACTGTTTCTTAAGACATGTTGGCTTTGAATGTTTCACTACAAACATCACAGATCATCAGGGAAGAGCCACCAGCTACTGACAATAGATCAGTCAGTGACTGACAAATTAAATGTGTTTCTGTATTTAAGGTGAAGTCTGAAGAGAAATAGTGACTGGACTAAAACCAGAGAAGAAGATCTCAGCACAGAAAAAAGAGAGAAAAGAGTCTGACCTCAGAGTCTCCAGTCTACAGTGTGGACTCCCCAGAAAACCACTCAGGTACTCCAGTCCTGAAAATTGCAGGTCGTTTCCTCTCAGGTCCAGGTGTCTCAGGTGGGAGGCGTTGGACAGAGCTGAGGCCAGAACAGCACAGCTGATGTCTGACAAACTGCAGTCCCTCAATCTGAATAAGGAATAAGAGAAGTAGATAAATTCACTGACAATTGATGATATGTGTCCTGATCAATGATCACTGTCTTAAATGAGTAGTAGGGACTTTATCCCTCTGTTATTGTGAATCATCATAATATAGCCGTCTACACATATCATCCACATGTCAGAACAGATTCATCAGCTGCTGCTGACTTCAGGTCAGTCTGTCGATGTACAATCTATATCTGATCAGATGCATTAGATTAAACACTGACTACTACACTCAGATTCAGGACTGAACCGAATCAAAGTCTAAAGGTCCAGTCCTGATCCAGGACTAACGTCTTTCTTGGTCCTGATCTCAGGAAACCAAACTAAAAACATTCAACCCACCAAACACACACACATAGAGTGTGTGACTAGTGAAGATTGAAGTGAAGTGATCAGACTATTAGTTACTGATGAAGACTGAGTGAAATGAGCTGAAAGTGAAGAATCATTCCCAGACAGAGAGAAGAACGACTGGAAACATGAGAAATCAAATTTAAAATGTCCTTCATTCATTAAATTAAAGTCCACACTAAAATTCTGAGTGAAGATCAATCAGGTTCAGTTGTGGGATAAAGATCTGAAACAGTAACAGTCAGTGAACTGACCCCAAAGTCTCCAGTCTACAGTGTGGACTCCCCAGAAAACCACTCAGATGCTCCAGTCCTGAAAACTGAAAGTTGTTTCCACTCAGGTCCAGGTGTCTCAGGTGGGAGGGGTTGGACGTCAGAGCTGAGGCCAGAAAAGCACAGCTGATCTCTGACAAACTGCAGTCCCTCAATCTGAATAAAGAAGAAAAGAAGTGAGAGGAGGACAAAGTTCTTTGTCAAGAGTGTTCATTGTTTCATGTTGGCTTTGACTATTTCACTACAAACATCACAGGGCATCAGGAGACAAGTAGAGCCACCAGCTAGTGGTTAGATCAGCTATTGTCTCACAAATTAAATGTCTGTAGTTGAGGTGAAGTCTCATGAGAAATAGTGACTGGACTAAAACCAGAGGAAAAAAAAACATCACCATGACAACCCTCAGCAGTTTATTAGCAGATTAGTGTAATATCAGCCTCATGTCTGCAGAGTCTGACCCCAGAGTCTCCAGTCTACAGTGTGGACTCCCCAGAAAAACACTCAGATGCTCCAGTCCTGAAAACTGCAGGTCGTTTCCTCTCAGGTCCAGGTGTCTCAGGTGGGAGGCGTTGGACAGAGCTGAGGCCAGAAAAGCACAGCTGATGTCTGACAAACTGCAGTCCCTCAATCTGAATAAGGAATAAGAGAAGTAGATAAATTCACTGACAATTGATGATATGTGTCCTGATCAATGATCACTGTCTTAAATGAGTAGTAGGGACTTTATCCCTCTGTTATTGTGAATCATCATAATATAGCCTTCTACACATATCATCCACATGTCTGAACAGATTCATCAGCTGCTGCTGACATCAGGTCATTCTATCAAAATATAATCAATATCTCATCAGATGTGTTGGACTAAACACTGACGACTACACTCAGATTTAGGACTGAACTGGATCAAAGTTTAAAAGGTCCAGTCCTGATTCAGGACTAATGTCTTTCTTGGTCCTGATCTCAGGAAATAAGGATTAAACACATTCAACCAGTTGAACACACACACACATGATGTGTGAAGACTGAGTGAAATGAGCTGAAAGTGAAGAATCATTCCCAGACAGAGAGAAGAAAGACTGGAAACATGAGAAAACAAATTTAAAATGTCCTTCTTTCATTAAATTAATGTCCACGCTAAAGTTATGGGTGAAGATCAATCAGGTTCAGTTGTGGGATACGGATCTAAAACAGTAACAGTCAGTGAACTGACCCCAGAGTCTCCAGTCTACAGTGTGGACTCCCCAGAAAACCACTCAGATACTCCAGTTCTGAAAACTGCAGCTTGTTTCCACTCAGGTCCAGGTGTCTCAGGTGGGAGGGGTTGGACCCCAGAGCTGAGGCCAGAAAAGCACAGCTGATCTCTGACAAACTGCAGCCTGTCACTCTAAATAAAGAAGAAACGAAGTGAGAGGAGGACAAAGTTCTTTGTTGACAGTGTTCATTGTTTCATGTTGGCTTTGACTATTTCACTACAAACATCATAGGGCATCAGGAGACAAATAGAGCCACCAGATAGTGGTTAGATGTGACTGTAGTTGAGGTGAAGTCTCAAGAGAAATAGTGTCTGGACTAAAACCAGAGAAAAAAACAAACAGTGTGGACTCCCCAGAAAACCACTCAGATATGTTATTTGTTATTTGTTGAGAGCTTTCAGTGTTTCATCATCTAGTCAGAGCTGAAGAGGGTTTAGAAAGAGCAAGTTTAGAAAGTGCATGTCAAACAGCTGAGGCAACAGGATGCAGGTTCAAACGGTCACATACAGACAGAAAACAGCTCATTAATATGATATGTGGTGTTGGGGTGAACAGAGAGGCGGCATTGAACACTCTGTCTTCGGGGAGGGGCGGTGTGTTTTTGTGTGTTTTTAGATGCTTTTATGCCCTAGTGGTTCTACCATTAATTATTTATTTTATTTATATTGTTGTATTTATGCTGTGGTATGTGTGACTGGTCTGGGACTAGTTCTGTGAGAGAAGCTGACCACATCTGAATTTACTTCAGGATTAATAAAGTAAATATATCTATCTATTTAATATTAATGAGAACCTGTTGCTGCTTTAATGCAGATGCAGTGATTCTGCCTCTAAAACTTTGCCAGCTCCACCTGTGGCATGATACAAACTCATGATAAAGCCGCATTTATCAGAAATTTACTGACGAAGTTCAAGTTTTCAAAGACAACAAACATGTGAGGCTGAACAAATGTATAGAAACACATGTTCAGTGAAGCAACTGAGGAAGCAAAGATACATAAAACCTGCAGGCTGACATAACATATTTAACCTGCTCAGACTAAAGTGCTGAAACCAGCACATACACAACATCTTTGTAAGACATGTTGGCTTTGGGTATTTCACTATGAATATCACAGATCAGACAATAGATCAGTCAGTGACTGAAAAATTAAATATGTTTCTGTAGTTGAGGTGAAGTCTGAAGAGAAATATTGACTGGACTAAACCCAGAGAAGAAGAAAACAGATGTCACCATGACAACCCTCAGTGTGGATTAGTGTAAAGTCAGCCTCCTGTCTGCAGGTTAGTATCAACAAAACTTCATCTCAGTACAGAAATAAATCAGAGTCTGACCCCAGAGTCTCTGGTCTACAGTGTGGACTCCCCAGAAAACCACTCAGATACTCCACTCCTGAATCCTGCAGGTCGTTTCCTCTCAGGTCCAGGTGTCTCAGGTGGGAGGGGTTGGACTTCAGAGCTGAGGCCAGAAAAGCATAGCTGATCTCTGACAAACTGCAGCCCCTCAATCTGAATAAAGAAGAAAAGAACTGCGTTGAGGGCAAAGTTCTTTGTTGACAGTGTCAGCATCTATTCAGAGCTGAAGAAGGTTTAACGTTTATGTGTCACATAAAAATGAAATAAAGTTTCACATATGCCATGGCAGTACAACTGGTGTTTGCAGTGGCCTCTGCAGACGCCGGCAAATGTTTTTTAGTATTACAAGTGGTTTCCTCCCTTCTCTGCAAGGAAGATAGGTGAAAGTATATCTACAACCACAACATATTTCTGAATCAAACTATTAAATAAACCATTAATTCAGTCACACAAAGGAAACTTACATCAAATACATAGCTCAAACAGTAGTAAGGATGAGGAGGACATGTGGCCAGCCAGCTTCTTTGTCCTCTGAGGAAAGGACTCACACAGGGGAGCTGGCTGCTGAAATAGATGTTGGGGCTCCATCCAGAAAGCAGTGAGCCCAGGGAAAGTGGGCATGTACAACTTGAGGAATGGGGAGGAGATTGGGGAAAAGATTGGGAGTGACTGGGTCAAGATCAGAAACATCCTATGATGGGTATCCAAGGGGATAAGAGTTTAAGATTTCCTCCACCTCTATGAGTCCAGTGTTCAACACTTCCTCAGTGACAGCTTGATCGCCCAAGGTCACACATAAGGCAGACTTGATGGCTTCTCACCATTATTTCCCAGGTTCCTCCAAAGTGAGGAGTGTTCGGGGGATTCCTTAGGAAGCAGAATTTATATTTTGCTAGTTGTTCCTGGAGGGCAGGGGTCAACTGGCCAAAGGCATTCTGCAGTTCTTTCTCTCCTGCCACAAAGCCATGGTTGGAAAGTACCTCAAGAGGGGTTCCATATCAAGCCACAAAACAACATAACGACATTAGGAAACTATGAGTGTCTGGGCTGGAGAGAAGACCAATTTGGATGCACCGTGTGGTAAGACACTTGAAGAGTATCCCCCATTTTTTCTTTTGCCAGCAGCCAACTTTATGAAGGAAATGACCAAAGCAGTCCATCCCGGTGGATATGAAAGGAAGCTTGAGTAGGCACAGGCAAGATGCAGCAAGTCAACCATCCAAGGAATCAGGGGTTTTGCTTTCCATTTCTTGCAATCCATACATGAATGTTGGTGTTTCCTTATTGCTTGTCTCCCACGCAAGATCAAATAGTTCCTCCTGAGACTGACAAAAACTCTCCCTCGGCCAGAATGGTGTAGCCTTTGGCATTAATCGGCAGTTGTGTGATGTAGTCTTTTAAATCCAAGACCACAGAGTGCATAGTGTTATAATTGAGATCCTCACTTTTTCACAGCTGACCACCCACTCTGTTTAGGTTTGTGGTGTGATCGAACCTCAGAGGCCAAGTTATTCATTGGACTTTGATTTGGGACAGGTTTGCTTGCCTACAGCAGAGCATATTCCTCTTGGAAACTCTACTGTTGTGCATGCTGTAGATGGAGAATCTTCACATAGGTTCTCTCAGGGGGCTGTGAATTTGCATCCAAGAATGAAAGGATGTGTTGAGAGGTGCCATTTACCGAATCCTTCCTGCACTGGAACAGGAGGATGATGGAGGCGAACACTAGTTGGTATTATGTGAGCAGTACTACAAAATGCAGACTTCTTAAACTCTGTGGCTGCTTCAGTAGAAGGTGAGGGGGGATTCACTGGCCACTGATCAGGAGGTGAGCACTGGAAAGGAGGGCCCTGATTCCACTGGTGGTGAAGAGAGTTCTGCAAGGGTTTTCCGCTGGTGATATCATCTGCCAGGTTACGAGATGAATCAGTATACCTCAAGTCTGAAGGAGTAGTGTACTCAAGGATCTCTGTAATCCAATGGGCAATGAATATCTTGTACTGGCAGGACTCTCTTTGTAGCCAGGTTAGAACTGTGGTGGAGTCTGTCCACATCACTAAGTGGTGGAGAGGGAGAGTAAGCTCTGTTTTGAGCATTCTTGCTAGTTGGGGGCCAGTGAGAGTAGCAAAAATCTCTAGGCAGAGAATAGTGATCTGCTGTCTCAGTGCCACCTTTGAGCAAGCCATGTCAAAATAGATATTACCTGCCCATTGGTGTTCACCGCTCTTAGATACTCAACAGAGCCATGCGCTGTTCTGAAGACATTGCCGAAAACATGCAATTCTCTGATCACTGACGTATCTTGGTCCTCAGTGAGTCCGTAACACTTTAGAAGTCTGATCCTGCCCAAAAGTGGTAATTCCTTCTTCCATAATGGCCAAGCCTTCACAAGAGCATCAGGAAGGCAGGAGTTGTCCTAGTCCCACTCTTTCGACAGTTTCTGAAGAAGAATTTTTGCATGGGTGGTAAATGGGTTGATGAACCCCATGGGACTGTACTGCATGGTCAATGTCCTACACACAGAGGGTAAGAGTCTGGTAATCAACAGGTCTCTGTTTTCACCCCAAGGTGACTGAGGAGCAGTACCATATCAAACCCAATGCCCCTTCTCATGGGTCAGTTCCATCTTGGATAAGCCACAGGTCAGTGCTCTCTGATGGAGACTCTTTGGGAAGGTGCTGAACCACTGAAGGGGGGTTACTGATCCATTGTCTGATCTAAAAACCACTGGATATGAGAAGTGCTCAGAGCCAGTCAAGGAGACTCCTGGACTGCTCTTCAGTGGCGAAACCTTTGCATTTTGGACAGTGCTTCTTTAGGTCACAGTTTGGTGCTCTGTGCTCACACGCATATTTCTAGCAACATCCTTTCTCATGGATCTGTCTTTTGACAGCATCCCTTGATAACTGATTAAAATCTGGACAGACACTGTCAGTGATGGACACCACAAAAAGTACATATCTGACTAAGATGTGTAGCAGACTCAGTTGAAGGCTGGTGAGTCACCATGACGACCCTCAGTGTGGATTAGTGTAATATCAGCCTCAAGTCAACACAACTTTCACATCACATTTATCTCAGTACAGAAATAAATCAGAGTCTGACCCCAGAGTCTCCAGTCTACAGTGTGGACTCCCCAGAAAACCACTCAGATACTCCACTCCTGAATCCTGCAGCTTGTTTCCACTCAGGTCCAGGTGTCTCAGGTGGAAGGGGTTGGACTTCAGAGCTGAGGCCAGAAAAGCACAGCTGATCTCTGACAAACTGCAGTCCCTCAATCTGAATAAAAGAGAAAAGAAGAAGAAGATACATTCATTAACAATTCCTAATAAATGATCAGTGTCTAAAATGAGCAGAAGGACTGCTGCTGACTTCAGGTCAGTCTGTCAGTATATCATCACCCTTAGCAAAAAGCAGTATACTTGAAGTTCATTTAATTAAGTATGCTTGAGTATGAGTGTAAGTATAGCAAGTATACTACGGACCATGTACTTGTAGTGTACTAGAAAGCATACTAATTTAATACTTCTTCGGACTAAATTGGAACATTTTAAGTTTATTAAAGTATACTTAAAGTATATTTTATAAGGTAATTTTAACTTTATAAAAGTACACATTCAAGTACACAACAAGTATATCCATCTATATACTACTAGTGTACTAGGTACATTTTAGTTTGTTGAAGTATACTTCCAGTATACTTTTATTAACTTAGAATTACTAAAAATAAAAATACTATTTTTTGCTATTTTATTAGTTTACTTGTTGTTATACTTTAAGTTCTTGTAAGTTTGCTTAGCATATTACTTGTAGCATACTATTTATATACTTGAAATATACTATATACTTAAAGTGTTCTTAAAGTTAACTCATACTGTCCGTACACTAGACTCCAATGTATTTACAAAATCACAAGACAGAATGTTGAGAACAAGTTTGATATATATTTTTGTAACATTTTAAAACATACTATACAGTGTATTTACAAATACCCGCTTAAATCATTAAAGATGTGCATTTCAAAAACAAAGTGCCTCAATGAAATCAAGTCCTTCTTTGTCAAAAATGGCAAAGGAAAAAGTGTGCATTTGCTTGTAAAAATGTAAACAAAATGGTTTGGTCTCCAACTGAGAACTGAAGTCCTTCCTCTTAAAAAAAAGACAGGTAAAAGAAAAGTGCATATCTTTGGAACAAAAAATAAATAACTTGATAGAAGACTCACAAATCAATGTGATCTCAAATCAATGATATTGAACATGTAAGTGTATAACAGGGGTAATACCTCAAAGCAAATGTGTGTAGTCTGTGAAGAAGGAGGTTTGTAGATGGACCCAAAATGTGGACTCAGACACAGACGGGGTATGGAGGGACTTATTCAAACAAGCTTATTTTCTAAAAGCAAAAACTCAGGGCAGGAAGACGAGAAGACAGATGACACATGGTAGCAACACAGATGATCCGACAAAGACAACTGAGGTTAAATACACAAGGGAAGACACAGGTGGTGCAATCATGACAGGTGAAACACATGGGGGTAATCACAAGCAGGGAGCACACAGGAAGACAAGACATTGAACTTCAAAATAAAACAGGAAACAGGAACATAACATAACATTAACATAACATAAACATTTTTATTCTTCTAAATTAAATAGCACGAGTCAATGACTTGACCTTGTTCTGTACTTGGATCAAGTTATACTAGGTATTAGTACTTTGTGGCAGAAAGAAGTAAAAAGTATACTAAAGTACAAGTATAAGCTTTAGTATTAAAGTATAAGTGTAAGGCTTAGTATTAATGTACTTAATCTTAGACTTTTCTTTATACTTTTCAGTATAAACCAAGTATACTCTACTGTACTTTTCTCAAGTATACAAAATATAGTATAGAAAAAGTAAACTTCCAGTATACTGCCTCAGTTTTAGTATAAAATAAGTATACCGGTAGTACATTTGAATGAACTACTTTTTGCTAAGGGCAATATCTGATCCGATGTGTTGGACTAAACACTGACTACTACACTCAGATTCAGGACTGAACAGGATCAAAGTTTAAAGGTCGAGTCCTGATCCAGGACTAACGTCTTTCTTGATCCTGATCTCAAAACTCAACACATAAGGACTGAGTGAAATGAGCTGAAATTGAAGAATTATTCCCAGACAGAAAGAATGACTAAAAACATGAGAAAACAAATTTAAAATGTCCTTCATTCATTAAATCAAAGTCCACACTAAAGTTATGGGTGAAGATCAATCAGGTTCAATTGTGGGATAAAGATCTAAAACAGTAACAGTCAGTGAACTGACCCCAGAGTCTCCAGTCTACAGTGTGGACTCCCCAGAAAACCACTCAGATACTCCACTCCTGAATCCTGCAGCTTGTTTCCACTCAGGTCCAGGTGTCTCAGGTGGAAGGGGTTGGACTTCAGAGCTGAGGCCAGAAAAGCACAGCTGATCTCTGACAAACTGCAGTCCCTCAATCTGAATAAAAGAGAAAAGAAGTGAGAGGAGGACAAAGTTATTTGTTGAGAGCTTTCAGTGTATCATCATCTAGTCCAATTGAAGAGGTTTTAGAAAGAACAAGTTTAGAAAATGCAGGTCAAACTGCTGAAGCAACAGGACGCAGGTTCAAACAGTCACACACAGACAGGTTTTCATTAGTATTAATTATTAAATAACCTGCTGCTGCTTTAACGCAGATGCAGTGATTCTGCCTCTAAAACTCTGCCAGCTCCACCTGTGGCTCCATCTATACAAACCCAAGAGGAACTATGCAGGATTTCCCATGGCTATGCTACATTTTTACCTTAATTAAACAGTTTCAGAGTAATTGTGATGGTTATATACTTGACTTGTAACTTGTTACGAGGGAGAATGGAGGCTCTCTGGGCTAAAACCCAACCTTGTAACATCAGTGCAGTACTTGGCCGGCGACCCGGTGTCCCAGCTCTCATCTCTGTGCACCGTGACACAAACTCGCTCTGTAACCCGTAATCTTTTGTGTATGACAGTTAAGACCACGCAAATATACACGTTGTAACATCGTATATGTTATATAACGTTATCCATGGCTCCATGGATTGTTTTTTCGCCGGCTTTGTTAAAAACAAATGCACATGGGTTAGCAAAACAGCAAAAAGCGACCAGACTTGCATAGTTCCTCTTTAAAGCCGCATTTATCAGAAATTTACTGACAAAGTTCAAGTTTTCAAAGACAACAAACATGTGAGGCTGAACAAATGTATAGAAACACATGTTCAGTGAAGCAACTGATGAAGCACAGATACATAAAACCTACAGGCTGACATAACATATTTAACCTGCTCAGACTAAAGTGCTAAAACCAGCACATACACAACACTTTTTAAGACATGTTGGCTTTGAATGTTTCACTACAAACATCACAGAGCATCAGGGAAGCGGTGGAGCCAGCAGCTACTGACAGCTATTGTCTGACAAATTAAATGTGTTTCTGTAGTTGAGGTGAAGTCTGAAGAGAAATAGTGACTGGACAAAACAGGCGTCACCATGACAACCTTCAGCGTGGATTAGTGTAATATCAGCCTAATGTCTGCAGGTTAGTATCAACACAACTTTCACATCACATTCATTTCACCATAAAAATAAATCAGAGTCTGACCTCAGAGTCTCCAGTCTACAGTGTGGACTCCCCAGAAAACCACTCAGATCCTCCATTCCTGAATCCTGCAGCTTGTTTCCACTCAGGTCCAGGTGTCTCAGGTGGAAGGGGTTGGACTTCAGAGCTGAGGCCAGAAAAGCACAGCTGATCTCTGACAAACTGCAGTCCCTCAATCTGAAGAAGAAAAGAAGTGAGAGGAGGACAAAGTTCTTTGTTGACAAATTTATCATCTGTCCAGAGCTGAAGAAGGTTTAAAACGAAACAGGCTCACACCGTTACATACTGTCTCTTAAACTCTGCCAGCTCCACCAGTGGCTCCATCTATACAAACTCATGTTAAAGCCACATTTATCAGAAATTTACTGATAATGCTCAAGTTTTCAAAGACAACAAACATGTGAGGCTGAACAAATGTATAGAAACACATGTTCAGTGAAGCAACTGATGAAGCACAGAGACATAAAAACCTGCAGGCTGACATAACATATTTAACCTGCTCTGACTTCCTCACCAAAGTGGGGGAAGTCAAGACAGAAGTTAACAACCTGCAGCAGAAATGTCATGATATGGAAGGAAGAATGAAGCACTCCAACATCCGACCCCTAAACATCTAAGCGACCCCAGGCTTAAGCACACCGGCAGCAGTCTCTAAACTACCAAGAGAAATGCTGAAAATGGGCAAGGACTTCCTGTCTGAGTGAAGATCAATCAGGTTCAGTTGTGGGATAAAGATCTAATATCTGAAACAGTAACAGTCAGTGAACTGACCCCAGAGTCTCCAGTCTACAGTGTGGACTCTCCAGAAAACCACTCAGATCCTCCACTCCTGAATCCTGCAGCTTGTTTCCTCTCAGGTCCAGGTGTCTCAGGTGGGAGGGGTTGGACTTCAGAGCTGAGGCCAGAAAAGAACAGCTGATATCTGACAAACTGCAGCCCCTCAATCTGAATAAAGAAATAAACAAGATAAATTCATTTACAATTTATGTGATGTTTCCTGATCACTGAGTATGAGATCAATGAGTATAGGGACTTTGTCCCTCTGTAATTTATCATCACAATATGGCCTTCTACACACATCATCCACATGTCATAACAGATTCTGACAATGGAGAAGAACGAATCTGATTGCTTCTGTGCAGTTGCAGCACAAACACATTTAAAGGACTTGGATTCACACCTGGATCCACATTAGACCCAAATGCTGTTGAAGACCACTGCAGCTTGTCTCATCTGACAGTGGAGTCATGTGATCAGAGGCTGCTTCACAGACATTGTAGACAGGAACTAAACTTCTTTAATGTTAATGTGAACATGAGTTGAAGTTTCATTGGTATGGAGGCCCAGCGTTGATGTTACTGAGCCGTCAGTGTCTCCAAGAGTGGGGATCAGACTGAGTGCTCATCAACTGCTGCTGGGCCACCACACAACACTGCGCTCTGAGCCTGAGCTACAGGACTTTAAAGTGATCTCTCACACTTGGAAGCCGCTTTTACCTCTGACCCTCAGGCACTACTTCAATCCCACAAATATACAAACCAGTGACAGACCTTCACACATTTGATCTGAATATGACAAAACTCAAACATCTGCAGTCAGTGGACTGACCTCAGTCCAGCAGACAGAACATTCATCCCCAAATCCTTCAGGTCCCAGCTGTCACTCAGGTCCAGTTCTGTCAGATGGGAGTGGCCGGACTGCAGCGCTGAAGCCATGCCTGCACAGTTGGTCTCTGAGACTTGACAACCAACAAGTCTATGGAGAGAGAAAATCTATCAGAATGAAATCAGATGTAGTAAAAAATGCAGTTGATGCATCTGATGACAGGACATGATGATGTGATGAATGTGTGAGGTTAAGCTCATCCTCTCTGACTGTGTTTGACATGCAACTCTCAGGCCTACACTGGTTTATTCTGGAAAATGATGACACGTTTCTGCTCTGTGTGATTTGATCCAGAGTCAGGTTGAAGACATGTTCAGAAGAACATTTGAAGTATCCACTGTTTTTAGACTGAGTCCAGAACAGTTCGTCTAAATTCAGCTCTTAACAGTTCACTCTAATCTGTTGCCTGGTTTTCCCATAGCTGATCAAAATCTTGAGTTTGACCTTTGTTGTGCAGAAGGAGACTGAGTGGTGCACTCTGTTCTGACAGAGTTACACCTACACAATATATGCTCCACCATCACACTCAAACAACAGCTTCACCATTCACACTCTCTCATCAATAAATCTGATTTTTGGTCAGTTAAGTCCTCTCAGGTTTAGATCTGTGTGTGTGACCGGTAGTCTCTGGAGGCTTGTATCTGTGTGTGTGTGTGTGTGTGACCTTTAAATTCTCTCTCTCTCCCTCTACACCCAACTGGCCGAGGCAGATGGCCACCCACCCTGAGTCTGGTTCTGCTTGAGGTTTCTGTCTCTTAAAAGTAAGTTTTTCCTTGCCCCTGTTTTTTTTTTTTTTTTGAACATTTATGCAGACATTACAGGACAGTTAGACAAGTACAGGACAGCATGGGACAAAGGGTAACAGAACAGACAAACAAACTAAAACAGAACAAAACAAAGAGGGGCTGGGATTATGCTAATCGGTATTGAGCAGGCATTTTAAGGGTTGTTGAATATATATATAAGAAAAAGGGGTGAACAGTGTAGAGTAGTGCTTGGAGGGATCAGCTCTAGATAAATTGCATAAATGGGGCCCAGGTGTTATTGTAGCAGGTGATATTGTCTTTTATGGTGAATGTAAGTTTTTCCAGATTTCCTCGCCCTTGGATTTCCCATTCACATAGTCTCCTTCGTTTTCTGCAGGAGAAGTAACAGGAATGTGTGTACCATCAATGTATCCAATCACGTTCAGCAGCCCTGCACAGTGACAGTAAATTAGGCTACTGACCCCAGTTTGAGGTTGCAGCAAAATGTCTATCTAATTTTAAATGGCCTAACAGAAAATAGGACTTTTCAATTTAATTTCAATTTAAAAGGCATGAAGAGCAGCATCGAAATGACAAACAGGACATCAGACAACATAAAAAAAAAGTCTCCCGCAATCCTGTGGAATTCACCTTTGATATTCCTCGAAGTTTTGTGCCCAGGGAACAGGACCGTGATATGCAGCAGGCGTTTGAGTGCGAGGGTGACTTTCCTCACAGCTCTGCACTGCCTTGCCGAAATGTTCCGCATCGCCAATGTTGTAGAGAAAACTCCCATTCGCATAAAACGTAGCGCGACGCACAGAATTTGCTCTGATGTGAGCGCACGTCCGAGGGGTGTGATGTTGGATGTGACCGGAGAAGGTTATTCATGATGGAGCGTGATGAGAAGCGATACCGTACAATGAAATACTCCTCTGGAAATGCCAGCACATCCAGCCGAGGTTGGAAAATCCTCTCGCCACGCAAGGCGTTGCTAATTAATTGTGCCCCTATATCAATTGGATTAGGAAGCAATGGACTCTCAGCTTGCTTCAGCTGGGAGGAGACAAGTAGAAACTCAGGGTCTTTTATAGTAAACCTGCCAGCCAGCAGGTTAGGTTCAAAGAGTCAGTTACCATGGTGACTGACACAGAGTTTAAAGATACCCCGTAAAGTTTGCTTTTGGTTATAAAAGAGTGTCATATTAATGTAAAACCTGTCTGTGTAATGACCTCGTCGGTGGCCATCGTTCGGTCAAAGCTGGCTCGGTCTTCAAACCTCACACGGCTCGCTCTGGCTCATGGATGTATTATAATAGATCCATGCTCTGGCTAGCTCGTTCATTTGCGACCGTGCGCGCGGAGGGTCATGCGAAATGTGGTGTGAAAACACTTCCGCTTTCCGAAACTCCTCGTAGTACCTTTAAGTTACCTCACATTGGAACAGAAACCCCAGAGTTTGCCTCATCTCAGGGTATTTCTGGAATACCCCCATGTAGCTCTGGAGTTAGTGTTTTCCTTTCCGGAGTTACACTATACGTGTCACAAGTGTTAAGAACGGCTTTCGTCTTGTCTGTCTAATTGATAAATGGTTCCTATGGAAGAGACTTGGTGGACTTGAAGTCAAAGTACCAACCACGAACTGCAATATGCATGATATTCCCCATCTCTCCCTACGTTCAGTTCCTGTCATCTCTGGACTGTCGACCATCAGTACAGAAACATAATGCTGTTTGTTTGTTGCAGGTCTCTTACCTTGTAAGTGGAGGCTCATGACTGAAGAAGGGATCATTATTGGATGGATTCCTGTTTGCAAATACACATCTGAATCCTGGAGTCTCTCCTGTGTCCCGCTTTTCCTCCGCACAATCACTCATCTTCTGTACTGTAGTTTCAGAGGGATACCAGTAACAAACACGGAAGTATCACTGCACCCATGGGTGGATCATGGATGGGGCGGATCTACCACAGAGCCTTGGAAGGATATCTAAAGCAAAGCCTTGCCACCTCCGCTGCCACCCCAGTTGGCAGCACTGAATTCAAAGAAAAGTTATGGCCCATCGCCATCGGACATCTCCGAGCGTGAGTTTCTGATGTCCGACTGCAGTGAATGCAGCACGAGATAACGCGACATTCAGCGGGCCGAGACTATTGTGAAACTGGGGGGGGGGGGGGGGGGGGGCAGCCAGGACGGTAAAAGCGATAAACTATCTTTCAAGAACAATATGTTTATTTATCAAACACATGTTCAATGATGATATACATGCTCTGAATAAAACTAATACATGAATTGGATAAGAACAATGCTGATTGTTGCTGTAAAACAATGTGTAACGTGTGCATGACAGTAATTTTCACAGGAGGCAAACAGGTGTCAGGTGGGTGGGTATATTTTTCTAATTTTTGTTTTTGGAGCAATCAAGGTGACATTTGTTTTACTATTTTTTATTTTAGTTGATCAACTACTGCTTTGAGATTGACATCTTTTTCTCTGGCTTTACAGATCTTCCAGACACCCCAGTCAACCTGATCATTACCTGCCTGGACTGCCACAAGAACACATTCCTAATGAATCAGCCTTGGTGTCAAGCAGCTTCTGACTGGGCTAACCAGAAAAAGGCACCCAGTCAGTGGGCAGGGTCAAGCAGTTTTGGCCAAATGGTCCTTCTCTCTTTGCCTCCCAATTCCTCTGGCTGAGGGAGCTGGCAGGGTTTACCTGTGTGACATAGGTGTTCCTCACCAGGAGTTCTAGGAAGTTGGAATCAACAAGATTGAGATAGGCGTCTAAATACATATAAAAGCGTATGAATTTTAAAACTTTGAAAATTCCTAACAAACCCACCGTACAGTTTTGCAACTTTCACCAAAATGTAGCCCCAATACTGCAGAAACCTTTGTACGTTCAGTGTCTGTATATTTGGGAGAGGACAAGACCTCTACAGATAATTCGGCTCATGGTTTAAAACATTGTGAACGCTGAGCGATAATGCGTGTGTTGTTACACAAACAGGTGTAAAAAGCGAGGGGACAAGCTGTGTGTTTTTCTTTTACCAGAGTAGAAAAGTAAAAACTGTTTCAGAAATGTCAAATGTTACACATATCACACTATTTAATATTAACTGAACACTGTATTGTGCCTTTTCTTTTGCTTAGTTGTTACAGGTGGGATGGTGCTGAAGGTCCTGCCAACTCTGCTGATGTAAAATTTGTAAAACTGCCAATAAATCCAAGTTAACAGTGGCCTGTTTTTGTATGGTGTGTGTTTGTATGATTATGGGAAATTATGATAAATTACACAACAATAATTCTTATTATTATATGATATGTTTTATTATTAATATAATCATTTATTTAATAATTAAAGTATAAATTATTATTTAATCTAAAAGTAGCAGGGCACTGGATATAACCCAGTGTATGGGTCATTTTAACCCAGCAATAGAGTCACTTTTACTCACTAGGTTGGGTCAAATGAACAACCCAGCACTCTGGGT
Source organism: Caranx ignobilis (assembly GCA_021432705.1). Classification (NCBI taxonomy): domain Eukaryota; kingdom Metazoa; phylum Chordata; class Actinopteri; order Carangiformes; family Carangidae; genus Caranx; species Caranx ignobilis. The sequence continues at coordinate 67,345,093 of MU269990.1, read as the reverse complement.
TAACTCTGAAAACCCAGCAGTTGGGTCAAACCAACCCAGCGTGTGGTCGGTCACATAGATGATCAGCAGCTGGGTTAGGGGTGGGTTAGTTTTTAACCCAGCAGTTTTTTTTTTGTGTGTCAACAAAATTTTACTGAAAAATGCTGACAATATTTGGAGTCGTGGCTGATGAAGTTTGGCAAATATCAGAATTTTATCTTAAAAAGTGAATTTTTGAAAACATGTTGAATCCTGCTCTCATGGGAACAAACTGCTGTCAATGTAAGCAAAACATTTGTTAAAAAACAAATCAGCAACATTTTCATGCTGTCAAGATACAGTTTATGTATTATCAGATTTTTGTCTTGATAACAGAATTTTTGACATTTGACAATTTTTGAAATCTGCCTTGACAGCTGCTGCCTGGCTGGTGACTGCCTGAGTCCATTTGTGAAGCCACACACCAAGTCTCACTTCCAGCCAATTAGCTCAGTGAGTTAGATGATGGGTCTTGGTGTCAGATGTTATAAGTTCAAGCCTCAGTTAAGGCAGAATGGATGTTGTAATGCTCATGTTCTGGTTGTCTCTAATTCTCCCTATCTTGTCTCTTGTTACTCAAAATTGCCTAAATTTGTCCAAAATTTAGCTTTAAGCTTTAATTTTGTTATTGTTTTTGTTGATTGTTTTGATGTTTTTTTTTTTTATAACAAAATGTTGTGGGCAAACCGGAGAACCCGGAAAAAACCCTGCATACAGACTCACAAGGAGAAGAATGTGGATGAAGGTTCATCTTTCTTCCTGTGAGGCTGAAGCCTTTTAGCCACTGTGCTGCTTTGGGTGGGGGTGGGGGTGGGGAGGGGTTAAAGAAAGAGAGAGTAAAGAAGAAGGGGCTTGAAGAGAGAGAAAGAGTGATGGTGGGTGTAATAGAAGAGGCCATGGATTTAGTGGTGATGTGTCTGGGGAGTCAGTGTAGTTGGTCCTCTTCCAGCTTATCTGAAGAGCCGGAGGAACCTCCTCAGCAGAGATCTCTTCTTCCTTCGCTGAAGCTCCTTCACCTGTTCCTCCAGAAGGACTACTTTAGCCATGGCTTCCTCCATAAATCTTCGTCTTTGTTCTTTCTGGTCTTTGGCAGCTTGTTTGATGTTCTTCAGAGACTCCAGGAGGGAGGCCTTTTCTTCAAACCACTGGCATCTCTCTTGGTCCAGTGTTTGCTCTGTCTGGACTTTGGCTGCATTGAGGCCTCTTTCTTCATTTGCCTCTTTCTCTACTGCTGCCAAAGATGGAGGCAGTGACACATTTGCCTCTTTCTCCGCTGGTGCCGGAGATGGAGGCAGTGACACATTTGCCTCTTTCTCCAGTATGTTCCAGGAGTTTTGTTCAACAACGTCTTGGGGTTGTGTAGTGATCCAGAGTCTGTCCTCGGTGGACTCTAGACTCACGTTCTTTCCTTGGCTCATGGTGGCTGTTTCTTTGTAAATTGTTTTTAAGGTTCTCTTAAAGAAACAGACTGAAGTTTCTATTGTGAGTGACTCTTTCTCTCCACTGACAACGTTCGTGTAGGTGTTTGTCCACTGTGAGGTTGTAAAACTGACTGTTACAGCACTCTATATACAGTCTACATCAAATCAGATCAAAGACACAGGAAGTGTGATGCCATTGGGGGTATGATGTCACAGCACCATGGGTTTTGATGTCATAGCTACTGGGGTTTTGATGTGATGTCATCAGCTCAGGAGGTTTGTTATGATGTCATAGGCTCAGGAGGTCTGATGCCAGTTGCCTTGGCAACAGTAAACATTCTTCCCCATGTGGAGGGGAAGAATGGGCAGGAGTGAGGGCTTTGTTTGACCTGTGACTCTGAGTATGTCCACCTACACTGGCAAACTGGCTGCATCAGGCTCCTGGCTGCACTGTACATTGAAATGCTGCTAACATCATTGAGTTGAGGTAAACTTTGTTATTAACATTTTTTCTCACAGTGGTGGGTGCAGTTACCATGGAAAGTAACTTATTACGTTACAACGTCACTGTCAATTACAAGTAATTTGTTACATGTACTGAATTACCTATGAATAAATGTAACTAGAATACTCTCTTATAATGCCCGTTGCGACATGACATGACTGACACAGGACACACACCCTTCTTAAATGAATGACATCGATCTCATAATTTGTAACTCTGCTGGTTTTAACAGGACTGGCGGACAGCATGTTATGTTACCCAGTGGTGCTTAGTTCTTCGCAGCTGCTAAACGTACCACCTACGCATAGTCTGTATGTTATTGTCCATTTTGCCTGCAAATTCAGAAATATTGCGACCTCTACGCTGGCGCTGCCCTCTCCGCCATATGCTTGCCGGTGTCGTACACACAAAGGTGCTGTGCACAGACAGCGCTGCGCCGAGGACACATCTGGCTGCGTAGTAGGATGCACTGGGGATTTATACTTTTCCTTATCGGGAGACTTAACTCGGATAACGGATGACCTGCTTGAAAACATAACTAACGGTTTAATTGACTCGCGGAACTAACGCGTAACGTTCTCGTTACAAGACAGTAATCTGAGTAGGCTGCTCTTACTCCACAACACTGTCACACCAGAACTGCCATGAGGTCATTTTGACCTCCAATACTCCCAATGCAGAAATGGTAAATAGCCTGCATTTAGACAGCAATAATAAACAGTAATGTGCCATGTTACTGTTGCTAAATTGGCATATGTGACATCATATTAAACAGTAATACAAACTAACACAGTGGTTTAACAGCATCTCTACCTCACACTATAAAGGTGCTACATATAAACTGTCACACTGAGTGACCGCACCTGGACATCTCAAGTGCAACACACACCAGCCGTGAACAGCATCCACCAAACAGCTGCCCATTATTTTCCATGTAGAAATCCCCCACTGGCAGCTATCCACCCGTGGCAGCTTGTTCTGCTGTTTCCTCCTGTCACTGATGTGCTGCAACAACGCTTACTATTGGTATTAAGCAGGGCCAGAGTGGAGCCAACTGTCAGTCTGGGAGTTTCATGCCCAAAACCAGCCCACTTTCTTGTGGTGAAGGAAATTGGATAAATTAAATAAAAAATCTGTAGTGTTTGTAAACTAAACAAAGACTAATATGGCAGTCCAACTTCATGGGAGGCATTAGTGAGTGGTTATACTGTGGCAGAATGAGATAACACAAATGGCACAGTTTTGCAGGAAGAACAGATCTTGCTTATCCAACAGCCAACCACACTGATTCATTTCAGGGTTTTATTTTTTCACATGCAGCACATTGTGAAATGTGCTTTTCAAAGAAAACTGATTTGATCGTGGGTTCATAATAACATATAGCGGGTGACACCTCCCCCTCGCAGCTCCTTCAGACGCTGGCAGTGTCGTAGCATGTTCAAGATCCCCTGAAACCGTTTGTCCACCTTCGACTGTGTGAACTCCCGGATGTCATCCTCTACCACAAAGTACTGACCTGCAAGACAACAACACAGCAGAGACACCATAGTGTGGTCAGTCTGTACAGTGACTGTCCGCTCAGACCAGGTCATGTGATTACTGTCAAACTGATGTGTGTTATTTAAGTGGAGGCGAAGATTTTCATGTGTTATTGAAGCTATAGTATGGAGCTCTGTTTCTGCTGCTGAATAAAGTTTACAATAAAACCACAACACGATAATAAGTTAATGACTAAAGTCTTTGGTGAATGGTATCAGATAACAGGCCTTCAGGTCTGAACCTGATCAGATGTGCTGCCTCCTCTCATCAGTCTCACACACTGCTGCACCTCTGTACCTTTAGTGTGTTTGGTCTCCTGCTCCTTGAAGCGCTGCTGCAGCTTTCGCGTGTGATTGTTCAGACTCTTCTGGGACTGATGGAGGATCTTGTACTTGGCTGCTACTGTTGTGTTGATGCTCTGCACGGCAGCATTGAGCTGGTCATACGATACACGTCCTTTCATGTACCTGAGAGACACACACAAATTATCTCTTAAAACCACATGTGGCTGCAACAGTCTGAAACTAGACTCATGTTCTCTCTCCTCTCCTCTCCTCTCCTAATCTCATTCCACTGCCTTCTTATCATTAGAGGAACATATTAGGATACCTGTGAGGGATACTTACTGAGGGATACCATCAAACTCTGGCATGGTGATGAACTCCATCACTCTGACCTGGGTCTTTGGCTTTCTAACAGTCTCTGCCTGGGTGGTCTGGACATCTGCTGCTTCATCCTTCTTCTTCATCACAGGCTCATTTCCTCTGAGAGAGAAGAGGAACATCAACATCACACAGAAGCACCACTCAACACTTCAAACTCATTCTTTTAAACTGACACTTTGAGCATTTCAATGACTTGACTCAATTTGTCTGAACTCTGACTCAGTGGCCTCTGTGTACATTTGCTGTCTGTGTGGTGTGAAGGACACCTTTCTGTTTTCTTGCTGTTTTTAACCCTGTTCTTTGTTGTTAAAGGGTTTTTGGGGGTCAACAGTGTGACTCAACTAACTGTTGCTGTCTTTGTGATTTTGAGCCACACACAAATAAATATGGTTTTAAAGGCTGAATGTTGAGAATGCTTATTAAAAGCTATATTTTTTTCAAAAATAATACATCCACGGGGCTTTTTAGAGGGGTACAGAATACAAGTGTTGCTTTTCCATTAAAAATAATATTCAGTCTGAATTAACTAATTAATTAATTAGAAATTTTGACGGGCTCGACAATGACTTCCTGTTCACCTCATACCAGCCAGTAGCTTTCACGTCTCCGCTGTTTTGCTAACCCTCCTCCCGGTCGTGTGCATTTGTTTTCAACAAAGCCTTTGTTAATCAATCAGTGGATCGATGGATTATCATATACATGTTACGATGTGTGTATTTGTGTAGTCTTATATGTCATAAACAGTAGATTACGGTTTACAAGGCACGTTTGTGTCGTGGACTTGCAGTGCCACCAAGACAAGAGCTGTGACACCAGGTCAAAGGCTCTGATCATGCAGGTTTGATTTTTAGCCACAATGTGGAAGTGAGCCTTCGCTCTCCCTGTAACAAGTTACAAGTCATTTATCAACAGCACAATTAATCCTTAGCTGTTTAATGAAGGTAAAAATGAAACATAAGGTAAATATCCTGCATAGTTCTTCTCTAAGCTCCTCTGATCAGAGCGGCGTCCCTAGCAACTGTGTTTTATACTTAGCAACGGTGTGGCAACCGACTGCTGGAATTATTTTTCTGTTGTTGAAATTCCTATCTTGAGACAATAGATGGTGGTATTCTGCACATTCTCCACTGACTCAACATATTCAAGAACCTTCCTCTAGAACCAGCTGTTTCACTGTGTCTCTGTAGCATGTGACACATGGTCTTTGGTTTTTATTTTACTCTTAAGCTAATGTTTTGATGATAAAGAGTACAGAGAAAGATACATTGAAGCATCCTCACCTTGCTGGGTCTTTGCTCCTGGGCATGTGTGCAGGGATATTGTCCCTCATGTGTTGGACATCATTCAAATCCTTCTCTAAGGACTGTTCAATTTCCTAAAACAAAGACAAGTGTTTTGTGCTTCTTCAGGCCAGAAGTATCTGGAGTGACATGTCTCGTTCCTCAGTCAATGAGCTCTAGCTCACTCCATTTGTTTGTCCTGTTTCATTCCACAAGATCTATCTGAGGATGATTTCTGTTTTTCTCCCTTTCTCTCATTGGATGATTTTGTTCCAGGACCTGGCTGGTTTCTTTCTGTGAACAGGAGCCTGGTCCTTCTGCTCCTGAGCATGGTTCAAATTACAGGGGGAACTAGGGAGTCTAATGCCCCCCTTATTAGAACATGGACCCCTCTAAAAAGGTTAAAAACGATAGTTTGGGAGGGTTGAATATTTATAATATCATTATGTAATTGTAAATGTAATATAGAATTCCCCTTGCCGGATAAAATCTAATGTGATAGGAGTTTCAGACACCCATGAGGTGGACTGTACCATATCTGAACCTCAGGGTTGACTGTTGACAGCTACCTGAGGTGGCATGTGTCAATTCTACCAAGCAGAGTGATAGGGAGAAACTACAGTCTATGGGAGAGACCTATAAACAGATAGCTACTTCAATTTGTCCATGTTGTGCCTTGTGGCAAATAATGAAAGCAGCAGGCATGTAAAGGCCCCCCCTAGTTTTTCGCCCAAAATGGTCTGACCAATGAAGTGCTACACTGTAATCTATACGTAAGAGTTCAGTTAGAGGGTACAGCGGTAGAAAATAACACATCTCCAAACCGTGTGTGTGTTTTATCACTGACAGCTTGTGATATCTGAGAGAGTTTTACTTTAAGAGCCTCATTGTTATCTTGCATGTTCCCCTCTTTACTTCTCATACTGACTCAGTCCAAATAGAAAACGGAAGCTCTTTCATTTTAAAGGTTCACAACAGTTGATCTCTGTCTGCTCTCTGTGCTCAGTGCAGTCACAGAGGTCAAACCTGTGAATTGTCTTCATTTACGCTGCTGCTCAGAGCCTGAAGAACAATTAACATGTGATTGTCCAAATACTTGTGGCCTTGACAATGTTTGAGGCCATTAAGAAACAGTTTCTATAAAGCAGAGTTTTATGTTCTGTTCACTGCATCATTCTCCTGCAGTTTATCACCACTTTACCTTAAGATGCTTCAGCTGCTCTTTCTGTTGTTGGACACATTTCTCAAACATCTCCAGAAGTCTCTCCAGTGCAAAGATCTCCTGTCCAAGTTTCTCCATTTTCCCCTGGGGCAGCTCTACATGTGAACACAGAATATGGCATATCATGAGACATCATTTCAGCTTCACACAGTAATGAAATAGTTATGAAAGGCTGTATCATACCAGCAGCTGACAGGTCCAGTATGCGGTGCAAGGATGATATCCTGAGCTGGATGTGGAGGTTGACATCTTCCAATTCACTCATGTTGCTGAGACAGAGAAAACTGATCAAAAACTCATCATCACCTGGTATCTGGTTAATGTAATGAAGCATACCAACTGATGAGGAGGTCACACAAGTAAACAGTCTATAGTTAACACTGAACAACTTTAAGGCTCTGCCTGAAAAACACACAGTGTACAACACCACCAAGTGAAGATACTCAGGCTTTCAAAAATAATTCAATAATATTAAAGAAAATATAATGTCACATACTTTACACTGTGGGGAAATAATCATTAAATTATATTCAAATGTTGAAGTTCAGTTCACCACGCAGTGATGCATATTGTGTTGGTGTCACATCCACCTATGATTGCATAGCCTCTCTTTAGCACAGTACATACTGCAATACTTGGAAAGTGTTGAAAATAACTGAGGAAAAAGTTGCTAGTTCTGCCTGTCTGCTCGCGCTAGTGCTTTCTGTGTCTGTGGCTTAAGAGAAGGGAAGTGACGACAAACAGGACAGTAACAGTAAACACAAGTTATATATATAAACAAATGTTGATGTTGATGTTAACTCGGTTTGGCTAGTTAACGTTGAGTACAACAGTGAACTCTCCACAGCTAACGTGAGCTATAATCCAGTTAGCATGCGTCAATTCAGTCTAAGCTGTCGTAGCTTTATCGGGTTCAGGAACATATAAAGTGCTTCTCAAACCTTTAACAGAGGGTTTGTCAGAGGACTGACAGGCTGGATCCACGACGCTGCTCTCCCGGGTCTGATTTTTCAAACGCCGTCTTCTTCCTCTTCTGGCTTCCGGCAGTTCAGATGCCTTTCAGGCACACTGCTGCCACTCACAGGCCAGTGTCGGTATCACTTCACGGTGTCAATGTTTTCTGATCTGGTTGCAGATATGTGTATAGGACTGCTTACTAAAGTTAACCTCTTTGCTTTTTGTATTGGTGACAGTCCAGAAGCACACGCTTTGCAGTTTGTGGTTGGTTGCAGGCTGTACAGACTCGGTCTTTATGCTTGCCCATCTTTGCTAGAGCCTACTCAAGTCCAAAGTGTCCTCAACACACTTGTGTCCTGTTGTGTGTTTTTGCAGTGCGTTGATTTGCAGATTGTGAGTTTTCGCAGAGGATACGTTGTAAAATTGATGACGTTTTTTTTGTCTGAATTTATTGCATGTTTGTGTTTTTGTATGTGTTTCTTAAATTGTAGTATGCTGAGCTCTCGCTGCCGCCGTATGGATGTATTATAAGAGGTTCTTATCATTCACTTCAATATCATAAGACGTTATTATGAGAAGTTCTTATAATTCATCCATGATAGAGATTCTAATGAATTGGCCTCTATCAATAATGTGCTCTCTTTAACCAACGCCTAATTTTGCCTGACAGACAGAGCTCAGGGCCCCTGTCACCATGATGACGTCAAACCAAGTTGTGTTGACAGGGGTTAGCTAGGCTACAGTCGGGATCGAGTACTGGACAATCCCTCACCGTCCGTGTCTCATGATTTTCCGTGACTACTGGGCACCTTTCACCCCTGCATTGTCCAGTATCAGTGTGGGAAATGCAGGATAGGTATAGCCAGATAGGCTTTGTCCAGCAAATACTCGGTTTGAAATTAGTGCCGAGGAGAAATAGCACAGACCGAGGCAACGACACATATCTCAGCGACTTCTCAGGTGGGCTAATGTTTGGTAGCCGTTTAGCTACACAGCTGTGTAGCAGTGCTGAAAATATCTGGCTGAAATGTCATATTGTGGGGGGATGAATGTCACAAGGAGTTTTGCATTTGTTCCTTACAAACGCTCTAATTCCCATCAATACATGTCTCTGTAGGCTAGCTGTTAGCTGTACGCGTTAGCATCGGTCAACTACAGGATATCTGTGAAGCTAGCTAGTCGAACAAACGTATGGTGTTACTTAAATGGACAGTCTCAAACGTGGTTAAGTGTGTGTTTTAAAGTATGCTAAGATTGCTTTACATTGTACATAGCTTTACTAAGTGTGTCGTGTAGGCGAGTTCAGGTATGGACATACAGCTTGGATGAGCAACAAGTCAACTTAGCTTTAGCTTTAGCTTTATGTTCTGCCTGATGATTTTCTTTTTATGACTAATTGATGGGCGCATAAATATAAGAGAACAACAAAGTTTGACGTTGTTTGTGTTTAGGTTATGTAAGATATACCAACACCACACGAGGGCATAATATAAGTGATATATTAACCAGTACGATAATATTGCCATTTGCCAGTTCCGTGACAAGGGTGGAACAATGTATGGATTACCATGGACTAGGGTTTTAGGAGAGTAATATATACACTGTAAAGCGTTAGTGCAATGTACTAACTGTTACTGTGTACATGTTGAATGACGATTCATGTGATAAACATACCAGGGCTTGTGAAGGACTCAGGGTCTCTGCCCTGTCTTAACCGGGGGTTTGAGGCTCCATCTTAGCTCTACCACAAACCTTCAAATGCTCCATGTTTGGTAAACTCCCTGAGGAGATATTCCCTCCTTTCCTGTACTCGTTAGGGTGGAGAACTCCATCTGTAACATGTTGGTTCAAAGCCTGTAACGGGTGTTTAACTGGATTAAGAACTGGTGACTGAAGGCCACATGGCAAATTTTACACCATTTCCATATTCATCAAAACATTCACTGAGATCATATGTATTCTTAATGTATCTACACTAGTTTATTCAGGATATCTCTAGTTATTGAGAAGTTGTTTTCTCAATTAAGGAGATACAGACAGCTATAAATAATAAATAGACAGCTATGAATAATAAATAATTGAATGGTCTGATAAAATCTCCCCACTGTTGTACTACTGTCATGAAGTGATGTGTTAATACATGATTGTGTGTTTGTGCAGAGATGTGGTATGGAGTGTTTCTCTGGGCAGCGGTCTCTTCTCTGGTCTTCCACGTGCCTGCAGCTCTGCTCTCCCTCGCCACACTGCGTCAGCACAAGATGGCCCGATTCATGCCCATTGCCATCCTTCTAATGGGAATTGTGGGACCACTTTGTGGAGGAGTCCTCACCAGTAAGTAATATGTGTTTTTTTCCGTCTGGGTTATGACACTGTCAAGTTTCTTTGGCTGCATCCAGACCCAAGCCCAAGTGCTACTACAAATGGTATTTTTAGGTCTAACATGGCACTTCATACTGAAGGGAGCTTTTGTTCATTAGATGGTCATTATACATAATTAAACATAAAAATGTGTTGTTATTTTATCTGGAGTACTAGAATAATGATTGTAGCCTCTAAATTTGTTACAAGACTCACTTGATCCAGATACTGAGGCTCTGGTTTAATTGCACCAAGGTGACCATCTAAAATTATTGATTAAAATGAGGGAAAGTCTTTGTATGTGGTTTGAATTACGGAGATACTCAGTACATTCACTATGGTACAGTATCCAGAGTGGAATCTCCCCCTAACATCCCTCTGACATGTGTTTCACAAAGAACAGCAGATAGACAGGAGCAGGCTGAGATGGACCGATCACAGGGATCAGCATTTCATCAGATTTATTTCAATAAACACTCTAGTAAAATAAGACCCTTGACTATCACACATTTGTAATGCTTTTTATAATTGTTTCAGTTTATTCATCTTTTCAGTTCTTTTCTTCTTTCTTCTTGATTTTTGTGGAAAATTATTTGTGACTCAAAAACAATGCAGACTTATCCAGGTGGAACTGAAGAATAACCTTAAGGTCTTTTGTATTGTTTTCGTATTTCTTGTAGGTGCGGCCATAGCAGGTGTGTACAAGGCAGCAGGGAAGAGAATGATCTCCTTGGAGGCTCTTGTCTTTGGGGTTGGCCAGTCGTTTTGTGTCCTCATCATCTCCTTCCTCAGGGTGCTCGCCACCCTTTAGCAGTGCTGAGACCCGTCTGGCTGCACCTGATGCTGCTGGGTCAGTCTGACACCAGTCACACTGTCTCGTGACGGGACCTGACTTTTAACGGCACAAGACTAGATCCTGGCAATTCCTGGTTCTCCACATCTGAACCAGCCAGACCTGGGACGTGATGTCATTTCCTACTGATGGACTAGGACCAGGACCAGAATGGATTTTATTCCACTATGAAAGAAAAAAGCAATGTGTCAACGGAAGGTGTGCGTTGGGCATCACCTCGAAGGCTTCTGGCTAGCTGTTGAGCCATCTGTATGATGTCCACTGTAGGACAACGCCACACTGCATTCACATCACAGGGCAAACACATACACACACGCACACACACACACTATAACATAACATAACAGTTGAAGCTGATTATTTAAAAATCTGAAATAATCATTAAGTAATGACTTGTTAAGTTTTGCAGTTACAGTTACTCCCGTATGTGAAGCAGCAAGATGCTGTTCTCCCCTCGTGCTGGGGTATAGCATCAGGATGACACTAACCTCTCTCAGGGGCTGTGGGTGTGGGTGTTCGTGTTCCGCTGTCAGTCTGACAGTTTGACTCCATGCAGTGACTGCAGAAAGGCAGAAGAACCAGCAGGCTGACGTGAAGACAATGGTTATATGCAAGATTCTGGCTTTTTTCCTTGAGGCCTTAATTTCTATTTTCCAACCTCCTAAGTGGTGTTTATCTTTATCTCTCACTGCTCTTTTTGTTCTTCCCTGGACCTTTGTTTTTAATCACTTCAAGTCTTAGCACCTGTGTGTTGCAGTTAATTCTAAATTAGCAACTACAACCGGCTGTCCTTCTAGCTCTCTCAGCCAACCAAGACATATACAAAAGTGAGGAGGGTTTTATAGATCTCTGCTGTAGAGCAGCCTAAAGAATGTCTCCTCAGCTCAACGTCTTGGTTTGTAAGTGAATTCAGAGTGAATTGATCAGAGGTTTAAACGCTCTGATTCCTTAACAAACTCAGTTAACAACACAGATGGTTTTGATCCTCTCTCTGTGAGTGATGATGTATTTTACAGGTGTGTTATTTTGTGGCAATGAGCTGATTTGTATATATTTTAAAAATTATTTCCAGGTGTTTATAGCTTTTTGAATTTTAATGACCAAATATGAATTGCTCTTATTTTTCTGCACTTAATGTGATAAGGACGGTTAGACAGAGTGTCACCCCCTGTAGTTTTTATGGGCTCATTATATTCCCATAGTCTTGAGTGACAGCTTTAGTTGCTTTTGTATCACATGCATTTACAACCTGCATATACAGACATATGTAAACTCTACACGTATCAGTTTCTGTTTGTTTCAGGACTTAGTAATAATTGAAAACTGGCCTCTGACACCACCACCAGAGATTAATTATTGTCAGCCATTTTTCATAGTGAATTTATTATGATTTGATTTGATATTTAATTTTAGTGTTTTTAAACAAATATGCAGTGACTCCAATAAACACAGAAACTGCCATGCAGCAAACCTGGAGCCTTTATCTTTGATTATTAGTGGAGCAGATACAGGACACATGGCAGAGATCCAGGCACAGTCTGTGTTGCTCAGTCAGATCCTTTCTCCATTCAAGGTTTCCTGTGATTCCGGTGCTGGAGTGTTTGCACATGACATTCCCACTGGAAATGTTCTCCGTCATTATGCCGTAATGACCCCATCCTGTCTTAAAAGTACAACATGACTTCCACTGCTCCACCAACTCCACATCTCCACTCAGATTCTAACCTCATCTTCACCATTTGCACATTAACATCAACCATTGCAACTGGTTACCTGGAAGCCAATTGGGCCACTTTTTAAATACTGTTTGATTCAGAGAAGACTGAGTTTGAACCAGAGTTTGTAGCCTGTTTAAACTGAGGCGATAACGGAGAGAGAACAGCAAATTTCATCATGATCTGCTCTTCAAAATAAAAGTGATAATATGTTTCTTTAAAGCTTTGGGGAGCTTGGTGTGTTCATCATACTGTACATTTGTAGGGAAGTGCAGAGTCATTTGAGAAGAGGTTAATGAAAGAGTGTTTTCGTTCTTACACAGACTTGGTGATTAGTGGGAAATCACAGCACTTGATTGGCTGATGAAGAGGGGGCTGACGCTGAAACAAATGAACCTTGCCCTACTGTGTTTTATGGTTGTGTAATACAGCTAGTGTGTGTGTTTGTGCTCTATTTTGTTTCTAAACGATACAACTGGATATTTTTCTTGTTTGTTTGAAAATAGACAGCATTTTCAGCAGTCTGGGAGCCTAAGTACTAATTGTCTGTAGGCGTTGTAACATGTACCCTCTCATCTGACCTTACAGACCACGTACTCCTGCAGCATTTCTCAACCATGTCTTCTCATCTTGAGAGAAAAAATAATAATAGGTCAAAGCAAATGTTTTGATGTGAACTGTTTAGACAGCATTACTGTAAATGTCTGTGCATCCAAGTTGAGTTGTCTCAGGGCAAACTAAGTTCAGCCTCACCCTTTACACCAGACTCCTTTGTGAGGTTGACATTCATGTTCACGGAGGATGTACCAGGTACGAAAATGTTCAACCAGGATGCTAAAAGAAGCTTAAGTAACACAAACAAGAACTGCACAGAGTTGGTGCATAAAGCTTCTTAGCCTGTTTCCACTGGAAAAAAAACAGAAAGAAAACTAAAGGAAAATTTGGGAATGTTAAAAAAAAAAAAAGAGAGAGAGAAAAGTTAAAATAGATTTAGTGACCACACTCACAGACAAATGCAGTCTAACATAGGGGCATGGATGTGCACGTACAAGGACAAGACTGCTGTATTAGACTGCATTAGTTTTATCCCTGTGTACCTCATAAACTAGGCTACTGGATTGCTCATAATTATAGTAGTGTTGCTTTCAGGTGTATAGTAAGTTGCATAATGAATCTATATTTTGATTCTTTTTACCACATCATTTGGATTTACTTTGAAAAATGTCTAGTTTTGCCTTTTCCTAAAAATCAATTTAGTTTCTATTTTCCAAGCAGAAGAGTGCAGCGATACAGACCTGTTGTCCAGTACAGTTTTTGAAAAGTGAGGACTTGAAGAGAAGAAACTCTCTGACTGCTGGGATGTTCTTACTACTTTTTATTTATTTATTTGTTTTGCAACAGGAATGGTATGCACAGAGAAATGCAACAGCTCATCTGATTTCACAGTATACGTCAGATGTATGAATGAATGAGTGAATGACGACCACACTGTCAGAAGTGCCGGGAAAGAATAACAACTAAATGACTAAAATGACCAATGTCATGAAAATGCTGAGTATCTAAAGACGTTTTTTAATTTCCCTGGTCCACATTCCTGGGCCAATTTTTCAAAAGGTTTTAAAGTTGATTTTAATAGAGTAAATTAAGTGCCATTGGTGAATATTTTCATGAAATAAAAATGTTTCAACTATAATCGTGGTGTTTCTTTGTGTGATTTACCGACCTCTACTGGTGACCAGTGAAACTACAACAACACTAAACCATTAAGAAGGATGTTTTGTTGTCTGTCAGCAAGATCTCACTAAAACTACAGAATCAGTTCACACCAAACACAGTGGAGGGTAGAGATCCTTTCTGTTTTAAACATAAAGAGATAAAGAAAAGCTAAAGGAGACCAGACGGCCAGAGCTGATCACCTGAAGCCAGTCCTATGACACAGTTTCATTTGCTCTGTTACAGGTCAACCTCAGAGGAACCGATCACAGATGCGTTATTCCAACGTGATCTCCTGTGTTTTGTTGAGGACACATTGTGTGTTAATTTAATGCCTTACCTTCAGATTCCACAGGCTAACTCACAGTGCATCTATGTGTGTTAAGTTTTTTTTTTTTTTTTTTTTTTTTTTTTAACTTCTATCATTCCAACAGTTCAGCAGAAGTAACAGGGCAAATTACTACAGCAGTAGTTAAATTCAAAAACATATAGAGGGCATATACAAGTTCTGATCAAGAGAAAATAGCAACAAACCTGAAAGCTTGCCTACATGAATGAATGTGAAACTTCCCTGTTATCATTAAGTAAACAATACACAGAGCGTTCTTTAGGTGGTAGAGGCATCTAATATAATTGCATAGTTGGGTTGAGGATCAATAAATAAATTCTTCATTTCCCTCCTTAATCCTAGATCCATGGATCAGACTCGTACGGTGACTGAAAGGAGGCGGGGCTGATTAAGATTGAACCTTCGAGCTCGCCGTAGCCACAGGAAGTCACATTGTGTTCTTCGTTTCCAAAAACGCTCAGTGGAGCAACGTTTCCTACCGTTCACACAGTCTCTTTGTGTTTATCTTCCACATTACCCGAAAGCGCAGCGGTTGAATTCCGATTTAAGGAGTGAGAAGACGTCTACGACCAGGTAGAGTTACGTCTGTGCCGCCGTGAAAGCCCTGAAGCTGGGAGGAAACACACCGGCGCCTTGTCGCTGTTTCATTGACTTCATCCTCGGTGTGAAGCTTCTCCTCCACGATGATGAACTATTCTGACTACGACTCTGACGGATACTCGTCTAATGAAGACGCAGACTACGTCCCGTCAGGTGAGGACTGCAGCCACCTGGAGCTGCGTTAGTAGTAAACACGACTTACTACAGGATGTAGCTGATTTAACAACGTGTTGTGGCTAACGGCGATGAACAAGGCGCACAGACAGACAACGTGAGCTCTCACACTTGGTTCCACCCAACACCATGAACTAAAGTGTTCTCCAAAATAAATGTATCGATATTTGTTCTCGTCCTTACCTGTGTTTACGGGGGAGGGACCTTTAGAAAACATTGCTTTCTCCAACTCAGACGTCTCCATGACCGATATTGTTATTTGAATAATGACTCTTTGTAATTTCGGCTTCATTTACATCCATCAAGCAACATAATACGTTGTTTACTACTGCTTACAAACCGAGCCGGAGGACGATTCCACATGTTCACTCATTAATGTTGAAAGTTAAGTGGCACATGTTTTGCTCTCGCTTCAATGTCGAATCAAATTGTAATTAAATTCGCACTATCACCATCATTTTGTGTATTTCAGCCATTTTATGACCATGTCATTAAAACCAAGTCCAGCTGAGATGAAAAATGCCATTTTAACGATGACAGATCACAGCCCTTGTCACCACTTAACAAAGTGTGCAAAAAATAAAATAGAAAATCAAAGCAAGCCAGTCTATTTATTTACAGCTTTTTGGGGGGAAATGTTGCACGTAATTTGACAACTCAGCCCCACAGTGATGTTTTTAGTTAAAGTATCAAAATACACCTGTGCTCTGGTTGATTATATGCAAAAGTAAAATAACTGAAGATGATTACTCATCAAAGGTTTATTACATAGATATTGCAGTTTGAATTTTTTACCTTTAGGGATGAAAACGAAAAAAGGTAAATTATTCTCACCTGAGACTCATGTCACATGCAACTATGACACTGTGAGTCGGACCAGTTGACCAGTGTGTTGCCCTGGTCTCATTTAATGATACAGTATTTCAGCCACGGCTCTACCATAGATTCTACCCATATGAAGGTTATAATATGCATATCATTAAAATGGTTTCACTAAGTACCATGAAGTAAGGAAAACATCTGCAGACATTTATGTTGTATGTTCAGGAAACAAAAGACAGAACAACAGGAATAGGACTAAGAGTCATACTGTCAACTGAGCTGGGAGTGAATGGATTTTTTCATAATTAGGTGTAAAAGCTTCACATCCCTGTGATCTGGAGTTAAAATGTTCTTCTCTTTCCCCTGCCTCCTGTGTACTTCCTGCATAGATGATAACCTCAGTGAGGACGACCTCAATGAGTGTGAGAAGGAAGACCCGCTGCATGAGGATGACAGTGTGCCACATCCTGATGATGTCAGCAAGAAGAAGAAGACGAAAAAGCACATCAGTATGAGGTGAGGGAGTGTGAGAGTCATGGTGTCAAGGTTGTTGCTTGAATACCACAATTAATGAATAAAAAAATCCTCATTAATAGGAGGTATCAGTCCTCTGAGAAGACATAATTGAATGGTTTCATTGATTAATGTGAGCAGTCTCATATCAGAAGGTGTGACTTCACTCAGTGGATCTCCATTCTTTACTACAAAATAACAACAGGACAACGACTGAGTGTTAAAAGGGAATTTATGAACGACAGAGTAAAAAGGTGAACGAAATAACAATATAAACTTTGTGATGCGTTGGCATTAGTAGGAGGGAACGGGTTATGACTATTTACAATATGGCTGTATAACTAATGATCACTAAGACTATGAATATGTTTTGTGCAGAATATTAAAAACTGTACGGCGAGGTGCTGCAGCTGGAACCCAAGCAGCTGATATTGCTAGTAGCTCATTTTCAACGGCAACCTCTGGATAGGTGTGTTCTGGATGCAACATGTGTTACCAGGATAACACAGTGGTTTCAGCTTTTCTGCAGGTGGTCTGGGCAGGTCCTGTCATCTGACAGTGTGTTCTCTGGGTGATGTGATGTAAAACTAATTCAGACAACTTGTGTACAAGGAGGCAGAAATGATCTCTTGATTCTCTTGTAATTGCTGAGGTCATGACAATTTTAAGAACTACATCTAAGCTCCTTTCATCCTACAATTGTAATGTATACACAGAGTTTGACTCTGCTGTCACTGGAGATGATGCCAATGATGATGACCTTTTATCCTAAAACCTTCACAGAAAGAGGAAGGGAGGAGTCCTGAAGATAGACACTGAGGACAAGGATAAAGGTGGATCAGAAGAGGCAAAGCTGCCACAGGAAGAGCTGGACAAGCCTATTAAATTAGAGGAGGACAAGGAAGCGAGAGAGAAGAAGAAATCTGATGACCTCTGGGCGAGTTTCCTGTCTGACGTTGGATCCAGACCCAAAGAATCCACACCTGCCTCACAGTCCAGTATCACACAGAAGGTAAATAAGTCCTACATTCAAAGGGAAACCTTAAGGAGGTTTAAGTCCTAACATATAAAATGGCTGTGATACACAAGATCATCACAACACATTTTAATCCTCTCGTTTTGGTCCTCAGGCCAGTTCTTCCGTGGCAACGGTTTCTCCAGTGAGTACACAAACAAAAGAGTCAGCACCTGCTACAGTCACCATCACTAAAGTGTTTGACTTCGCTGGAGAAGAAGTTAGGTATGACTCACTGGCACAGTTTGAGACAGTTACACAGAATGTTCTTAGAAACAACAATTACATTTAATGAAAGAAGGAAACGCACGGTTCATTAACATGTCTGTTGTTAAGTCTGGTCCAGACTAAGGTCAGAGCTTTTAAGTTTCTACACTGGAAGATGGATTGGAGTTATGTTAAGCTTCAGACCGAACTGTTCTCACATCTAGTTCTCATATCGACCAGTAGGTGGTGACAGACATGCACACACACAGTTACAGTTACAGTGACTGCAGTTAGGATATTTAAGTTGTAAGCCTGAGATTTGAGAGGTCTCAACTGAATGCCACTCAGTAAAGACTAAGCAGGTAAAATCACCATGGCAACCTCTCCAGACACACCTTGCCAACCTGGCCAGACAGACATTTAGAGGACAAAGATAAAGTTTAACAATGAACTCAACATCATGTTGGTAGAAAGTTATTGTTATTTGAAGTACATTTGTGGTTTTAAGAACCAGAACCATCTAACCATAATTTTACATCTCTCTGAAGCTAAACAAGCCTGTCAGAGGAGAGGCTCAGAGCCTGTCTTCACATTGTTAAACAGCGTGCTCGTGATGGTGTGGCCAATTTTGACAATTTGCTATGAAACAGGAGGTTCTCATAACTAAATGTGTGTTGTCTGACCCAGTTTTCATGTTTGATGAGAGCCCCACGCTGAGGGCTTCTGCCAGTTAATGTGAAGTCATGGCCACAGTGACACCTTTTGAAAACAAGAGGCAATTCTTGAATGGCAATCAGCATTTGATGCACAAAACACTGTCAATGTCCACTCTTCATCTGACTGACAGACACACACACACACACACACACATGCTTTTTGTTTGGTCTCTGGCTTTACACAGTGGTCAAAATGAACTGTGCATATAAAACTGCACCACATCTGGTCTGTTGCCAGCTGGTCTGTGCAGAACCCTGAATGTGGTGTCCAGCAGTTGCTGCAATGCACAGCTGCACTGATGGGCTGTTGTGGCCATCTCTGATAAATGCTAAGCTTGCAGCTTCAATTATTTCTGTCCATGTAATATATGCAGGAAAAACAACTAAAAAAAGCCATGATGATATACAGATTGGCTGCAAATTCTCTCCTCTACTCAGACAGAATAAAGACAATAATTATCTGATAGGTGACACTGTAATAATGATATTTACTTTTTTCATCTTTTTATTGATCTGGTCATTAGACCACCTTAACCTTGTTTTATTTTGCAAGTGAAAGAAAATGCTAATATGAATCCTATGCTCTTTTTAAAATTTTCTCTCATGTACTCAATGTGCAGGAGAACTTGATGTTACAGCGAAAAGGCAAATATATTTTTCTGATTTCTTCACTACTGAAAGTAGAAGTGATGAGATACGGGGAGATTTGCTGGGAGATGAACTTTGAAAATGAAGTGTGTCCCTGGGAGCCATGGATAGTGAGTTTACTGCATCTTTTCATATTTTAGTATGTCAGAGACATGTATGCAAGGCGTACTTCATAACATCATTGCAAGCCCATCTAATTATCACAGCTCATGCCATTCCTTCAATAAGCCCCAACACACAAACAGCAATGTTCTCATAAACACAGTCTAATTATCAGTGTCGAAGATGAACATGTTGTATATCACACAGACTGCCACACCCCTGCTAGTTATGTGGAGGGAGTAATGTCCCCCTCTATCTGTTTACATGAGCACAGCCTGTATTCAGAGACTAAATATGAGCCCGGATATAATTCATCTGATTCATTATGTATGAGGCTGTGTGCTCTGTAATTACAGCAGCATGGGTGATGTACATGGATGATGGTTGTAGCTGGTCCCCAGAGCCACAGTAAATGCTACTGACTCCCATGAACACGTCTGAACATTTATTCCTCGGGGATGTTGGTTACAGCTCCAAACACGACAATATGTCACACGGTATCAAGCCGTCCATCACCTGACCCTCGTGTTTGTTTGTTGTTTTATTTCTCTCAATGAAAAGAAACTTGCCTTTTTCAAAATTCCCTTTCTCATCATCTGTGGAGCTCTGTGCTCTGCTCTGTGTAATTATGGCTGCATATAATTAGCATGCATAACAGGGAAAGCCTTTCAGCCCTCATGATGGATGCAAGTGGTTGTGGCATCTGTGCAGTACTGATGTTCCCAGAGGATGCAGTGGTTTTTCCTCATATAGTCCTGTGTAACCCCACAGTGAGACTATGGACAGATATGTGTCTCTAACTGTGTGTGTGTGTGTGGGCACACTTGTATGCATCCTGTTTTATGATTTACTTTATAAGAAAAAAAGGTTTTGTTGTAGAGTGAGCAGCTATCGATTAAGTGTGTGTGTGTGTGTGTGTGTGTGTGTGTGTGTATAACTGAAATACAACTCCAGCATTTCTTGTTTCCTGTAGCCACCATTTTCACTTGCTGATGAAGGGCACAGATGCTCATGGTTATCTGGGATGGCATCACGGTGGCAGCAGGCTAAATGGGATATTCTACACATCCTTCTCTCTAGCAGTGCTTTGCAACCTCTCCTGGAGAGTTCTGAGATGTTCCCAGGCCAGATGGGATATGTCATCCCTCCAGCGAGTTGTGGGTCTGCCCTGGGGCCTTCTCTCTCAGTCAGACTTGCCCTCAAACGGAGATGGCCACGAGGCATCCTTTTCAGATACCTGAACCACCTTCACTGGCTCCTTTCATTCACTGTGAAGAAGCACTGACTCTACTCCAGGTTCTCCCCAGATGTCAGAGCTCCCCACCCTCTCTCAGAGGCTGAGCCCAGCCGCCCTGCAAAGAAAACACATTTCAGCCTCTTGTGCATGCAATCTCGTTCTTCCTTTCACTACTGAGGTCTCATGGTTGTAGGTTTAGGATTGGAACCAAGATTGGTCAGTAAATTGAGATCTTCTGGCGTAGCTCCTCTTCACCACAACACTCCAATACAACATCTGCTGATGCTGCACCGATCCATCTGTCAGCCTCCCACTAGAATGAAACACTTTGAATTTGTTTCCTTTGTATCTGAACAAAAAGACTTGGTGACTCCTCTGGATCCATCAGTGCTCCTCACCCCTCCCTCCTCCTGGCACCAGGAAGGAGTCAGTCTGAAAAATCACCGGTTGTATGAAACATTTGGTGCCAGAATGACAATGTCTTTTCAACTGGTAGTTGGTGGTGCTGCTGAGAGTCCAAATGACTGGAGCTTTAGGAATCCTGGTAACGCAGATATTGTTCCTTTAACATGTAGCACGAGGGACTTGCTGCCTTGATGCCCCCAGGGAATCACCAAGGTGACTATCAGTGTATGTTGCCTGGGCAGGTGTACGTAGGGTAGACTGTGGCCTGTGAACATGTTGCTATCCTAGTGCCGATGTGAACACACCTAAGCTCTCAAAATAGCAAGTATAAATCTGGAGGTGCATGAATTGAGACACAGCAAATGTCTCTGTGGTTAGGATGAGGCAGATTCTCGGACTCGTGTTGACTTACACCTACATGTTGACTTACGACGTGAAAGTGTTGGTTGTCTGAGTCTGGTGATGTCCACACAGCCACTACACCTGCTGAGCGTGAGCTGGAATACACACATGTATGCTGGGTTTGAAGACAAGCTGTCCGAGGAGCTCCACTGCTCCTCCTACTTCAATAATTCATCTTTAAAAAAACAAAGCAGCTCCTCTTATTCTGCTTGCACGGACGTCACAATTTTGAATTCATTTGTAGTTTACAGAATACGTTGATGACAATCTAATGCACATGAGGTGTTAAAATTATACATGTACAACAGAACAAATAAAGTAAATTACTCAATTCAACTTGATATCAAAGGTTTAAACAAAGGCTCATATCTTCAAACAGAGCACAACATAATATGTGAATGTACTAGGCATCAATTGAGGCAATGAGATGGGACCACTGTGTTTTCTGCAATGAGATGAAGTGTTTAATTATTCTAATCAGTTGTTCAGAATAAGTGCAGCTACTAGTTAACCACTGTGACCTGTTTCCACTTACCAGGAGACTGCCATTGTTTGCTGATGAGCTTATGTGTGTGTTCTCTCTGTCAGGGTGAGTAAAGAGGTGTCAGCAGACTCCAGAGAGGCCAAGAGTTTTCTGAAGAGTCAAAACACCAAACAGGAGGAAGATGAAGACAAAGAGATGTGCCCACTCCCCAGTCAGCCACCTCTTCCTGGTCCCAGGTACACACACACACACACACACACACATCTGCATTCACGAAGTTCCCTCCCACACCAACATCTGCAAATGAGGATATATGATCATTTGGCACTGTCAGTTGTTTTGGTGACCAGAGGCCAGAGCGTGTGTATTTGTAGTTACGCATGAGAACCAAATCAAGCACATTCCTAACAGATTTAGCTGGTCCTCACCATGGGTTGACTGATGGTGGATTTTTAAATGCTGAGATAATAATGATAGTTTGGCACAGGAAAAAGCCGATAGTTGATTAATTGGTTGATACGAGAAAAGCACATTACAAGTTGAAGGTCCGGACATGCTCATCTGAGAGATGCCATGAATTTTAAAACACAGTAACCACTTTTGTTCCTGACTGTCTCCTGTTGAAAAGACCATGGCAAATCAGGCATTAGCTGTAGAAAACTCCACTTCTCTGATACATTTACTATTAAGTAAATCAGGGAACCTTTACTGCTGAACCATGTAAAATATCTCAGGTACTCGGTGGTGTAACTCTAACCTTCTGTGTGGAGACCTGGTGCAATAAGATGATAGCCTGAGCGACCAGTGGAGGTTGCACAGCCATTAGCCACTATCCACTATCCAATATACTTTACACTATACTTTATCCTATGGGTGCAGGCTACTTCTGCTCCTCACCCAAAGTTTGATAGTTAAGACGTGGTTTCAGGTCAGAATCAGGTTTAGATAATGGCAGGGGAATGCATGATTTCTGCATGTCTTCTATGAGCAACTATGAGCAACGCTTTTGAAAACAATAGCATCAGTGAACTCCAAAGTCACTGCTTCTGGTCTTGATACTGGAGAAATGAAGAAAATAGATTTCATGTTTATTATAGCCAGATAAAAAATCCTCTCCATTCCTGTTTCTGATCAAGACATTTGTCTATGATGCATTTTTTACTCTTCCTGAATCAATAAGTGCTGTCGATAAAAGCAGTAGTACTGTTTAATTATAAACACGTGTGTTTGCGGTTCATTTTGTGCTAGAGCTTCAGATATCAACTTCATGGAATTTCCTTTTATACGACTTTTGTGTGGGTGTGTGTGTATTTTTCCTACCTCTTTTAATACCTTTTGTTGCCATGGCAATATATCATTTGGGATCTGTGCATCTTCCCCCCAAAATCCCAGACAGAAAACAGGAAATCATCTGCCAACAGACAGGAAGTACGGTGTGTCCACCAGTTATTTCCTTTTTTTTATCACCAGTCCAGCGTGTGTATGTGCATGTTGTCATCTATGTGTGTGTGTTGGTGTGTGCAGGCATGCACATGCAGACATATACACATACACACATTTAGCAAATCGATCAATTGCTGTAAACAACCTGAGTATATTATCTTTCATCCTCTGTGTCACCGTTTCATTCCCCATGTGTGCGTGTGTGCGTGTGTGCTTGTGTGTGTGTTAAAAGGCAACAACTAAGGAACAACAGGAAAGAGCCATCAGCACCACTCCCTCATTAACCTTGTACAAACACACACACACTCATACACACTGGCAAGAGATTGTGAAGTTAGTGTTTGTTTGTAGTATGTTGAGATGATAGTGGAGCTGTTATATAATGTCACACAGTGGTGTGTTTACTATAGCAGGGAGGGAGGGGTCAACCCCTGTCATTTTATAACCATGACGTTAAAATGACAAAGAAATACTTGGTAACCTAAAAGCTTTAGCTAAATGACAAGATGACTTACCAATATAACACCAATCAGTAATCAAAAGATAAGGATTTCTTTTGTAGCACAGATCTCTGTTGTTCCGTGTAAAATATCTATTTTAGGAAAGGCTGTGCTTATAAATAAAAGATCAGGCCGAAAGTGCTTGCTTACAAAATTTAGAGAGACAGGGATTCTGCCTGCTGTGTCGTTAAACAGTAAAACAAATGTCAGACGACCCAGACTACAGAACACATGGTGAGAAATTACATTCAAATAAAGGTGGAATAGAATAAACTAATCACTGTTCTTGAAGCAGCACCCCTGTGAAAATACTGTTCAAGTGTGTACACACCCCAGCATGTAAGAAATAAGCCTCACCATCA
This sequence comes from Caranx ignobilis, assembly GCA_021432705.1. Lineage (NCBI taxonomy): Eukaryota > Metazoa > Chordata > Actinopteri > Carangiformes > Carangidae > Caranx > Caranx ignobilis. The sequence goes on along the minus strand of MU269990.1, from coordinate 67,320,868 downwards.
CTGACAATATGTGACTCCTGTGATAAGGCACAAAGTTATCAAAAATCTAGTCTGAAAATAAACAACAGATCTTTGCCAGAGTGACAGTATTTTAAACTGAAACTGAAGATGAAGAAATGAGCAGCAGTACTTTGGCAGATTTCTTTTGCAGCAGAATCAAATGTTTTTCTTTTGTCCTGTGAGCCAGCAGTGAGGGGCTCATTTCTCTGCCAGTGAGATGTTGAGACATTAGTTTGATGTGTGTGTGTGTTCAGTATTTACTGGACACACAGATATATGGCTGGTTAAAATGTCACAAATACAGAATTACAAACAAGATGAAACCAGAAGCCTCTCATGCTTCACAGAGGTCACAGAAACTTGTAATATATGAATATATTAATGGATGGGATGAAAAGGCTCAGCTGTGGCTGGAGTGGAAGCTCACACTTATTGGTCTATTCATGGACAGGAAGGAAATCTCAGGCTGCACAATGACTGAGACACACACTCACACATGTGACACAGGAGCTCTGCAGCAGCTGGCCTGGCAGCACAGAACAAGACGGAGTTAGATGAAAAGAACCAAGATACTCAGTGAGTTCTGTACTTGGCAGCAAGTGAATTTCCATTACATGTATACATGTATGGGCCAAGGCAGCTCCCTTGAGCCACCCCACAGCAGATGTCATGTTTCTCAGCCATATGAGCGCCACAAGAGTGAGAGAGACCAACTAACATTTCAAGACTATTGAAGAAGATATCACAGCCAATCGTATTTATTTCCATCAGAATTTAGTCCAAGGTCGCTGCACTTTCCATGTTTGAGTGCAAACAGGGAAATGTAACTTTATAGTGAATTTGGCTGTATTACAGTGAGCACAGAGAGGATGGATGAGTCCACCTCTGAGCACGAATTTCTGATTCAGTTGTGTGAAGTCCAGACCTTCCCTCCGACACAGTGTCAGCTTTGTTTATATTTGCCTTGAGAAAGTTCAGACACATCCAGTCACTGCTTTGTTCACCTCCGTCTAGAGATAATATCCTGGACTGTTGTCATTAAAGGAAGTAGGAGATCCTGGAAAAACGGTTTGAGCAGGATACATTTTCAAAGTAGTGGAGGGGTACCTGCAGAGGAGGGAGGGAGGGGCAGATGGCAGCTTGATAGACTTCCAATGAATTCACTCATGGTGTTCAAAATAACTCGATGGTGTTTTTACAGGATTGTCCGTTCCACAGGTGACTGACATCTTTCATTTTTGTGAAAAAGCATTTAATCTATTGGTTGCAATCGGGGTGTGAAGAGGAGTTCAAGTAATTCAGTGCTAAAAATGCTCCAGAAAAAGATCTCCTCCCCTACCTTTAAGTTCATGATGGCATGGCGTCCAATGCATTTTTAAAGGAAGAGTCAGCAGGTTGCACCTAAGCTTGTTTATGGATCATCTCTGGGGCTTGACTGGCTGTAGGTCAAGAGAGGAGAGAATCCTTCCAATACAAGACAGGCTGGCTGTGATCACCCATAATTCATTGTTTCTACACATGTTCTTCCATTCCTCTGTAATTAGCTGTGTCTGATGTAGCAAGTTGTAGATTTCTCCAGACAAACACAAACAGGCTTTTTGTCCAACACACCTGCCTCCACTTTCACCTACAGAGCTGAAGCTGCTCTGACTGTCAGAACCACATCACTGACAGTGGTGAGACTCGGAAGTGAAGTGTCTGCCTACTGGAAAGAGTCCTCATATTGTGTGTCCCGTTGTGTTTGCAGTGCGAAGCGGCCTGCAGGCATGTCCAGTGTCCTGAGTCGTATTGGGGGCAAAAAGCAGAAGATGAGCACGCTGGAGAAGTCAAAGATGGACTGGGACGCTTTCAAATCGGAGGAGGGCATCACAGAGGAGCTGGCGATCCACAACAGAGGCAGAGAGGGGTAAGATCCTGTCAGTGTGTGGTGGTCCGGGCAGTTTGATCTCAAAATTACAAAATATTTCACCAGCTCTGTTTTCCTGACTGAGATATGTTGTTGGGGTAAACACAGGCCCAGCCACATAAAATGTTTATATATGATTTTTGAACCAGTGAAAGCAGCTTTCACTCGCGCTGACTGCAGAACATCTGCATCCAGATGTGCTGTTTTTCAGTAGAAACCATTCTTCCCTGTGTGTCAGTGTTTCATTGCCACTGTTCTAAACGCTGGTGTGGCTTATGCCTTATGTTTTCCAGCTTTTTAAGGTTGTGTGACAGTTCAGTCAGACAGACGCCACAGTCAAACATTTATTTAACATGTGTGAAGGGCCGTGCTCATGTGGTCACCAGATTTACAACACAACAATAGCATCAAGGCTTTTGTTTTAAAGGTTAAAATTAGACTTTGGTGGTTTGGTCTGCTGCTTATTCATATCTTATTATTTTAACTTACATTCCAGGATTTGTTTGTAACCACGTACATAGGTACGTAGATCATTTTATTTCCATGATATACAAAGACATACTTAGAGAGGTATGAGCAGTTATCTCATGATGGACTAATGACATGTTCAATATGGCTGCCACCTCACTGGCAACTATTTATGACAGTACAGTACAGTATCATATTTATACCTCTGTTCAGGCAGCAGCCAACAGATTGTCTGCAGGTTTGTCATCTGTCCCATTCTTTGACTTGAGGACAAACCTGAGGTCAAAAGCCTGTGTGTCAGTGTGACCTCAGAAAAAAAACTTTTTATTTTTGCCATAACACAAGACTTCATGCAGCAGTTATGACCAGCCACCAGGTAGGGATCCTAGTTTTTAAAATGATCGTTCTGAGAAGTTGCAGAGAAGCAGCAGCTCTGTGAGTGTCTTCCTCATATTTGTGACAATTCATCTGACATTAGTTACGCTTCAGTCAGGACAGATGGAGAGTCAGAGCAGCGGCTACTCCAGGGACAAGTCAAGCTGATACCAGAGCCCTCCTCCCCCCTCCCAAACACAGACATTTTCCCACCACTAACCAACATCTCCCCCCACTTTTTCCATTTCAACACAGAAAGCGGTCACACAGCTTTTCCTGCCCAGCTTGTGTGTGTGTGTGTGTGTGTGTGTGTGTGTGTCTGGAATGATTTGAGTCCCTGTTGTCCTGTTGAGTGTTTTTAAATTAGGTCCTATTCTTCTGCTTGGTTGGAAGTTGGTGCATGTTAAGTATGGTATCAGTGTGTTTTTACTTGTGCTGGTAAAAGTAGGTCTAAAGCTCTCTTTCTTTCTGTATTCTTTCTCTCTCTCTCTCTCTCTCCCTCTCTCTCTGTATGTGTGTGTTTAGGTATGTGGAGCGGAAGAACTTCTTGGAGCGAGTCGACCACCGGCAGTTTGAGATAGAAAAAGCTGTGCGACTGAACAACATGAAACGATGACACAGACTGACAATGTACAAATACACACATACACACACACACACACAGACACACACACACACACACATACATACATACATGAACACACACAGTGGAACAGATGTTTGACTGCCTGTATCTCTCTAATGACAGAGTTGTGGGAGCTCACTGGTGCAGTGGCTTCAGTCTATTTCAGGTCGGGGTATTAATAGACTGAGTTTGTGTCCTGACTGTGCTTCCATCACTGTGGGAACCAACCGTCACACTGAGGGTGCTTGTGAGAAGCGAGGTGACTCTCTCCTACTTCCTGTTGAAAACCAGGACTCAGCTTCAGGGTTTAAGAATCACTTAGTTTTATAGCAACTTTGTCCTTATTTTGGTCGTTTTGTCCCTTATTTCTGTTTGTAATGAAAACATCACACTCATCCAGTCACTGTCAGACCAGAATAATAACATAAGCCAATTTGTAAGGATCCGGTTAATGTTAGGATAGAGGGTGAGTTTAGGTTGGGCAGAGAAGTGGAGGTAGTTTTTACCATTTTATCTTTCAAAGTTAAAGCATGGGCACCACCTCCATCTTACTTTAACCAAGTTTCATCTTCCAAGGCTTAAACGTGAAACCAACACTGAAGAACAAGAAGCTGCAGTTCCTGTACTGACCACTAGAGTGTGCCTCTAACAGTGAATCAGTCCCCATACACTCCCCATGTTAAAACATCCAACATCTACAGCAGAAATAAACTTGAGGGCAGCTCCTTAATGACAACTGTTAATTTTATGAAGGACATAAGTTGTGTCACTGGGGGGCGTGGCCTCTTTGAGTGCTGTGTGGATGAGCGTGTGCTAGCTACAGGAATGCACTGAAATCTTGGCTCCACACATGCCCCTCCTCTTTCACCAAATTTGGTCTACTGGGAATTAGGGGGTGGAGACAGACTCTGGCAAGATGGCGACAGTGGAGCAACTCGCTCTGCTTTTTAAAAAAAAGGTCTTCAGAAAACCTGTGGATGATGTCACAGGGGATATGTGTGTCTTTATTTATAATCTATGATATCAACATGTGATGTATGTGAAGGCAGTCAGATGTCAATATCATATGTTACTTGATAGAAACAGCAACCATGTTCTGTAACACAGAAACACAAGAGCCCCAGATAACAGAGCCACAGTAAGAGTTGTGTTGAATCTACTGCTTGTGAATAATTAAACGTTTTACTTTCTGACATCATGCCCCCTCTCTCTTTGGTATGTGGACTGAAGGCAGGTTAGAGCTTGTTAAACCAGAGTTCTGTTATATTCGCACCAGACCACTGCTGTTGAACTGATCCAACCACCTCAGCAAACTTCTGAATCCACCCACAGCTGGCTGCAGGGCAACAGAACGGACCATTTGAAGTCTGCTTTATCTTTCTTTCCTGTGATGCCAAACTCTTTCTGATGAGTACCAGTCATCCTCCTCCAATCAGCCTGTTGTAATTCTGCTCCTTGTTACTGCAGAACACTGGTTTTTGTGTAGCACCGTTATTGTTGTAATAAAATATGACTGTCACATTAGCTCAAAGGGCAGTCAGAGCTTTAATCTGAGTTTTTGGAAATCCTCTATTGAACACATGATGGCTCTGTCGCCATGGAGACAGCTCTGTTTTGATCCTTACAGGTCCCAGCTCCAGTTTCACAAGAGATGTGGCTGAAAGCATCAGAGAAGGATGGTGGATGTTGAGGTCAGACAATTGTTGAGCTAATTATAACAACAGCTTTGATTCTCCTCAGATTAATGACATTACACATAGTTGTGTTCAAATAAATACCAGTTCTAGAGAGAGCCTTTGCATATTATGTAGTTCTCTTAAATATTTGGAAAGGGAAAGCTGTCAGGACGGGTATCCAACATACACACCAGACCTTTAAGTAGATTTAGTTTATTTTGCAAATCTTCTACATTTTGTGTCCTGTGGTGTTTACATCATGTTTAGAAGTCGGCAGGCTCTGTGATTGAACAGGGAACCAGTCATGTTTGTGTTACACTCATCGACTGTATATAACTGGAATCGTGGGAATCCATCAGCAAAAATGTGTGTGGCTTTGTAGACGAGAAACAGGGATCGTTGTTGGATAGTAGCAGGGAACAAGAGTTGCAATCAATTATTTGGTTTATTTACTGGGAATGTTGATTTCTGGGATGCTTGACATTGTTCTAAACAACAAAGGACAAAACAATATTTGCCAAAGAGATCCAAAATCTGGCCCTCAGGTCAAACATATTGCATTTGAGGATATCATAAATCTTTTAGATAATAATTAGTCAGACTTAATGATAAATAAATATAACTAAGTGGACTAGGTTGGATTAGATTAAACAATACAAAACAGCTTTCATCTCAATTCTGAATATACCCTTGTCCTAGTGGAAGGACATAGATTGAAGATAAAGCAGAAGACACATGGTAAACATCCACCAGGTCTCAACAAATGCAGAGGATTTGTCAACAGCCTAGCTCATGGTGGGAGGAAGCTCACCTCAATGTAGCTCTGAGGTACTGCCAGAGGTCAAAGCTTCACAGGTTGGCATTAGGGAGGTGCATGTTAATGCAGGTGTGAACAGGTATAAGTGGGATCTGTCAGCGCACTTTGTCCTGAGCTGTTTACCCATATTACTCATGAAGCAGTTTCCTGTGTGCATGTTGAATAAAGCAGAAAGGCACTGCTGTCGAAAAACAGATGGTGAACTACTATGAAGCTCTCAACACACACACACACACACACACAGTTGGATTTTTATGGCATAGGGCTTATGTGTTTGTGTCTCCATAATTTCCTGCTTGTCAGGATGGAGCCGGTTGAAACAGCTTTTACATCATCATGAGATGATAAAACTCCACTTCAATCAAAATATCTCAGCAGAAGCACTTCACTGTAATGATGCCCGACAGACGGCCATGAGGTGATCTCTAATGATGATGGAGTCAGTCGATCAGCTGTCCACCACATCACGACTTTAGGGAGCCGTGCACATCCACGGCCTCAGCCTCTCCTCTCATGTTTTATTTTATTTACACGATAGCCAGAGGGCAGATCGCTTTAACATGGAGTTGCCCTGTAATTATTTATAGACACGAGATATCTCAACCAGCTCTGCGCTTCTTGCGTGCATGTGTGTGTAGTCTGTTGCAGCACAGAAAATCTTGGTCTGCATCATCAACATCATTTAAAGTGACAAAGTAAAACCTGGATTAAATCATCATCATCATCATCATCATCATCATCATCATCATCTAAAATGAATGCCTGGATGTGAACTATGAGCAAAACAGAGAGCTCGGAATGAACTCTGTTGAACTGAAACGAAGAAAATGTTGTAAAAATAACTAAAATATATCACTGTATATATCAATACATCACCTTGTAGTGCTCATAAACAAATGCTCCTGTCTGATAGGTTTCCACCCTTCAGTGTATTGGGCATGATGAATCTGCAATGCCTCCAAATGCTAATCCAGCATCTGACTATGGACGTGGACACATCAAAGTTCTTATTTTAGGCCTATTCCTAATATGATCACCCTCTTTGTGTGCAAGTTGTTATACTTTCTCATTTCTATTCATAAAAACACTGTATTCATCTAATTCATTGCAGAGAGAGTGACAGTAATCAGATGGTTCAGAAACGAAGTGGTTTTGAATTATTGGTATCACTGTCACTGAAAGGTCAAATTGCAGTTTGGCTCACATTATTCACTAATCTTGTCATGGCACTGCTCATGGAGTGCCCATGAGTGCACTCGCAAAATCTGGACAAAGGATGATTTTGACCTGTATGCTGATGACCCGGTGAACCAAACACTGCAGGGCCTCACCATTAGTGACAGCTTCTCCCTGACAGCAAGAGCATAGATCAAATCTGCAAGGCTGCGATCTGAGGAGGACCACTTTTTGTACAAAATATTTCAATCACACAATAAAAACGTTCAATTACACTATTAGATCTGCTAAGAGCCTATGTAATAATATGACATATTTATATTGTCTAGTCCTGTTTTTCATGTACAATATTAATCATGCACCGTGTGTCTACCTTCATTACAATCCAAAAAGATAACAGCCGCACCACTTAACAGCATATACAACTAGCCTGAATTTTGAATGCACTAACTTAAAAGAGTTTAGACTCACAGAGTTGTTTCATATGTTTTAACCATCCCTGGTCACTTGGCTTTAGTCTTGAAAAACTGGGTTAAGATATCATGTGGCTATATGTAACCTATCACTGTACTATTGCTGTAGTCCTGGTTTTAAGATGGCACTACACCAGGCACTCTGTCAGATCTTAGCATTTAAAATACCATTTAGTGACAGTAGGGTTTATTATTCATATTATTAAACACATTTTCAATTATTTTAAGTATGTTTTGAATAAAATCAATACATGACTGTCAAATTTCAGTTTACAATAAAGAGTGTGTAAGGTTGATGTGGACAGAGAATAATAATGATACGTGTTTTTAATAATAAACAACTCAGGGGAAGCTGACTGCTAGAAAATGGGATGAGACATGTTAAACCATAGGCGTGGTACTGTAAATGTGTTGTGCATACATTTGGGGATATTGGGCATTAATGGGAAGTACTGGGGATTACTGGAGTCGTTGGGTTTGTAACGAGGCGGCTCCTTTAAGGCTGGACTGGCCCGTCCCTGCCGGAGGACGGCGGCACACAGCAGCAAAGGTGGAGCTGTCCTCACGTTCACTGACGACACAGACCTGGACCACTGACGGTGGAAGCCGCTCGACCTGCCCTGTCATCACTGCTCCGTTACCCGCTCTGTTACTACAGCCTATCGGCCGAGGGAAGGAGGAGGTGAAGGCGACGAGCAGCGGCGGAGGACGAAGAGAGAGACCGTCGGGTCTGCCGGACACCGAGGCGGCCGCACCGCTGCTACTGCTGCCGTAAACCCCGCAGCCTCTGCCGCAGACACGTCCACTGACAGTCGCACCGAGCCGAACCCGACCACCGCCAACAGCTGGACGTTCACCGCGGTGTGGAAACTATGGACGATGGAGGACTGACACCGGAGGAGCCGTGAAGAAAACCTCGTCCTGTTGGGAAAGTAGCGTCTGGGAAACAGAAGAAAGAGGAGGGAGAGGAAGAAGAAGAAGAAGAAGGAGAAGAAGACCACAGTGCTAGAACCAGGAGGCAAGGAGAGAGACAGCACCAGCAAGATGTCTGTCCCTGTAAGTAGCTGTGCCTGCCGCCAGGCTCAGGATATACTGTCTGTCCCTCTGTCCCAGCCTGTCTCTCCCTCTCTTCCTCTGTCTGTCCCCCTATAACCGTCTGTCTGTCCCTCTATCCCGCTATCTCTGTCTGTCCTTCTGTCTGTCAGATTGTCTCTATGTGATTCCTTTACATGCCAGAGCAGGACTCCACACGCTGATCCAGCTCAGTCCTAATCCAGCACACACCCAGTCCAACACCTAAAGCAGCACTTCCATTATTAAAATGTCAACTTTCACAGCTGCTCTGAGCTGTGTGTGTGTGTCACTGGCACACAGAGACACCTCCACGTTATATTTAGCTCTAATCATGCTGTGATTTGTCCTGAATAAGTAGAATTTACTGGAGGATTTGGCTGAATTGGTCCAGTTAAACACCAGATCTGCTCATTAGTGAAGAATCACTGATGTGTTTGCAGTTGTGTTGGTGCTCTTTAAGGCCACATATCAGGTCTGCGTTGCCACAGCTATTCTGGGCGGGCCGGGCCTGTCAACACACTCAGACAGCTGATGTTGCTGCTGGTGTTTGTTGTGGGGATGAATCAATATCTGCGCTGCTTGGCTGCTGCTGATGGAAACCGTCTTGATGGAGCTTGTTGTGTTGTTCTTTATCACATTCCTGACGATCTGTTTCACCAACCGTGCCTTGAGGCTCAAATGTGTGTGTGTGTGTGTGTCTCAGCCTTGCCAGTCTGTGCACTCAGCTTTGCCACAAATGGAAAAGGCTTCTATTTATTTTATGACTACAACCATCAGAGGTCCACAGTATTGAACCGAATTGAACTACCAGATCGTCGTATGTCTAGTTTAGTCTGAGCTGTAGTGGACATGGCTTCACACACTCTGCTTTATCATGTCCTGGTTCATTGCCAGCACTACAGTTTCCACACTTTCCATTGGTATTTCACGGGAGTCTGCACTTTTTAGTGCAGCAGACTTTTAAAGCTCTCTTTAAATGTTCTGTCAGTATTTGAGGAGGATGAGTGTTTCAGTAAAGAGGAATGTTTTCCTCAGGTTTACAATAAACAGTTGGCCTTTAGTTTCAGTTTTAGAGTATTTTCATAAGACAAGTGAGTCTTTGCGTGAAATTCAGGCGGAGCCATCTGTTCTTCAATAGTTAAGTGCTGTGAGCTTAACTGTTAATGATTAACACTGCTGTTCTATTGTAATTGTACTATGGATGGAACGGATCCCAAATAAAATCTGTGCCGTCCGGTGGGTTGTCTCTGTTTGGGGATGTATGTACTGAAAACTAAACCCTTGTGCCAGTAACCCAGAGTTTTTTTTCTCTTTTATTTGGAGATGGAGGGGCTTAGTGTCGTACACAGCAGCAGATCAGTGGTGGAAAAGACGCTCGGAGTTAGAGGAGGCTGAGCAGCATGGTCTCAGGCTTCTGTGTGAGAGCAGTTTGGATTACATACGTAGTGTTAACTACAACTCCCACACTGTGGCAGAGGTGAATGGTCACAGGACAACACAGTCCTGAGTGTCTGACAGCTGTTTGAGAGCTTGTGCCGCTGCTGAGGGCTTACACATGTGGCTCCTGTGCACGCCTGTCATCTCTGGTAATGTGCATTAGTTGTGGTGTGAAAAGGTGTTTCCACCTCCTGAGGTGCAGAGACGGGGGCTGCTGTTCACCCTCACACTGAGGCAGGCACGCAACACAAGGGCAGAAACCGTGACGATGAAAGTCATGCACTCAAAGTGTATTATATGCCTGTTGTGTGTATGTGTGGCAGTGGACCCCTCTACAGTCAGCTCCCATCCTCTCACAGAGACACAGAGGAATGAAGTTGTTGTTGTTGTCTTTACTCTGAGGAATGGATGTCCACCATTCAAACTTTGTAGATCTGATTCCCATGATGATACTGATGCTACGGCCCTGAGAGCGGAAACAACTGGAGCTAAAGAAGACACATGCAAATAAACAAACGTGCTACAAATAAAACACAACAGAAGTGTTTCCAGGGGACTTTAAAAAGCAACGAACCTGCTGGGACTTGTTCAATGCTCAGTTGTGACTTTTGAAGTTAAAACATTGCAAAACTTTATATAAGCCCTCAGAGGCAGTGTGGATATTATTCACTGATTAGTTTCTGTTCTGATGAATCTTAAACTCAAAGACTCCATAGAAATGGCTGCCATGCTTTAATGTGTTTTTAGCTCGGCTTGTGCCGTTGCTCAGTGGATGGCAGTGTTGGACGGTTGGTCCATCACTCTGCTTAGAGCTGGGCTGACCAGTTTGGTTTGATGTTAACTGTCTGAACTGATATCTGTCACTATAACTGGTTCTTATTAACCTGTACCAATGGTGCTGTATCAGTGCGACAACATGCAGCACATGTTATTAGCCTGTGTTGTTGTTGTTGTTTTTACCAGTGGACTAATGAAGCCACTAGTTTATGATTCACACTGCGATTTACTGCAGCATCAGTTGTGATAAATATCATTATTATTCTTTGCCAAACTGAAAAGTGTGAACTCTCTCAGACTAGGAGCACCTGGCTGCATGACACCTTGCAGCTGCATCACATGATCTAGAGAGTCAGCCTTCAGCAATGCAGAGACGCAGCCAGTGTGAACACTCACACGTGCTACAGCAAAGTCAGCCATGTACAGACAAGGCAGGTCGTGTGTTCCTGCTAAACTATATTGACCTTTGAGTTAGGGCTGGGTATTGGCAAAAGTCTGGTGGTACGATACATAGGCAAAGCTAGGCAATCTAGTCTATTTAAATAAATAAGAATCACCACAATAAAATACAACATATCAGACATTAGAAGGTAACACATTATATACACATTATTATATACACAGACAGAGTTTAAAGACAATAAAGACACACCCACTATTACATGATGATCTTATATAGTAATAATAAAATCAACATCAGTGTTCATACATTCAGACAGTGTTGCACCTGCATTTGTATTTCACAGTTCCTGTGAGATCCAACATCATAGTAAATACTTATTATAGATAGATAGATAGACAGATAGATAGATAGATAGATAGATAGATAGATAGATAGATAGATAGATAGATAGATAGATAGATAGATAGATAGATAGCTTCATTCAGCCCACAGGGGAAATTTGGGCATCCAGCAGCTCAAAAACACATAACAGTTATAGACAATAAATAAATAAAATCAGGGAGTATAAAAACAAACCAAGCCCAGCCAGGTTACATACACAGCATACATGACATGATGAAAGCAGCACATGTGGAATGTGAACAGAGGAATTAACATCTGTCTCATTCAGTAAAAAAAAAAAACCAAAGTGCGGCAGAAATGATCAGATGAACATTAAGAAATGAAACTTGTAGAGACTATTCTTCGTGCAGTCTGAACAAAGAGAACAAATACCATCTATCAGAGGCTGAAATACAACACAAAACCACTGTCACCACCACCAACTATTGATACAGAATCAATACAGTACCATGTCACAAAACATCAGTATTTACTTGCACTACTTTAAATGCAGCTAAAGCTGAACTCAAGTACTAACAAGCTAAAATCTACAGTCCGTCATAATAACACGTCACATTGACTGTGGTGTAAATGCTGCAGGGCATTGATTATCAAAGCAGCTGCTGATGAATATTCTGACTGAAGCAGTGTGTGAGCAGTCACTGCAGGTCGACTCTGACTCCCTCTGTAGTTTGCTGTTTTAATTTTAATGTTCTGGGATCCAGACAATTTATTTTTATGAGAGTAAATTTAGAGCTGTTCCAGATTCATCTCTGTGAACGTCGGACTCGCAAACAGGACTTCACATACTGTTGGCTCAGCAGCGCGTTGCCGTGGTTACGGAGAAGTTAATACAAAGTGTTTACCTACCTGAGTGGCTGCGGGATCACTGCTGGTGTGTGTGTGTGTGTGTGCTCTGTGTATGTGCTGTTTGAACTGGAGAAAGGAAGTACATTGCTGTGTCTTTTTTCCAAATGTCCTCATTTACTACACAGGTCATATTGCTATTGACATCATCCGTGACATCGTACCTGCAGTATCAGCCAGTGACTTCCTAGTTTCCACAGCAACTGTTTCCATGTTCCCTCCCACCTGGTCAGTGACACTCACACACACACACACACACACACACACAGTGTAGTTGCAGCAGCAGAGAGCAGGAATGGGTCAGATATATATAGAATTTGAAGACGGCAGGCTGATTTAAACAAACTCAGAGAATGACACAGTGTGTTACAGGCTCATTCATCTGTATTTTATATAGAATCATTAAACCTGTGGACAACACACTGTCAGAAGCAACTGTAAGATGACATGACTGTTTCACTCTCACTGGAAGAGACTGATGTGCTCCTGGGTTAGGGCAGAGTCATGTCTGTGCCTCATGTTACCTGCAGCTACAGACAGTTACAGGTGAGTCTCAGGTTATCACACACACATCACACTAATTTGACAAAAAATGATAAAAATAAATGAGATCTAAATAGCAATATAACCTGAAACTACCAAGAATAAGAAAGACGATTTAGTAATGATATCTAACATTTGTGAACTTCCACAACTTACTGAAACTATACTAAACATGTGTTCAGTATCTACAAATAATAAATGAAAAGAAATTTGACCAAAATAATATAGATCACATGTGCTTTAGTGCTGATATGCTTTTGTGTTCACTGTGAGGTGTTAGAGGTCCAGATCATCTCATACGAAACCAGTTTCCATCCAAAGCTTTCAGAAGTGGACCTCAGACCAGTGCTGTGTAGCATCGCAGCCAAAATACTGAATGTTGGGGATTGTTTTAGCGTGTGTCCAGTGTTGTGTGGTAGATGACAGAGCTGAGTGTGTGTTTACCTGTCTGCTTCCTCTGTGTGTGTGTGTGTGTGTGTGTGTGTGTTCAACATGGACACATGAATTCATAAATCCTCTTTTAAAATTTTGTGAAGACAGATGTGATCTTTCAGTCATATGATGCATGTGTGTGTGCGTGTGTGTGTCTTTTGTCTGTCCTTACTAATTTCTCTTTCCGCCTCCTCCTCACTCATACATACACACTCACACCACCCTGTAGTAGGATAGGTGGGGTTTCCCAAGGCTGTGTACAGGGACTGCTTGGTCATTGCAGCACTAGTCGTGTATGTTTGTGTGTGTGTATGTGCATGTGTTTGTGTGTGTGTGGGTATGCACAATACTAAAGCTCCTCATTTCTGTATTAATCATCACTGCTTAGAGATAGAAGCCCTTCCTCCCAGCACACACACACACACACACACACACACACACACACACACTTTGCATCTCAATTTCCCCCAGCTCTCCGTGTTCTCGGCAGGGAGTTGCTAGGGGCAACTGGAGGGTCTGCTGAGTGTGACAGTCACACACCGGGAGCTGTGTGTGTTTGTGTGTTGATATTAGAACAGGTGAGACGTGACTCACAGAAATCATCAGGCTGCATTAGAGCAGAATCAAAGATGATGTTAGTGGAGTAAGATGCTCCTGTTCAGCCTGTGTGATTTATGAGCTCATACCAACACATGGCTCAGCTCCATCCAGACTGTCGGCCCCGGAGAAACACTAGAGAAAAACACTGGTGCAGCAAAAGACACTAAATACCAACATTTCCATTTATATTATTCACACTTTGTCATTTTTTTTGCTATTGGGAAAAAATCTTTATTATATTGCCCTGCCTTTTATTTTGTAATTTTTCCCTATCAGTAATAATAGCACTGTGTTAAAACATGATGTGAGCAGCACTCAGTCTCTGCTGCACCACTGAATTAATGGCAGCGTTGTATCTGTCAGCATCCTGTGATTGATTGACAGCATGTCATTTTCTTATTTGTTTTATTGACTCACATGAGAGCTGTCACCAGCAAGTCTTATTTCTAATTCAATTAGCTTTATTTTTGACCACATACATTTAAATTCTTGGCTTTTGTGTGATGCCCGTGTGTGTGTGTGTCTGTGTGTGCTGAGATAATCAGGTCAAACATGTGCTTCAGCCTTTTCTTTAGCAACTGTCAACTGCATTTATTTATTCTCAGCTCCAGTCCCACAGTGTTTAAATGTCTGAAACACATCATATATCTGAATATAAATGTATGTAAATGTTCCAGTGAGCAGCTGCTCTGATGAGCTGATGTAGTGTACACCCTCTTTACTGCCAGGGTAGATGGTGAGCACTTCGTTGCAGGGGTGCAGGTGTTTTCAGCACATTTCACAAACTGTTGTAAACTGTGTGTGTGTTAACTCAGCGTAGTGTGTGAGCTGCTAGCTGAGCGTGCTCAGTTGTGATGACAGAGTAGTATATTTGTGGTTTCAAGAGCCAAAGGCCATCTTTGTGTAGTTTTACATCTCCTCCCTCAGGCCTCTCTCGGGAGCTCTACTAACAACAGGTGGGTGTCAGCCAATCAGAAGAGAGGAGGCTGTGATCCTCTCTTCTGATTGGCTTTTTTCTCTCTGTTTTTTTAAAAAAAAAAAAAATCTCGAATATCCCCCATCAGACGAGCTTTTAACAGTCCACCAGTTCTGATTTGAAGTGTAGCTGGAGCTTGATACTGACTGTATAATGTGGTGTTATCTGTGCCTCCATTAGGCGTAAATGGTTCAGTATCGATCAGTATGCTGGTACACAGCTTTATTGACTGATGGACATGTGGGCGAGATGTTCAGGATCAGATATACTGAACCAAACTACAGCCTGGTCTCTGTGATCCTCAATAGGAGACACAGAGTCTCCTTCACTGCAGAGTGTGTGTTGCTCTGTGTGTGTGTGTGTGTGTGTGTGTGTGTGTGTGAAAAACACTGCAGCACTGACTTCAGAGCAGGTCAGTTGCTTTCCGCTGCCTCAAGATGTAACACTCCAACAACGATCCTGACCACGCCCGCTTTTAAGACCAACACACCCACGGGCGCTCAGATGGCTGGGTGCAGTATATTTGCTATTTAAACAACATGGGTGCTGGCTAGGAAAATGACGACCGTGTTGATCTGAAACTAGGAAAGTGTGTATGTATGGATCATTTTAAGTACTGCTGCTCTTATGAAGTGGTCATGTGATGCTGTGGTTTTACTATGGAAATAATCAGAATCAGAAAAATGATTGATTTCCTCCTGGTAAATGTCTTCATCCAGGTCTCTCAGAGGGGGCCGTTGCTCTGTTCACCATGCTGGCCGGCTACCATCCAAAAAGCTAATCCCTGGTGTAAATAGTGCCACAGTAGCACAGCTGAGGGAAAATGATGATCTAGACCAAAACTGTCTATACAATCATGTCAGTGGGAGCAGTTTATATGAGTCCCTTGTAAATAAGAAGGTGAGTTTTCAAGCAAGAGAAACAAAGCAGCAACAGTCATAAGCCTGGCCCAGCTCAGAGAAACTGCTGGCTGGGCTCTGTCACAGTGAACTGGCATTGATCAACAACACTCACAAAACCCTGCTGGCAAATAACCCTGATTTTGTGCAATGAGGCAGTTTATGATATCGAGTGCTCCATTAAGTGCAGCTTTAGTGTGTCTGTGTGTGTGCGCACATGTGTGTGTGTGTGTGTGTGCTCACCTCACTGACATTAATTTAAAAGGGTTTATTGTGTTTTAACATTTTAACAGCAGCTTTTATTTTTCATGTAAATTAAAAAAGCTTCATGAATAGACGACAGATTTCCCACTTTAATTATCTTTTAATTAAATCCAATTTCTCCTGATAGAAGCTTTTCTGAAATACTCACTCTTAATTAATCATTTTGTAAATGAGGCAAATTCTACAAATAAGTTTGCATTCAAACTGACATGAGACAAGTGATTATGGAACAGAGGTGGAGAACACAGCTCAACGATCATATAGATAGATCTAAGTTGTTTTTAGACATTTTACACACACACACACACACACACACTTGAGTGAAGTATGAAATAATAATAATGATGATATCCTCTGGCTCCACCTTCTAACATGAACGTCACCTGTTTGTCTCTCGTTTTTCCTTGTAAACACCTTCAGTTTTATACATTTTGATGAAGTGACCAATCAAAAGAGCGATCAATAATGAAAATCAGTCGCAGCCTTGATCTCATCTGTTAAACTCACTCTCCTTTTCTCCTCCAATCTCCAGATCCCTCCATTTTCCTCCCTTTACTCCCCCCGGCCTCGCTCACATCATCCCAGTTTGTCTGCGCTTGCCCTCTGGCCTCTGTCATGATGGGCTCTGCCTCAGGCCTGATTGGGTGATTTACTCACTGTGGGGAGGCAGGGGAGGGAGGGGTGGGTTTAGCAGAGGGAGATGGAAAGAGGGAATGAAGGGGGGGGATAATGAAATGGTAAATGGGTGGAGGAGAATGGAAAGAGATTAATGATGAGAGGAGGTAGATATTACTGTGCTCAGACTGAAAGATGGAGCGCTTGATGTAATTACCCTGCAGATGCTTTTTCACTCACCTTTCACTACTTCCCTTTTACCTCATTCCCTCGTAACGCATTTCCATCTTTCTATTCAATCATCCGTCTCTGTCTCCTCTTGTCCTCCTTCCTTACATCTCACAACTCCGCATCTCAAAGTTGGATGACATGTGAGTCCTGACTGAGCGGCTTCACCGGAGCTGGACCAATGGCATCATGTCTCCCTCAATACATGAGTGAAGAAGATTCAGACTGGTCCTGCTCCAGATGCTTAAATGATGTGTCACCTCACGTGTTCCTTCTTTCCACATGTACACATGGATTTTCACAGTGGTTGAGTGGATGAAACTACAAATTAAACTGAGACACATAATTGAACATAAAATAAAATAACCATCCTCATGGAGCTTCATTCATCTTCATCATCATTATAATTTTTACAATTTTACAGTTCATAAACAGAAATAATTATGTTTGTGTGCAATTTTCCTCCTCGTTAAACGTCCTCATTATTTATCCTGAGCGGTTCTGTGAACGGATTCATAACATTGTAATATTTACTAATTAGAGTGTTACTGCCTCATTAACACGTCTGCAGTCCCAGTAAATGAAGCTCAGAGTTAAACAGGACTTTACATTCACAGCGATTGTAAACTGATGTGTGTGAGTATATATTTCTGATTTTCTGTGTAGAGTTTTCTGCATCTGGTGATCAGTGGAGACTGGAGACTCAATCAACCAATCAGAGCTCTGCAGGAAGGATTAAGAAATGCAGCTGGCTACAGATTTACATGCATGACACAAGCATCATTTCTGTTCAGTATAAGAACGATGGCTGAGGATCACTGCACCCTGTGGACTGCCTGTCAGTATGAATGTGTCTGTGGATGGTTGTCTCTGTGTCTGCACTGATTGGCTCAGAGTGTTGTAGCTAATGTATGAACATCAGTGAACTCATACCATCACTTATCATCACTATTTTAAAACTGAATGTCCAGATTCAGGCACAGTCATCCACATATTGACACACTAACTGGTGAACAGTGTTTACATCCGGTTTTGAGTGGCACGACCACCATGAGAGAAGCAGCACAGGATTCATTCAGCTAACCAGTGTGTCCTCAACACCTCTCCTAGAAACATCTCTCATCTGCTGCCGTTTGAAGACTGGTAGTGTCCCTAACGTCAGACAGACTATAAGAACTGTTTCATGTGAAGAGTGACAGAGTAAGTTGACCATGGTGTCCTTTCGGATGCATTGAAGCGACACTGCAGCTTTAGTGCGTCTCTGATGAGGACAGCTTCCTGAACCTCACTGCCACATGTGAGGCCAGTGAGGCAGCTGGCAAACAGAAGCTGCTCCTGTGGGACGCTGTGATCCACAGAGCTGCGTCGAAGCCCTGAGCTCCCAGCTGACTGTGTGTGTGAGTGTGTGTGTGTGAGGGACACGGCGGGCTGTTGGACCCTGCTGCAGCTGTGTGCTGCTGCTGCTGCGCACACACAGGAACACACGACTGAGAATGTTTTATGCTTTTGCTGCAGACACACAGACGTGCAGACAGCTGTGCTACTACTGTCTGGCTGTCTGTACTGTGTCCGATAGTTTGGAGCAGGAAAAAGCCAATAGCCGAATAATCTGTCTATACTGCATGAGAAAAGCACATTACATGTCGACGGTCCAGACAGCTCAGTCCGAGTGGGTGCAGTCAGTCAACACGTGAGTGACATACACATCACAATAACCCTGTTTGTCCCTCACTGTCTCCTGTTGAAATGACAACACAGGCAGCTCTGCTGTAGAGAGCTCCACTTCAGGAGGCTGTTTATTTCACATTTTGTTTAGCAGGCAACTTTAGTGGAGCAGGTCGGGTGCAAGATCTGATGCATTGATGTAGCCCGACTGTGCGACAGATATAAGCTGGATACTGATCAGTCTTTCTTGAGTTGTCAGTGTTATTCAATAAAAAAATGTATGGAACGGTGCTTTACTCAGAATTCACTTATTTTACCAAAGTGGTTTGAAAGACAGACCAGATGTTTTGTATCATAGTGGGAGGCGGAGTTCATTGGTTGTCACTATGGATCCACCAGTGAAATTATGGGCCAACACCGATACCAATGTTTAAAATAACGGTTTGGCCGATGCTGTTACTGATGTTTTTTCTCTGTTGATTATTCGTCTTCTGTGTAAAGGAAACAAAGAAATCTTAATTTGTCTCACAAAAAAACAACAAACAAAAAAAACCCACTCTAGCTCACTTAACTTGAACAAATTGAAGGTGCCACACCCCCTGATGTCTCCGCAGTCACTTCCCCCCAAAAAGAGAAACAAACAGGCTTCTCCTCTGAGTCACCACAATGTGCCACATCACAGATAAACATCGGCCACTGCATCAGTATTTACTGAGGCAAATATTGGCTAATGTTCGCCTAATGCATTGGTGCATCCCTAGTTGTCACTCATGTTGTCACAGCCGGGTCACATGACACTCAAACCAGAGTTCCTGACTGGACTCAATAAAGCCGTGCAGCACTCTGGACTAAAATATGAATGATCTGAGGATTGGAAGTTGCAGAATGTCAGAGAGCTGAGCCTCTGACAGGAAGGGTCTGTCTCCTGTTTAAACTCATCACATGTCTCATCATGAAACATCAAGATGTCTGCCTGAAGGCGGGGACATGTTTGGTGTTGTTGTAGCTGATATTACAGTCAGAAAGCATTTAATGATCCATGGGAGAGCGTGCTCCTCTCAGCGCCTCCCCGTCCCCCTCCACCTTTATCTCTGTCAGAAGCAATCTGCCCATCTCTTGTCACCTCCCTGTAAATAGTGCCTTCACTTCCTGCCTCTCATTTCCTTTGCCTGAATTCCCAGCATCCTTTTCTCATTTGCGCTCATCCCTTCAGTCCTCCTTGTACCCCCATCACACATCCAGCCCTCCACATCTTTCTGCTGCAGCACTCTTTATCCCACACATTCTCCATCTATTCCTCCCCTTCCACCATGTCTCCATTTAATCACACACACACACACACACACACACACACACACACACACACACACACACAGCTCAGTGGTGTGGAATGGCCTTTGTGAGGAGTAAATTGCTTGGCCTCTGAGTTCACAACCAATTCACAGGATGGCAGCTGGGCAGATTAAACTTCCAGCTTCCATAGTGTGTGAATGCGTGTGTTCATGTGTGTTCACGCGTGTGTGTGTACATAACTGACCACCCAAACTGTAGTCACCTTAGTGCCTGGCGTGTGTGCGTGCATGCGTGTGTGTGCTTCCATTATTAGAGAGTGAGCAATAACATGAAGTGAGGGTGGAGATGGGAGTCGGACCAACTCATTAAAAAATGCTGCAGAAACTCATTTTCACCCAGACTGTTCCATTATTGATTTTTTTTCTCATCTGCTTTATCCATAATTTCTATCAGCAATAGTTTACACATAAATCTGCTGTTACTCTGCATTCTTCATATTGTCAACAAATCAATGTGCAGACTGAACCAACAATTAAAGTGTCTGCAAACAAATATTGTGTGTTTCCAGAGACAGAGACTTCTGTTGTTAAAGACACACCGGTGTGATGATCAACTCCTGGCTAAAAGGTTCATCCAGTTTCATATTTTTGAAGGAAGTGTTGATGCTCTGTGTTTTCCTGACTTTCTGACATGTTCCAGCTCTCACCATGGCAACAGTGACACCTGTACTGACCAGCAGCACACAGCTACAAGAAACAGGAAACATGGCTCATAATTTGTGGTTTGCAAACATTGATAAGGAGGTTTTAGAGACCTGATATTATTTCCCCTCTTATATAAATCTAAATCATTACTCAGCTTTGGTTTAACATGGTAAACATGTTCCCATGCCTTTTAGACTTCTCTGAATACAAGAAAATGACGCTCTGATACAGAGAACACGCTTTCACTTATGCAGTTCAAATGCAATTGACTTGACTTTACATTCATTTATTTCATCTCATAAAATGTGCAATGATTAGTGCTGAAACCTCTGTGCATCAACCAAACTGAATGGGAACCTGCCTCAGGTCGACTGCCTCTGAAGTTCATTGAGCACAAGGGACTAACAGTGTGCTGTGAAGTAGGGGAGGGGTGGGTAGGTAGGCTGCTGAGGTTAGCCACATTCACATGTGTGCAGTTTTAAACACACCAGTAGTTATGCTTAGGCATTTATTTACAGTGTCTCTCTATGTGTTTGAGAGGAGACAAACAAAGACATTACAGCAAATGCAAAACGGTCACTGTGACCTAAACAAGTAAGACTACAAATCAAGATGGATGACCTGGTGTGCAGCAGAGAGAAAGCCTTTCTTTGTCAGTTTAGTTTGTGTAATCTACAGGTGCCAGGTTAAAGAGGGAAGGTTACCACAACCTAAACAGACATTACAGACATGAGGCTGGTAGATAATTCAACATGTACATGTGGATTGGTGAAGATTGATATGCATCTGTTGCTTGGCTGGCCGACTCTGTCTTGTAATGGCTGTTTGTGAAGAAAACCTGAAACCTGGTTGATTAATCCTTAAATGTAAGGTACCTGAGGAAGGAGGGTCGACTTCGGGTATGAAAAGTTAGGGACGTGTGGAGATCTTCTGTGTGTGGAACAGACAGTTTACTTTATTGTAATACGCTGATTTGCAACATGAACCCACAGCTGCAGTGACAGATGGTTTTCTCCACTGTGTGTGTGGACCGTGCAGACCCCTCACTGAGCCTGGTTACAGGACACTGAGCTGAAGGGAGGTGGAGACGACATCAGAGTTTCTGCTGAGTGAAGCTTTTAACACAGAGATTTTCTGCTGACTGCTTCAGTAAGAGCAGAGCACATCAGCTTCAGATGGTACATTCATTAGTGTGTGTGTGTGTGTGTGTGTATGTGTGTGTGTGTGTGTGTCCTCTATGTGCATAACAATGGACAGTGAGAGAGAGGAAGACATAAAAAGAGGGTGTATGTATCTGTGCTGATAGAATCATGATTTAGAGAAAATACACTGAGTCAGCATGTTACGGAAGACACACATACACGCATACACGCATACACACATACACACACACACTCACTGTTTTTCACCATTTTTAAGCCAAATGATAAAGCGGAGTCCAAGCATCAATCTTCTTGGGTGAAAACTGAAGCCAGCACCAAAAGCTGCACTTCCTCTGTTGACCACTAGAGTCTGACTCCAACAGTGAGTCAAATTTACCACATAACCAAAAGCCTGTTTGACTATTTCATAATAATTCCTCAACACTACTTTATAATTACTTCACAGTCACGACCAAATCAACGGTCTGTAAATAAAAGGGCTGCCCAGAACATGTCATGACAACAGTCATGACACCTGTGTGGGATGGGAGTTGGGGGTTGAGTTGGAATGGGTTACAGCTATGTGCAATTGAGGGCGTGGCCTCTTTAAGTGGCAGGTGAACCACTGAACTATGCAGTTATCTGCTGAGCTAAAACCTGTGGGTGATGCAACAGAGGCTACAGCTTTCTTTATTGACAGTAGAAGTCTGTGCTGCACTGTCCTGTTTAAACACTGTGATAACACTGAAGTGATTATTATCAGAAAGCCTAGAAGTTGTTGTCGGAGACGTGGCTCATTGTAGGCCTTTGCAGAAACTGCAGGTGAAGTAGTTTGATTGTCAAGATAGGGTCAAACTTTGTGCATCTGTTGGAAAGGGCTTGTGAGTGCACCATATACACATCTGTGTAGTGTAAACAGGAGTGGGCTGGACAGTATCTGGCCTTTACTCCAAGTCTAGATTACGTAAAAGACAGTATCACATCCTCTGATCTTGGAGATTGACTCTCGGAGACTTCCTGAACGCCACTGACAGTGGAAATGATGCAGTCTCTGTCACTTATCTAGACCTCTTTTATATATGTGAACTTTTATTGTTCTATAAATAAGATATATATCCAGAACAAAAGAGAAAAGAGCATGTAAGTAACAGTGGCTGGGTGGGAATTGCATATGACATGTGAAGGAGGAGGGGTCCATCCAACATGGTGTTCATTTGCTCCTTGAGCTTGAGGCTTAATATTCCTATTATACAGTATCCTGCACGTACAAATAGGAAACAGTTCTCAGCCATTTAGCACAGTGTAGCAGAGCTAACAGTGCGTTTCTCCACTGAGGCTTTGTTTCATACTTACTCTTGCTCATAGAATATGACCCTCTGCTATTTTTATAGCCATAACACAACTGTTCTAATTTTAACCACGACTGCAGCTCCCCTGAGACATCCATGAGTTGGTGGTGATGTGATGGAGCTTTTGGTTGGAGCTGTAACAAAGACAATCTGTCACAGTCTGAACGACTTCCTCACTGGTGCCAGGCCGAAGCTCTTAGCATCAAATGAACTTTAATGTTCTGACAGAGTCGTACATGATGATGTAGATCTAATGGGCGTGTGGAGCTGCTGCTCCTCTTTCATTGTGTCACAGCGTGCAGGGTTGTGCTGCTAGAAAGGCTTAAAATAGGAATGGAGGTTTGAATGGGAAACGGAGCGGTGGTTTCAGTAGTCGTTGTATTCACTAGCAGAGAAGAGCTTTTCCTTATCATGCTGCAGGGATCTGTCTGAGGGTCTCCGCTGGGAAGCAGTCAGTGTGCCCAGATCACAACACACAGGAAACGCAGCATTCCTTTGGCCAGACGGAGGGGGAAGTGGGTCGCAAGCCAGACTGAGTGTGTATATTTGTGTGTGTGTGTGTGTGCAGAGAGAGATGAAGAGAAGCAGTAAGACAGACTAGACTCTGCAGCTCCTCTGCTGTGTGTGTGTGTGTTTGGTTCTGTGTACGTCTCTCTAACACATTCTTGACCTCGCTGGAGGAGAGTAACAGTGAAATTAGGTCAGGATTATTCCAGCTCACATTACACTCCTCTCTTAGGCCTTATGTAAGAGGAGGCTGCTTCCTCACACCAACTCCTAAAATAAATAGGTCCCATTCCTACTGTAGCTGTGGATGCTGCCTCCTCACAGACGGTGGTGGAGGTGCTGGAGCATCATCACTCATGTCTGATTCTGTGTCTCATCAGCCACTGGCCAGATGTCATGACATTTAGTACAGATATTCATGTTCCCTGGACGACCCCCAACCTTTCTGAGGTCAAAATGTCAGCTTTGCTCACATGCTGGATTTCCATCATAAATTTGGATGTTCATGGTCCCCAGAGGATGGAGATTATTGACTGTGATGATCATGTGGCCTTTACTGCAGCACACTTTAGATACTAAATATCTTCACACTACAAGCTCTGCTTATCTCATTACAGTTTCAAAGGCCGACTGTTTCCCAGGCAACAGTTCTGTTTGAATATGTGGTGATTTTCACTTTGTGTGGTCATCATCAACTTTTACACCTGACCAGAAATTGTGTCTGTCTCAGTCCGGTGCTCCCTCTCTTTTTGCTCTGTGCTCGGTCTCCTGAGGCAATCACCTGGATCTTCAGCTGCTGTATATCATAACATTTAGAAGCTCATCAGCTGCTCTTGGCTGACGGCAGGTTACAGCAGGTTAGAGGATAGAGACTTCATTATAACTGAAAACAGGATTGATGAAAGTGAGATAGAGCTGAAGGACTAAAGAGCTTTGTGGAGTAATTAATAATTCTGTGTGGGTCCACCAGTCATCATTAAATCATTGTTACCATAAATGTATTGGTCAGTCCAGCCAGGAGGAGAGCAATACATGCTGTAAAGGTCTGATCACTCAAATGAGACCCTGCAATAGTCATATGAACTCTCCTCTTGTTAACTTGCCCGTTTTCCTCTTTGATTCTCTTTTCTTCCATGAGACGACAGAAACCTGCTGCAACCACCTAACATCACAAGTAGCAAGTAGCAAATAGCAGCTTAAATGAACTATAACTAACAGATTCCACTTTATAGCTTGGATGCATTCATATATGGATGTAAGTGACTCTGTGAGATTACACTCCTCCCACCCAGTGGTCCACTGGAATAATGTGGGTCAGTCATGTTACTGTGCCTCATCCAAGCTGACGTGTTTTTTACTCTCTCTCTCTCTCTCTCTCTCTCTCCTACACTTTATCTTGTAGATTTGCAAAAGTGACATTTAAAGTAAAGGATGCTTGGTGGACTGAATACAGCTGTTTATGCTGTTTATCACATTCAGTACCATGTGTTGTACTTCAACGATGTCTGTTGTCTGTTTCCACGGTTACGGTGTGAGACAGGCAGCCATAGGAGGTAATACTAAACAGATTTATGGAAATGTAACGGTACAGGTCACAATGACCTAAAAATGTCAAGCCGTCAGAAAAAAAAAGGAAAAACCATAAGAGTGACTCAGCTGTGGAAATGAGGAATTCTCGCCTGATTCCACAATGTTTGGAAAGGTGCTTCAAAATTCCTGGATCTGCCTCTTTGACATGATCCACCCCTTTAAACTCCACATAGTAACGGCTGTGAAATGTCGCTCTGTGTTTGGAGTGTCACTGCTCCAGGTTTTGATAAACAGCCACAGCCAGGGCTTCCTGCTGCCTCCTATGTTCACTGATCGCTTCTCATCCGTCATCATCATCATCTAGAGTCACATGGCTGAGTTGATGAGTGACATGTGTCAAGTATGTCGTGTCTAGTGTATAAGAAACACCTTGCTAGTACCAGTTTAGACCCTTTTCCTCCAGAGCTGTCTTAATTCTTCATAGTGTAGATTCAACAGCAACATAGACGGCATCACTAACTTGCAAGTTGGTCTCTGAATGTGTAAAGGAGGGAAAACTTAAAGCTAAAACTGAAACGCTCATGAGAATTTCAATTTTCCAAGAGAGAGAGAGAGAGCCAAGGACATCTTGTTTTCCAGTTCCTGATGAATGAACCAAAAAACAGTGATAATAATTAGTGGTATAGCAATCTAAACAGCTCAGGCAGATTGTGTATAAACCCTAGTGGTGAAAATCCATCTGTAATCCATCTGCCTCTTCTAATCCACACATTATGTGGATTAAAGAGCAGCTAGAAGGATCACACCCCTGGGGAGGCAGAGGGTCACTGGTTTAGCTTTGAAACTCATCAGTCAGGTCTTAATATGAGCTGTGAAGCTGGCAGGCAGCAGGGGTGAAGAGTGTAAGATGGTCTTTTCTGTTGTCTTGTCAGAGACCTGGTGTTCCAGCAGCATGCAGGAGGAAGAGCAGCGCATGGCCGAGTGTTGTGCTGCTCTATATTAAGGCAGTGCTAATTAGCCTACTCTACTTCTGATGGCCTATAAAAAGACAGTGCAGCCTCTGGAGGACTTTGAGGGACTGATCTGTCCTCCTGCTCTTCCTCTGCAATCATAACATGACATAAATGGATCTGTGTATTTACTGGATGACTTCCAGTATGGAAGCTCTTATGTAACAGACAGATACTGAGATTCAACAGTAATCGATTGCCAAAAGAGGAAAACACTGACCACAGCTCTAGACCAACTCCAGCAGCCTGCGCTGTGGACACAGGGCAGGTTGGTCCATGGATTCAGACTCTGACTCAGCACAAATCCAGATCCATTAGACCAGGTCTGCAGTGTCTGCTCAGTCTGATGCAGGAGTTCATGCACTGCACTGCTGCCATGTGATTGGCTGATGGGAGAGTTGCATGAACAAGCAGCCGTACTGGTTTCCAACCAAAGTGCTCAGGGAGTGTTTCTATGCCTCTCTGCTTCAGACTGTCTTCATGCCTGTATGTATATATCATGAAGGCAGCTTACCTCTCTCCCCTCTTCATTTCTGCTTGTCTGAGTGAAGGATTGCTGATATAAAACACGGTGCACTGTCATGTTGAATCCAAAAAATGTTCATTCACATTATGGTCTGAAAACACGTCTCACACAGTCAGTGTGGTGCTAATGAATGCAGTGACTTTGCTGTCACCATGATGTCCTGTGAATATATTTCAGCTGAACCAGCACTTCCATGTGTGTGTGTGTGTGTGGTAGACCTGAGGGTGCAAATGTGTGTTTCTGCTCAACCAGGGGTGTGTTTGTCCTTCCTTTATTTGTGTTATCAGCAAATCTAGATCAGTCCAGATTGACTTACTGTGTGTGTGTGTGTGCGTGTGTGCGTGTGTGTGTGTGTAGAACAGCAGAATAGTAGAACAGATAAATGCTCACTCTTTGACACACATACTTTTCCTTCAGCTCACACTCGTGTTGTCTTTTCTGTGGGTCCTCCCTGTTCTCCAGGTGTTCTGTAGAATGTTTGACTGCCTGCAGGGGGCACCACAGACAGAGGTGGGTATCACAGCATGGAGTGGAGCAGTATGACCAAAGATGATGTGCACACACACAATCCATGTGTTCACCATTTTACGCTCATAACTTGGTACAGTTAACACACTGTACAATGAAAATATGGCCCCTCACATTCCTTTGATCTTGTGAACACATGGTTTTATAATTTTGCTGAGAATGTGTTTGTGAAGCTGCACACACACACACACACAAAAGTCAGCCTGTGACACTAATATAATACATACAGAGCATGGAGTGGTATGTGAAATATGGATGAAGCCCAGGCGCCTGATCTTAGTTAAGAATATAAAAATAGAAATAAATGTAATATAAATAAGGTATGACATTCTCCATCCACACAGTAGACATGCTGGTGCATGCATGGAGTGTTGGTTGATGTGGTATTGAGGAGTGATTACTGACACAGGCGATGATGAGCATGTGTGAGTTCATGTGTGTAATCTGTGGGTGGGTATTGTCTCACCTCTGTGAACTAATATATGAACAAGGCTCATGTATTGATTTGGTGTCTGTCCCATTGTAATGGCTGATGCTTGGACGCCCTGCTGTCAGCTGCCAAACACGGACAGAAGCTTTTATTGTGGTTTCTGTTCTTTTTAGATGTGATGAGTCTTCAGCAGGTCAGAACTCAGAGACACTGTGGGATCAGTCATATGCCATCGCATTCAACTCAGAGTCTTTTTATAGACGCTCAGTTTTCATTCTTCTCCCATAGAGGATGAATACCTTAATGTTGAGTACTTTTGATGTCAGAGGGTGCACTTTGGGGAAGGTTGGAAATATAATGACCCAACCTCTGGGAACAATGAGTGGGGAACAAATGTCATAACAGACAAGGCCAATAGAAGTGACCACATCCAAACCAGTGTAGAGAGATCATGAAATGCAAGGATGAAGGTAGGAGTCTGCTGAGGGCATTTGAACCTGACATGGAACCAGTAGAGGTCAGAGCTGCAGGACACAGACAGGCAGGGAGAGCAGGAGGTCTGCACATGGTGATCCGAGGCACAGGATCAAACACGTGCATGTAAACACAACACAGGTGAACACACTGTGTGTTACTGCACAACAGAGACACTGAAGCATCCAGCAGAGAGTGGAGTGAAGGGGCGGGGCTTAGATACTGCTGCTCTAAGTGTTATTGATGACACACACACACACACACACACACATCCTCTTGCTACAGTGTGTTATAGATGAAACAGTTTCTCGTCTCCCACTATATCACCATCACACTGATATGGTTAATTACTGTGGTTAATCCAGGTTCTGCATGACATCAGCCACCAGCAACCATGCTGCTAATCATTTATTTGTGGTTTCCATGGTGAGGCCTGGTTAAAATCATTACATTTTTAACACTGTCAGTACATTTTGATTGTAGGCAGTGATTGTGATAACCACTTTGATCACCATGATTGGAAATGAATTATCAGAGGGTTCCATCCAGGATTAGCATTAATTGCAGCAGCAACGTGTGTTACAGGTAACTGTAGGTCACAGTATAGTACAAATGCAGATATCATGATGGTGATTGTGTTGTTCTCCACATCAAATGACCTGATTGGTCGATTCAAGTTCCTGTGAGAGGGTCAGACTCAGAACAAAACACCACACTCATTACACACACGGTATAAAAAGACGACCACCATGAGATTGGCACTGAGCCATCTCTCACCAGCACCCACTGTGATGTCTGTGAAGTGGTCCAACAGCAGTGTTTGTCCCAGTAACAGTGCTTTACCTTTGTGAAGGAGAGACTGTCACGGCACACAGAGTGGTGATGGTGTGTGTGTGTGTGTGTGTGTGTGAGTGAGACAGGGAGGTGAATAGGTCTGTGCTGGACACAGCCTGCAGCCTGTGTGTGATATTTCCTACAGTGGCTGTCATTTTCCTTCACTGTCAAAGAGCTGATTGTGTGACACAGCGGAGCAAAGTGTCGCCTCTGGCTGGATTCACATTCTCCTCTGCTGTGTCAGTGTGTAGGAATGTGGCACAAGCTCTCTGAAGCCTTCACACGCCACAACGCCATCATCTCTGCCATCACTGTAGTCTCACATTTCATGTAGGACACTGTGTAGTAGCCTACAGAAGAAATGGAGCTGAGGTTTGACAGCCTGTCCTCCTCACTTCCCTCAGTCACACTGGACTCATCAAACCCTGACAGTGTGAGTCCAGTGTGTGTCTCTGTGCAGTAGGTGTCCAGTGTTTTTGTCTTCTTTATGTTACACTGACTGTGGACAACATTCATGCCACAGTTTTATGATAATGGCCCAGAGAGCCGTGAATGACTGTTATTGTGCAGTGAGTACGACGCATTCACTCTGTGCAGTCCAGTATTGCAGCTGCAGAAAAGACTGTTGACCTTCAGGATGGAGGCACGAGAGACACGGCAAGACAAGAGAGACAACGCAAGGGACACAACGAGATATAATGAGAGACAGGACGAGAGACTAGAGACACAACAAGAGACAGGATGAAAGACGCAATGAGACACAACAAGAGACGAGAGGAGAAACAAGATACTCGGTAGAGACATGAGGGGAGGCACAGCAACGCAGGGCAAAGGACACAGCAGGAGACATGATGAGATGTGACCACATGAGACACAACCAGAGACAGAACTGGACTGTCTCTGTTGTGATCTCACATCAGTGTTTGATGCCACTCGGTAATGTTTGATTTTGTCACTGTGCAACCTCTCACTGCTTTGTGAGTGTGTGTTTGTGTGTGTGCCGTATGCAGGCTGTGTCCATGGGGTCAGTTAATCAGCCAGTCACATCATTTTGTGCCTGAACTCTGACCTCATTCAAGATGACATCACACAAAATGGACAAAACCCCCCTCTTTTTTTTTCTCTGAATGTGCAGTGTGTGTGTGTGTGTGTGTGTGTGTGTGTGTTTCACGCAGGAAGTCTGTCACATTCCTTCATCTTCACTGCTGTACCCTCTGGTGCGCACAGTGCTGTGGAGCCACTTGTCTTTTATAATTACATTTTTCTAATCACTTCAGTTCTTAAAATGATAATAAACACAAAACCACTAAAAATCAATGAGGCGAGCGACGTTCTGTATATTTATACAGCAGCAGTCAAACACAAGGCAATCCAAGGTGCTTTACAGAGGCTTGGCACAGTAAACAGAGCATTAAAATAACATTAACAACTGGAATAAAGGAAAAATATAATTAAGTCTTCTCAAGTTGCTATAGGTGTGTGTCATAGTGACACACACCTATACACAAATAGTTCTTGTGACTGCTAAGAGTTGCACAATGGGAGGTTATTTGTCATGAAATAAAAAGTTTGGACAAAGGCTGCAACCAGGCAGGGAAATAACCAGAATAACATGTAACAATACTAATCTAGTTGTGCATCATTAATAATAATAATAATAATAATAATAATAATAATAATAATAATAATATGTCATTTTATTTTTATGAATATGGTAAATGGCTACAAATGATTAAGTCATTGCTATACTGCACCAAATATATTTAGAGGAGCTGTTATAATCACACTCTGATTATCGTCCATCTTCTGTGTGTGTGGTCCTGTTCCCTCATTCAATAGCAAAAACCTAGGCTCCTGAAACCTCTGGTTCTGCAGGAAGCAGGAATAGCCCACCCCTGATGTCTCTACACCACCTCACCACACATCTCCCCTCACTCTTGACGTTATCACTGTGACCATTAGATGTTGGGCACAGATGACCATGGGGCTTGTTGTGTACAGGAGGGCAGTTGTGTTGTGTAAAAAATCCCTTTTATTTACACTTTGATCAATAAAACGTGAAGAGCAACATATGAATACAGAATATGGAGGGTATGACATACGGTATGCTCATTGTTATCAGTTTGTGTCTGCTCCAGGACTGTGTAAGAGGAGCAGATCGCTGCTCCGACATCGAGCTCCACAATCAGCCCTGCATTTAGACAGTGGAGAGAAAATGGAGACAAAATTCAAATGAGCTGCTGCTGATCACAAACTGTAGCAGGAGCGGCCCTCCCAGCCATGATAAAACACACACACACACACACACACACTCACAGAATGCATTAGCTGGATTCCCAAACAGGATCCAACAATACAATCCAAGTATTAAAAATCACTGACTCAACGTACACAATTACAGGAAATGAATTTCATATCTGGACACATACCAATCCTATTATGCCTCTGAGCCCGAGTGTGCTGAGCTGGTTTGTGTCAATACAATGATCCTTTTGTTCCGTCGCTGCTGCTGCTGCTCGAATTAGAAATCACCACCCGATGAGTGTGGGGCCTGCGCCCCAGCAAGTATTAGCACCTAATGTCAGAGTCATTAGAGGTGCTGTGAGACGAGCTCAGAAACACCTCACCTGTCAGGTGGAAACCTTGTGTTTTCGGCGTGAGCCACAGGGTACGATGATGATAATAATGATGATTGACAGTTTCACAAAAATCAGGAAAATCTGAACAAGGATTTGAGCAGTCATCTGTATTTTGTGCTCAGGTCAGAGAGAGATCACCTGCTGTTATAAGAAGCAGCCTAAATGATGAGCACTCTCTCTCTCTCTTTCTCTGAGCTCATCATTTAATATGTGTGAGCTGCTGGACCAGAGTGGTGCACTGACAGGGGTTAATGAAGTTATTAACCATGTGTGGTGGAGAGAGGATGGAGCAAGAGTGAAATGATGAAGGAAAAAAGGGGGGGAGGGGTCATCTGACTGGCTTTTACTTAAAATGAGTAAAATGAGATTTTAATCTGCTCTGGATGAAGAGGAGAAAGTAATTTATGTTAGACAGTGACTCGAGCCACTGTATGTAAGACCTGACAGTGTGATGTGACACAGTGTGTGTTCTTGTCCGCAGCACACACACGTATGTCATTATTAAATATGTCGTTTGACGTAGTTAATTATAAATATGACTGTAAACGATGATGTGAACCAGTTTGTCTCTCAGTGATAATACGCCTACATTCAATTATACCATTTTGCTAAACGTATGCAAATAAGATAAAATCTCATTATTTATGAGATTTATGTACAATTTGTAAAAAAAACAAAACAAAACAAAAAAAACCTCTTTGACAATCTGGTAACACAGTAAATACACAAAATGTAAAATAGACGAATATGCAAATACATTTTCAGCATCAGTGACAAATCTATAATCGCTGTTATTGATTATGAAACTTAATGACAACAATAATCCTCGGAGACTGTGCTGCCTCACCATCACTCCAGTGAACGGTGTCACTGCTCGCCCCGGTCACAGATGGCAGCCTGAAGGTACAGCTGCTTGTTTGTTGGTGTGGCGGGGTGAAGACACACCTTGTGAACACTGTGACACTGCACCTCAGTGGACAGCAGAGGGCGCACACGAGTGCCTTAGGATCAGGGAGAGACGGGACGTCTGTGAAATGAGAGGCAGCTCCAGTGTGGACGTCCTGAACCCCAGTGGAGACCATTACCATATTCAGATTCACAGTGACCTACATCTTTTAATCCTCAATGAGAGCTTTCTGTGCTCTGTGTGTGTGTGTGTGTGTGGCACTGTGCATTTGTACTTGTAGGTCAGTGTGACAGAGGCTGTTGTTGTTAGTGTGGCAGGCAGAGAGGGCAGTGTGCAGGTCACGGGGGGTGAAGTGTGTGTGTAGGTGTGTGGAATGCTCTGATGGAGTCGCCACAAGCTGCTCGGCATCGGACACAATGTGGTGACTGTTGTTCAAATATCAGAGGAGGACAGAAGGGTACGGGGCCGTGTGTGGACACCGGGCAGAGCACACACACATGAAACCAGGCTTTATTTCACTAATCTATCAGCCATCCTTAATTCATCACACTCATGAATTCATCTCAGAGAGTGAACGGTAGCTGCAGAATAAAAGCCCATTCAAACTGAGCAGAAATGGAGAAGCTCCTCCAACCTGACCAGTCTGATACAACATGTGTCTCCTGGAATGCCCACGCTGCACCGGGCCTTGGTCGTCATGGTTACAATAATAACAAGGTGGTTAATTTTGAATCAGACACTGCTCTCCTGTGTCATATTCATCCACCCACCACAGCTCATACTCCTGATGTGGACATTGTCTCTCAATACTACATCACTGCACTGGCACCTT
Organism: Caranx ignobilis; assembly: GCA_021432705.1. NCBI lineage: Eukaryota > Metazoa > Chordata > Actinopteri > Carangiformes > Carangidae > Caranx > Caranx ignobilis. The sequence continues at coordinate 67,287,486 of MU269990.1, read as the reverse complement.
TGCTCCTGTCATAATTACTACGACTATTAGACGTTGCTTAGCAATAAAATGTAACTATGGGTCATAATAAGCTGATATGAACTTGTTTTTTTAAGAGGAGTTTCAGTGTCACTGTCTATAAACAGGAAGTGTTGAAAGACAAACAGAGGCAGATGTTGGGTTGGATCTTTTCTTGACTGACTGTAGGAATCACAGACTAACACCAGACTCGGATTTTTGGAAGGAAGGATTTTCACAGCTGAGACCAGCTGTAGTGAGTCCACCTAAAGTGCTTGTTCCTTCTGCTGCTTCACTTCTTCTCTTCAAGTATTAATGACAAAAAGGACTAATTGGTTATTGATGGCTCATTGTGTTCTCAGGGGTTTGGTTGCCGGGGAACATGACACTGATCAATGACCGCTACTGTGGTCTTTCATATCAACTTCTTCTTCATCGAAGAGCTTTTGCTGAGTTAATTTACGTTGTGGAACCATGAGGTGAGCTGATGTCAGCTTCATCTGGCACCAGCAACCTGAGGACACAACTAAGTGTAATGAGCTGCTATACAGATTGTAATGTCCCTGGCTGTGTTGGTTTACACTTTTATGGACATGATGTGCACAAGAAGTTGAAACTCTTCTTTCTTTTTTAATAATGAATGATCCAAACATCATGTTTAGACAGTTTAAACAGTGGTAATGCTGTCTCCTTATGTGGCTTACCTGTAACTTAACTTATGACCCCTATCTCTCATTATGATCCCTCACATGTCTCCGTGGAGACAAGGAGCTTCCTTTCCCTGCTTTCCCACAGCTGGTCCATCCACCTTCTCATTTCATTATCATCAGACACAGACCAGCTCCACTGACCACCGTGTCAGCCGGACAGCAGCAGCCATCAGAAACATTGTGCTGCTTGGCTCGTCTGTCCTACGGTGGCCCTGAGAGCTCAGTGCACTGCACCTTACAAAAACACATGCAAAGACACAAAGATGCTACAACTTGATTTTACAACACATGCACATGCATCAGGTTCATCACAACAGTGGCTGGGACTTGTTGCACTTTATAGCATGTTTACTATAATATACAATCAGTATTTCCTCTGTAATGTAACACTGATTGCAAATTGGCTACAACATTTAAAATATCACTTTTTTCTTGTGAAAATATTCCCATGATATTATGACTTGATTCTCTAATTTCATTTATTTTTTTCTCATCTCAATGTGACCCTCAATCTCCTGCTGCAAATCTCCACCACCATCCTGTGGATGACCCCTCAGAAAGTGTGTGTGTGTGCATGTGTGTGCATATGAAGGGGTTGGGGGTCAGAAATAAGTGGGATAAGATACTTCACATTGAAAATCCATGGAGAGCCGCTGGTCAGATTATCACTGCTGTTGTTGTTCTCGTTGCACCATGAGGGAAATAGATTATATTGACTGGTCTGATCTGAAAATAATCAACTGATAATCGTCTTTTAATGTTTCATGATTTATGAGCCTGATTTATATTGTGAGGATAAGTTATAGTTGAAGACTTACATAATATATTTATTTGTTGATGTTTGAGGATGTAAATCACTCTGTGGGTTTCGTACAGGAACGGATAACCACAAGAGAGCGATTCAAATACACAACTCAACACAAAAATCAAAGTGTGTTTACTGGGCAGAAAGAGTGAGTACATGAGAGAGAGAGGCGATAAAACACAGGCCGACACTTCCAGAGGAGCAGGCTGAGGAAAGGTCAACAAGCTGAAAACTAACTGTGTCACAACTGTTGTCACAACCAACAAAGACGAGCTGGCGCAGGAGGACAAGACACGGATACAACAACATGTTACTATCAGTGTGGTAGGAAACACACAAGGACAGGAAATGAATCTAAAATGAAAAGGAGACTTAGTCATTTCAAAGTAAAACAGAAAATGCACAAAAAACTAAGACAACTGTCTCATTGCTGTTTTCTCTGTCAGCTGCTGCAGTGTCTGGGACTATAGTCACAGTCTCTACAGGGGTGAGCAATAGACAGGTGTGTTTATGAGGTCACGGCGAAGTTGCCCTTTGAACGCTGAAATAAAATGCCATCGCTTCCTTTTATCCTTGTATTACTGGAATCTTTATTCTTTACACGTGTTGTCTGTGTGATTGGCTGTACACTGACTAAAAGAGTCTCACTTACAATAGCAATGAAAACAGTGACTTTGATGTCCTTCCCCTATAACAGAGAAAAGAGAGGCCAGAAGCAAAAGCAAAATGCAAAGACGTGCAGTTAATCATTAACAGATTATAGACACAAATAGCAACAAGGCCTGCTCAGTTCAGAGTACAGTGGTATTCAAACACTTTAACACCTCTAGTTGCCACTGGCCTTAAATCCAGGACCTGAGGTCACGGTAGATCAGTGGAGGAGGTCACTGTCCAATCAGACACTGCATTCGCTGTAGATTCAAAATCTGGACATACATAATATACACAGGTATGCCTTGTTCACAGGAGGGTGGTTGTGGTCCATTTTAACTCATAATCATAACTGCTTACTCTAAACCTTAACACAAACAAGTTATCATCAGCATCTGGTAACAGAGTTACCTGTCCAATAAACCACTTCTTCCCATTTTACACCAAAAATGGTTTTTACACTGTGACTTAAATATGGCCTAAGGTAGTGACCTAATATCAAACTGGATTAATAATTTGTTAGAGGAGTAGTTGGGTAGATAAAGCATTTTACTTGATTATAACAATGATAATAATTTTGAGGATTCCTTTGTAGCGCCTTTAAAAACAAGGGTTTACAATGACAGAAAAGCCAAACAATAGCAACATAAAACACATAAGAGCCAAAGCAACAGAGACAATATAAGAGGCAGACAACAACTGAGACCAGAGCAACCAGAGGAAGATGTAAGATGATGTAAACAAGATATTAAATAATCAGAAGGAGGTGAATACACATAACAACATAAATATTGACAATGAAAGATAAAGTAAGGATAAGAAGGATAAACAAAGGCAGTAAAAAGGATTAAAAATGATACAAAGAGATGTCAGGGTGATGAACTGGGTTTTAGGAAGTGACTTAAAAGATGTTACAAATGGATGATAATTAGCATTTACTTCAAACAGTAGAGGTGTAAAGCATTTTTTGTACATTAGGAAGAATAATTTAAACGTGATAAACATGTCTGACATCATTTTCTTTAATGATCACAGACTCTTCCTGATATGTGTGATGGCTCTGCAGTCTACATGCTCTGTTGTTGTAGCTTCGAGGTGAACTGCCAGCTCTCCAACACCCATCTGACAGTAAAGACAATGAGATGAGGTAATGTTGCTTGTGCCCCTGTGGCTTTTTAATGCACCGACGCCCTGTCACAGACAGGGGGACACAGAGAGCGACAGAGGGGGGTGGTGGTGGTGGTGGTGGTGGGGGCAGTGGAAGGGCAAAGCTCATTTGCATGAGAAGAGCTGTTCAGGCCAATGGCCGGAGCAGACAGAGGGAATATCAGGATCCAGCAGGAAGTGACGTGTTGGGTTACACACTCCTCCCTCTTTTCCTCAGGCAAGAGAGAGAGAGAGAGAGAGAGGGAGAGGGAGGGAGGGAAAGAGAGACCAAGTGAGTAAGAAGGGGCGACTGGGGTAGAAGTAAATGGGCCAAGCAGCAGTCTCATTCTTGCTGTGTGAGATCACAGAGCAGCAGAATGTGTCGGGATCTGCCTGACTTCTGAAAACGAGACCGAACAGGACTAAAGGAGTGACAGAGAAGAAAAAAGCAGGGAGGACAGAAGGACGTAGGAAGGAGGGAAGGAAGTAAGGACGGAGGGTGGGAGAGGAGACTGTGAGGAGTTTTGGGATATTTTGTGATCTGCTCTCCGCTCAGGATCTAGCCGGCAAAGTGTCTCAGAAGGGCTGAGCTACAGCCCTGCCCCAGACTGAGCAGAGAGAGGCGCCTCGCTGCAGCAGGGACAAGATGAACTATCTGGTGAGTGTGGGACAGACTTCAGCGTGTGCATGAGCAATCTGTGTGGCTCTGTGGCTTCTCTGAAAATCTCTGCCTCTCCTAATGTGTGTGTCTGTGCCCTGTGTGTGTTTACTCTGTGTGTGTCTGTGTGAGTGAGTGCTTTAGCAGGACCTGCTATTTCCCAGTTGTGCTCAGACTGAGAGGGAGAAGGGAGGGGGGGGGGGAGTATGAAGAAAAGGAAAATGCGAAGGGGGAGGAGAGGGAAACTGGAGTTAACATTTTCTCTGTGGATTCCCACCTTTTGTTGGATCTCAGTGGGGATTGTGTGTGTGTGTGTGTGTGTTTGAGTGTGTGTGTGTGTGTGTTTGGGGCAAAGGGTTTAAAGTCAGTTCTCACTAGTCGAGGAGACTTCGCTGTCCTGTAAAGGAATGTGCAGAAACAAAAAGGACAAAGTCGCTCTAAATTCCTCCCACTCTTCTTAGAGGGCTTCAAAATCTAACACTGGTTTTCTACGGCTGAGTTTTTCCAGGAAACCGACAGACTTTGTGTGTTTCAGACTGGAGACAAGAAAAATGGAAAATTTGTGCTGCAAGAAAAAAAAATTAAAACACCCCAAACAACTTGTGAAACCTTCTCAGGCTGCATTAGTGTGTTGATAAGAGTGTGGTGAAAGTGTGTCACTTGATGCCTGTAATCCTCTTTGAAAGTTTTCCTCACACGGTGCTGCATGTTTTCTTATAAACTTTCCTCCTTGAATGCATCGCTGCAGCACACAGCAGACTGCTGTCGTCCTCACCACACTCAGCCTGTTGGCTTTTTATTCTCTGCTCTCAGCTTGTTGTCGTCCAGCATTCAAACATAATGTCAGTGAACTGTGAAGAGAGAGAAAGAAAGAAAGAAAGAGAGAGAGAGAGAAAGAGAGAGAGAGAGAGAAAGAGAAAAAGAAGAAAGCAAAAGGAAGAAAGAAAGAAAGAACGAAAGAAAAAGAGAGGTAGAGCCATGGTGTGCGTTTCTGCTGACTCAGAGGAAAGTGGAGAGAAATGAAGGTTTTATGGCCAGAGGACAGAGGGAGGCGATCAGTCGGCTGAAAGAGAAAAATGCTTCAGTAAAACAGGAGCAGAGAGGGAGAAGGAAGGAGGGCAGAGAGAGGCAGGATGAGATGTGTGTGAATATTGAATATGACATTGATTTAGTCGGACAGCAGAGACAACTAATGTGTTTGTGAGGATGGGGGGGTCAGACAGAGACAGGTTTAACAAACTCTGACTCAGCCATGGCCTGAGCTCAGTCAACTCTATGTTCACTCTGAGTTAACGGTGTGTATAAAAAGTCATCATCGACAGAGCTGTGATGTAACGATTCAACAAATATAGAGCAGAGTGACATTAAAGCAGGTTCAAGGTTTAGGAGCAGTGGAAGGAGTCTGAAGAAATGTTGAAGAATAAGTTCAGACTCTTGACTTTTATTTCACATACACTAGACACATTATTTATCAGACTTTTATTTTGTTAAGAGGTTTATATTATAACCACAGATTCTGATCCAGGAGCAGTTTTTGGTGATTTTCAGTTGGAAAACCGAGTGTAAAATTTCAGACGTCTACATTTTAAAATGTCTAACTTGAACTCAAACACACAAAGAGAGAGTTAAAACTATCTGCAGCCAATATTCAAAAGCTCAGCCTCACATTTAGTCCAGTGTTAAAATGTTGTAAGTATTTTCAGCTGCAGCGCTGTCACTCTCACTGAAACATCCCATCATCTACAGGATGATGTGACAGGCATGACAGGACACTGTGAGCTTGAGAAATGATTCTTGAGTCTTCGTCTGAAGCATCACACCGATTTTTTTATTTACAGTGATGTTGTTTCAGTGCAGGGAGCTGATTGACAGTAATAAAGACCGACAGTGCAGATTTTAATCTGATCTCTGTCTTCAAAAACAAGTAATGCTGGTAAAAACAGTTGAGTCTTGAGTCTTTGGGATTTTAATCTTCTCATCTTTTCTTTTCCAATCAGTTTCCCTCAAGAAACTAGAGTTTTTAATAAACCAACTGATAGACCTCAAGCAGAAACTTGCATTGTTTCTGTCAATGTTGGCTCCCTGCTCATGTCCCACCACTGTGTGTGTGTGTGTGTGTGTGTGTGTGTTTGGGGTAACTACACAGTCAGGAATGCAGCAGACAGTGAGATACTGTGGAGCAGATCGCTGTGTGTGTAACGAGTAATTACACGCCAGTAATTAGTGTGTAACTAATATTAAGTAACATTCCAGTGCCGTCATGGAGCCGCACACTTCAGCCTCGCACTGACAACACAGAGCCGCAGTGTTGAGTTCATTCACATATAAAGTCAATGATTTACTTTCAGTGGAAAATAAAAGGAACTGGGAGAAGCTGGTGGTTTTCAGAGTGGAACTGCAAAAACCTGAGCATCCAACACAGAACTGAGAGAAACACGAACAAAAGTTGTTCAATAAGACCAAGCTTGTGAAGGATTTATAAATGGCTCATAACTACTTTATTGATCAGCTTGTTACCTCTTAATAAATCATTTATAATCCATGGATTAAAAGAGTAACAGCAGCCTGTTGCTAGCCGAATAGTGAGCCCACTTGAAGTCACTATTATGGGTTAGTAGTAAAAGGGAGCCTTGCTGTAAAGTGTCAACCCCTTCATCATTTATTAATTACAACAAGAACATATCACAAATTTAACTCAAACACAATAGGTGTGAAACAAAAGGCCACAAAACAGCCACTCATATGTGAACACACAGTGACTGGCCAACATGAGCCACACAGACAAGCCTCATAGCTCAGCTACTTATGTATCAAATGTGATTTGCTCTATATGTATTTTTGTTGTTTTGTTTCAAAGCTCACTTACTCAAACCTGTGACGACCCTGGTTTCGGCCACAAGCTGAAACATGTCAGTCTGATGCAGTTGTTATGTTCACTACAAGTTTACACCACTGGATCAAACCACCTTGCTCTGGTTTCTGTTCTGTCACATGTACTGTGTGTGTGTATGTGGAATACCAGCGAGATAACTTCTCTCCATCTTTACTCATCCTAACATTAAATAGCTGCTGCTACAGTCAGGTGAGGGGGGTGGTGGTGGTGGTGGGGGGGGGGTTATAGGGACAGGAAACAGTGCAGGATTTAAATAGATGAAGAGGATTCCCCCCATACCACTGAGGAGGGTGTGTGTCATGTCTCCCTGACTCTGGCCTCTGACCCAGCTGATGAGAGAACATGGGTGTTGTTGTCTGTAAACCTGCCAGGTGGATTAAATACAAGGAGGAGCGCGACCAGATCTTAAATCTCGTGACTGTGAAGGTTTAAATATGAAGCTCCAGCAGCTGTTTTTCTCCCAGTCTTTACAGAAGGTCCTGACGAGTGTTAGTTATATACAGAACTGTGCGTATGGCTGCAAAGAACCAAAGAAACACTTTTCTTGAATGTATTTACTTGAAATATTTTCTATTAAACCATTTTTTCCTTCCCCTTTTGTGACTCACTGGGGCCTATTTTCAGTGGCGGATTAAACCACACATGGTGCTGTAGTTGGAGTTTAGGGCAGCAGGTTGGTGTGTGTGTGCGACTGAGTCTAAATAAACTACAGAGTGTGTGTTCCCAGTGATGAAGGAACATCAGTGTGACAGTTCGGCTCCATAGACTTGTTGTCAGAGTGGAGCTCGTGGCTCACAGGAAGAGGAGACGTCCTGTCTCTGTTACAGTCTGATCATAAACCCTCATTTACCCAGCTGTGTTTCCACTTTGTTGTTATTTATAGATGATTAGGGGACACACAGATCCCACTTGTGTTCTGTGGACATAAAGATGTGACAGTTGTGGAGTTTGAGTAACGTTGTGCTTATTGTGTAAGAAAACGTCTCTTCACCATGCATTTCTCCTGACTCACTGTCTGAGTCATGGAGGCCGAGCTTACAGCAGGAATTCCCCTCTGTCTCCTGCACACACACACACACACACACACACACATATGCTCACCAGCTCCAGATCCCCTGGGGTGCCCTGGCTCCGGTGATAAACTGACAGCCCCCATCAACCAAGCCAAACCACACACACACACAAACACTCTCATAGTGGTCTCACACTGGTCGTCACTGACCCCTGAGCTGAAGCACCCACAGGTGTCCCCCATAAACACAGGCTACGTCCACACTGCTACATTTTCATTTTAAGATGATACTTTTAAATGAAAACTAGCTCCACATTAGAAATGATCTCCGTACAGACAGTCACACCTGAAAACACACACACACACACGAGTAATCACGTACAATGAGCATGTGTGAGCTGGTGTAAACAGGACGCAGGTTGTCTACTCTGTAGCTGATGAGTGGCACAAATAATTCAAACAAGCAACATTAAAGAGAGGAGTTACACTAACGTACAGAATGAAACTGAACAACAAGGTCAGTAACACTTGTAGTTCATCATCATGTTGTATCACTGATAGTCGAGGCTGATGAGACCAAATCAGTGACCGTGGTGGTTTTCGTCATTGTTTCTTCTCTGTCCAGGCTACAACACAACGCTGAATGAAAACAGGTCCATCAGTGTCTCCATTCTCAGTGCTAGGAAACGCTGCAGTCATGTAGACAGGAGGCGAACATGTAACAAAAAGAGATGAGTTTTAAAATGTAAAGGTGGCAGTGTGGATGTGTCAGTCAACAGCCTCATCACCAGATCCTGACTCTACCTGACAGGCTGTCTCACCACTGAAGCATGTGCAGGACTCCGTGACTCACTCGAGCCAGTAAACTGTGACTCAGAGTGACCTTTGACCCAGATATCATGTGGGTATGGGACATTGCATTGACCACCTGGCCTTGGAGCTTTGGAGACAAACAGGTTTACAAAGTGGCTGCTGATCACAGTGTGGTCACATTGAACAGCTGTATAACATCTGGGCCCAGTGGTCTTTGTCATGCGGGATCAACACCTGTGCTCAGGAGGACATGGGGGGGTTTGATCACATTTTTGTTACAGAGAGAAGAGATACAGATAGAGATGAATGTGAATTATCTGACATGATTGAAACAAGTGCTGATTATTTATCTAGATATCTTTTTAAAGTTCATTATCATTAAACTACACCAGAGCACAGTACATTGATTGATTGAGTGTCCTACAACACATGGTTCTCAGCAACAACCAAGATGGTCCCAAATCATGATGTACTGCACTGATCAATCAATTTCATTTGAAATATTTCAATATGTCATCCACTTTGTCCTTTGTCAGACAGGAAGTCACATAGGAAGGGGGGGGGGGGGGGGGGGGGGGGGTAGATTCACAGATTCATGCACAGATTCTGCAGTGTCAATGAGACACATTGAAATTTGGACCAGCAGCACTCACAGACAAAGCTTTGTCCTGTTGTGGACTGACTCAGACTCAGACCACCCTGGTCAAAGACTGAGCATTAGAGGCCAGCGTTCCTGTCTTCAGCGGTCATCTCTGAATCTGGATCAGATCCATCATTTCCTCACTCATTAACACAGCAGAGTGTTTGATTGTGTTTTCTTTATATTAGCTGCTCCTGATTGATCCAAAGATGGATTTAAACAGAATTTACAGAGAGCTCATTCTTCTCTTCTTCATGTGGGTGTCCTCCTACAGTCCACAGACTGAATATGAGTCATTATTAGATTATAAGACTGGAGCTGTTTTGCTGGTGTTTAACAAAATAGTCAGTAAGCTATGGGAGCTTTGTAGACACAGATAAACCACTAAATAAAAACTGCTTGTCCTCCTTTTTTTTTGGTTGGAGTGTCAGAGCCTTTGTGTGTGATATGTTACAGAGTTAGTGTTTTTAAAACTTCTGACAGGGCTGCAGCTCACTCTTTCATCCTGGAGCACAGCGCTGTAACAGCACTGTGCTGGACAGGTGACAGGTGTGTTTACAGTGGACGCTGCAGCAGGAAAAGGGGTGACAATGAGTGAGTTCACCCAGGTGTTGCGTTTGCATTACTGCTGATCAGAGGCAGAACTAATAAGCACCTACATCCACTGCAGAGACATTAGACCCAGGGATTACAAAGTCTTCTTTTCAAACAGTGGAAATAGGAGCTTTAGTTTATTTTACACATTTGTTCCCAAACACCGAGAGAGAGAATAAGAGCCAAATAATCAGATTGTGGAGAAAATATCAGGTTTTTACTTTCTGATTTACATTTTGGGAACAGTAGAGAGGAGCACATACCAAGCTGTATGGGCAGGCTGCAGAACTGAACCTTAAATTATGTGGTGGTTGAGCATATGAAACATGTAGAAGCAGGTATACACAACATGTTGAACACAATTTAATTTCATCCGAACATGGAAATCCTGCTGCGGAACAAACTCAAGTGACTCTGTGTGTTGTGGTAAAAACAGATTGGAGCCACGTTCGTGTGTCTGTACACAGCTGCTCATTCTCTTGTGTTCAGTGTGTTCCTGTGTTGTTGCCCTCACGGTCACAGTACAGGAGACGAATACTGAGCTATGAATCACTGGATGTTTTTCCCGCCGCTCACTACTGAATCACAGAGTCAACAGTGCAGTTTCAGCTGCAGCTCTCTCAATAGATTTATGTGTGTCACAGTTCACCACAGTGCAGATTTACGCTGCTGAAACCGAGTCTCTTGTGCCTGCTGACATTTCTGTGGAGGTGGAGCCTAATGTGTTAAAGCCTCTCCTGTCGCTGTTGTTCTGGGCCTGTGTGTTTGTTGAAGGTTGTATTCCAGTGTTAAGATGGAGGTCCTTTGTAGTCACATGCACACACACACACACAGTGATCAGAGGGCGTGCCAGCAGGTCTTCACTACCTGTGCTTAGTAAAGCTCTTAAACACAGGTGTGGGCTGTGCTCAGTCCTCCTGTTGAGTGTTGCACATAATAATTTGTGAAGGTGTTGGGTCACCAACAAAGTGCCTGTAAACACAGCCTGAATTAGCAGCTAGCTGCACAGCTAACAACAAGGAGAATAACAGTCTTTCCTTTTTTATGCATGTTGTTTATCACAAACTTGCCACATACATGTGGAACAGGCCTCTGTCAGTCAGCCAATCAGAGCTCACCTGCAACAGTGGTACGACCCTGTCAGTGTAGATGTGCTGCAGATATAGAGGTTGCTGTAAATAAAGTTTTTCATTTTTACGAAACACAGTCTCATGAATCACTTTTGACATTTACACAAACAAAGTTACACAAATCTGAGACGTAGTGGAAACTGTTGGATGTTTTTCACCCTGTGTAAAAGGTGGAGCTCCTTTAAAGCAGCCAACTATCTGCGTGTGTGTGTGTGTGTGTTCATGTCTGGCAGCTACTCAACAGTTACCACCTACCACGGCTGTCTGTCAACAGGTTAAGCAACTCCGAGGCCACACCCACCTGAGTCTATCCTGTGCTCGAGGCTACACAATCCCTGCTGTTGTCTCTGCTGTTAGTCAGAGCCCGAGGGCAGGAATTCTTCAGCTGGGGTCATCACTCTCTAAAGCTTCAGCTTCAGCTTCAGCCAGCATTATGAGTGGTGCATAAAGCCGGGGGGTCTGTGCAAACCCCAGAATATGATTCATTTTTCTGCACTGGAGGGTTCACGCTGACCACGTAGAGAGAGTCAGCCCCCTGAAGATGCTGAAGAATTACCAAGAACCCCAAGAACTGAGCAGTGTTTTCAGTGTCTCTCAGTGTTGTCCAGTGTTCACAGTCAGCTGAGGTGATACCAGACGACTTCATACAACTGTTTGATGTACTGGTGCCAGTAAACTGCTCCTCATGGGTAAAATAAGAGCATTTTCTGGTTCCTCTGATCACGTCCTCTCATGTCCAACCTGATTTACCTCAGAGTTGTTTTTGTGAGGCATTTAACTCCCTCCTCTCTATTCAAATAAAACAAAGCAAACTACAAAATAAGCTAATAATACACAGTGGGAGCAGTGGGTATTTTTAGCTTCAGAGTGATGATGACTAATGTATGGAGCCTTCGTCCTGTTCCCTGTAAACTCGCTGCTAACGTCAGCGTCCTGCAGCAGTGTCCCAGTTCCTCCGCTGGGCGGTGGATATTTTCTGCTGGTGGAGAGATCAACCGTGCACTCACAACTATTTCTCAAGAACAGCCTGACATGCCAAGACAGGAAAAAAAGGAGGAGGAGGAGGAGGAGGAGGAGGAGGAGGAGGAGGAGGAGGAGGGGAGGGGGCAGGGAAGGACGGCGGCGTGAAGGAGAGAGGTAGGAAAGAGGAGGAGGAGGAGGAGGAGGAGAGAGAGAGCGAGCAAGGAGGGACGAAACTAACAAAACAAAGAGAGGAAGGAACAAGAGGATCACACAACTGTATGTGTTGGTTGATCGTCTTTCTGAATCTGAATATTTGTGTATGTTTATGTGTGTGTGTGTGTGTGACGCCTCTGGAATGTGAAATAATGGGAACGTGGTGAGTTTGTATGTGGAGAATGTGGAATGCAGTAGTAAGTCATCTGTGTGTGTGAGAGAGAGAGAGAGAGGGAGAAGGGCAACAGAGAGCGCCTCACTTCTGTATGTCAGAGATGTACTCGAACACACACACACACACACACACACCTTGGCTATGAAGCAACACACACATTCATTCCACGGACACACACAGTGTCTGCAGTGTGTGTGTGTGTGTGCTACAGTACAACAACTGTATTTACACTCAGCTCTAGTGATCAAAACACTCATACCTTCATATCTTGCCTTTACAACAACAGCATCATGAACAGGACTCACTAATCACCATCAGTGCTGTTTTTTGTTTTTCTGTCAGTCAACAGAAACAAAGGCTTTAAACCAACCGACCTGCCAAAGGCTCTGTGATTACAAAGCATGTAGCTAAACATCACTCCCACAAAACTTGATTTATTCAACATTTTAATTAGAGGAACAGCTTCGTCAGATGTGGCATCTCATTTCAAAGTTTCTAATTGTGTCTTGATTTTAGGTAAATGTGTTTAAAATAGTGCACCACAGATCCAGAGTATCTCCATGTGTCCAGTCAGAACCACATGGAGTGGATGAATGAATGTAGAAGAGCTCCAGCAAAACTGATCCAGAGAGCAGCCACACAGAGAGGAAAGGATTATCTGAACAGCCTTAAATGTACTTTTAGTGGAGGAATGGAAAAGCTGTGTCGATGTGTTTATTTTCTCTGTGTTATATCAACGTGAGCTGAACGTCTTTGTCCTGTAGATCCACCGTGGAGAACCGAAACATGCTTCACTGTCTGTTCTCAACTTTGGTTCATATTCATATCATGCTTTTTGTACATAGAATACACAGTTTACTGCACCTGAGACGGACAACTAGACGAGATTTACCATAGGAAGAAACACACACACACACACACACACACACACACACACAAGATGCCTGTCCTGTCATGTAGAGTCTTGTCCAGAGACATTCATGTGGGAATGCTTTACCACCATACCTGCTGTGTGTGTGTGTGTACATGCCATATAGGAATGACAGAAAGAAGTTAGTTGTAGTTTTTCCTTTTTCATTCTCTCTAAAATTAACAACTGAAAAAATCCTCTGACCTACTCTTGACTCATTAACATCATGAGTGAGCATGAGTGTGAGGTAGGATCAGTATGTGGTTTTATCACTCATAAAATGTCTTGTTAGGTGTCAAATGGTCTGTGCCCATATGTTTGACTATATAATGTAATAATGAGAACAGTGTGATGTAGTGTGCAAATTAAAGTGGTGTGTCTTGTGACCTTTGAGCAGAGGGCTGAAAACTGCACCCGGTCAAAGTTTGACATGTCCCAGCAGGAAGTGAAGGCACCAGGTATCTATGTGTTTCAGGTGTGATATTCTGGATGCAGATCATTTCTGATACAAGGCTCAAATACTTTCTTTATACTTGATTTGAAAACACTGTTTTAAAATGAAAATATAGTAGAGTGCATGAAGCCTCACTCAAATTCATTTCACTTCACTGGCTGCAAAGAGAAGTGAGGGTGTGGAGGTGCAGAGAGCTGGGAGAGAGAGAGGGAGCAGCAGCATCACAAGGAGACAGAGGAGGAAGAGAAATGAATTGTGACAGTCACAAAGATGGAGACAGATGGCAGGAGACATGAAGAGCCTTCTCTCTGTTTTACTTTCTGCAGTGTGGTGAATAGGAACACACACACACACACACACACAATCTCAAACACACGCAAGACCCTCTTTTGGCAGGCTGGTATTTGTCCCCAGGGGTCAAATACCAGGCAAGAGACAAAGGACATTAAGCCACACACACATGCACAGAGAGAGAGAGAGAGAGAGAGGGAGAGAGAGAGAGAAGTAACCTGTCTACAGTGAGCTCGCTTCACCAGCTGTTCACATTACTTTCTCCTCAGTGGACGTCTCTCTCTCTCTCTCTCTCTCTCCAATCTAGATTTAAGACGCACACAACATTATGAAACGTTATTGGAGTCTTGTTCACTTGCTGCATTATCACATTAGCTGTAGTCACAGCCCTGTAATTGCTCTAACTACATTAGCTATAGTGTTTCAGTCTAAAGAGCTGATTAAACAGTTGGAGGGCAAGACCAGACTTTTAGCTCAAGTCCTCTTCACACACACTTGTCACACAGTATTTTACTTAGAGGCAGCCACACATCTCTGCTTTCTCTTCTGTGTATAAAACCATCACATCATGGATCATAACGCAGTAATCGCACATCAGTGTCTGCTCAGTTGAAAACCACTGAAGAAAACACAGAAAACTAAAGACATGATGATGATGATGATGATGATGATGATTTGACAGAGGGTTGGACTTAAACTTCTCTGCTGTTGATTCTGTGTTTGATTGAACATGTCTCTTGTCTCTTGTTTTAAAGTTACACATTTTCTCCTCTAATGTGTTTATAATGTGTTGATCTATATGAGGATATATTTTGTGACATCATAAAGTCACAGAAGTCTTGACAGCTGATTTTAGGGCTTAGTTTTCTGAATACAGGCTGTGTACATTTTCTGTGGGCTGAAGCTTTAGTGCTGTTGCAGTATATAGAAGCCAGAGCTGCTTTATAATCACACTACACATGGACATCTACATTTAGAGTGTATGTGGGATTCCTTGACCTGAGCCCTAAACAAAGCTCAGGTCACAAACACTAGATGTCACCTGCTGTAATAAACTGCTGTGTTAGTTCTTTAGTGGGATTTTAATCATCGCTCTAAATACGATGCTCAATGCATCACTTCACTTTCAGCTCTTTAAACTCCTCTGTTCCTCTTGGCCTCTCTTTTGTCTCTTTCATCCTCCGTCGTCTCCCAGACGAGTCTCATTGAAGTTTTGGCATTACTCAGCTGTGGTTGGTTCCCCAGCAACGGTTGCCTAGGTAGCGTCACATTGTTAGGGCCCATCGCTGCTGGAATTTATCCCGAGAGGTCTGGGTAATGTGATTAGCTCCCGCTGTGTTCTCATTTCTCCACACTCCCAGACTGCCTGTGTTGAGTGGATGTAGTAGTGTCTGCCCGATGGCTTTCTCACACTGATTAACACACAGGGGTGTTTGAGGGCTTCCAGGCTTGAGCTTCCCTGTTGAAATGAAGCACCTTTATATCTGATCAAGTGTGTGCTGAAATATGAGGTGGTCTTTTTTCTGACTTACTCTGCACTGGTCTGCTGATCTGCCATCACAGTGGGCCAGATCTCTGTGATCTTTGTCACTCCTTTTATTGAATCCATGCGTCCACTTCATTAAGGTGTTTTATGTGATCACATCCATCTATATCTGAGTTGTGTGTGTATGTATATGTGTGTGTGTGTGTGAGAAAGAGAGAGAGACACAGAGAGAGAAAGAGATCCCAGTCATCATCCACTTATATGAGAATCAGAGTTTGTGTGTGTGAGCTCTACTACACACTCTCACTGACACTAGAGGAAGAGTGAGACAGAGGGTAACACAGAGAGAGGGTGTGTGTAGCACTGACATCCATGTCAGAGTAACCCAGCTGCTGTGGTTGTTATTTGATAGAGGAAACAAATGAAGATCTGACTGGTTATCAATCCTGGCTGCTGTTCATAATGGTTACCTAGCGACGGGCATTTCTGGATTATAATCGTGAATCAGCATAGTGAGAGAAAAGACAAGAGAAAATGGTTCAGCATTTTGGAACAATTTAAATAAAAAGTAGGTTTTAATAAGCAGCTCGAACAGACAAAGTCAAGTGACAGCAGCAGGTGGACATTAATGCTCCATACAAGAGAAGTTTCATCTGTAAACACACCCATCAGTGATGTCACAGTGTCCACTAGAGTACACCTCTACATCACAACAGCAAGGCTGGAGGTAAAGGTCGACCCCAGTTGAATTTTAAAGGGCGATGTAATAAGAAGAGTTTGGAGCAGGACAAAAGCTGTTACCTGATTAACTGAGCAATACCCCACAGAAAAGCACATTACATGTCGACAGGCCAGACAGTTTAGTCAGAGTCAGCACAGTCAGTCAGCACGTGAGTGACACAACACATTTTAATCACAATAACCCCTTTTGTCCCTCACGTTGAGAACACCATGACAACCGAGGCTCAGCCGTAGAAGGCTCCACTTCTGTCATGAAGGAGGCTGTTTATTCAGTATTTGCTTTAGAGGGCAAATATTAATGTTGAGCCTGTTTAAATATGAATTACCTCAGGTGCACAATGGTTTATCCCTGACCCTCTGTGTGGAGATCTGGTCAAAGGAGATGGTCAAAATCAGCATCTGCTTTTCATGTGGTTTCTCCATAGCATACATGTGTTACCTCTCATTTCACTGTTGTTATTGGAATTTGACAAG
Source organism: Caranx ignobilis (assembly GCA_021432705.1). Classification (NCBI taxonomy): domain Eukaryota; kingdom Metazoa; phylum Chordata; class Actinopteri; order Carangiformes; family Carangidae; genus Caranx; species Caranx ignobilis. The sequence goes on along the minus strand of MU269990.1, from coordinate 67,270,730 downwards.
CTAAGTTGGAAAAGGTAAGTCAGAGAATTAAAACACACTATTAGCTGTTAATAATAACATCAAGCTGATGTTTTCAAGCTATTCTGAAACACTGAGAGAGAGAGTTGACAGCCAGAGAGAGAGAGAGAGAGAGAGAGAGAGAGAGAGAGAGAGAGAGAGAGATTTTCGATGGGTTCAGTGGAGAGGAATTGTAATTGTCTGTGGGTTGGCAACTAGCCCTCTGGGAAATGTAGTAAACCATTAAAGTTCATATTGCTAATTTCAAATGTTAAAGTGCTGGATCCCTCTCCACTAGAGAGTCCACTCGTCAAATTTTCACATCACACTATCAGTGAAATACTGGACCATGATTGGCCATGATTGGTGCACACACAGATTAATCATCAAAGTGATGGAGCAGGAGTCAAAACACCTCCTGACTGGAGACTGGAGAGGAACATTAAGTAAGGTGTGAAAGTTCAGCCACACTCGACCAAATCACGGAGTGTCTGTCGCTCCCATTGAGAATACACTGGGTCGCGTCGTCGGGTATCCCAGCTGCGATGATGTGACCCAGTGTATTCTCAATGGGAGCGACACGACACTGTGATTTGGTCGGGTGTAGTGTGGCTGCACCTTAAGACAACAAGTCTGATCAGGAGAAAAAACACCTAGAAAACCAACCTAACTTTGGATCACAAAGCATCTGAAATTCATATAACCGTGGAGGAGTGTCTGGGATGTATTTTTGTCAGTGTGAATGAATGTGATTGAGTGAGTATATCAGGCTCGATTGTCTGTCTCTGTCTCATTCTCAGCCTTTCTTTGAGGCATGAACAGGCCTTCAGTGCACTGAAAGAAAAGTCCAGCTATAAATCTGGAAGCCAATTACATGGCCTCATTCAGATGGGCAGTGCTTTGTGCTTAGGCTGCTGTGTATGTGTGTACATGTGTGTGTGTGTGTGTGTGTGTGTGTGTGTGTATGTGTTGAGTGGAGCTGGCACAGGGCCAGTACAGGCTGTACCAGTCTGTGATAGCTGGGGTGGGACTCAGACACAGAGGGAGGAGAGCAGGCTGAGGTCAGATGTGGACGACAAATATTCGTTTAGTTTCAAAGAGTTCCAGAGAGGCGGGGGGAGGTGTTTCTGTTTGCATGCTGTGTTTCCACACAGATTGTGTGTGTGTGTGTGTGTTAAAGAGAGAGTGTGTGTTTTGTGTAGTTTCTCAAGCCTGGACATCCATCCATCCCTTTCTGAACATGATCTGTTAGGAATGCACGAGAGGAGCAAATCTTTCTCAGATTTGGCAGAAACATCCACAAATACCGGAGAGTGAACCGATTAGAATTTGGTGGTGAAAGGTCAAAGTTCATAGTCATTATCACAAAACACATTTTTCATAATTTCATATTCACAATTTAACTGAAATGTCTAACAGGATAAAAAAAAAGGCCTTTATTCAACAAGCAACTCAGAAACAGAAGGAGAAGTTGTCCCCAAAATTTCCTGTGATTTGATTGGTTGAAAGAGATCATAATTCATATGGCCATAATTGTAGGATTCACACAGACATTCATCACAGTTGTTATGCTCCAGCTCCACACGGCGTCTTTATTCAAAGCAGATTTCCACTGTGTAGAGTATTCACACCTCTCAGGATAAAGTGATTGATGTGTCAGTGTGCTGCTGATCGCGCACAGGAGACCACAGCTTACCTAACGTCGTCTACCGGTCTGTGTGTTTACAGTCACCGTAGACCTCCTTTAAAGAATAACAACTAACACTCGCCCTGACCAACCAGAGCAAAACATAACCATCAAGTTGAAAACGTTCCAATCTGTGGTTTTGGACTGGATGTCCTGTAGTGGAGTTTCCTGCACAAACACTGATTTCCTTTTTGACCCATTCAAGATCTCTGATACAGATACATAAACAAGTAATATCCAAATATTTTTCCCTTAAATGTGTTGTTGATGTTGAGGATCATCAGTGTCTCTGACATGAGTTGTAACACATACTGTATTTTCCTGGCTGATTTATCCCTCAGATGCCTTCTGTACAAACCAGTACATGACAGAAGCAGTGTGTAGTAAACACTGTACAAACCTGAAGGCAGGTCTGAGTGATCTGATGATCTAACTTTTTTCTACTTTTCAGATGAGTCGTACAGATGGCATCATTAAAAGCTGCAGTGGTTAGATATTTAAGTTGCTCCTGATCACAACGCTCTTCCCTGTTGAAGACTAGCAGCTATCCTCCTTACTGCAGATAGTGATAGCTGTCCTTGTTCTGCTTTGAATCCTTGGTGATGTTTTCATAGTGAAACATGTATAAGTACGAGAACAAGAACAGTGTGTCACCAGCCACAGTCCAAGACCTTTGGACAAAAGCAATAATATGTTTCCTGCTCTTTTTTACACTCTTCATTTCATTCCAGCTCACAGAGAGCTACGTTGAACACTGAGTAGAAAAATGAACCATGTTGAGTATGTACAGTGTATTTATACCTGGGTCTTTGTTTCCTCCACAGAACGTGTTGGCCAAGGCGTTGTACGACAACGTGGCAGAGTCTCCAGATGAGCTGTCCTTCCGCAAGGGTGACATCATGACGGTGTTGGAGCGTGACACACAGGGACTCGATGGATGGTGGCTCTGCTCCCTCCACGGTCGCCAAGGCATTGTTCCTGGCAACCGTCTCAAGATCCTAGTTGGCATGTACGACAGCAAGCAGCAGCAACAGGCCACGCCTCTCACGCCAGATCCAGCTGCTACCTGTCCCACTTCCCAGGTGCAGCGACCGCTCCCCCCTCAGAGTGCTTACGCCAAACCAGCGCTTGCTCCGTTACCTGCTGCTGTCGCCACTTCCTCCTCTGGCCTTGCCAACAAGCCCCTCCCTGCAGCTCAGTACACGTCCATGCATCCGGCCTACTCCACCCCAGGCTCCACACAGTCCAACCTTGACTCTGTCTACATGATGCCCCCCTCCCACAGCCCTAGACCAAGTCCCCAAAGTGTCTACCAGGTCCCCTCTGGCCCGGTTGGACCCACTCCACAAGTCCAACCAGGGCCCCCCAGCAAAGCACCACTTCTAGCCCAGAGACAGTACCAGCTGCCTGTGCAGGACATCTACCAGGTGCCCCCCTCTGTAGGTCCAGGACCAGGCCAGGGAGTCCCGGCTGGTGGCACAGGAACTGGGCAGGATGTGTACCAGGTGCCCCCCTCCCTAGAGAAGAGGAACTGGGACAGTACCAACAAGCCACTGGGCAAGGTAAGAGAGAGGGAATTGATGCTGTAGAGAAATATAATCTCAGGACAGCGTTGTGTGTCCATCGTCCATCGTGTAAGTGGCTCCCTTCCTGTGATGACAGCAGGGTGTTGTCTCTGAAGCTAGCATGGCGAGCAGCCATTTATGTGTAGTTTTCTATGTGTCATTTTCGTGGGTGTGTCCTGTTGAGAGTGTACACATTGCCCTGGGGTCTGCTTCTCAAGCTGCCACAGCTCTGAGATCAGTTATTATATTACAACATTATTACACAAATACATCAGCTTTTGTAGAAACTGTGCTGGTGTTTTATGAAATGACTTCTGTGCCCTTCGTTCAGCAGTGTTAGGATTCACCAACACCTACAATCCTCTGTCTGCAGGGGACTGTATAATCAGTGTAGGTTGCTTTGTGTTTGTTCAGAGTGACTTTTAGATATTAGTTGATTGATTTTATTTCTCATGTTAGTATCAGTCCTGATGATCCTCACACAGAGAGTTTACAGAGAGGAGGAGATGAAAGCAGAGCAGGGAGAGAAGGATGAAACAGGCAAATGATATTCTGTGAATAAGAGAGTGAAGAAGACCGAAAGAATTGAAAGATCATTTTTTGTTTTATCAGCAAATGCACAAGTTCACACAGACACTTCCCTCTATTGTCAGTGCTGGTGTGTATGTGTCAAAGATTCAAGGTTGTTCTTTGTGCTGTGGTCAGGTCTGCAGAAATCAGTCTGTCAGTGCTATCTGCAGACCTGTGTCACTGGATGATGAGGGAGTGGTCAGTCTAACCCTGAGGTTACTGCTGTTCATTCTGGGCCTAAGTGGAGAGTTAACACTTTGTATGACAGTGGTCACTACGACTAATGAGATGTGGAGGGCGGCTCCACATCAAGGTGGAGGTACCTGCCTCTGTCAGACAGGACACATGTACCATTGGTGTTTTTATGAAGCTTTTAGCCAATGGCTTCTTTCAGCCAGTCATAAAACACGTATGCGTCTTTTCTAACACATTAGAGGATGGCCAGATAATCAAAGACTAATTAAGGAAATTAATTGATAAAACTGGAACTTTCTTTGTTGATGTTCACATGTGGTGCTGTGGCCCATTCACGTTCTACCTCTGCCCTGTTGTTGCCATTCCTGTCATCACAGATACAGTGTGTGCACAGGTTCACAAACTGCCTGCTGGCTGCTTTTCAGAATGAAAAACTCACAACACCTCACAATAAAGCGATGCTGCAAAAATAGAAATTTTTGAAGAGGAGAACTTCACCAGTCATCAAGCATTAAATAAATGTTTTAATACCAGTGATAAGTTAAAAAGCTGAAGGGCATTAAAGGGAAAATGTTAACAAGCAGTCCAAACACATCACATCACAGTACATGAAGACAGAGGAACAGTGAAAAACAAACAGGGAGAGGACAGACAGAGACGTGTGTGTGTGTGTGTGTGTATGTGTGGACACTTCTGCAGAGACAGAACAGTAAAATAATAATGTTCTTAATTATTCAGCCCTGATCTTGTGGTTGGGTGAGTAAGCACTTTACTGCACCAGCAGGTGACAGGCTTTCTATATATGTATGCGTGTGTGTGTGTGTCACAGTGGTGCTTACACATATGCATCACTGCACCACAGCAAGCCCTGGGGGGATTCCCCAGAATACACACACACACACACACGTGTAAGCACCACTGTGAGTCAGTGTTATGTTTTGTGTGTGTTGCTGATGATGGTGATGTTTGCTCCAGCTGCTCCCCTGTTTCTTCCTCTGTCTGGCTCTAACTGCTTCATAATAAATTGATGTGGAGGATGTGAAATGTAACAACTTTGAGACGCTTCATGGTGAACAGTAGAAATGTTTTCTTTCTGAAGGTCAGATAAAGCAACATCCACAAAGGTTTGGTTTTTTAAGGCAGACACTGGATCTCTTACAGCTATTTGATGTGCATGCTGAGCCTGCAGTGGACAACAGGTACATCTGTAAATGTATGCACAAGTTGTTTTCATAGGATCGTATGGTACGCTGTCTAAAACCGATGTCCTTGTAGCGCTGGTTACTCTCCACACAGTCTTGTTTAGAATAATCCACTGACACACAATAACATGTACTTCAGGCAGTTCTTTCACAATAAAGAGCCTGCTGCTTGCATTAGTGTATTATAATCTTAAATAATAAAGAGCAACAGCAGGTTGGTTTACATCAGGGCTGAAATCACAGTAGTGCAATAACTAAATCACAAGAGCTTAAAGTCTTCTTAATGAAGTTAACGATGTTTCACAGTATAGTCGTGCATTGTTAGCACCATAAGCAATGAGGTGCTACACAGACGCCCTCATCTAAACATCATTTGAAACAGGCGACACAGTGTTGCAGTGTTAACCTTCCTCCTACAGTCCAAAGACAAACACACTTGGTTGATTGCCAACTCTAAATGTGTCCATAGATGTGAATGTGAGCCTCTCAGGTTTGTTGTTCTCCTGAGCCAACTTCTAGTCATGTGTATTTAGCACTGGACCTGTGTGCACACAGGTGTGCTGTATGTTGTGACCTTGGCACTGCCTTCTGCTCATGCGTCCCATTATAGACACAGTGAAACACGCACACATACGCGTCACTACAGGTAGTTAGTCATTTGGAGATAAGGTATCATGCACATACTGAGACACACACAAACAGATGAGTTGTAATTGAAAGGTGATGAAAACTGTGCATTTGTTTGAGTGTGATGGAGGAAATGAGCAGAGAGGCAGCTACAGCTGCAGAGCCTCAGCTGCTGAGTAGGCTCCATCTCGGCTTTGTTCACCAGATCACACACACGCGCACACACAATTGCACACACACACACACACACACACACACGTACACACACTCTTCACCTTCACGCACTAACGGAGGTGGCAATAAGAACAATCAGACTTCTTTGTTGCTTCAACAACACAGTTTTTTGAGAACAGGTGACTGATGTCTCATTACCTGGCAGGAGTAAGTCTTTCAGAAATGAGAGTAGAGAGAAAACCACTCAGGAGATTGTCCTCCACTGTTTACTGGCAACTGGTTTGGACTTGTTCAGTGTCCAATTGTGATTTTCAAAGTTAAATCACTGAACAATCATCCCAGCAGGTTCACCACATTTCCTTTTACACTTATTTTTGCCTTACTGCAAAAAGATGGAGAGGGAGAGACTCCAATCCACACACTTGTATTGTAGGAGCGAATGTTTGAATTTTAGTCCACTTCATAAAAATGTAATGAGAGCAGATTTTAGTCTTTTCTCATCAGCTTAAAGTTCACATCACCAGACAAGAGCTGTTCACATTCACGGGAAAACATTCAAACTGAATAACAATAACTCTCATCAAAGCTGTAAAAAACAGCCCCACCTACAGGTCACAGTGAACAGACATCTGAGGGTGGAGGACCTTAACATTTAACAACACACACATTCGGAGACAGTATAAACCTGTTCAGACCTGGTCACATGACACTGAGTGATCTGCTGTAACACAAACGGCTCCTAAAAGTTGAACTCTAATCCTCAGCTGACACAGCTGTCCACAAAGGAGTGTATCAGCCACGTGTCACAGCAGCTCCCAGATCTTAACACCCCCACAAACACACAGTAACAGCTGTGAACCCACTGATGTGTTTGTGTCTATGTGTGTGTGTGTCTGTGTGTGTGTTTCACTACCTGCAGTGCACTAATTTTCTGCTCTGGTAGTGTGTAAAGAGCAAAGATGAGTGTGTGTATGTGTGTGTGTGTGATTAAATTCTGTTTGTGTGGATCTAAAATGAGGCAAGCTGCGGATCTGTGTGTGTTGGTGAAGTGTGTGTGTGTTTGTGTGTCGAGCCGGATGGATATCACCAGTATGGATATCACCAGTAGGCAAACATGACAACAGTGTGTCACGACAGTCGTACAGTCGTGACACAGTGCCTACTGGTCAAGTTTTCATGTGTGTCGTATACCAATAAAGAAATCAGCTTATTCTTGTTGCCACATCTGTTAGTGTGTGAAGCTGCAGATAGTCGTGTGTGTGTGTGTATCTTTATCTCTCAATGTGTAGCTTATCTCTCCCCAGCATTCAATCATCCAGTGAGCACATTTCCCTTTTAAGTAGCTGTAATTGAAGGGTACACGGGTACATGGTCGTCATAGTAACTATCCTGTCCTGTTTCACTGCGTTCCCACCTGTGTCAGACATCCAAGAGGATGGAGAACAGACAGGTTCACACCAAGTGACAGGTGGGAGGAGTAACCACACTCACTATGTAGTAGAAGTTCACACACAGCTCCTCTGTTAAAGTCCTCAGAGCAGATCATCTCCTGTTAATGAGAAACTCTGAAACTCTGTGTGACATGAAGGACAGATATGGAAATGACAACAGAAACAATAAACAGGAAGTAAGAAAGTCATAAATATAATATGCTAATAATATGCTAATGAAATAGATCTTAAAATGTAATATAATGTTAAATGACAGAGTAGAATAATATGATGTGTGGTGGTGTTATGACAGAATAGTTTGTATTAGTTGTATAAAATTATAATTCTGAACATGTTGTGTTTTGATAATGTAATATGTAGTAATCAGTGTGTTCAAGTAGGATCTGTTGGATTTGGTTATTGATGTAAATGTAAAGCAGAGTAATGAGATGAGATGAGACATGATGCAGAATAACTTTTGTTTCGTCTGCAGCGTTTATTACAACATTTTTCATTAGTTACTGTTGAAGAACTTCAAATAATTAATCGATTTCAAACTCAGGGTCGAAAATGATTAAATAAATATTCATGACCTCAGTCAGAAAACATCTTAATGTTTCTATGACGACCTCTTGCCTACATCAGCAAAGGCTGTTGCAGAAGAAAATTACATTTCCATTCGGCTGCACTGCATCGCAGAAGATGCTGGATGCTGCCAGAAATATTAATAAAAAACAATAAAATGATAAGGCAGCTGGTGTGTGTGTGTGTGTGTTTGCGTGTGTGTGCATGCATGTGTGTGTAAGGCTACATTCTGTGCCACATGCTGAGAGATTAACTGGAGACTAATGAAGTCAACACGGCTGTCTGGCACACTCCCACACGCCTGTAGACATGACCACACACACGAACACACACATGGACACACACAAATGCCTGAAGTAGCAGCTTCTCCACTTTCATTTCTTTGTCTGTTGGTTTGTCAGTGAGACACAGTGCGTGGAGGAGGCGACGCCCCTCAATTACAATGAATCAACTATGAAACCTGGTTTCACTGTGTGTTTACGTGCAGTTAAAGGCTGTTGAGTCTGATGTGTTGATGATGTTTGACAGGTGGTTTGTGTTGTCCTGAACCTGCTCATACAGGATATTCTCTTATTTGTCCGTGCTCAGATTACAGATGAAACAGTATGAAAATATAATATATATGATAATAGGGACCAAAATGATCACAGGTTAGCAGCATTATGACTAAACAGTGAAAACTCTGACATGGTTTTATTGTGGAAAACATGAAGAGCAACACTTTTGGTTCATGTTTAAACATTAAAATAGTAAAATTGTGGACAAAGGACCAGTAACAGTACTGGGTTTGCCTGCTGCAAGCCCACTCTGTTCACTATTGTTATTATTTGTAGTGGTAGTAGTATGTAATAGTAGTTGTAGCAGTAGTTTAGTGAAAAGTTGAAAATCATTGCAATCTGGACTCTGGTTCTGGCTTTTTGTGCAGTAAGACACACAGACATTATGCCAACACAGAGGCTGCAGCATAAACTCAGCAGACTTTAATATGTGTATAAACATCAACCAAGTCTATGATATGATGAATATTAATAGTTTGTTTGACATCACTATGGTCCCACAGCCCTGAGGTGAGACAGTCCATCTGGACTAGCATTACCAGACAGCCAGTCTGAGCATGCACACATGGACAGAACATACACTCACTTACACACACTTGCACACACACACACACACACACACAGACACACACACACACACACACCAGTCATGCCATGTGGTCTTGGAATTCAGTACAGTAGGGGGTAGAGTGTGTTGGTGCCCTCATGGAGACATGCCCCCCTCCTGCACTAATCTGTTAAGACCCCCGCGCTGCCTCTTGGTGTGTGTTGCCACATGCCCCACATAGCTGGCATGGTATGAACAGACTGTGGTTCTCTCTTCCTCTTTCTCTTTCTCTCAGTCTCTCTCCCTGCTGATGCTTTGTCTTTGTTTTCACGTCTTTGTCTTTCTGCTCTGACTTTACATTTCTAGAGCAGGAGCTTTACCTGTGGTCCTGTCAGTCACACTAAACAATTCACCCATCACGTTTCATATACTGTTTGCAAATATTACTCCAATACAAGTGAAAGTGATTCAGTTTCATTTCTGCTTTCATTTTGTTGTTGAAGTTTTATTTTGAAATTCATTTTGAAAGTATTTATTGTGTCAACTATATATTGTTCCACATTTACAGAACCTGCAAATTCAGTCCAACACAATGAAAGTGCCTCCGGTGGACACAAATGTGGAGGTGGAGGTGGGAAAGTCCATGAAGGCATAATCTTAACCACAGCAGCCAGTGGCCCTTTGACCTCTCTGATATAAAAAAGAAAGAAAAAGAACTTCAAAAGAAAATAGTAATGATCCTGTTATTTAATACTTTTAACCTCAAAAGTCACAATAGATCATTGTCCCAGGGGGATCATCACTTTCCAGTGTCCCCTGTAAATACCTCTCTTGTGTTGGGTGTGTTTGCAGCTCATGTGGTGTCAAGCTGATTATTGTATTTGTGCACATGTTTTCTTAAATTGAAATCTATTGAGCTCTGAGGGCCACCGTAGTAACAGTGTCATGGTTTGAGGAGAACAGACTGATGCTGTCCAGTATCTGAATAACCCTAAGGCCTAACAGTATTTACCCATGGTTATCAACCAGTTACAGTGATAGTTAGGATATAAACAATATTACTGACTGTCATGGTGGCAGGTAGCAGTGTCAGTGGATGCTGTGTCACTTTTCTGTCCATTGAGGGATGAAGGAGTTTTGCTGTTTAAGTAGGATTTAATGAGTGGCCTCATCACCCTGGTGACTGCAGCTCGGCTCTCTCCAGTGCAGCGCTGTGAGAGTACAGTATAGATCAGGATCTGGAGCAGCCATGTCCACCAGTTCACAAACCACCCAGCCCCCTGCTGTAATTACGCCTCTCTATTTTTACCCTGGTTTTGAACTTCACATCTGTGCTGTAAAGATTTATTTTTCTCCTCATCAGTTGCTTTTTCTCTGCTGCAGCTGCATGCGCACGAGTATATTTTCTGCCGTGTGTGGTTACCGTGGTCATTTTGAAGCTGGAGCACCAGGCTTCAGTTGAGTGTGTGCTATATTTACCACCGGATACTGCAGAGGAGATTTCATCCTGATTCTCCTTCCCAGACCAAAGCCGGCCCACACCCTGCTCTCTGGTTATCTGTCATTTCATTTTCTCATCTGCAGAGAGAGAGAGAGAAAGAGAAAGAAAGAGAGAGAAGGAGAGGGTGGAGGGTGCTGCTGGGAAGAGGAGAGGGAGGGGGGACATTGCTCGCAGCGAAGGTCATCTGTTAAACAATGACTTCTACTTGACGTAATCACATGCATGGAACAAAAGAGCATCCCAGCGTGTGCCACACTCAGATACGTGTGTGTGTGTGTGTGTGTATTTGCATGTAGAGGAATTCTCTTCCACTGAATCCTCAGAAAGACATTGTTGTTGAAGGGTCAGAGGAGCTGCAGCCTTTTTAGACGATATGTAGGTCAGTGAATGTGGAAGTGTACGTCCGTCCTCAGGCCACACTCTGTGAGGATGTATGAGACACCAGGCTGCACAGAGCTGTGTGCTGGCTGTCGTTCACCCCCCGCTGAGTGTTAACAAACCTGCCAGTGTAACACAGCAGGTAGGTAGCTTCATAGTGTCTGACAGACTGGACCAATCACACAGGATGAGTGTTCCTCCAAAAGAAGTACACATCTGTTTTACGCCAGTCATACTCGTGTCTCGTGCAGCTACACAGGTCACAGCCTCATGTGAGGTCACATCAGTAACATGGAGCCAGAAAAACACATCAGCACTGGTCTTTTAATCTGCTGAACAAGAACAAGAACTAGGGCTACATTAAACCAACCAACCAACCTCGAGGACGTCCCATCCACACACACACACACACACAGAGTATACACTCATTATGAGTAGGATGTCTCTCCAGTGGTGGCCACTGATCCACTGCCCTGATCTCGTAAAGGGATTAAAAGGCTCAGCACACACACACACAAGGAGAGAGGGAGGGAGGGAGAGAGAGAGAAAGAGAGAGGGGGAGAGATCCATTAAGCATTAGAGTGTAAGTGTGTGTGTCTATTCTCCAGGGTGCACACAGACAGGCAATCAATAACATAGGATATCAATCAGACACCAGATGATTTTGTGTGTGTGTGTATGAGTGTGTGTGTCTGTGCGGTGGGGGTGGGGCATCTAGCACTTAGCCAACTGTTGTCAATACTGTTGAAAGCTTTCTGACAATGAGGAAAAGGCTGTTTTTAAGTGTGTGTGTGTGTGTGTGTGTGTGTGTGTGTGTGTGTGTGTGTGTGAATGAAGTGAATACTATCTGTAGTAGGATTGGTCCAACCAATAAATACAAAAATGAATGGTAAATCAGAATGACAGCTGCTTGTGGTGAAGAGCCCTGGCTTCTAGAGCAGATCAGTTTGTTCCATCTCTGAGTCCAGGCCACAGTTATCTCTAGTCCTGACCGGTGCAGTGTGTGTGGATGGTCCTGAACGTGCAGCTCATCTGGTCTTCAATCAGCCCAAAAGGGCACATGTCACTCTGTTGCTCATCAGCCTCCACTCTCTGTCACTGGCCTCCTGAATCAGACTCAGTGACTCATGCGGCCTTCAGAGTGACTCCTGGGGTTCAGTCCAGACTTCTCTGGTCTGTGGTTCCCTGATGGAGGAACAAGCTACCAAAGTCAGCCAGAACAGGACGTCCCCCTCTGTCTTCAGGAATCTCCTGAAATCTCATCTCAACCCAAATATGTTTAACTACCACTTACTCTGCACTTACGCTTTACTGGCTTAATATAATCATCTGGCAATTCTTATATTGACTTAATATCTACATTATAGTTCCTACTGCACTAAAATTCACTGAAGTTCCTTGCTGATAGATCACTTTGCATAAAAACATCTCCAAAGAGTTCATGTACATATTAATGTTAAGCTTTGATTCCTCTGTGCCTGTGACATCCAGCACCACAGGACACATTGTTCTGGAATTGTCCGTCCATCTTTCTGTCTGTCCGTCTGTCCATATGTGTCCATAGACTTGTGTCATTTAGCTTCAATACACAATACAGCACACTTCAATACACAATTATACACAACTCAAGCACTGTGACACATAGTACATTCAGTGCGCTTCACAGAGCTGTAATTTTGTTAGAGGGCCAGGATCATTGTTGTACATATGTCTGTCTATTGTAGTTGGTCCTGATCATGAGGGAAAGTAATAAACCATAATACAGCAGTCCTTTATATGAGGTTCAGATAAGGACTGATGAAAAATCTGAAGAGGTGGAAAATGCATCAACTTCAACACATGAACGGTGAAGTTTGTTCTTCTTAAATCCAAGTCAGACCAGAGGACACAGTTCCTCTCTCTGCAGCCAGGTCAGGGTGAGTTTAAAAGCAGGTGTACTTGTTCCTGCTCCTCAGTAATGTAGCAGAGGGACGTTCAGAGTCAGACATTTCTCTGTGCTGTTGCAGTGAACTACTGGTGGAGGGACACGGAGGGATCCAGCTGTGACGTCTCCTTCAGTTGTGTATGTGTTGTGTACCACAGCTGCTGTGGTTTCCCAGGCTGGCTGGTTGACTCTGCGCTCAAACCATATAATACCGAGTTTAAACAGGCACACAATAGGACAGGACGGTTCCCACGACAACTATGACAGGACCTCTGCTCTGTTTTTATTGCCTGTGTGTGTCTGTGTGTTTTAATGAGACTAAACGACCTTTAGTCTCTGCTCATTCAGTGTGAAGAAGCAATAAAATCTCTTTCAAAGGTGCGGGAGCCTATAAGTTTTTTTAAGTCCAGTCTGATGAAAGAGAGGCACTGCATTGTGACCCTTACAGGTTGCCATAGTCACATAACCACAGGCCTTTTGACTTTTTACAGAAGGGATTGTATGGAATAAAATGATCAGACGTATCACTTGTTATCTTCAGTCTGGGTTTGTCATGTCCCTGCAGGTCTTTGTGTTGCACTTGTCTTGACTCTCACCTGTGTTTCTGTGTCCAGGTGGTCGTTCCCACTCGGGTTGGACAGGTGTACGTGTACGACACTGTGAAGTCAGACCAGGACGAGTACGATGTCCCACCCAGACATCAGCCTCCGGCTCAACAGGACATCTATGACGTGCCACCAACCCGCCAGCAGTACAATACACAGGTGGGACTGTGTGCACGTGTGTGTGTTTGAATCTTTGTGGTTACGACATCTGATTCCACTGACATACTTAAAGTTCAGCTTCTTTGTAATTCAACACAGCCTGTGGACGTCACTGGACCGTAGCACCAAAAATACTGTAGGAAATAGGACTGGATTCTCTGCAACACAAAAGCCATCAAGCAAGTGGTGTATGCGCGCGCGTGTGTGTGTGTACGTGCGTGTGTGTGTGTGTGTGTGTGTGTGTGTGTGTGTGTTACCTCCTGCTCATCTCTCCTCTCTCCATCTGTCTCTCATTGTTCCAGTGTAACAGGCATGGAGGCGTAAATGCCCAACTGGAAGAGAGAGAGAGAGAGAGAGAGAGAGAGAGTGTGTGGTTGTGTGTGTGTGTGTGTGTTGACAGAGGCACAGGAGGGACTGAAGAGGCGAGTGTTGACAGATGGATACTTCCTCATAGAGGTGGTCATGTGACCAAAACCACCATGATTCACATTCCATCATAGTCTTTGTCTCCTCTGTTCGCCTCCTTTTTCCTCTCGCCTCTTTTAACCTATGTTCTTTATTCCCTCTTCCCTCACTTGTGCCTCCTTTACCCTGCCCACCTGCCCTCTGTCTCCACCAGCTTCCCTTTACCTGCCTCCATTGCCTTTGCGTGTGTGCGTGTGTGTGGGTGCTATTTTTTGTGATAGTTCCTGTGTATCAGATCTGTTTGTAACTGTGATATGAGGCATTTAAATGATTCTCCGCCGGATCTTTATATTCCCCTTCTCCTGTCTCATCTCTTCTCTGCACATTATTTCATTTGCCAGACACACACCAGTCAGATACAGGCGTGTCCCGCTGATGCTGTTACTAATCAACAGACTGCACAACAGGAGAGCGAGCTGGAATCTCAATTTTGCATTTCCTTCCTTCTCACCCCTCTGGAGCCGGATTCATTTTTTCAGCAGCTGAGTTAATTAATAAACGTCCGGTCCACAGTCACTAATCTGACAACTGTGTGTCACTTTACCCGAAAAAAATACAGCTGTTTTACAGATGTTTCAAATCGTCACCACATCTGCCACCATCACCTGCAATGACTCATTTAACTGTGTGGTGTGATGTTGAACAGGATGTGCAGAGGAGCTTCACACACAGATGACCTCATCATGACCTCTGACTGAACACGAATACACCATATTTAGACTGATGCATCATTTTACTGATGGATGTGTGTGTATCCCATGTGATGTGTATAACAACATGTTATTAACGTGTGTGTTTTGGTTTGTTTTAGGTGTATGACACTCCTCCCATGGTGGTGAAGGGGCCCTCTAGTGGTCAGGATATATATGACACCCGGCCAGCGCAGACAAGAACACACAGCAGACGGTGAGGGGTTGGGATTTGTTGGACTTGTTGAGTTTTTTGTGTGTCACAGACATGCAGCAGGACTTCTTCTCGTGTGTGAGGGAACACAGCAGTCTGTCTTTATGATTTCAGGAGACTCCTCTTTCTTCAAGAGAATATTTTGGCAAACTTCACATCCTGAATTTGAAATTTATATTTGAGTTGATGTGAATTTGTTGGGAATAACATACATTTGTAAGAAGAATTTACAAGAATTGTAAGATAATGGTTGTTGTATCATAATAATACATGATGCAATATTTTACAGATAAGCAGATTTGTTAAAAATGGTATAGAGAAAGGTATGATTAAGAATCAGTGTTGAAGTAGAGGTGCTGTGTGAGTGAGTACTGATATTACCCAGCCCTAGGTGAGACTGATCAGGTTTGTGAGTGTTGCTGTGAGATCTGCAGGACAGGCTGTGACAGCTGTAAATAACACAAATGAAAGGCTTTATGTAATTCTTTATGTCTTTCTCTTCAGGTCTATGACTTCCCGCCATCCGTCAGTAAAGACGTCCCTGATGGTCAGCCAATCAGAGAGGAGACCTATGATGTGCCACCCCACTTTGCCAAACTCAAGCCCCCACTCCCAGTCCCTCCAGGCCAGTACCTGCACAACAACCTCAATGACGATGACGACGAGCCCCCCATCCCAGAGGACGTGTACGACGTCCCGCCCCCCATCCCATCTGACAAGCATTACCATGTAGACAGGAGCGGGGTCAGCCAGGCCCCACAAGAGATCTACGACATCCCAGCCAGCCTGCGGACAGGAAGTCACCCTGCCCAGGATGTCTACGACTTCCCTCGAGAACGAGAGGACAGAGGCGGAGAGAGGGGAGACCATTATGTCTACGATGTCCCCCCACAGGTAGGAGAGTTATAGGGGCAGTGCCACATTTTGGGAAAGATGTTGATTTGCCTTTTGAAAAAGATTCAGATGTAAAGATCCATCAGTTCTCTGTGTGTTCAGTGAAGAGACACCTCCACCTTTTCTCCTACATCTTTTATTCTGTTGTGTTAAAACTGTGATGCCACAGCTGCCACCATCTTTTTTTCTGTACTGTTACCAGAATTGTTCCTGTCTATCCAAATGGCAGCTGTTCACTTCACTATCTAGATAGTATGTAGGGATTTACCAGAGATGCACTGATTGATCAACTAGCGATCAGAAAAATCTCATCTCAGATATGCAGCTCTGTAAAATTTACATGTAAGTTGAAGAGGAACAACCAGGAACACATTCAGAACAACAATCTTATCATGAGTTTTTTTTTGTCTTACTGAAGGTAGCATGCTAACCTAGCTCCGGCCTGGTGAAGTCTAGCTCCACAGTGGCTCTATGTCTGTGGATGTACCCATCCAAAGAGAGTTGTAACCAGAAAGCAGTTATGTCAGAATCTGTGTTGGTGTCCCAGTAACACTGACCTGTCTTCAGACCAACTTCTTTTCAGACTAAGTCCTTGTGATTTTTTAAATCAGTGAATTTAAATCTGTTTTCGGTTCTGTTAGCTGCTGTAATGTTCACTAATCATCTTTAGTTTCTGTTTGTTGATGAACATTTGAATCATTTGTCTTTAGCATAAACTTCCCATGCTACCCTCTGCTGATGAAATAAAGATTTTTGGTGATGATATTGGGAGGAGTCTGTTAGCACAGCTTCTCTGCATGCTTCCTTAATGCAGATAGTTTCTACTGTACTCAGTGGTCATATGTGTTTTCCAGGTTGTGCGTGATGCCCAGACCAGTGAGGAGCTGACCATGTCCTTCAAGCGGCTGTCTGCCTCAAGTACAGGAAGCACCCGAAGCAACCATTCTGCTTCATCCTTGGACATGGTCCCTGTCCGCGACACCTCCTCTTCCATCCCTGCACCAGGCTCTGTTTCAGGGAAACCCCTGATCTTGGACCTGGAGCAGGCCATGGAGCGTCTGTCTCGCCTGCAGCAAGCCGTCGAATCCAGCGTTTCCCTCATGATGTCGTTCATCACAGGTAACTGGAGAAGCCCTGCTCACCTGGAAGGGAACCTTCCAGCCATTCACCAGGCTGCTGACCGGGTGCGTGCCACTGTCCGGGACTTCCTAGAATTTGCTCGGGGGGCTGTGGCAAACGCCACCCAGGCAACAGACCGCTCGCTTCAGACCAAACTTGGCCGCCAGGTCGGGAAAATGGAGGAGGTCTTCCAGAGTTTGGTCCGACACAGTCAGAGCTTGGACGCTATTTCCTGGTCACACACGGCCCTCACAACACCGCCACCTGGAGGAGATGATTTAGATCGACTAATCATGACAGCACGAGGTATCCCCGACGACGCCAAGCAGCTCGCCTCCTTTCTTCATGGGAACGCCTCACTTCTCTTCAAAAGGACCAACCGGCTGCAGCAGCAGCTGCCACTTCCTCCAATCCCAGGAGAGGTCAGCGGTCACATGACAGGATCAGGAAGTGGGAGCTATCAGGGAGGAGAGAGGGTGAACATTCAGTCACGGCCCCTCCCCTCTCCGCCAAAGTTTACAGCCGCAGAGGAAGAGGAAGGTGTGGACAGGCCATATGAGACCACAGAGGAAGGCTGGATGGAGGACTACGACTACGTACATCTACAGGTACAAACACACACATGCACTGCACAGAGATTACCTGACATGATAAATAGGAACTGTGTTGCTGAGTATAGGATAAACACAAAGGTTTCACTTTACTGATAAATCACATATACAAATAATGAATGGATGACTTGCAGAGGAATGAGTTGTGAGGTTGTGGTCCCTTTTAGTCAGCTGTATATTGAGCACAGATAGCTGGCGTTTATCTAGGTGCGGCCAATATTTCAGCCTGGTTTTCATGAATGAAATTTTAGTCTTATTTTGTACTATTTGTTATTTTTACATCTGTGCAGACACTACTTATCATTTTGTTTTGTGTTACCTTTGGGAACATGAATATCATCTTTTGTTTCACTTAAGTTTTTGTTGACAATGAATAGAATATTAAACAGAGATATGACCAGATATTATCGATTACACAGCCAGTCAATATATGTTGATGACATATTTTGTTATTCATCCATCATCCATTGTCTACACCACTTATCTTGCGGGGACACAGGGGGCTGGAGGCAACCTCAGTTTTGTTCATATTATTTAGGCAGTTTGTTAATTTTCCTAAGCTCATTAAACCTCTCTCTGTATGTGGTTGGGTATCAAACCTTAAACAGAATTCTTTGTTGTCTAATTATTAAGCACAAAAGGTTATTTTATCCATTCCATCATTCATTTGAGTAAATATTAACCCCAGCAGACATTATGTACGTGCATCTTGTCCTCTACATTCCCTCCCACCCGCACATGTGTGTGAATAGTCAGTGAGAAGTCAGCGAGGAGCTCCTGTCTGTGGGCTTCCTGTGTATCACCATTAGAGGGAGACAATGCCAATGTGTTCTGCTCCATGTTGTGACAGCTGTGTTGTAAATGAATGGTGTGTGTACAAGCAGTGACCTGTGTGTCTTGTTTTGATCCATTAGGGAAAGGAGGAGTTTGAGAAGAACCAAAGACAGCTGCTGGAGAAAGGCAACATCATTCGACACAAGACACAACTGGAACAGCAACAGGTGTGTTTGTGTGTGTCATGATTGAACACACATACACATATTATTTTTGGTTGTTTAGCCTTCCCGTCATGGTCAGCACTGTTGACTTGAACTTGTGATGGTTCTGTGTGAGGCTTTTTTCCTAAGAGTTAACATTTGATTTATAATCAGTAGCTGCAATGATCAATATCAAACCACTGTTCATCTCATCACTGTAGTATGACTTTGTACTAACAGTGTCTTTCCTCGTCTTCTTCATCCAGATTAAACAGTTTGAGCGGCTAGAGCAGGAAGTCAGCCGGCCAATCAACAACGACATGACGGGCTGGGTCCCTTCACCCCACCACCCTCTGGCCAGCCAGCTGGCCCAGAACGGCTCTGGTGGACCCTCCTCCAAGCTGTGCCATGCTGACCGGCAGCTCCTGCTCTTCTACCACGAGCAGTGTGAGCAGAACGTCACCACGGTGACCAACGCCATCGATGCCTTCTTCACAGCCATCAACTCCAACCAGCCGCCCAAGATCTTTGTGGCACACAGCAAGTTCGTCATTCTTAGCGCTCACAAGCTGGTGTTCATCGGTGACACGCTGTCACGCCAGGCCAAGTCTCCTGAGGTGAGGGCGCGGGTGGCGCAGAGCAGCAACACCCTCTGTGAAAAACTCAAAGATATCGTGATCAGTACGAAGACGGCAGCGCTTCAGTATCCCTCCCCCGGGGCGGCCAGAGAGATGACTGAGAAGGTGAGGGAGCTGGCAGGGTACACGCAGCAGTTCAGGATGGTGCTGGGACAGCTGCTGGTGATGTAGGGGCAGAGGGTGGAGGAGGAGAAATCAGTGACACAAACTGAGATGTCCAAGGAACATGGGGCAATAAATCCTCCCTATACCACAGGGTGGACGGCCACATACACCCCTGCAACACAGGGGGGGAGGGGAGAACCTGGAGCCCCTTGGAGCACAAAGTGCTGCAGGAAACCCTGTATACCCTTCCAGTGTGAGGTTGGGGACTCCGTGTGCCTGGACAGGGCAAAGATTTCTATTCCTTACACTTCTGACATGTAGCATGGGAAACCCTGTACGGTGCCGGATTCGGGGGGGGTTCTGAGACCTTGTCTGAGACCCTGTCTGGGACCGGGGCCGCTGGCCTCACACCCACCCTCTGCTCCCTCTCTACCTCGCCTCTCACTGGGACCATTCCTCTCTCTTCCCTCCTTCCACTGCGCTTTTTAATCCCAATAGAGTCAAAGGAACATTTTATCCTCAGTGGGCTGGGCCAATGGTTGTAAAATAATCATTGTAAATATTTAAGTTACCAGTTTAGTCAGAAAATAAGAACGAAAAAAAGACTGAAGAACTTCCAGTATATAAATATAAATATATGGCTTTTTTTAAAGAAAAGATGAAAACATAAGAGTAGTTTTTAGACCATATCAATTATTGTTATTATTATTGCTATACCTTATAATTATGGCTCTGATTCTTGATCCTTGTATCATTATTGTTATGGATGTGTAAATTCCAGATGATATGTATGACTGTGTTGTAGTACGTCGATGCTCTTCAGCCCTGACAAAGGCACACTTTCCAAGAAAACACTGGAGCACACACACATGTTCGGACTTCACCTGACGACAGACTGACAGCTCCACACGTTGTCTGAACAGAACGTCGTCAGGACGAGGCCCATGCCGAGTTCAACCGCTGCCAGTGAAGGCAACACTGCTGCCTACGGATACCCACATTGTGAAAGACGATCTCGGTGCCATCTCAGCTGGTTTTTTGGAAACTATACATAAGTTGTTTTGTAAGAGGCATGTATCAGAGAACAGGAGTGTAAAACGTTCAAGACAACAACTGAAATTAAACCTGTGTTTCCTCTTTTCTCTGACACTTTGATATGGTGCATTTTTTATGTGAGACAACTGAGAAGTGCTGGTGTTTCTGTTAAGGTCTGTATCTCACCCAGAGAAAAAATATGAAATCTGGTTGGTCACTTCCAGGCAATAAATGTTAAAGATAGAGCAGTAGATTCAACAGTTTACAGGTTTTTATATGTTTGGTTTCAAGAAACACAAGCACATAATCAGACAGGTTAGAGACAACCCTGTTGGTCAGTCAGTTTTTATTAGGAAGAGAAAATGTGAGAAAGATAAGATAAGCCTTTATTTGTCCCACAATGGGGAAATTCCCAAGGAAACAGTGGAATAATCACCCAAACATCCATCACAAAGACCCATGGTACAAGGTAGATGTCTGTGCAAAGTTTTGTATAGTTAAAGGTCATTCATCTGTTTTAAGATAAAAATCAAACACCAGAGAGATTTTGGCCACAGAAAGCTCTAATGTCTCATAAATTTACTGTGAAGTTGTCGGCTGGTAAACCTACAGGCTACGGACTCAGAGAGGCTCTGTAGAGCACAGTCTCAACTTGTGCTTGTCAGCAGGGGCCTGTTTATTATAAACTAGGATTTTGGGCCTGATCCATTGCAGGGGTTGTTTTTATCATTCTTTGTTTTTTTTTGTTTTTGTCTTTTGTGGTTTCACAGTGGTTTAATGGAAGAACATCTTAGAGGGAACAGACCTGCAAAACCTCAACATCACATACGCAACATGACATCATGTAGATTAATAGATATGCCCAGGATATAGATAATAGAAATGAACTGGACTAACTCACAGCACACTATAGTGATGAGTCATAAGGTGAGTATGTACAGATTTGTATACTGTATCAAAATCAATGTTATACTCTGTGATTCCTACCATTGGCCACTAGAGGGTGCCAATAAGAAAAAAAAGTGAGCATCTGAGATTTCAGATGTGGAGGAGACAGAGTGTTTCCTGGCTCTGAGACTGTGTGTGTGTGTGTGTGTGTGGAGCCACAGGAAACTAGTCAGAGCAGTTCATTCAATTTCAGACAGAAACACAAACAGAAAGTAAAAGAGATCAAAAAACACAGTTAAATGTATTTTACTCCATCACAGTTATAAATCAGTTCATACAGTCAAACCAGCTGTGCATTATACTGCCCATACTCACATGTTTCTTACTGATCAACATCTCAGCTGCTCACCAGGTCAAGTCTGAGCCAATCAAACATTAAGGACAAGGTCAAACAGGTCTGGACAGTACTCACATGACTGTGTGACTGTTGGAAGAATGATTTGTCACTGTGGTTGATGTCTGTACTGTAACATATGAAGGACAAAACAAACAAAGATGCAAACTGACAGCTGAAGCTAATGTAAGATCAACAAACCCAGTGTGACTCATTGTTGGTATGACACAGACCCTCAGACTAACCTCTTTCTATGTTTGAACAAGGAACGCTTCAAGGACTACTTTTTTGGTTCGAGGTGCTCTTTGGAGATGGATATAGGAGATATAAAAAAAAAACTCCAAGGCACTCTCTAAATACATTAAATGTCTTTATTTATTTATCAGGCATTTTCACAATTACATATTAAAAATAACTCCAACTCATTTCAGCATCAAGCCTTCATCAGGGAGTCAAAGAGATATTTCAGAGATACCTAGTTCTTTTGTGTTGGTGTTCTACCAATGAAAAACTTCCACTTGGTTACCGTGGCCCAGAGTGGGTGTGGCCACCAGCCAACCCCTGCAAAGGGCATGGCCTAAATCCACCTCACAGATAACAAAGCTGAATAAAAAAAAGACAGAGAGAGAAAAAAATACTTTTTCATGCGTTTATGTGCTTTATGCATCTTTGGTACGTTTCAATGCAGAAATGATCGGCCTGCTGCTCAGTGATGATGACTGCTACCAGGGGATGGGGTTTCCCTGCCAGTCTGTAAATGTCCCACTGTCTTTGTTGCTGAGTGATGACATCACAGTGAGCAAGCCCAGTGCACTTTCCAGGGTGGACGTAGGAGCCTGGAGATGATAAATATATAAGCAGATGGTAAGCCAACATAGATTTCTTAATACAGATACATATTGTACATGTGACTGACATCACATCTCTCTGTCCTCACCTCCTCCCCTCCCATCTCAGTGCGCACCCAGCCAGGGTGAATGGCCGTCACCAGGATGTTGTATTTCCTGAAGTCCTCAGCTTGACAGCGAGTCAGCATGTTGAGTGCTGCCTGATGAGCAGCAGCAGCCAGGAGAGAAATGTATATATTTATTATTATCAATATATTATTTATTTATTCATTTATAACCTCTATCTTGTTATTATTGTAATGATCATAGAAAACAGGATTTAATAGTCATTAAATAAATCAATGAATCTAATGGCACTTCATGACACTCATGTCAGGTCACCTTACTGAAACATGTTCATAAGTTGTTATAAGTTGTATCTTTATTATAACATGACTCCTGCTCTTCATTGATCACACCTCCTGACAAACACACATGTACTGATATGATTAATGTATCTTGAGATATGTAGAGATGAAGTGCAGCAGGCAAGCATGATTCTCCCAACAGTCTGCAGTTAAACACTGACACACACTGATCATTCCCATTGACCTCTGCTCAGGAGGTGATGTGAGGTGTGATACACTCATGATGAATGTGGATGCTGTTCTGCCCCAACAGGTGTGCTCACATCCAAAGAGACAACTGTGTGGGTATCTGTTCTGTCCTGTCCACTGCGCACATGTTTGCTTTGTTTAAATGAAGTTTGCATGCCAGCTGTGTCAAATGTGGATTCATGTGCCACTGAAAATATTCCACAACAAAAACCATTTCCTCCCGTTTAGGAAGAACATCAAGTCAATATACTGAGAGAGCAGGAGGGTGGATCAGCTGCAGCTGTGTCCCGCTTGATCTCATAAAACCAACTGAAAGAGCGCAGTGAAGCAGTGATCATGCAGTGGTGTTGATTTAAATTCTCCCTCAACAATCTGGTCATCACCTTGTGAAATCTGGATTTTATAGGTTTACCTTGCTGGTACGGTAAGGGTACATCTGAGCCACAGAGAAGGTCTCTGGACATTTCTCCAGAGATGAGATGATGGTGGAGATATTCATGATGGCTGACCTCCTGCAGGACATTTTATCTGACACACAGACAGAGACACAGACAATGACAATTAGACAATGTTGCTTTGTACCACACCACACAAACAAACACAATTTTAACCTGAGTGAAATGAAGTGTCCTTGCAGGTTACACATGGAGGGGACAGAGCCTTCAATTCTCCAGATAATGATGGGTCATGACCTCAGAGCAGGTTACTGCTCTGTACTGGTAAAGAGGTACAGTTATTTGAGTACTGCACATCTGGCTCCACTACATTTCTATGAAGTAATCTTACTTTGAAACAGGTTTTAATCAGTGAATGAACTTTCTTTTATTTTGAAAATATGACACAGGACAAACTGTGTTCAACACAGGAGAAAAAAAAAAAACTCCTCTGTCAGCCATGTTTGTTAGTTTCCTAATGATGAGGCAGATGATTTTGACCAGAGACTGTTGTGAATCTTGTGGTTAGTGGAGTCAAATGCAGTACATAATTGTATGTTGATACATGACAAGAGTTTGAGAGTAATATAACTAGATGTCCATGTGAAGTGTGATTAGAAACCAGGTCTAGGTTCTATATTGATACTGTAAAAGTATCAAAACCTCAGCCCACAGAGAAATGCATGCTGTCTGCTCTCAGAACCTGAGATTTAAAACCAGCCGTTAGGATTTCTGTGATTTTGTGATGTCACAAAGCAGCCACCGCCCTCAGCCTAAACCTTGCTGGATTCAGGTTTTCTGAGTTTTGTCTGCACTTTTTTAATTCTGAGAGTCAACGCTAAAAATAAAACAAAGGAGACTTGTAAAATATGGGCCAAGGCAGCAGCACAACAGTGTAAAAATACTCCTACATCACTGCATTCAAAATGGCATTTTAATCCCAGTACTTGAGGAAATGTCACCTGATCCTCTGCTATACACCCCATTAATATCTGTGTCTGAGAGTCAACTTGTAAAGCAACTTGTAAAACATAAACTACCAGATTTTTTACCTTTATCAGCAGGTGAGGTTCTCTCTGCTGCTCTCTGCAGAAGAGGGAGCAACATCTGGACAGAGAGAGGACATCATTACACAGCTGACACACAATTGTCTTAAAATGAGGGCTTGAAGTGGTACTCTTTATCCCAATGGTGTCGGTATACACTATGCACCCACTGGCCTCCTCATCAGCACACGGATGAAGATGCCAGAACAGCATACCACAGTGCCTTTGTTTAAAACTAAAGACACAGAGAAACTGGAGACAAACCAACCTTTGCGAGTAGAAATGGTCCAACCACATTGGTTTCGTAAACCTCCATCATGTCCTTCTTCCCAGTGGCAGATAACGGTGCAGGTGAGGCTGGTTTGTTGATGGCAGCATTGTTGATGAGCAGGTTCAAACCACCCGTCCCAATCTTCTCACTCACGGCCTGGACAGCAGCGCAGATACTGTCCTCACTTGACATGTCTGCAACAAAGGCATCTGACTGTCTGAGAGATCTATAGATCAATGGTAGGTAGTTGTAGAGCAATACACTGTGTGTGTGTGTTTCTCATTAAGGTTCTGTGTTCATTTAAGGGAAGATTTGATTATGCAAGCTTATCAAAACATACATATAACATATTTCATGTTTCTTTTTTTGTATTCTGTGAAGGAGGACTGTCTCCAGTACACTGAGCTTTGTTGAAGACCCGTCTATCCCATATGCAAAAGTAATATCTATATGTATTGAATGTTACTAAGGTTCAGTGTGAGGGGCATGACTTTAGTTCCTGCAGTGAGAGAGGAGACAGAATTTGCAGCAAGCAGAAGGCAGAGGAAAGATACTCTACATTTATTCCTTTCTACAGTGCATTTGTACGCTGAATCTACAGCGGCCACCTACGTGTGTCAAAGACGCATGGCTCTGTGTTTCACTGGTGGAAAGTGGCACAACAATGTCTTTGTCATTTTCCCATCCAGCACCCATGCTGCACCCACCCAAATAGCAAATACACACAGACTCTGGTGTGAAGTCAGTGACATAGTATTTCACCATCCTTTTGAGCACACGTTATCATGATGACAGAGGTGTGGCACAGAGTTGGAGCATTCTTTGTGTGTAGTGTGTTTCATTATGACATGACGTGAAAGACTGAGCAGAAAGGTACTCTTTTTCCAACCCAGGTGGATCTAAATTTGTTCAAAATTAATATCTTTACAATATATAAAATATGTAAAATTGAAAAAAACTACCACGGTTGTAACATGTTACATGTGATAATAATATATCCATTTGAAGGTGGCAATATGGCGACATCACATGTTCATCTTCTTCAACAGAAGAAGATGGAGACTGAATTATTATGAGTGAATAATTATTATTAGATATTATTAGATGCAGAGCAGGGGATACAGTCCTCGCTGCAGTGGGCCCTGGTCCAAATCCCGAATCTGGTGGCCCTTTGCTGTGTGTCACTCCCACTCTCTCTGCCTCCCCATTTCCTGTCTCTCTCAACTATCTTATCAATTACAAGCAACGAGCCCCATAAAATTTACTTGAAAAAAAAAAACATGGTTCATGTATCTTTTCTGGTCAAAGGCCAAGATCAGCCTGACCTCATTAAAACCCTTTTTTTTGTCATAACTTAAAACTTCACAGCAACTATGAAAAACCTAAAGAGTTCATATTTTAAATGGCTCTGGGTAAACAGGGACGTAACCTGAAACTAGTCTGAATGGTGGAGGCCAACTACCATGAAATGGTAATTGTAGTCTGTCATGTTTTACAGGAAGTGTTTGCCTTTTAAAGACACACGAGGTGAATTAACATAGGGTGTGTTCTCCTGTGTCAAAATGTGTCACATCTGTGATAAAATAAGAGCTGAAACAGTCAGCAGTGCAGTCAAATATAGGCTCCATGTAACCACACACCAGCTGCTGAAGGTAAAACAATCTATCTGTAGAGAGATAAATTCAGCAGCAGCATGAGGCTGCTCTGCTGTTGCTGCACAGTTGGGGGAAATCTCCACAGAAAGTGAAGTGGGTACAGAAATTAACTCTCACAGTACAGACGTCAAGTTTCAAAGTGACAAATGAAGAGATGAAAAGGCTTCTGACTTTTATTACACTACACTTTAAGACTAATTTTGTACAATGACTCCACTGCATTTCTATGAAGTGCTCTTACTTTGAAACAGAGCTTGTAGTCAGTAGAATGAGTCTTTTTTTATTTTGAAAATGTGATATACTGGATTACAAGTGCATGTTTTAAGGTTAAGAAACTAATAAAGATTCATTTAGTCTGTTTGTTGCTGTGTGTATCTACCACAACCAAACCCCATCACTGCCTAAAAAACTACAAAAGTCAGTCGGTCAGCAGCAGGTTGTTGAGTCAGCACGTCCAGTAAATGTGGAACAACGCTGTGCTGACTCAAAAATGTGCTCCGGTACTTTGACCTGGTAAACATTTAACTTCAACTTTCACAAATAAACTGTGATCAGGAGGATCTGTACTGTTACTGTGCAAGTTATTAAATGGTATGCAGTGTAACTTGTCCACCTCTGGCCAGAACTCCTTTCAGGAAAACAAAGGCCCACCTGTGAATGTGAGCCCCTTACCCAGCAACATTTTATCAAATTAGTGTTCCCACCTTATAGAGACAACTTCCAAGTTGAGGCCACTTGGGAATCAAATATGGTCAGGATGCTAAGTCTCACTCCTCACTCACTGAAGAGGTTTCAGGTTCATGCCCACAGTCCTGTCCCCACATGTTGACAGGATTATATTTTAGATCTGAGTTTTTGAAACTGTTCTGTTGCAGCTGTTACAGTTGAAGTGTTTCATGTTTCTCTCTAACATAAAGGTCATGTTACAGGAAGACATGTTAATGGAGAACTCCACTGTCTGTTTACATCTGCCATCATCCTTTGTCTCTTGTGGCGTACAATCTGAAGTCTGCTGTTTATCTGTTTTGGAAATTGGATAATTTGGATTCCTTGAAGTTTCATAACTTCCAGCAGCATCATGTAGACAACACCATCCAGACACGTGTGTGAGGAAGATACTGACACTTGCAGCATACACTCTTGCTCACCTAGTGAGACGAGCACTACAGAGAGTGCTGTTCAGGGTGGAAACACCCAGACATGGTGTTGTTGACTGATTATTTCACTCATCATATGTCTTGTATTTTATAAAGTCATTATGGATGCTGATAAGATAAAACACTTGATTATCAGGGGTCTTTTGTAGACTGTATTTACAGTCTGAGAGAAACCTCCTGATGTTTAGGATTAAGATTTTCCTCAGCCAACTGAGGAGTAGCAGCTGATAACAAAAAGGGCAGATAAATGAAAAAGTTAATGTAGAACAAATAAATAATGTACCTGTTGCCCACCTAAAACCAGTCAGTACATAAGGTGCAGAAATGTTTCTATTGAACACTAAAAATTAATTTATTAATTAACGTATTATTTTAGTGACTGTGGGTTGGACATTATGTTTATTATGTTGCATACGATGACCATCAGTCGTTGGGGTGAAGTTGGTTAGTTTGTAGTCGTCTTAACCACTGAGGTGTGAGAAGTGGAAGTACAATATGCTACAGTAGGAACCAGCTCTGATGAGGATGAGTTGTGTTTACCTAGTTTGATGATAGTGATCTTCCCAGGATGTTGAGTGGTGAGCACTCTCAGGGCCTGAGGGAAGGGGTGGGGGGGTGGGGGGGGGGGGGGGGGGGGTAAAATGATGGAACAGTGAGTGGACAGTACAGTAACAAGGAGACAGACATCTATAGTGATCTGGAGTTTACTTATCTAAGACACCAACACTGCATAACTGCTGCATAACACTGCTTGACTATACACTTTTGGCTGGACAGCAGCAGCGAAGCCATCCCTATAACTGCAAATTTTGAATGAAATTTCCTGTATCACAGGAAAGAGGAGGAGGACTTCCAGTACACTGAGCTCTGCCTCTATTACAGTACATAAACTTCTTTCATTATATGTATCATTAGAGCAGGAGAAAGGGAGGAACAGAAGTCATCAGTAACAAGGCTTTATATTAATTACTATGTCCAGTCTAGAAATTAAAGACTTAAATTCCCATATCTGAAAATATGTGATTTTTTTAATGCACTTTTATTTAATGGCTCTCTTCAATGGCTCTTACTTACTGCTCCAATAAATATGAAGTTGAAAGTTTATGACAAATCCTCAGTTATTTATGGCCAGTAATCACTCATCTGAGCCAGAACACGCCACAACAAGTGCGTTTAATACACAACTTTCTCAAACTCAGACTGACTACCAAACAACAGGACTTTATTTGTTCAGGAACAATCCCTGATGTTTTTGAAGATCATTTTTAGGAAATATATTCTTTGGGCTTTCAGTTTTAATTACAGAGAATGCAGCAGTAAAAACAAAAATTTCATAACATAGTTTTCAGAAACTGTTGCAACTTCCAGATCTTTGTAACGTACAGAACTCTGTACGTCACCCTGTATATGTGACAGTATTTTAAAATAAGACATTGAAGTGATATTTAGAACAAAGACGTGTC
Organism: Caranx ignobilis; assembly: GCA_021432705.1. Classification (NCBI taxonomy): domain Eukaryota; kingdom Metazoa; phylum Chordata; class Actinopteri; order Carangiformes; family Carangidae; genus Caranx; species Caranx ignobilis. The sequence goes on along the minus strand of MU269990.1, from coordinate 67,241,528 downwards.
TTCAAACCATTGAATTAGTGGTAAAACGCATAAAAAGTTCCACATATGGATTATGGTTATTAAGTCTTCAAGTACATTAAAGTTAGTTTGAATTTATTCTTATGTAGCTGCACCAATCAGTGCCTCGTGGAGAAGCCATAAATCAGCTCACACACTCTATCATTATAGTTGTGTGTGTGTGTGTTAATGTGTGAGTGTCTCACCTCAGCCCTGGTGTCCTCGGGCTCTCTGCAGCAGGCATAAATGTGAGCGTCCTCTCCTGTCTTCTCTGCCAGGAGTTTGACCAGCTCCAAACCAATGCCTCGGTTGCTGCCAGTCACTAATATGTTGCCTTCTAGTGTCACTGACATATTTGTGGTTCAGCTGCTGTCTGACTGCTCTGATACTGACTGAACATGTGTGAGAGCCCAGTGTTGTGGTAATGTTAGTCCTGTGTGCGTCATGTACTCAGCATAGGTGGGTGCTGTAGAGGAGGGCGGGATGAAGCCTCACATGTTTACGCTGTTATCAGTTGCAAACAATAATACAATAAAACTGAACCACCTCCAGCTTACTTTCATTGTAGAACCAGTTTTCTCAGAAACTGACCAGCACCAGCCCTGAAGAGCCCTTGTTTGACTTGTAGTAACGTTTGTTTCCATAGGGAAACCAGGAAAAAGGATTGTCCATATATACGTCAATAAAGTGTTATTCATACCGAAAACCTGCCCGTCATCATTGTCCACCTTTGTTCATGAGCAAACAAATGATTTGCCTTGACATTTGCTCAGCCTTTTGGCTGTGTATGTTTAATTACGCAATATATCAGAAATGTGGCGATTCAAGAAGTACAAGATATGGTTTAGTCTTCTACCAGTGCAGGTAGGTGATTAGTGCGTCTGAAACAATGTTAAAACACAGAACAGTGTGGAAAGTGTGTGGTTAACCTAAGCTGAAAAAGATGAAGTTACCCCACTGTTAGTGACTTCACAAATCTGCCTCTTCCTGTCTTCTGTATCTCTGAGGTACAACCAGACGTGATGTACTGAAGCCTGTCACAATCAGCCAGCCGACCACAGAGTCAATAGCACAGGAGCTTCGTCTAAATGGACTCTTGTGCAATCACCAGCATAGGTTACAACCTATCATTAAAGCTACAGTAATCAGTACTTTAATGCCAGTCATTGATCAAATGAGTTAGTTTGATAACACTCAACACACATAACACACATATGCCACAGAACAGAGGCCACCAAGTTGTTAATTATAAGTGTATACCCCTTATAAGAGATCTGTGGTAAGAGCCATGGGTCCACTAACTGGCTGTAGGTGTGAATAGTGAATATGGTTGTCTATCCAGCAGCAACCTCTAAGACTTTAATGAAGCCAACACAGGAGTGAAAGAAAATCATACATATGACAGATCACATCTTATCTTCCTTCATAGATCACCTTTTAAAAGAAGTTCACTCAGAAATCGTCTTTTTCTTTCTTTCTTTCTTTCTTTTTTCTTTCTTTCTTTCTTTCTTTCTTTCTTTCATGATGCCAACACAGGGGAGTTCAGTACTGGCTCAGGTCATGTTGTTGAGGAGACCAGGGCTGGTAGTGAATCCCTGTGTGGTCCTGTGCGAACTTCTGACGGTGGACAGATCACAGTGTGACCTGTGCCACTGTCAGAAGTTTACAGAAAGATGGCTATTCCAGTGATGGGCAGGACTTCATGGTCAGGACTTTAAACATCATGATGGCGGGAACAGACCGCTCTACAGACAGTGACAGTTAAACGTTGTTGTGTTTCTGATTGAATTACACAGATAAGAAGAGATTTAGTGAGCGTAAGGAGAAGGGGAAGAGAAAATCTTCCTGTTCACTGAAAATAATAGTCACTAGAACTTTTAGATCAGGGATTGGCAACTCATTCCACAAAGGGCCGTGTGGCTGCAGGTTTTTCTTCCAATCTATCAAGAGCACACAGTTTGATTAATCAACTGTCTGAAGATGCAGATCAGTTGATTCAATGAGTCACATCTGGTGTGCTGCTGCTGTGGAGCTGCCCACACCTGTTTTACATTATGATGAGTTTTCTGTTACTGTTGGTTATGACTTTTCAATAGTAACTTCCTAGGAAACCTACAACTTACGTGCTACAAATGATGTGCTCACCTCTTCCTGGTGGCAGCTGCAGGCTCACCAACCGGACAGGTTCCACCGTTCACTACTGTTTCACCTCCAAATCAGTGCATCTTCCAGTGGGAGAAGGGAGCAGTGGCTGCTCGGGGATGTCGTCACACGTCTGCAGCCAGGCAGAAATGTCTGTCCTGCTGCTGTATTCTGACAGCTCTCCCCAAGCTTGACAAAATTCATGGGTTTTTGACGGGGACCTGATGGGTTGTTTGCCCACAGTTCTCCAGCAGCTACGCAAGCATATGAAATACATGATTGTGCTGCCACAGTGTCAAGGAGCCTTGCTGTACATGGAGCTGTCTGTTGATTGGTACTGTAACTTAACCATCTCCAATGAGGATAATCTTGGTGGTGGTGACAAATAAAACAGGTGAGATGAAGGAGCAGCCCATAGCAATCCCCACTTTCAAGTATGCCACCATGTTGTGGTGCTTCTACCTTTACGGGAGAAGCACATGTGGAGGTTGTTGATGAATCACATCATTACTTTATGAATAGCACTTTATTGTGAAGGACAAGTCTCTTGGAAACAGGACAAATAGACAGAATAAATGAAATAAATAAATATAAAATATTCCATAGACCATAGAACACAGTGTACATACTCACCCTCCTGACTAATTGCCAGTTAAAAGGAAGGTGTTCGGGGCCACCAGCTGACTTCCTCCAGCTCCAGCAGAGCCACTGATATATGTGCAAGTAAATCTGGGAGAGAAACAATAACATTTTCAGGGACATTTTGTTACTGTTATCACACAACCACTTTTTTCACTCACATATCAAACGCACCATAAAAGATTCCGTTACAGTGTATAAAGGATTGAGCCTGAAGAAGGACCCTTACCAAGACCTCACAAAGGTCAAGGTTTGGTGAGTCGTGGGTCACTAGTTCTCTGGCTCCTGGGGGGAACTTTGATGAGTTTGGTTGTAATACCTTGGTTGTAAATCAATCTTCCTACATAAAATGCCCAGCTTTACAGGAAACATAAACATGTTTCCAGGCTGATACAAAAACAGTTTTGGTTTCTACAGCTAATTCAACTGTTTATATAACTCAGGTGTTTACATTATATCATCAATATTTTAGAGATCATGGCCTCTTTGAGTGGTGGCACTCATTGTGCATATTTACTGTGCACTTTGTTTTTGGCAGGTGAAGTGGTTGTTGTGACTGTTTTAGTTTTAGTTGTGGTGTGTGTGGCTGTTCTTAAAGATCATAAACAGAGTCTTTAAAAAAGCAGGAAATCATTCAATGATCTAGGACAAGCAGACACACTGGTATGTAGGTCCAACTGTGACAAGCAGACGTGTGTGTGTGAGACAGAGAGACAGAGAGAGATAGATAGATAGATAGATAGATAGATAGATTGATAGATAGATAGATAGATAGAGAGAGAGAGAGAGAGAGAGACGGAGACAGAGAGAGAGAGACAGAGACAGAGACAGAGACAGAGACAGACAGACAGACAGACAACCCCAAAGGTTCTTCATCACTGTGAAGTGACAGTTGTGTGAGACAGGGGTTAGGGGACATGTCTAATCTCAGCAGCTGACTTATTTGTTTAGATCTTAAGACCTGTTGTAAAATTGTGTTATTTTTCTGTACAGCCCATTACACTGAACTCAATTCAAAATCTAAGTACAGCATTGATTGTGTTAGAGAGCATGTGATTTATACACCTCTTAAGAAATGACAGCAGACAGTCTGTCATTTCACAAGTCACCACACTCAGTCTGTCATCAATGTATTCATCCACAGGCTGTCACATTTCAACAGATCACATATTTCAAACAGCCAAGACTTTGAAAGTGAAAATAAACTTTATCCTCCATTCATTTCAGGATGAGGAGCAAGGTGCAGGTGAGGTAAAGTCATAAAGTCATCCTATCTGTTCAAAGGCTAAGACACACTCAAAATAAAAAATGGCCATAACTCTCCTTGCAGCAAGTGATGAGCATTTGTTTGTATGTTATGTTGTTTCATTTTATCATGGTCATATCATGGTATAAAAGTTTTCTTTCATTTCTTTCTTTTTTGATCACATAGGAAGATGTGACCTCTGATGACCTGAGGCATTTAAACTAAGTCTTCTTTCTTTCTTTCTTTCTTTCTTTCTTTCTTCTGTGAAATATTTTCTAGGGCTTTTTCATGCCTTTATTATTATACAACAACAGTGAAGTGCCACAAGTTGGATTTGAATCATGCAGTTAAGACTAAAAAGCCTACATGGTACGTGCTCTGGGCTGCCACAGCATCCACACTAGGTCTCATTTTAACCGTATGTCAGACTGAATAAAGTCCTCTCACACATTTTTATTCTGATTTTGCCCTCAGGAGGATTTCTTCTTCTCACACAGAAGATACACAGCCACCTGCTGGTAGTCATATACATTCAACTACCACTGAGCTTCCTTTTCTTTGCTGATTAATTAAACAAGATCCAACTTGAGGTTGTGAGGTAACCAGCATGACAGTGACTCTTCAGTAGACTGCAGCACATCATTCAAGCCACTGAGAGGGCGACTGGGTGCAGTCTGCCACTGGCCTGTACCTCTTGATTTAAGGTCTCAGGTGAAGCTGTAAAAATCACTAACAGATCAAGACTTTTACTTGATTTTCAGTTTTGTTTGTTTATTTTGTTTAGTTTTGTTGATTTTAAAACTGGTAGACATTATGTCACACTTTGATATCAACACACCCAGATGATGTGTAAAAACGATGAAATACTAACAACCAATGTTTAAGATAATCATCAGTTGCACAGTGGTATTTAGACTGTATCAGCAGTCGTTAATGTTCCTGAGGCAGCACGTGGTGTTGTGCAGAGACAGACAGAGCGTAACTGAAACATTCATCAGGGTGAGGCTGTTGTTCATACACCGGCTGGTCTTAAACTCACAGTATGTACTGTATCTCTCAAAACAACAAGGAACCATCACTGTTAAGTCCTTGTGGTTTAGATTCCTTCAGTGTCAGCCCTTCAGTAAATCAAACAAACCTGGTGATTATAACCATCAAAAACACCAAATAAACACATTTAAAGTTTCAGTGGTGCTGTACAGAAGACAGACACATCAGAGTAGACAGCCGAGGATGATGTTGATTGATTGATAGTGTTAAAAAGAGCCAAGGCGTAAAAAGTATATCAGTGTGAAAATTGATGGAAACATCTGGAAAACTTAAGAACACCAATCAACAACGTGCAGAACCCAGAGCTAGTTGTTTTTAGACATTTTAATGTGGGTAGGTTACATATAACTTTAAGGTACATTCACATCACACCATGATAAACATCACAAAAGGTGTTTTATCAGTTGTCCTTTAATTCCTCTTCACATTGTCCTCAGACAGGAAACACCAACATAGGGCCTCACCTGATACAAGCTTATGTTGTGGAAAATACCATTAAAAAACAAACAGTAAAAAAGTTCAGGTACAACAGTTTCATTGTGGTTTCACTGTTCAAGGAAAATCCCCGAGTGCAGGAATGTTAACAGCTAACAGTTCTTTTTATACAACTTTTAGTTCCTGTACACGTGTTGATGTGAAACAATAAATACCAGAAACAAACTGAAGTCATAAACCGACTGTCTGATTTCTCATCATTAGTTAAAGGGGGGCAGGTCTGAACCCCTTTTGTCCTGATGGACTGAATCACCTTGTTATCCAACAAGTTCCAGAAGCTGTTAATGGCTTCATTCTGTGACACCGGACAAGTTAAGAAAGGAAATCTGTGTTTTTTCTACTTCTGCTCCTAGTGGAGAGAAAACAAGTTTCTTTTACAGACCAACACTGAAACCATTTTAACTCTCATCCATGTCACTGTGAGGTCTTCTCTCCACTGACGATCCAGAAACCCAGCATGACATTTGGTGACTACTGCACTTCCCTCTAGTGGTGTCAGCTGTGCACTACATCACACTATAACACCCTTCAGTCAGTGCTGTTAGAGCTTACATGTACATACACTTTAGTTGATCAGTCCAGTTCAGGAAGGTTTTATTATACTCTAAAGGAGCTTTATGCTCAGGAGGACAATTGTCTGCTTTTACTTTATACCATGTTTCCACCACATGGTACACACTCACCTGGACTCTACTTTTGGTACCAGGTCCTTCTCAATGCAGCATAACAATCATAACCATAGCTTCAGCGTGACACACACACACACACACACACACACCTACACACACACACACACACACATACACATTTACAATTGAAGAGGTAACCAAACCTCTAGTTAAGCTTGTACCACTGAGTGGAAAGTCTGTGTCCTACTCACCAGGGACCATATTCATCAAACTGTTAAAAATGAAACTGATGTTTAGTAATTTCTTTTTTTAAATATATGTTTCTGAGCCCACACTTCGGAGAGGTTTTTTAAAATGACACTATAACACAGTACAGGTCATGATAAATAATATCTAGTATGAAGCAACATGTAATTAAGTATAAGGTAGTTTTAAGCAACTATATCCATCTTCACTGTCAGAAGAAGTCTCTGGATAAATCTGATTTTGTTAAGTTTGAGTAAAAGAACGTGTTTACTCAGAGTCAGCTCTTTGAAGAGTCCTAGACAGAGTTTCAGTCTCTCGCTCTGGGAGCAGGCAGAGGTTCAGACAAACCTGCTACTACTTGATGAACAGGTTGGACTTTGTTTGTCTCACCAAGACCGAGTGGAAGAGAAGTGTTACCCAAAAGGTAAAAAAGCTGTTCACACACACACACGCGCGAGCACACACACACACACACACACATTACTGTTTCAACCAGTGGTTCAGTGTGAGCTACTTCCAGTCGTAAGTCTGTGTTATGATGGTTCTAGCGTCTCTGTCTGGTCCCTGCTGGTGTTCACACACTGGTGCTGGTACACTGCTGAGTCCAGTTACACACATACTGCACCATGTGTCAACCATCCACTTCATCAGCTCAACCTGCTTCCCTTCTCATCTCAGTCAGATGTTTATGTCGCGGACATCTGTGGGCGTGGATGAGAGGTCCTGCCCCTCACCGATGTTCTTTGTTTCCATGGTAACTGGGTGTTGCTGTTGTGCCTGTCTGAGGCTGGTTTCCAGCAGCGACTCGATTTGTTCCTGACATGCTCTGAGACAGTCCTACAGACAGTGAGAGTGGAAGTCAGTGTGAGGTCACAGATGGTTTAGTTCACTGAGTGTGTGTGTGTGTGTGAGAGAGAGAGAGTGTGATGCTGTACGTACTGGGTCACTCTTGATGGTCTGTGCCAGCTGCTCTGTCAGCTTCTGTGACATCGTGGCACTGCCCATCATTTTCATCTGCAAGCCCTCCACTGCTGCCACCATGCTGCCTGCTGCCACCATGGACGGAGGGCTGGCTATGAATTTAACATCTGTGGAGCAGAATGTGATGTTAGTGTGGTGGTGTTTACACAGCTGCTGACAAAAACATTCAGAATTCAAACCCCAACAGTCGGAGCAATTTCATTTAGGGGGTGACTTTGGGTTGAGACAACAAACGGAGAATCACATTAATCTGCTTAAAGATGCTGTGCAACTCTGGAAAGTTATCACCATGGTAAGTATTTATCTGTTGCCTTAACAGGTGTGATGTAAACAACACAAAGTGAGCCATTAGGCCTGGTTCAGCTCTGCTGCCACACAGACTCAGGCTACATCCACACTCGTATGCTTTTGATTTGCCCATCCCCACTAGTTCACTAATGAAAGTAGAGACTTAAGGAAACGCTGCTGGACCTGTTTTAGGTTGAAAACTTCAGGATGTGTTGTAATCTGGATGAAATCAGAGCCCTTTGGAAACAGTGACATAGACACCAGTGGTCACTCACTAACCTTGCTGTCTCTTCTAGGGAATTAAGATGTAATGATGAGGACGTCGTCTAGCTACAACTTGATTCTGTTTGACTGTTCACATTGACTTCATTTTCAAAGGCTCTTTAGCTTTTGCTGCTGTTAACACAGCTGACCTGTTGACCTGCCCTCATTCTCTACAAATGTATTATTAATGCATTATTTTAAGTATCAAACTGTGGATTATTATTTCACCTTTTCTCATGTGAGATGATTTAACTAACATCTGTGTTTGTGAACAAAGAGATTTCACCTCCTTTATGTAAGATTGCAGTTGCACACATACCTGTGGCACACAGAGCCACAAAGGTCTGAGCGTGCTTCCTGAGTATGGGTCTGCTTTCCCTCCTGACAGGCAGCCGAGACAGGAAGTGGTCGATGAAGTCCAGAGGGGTCACTGAGGCCAGGTCCCACTTCAGCTTGTTCAAAACCAGCAGCTCCATTTGCTGTGAGAGGAAGAGGTTTGAGAGGGGGACAGATGGGACAGGTTCAAGTGTGATCCAAGCTAACAGATGCAGGAATTAACTAAATATGCTGCTGGGTGTTTTTTTGTCTACTTGAGGGAATTTTGGGGTTTAAGGGGGCACAAGAAGAGAGGTCATAGGTCATGAAAGCCATGTGGGAGAAGACCGAGACCAAGACCAGACCAGGAGATTACCCAAACTCTTAGGAGACATGCTCAAGGGACCATAAATCCATACCAGTTAGACAAACACATGTTTCTCACTAAGACCCCTTGTGGACCAGAGCGTCTTCATGTGATGACCTACCAGCAGCTGAGCAGGTGTGATGGAGTTGTCTGTGTAGATGCACAGTTTCTCAGCCGTGAGTGGGATTGTCTCCTTCAGTTTGGAGGCCAGGAACATACAGGCAGCTCCTAGTAACTGCAGGTGGTTCTTCTTGGTGGGTTCCACAGACAGGAAACGGTCCATGTAGTTCATAGCCAGAGGGAAAACCTCCTCCTCACACCTCTGCTCCTCACACACCTGCACACACGAACCAAACAGACTGATATTAGATGGATAGATACCTAATCCCATCCACATGTCCAGTAGCTCATTGGTCTCTAACCAACAGACCTCAGTGATGTGTTATGTGGATGTGATAGAAATTCTTGACATTTTACTTTTGCCTACACGCAGGTTATCACTGGAAGCGAACAGCAAGGAAAACATTAGTCAGCTGCACAAACATGCTGCCAAACTCCTGTTCTACCCAAAGAAGGTTTACTGGAGTCAGGTCTGGAGACTGGTGAGGTCACTGCCCTGCTGATGAAACCAGTTTGTGTCATGAAGCATGAACCTGCTGGAGGGAGCCATTAAAGATGGCGGTTGTGACCATGGAGCAATGAACAACAACACTCTGCACACTGCAGAATGTGCTGCAGCTAAATGACACGTTAAAGAAGTGAACTGCCATCTCATCCCCTGTTGCTCCAGTGGGAACTCCTCACTGTGCAACAGAGTTTAAGGTCAGTGAGTGAACGCACACACTAGAGATCAACCCATAGTGGATTTTGTTTAAGGAAAAAGCTGATCGCTGATTAATTGACCAATACCCCACAAGAAAGTCAGCGCAGTCAGTCAGAACGTTGGTGATGCAACATCACAATAACCCTTTTTGTCCCTTGCCATCCCCTGTAGAAAAGGCCATGATAATGCAGGTAGCTCAGCTGTACCTCACTTATGTACGTATTAATGTTGAGCTCTGTTTGAATCTAAATGATCTCTGGTACACTATGGTGTAGCCCTGAACTCCTGTAGACATATGATGCAATGGAGAGGATGTAGGCTGACTGTAAGCTGTAGCATAAAACCATAGAGAGACCATTGAGCAGTGCAGAGCAGAGTGATGGGACTGCTGGTCTAGACTGTCCTGTGAGTCAGTTCCTCATGGTGAAGGATGTCCACTGGGTCCTCCCACTCTCCTTGGCATTTGTTGCAGCTAAGACACAGTGGTCTCTTGTTTTTTTTGTTTTTGTTTTTGTTTTTTTGTTTTTTTTAGTTTCTTTTTTCTTACCGTGTGCCTTAGGTGTTTTTTTTTGCAACAAGTGAACATGTATAAGTGAGTCCTGAACTTTAACTAAGATAAAGAGAGAAGCGTTCATACTTAAGTGAACATTTAACTTAAGGAGAAAAGTTAAGGGTGGTTTGCGCAACTGGTTTTCTTTTAAGGGAAACTTTGCTCAGACTCGAAGGAAAATCTTAATTTGAAGAGTGTTGTCCATCTGACGTGTGGTTGTGTCATCAAATGTCGGAAATGAAGGCTGAACAAGCAAAACAAAAAGAGTACAGTAGGCGTCACTCTGATCTAACTACATGCGCATGGAGCTTTAACTGAGGTAAACCCCTTAGGAGCCTCCTACACAAAGGCAGCGCGTGGTCTGCTCTGTCAGGCAGCTCGCGACATTTGCAAAAGCACTTAAAAATGTCTCCATGTTGAACTATGGACGGTTTGAGCAAATCTGTTATTTCATGTCTTTGCAGTGAAGTGAAAGAGACGCACAAACGAATAGAAGCAGTTAGTAATGAAGAAAGGAGGCGGCGGTGCGTTCAGGATGTGTAGCTTCTTACCGCTCCACTTACAATAGTGCCTTTAAACTCATGGTTTTGCGCACTCGTCACACTGACTGTGGTTATAACACAGCTACACACTGTGGATCAGTTCGTTGACTGGTGTTAATATTTTTTGTGCATTGCTCTGAATTTAAACCTGGAAAACACTGAAATTTCTAATAAACCCATCTTGTTCATCTGTTGGTCTGAGCTAAACTTAACCCGACTCGGCACGGCTGGTTCTTCAGGCCTGTAACCTAAGTTCAAGAACGGTTTCATTCATTTCCCCTTGAAGACACTGCATGCATCTCTGATCTTATCCCTCCTTGTGGCTTCCACAGGTAGTTTAACACTGGTGCCAATGGAAAGTCTGAATGGTTCTGAAGTCCACAAACTTTACACACACACACACACACACACACACGAGATAAGGGATGCACTCTCTTTGTACAACAAGTAGTCATGTATAGACTCACTACTCACCTCCAGCACCCAGGTCGCCACTATCCTCCTCATGTACGGAGCTATCTCTCTCTGGACACACTTGAAGTAGTTGGGAGCGGGCAGATACTTGTCCTCTGCCCGCAGGAGCGCACACAGGACCCGGTCAGTCAACAGGTTGGAGTCCCGGTAGGCCCTCGCAGGCCTGTCCCCCTCACAGCACAGCAACTGCGGTTCCATTTACCTTACCCTGTCCGCGGCACCGGGTCTCCTCCAGCTCTCTCCGCCGTGTCTCTGTGGCCACAAACCGTGCGAGCTTTGTCTCTGCGAGCAGCAACACACTACTGGCCGCTCCACATTTTGTGGACTTTCCTTTATTTACAGGAGAAAACCACCTTGAACCGCTGGTTAAGATAGTTATGAGGCTGTGGTAAATGAACTCAGTCCCTGTTTGCGTCGCTGCTATCGCCGTCTTACTTTATTCATGTTCCGTCGAGTTACAACTTTCTTTGTTTTGCTGGACAGGGACTCACAGGACAGACCGGGACAGCAGCTCTGTGAGCAGGGTGAGTGTACCCTCACCCTCCTCCTGCTGCTGGAGCCGCTTTTATCACCGGAGCTCGTCAAGCCAGAGGCAGCGTGAAGTGACGACACATCCGGCTACAGATTTCAAAATAATAGTAATAAAAACAAACAAACAAACATTTCAAATTTTCAAAATGTATTTTGAACAGCAGAAAGGATTTCATATATTAACGTAAATATATAGCCCATATAAATATGTATCTATGTGTGTGTGATAACATTATAGTAATATGTTCTCACATTCCCAAAATGTTTGAAATTAATAAGATAAACATATATAAGCAATAAAATTTCTAGACATTCTGTTCAATAAACATGTACATATCAATTAAATATATATGATATACTAAAGGACAGCCCACACAGATCAAAGTGGGATGACTGCCCACACTGATCAAACAGGTGTAGGTTAAGGGCATCCACCTACAATACTGCACGCAAACAACACCCCCTTCCAACCCTGAACTTCCCTGGCACTGCATGCTATATGTCAGTTGTGGTGTCTGGCTCTCTCCTCATTTCCCCACAACCAGACTTGGGGTAGGATCTCTCCAGACCTCGCCACTCACACCTCCTCCTGTCTCTGTAGACGCCCCAGTTGTTTGCCACTGGTACATGTTAGAGAAAATACACATCACCTTAGTACTTGTCTCAGCTTTACCAATCCAATATAAGATTTCTGTGACTTCTCTCTATGACCCTTAAATGGCCCTAAATCTCAGTTGCTATTGAGAACAGACAGACATTGAGTGGAGCCATGCAGGTAGTACTGTCACCTGACCTAAACCTTTCCTGATGGCTCCTTCCAGTCCTAACCTTTAAACCTGGTAGCTACACACAGCCTCTCCCCACTGCGAGGACTGTCTCTTGCCCCAACCTGATAAGACATAAACTTGAGTGGACACTGCTTCAATAGCATGTCTCGACTGGACTGGTTCTGCTCGACAAAGAAGAACACCATCATACTGGTGCTGATAAAGAAACATGCAGGTCTTAGGAATGGATCAGTGTGAATGGGCTCAGGAGTTCCCAGTCGACAAATCCACTGCTCTACCATGCCCTCTGGGCTGCATCAAAGAGGTGGATGAGAGGTAGACATTAGACAAGCTAATGTCAATCATGGACAATGCCTTTCACTCCCTGCATGAGACTGTAGGTGCTCTGAGCAGCTCCCTCAGCAGCACTCTGCTCTGCTCTGTCACTGACACTTTTTGGTCACTTTTTATCCAGCCACCACTATCAATACATGTTGCTGTTCAATATTTATTGTAACCTGGTGTAATAAATACAAATGTAATCTAAATGTTTTATATAATATATATATTCTGTGTTTTCTACCTTCTGCATGGAAATTTCCCTCTTGAGAGATGAAGAAGGTCTTATAGGCCACTGTCTGAGCTTCCTCAGACAGTGGCCAATAATCCTGTGACCCCCACTGGGGAGGGGTCCACTTCGAAAAGTAATCCTCCATCGACAACATACACTCATTTTGAGTGGAGGTCTCTGGCAGCAGCACCAAAATGTCCGATGCTACCTGCTCAAACAGCCTTAAGACAACTGTGGCCTGAACAGGAACACACTACTGCTTACCTGTGGTCTTCTGGGAAACTCAGTCTAAACATTCCCGGCACCAACACTTAACATCACCAAATTAGCTCCTAGAGCTAACTAGATCCAGTAAAAAGCACCTGTTTTAACACTTTTGGCTCCCAGGACTGGAGGAAAATAACCTGAATGTGTTTAGCTGCAATTACATTTACGGGCTGTAGCTTCACCAGTCAAGCAACTTGTATCTGCAACTGAGCCCACACAAGGGCAAACATCTGCAACTCCCTGGTTGGCCACAGGCACTCATTCCCACATCGCTTAAAGGGACAATAAGGCTTTTGGATGTGGGGTTGAGTAAAACGTAGTCATATGTAGTTGGTGCATTACCTGCAGCAGATTCTATTCAGCACCCATTTAGAGGAGCCAACAAGGAGTACAGGCAGAGTAGCAGAGCCATGCATTGCTGTGCAAAGGATGATGGGAAAATGCTGAAACATAGCTAAACATTCTGGAAAAGGTACTTTCCCTGGGTAATTCAAGCTATACATGCCCTGAGAACAAATGACCCAGTGTGACACCAAGTTAGACTGCATCAGTGACATGGTATCTACACCTCTCTTAGTCTGTTCTGAGAGATGGAGCAGTGTGTTACCCTGACAGGTGCTGTGCTCCATGTGAAAGACAACATAAATACGATGTTGTCTCCTCCACCTTTCTCTCTGAGTCATCATGTAACATGCTGGAAATGATTGCTGGTTAACATGTTGCCTAAATGGATCATATTCCAGTTGCTGTTTCACATTTTTTCCATTGTGATGACAACATGAACAAAAAAACATATCAGTGACATCAATACAGCTTTATTGTAAATTCAGCAATACTGTGAGTTGAAACCAAATGACACAGACTGAAACCAGGTCATACTAGGAAGAATTACATTGTGGCTTTCCATTAAAAACAGTTGTTAACAGCAGCTTTACAATAGTTTTCAGCTACATCCTCATGTTTGCACATTGACCACACACAGTCCAGACATAATCCAGGTTCTTACTTAGAGTATTATCCTTACATAGGATTAGTTGACACTAACAAATATATTTAACACAGACATTTTGTGCCTGTAAATGGACTGATTTCAAGGTGTGGATCGTCTTGGGAGAGACACAGAGACAGAGATCTATGTAGCTGTGTCCCGCTCTGTCTGTGTGTGTGACCTTTAGCCTCAGTTTCTCATGGTGGTCGGGTCCAGGGTCATACCCTGGACACTGCATACAATGGCTGCGTTTAGATTCTATTGCTTCATAGTGATTGATCCTTCTTACAATAGAGGGTGATCTGTGGTGATCAGCTTCGCTAACCTTCTGTTGTCCATTAATATTGCTGGAAGAACTTTTCCTTGCATAACTACAGACAAGGACTCAGACAGGACATTACAAATAATGGCTCCATAGCTGTTCTCTTCTTGTTGCAGTTCTCTTCTGGATGCTCTCAATGGTGTTTTTAATCCAGATAATCCAAGAAAAGAAACCTTTTAGTTTCTACCACTTGTTGAAGTGACTTCATATTTACCTGCCCCTGGATGTACAAGAAAATTATACTAGACATTAAATCCCTGGTCTGTGCCTCTGATTCAATTAATCTAAATATAGCTCATCCATTGTCTCAAACTTATATTCACAGCTTTACACAGATGTTACGATCAGAGCAGGCGGACAATGATGGAGACGCAGCTAAAGAGTGTGTGAACCCAGTAATGATGCTGAAGATGAATGTGGTAGAGAGCACACAGAGGTCTCCATGCTGAGGGATCTAACCACACCATCTTTCACTGGAGATAAAGGAAAAGGAATGGACCTGACACAGTAACTTCATAGAGACTTAGAGGGAGAGTAATGGGCCAAAGTAACAGGCCACTGGTGCAGGGTCCCTTAACTTGAAGGGACACAAAGTTTATGCAAGATTTTAAAGTGGTTACAACGTGGGAAACAAGAGCCAATCAAAAACTGACAATTATTTGAATCCATAAAGAAAAATAGTTACATGCTACATGACTTTTATGTCAGTGTATACACTCTCTAAATGCATTGAGACAAATACAGTAAGTTTCTAACATACATATGTGAAATACCCACAGAAAATGTGTTTATGTACATTTATGAAAACATTTATATGATGAATATGTATGTAGTACACATGATGTTGATGATATGTATTTGATTGACATATTCAAGTTTATTAAAACAACATACAATTATCTATGAATATATGAGATTTTTATGTCATATATTATATATTATTATTATTATCACAAGGCATGACTGCTGTGTGTGTGTGTGTGTGTGCGTGTGTGTTGAATGAGGGAAGGACGCTGCCAGTGGCTCTCAAGCACGTCAGCGTCTTTTAAGTCCCTGAATGGCCTCCTATCACGGCTATCAAGTCTGGACACCAGGACAGAGAGAGGACCAGGGTGTCTTCCCAAAGAATCTGCCCTTCATCCCCCACCACCAGCCCCACTCTCTTTCTCAGCCTGGGGGGATGGTGCTGTGCTTTGTTTCCTTTGGGGGGGTTGAAAACTGAACAATTTACTGCAGCATTTTTAGAAAACACTGGCATTTTGAGAAGAACGCAGGCTATTGTGTGGATTCATCTGCCTCTTACACCACACTATTTTTAGTAGAGGTAAAAATGTACATTGTGCTCCTGATTAAAGATTTAACACTTGTGACGGCCCTTGGCGGCCTATAGCACACGGCTGTAACACACTTAATTAAATTTAGAAGTGTGGGTCAAAGGCAGCTGGAAGTTTAGATGGTATGTGAGCCTCACACACATGCAAATGTTTGGCTATACTTCACAGTTAGTGAATATATATATATATATATATATATATATATATATATATATATATATATATATATATATATATATCTAGTTAGTGTTACTTTACAGTTGGTGCACAAAGTTGTTGTAGATCAATAAAATGCTCCAGCACTAACTGTATCTCTCTCTGTCTTTTTTATCTCTACAAAACACAGAAGTCTTACTCAAGCCACCACTGGCTTGTGGGATATGTATTTCTCTTTAGACAGGAGCTAACCTGGCACTTCACTCCTACTCTCTGCCCATCTCACTTTTAAGCAAGTTTATATATGTTGTTAAAAGCCCTCTTTCACTTCATTCTTAAATGTTTCATTTATTTCATTTTCAGTGGTAGCACTTGTTGCCACGCGAGGAGCTGCAGTAAGTGCTTTATCTAATAAATACAAAGGCATGGCAGGGATCTACATATTGATTTAGTCCCATAGAAAAAGGTGAGAAGTAGCTGCTGGGAGTTTCAGATGATGAAAGCCTGACTTTAGCCCAACACTAGATCTTGACAAGTTTGCAACTGACCCTGAACCTACATCAGTATTATCACTGTTTTAGATGGTACACTGTGAAAGTACCCAAGAAGAAAGAGTTGAAAGAAGAGAAAGAGATTGTTTTCTCCTAAAAGCTTTCTAAACCCAGGCTACAAACACAATAGAGCGTAATGAAAAGATGGATAGAGTAATTGTCCTGTTAAGTGATCCGAAAAGACAGGATGGGGAGGGGGCAGAGTGGACGTCGGTGTGTGTATCTGTGTGTGTGACACAGCATACTGAGAGGCCAAGGTTGCTAACAAGAGGAAAACCCCAAGACAATACCCTCCTCAGTGGGTGCCCCTCACTCTGTCTCCAACCCCCAGAAGACACAGAGGCAGAGTATGGACACCAGAGGAGGATGGAGGAGGACCAGTTCAACACCAATTCAACAGTTGAGCCATAAATTCTACCTCTTCAAAGATGAGGTCCGGTTTGAAAAGATGCTGTCAGAGAGGTCATGTGTGTAAAACTGAGAGATTTACACACATGAGGAGGAGGAATATTAGAAGCACATTTCAATATAATGCAATTCAGCATGACATCGTTGACTACAGCCATTAAAATGTTTTTATTTGTACTTTAGTTGTTTGCTTACCAGTCTTAGCCTAGAGCTGATAGTGACATGTTTCTTTGGAGACTGGTGAGCAAAGTGCTGCTAATGCTAATGTTAGCTATGTAGCAATAGCCATTCTTACAAATGACTCCTTTAAATATCATTTTAAAAAACAAGGTTTTATGACATACAGGCAGAGGTTGTGACACAGAGACAAAATTATCATTGCATTGATGTAAATACATTCACCAAACACAGCGCCACAGTGCCAAATGGCACATTTGGAGATTCCGCCTGACTACTGTACTCTGCACTAAAACCTCTGTCAGTCTGCTCTGCTTCTCTTTATTAGCATACATTTTGGAACAGGTGATGCTCAGGTGTTTTACTAGGGTTTGCTACAGATTTTGAGCTGCAACTGCATCGTTCCAAGGGGATACTCATTCTAAAAGTGTGGTTTTAAGGCGGAAATCTGATTTTCCCATTCTTTTTTGGATTAAAAAAACAAAACAAAATAACAGTTTATGACAGTGAAAGCAGGATCATCTTCATTAATGAACCACCTTATGATGTCTGGGGCCTGAATACAATCAGCAGAAGTAAAGAGCTAATGGCAGACTATAAACCATCTACACCACAGTCACATGACTTCAGTGTCACCACCACTAAATTTGCTTAACAACCTAAGTAATATACAGTTTTTAAGAGTGTCAACAGAAACACGGTGAGGCTGTGACTGGTGACTGGATCAGTCCTGTGTTCAAAGTGCCGATGTTTAACATCTGTGACAAGCTAACGTGTCAACTAATGTCAAGGGGTCCAGGACTCAGTTCTGCAGAATGTAGTAATGTAGAAAGTTGCAGCGCAATTTTTTTTTTACCCACAATTCATCAGTTTTAGTGACATGTTTGTTACTTAGTGACCAAGTTGGAGCTTGACAGAAGTGTGAAACAGTCCTCATATTAACAGCATTCACTCCAGATGAACAATGAATGCTGACTGTGGCTATGACAGATGTTCTAAAATGTAAAGGTAGTTGGAGACATGATGACATGTCTTAAAATAACAGTGAGTTATCAGTTTTAGTTATGTCATTACACACGATTATGCAACAGTCCATATGCAGATGCTCCTTATCCATAATCTTTAACTAACAACAGGATATCCTTATGGGATTAACATTGAACAGCATATGGTTCATATCCTCCACACACACACACACACACACACACACACACACACACACACAACACACACACAGCTCATCACTGGCGTTGAGCATGGCCCCATTTTCCTAAACACTGGTGTAAGAGGCAGATGACTGGTTCCTCTTGGCCCACTTACAGAACAATAGCTAGGCTAAAGGTCACATACACAAGACTGTGGGAAGAGAGTGGAGGACAGAGAGAGGGCACAGGATGGTGGGATGGATGGAGGGGGCTGGGATGTACAAGACATGCAGAGACAATGATGATGCTAATACCATTTGTACAACTGTAGTAGATTGTATATAGTGAAGTACTTAAAGTTTCTGTGACCCCATGACCTTTCCTCCAGTAACACCATTAACCCAAAATTTCGTCCTCACAGACACATCGATGCAGGACAACATATCAGACATTTCAATGTGTTTTTAAATAAATGAGCCATGAACAGCAGAGATAGAGGTAAAGGTAAGAGGGTGCATGAGTGTGAGTGGGAGAGAGAATCAGAACAGTATGAGTCATAGGGGAAACGGTCAATGCAGGTCCTTTGATCTTATCTCAAGTTATCAGCACAATGTGAATAGCCTCCTCATAAAACAACCCTCTTTTACACAGACACGGCTCAATGCTGTGTGTGGGTCTGTATTTATGATATAGGCTGAAGTCTAAATGGCAAACATGCTTGCAGGAAGCCCTTTTATGGAGTTCCTTTTCATTTGACACTTCAACTACTTTACTGACTGTATCCTGTGACCTATTAAACAGAGACAGACATAGAAGAAATGTTTTAGCCACATAGTGAAAATACAGATTGAATTAACAGTTTTTCTAACAGTACTTGCAGCAGCAAAGCTATAGGCTTAGTTATTATATTAAAAACTTGTACACATCAAATGATATGGGCCTCAACAAAACATATTATGAATACAATAGTCTGAAGGCCTGCCAGCAGCAGCTGGGGTGGAGGGAGTATTGAAAAGAATACTGTAAATTTGTGCAAGTGTGCAAAATGATATTCAGTTACAAGTAAAGTACTGGTGTTAAAAATTCATCTTCAAAAAGTCTTTTTCAAAGTTTAGTCAGAGTCTGGCTTTGTTTGGATGTGAGAAGTATCTGATGCAGGCAGAGCTCTGTTTAACTTGAAAGATGGATTCTTGGTGGATGGGAAGAAGTGAGGCAGCTCCATCTTTTTGTCTGTGGACTGTTCAAACTGATGCATAGTTCGCACCTAGTATTGTGGCATTGTCTGCTCACTGGACTCTCCTGTCAATAACTTGTCCCTCGACAGTCGGCAACTGCAGCCACTGGCATGGCATCAGCCTTTTGTTCATGCCAAGCACAGTCTTTACCAAAATTGTCATACAATGAATATTAGAGGACATGAATCTCCAACTTAGAAAAGAAAGAGCAAGATTCTAGAGAGGTATAGGATGTATTGACCAAATATTCACATTATGTTACATCATTGCACAGTGCAGAGACAAATGTATATGAACTTAATGGATGGATCCACAGAAACCTTGATTGTACTGTGTGACAACTTTACATGCCAAAATGGAAACAATGGAGTTCTGTGGTCATAACGGGTGTTAGGTGATGCCTGCACTCCTTTTCAACATAGCCATAAACAGGGTATGCCACTGAAGACCAACCAAGAGGCATCAGATGGACCCTTTTCACCTGTGAATGGGTAACAAAAGTAATTCATCAAGAAAAGGTGAAATCGTCCCCAGCAGTTATACAGAAAAAAAAAAAAAACAAGAAAATGTTAAGAGGTGGGAATCCAGGACACCACAAATCTCCAGCCAAGTACATCAGAAATCAGAAAATCCAGAGAAGGAGAAGAAGAAACCCAGGCAACACAAAAAGGTGAAGAAACAAAACACTAAGAGGGCAACATGGAGGAGAGACATGTTGGAAGGTGAACAAACAAAATGATGAGACAAACTGGAAAACACAGGAGGGAGCGCTCGACTAAACAGACAAGAGTTCATCACCAAACACACCACACAGGTGTGGGAGACACAGACAAAACTAGACACAACAGGGCAGGAAGAAGAAGACCACAAAAAGTGATTTTCAAAATAAAACAGGAAAACTCAAACTGAACTCAACAGGAGAAAACACAAAGAACATGATTCTACCAAGCAGAACAATAATCTAATCACACATTTTTCTGTCTGAAATGTCTGGCCCATGTTAAAACTCCACACGATGTGTGAAGTGAACTTCATGTGTAAACTTGGAGGGGTAACTCTCTGATTCACTCTGTCATCAGTAACACCTTGCACACATGGCTCAAGTCTGAAAGACTCACACATAATGAAGCAGAACTGTCCCCTCTGTCTCTGTGGAGCAGCTCAGTAGCTAATGAATGCAGGCTGACTGTTCCCCTGTGTGCGCCCCGCTCTCAGCTCTTTGTTGTGTTAACACAGACGTGCCGGCTCGTGGAGCAGCTGAACACTGAGAGGACAGACAAGACAACAAGGACAATGATGCCAGCTGATGCCAGCTGCCTGCCTGGCAACCAGCCTGGCTTGTGGCTCGTAATTTGGAGAAGTTTATAGTGTGTGTGTGTGTGTGTGTGTGTGTGTGTGTGTGTGTGTGTGTAAATGTTATAACTCAACTAGTGGCCTTCCCATGTTATTGGATTAAAAAGCATCTGACAGAAACATTTAAGCCAAACTCTATGAATCTTTGACTGTTGTTATGATGATGTTATTTAGAAATAATGTGCAGTTCATGAAGCTCTGTTTGTGCCTACATGTGTATTCAGACACTGAGCCTTGAAAAAACTCATTGTGCCTTGTGTAACTTTGGCCCTGCTCACAGCTGCTTTTAAAAAAGTTGTCTCAGTGAAATACAAGACTATACGTTGTTTGTTCAGCAGTTTATCATGACTCATAATTACGATTTCTTTAAGACGACATCTAGTGGTTGTAGTAATTATGACAGAAATGGAGGGAGAAATGCGATGATGTGAAGAGTGTGAATGGGTCAGTGTAGCAGAAGGTTGTGTAGGTACAGTAGGAGTGATCAGGCAGCCCCAGGACTTTCATGCAGAACAGTGAGGTTTGATTCTCACAGGAGTCATATTAACGCAGAGTGAACTGAATCTTTCTCTGATCTTTTTCTAACTTCCAGCTAAGAGTCTTTGCTGCATAACTCTGACTTGCAGTTTTTGACAGTACAGTTGCTGTGTTTATCACGGTGACCATGACAACTGTGGTACATCACATGTGGTGCTGTAGGTGTGAAGTTTCAGGAAATTCTTGTGTGTGAGAGCAAAAGAGAGGGCAGCATTCATTTATTTTCTCAATGAAAATATGGGAGTGTGTTTAATTAATGTCAGAGGACATCAGGAGAGTAGGTGGGCCTTCAGTGTGGTCAGTACACTTGTGTTCACACTGCTAAAGGACTGATGCTACCTTTGGCCCAGGCGACCTCTGACCGATGATCTAAGACCAAGTGGTAAGCTCAAAAGTGGTCACCTCAAAATATAGGTGTGAAGGCACCTAGGACGCATTGAGGACATAACTGAGACCTGAGATGAGGTGGTCTGGACCATAAGATACTGTTGATTATTATTTTGCAGACACTTTGTGTTGATTATGAGAGGCACAAGTTGGTATACTTTAGAACAGTGTCATTAATATACCATCTGATTGATAATCTGATGGCGGGGGGGGGGGGGGGTTAATAAACTGCTGCGTAAACTAGATTGACTTTTAACAAGAGAGCAGTGTACCGTGTCTCAACATGAAGATCTCAGTGACTCAGGACATCAGTGACACTGACTCAAGTTGGAGTTCAGATCCCCTGTGAGGACCACCTTCAGATCTGACATCACACAGTGTCGTCTGTGCTGGGTTTTATCTCCATTCTGCTCTGTTTTGACAAAAAGCAGCACTGGTTACTGCTCTGAACTCAGAGGACAACCTTGTCAATGGGCTTATAGACAAGGAGGTGTTCATCAGTGACACACACCAACTGGGTGTCCAGTCAGAGCTGCCCCACAGCAGGTGCAGCCTTTGTCTTCGCCTCACAGATCCCATACAGTAGACCCCGTGGCCTCATCAACCTCCCTCTGTGTGTGTGTCCACGGCTGCATCTATGAATATAACTCTGTGGCTGCCTGTTCAGTGACATTCTGCCTGTCTGTGTAATGATGTACTGCTCATTTTAGTCTAACCACATGAACACTGTTGCGTTACAGTCAGTGAACACAGAGTCTGCATTAAGCTCAACACTGCTACACTCTGATAATATCCAGAAACCCAGGTACATGTGTCACTGGTGAACTGTATGCCACTTATACAGTATGTTGGCATACATATCCAGAAACAACACTTTGTTTGATGCATTCCTTTAAAGAGAGACTATGCTGGATTTTTACCTTAATTAAAGCTCTCTGCCTTCCACATACCATCTCTTGGCCAAAAACCAACCTTACAAGATCAGCGCCTCTGACCTGGTGTCCCACCTCTTGTCTGGGCTGCACCACTACACAAACATGCCCATAATCAATAATCTCTTGTTTATGACAGGTAAGACTACACGAATACGAATATGAATTACTTTATTAATGCACATGGCCGGGGTGGGAGTGGGGGGTTAGCAAAACCGTGAAAAAGCAACCAGACTTGCATAGTTCCGGTTTAAGTTGATCATGGAAGTACAACAGAGTACAAGTACAGAATGAAAGAAAGGCAGGCACATCAAGTGGGAGTTCAGGTCATTCAACATGTGGTTGTGTGAACTACTTATGTACAGTCAGTGTGTTACCTGCTGTACAGTCAGTACAGTCAGATCAGTTACGACAAGCAGTAGGAGCACCGGTACAGGACTGTGGACAGGAACACCAACAAATTGAAGAAGTATTTTTGCCACCGACATTGGTGACATGGGTAGTGGGGCAAGGAAAACAGGAAATACAGACATAAAAACTTTAGAAACCAATAATATTGTGACATAGAAGTGCGACCGATTCCAATCTGATTCTGGCCATTAGAAGGTCCTACCTCTGCATAGAGGTCCAAATTCCACAGTAAGACAGGATGTTATACCTTTAATATAGAGCATGTAGCAGGTCTGGATCAAATGCTTCATAATGACACTTAGAGACCCAACAATCCAAACATGATTGAGTCATGATCTGAGAGTGACAACCCTGGCTCATCAACATTGTTAACAAACTCCTTGTAAGTTAACAGCTGCTAATGCTAATGTTAGTTGACTTGTTATCACTGACAACAGGAGGCCACAGTTAAAACTGATCAGTAACAAATAACACATTTTTATATGTTTATGTATGAATTCAATGGACTACAACAAAACATAAGACCATGTGGACACTGAAGATTCAATTGATCTTGCATATTTGAGTGGACGACCTGTGTGTGTGTGTGTGTGTGTGTGTGTGTGTGTGCATGGGAAAAACGTCTGCGGTCCATCACAAAGCTGCAGGACATGCTTGATAACACACATTAATTTTATATGACATTATTCAGCTGATGCTGAAGCAGGCCATGCCACCCGCTGAGGCTCAACAAGCAGCAGCATCCTCTGACGCCAAGCTCCCCTCTCCTTCTCATAGACACTTCTCCTCTTGATGAGGCCGTCACCCTCCTCTGTCACCACTGCCACCACCACAAACTGAAATAACCTTCACATTTTGTCAGGTTGAAGGTGGCCAGACCTATAATTGCAAATGTCCCTGAGTGATTGACTGAATGATGTTTGAGTGCAGCAGTCTACTAAACTCCTGTGCT
This sequence comes from Caranx ignobilis, assembly GCA_021432705.1. Classification (NCBI taxonomy): domain Eukaryota; kingdom Metazoa; phylum Chordata; class Actinopteri; order Carangiformes; family Carangidae; genus Caranx; species Caranx ignobilis. Next base: position 67,217,456 of record MU269990.1, on the reverse strand, counting down.
TTCCCAGCAGCTCAGGAGCAAAGAAGCACTTCCAGTACAATGGAGGTGAGAATATGAATCTTTCATTACATGTATCAATATGACTAAAGGAGGCAGACGAAGAGCTAAACCGAAGACACACTGAGCAGAGAGAGAGAAGTCATCAGTAACTCTACATATCAAACAGAGGGAGTTAGACCTGCCTCTGATGTCAGTCTGTTACGTTCTGGATTAAAAGTGAATAAAGACTAAACTATTGTGGTAGAGGCTGAGCACATGCTCAGGGTTTAGTCTTGTTCTTAACTGTGTATCTTCTCTCTCTCCTATTTTTCTGTCTCTCTTTCTCACTGTGACTGATGACACTGACTGAAGACATTAACTTGAAAACAGTCTTGTCTTCCAACTTTTCTCTGAGTGTTTACAAGTCAATTCATCTCTTCAGTTACAAAATCAATATTTGACCAAACAGTCCCAACACATGAGGTTTTTACATGGTGCTGTTACAGTACTCCCATAGTCACCACCACCACCACCATCATCATCATCATCATCATCATCAGTCTCATCAACCGTAAATACTCACCATCACAATCTCTCCTTAGTTTAGAAGTAACTCATCCTCATCCTCATGATGTATCAAGGCTCATAGTGGGTGGGGTGTGTCTGTGGGGGGGCCTGCCTTGACCGGTTGGGTTTGAGAAGAGAAAGAGAAAGAGGGGGTGGGGGGCAGTGAACAGCTGTATGAATGAATGTCATTTGTAAAAGTGAAAATAATAACATTTATTCTTCTAAGTCATGCTGTTATTATTGTACCCAAATACTAAGAATACATGTCAAATATGCATGGCTGGAGTTGGTACATGTGAATCGTAAGTATGGAAGTAGACGGAAAAAGACACAGTAAGACTCTACCTTTGGGTTTCTGTGGTGACTGGTGAGTCCTGAGGAGGGTCACTACATCACCCGGCCTCCAGCAGCACCTGTTTCATACATGATGATGCACACATGAAACTGGCAGATAACATGAAACCGAATTACTGCTGTGAAATGTGTCTGGGAGGAAGTTGAGTGGGGAATATGTGGACACAGGGGATAGAAAAATAACTTTAAATAAGGGTTTAGCAAGAATGTGGTGCTTGGGCAACAACAAAATAAGTGACAACTTTTCATTTCAGTCAACTTTCCCCTATTTCCTTCATCACACTTTGATCACATTTCTCTCTTTCATTCTTCCAGTTTTATTTTGAAAATTACAAATGAAAAATGTATAGTCTACCAGAAGTCCTTCCAATTGGACTTTATTATGCAGATGACCTGTCTTTGTATCGCTCAGCATGTCACAGCACACTCTTTCTGTGTCACTCCTCACCCATATGATGGCCTCACCCATCCTGCCACAGCACTCTGGGTTTCTCATACCCATCATCTTTCTTTCTTTTTTTTCTCAGCCCATTAAACCATGGTTCAAGCCAAGCTGTGCTGTCTCTTTGTTTCCACTACGCTTCGATCGATCTGACATGGCCCGCGGCCTCCAGCGGCATAATGGCCATCAAGATACACAGGAACTCAGCACAAACTGACTGGCTTAAACAATACCAGCAACAATACCATCACATAAGGACAATACAGGCCAGACAGATTTCAGTGAACAATGGTGTATGCTGCAGTGTGTGTGTGTGTGTGTGTGTGTGTGTGTGTGTGTGTGTATTACCAGTATGCCCAGCAGGTTGCACAGGGACCCTCCCTTGTCAGTGGTTTGCTAAATTCTCTGTATTGTTTAACCACATCCCATCTCCTAATCACTCTGACAGCCACACACACACACACACACACACACACACACACACACACACACAGATAGCTCAGACTGTGGTGAAATATAGGCCAAATTATGCTTTGTTCAGATTGTGGGTATTTGCATTTCACACGTCATGGATCTAATAATTGATTTACAGCTGGGCATCAAAGTTGGAGGTTTTGACAGAGTTTTATAAAACCTGAAATCTTAAAAAAAAGACAATATTGGAATTTTTTTCCCTTTAAAAAAAAACAAAACCTTTTTAGTTTACTACAGCATCTCAGTTGCCAGTTGGATGGAGCTTCAGTGCTGTAATATCAGGCTGAAGGTGTCTGACGCTGTAGCTGGTTGTTGATGGATGGATGCAGTTTAAATGTTGTTGGACTATATTGGCAGTGAGACAGTAAGCCATTTAAACCTCCCTCTCTCTTCTGTCGCATCAGAACAATGAGTCATTATTGTGTGTGTAGTGCCTATTAATACACTTCAGATTTGTGTAATATCCTTGGATTAGTCATAAAAACAGAAGGCATGAAGGATTGTGCAGGATTACATCAAAATGGGACATCGTCATCTGCCGAGACAGCCAACATCCAGCGCTGAGCAAACTGGCCTGAGATCTGAAGGTGGCCTCAGGTCTGTGTGACAAAAGTCCCACAGCAGCAGGTCGATCAACCGCTGTGCTCACTGATACAAAGATGGACAGATAACATCTCCAGTCCAGAGCAGCCACACAAACTCCTGCTTTTATTACAGAGATGACAATGGTTACTCAGAACATTTGGGAAGAAGAGAGTAAATTCTGACAGATCAGCAGAACTGGCTGGATGCCTGAAAACGTCTCAAAGGTTTAGTGACATTACCAGCCCAGTTCTTCTATCAGAAAGTGAAATTGAGACACAGACACAGATAGTGTCACTGCTTCTGTGACACTATCTGTGTCTCAGTTTGTAACTAAACATTAATGATGTGCACAGTCTTAGTGATTCTCACTTGTATATTGTACTTTCTCCTCCTCTGCTTCTGATAACAGAGGAGGAGGAGAAAACAGTTATTATCAGTTTCAGAGTTTCAGAAATAAATCATTTAACTTTGTTGATCAGTCTCTTCCAAACATATCGCTGTGGTTATTAATTAAACCACAATTAACCTTTACAATAGGAATACAAAGAGGAATGTGTCTGAAAACAAAACTATTCCAACTTCCTGGGCAACTGTAGATTATATATTTCCTATCTTTCATAGTAAAACCTGTGAGATAAGATGATGATGATACTTTTCCTTCTGATATCAGCTCTGCTGTTAATAAAGAGTGAGAGGGGCATCAGACTGGGTTGTCCTGACAGTGAAACACCAGCCTGAGCCCTCTCACTGTCACCTGCAGCAGCAGACACTGACACAGTTCAGACTGGAGAGCAACGAGCAGCTCAACGGCCTGATGTTTCTCAGAGGCTGGAGGAGGCTGAAACACAAACACAGAACAAAACCTTACTGCCTCACCTCCACCTCTGGTCTCAGCTTATATCAGGAAATATGATCCATCTCTCTTGAATATATAGGTGACACTGACCTTTGACCTTGAGTTGTTGTTACAACTAACCCAGATTCTTGTAGCCATGAAGTTGCTGAACTCACAGCTAACTGCTTCAACATCAGCTCTGACAACTACTATTATTCAAATAGTAGTACTACTATTTAAAACAGTTTGTGCCTGCCACAGGCTGCAGCTTCCTCACATGTGGAGTTAGGACTAAATTGATCAGGTATACACTGAATCTGGTGTTTTAAACTTGTGTCTAAATGGAGAAATCAGTGTTACAACTCCCATATTGCTCCACAACCATTCCCAGTCTTTCCAACTGAAAGGTGCCAAAATGAACAATGACATTAGCCATAATGTCCCATAAAAGTAGATGTCCATGTGTAGTGTGATTATAGATCAGGTCTAGTTTCTGTATTGAAACTTTGGAAGTATCAACAGTGTCTGAACCCCTCACCACCTGGACCATCCAACCTTGTTTCTGTGATATGAACAGGAAATCTGCTCTATTTTTATTAGATCACCCAAAAAATTACAGGGATGACTTTTGGGTTTTAAAATACTATCTTCAACAGCACCTCAAATATAACATAGAGGAGTGAAATATGAGACCTTTAAAGAGGAACTATGCAGGATTTTTACCTTGAACTATGTTACATTTTTACCTCAATTAAACAGCTTTGGAGAAATTGTGATATTGTGTAAAATAAATGACTTGTAACTTGTTACAAGGAGAATGGAGGCTCTCTGTCCTTCCACTCAGCATCTCTTGGCTGAAAGTCAACCTTGCAAGATCAGAGCCTCTGACCCAATGTCCTGGCTCTCATCTCAGCAGCACCGTGACACAAATGTGCCCCACAACCCGTAATCTCTTGTTTATGACAGATAAGACTACACAGATATACACATCGTAACACGTATAAATAACATAAATCGCCAGATTCACTGAAAACGAATGCACATGGCTGGGAGGAGGGTTAGCAAAACAGTGGAAAAGTGACTGACTTGCATAGCTCCCCTCTAAAAGGTGGTGTGATGTCATTGTCAAGACTAAAACATCCTTGTATCTGCAGGAAATTAAAGAAAACTTATTGATTACAGTAGTGAGACAAATACCCCCATGATCCTCTAGTGCCCCATTCAGGACAAACTGTGTGATCTACAGCTGGTAATGGTACTGGTACTGTACTGGTACTGTACTGGTTCTGTAAGGTTGAAACCATCAGCTGTATGATGTTCCTCTTTGGTTCCTGTTTGGTTGTGTCTCAGATATGAGGTGTTGGTGACTGGAGGTGGAAATGTGCAGATACTGTCAGATGACACAGTTCCAGAGTCAGTGCAGCACCTGCTGCTCTGTGTGCACCATGTGGACATCTGGTCCATTCACTAAACCAGGACAGCTTACTCAGATCTGTCCTGTGCTATTTGCCCATCTGCTTTTTTTTTTGATACTGCTTGGTAACACTGTGTCCATTCAACTCAATTTTACACACACTAGAGCTTTCACTTATGATGACAGGACATAATAATGATGGAGTGACAGAGGAAGAGCAGCTTCTCTGTTTCCACCCATTAACATTATTCTGGGTTTGTATTATTACTGAAGCTGCTATGATCATATACAAACATCTCATCCCCAACAGTTCAACTATTCACCACAAAACGACTAACACTGGTGGTGTTTGTGTTCTAATGATTAAGGATGTAACCCAACAGATTAGTTAAACACACACACTTGCACACACACCTACCTGTCAGAAACAGCAGTTCACCAGAGACTTAAGCTGGTTTGAGATTAAAGGAACAAACTAGAGACCTCTTGTACTGTGAAGCAGGTTGTAAGGCTATCGAGGTAACTTCAGGTTTAACAAATGTCTCAATATGACCTCACCTGTAGAGCTTTCTCTTGGTTTTCCTGTTTGTCTGGAGTCAACAGACCTTTTAAGACCTCCATCCTGCAGGACCTCCCCTCCCCCTTGGTCGCTCCTCAGCACTGAAGTGTCTGAATGATCACTCGGTGCTGTCATCGCTTTCTGTGCGAAGTAACACACAGCAGCTGTGTGTCCTTCATGTCTGACATGAAGAGGATCCTCCTGTTGACTGTATAGGGTTGATACAGTCCATATTATTCTTTTAGCCCCCGTTAAATCCCTGCAGGTCATCAGTGTTCTTCTCTGAGGTGTTTCTATTTAAGTCACACCTCTCTGTTAAACAGGTCAGTTCAACCTGCTTCTACAGGACAGGACATGTACCGGCCTACTTCTCTCCACTGCTTCTGGGTGGTTATACACTACTCACAAAAGGTTAGGTGTATTTGCCTTCTGGGTGAACTTTATGGAAAATGTAATAAGTCCATGCTACAGTGATATTATAACATGAAGTAGGGCAAGTAAGTAGAAGTATGGAACGGTGATTTCTTCATCTCAAACAATGTATTGAAACAAAAGCTAACAACAGTGGTGGGTACACCACAACAAAACATGTCAGTAAGTTGTCATGTGACCAAAGGACGTCCACTTATCAGCCTTTCTGAGACTCCTCCAGTCTCTCTGTGTCTCTGTTCAACCTGCTGATGACACTCTGTGACTGTCTGAGCTCAGTGGACACTTCCCTCTGACAACGTCCCATCATCTGAAGCCTCGACATGTCCAGGTACTGTTGATGGACTGTTATAGGTGTGGTCTTGGTCTCATGATGTCAGAATGTGAACAGCATGTTTCAATACAAACTGTCATTGATTGATCGATGCATGGATCAGAAACTTGTTGTGATTTTTGTGGTTCATCACCTTGTTAGAAAACAGCATGTTATTTTAGAAGTACTGAAACAGCTGGACAGCTGGACATGTGCATTCAAAAGTCTCTCCATATGTCTCAACTCTGTGGGAAACATGTGACCTGCCTGATGATAGTCAGCCCCCCCACAGCCCAGTCTCACTCTGTATGACTTTATTCACATAGAGAAGTATGGGATCCACAGGCAGGCCTCTCTGGAAGTGAGGCTTATCGAGCGGAGTTACAGGAGCAGGACCACACCTCGTTCGGTAATCCCATAAATACCGACCTAACCCTCTGCTCCTCTTTTGGCTGTTGTATTCCCTGCCCCTTCCACCCCACCCTATTCTCCTGCTTTCCTCTCCCACAGGAACTAGTGGGTTCACTGGTGCCCAGCCAGGTGCCATGATGGATTCCCCACAAAGCCTCCCCACACCTCATCTAGGAACCAAGTATGAACAGCTTCCATCATCCTTTAAAATAAACTATATGAGATAATATATGGAACCATTTGCTCATTTCTAACGTCTAGTAACTTCTGTGACCAGAGACTAGTAGAAATCTGTGGTTCATGATGTAATCATTCAATCACCATAGCCTCCCAAGTTTCCTCCGGTTATACTTGTTCCTCCTTTCATTCAGTATGGAGTTACTACAGGAAGAGAAGCTCTCAGTGATAATGAGCTTGCTAAATGTTTGCTTTAGCAAACAGTTCCTGAGTCTGTTCCAGAAACTCATTCTGCAGGTGTTACTGGTCTGACACAGTGTGTCGTGTCAATGGGTAGATTAATAAGCACTCTGGATTCACAGACATGACCACCCCTCTAATTATAGTCTATGGTTTCACTAGAGACAGCCTGCTATTGATCGTCTCTGATTGCAGCTTCTCCATTGGAATGAATTTATTTTCCGGCAAATGGTTTGCTAGTTTACGTGCAGTTCTGGTGTGACTGGGCTGGTTCATCCTGGTTTAGAGAAACCAGATGTCTGGTCTCTGTGTACCATGGTCACATGTGCAGCCTCAGCTTGATTTAGGTAACAGTTTGGAAGCAAAACCCAAAGCAGTATAGTTTTACATGCTAAAATGACTACAGTAATGACAGCACAGAGGATATATGTTGTTCATTTCTGAAGATCAGATACAAAAGCAGGTGAATGGAGTCCAGGCTGATTATTTTCTAATGATGGAACCACCACAGGTGCACATATTCAGAAACATAGACACTGCCTCAAGTCCCATGTAAATGTTGCATCCTGATCTAATTGAAAACAAGACCCCATACTGGATAGCCTAATAACCTGGCTGGACTTAGCTGTAGTTGTAGGCTAATATTGTCCAGTCTAGAATCAGCTGGTTTCATACAGTAGAAAGTGTTACTATTTTCACGGGTTGATCCCATATGAGCAACATAAAACATGAACAACAGCAGACAGCATCTCTTGGTCCACCAGTCTTCCTGTGGTTACTAGCAGCCATTGCTCAGTCTATGTGTTTTAAAATGCAACAGCATGTGATAAATCTACAGTAGGACTAAAATATAATGACAATGAACAGAATGACACACTGGTGAAGTGAGCATCAGTGACTCCTCCTAAATCCAGCTCTATCATGAATTTGGCTGAACAGTGGTGGAATTATGATCAGTCAGTCAGTCAGTCAGTCAGTCAGTCAGTTGGTTGGTCAGTCGGTCAGTCAGTCAGTTGGTCAGTGGTCAGTCAGTCAGTTGGTTGGTCGGTCGGTCAGTCGGTCAGTCAGTTGGGGTGGACCGTAAAAAAGTGGTTGGACTGTACCTTTTTCCAAACATCTGCACCTTACTCTTACTTTTCTATTTATATATTTATTTTAAAAACTTTAGACTTTTACACCACTGCAGGTGAAAGATAAAGATATTCTTCCAGAATTTGCAGGGACTTTGAGTGTTTAACTAGTTCAGTTTGCAGTGTGTTGAGCTCTGAGGGCTGAATAGTGCTGTAGCTTTCTGTTTCTGTTCCTTTTTTTTTTTTTTTTTACACAGTGAGTGAACTCATTGCCCGCACTGAAGATATCACATTAAAGCGAGGCTCTAATCACACTGTGCTAGGACCATAGGTGTGGTCATTTGGCAGGTGCAGCACAGTTCTGGGGCAGAGGAACAGCGGTGAGGGAGGAGAGGGAACATTAAAAGAATTTGGGGATAAAAACGGAGGTGACGGAGGAGGCAGAGAGAGAGAGAAAGAGAAAAAAGAGCCATGGGCTCCAGGCAGCTGGTGTAATTACAGAGCGGCGAGCACACAGAGAGAAGAAAGGGAGAGAAAAAACAAAAAAGTTGTAGAAGTTGTAGTGCTGATCTCCACCTCTTCCCTGCCTCTGTTCAGCCCTCAGCACCTGTCTGCCAGCTGGACAGGCTTCACTTGAAAGTTTCCCTCTTCAGCTAAGTTTGCTTCATCCTGTCATTTTGTTTTGACCCAGGCAGCCCTGTTGAGTCCATCTAGTATCTGAGGCCGCATCAGCTACAGAAACTTACTAACCTCAAAATGAACTGTCACCATGGTGATTTGGTTTAAGACCTGAATATAATCTTTACAGATCTTGAGTCACCCTTCTTACACTGAGTGAAGACAAGAAAACTTCTCAGAATCTGAACCACTTCGATAACATGTTCCTTTTGTTCTTCTCTAATATTTACAATTACAGGTAAAAGGATGTTTTACTGCCCATACAGCTGTCTCCTGTAGAGGGGTCCAAGGCCAAAATTAGCTACTCCCTACTCCCTCTATAGGCCACACTGTATCATATCACGATAATTCATCATGCACTGAAATCTAATATTAGCAGTTCATATGATCCGAGTGAAGATGCCATCATCTACAAAGATGGATCAAATAAAAACAAATGAAGTTGAAACTTAAATTTAATGTGTTGAGCGACCAGCTACAATTTGCAACAGAGTTTTAGTGAAGCATGAAACTGTTGGGACAATTGTACAGTTGAGAGAAAAAAAATCAGCTGAATGAACTGAGGAAAACTGTGGCCTGCTCTCACATGTCCAAGTCTGAAGCATGGATGTATTGTTCTTATAATAGATCCATGGTCTGAAGTCATCATTAGATTATTTGTGGAATATTTGACCCCAACCCTCCTCCTCAGTGTTGTCTGTGATATTCACATGAAAATAAAATCATATAAAATTCATCACAATCATACACTTTTTTTTTTAGGTATAAAAAGTTTGTGTTTTCTTGGGTTAAGGGGGACTTTGGAAAAACAACTGAAACAATGTTACTAACTAAAACAGCGGGCCACAAAAAACATGCACACATCTACATTCAGATTTGTACTAAATGATCCAGCTCTGCCCCGTGCTCTGTTTCAACTCAGTCTAAACCTGCTGATAAACAAACTCATTGATAGAAAACTACATAAAGGTAAGAATACATCATGGTGACTCATCTCTTCTGCGCTTGATTCTCAAAACTGAATGGAACGCCCATTTTTCACTTGGTGGGACAAAGTTTGGCTCTTGCCTGAGAAGCTCATTACAAATTTACACATGGTTTTACAAAACGGTTTCTGTGTGTTGATATCGGTGAAGAATTTGCAAAAAGAAGAGGACACAGTTTTGTATGAACGCCAGGACTTCAGCCTTTGTCCAGGCAACAAAGAAGACATGGCCGGCCACTTCACTTTAGTGTGACTACTGTGGATCACCATTAGGTGTCAGCACCACAACACAGCAATAATACACACTGACATGCGTGGCTGAGCTAGGTTTAAATACCTTCCTGTAAGCCACGATGTACACGACGGCTCGTTGGTCTAGGGGTATGATTCTCGCTTTGGGTGCGAGAGGTCCCGGGTTCAAATCCCGGACGAGCCCTTCTTTTTTTAGATGGTCTTATTTCTTCTGCCTTATTCCATGGTTTCACACAACCCTAACCAGGCACAGCTACTACTACAGAGCATGTTGGCACGTCAGAGCAGGAAAACCACTGCCATAATCACTACCATGGCCAACCCCTCTGTAGTAGTATCATTAGTAGTATGCAGTATTCAGTATGTAATATCATAGGTTTTTATGGTCTGTAACAGCAGATCAGTTGTGGTTAGGTAACATGTTTACATTCTGTGCAGCTGTGATTTTTTATAGTTGGATTAATTTGAAACACAGTGAACACTTAATGGTAAAGTCAGAGGATTATGAGCTATGGAAATGCAAACATGTAGCCCTTTGTTTTCTGTATCAGATACTACTACATACTGTGTGGGAGATGAACCTGTGCCCTCTAAGGCACTCTGCAGTTACCAACATGAAATCGTGCAACAGTGAAGGTGAAAGCCACAGACTCAATGCAACACACAACACGCACACTATAAGGTACTTTAAATATCCTCAGGCAATGTAGACACATTAACATGTACAGAGCCAAACTATAATTATAGAGGGTATAGAAACTTCCAGGCATGTTTTCAGGCACCCAGAGGAATCCCACAATCCCCAGCGGTACCGCCCACAGCCAAAGGACTGCACGGCAGGGAGGCAACTGCCCAGCAACCTCCTCCTGCACCTGCAAAGAATCCCACCGACCCTCCTCCTGACGTAGTGAAATGTGAAATGTGATTTGAGTGATCACAAACACAAAGGTCAAATTGTGAGGTGGATCAGATGTTACATTCAGAGCTGGTTTCCTCCCATTTGTCACCACATCTGGCCTTTTAGTCCTCTGCCCTCTGACTGAAAGACAAGTGTTCACTGCTTTGGTTCAAAACCACTGGTTTGGGGTAAATTGTAAAAAAAAAAAAAAAAAGGAACGTTTAAAGAAACAGGACGATGCTGAAGTGGATGATGCAACCCCGTCAGGTCCTCTCACTGGTCGTGGACCCCAGACAAAGCTGCATGTCTCTGTTTATGAACCTTCAGTGTCATATTACAGGAGGCTTAGGAGGGTAATTGTGGCATATGACTCAAAGAAAATACTCTGCATTGCACAGTGTCCAAAAAGTCATGCATCCAGAAGGCCATTGGCAAATGGCACAAATTATTCTGACTGTGCACCCGGTCACTGACAAAAGTATTGAAAAGATTTTAAATACATTATTTCCTTCACAAAACCATATGACATGGGCTTCAAAGGCTTCTTTCAGGTTTCCTAAGTGTCTTGTTCCTGCTGAGGTCACTTGAGAAGTCAATAAAAAGTGTTGGGAACAGAGTGACCTCAGTGACCCCAGACAGTTGATAACATTGCAATTGGTAGCATAATTGGTTATGTGTAGGCAAGCAGGAGGCCGGACTTTTATCAACAGGCATGCTGCTTCCACTGCCACTCCACTGTCAGGCCAGATATCCATCGACAACATGTCACTTATCAAACTGGTCACATAGGAATTACTCAACAGCGCTTTGTTTCTCTGCTGCATGTACCTGTATCATTTTATAACATGCATTCAAAATCATCACAGTTGTTACTTTGAGAAAGTTTAAAACGCTGTTTTCGGTTGTGCTTTGTTTTGTTGTTTTTCTTCTGTGCTCTCAACACTGAAAATGAATGGTTTGGACTTAAATTAAATAAAATGAGTAACTATGGTTACAGTTGATGGGTATTAATGCAGATACAATAATCATGTATCATCAATGAAAACCTGCTGATTGATCAGGGCATTGCTACAAGGAAACCTCCGCCTTCAGTGACCTTCACCACAAAGACAAAAACCCCAGACACAGCACTCCTTAAAATAGAACCTTTATTATATAAAAATGCTTTTGATACAAAATTGTCACAAGTGTAAATTACACAAAGCATTTTTAGCTGAGACAACAAGTACAGGGTTTTAAGGAGTTTTACTGATGCAGTGGTTTGGGGCCAGGGCCGACAGCCCTTCATTAAAAAGAGCTGACACACATCTCTGCTTTCTGGAAATCCATCTGCAGCCAGTCACCACACAGCAGCTGGGATGTCACCTGGCAGGAGACGGAGTCGTGAGGCAACAGCAACAAATTTCCCACCTCCAACAGTGCTGCTGGCATTTTCTATTAGGAAACTGACTGATGTGGAGGAAACACTGTCGCTAAGGCTACTTTCACCTCTGCTTACATACGTCAGAAGATGTTCCTGTGACAAATAAGATCGTGCTCTTTTCTTTTTCTAAGTGCATTAAACATCTTCCCACTTTAAGTTGCAAGGTCCTGTGTTGATATAATATAAGTGGACATCCTGACCGTTGACAGTACATGATGAGAATTAGTGAGAAGCTTTGATCTGTGCAGCAAATAACAGCACCACTATATGTACTGGTGTAAAGACCTAAAAGCCCCAGCAGCAGCAGTTCAGTCCAGCTCACTGTACAAAAAATTTGGACAGAAGGCGCAACGTGCTGGTGATCAGATCAAACTGAGAGGAGAGGTGTCCAAACACAGGCAGGGAGTTCAGTTCTGTAGAGCAAAGGTGAGTAAATTAGAAAAAAAAATCGTCAGGGTACATCCTCTGGGGACTTTGCAGAGACTGACAAAGACTTAAGGTGATCACAGGTTGGAAAAAAGCACGACAGGTGAGTCAGAGCTCTGGCTGCTTGGTTTGTGTGGAAGAGTTCAGATTGACATCACTGGAGGTGAACAGCTGCACAATTGCTTCAAACCAGCTGTCTGAGCCCAAAACTTCCTTTCTCCTCGCCCACTCTGTGCTGTCATCAGTCAGGTGTGTGGAGGTGTGAGTGCAGGCGGCGTGTGAACTTCTCACCTTGAACAATTCATAGAGTTGAAACTACATGCTAAAGACAGAGTCAGCGGGGCAGTGCACTGACACTTTCGGTGGGTTTCTGTCTCAACTGGAACTCTGTCTCTGCTTTTCTATTTCCAAAAAGACTCCTTCAAACCGAACATGGTGACGGACATAGAAACAAACACAATCATCTACACACATCTAAACACAAATACAAATTACAGAAGTCGCTATAAGGATAATTTGTTATTAACTGTAAAATAGCTTCATGATCTACTGTCAGTATGAGAGTGGTAATTTTGGGCTTTCTGTGTAATTATACATCATAGTAACTGATATAGTATGTACACAATAGCAGCAAACACACTTTTGGTAAACGGGACAATGAGAGTAAAAGAAAAGGTTCAGATTCACAATGAAAAGCATCCACTCAGTCATTGACTTCATTACACATATGTACAATAGCTTTACATGATGATATTCATTTGGTATGTTGTTGTCACGTCTCTACCATTTAAAGGCCCCACGTTCAACTACAGAGGAATCCCAATCTGAAATGTGAGGGACACGATTTCAAAAATAATGTACAATAAGATTTCACACGTTCTCTTGGCCCTGTTCCATCCATCCACTCATCCACTCAGCACGCGACGCATTCATCCAGTAATTGTCTGTGAGTTTATCTAACTTCCTACTCTAATGTGTGACATTCACAACTACACAGCTTTCCAGTCATTCATCCATCCATCCATCCATCCATTCATTCATGCCACCATCCATCACGCACACGTCCACTCGTCTGCCTTTCCTCGGTCTTCTGTGGAGTGGTGAATCAGCCAGCGTGAATAAAATAGTAAAATAATTCCTCTCTGATCTATTTTTGTTCATATTATTTTAACACTATATACAGTCCTGCCACTGGTCTGCCAACAAGGACACTGTGAGGAAGGAGGAGACAAATGGCAGGAAGCTAGGAAAGGAGGAGGAGGGGGGGGCATTCCTTCCATGCCTTGGCTTCAGTTTTAACGATAACTTGAGGTGTTGGACTCACACCAGTGCCTACTGGTGACTCTCAGTCAGTGTGCTTCGGCTCATACTTGGACAGATGGAAGTGGCCCAACAGAGGAAGCTTTCTTCTTCAGGTGGAATGAAAAGTAAAGATGGAGCTGCTGGCTGTACTCACACATCGTCTCCTCTTTGTGTCCTGCAGAGAGGCAGGAAGGGCCCGACACCTCCAGCCTGCCCGAGAGTGAAAGCTGGAGCACGACACGCGGACGACAAAAATACGACTGATCAGGTGATGGCCGCCCTGAAAGCTCCAGGGTGACTGGAATGATCAAATAACCAATGTGGGACATAGGAACCTTGAACGAGGCACTTGAGCCTAACCAGCGGATATAAAGCAGCATGTGTGAGCCGGTCAGGGCTGGAAGTTGGCACATGAGTTCTTTCCCTGGTAAAGGTGGCCAGTTGAGGCCGGTTGTGTGGGTGAGGCGAGCAGACTTTTGTCCTCTCCTTCCTCAAAGGGCTCTCAGGCTGTTGGAGGGTCACGAGGAGTCGGTGCAGGGTGAGGGAGGAGGGGGGCACAGGTGGAAGTAGGAGCGCTCTGTGGAAGGGGACGGGGGGCAGCTCTCCTCTGCCGACAGGTACTGGGAGCGGGGAGTCGGGGGTGGAGGGTAGGGGTCCGAGTCTGAGTTCAGGTCCATATAATACTTGTTGTGTTTGCCATGGCTGCTGTGGCCCGTGGCCTTCCAGCGGCCCGCTGACGATGCCAGTCCGGTCGGCAGGTGGTGGGGGGTGTAGTCGCTGTCGCAGACGTCGGTGCTGCAGGGTGTGGTGGGTGGGGCTGCGCCACGGACAGGATGGTAGGGTCTGAGGGGACACAGGGGATGGAGTTAGATGAGGATTCAATTTGACCGCTATTTAATCATCACTTTTGCATTGCAGGAACAGTTTTTCCATCGGTCCTTGACGATGGTGACATGATCTACAGACATGATGCAACCTCCACTCTCAGACTTTATCAATCTGCTCAGTTTTGGACACATTTCCACCAGAATATAAAATGGTTGGTCTGTGGAACCAAACCAATGACCTGGCTGGTACTGATATGGTCCATGTGAGACAGACCTCACTATGTCTGAGTGTTACCTGTAGGATCTGGTGGTGGATGGACTGTTGGAGGAGTAGAAGATCTCTGTGTTGTAGAGGGAACGGTCAGTGGCCGGGGACGGAGGAGGGTTCAGGATCTACAAGCAAAACATCAGGGTGTTATGTGGAGAGAGACAACAGCACAGGTGTGTGTGCAGACACTATTGGCTTTTTTTCAGCTTGGTAGTGCGTAGTACCTGGTACTTCTTTTTAGTAACGCCTCAGCCCGGGTTCCAAGACAGCCAAGCTGATACTAAAAAATGATTTAACCGGCTGCCGGATACGTTGAGGAGAAACTATGAAGTACTCAGCTGTAATGGAAAAGGACCTAAACCGAGCTGAGTCGGGCCAAGTAGAGCTGTAACTGTGTAGTGAAAAAGGGTGAGTGTGTGAGTGCGTGCGTGTGTGTGTGTACCTGAGGGTAGAAGGCTCCCTTGGTAGATGAGGAGCTGCTGGATGAGGCTCCGGTCACATGGTTCCTGTCGTACAGAGGAGCTCCACTGCTGCTGCTGCCCATGAGGCTGACTGAACTCATGATGGACTTCCCACAGGAAATGCCTGCACACAGCAGTTCATGTGTCACCAACACTATCATATTACTACTATAGAATAATATGATGTGCTGCAGTGGTGCTTCTCCTACCTTGGAAGGTGCCGTGCTGAGAGCTGCTGGGGGGAATGAAGTTGAGGGGCAGATGGGGCGTACCGCTGATGTACTCGTGAGGAAAAGTCCCACTGGGGCCCTTGTAGCGTTGACACACCACATGCTGGCAGACAAAATAAGCTCCTCCGATCACAAAGACCAGCAGAATGATGGCGAAGATGGGGCCGATGGTGTTGGGTCCAGTGTTGGGAATCCCACTGGATGGAGGAGACACATACTCTACACATGGAGACAGACAAAAACAGACCGAGTCAAGGTCAGTCGAAGTAAAAACGGCTGATGTTAAATGTAAAAATGTCAATGTGTGTCAGTGTCTTTACCACAGGCGAGCTCGTCTGATCCGTCAGGACAGTCAGAGTAGTTGTCACACTGCTGCTTCTTAGTGATGCACTGGTTGTCACCACAGCGGAACTGGTTCGGAGGGCAAATCGCTGCAGCAGGGGAAACACAAGTACATCCACATTAGTTTAAGTGTAAGCAGCACTGCCAAGTCTAGAACTTAACTGGTCAAGGTGCCTTAATGTGTAAAACATGCTTTGTAATTTATTAATGAGTTGACAACTCATTTTGAATTTACAACTGGTTAAACATTGTGACAATTAAGATGCAGATGTGTGTGGTTAATTGCTAGTAACTCAACAACAGATACATGTGGGCTCACGTTAGATCAAGATGTTTTATCTACTAGTTATAAACAATTCATAAATCCTCATAAGGTTAGTATAATTGTAAAAAAGGTAAATAAAAGCAGTTAATAAATAAACACTCAGGTAAGTTTAACCTACTCTCACAGTCCTGTTCGTCAGAGTTATCAGCACAGTCGGGTTCGCCGTTGCACCGCCTTTGAGCATCAATGCAGCCTCCTTTATCACACTGGAACTGGAAGGCTGAGCAGACAGGGCAGTTCTCCTCGTCACTGCCGTCTTCACACTCAGCTAAGCCGTCGCAACGCCACGCAATAGGAATGCAGTCGATCTCCCCTGTGGAGCAGGTGAACTGCTCTGTGGAGCAGGTGGGGGGCTCTGAGAGAGAAAGAGGAGGAAACATGAACATGTTTACAGTGAGGCAGGACAAAAAGGGAGGAGCAGTGCAACGTGTAAGATAACATCATCATCAGGTAAGAATCAGACTGATCAGTTCTGATGGAGGAGGCGGAGCCACTTTGAATGCGTCTCTGTTCCACAGAGAGATAATGAGGACTGAGTCACCATGATCCTAAACATTAAGCTGTTTCTTTGTTTACCTCCACAGCGGAGCAGGTCTTGCAGTAACACCAGGTGCATGGGACAGGAGCAACGAGGCGTACCATCACCCTTAGCGATGCAGATGTGTGAACAGCCGCCGTTGTCACGGGAACAAGGGTGGGATGCTGGAGAGAGGAAATGGTCATTACTAAAAAAGCATATGCTTTCCTGAAGACCACTGGCGGACAACTTTGGGATTCTTGAACCTGGACATTGTTTTCTTTGGATGTAGACAGCTAATAGGGACAAAATCTTTGGCACTGGTGCAGTATTGAGCAAGAATATTTTAATGTGCAACCCAGAAGCAGTTTAATTAACAAAAACATCCTGAAGTCATCTGATCATGCAGCCTGCTGAACTGAGCCACTCAGTGAGAAGCAGAGGTCCATACCAAACTCCTGTGGGTCCATCTCCTCCACAGCGTGGATAGACGTCAGGTACGATATCCGTCCCTGAATGCGTGTGCGTCCATCTCCGGTCAGTTTGTCCACCCTCTCTATCATCTGCTGTTGCCGGTCGATCCAGTACAGGTGATCTCCGAGGACCGTCAGCCCCATCGGCTGGAGGATGTTGGAATCCTGGAGGACGATGCGATTGGCTCCTGAAGGAATGACATCATAGGAACAAGACATTAGTTCAATCCTGACCATTTTAAGATGAAAGTTTTAAAACCCCAGAATAACACGGCATTCATCTTTCAAAATAAATGAATGCTGTAGATAAGGACCCCCTTTAATTTGCTCTGTTGAAGATTGATGATCAACACACGCACGGAGCAGCATTTGACTTTTTAAAGCTTCATATTTTCTTCTCCGGTGATTTATTTAAGTGTTGATCCAGAAGAAAATAATTGTGGTTTTAAGAGCCAAGTGCAGTTTTACATCTCCTCTCTCAGTTTTCTGAGAGGTGTTGGAGTCGGTGTCAGGAGACTTCAGGTGAACCAAATCCTGCAAGGTGGCATGGTGGGTCGAAAAGGGTGGGGACTGGGATGTGGATGAGGGTTACAGTTACAGTAGTCCTAACAGCTGGTTTAAGGCTCAATACAGATGGTGTGCATTTCTCTGGGGATTAAGGCCATGAAACTTTCATAGTAACAGCATCGAACCTAGACTTGATCCGTAATCATACGACACATAAACATCTACCTTAATATGTCTGTGTGTGAAGAGAATAGAAAATATCATTATTATGGGAAGTTTTATGGACGATGATTTTTTAATGGCACAGCAGTGATCTGTTTGACCACATATAGTTAAATGCAGCTGACGTATTGTACTCCTCATACTTTATGACTTTCCAACTGAATGACTGTTCCATCTTTCTATTTGAGCTTCTCTTTCTGTGGTTGGATGAGCCAGAGTAAATAAAGAGAGATAGAACAGAGTGCAAATAGAGTTTGACATCTTGTTCCTCTTCAGCTCATACAGACTGTTCTCATCAGCCTCACTACCCCGAGCATTCAGATGCAGATCGGCTGAGTTGCTTCGATCCATCTGACCAAAAAAAGGCAAAAAGCATGCAGCAGTATCTGTGTCTGTCTGTGTTCTTTGGTCTCAGTTCAACAAATAATATCAGTGTGTGAGTGGAATGGTTTCAGAAAATGTCTGTTTTTGGTCACATTTTCAATGTGGCTGCATGTGGCTATAAATATTGTGTCTGACAGCTGACACTGCCCATCACAGCTACAAACTGTGAGCATCAGTCTCAAACATTCATCTTTAAATGATTCATCATGGAGGTTATTCAGGTAAACGCTCCAGAGCCAGATAGTAGAAAACATGTCTGACAAAAGAGATAGAGAGCGAGTGTGAGAGAGAGGGAGGATGTGTGTTATTCAGCAGTTGGCGCCTTCAGTAATTATCAATGTGGGTGATGTGCTCTCTGTGAATCCAGTATCCATTTGTTTCAGCTTTAATTAAAACTTTCTGTAACAAAAATGTTCAACAGTAAAACCAGGAACATACTGAATGTATGGCATGTGCACTGCTCTGTGGCTCATACTACTACTGTTCCGTATGTAAAGATATGGTGGAGTAATGAGGGTTTGAGCAGAGAATGAAGCCACACCCCATCTGTGTGTGTTGTAATGTTAGTTTTTCTGTTCACTGTTTTAGTATCTGATTTGGTAACTTGTCCCCAACATCAACATGTTATTGCATTTTCATCTAAACAAGCCTCAGTGACGGCTTCATCACTGTCATTCTGGCTGCCAGTCCCAGGTTTACCACTGTCAGGCCAAACCTAACAAATCCTTTCTGTTCAGAGTCACTCACCAGTCAGGTCACTGCTCTCAATGCGCTTGAGGTCCCCGTCGACCCAGAACAGTTTTCCCAGTTTATTGTCTAGAGCCAGAGCGACTGGTCTGATCAGCCCTGTGGTGAACAGAGACTCTCTCTCTGTGCCGTCCAGACTGGCTCCTTCAATCTTTGCTGAGCGCTCCTGCACCGTGGTGAAATACATGTACCTGTGGAGAGACACACACACACTTAACACACTTCATCACTCAATGACATCTAATGTACTGAATATTTGGAGCAGAAGTTACTATGATTAATGGAAGATGCAGTTGACAAATTGCAGTGTGGACTGTTATAATCTTGTTGATTTAGCAGTTTGGAAATGATGTTGCCCATATTTTGACATTGTATTGTCCCAGAGGTAAAAAGTTATACTGTAGATATATCTATGTATGTAAAATCACATTTGAACTTAATTTGAGGTGGGTACAAATAAAGGAATGTCTTGTCTGACCCATATACAGTATATTATTACATGAACCTGCCTGCTCTCGCTGTTTGATGCCATACACAGTTCTAATTATTTACCCATTGGCTGCAGTTCAACCCATCTTAATATAATGAAGCTTTCACTTTGTGGAGCCAAGTGTAGACAGCAGAAATGAAGTGAACTCACCCTTTTTCTGCGTTGACCACAATGGCTCGAGGCTTGTCGGTGTCGTCCTTCAGGACCACGCCCACAGTGTGTCCGTCCATCTTCTGGACGTTGATGGTGTTGGTGGTCTCACAGGTCCAGTAGATGTGGCGACTATAGGGGTCCAGGCTCAGGTCGTGAAGCTGGTTGTCCACAGGCTGAACAGTGCTGCTCACGATCATGGACTGATGGGGCAAACACAGCAGGATCAACACTCAGAAAGCTGCTCAGTGTCAACTGCAGCACATCAATAAGGTTGATCAGACTGATCAGATTGATCAGTCTGCATATAGCTACAATATCTGTATCTGCATTAAGCTGTGACCTGATGCATCAGATCAGACAATCTGAGAGGGCTTTGTCAGACGCTGGTTTGAAATAACAGGAGCTTCATAAAAATAATTGGCAGGTGGTTAAATAAACAGTCTGTTCATCATTATTCTTTGTTCTTCTTTCGCTTATGCTCTCTGATGTAACTGATGCTACAGCAGCATCTGGAGAAGGCTGACTGGTCTGAACCCCTGTGGTGAGTCTGGACCCTGTGTTGTGAGAAATCCGGGTGCCTCGTGGAGAAACAGGACAATTCTCATTGTTATTAGTCCACCTCTGATACTCTCCAGGCAAATTAAGCCAGAATCTATTTCAGTGTGCTTTCCATTCATTTGTGTGGTATCTCACATATACATAAGATTCACAGTAGAAACAGTGCCACTTCTGCACCAGTGCCACTTCTGCACCGGCCTTAGAGTGGCATTTAACCCTTCTGATGGTTATCTTAGTTAGAGTCTCTGTCTGTTCATTAGTTTTTTTAATCAGTCAACAGTCTCAGTTTAGTGGTGCCTCCACTAACACGCTTCTGCAGGTTTAAAGGCTGACCCATTGTTTACTCTCTCCTGTCCCCACTATATTTACCATAGCTCCGTCATCTCTGGCTCTGCGTATGTTCTGCCGTCCGTCCAGCCAGTAGACCAGCCGGTCCAGAGGGTCGTAGCTGACGGCCCGGACGTTCCTCAGGACGTGGATGGGCAGGATGATGTCAGGACTCTGCTCCCCCAAAACCATCCTGCTGATACTGGCCTTCTGACTGAAGAGCAGGAAACTGGAGGGAGCTGCGGACAGACAGGTGGAGCAAGGGAGAGAGACGGAGGGGGAGTGAGGGAGAGACAGACAGACGGAGGGAGAGCAACAAGGAGAGAGGGATGGACAGAGTGTGTGAGCATGCTGAGTCGACACAGTGTGTCTCTGGCAAAATGAGGACTGAGGTTTGCTCAGTGCATATTGTGAAATACAAAGAAAAACATGCATGTCAAAACCCAGAGCAGTGAACCTAAAATCACACATGCACACACACACACACACACAAACAAACACACCATATGAAAACAGATGAAATTGCTCTCATGATGGCCCCAAGAGCAGAGGCCGTGTGGAGGCCTCCACTCTTTGGAAACATTATGTTTCCACAGACAGAGGTATGCAGGGTTTAGCAGTCAGTGTGTGTGTGTGTGTTTACAGATTTCCACATAGGTTAACCTTTTCAGTCATTTCTGTTGAAGTTGTTCTTGACTCCTAACTATAGCTGCCAAGGAAACCCAGCAGACGGGGCCAAGTCCATCACAAACAGAACCATTCTCACACACATCATCATATGTTACTGAGACACTCCAGTTGTTTCATCCTCTGTTGAATTAAACCCAACTCTTCCCCCATTTTTACTTCTCTTATTCAGTTCAACAACACTAAACACTCTGCTGCTCTCTGCATTTATATTCTCTGTTACCCATAAACTTTTATCCAAGGTGACTTACTAGTGAGGGAGATCACTGATGCTTCATCGTAGTAGAGACTTTAGTGTAAGTACAAAGAAATACACACATCTAATAACTGCCAGCAGTTCTGTACTCACAGCTACAGTTTCGTCCATTAGGGTTCAAGGTGTAGTGGGAGGCGCAGCGGCACTGGGCTCCAGCGGGTGTGGCCAGGCAGAGGTGGGCACAGTTGCCGTTGTTGTGAGAGCACTCGTTGGTGCCGTCCTGACGGGAGGAGTGGAACACGAGGATGTCCAGCATCAACTCCAGCTGGCCCTGAGGACACAGTGATAAATCAGCCAAAAAGCTCAACTTCTCCAGCCTGACTACAACAATCTAACATCAACATTTAACACCGAAAAAGAATGAAAGTCATATTTTTTCTTCTCCACATAAAATCTAAAAAGTTCACTGAACACAGGTTGTTCACCTGCAGCACCACTGTGCGGTTGAGTCCGCTGCGTTTGTCCGCTCGCTCGATGCTGCGCAGGTTAAAGTCTGTCCAGTAGATGAAGTCTCTGTACTGAGTCAGGCCGAATGGGTGAGGGAGGTCGTCCACAATGATCTCACGCTGAAGTCCTAAAAAAGACAAGAGAGCATCTATGATCCCACACTTCATCCTGTCAACAACAACAACACCATCACACAAGCAGGATGGTGGCTCTGGAGTGGAGTGTGAATGTGGGCAGGTTGTGAAAAAGAGGCAGTAACCTCCACTCTGTGAAGGTAGGACAGTATTGGGAATTGATTAATTTTCGTAAACTTGTTTTTAAGACACCTGGTGTCGATCATATTTCCCACTGTCCCTGAAGATGAACTGAGATTTATATCCGTCTGGCAGACGGATGTTTTCTCAATGAAATAATGTGCACTCAAGGTCCACTTACTAGAAAAGGGGATACAACTGAAAATCCAGAGAATAGGAACACAAAGATACAGTAAATGTGTATCTGTGAATGCTGGTGGGTGTTTACAAACCTTGCATGTTGGTGCTTTCAATCATGCATGTGTCCAGGTCAGTCCAGTAGAGACGATGATCTACATAGTCAATAGTCAGTCCGTTGGCCCTGCCGACTTTATCCACCAGGGTCATGATAGTGCTGCCATCCATGTAGGCCCTGGCTATACGTGGTCGGCCCCCCCACTCTGTCCAGTACATGTAGCTGCAGAGACAAAACACTGTTTCAGCAGGGGGACTCAGGTGAGCAACCTGTGATGATCTCAGGTTTTTCCTGATACTGCTATTATTGGACTGGATGATCTCTGCCAGGACGGGAACCTGTTTCCACTCTGTGAGCTTTGTTTTGTTTTGTTTTTTGTTTTTTTAAGAAAATAACTTTGCTTTCATTAATGTGTGAGTATGTGATCATAAAGTGACATCAGACACCTCCAGGCAAGCAACTGTATGAGCCATGAGCCATGACATCACCCAGGGTGTTAGGTAGAGAAACAGGTTGGCACAGATAATAAATACTCATAAAAACACACACACACACACACACACACACGTGGCTTGGCTGAGGATGAACAGTGATGATGTCGGTCTTGCATGTCTAATAGTATCACCTCTCTTGGCTGGAGGTTTTTTTTTTGGAAAGAAGAGGGACACTGTTGTATCTTCATACCAACACAGTGACCTCACTGCACTCTCACTGCCTCCAACACAGGAAGGACACACAGTACATGAAGTCACCAACTCAGACCGCTGACAGATGTGAGCCTGCAGCGCAACACAGGTGACTGATGATGAATCACTCCCGTAATTAACTAGCTGTTTGCAGCTGTAACTACAATGTCTCTACATGTGCCACATGACACACCTGATGTTCTTTCATGTTGGAGGTGGAACACTGACGTCTTGTCATTCAACACCAGTCTTACCCATTGGCTGGGTCCAGTGCTAGGGAGCGTGGGTTGTCCAGTGAGCGTGGGTTGTCGAGATCCTTGCAGACCAGGACCTGCCGATACTGGCCATCCAGCCGGGCCACCTCAATGCGGTTGGTACCTGTGTCTGCCCAGTAGATGTTACGACCCATCCAGTCGACCGCCATGCCTTCTGGGTAGTCTAGTCCAAACTCTATGACATGTTCTACTGAGCTGCCGTTCATATAGGCTCTGCTGATTGTCTGAAAGGCAGAAAGACAGCAACAAGACAGAAAGTCAGTTAGCTAACAGCTAATGTCAGGTGAAATAGACATCAGACATGTTCCGACTAAGGCTGCTGCAATAAGATTAGATTGGATTAGATTTCTCATGTTTAAATCATGTTTCAATTGTGGGTGAACTTTTTTTAAAGAATGAGATTTCCTAGCTAGAGATGGCAGCCAATTCCAAATTTTTTACCTTGAATCCACATTTGAACAATTTCCTTGAACTATGCAGTGAGTACCCATGGAGCTATTTCATTCACTTCACTATTTCACTTGATCTGACATAAATTCAATATGATCTAAAGCTTCAGTGTGTCTCCAGCACAGCTCACCTTTGCCTGGATGTCTGTCCAATAGATTCTCCTCTCAGAGACGTCAAAGTCCAGAGCTGAAGCCTCTTTCACTCCTGTCAGAGGGATGGCCACGTTGTTGCTGTTGGCGCCCAGGGAGATGCTTCGGATGTTGTCCCTGAAGAAAAAAGGTTGAGCTATTGTTACAGCCAATTTCATTTTGAGGCAACAGCTCACCATCACAAATTAATTCACATTTCACACCCATTTGTTGTCCAACATCATAAGAAGTCCTCAAAAGTCAAGATTGAGACCAGATGGAGTCCAAACCATTGAAACCAAATCAAGGTTGAAAGAAAAAAGAAAAACATGGTTGTTTGCAGGAAACATGGTCACAGGCTCTCCTTCCTGAGTTACAGTGTTGAATAATGGCCAGAATGTTTTTGCAGAACATTATGTGTCACTGTCATTGCTTTATTTCATCCTTTTAGACTTTTAAACTAAATTTTGCAATAATTAGTCTATGACTTTGTGAGTTTTGGCCAAAAAACCATTTCTTATCAAGTCACTTTTGGTCTTTGAACAACAAATGTTGTAAAATTCCCTCACGGGGATACTGACTTATTGTTAAGAGAATGGGACACACAGATGACTCGGAAACACAACGCCTGCAGGACTGCTGGCACAGAGGGCTAACAAAAACAAAACAATGGTCACAAAATATCCTTCATACTTCTATTATACTCAATTGAGTTGAGCAAAACAAAAAGGTTTGCTTTTTAGAAAAGTTTGAAAGACAATGAAAAGGTGGAACAACAGAAGTTTGTCTGATGTTGCATCATGAAGAAAAAATATATAATTGTAACAAAATCTAAACATTCACAACTACATGACTCAAATGAGGCGGCTGAGCTGTAAACCTCAGATCAGTGCTGGGTAGAGAAAAGCAACTGGATGCTCAGAGGTAAAGAATGAAGCACAATGTCAACACAGGCTGCGTGAGCTTCAGAGTTTCATGTTTACACAGGGTGCGTTCAGGTAATGTTTACTATACCTGAACGCACCCTGAACTGTTTTTAAACTGGGTTATAGTTTGCGGTTAGGTCCAGTGTTAACAGCGGTCCATGAAGGTCTTCAGGTGTGTGTGTCACATTTGGAACATGCAACATCAGTGGTACAGTGAGCAGGTGGACAGGTGGGTGTACCTGTTGGTAAAGAGCAGGAAGGCCTCAGGGACCACGCAGGTCTGCAGGTCTGAGAGCAACTCCATCCCCATGGGACAGGCGCAGCTGACAGCCTGCCGGCGCCAGAAGCACAGATGACTGCATCCACCATTCTCCAGTGCACAGCCGTTTGTACCTGGAGCAGATTGAAGGAGGGAACATTTTCAGCATCAATGTTGATTTCATTTTGCATCCTAACCTGAACACCTGTCCTACTTACCATATGTCTCGGTCACTTTGGTGGCCTTCAGCCCCATTAAATCTGGCAGCTGGTCGATGATGATCTCCCGTACGGCTGTGACTTTGTGGACCCTCTCAATGCTGCGTCTCTGCCAGTCAGTCCAGTAGATGTAATCACCCAGCAGAGTGAAGCCAAAGATATGAGGCAGCTTGTCCTCCAGCAGAGTCTGTCTGTTACTGCCGTCCACGTTGATCACCTAACACAAGAGTAGGGAAAGAGATCAATTTAACCTCTCATTCTTCCTGGTCAGAACGACTGACAGTGGTCAGTACAGGAATATAAGACCGACCCTGGCCTTTGACCTCCCAGGGGAGGGGTCCATTTCCATAAAAGCAACAAAGGAGCACACATTGTGAGGTTGTGGGCACATAGGCGGAAAAAGTGGTGGAAAGGGAAGAGAAGAGGAGGAAACAGGTCAAAGGGAGAAACTGACAGAAAGGAAGTTATCTGTCCAAAAATAACGCTCAACTCCAGAGCAGGACAAAATAATGGAGACTGTGAAACTGACTGTGTGAATCATCCAACAACAGCAGTGGTCCTGCTGGGAGGCTGCAAACTAAGACTCCAGGAGAACCAGGAGGGAGCTGCCATGGTTTATGTCTGTTCTGGAAACTGGTCACTCTAATGTGTAGACTTAAGAAATCATAGTTATGATGATTTCTTCTATACACAGGTATTTATGTGTAAAGCTGTGATGAAGTGTAACTTGCTCTGTTTCTTGTCAAGTCACCATTAACTGGAGAGACAGCACTGTGTGTGTGTGTGTGTGTGTGTGTGTGTGTGTGTGTGTGTGGAAAGTGAGAGCTGCAATTGACAAGGCTGCAATTAGAGCGTGTCCAGCCCCTCCTCCTCCTCCTCCTCACCGCCTGTGCTATTACTGGACTGGGGTTGACTGAAATAGACACGCTTTTATTTTAGAAACACTGCAGTCATCTGCCTCCTAAGTCAGTGTGTCTGTGTGTGCATGTGTGCCACACAAAATTATACAGCGAGCCAAAGACTTCACAAATGGGAGGAATTTCTGTCTGGACTATGTGGTCCACTACACAGCAAATGGATCTATTAAGAGGGAATGCTGGGAAATGGTTCAGACCTGCTGGAGTCAGGATTAACATGCTAACATACTGTTAGCCACAGTACAGCTCAGACTCAAATGTAGGTGCTTCTGGTGTGTTTTTTCTGGATTGTGCAGCGTGCGGAGTCTGAAGAGATGACAGCCATCTAACCTGAAGCAGACGATAACCAGCTCTGAGCAGCCAGGTAACATCAGTGTGTCACAATAGACTGTAAATAAAGATGGACGTCGCCTCCGTGATGTGAGCTTCATGGAGCTCAAAGTGAGCTGCTGCACTGTTGCCATCTTGGCGGGTCTGACTCTGCCCCCTAGCTCTCATTCAATCCAAAAATGTCCAAAGATGAGGTCCGAATGTGGAGCTGAGAATTCAAAGCATACTGGTTTGTGGCTAGCACACGCTAACCCACCTGTCACTCAATGAGGCCACACCCACAATTATCTATAACGTTAAGCCTGAATAAAGAACAGCTGGTTCCTACAAGCAGTCATAACGAAGGAGGAAATCAGCTGTAGAGACCAAACTCTTACTCTGCCAGGCTGTAAACATGTTTATTTCTGCTGTTAAAGGGGAGCTATGCAAGATTTTTACCTTTATTAAGTTGAAATTATTGATGTATTAAACAGCTTCAGAGTAACTGTGATGGTTAAATGACTTGTTTCAGGGGATGGAGGCTCTCTGTCTTCCACGTTTCCGGGCCAAATACCAAGATTACATGATCAGTGCCTCTGCCACAGAGAGGCAATCTACCGCTCCATGGATTGCCTTTGCTGACTTTGTTGAATACCAATGCACATGGTCAGGTGGGGGAGGGAGGAGGGTGAGCAAAACAATGAAAAAGCGACTGGACTTTCATAGTTCCCCTTTAAGTTGGACAGTTTAACATAAAGGGACTGGCTCACTGTTGGAGACACACTCTAGTGGTCAGTTGAGGAACTGCAGCTTTTGGTGCTTCTGTGTTGGCTGACTGACTATGACATATGATCATGTGTTTTCACAATGGGCAGCAGTGTGATGAAGAATGTGCCTTTAAACATGTTACCTTTTCACTGAACAACTTAATGAGGCCTTCATCAACCACTGTTCACCTCTCAGGCAGTAACTGTGTTGGGAAGACAAACTCATGTGATTTAAAACACTCACAACCATAAAACCATATCCTGACTGACTGAATGCTTCCTCCTTTGACTGTTAATTTATCTAACAGACTGCTGAGGTATTCTGTATGAGGCTGAATCTCAACAAAATGACTTGTGTGAAGTGCTGATGATGTTAGGAGATGAGAAGAGCACATGATACAATGACATAGCAGAAGCAGAGGTGATGGTTGTGTCCATCAGATCTCAGGGCCTCTCATATTTCATCCATTTGTTCACACTCAATACAAGAGCAGGTCCTCACAATTTCATGTGAAGTGCCACAAGAAAGACTGATAAAATAATGACACGTAAGTGATTTCCATGGAGCCTGTCTCCAGCAAGTTCTGTGCTGCTGCTGGAGCTGGCTCGTACATGGCTTGTCCACCTTCTAAGAACCGGTTTAAGTCTCCAAGGGCTCGAGAGCCACAACAGAGCCACCTCTTCACACATCTCCATTTTCCCAGAAAAGCTCAGGCCTGACCTCATATCACCAGCTCACCGCCCAGCTTCTGGGACGACAGTCCAATCTGTGTGCACGCTGAAAAGTCTGCAGCCTTCTGTTAATTTACTGTTGGCTCTGTGTCCCATCTGAATATGTAGTAAGCAGTATGTTAGTCTGCTCTGAACACAGCCACTGATGGCAGCCACTTTAAAATGGTAGAAGGTTTACACCTTCAACAAAAATAGCTGTGGTCACTCTTCTCTCTCTCTTGTAAATTCTTTGCTCCAGTTTTTTGTGTCATGGAGGCAGGTGAGATTACTGTAGTTTATTTAAGTTTGTCTTCACAGGTAAAACTACAGATTGTTGTGTTTGCAAACTGCGGTGACACAATTTAGGAGTGAGGAAAGTGTCAAGTCACTCGTGTCTCTCTATGTCACTCTTTTTTTTTATGTAATTTTAACATCGAGTATCAACACTGCAAAGAAGAGAAAAAAGTCAGCACGAAGAATCAGTGTTGTTGTTGAGCAGCTTTCTGTTTAGTGAGCACTCATTTAAATATCCATTCAGAGAGGCAGGGGGGGCAAACAGAAAAAAATAAACCTTTCACTTTGATGGGCCTCTGATCCAAGGGAGGTTCCTGACCCCTCCACAAAAAACCTATTCATTTATCACTGTGACACAATTAGATATGGCCGTCCCAGTGAAAGGACGGCAGAGAGACGCTCCCTCTCTGCCCTCTGCTCCTCTCTCACTCGCTCTTTCTCTCTCCGCCGGCTTTTTCAGGAAGAATTATGCACTGGGAGCGTGATTTTCTTCCCCCGTCTTTTTTCATTTTGGGTGTGAGAACGTCTCATTTCTTGATGGACGTGGGGGGAAAAGGGGACAAAAAGACAAGAAAGAGAGCAAACAGAAAAGTAACAAAGGTCTGATCAGACACGCAGGGAGAAGTCAGACCGTCACAGGACAGTTCACATACGCTCACACACGGACACTCTCTGATACACTGAATAAAACACAGGGGATGAATGGTGTCCTGTGGAAAACAGGAGAATCACCGGGGAACCAACACACTGAGGTCTGACTGCTGACTGAGCATCCATCTGCTGCTACTCATTCACTCTTACGCCCAGTTTATGGCCTCGGTCACCTGACCTCAGTGTTAAATGTTACCTCAAGCTCTGGAAGGCTAAAACTAAAATCTGATTACATCGCCAAAAATGATCAGTGTCTGCTGTGGATCGCCTGACAAATAAATTCAATGTCAAATGATTGCTGCAGTAAAGTGATGCAGAAGGATTCACCTTCACCTTCACTCTTGTTTTTATCAAAGAGCAGAAACATCACAAGCATCATGTCCACAGAGAGTGTAACAACACAGATGATGATGCAGTTTCTCTTCTGTTTGACACAATCATCTGATCCATTCTACTGTGTCTTAAGTCTCTTTCATGTCTTTACACTCTGGACAACTATCACCGGATCGATGACGCTGAAGTGAGTGTGAACGTGATGATCTCTATGGAGAACACCCGCGTATCGTTCCTCATTCAGCCAAAAACAGAAAGCAGAACATTTTAGATTCATTCAACCAGTCATTTAAATGAGTGCTTTTTTTTTCTCTGCTCAACTGTGAGATTCAGATTCAACATATTCTCATACTCTCTCCCCCCTGTCTGTGTACGTTGCTCCTGTGACAAAGAGCTGCAGCTATGACTTTTTCACCTCACACGATCATAAACTTTAACCCAGTTTACGTTTGAAAACTTGTTTGCAATCTGATATCTCTTACTTTACCACAAGACAATGTGCTCCAAGTGCTCACTAACTCATCACACCTTAATTACCTGAATTCTTCACTCTGCTGGCCTCCAGTTAAAACACACACGCACACAAACACACACACACACACATCCATAGAGACTCAGAGCTATTTCCTGTATAAGCAAACAGAGAAGGTTCAGACACCCTGGGAGTGTTTACTTACAGTGGTTGTTTCATAATGGGAGTGTTTCTAAGGAATGTGAACCAATGTGTGACACACGATACACTCAACAGTAACAGCAGCCACCAGTTACCAGCTGCTTCTGGCTGTAGCTTTTCTACTTACCACCTTTAAATGTACAGAGCTTTTCGGGCTTTTCTTCTTTCTATAAAATCACCTCACCTGAATATAGGAGGTAAATATTTACAAAAAGAACCACATAAAGAAATATTCAGTATAATAGAGCATCAACCCCTCTGCACATAGGACAGGGTTATACTGTATATCTATATGACCATTACTAAAGAATTAGTTTTTCTTTGTCCACCTAATTTCATACATCAGTCACTGTAGATGCTGTTTTTAGCAGAGATATTGGTGCTTCAGCTGTATCAAATGTTTTACTGACTACATGGAAACTTGTCACTGTTGTTGTCATTGTTGTAAGCAGTTTTACTCTTGTTTGTGTTTTTTTATTGTTATTTTGTTGTTCCCTGTCTTTATTTTTTATTTACACACATGTTTTGCATCATGATACCATGCTAACTTGGGTGGACCACAGCGAGAGTAGGTGCTACCCTGGAGATCCCAGTATATAAATAAATAAATGAATGAATAGCCACAGAGCTTGTTCATGGTTGCGTTGTGTTTACTACTTTAGTTTTTTGTGGGACTCTCCTCCTTACGTGACAGCAGTTCATGAATGTTTTCTTAGGCTATGAACACACTGGATGCGTGCCATGTGTGTCATAGCAGCAGAACGTCTTGGTTTTCATTTGTTTAGGTTAGAGCAGAAATGCTGCACTGTGCGAAATGCATTGCGGCAGGTCATCTGACTCTTATTATTTTATTACAATTTTTGTTCATTAATGTGATGCTAAGTTTTGCCTCACAGCGACACCCTACGATGCAAAAAAAAAAGTGTTTAATTGACTGCAGTAAGTAGCGTCAGCAGGTATAAGGCAATCAATCAACACAGTTAATAAAGGAGCATTAGCCAGGCCTAGTAACAATTACCAATAATAATTGTTATAATTACTATAATTATCATTATTACTATTATTTCACCTCTGGGCAGCAGGGTAGGGCAGTGGTTAGCACTATTGCCTTTCAACAAGAAGTTTCTGGGTTTGTTTCCTTGGCCTGGGGCCCCTCTGAGTTTGCATCTTCTCCCTGTGCCTGTGTGGGTTCTCTTTGGGCTCTCCAGCTGACTCCCACAGTCCCACAGACATGCACACAAGGTTGATTGCTGACTCTAAATTGCCCGGTGAGAATGTGAGCGTGTGTGTGCCTTGTTTGTCTCTTTATGTAAGCCCTGTTATAGACTGGCAACCTGCCCAGGCTGCACCCCACCCTCGCCCTGGGTCAGCCGGGACTGGCTCCAGATAACAGTGAATGCAATTTAAACAATAAATGAAACCTTTAAAGAGTGATTCATTTTGACCAGTTTTCTCTTTGTCATAGGTTTACGGCTGCTGTTTAATGAGACAAAAGAATTCCTCATCCAATTATTCAACTAGTCAAAGGAACTACCTGCAGAATACTTGATTACTGAAATATTCAGGAGCTGCAGCTCTGAATATTAGCAGAAACATTTCATTAAAACCAGTTCTACCAATCTACTGTGTGCCTCATGCACTGCAGAGACACATACTGCCATTCTAACAGGACACATTAGATCGGATTAAATACAACTCACACACACACTAGAGTTGCCTTGATGGATGCATTGGTAGCTCCTGCCTTTGCAAAAGTCAAGGCCATGTTTGTCTTGTTTTCCCATTAATGCAGTAAATTATTATTTGTAATATGGCACAGGGATGGAAGAGCTTCTACAGCGGAGACAGAAGGAGGAAAACAGGATGAACGAGCGGAGAGGAGAGTGAGCTGGCAGGGCACGGTGGAAACTCTGAGCAACAACAGGTGTTTCTGTTATTCATCTAACCTGAGAGCACAGCCAGGATTTATGGAAAACACGTCAACACAGTGTCATAAGCACAA
This sequence comes from Caranx ignobilis, assembly GCA_021432705.1. Lineage (NCBI taxonomy): Eukaryota > Metazoa > Chordata > Actinopteri > Carangiformes > Carangidae > Caranx > Caranx ignobilis. The sequence continues at coordinate 67,185,334 of MU269990.1, read as the reverse complement.
TTAGCCGTCATGCTGTGATGATACGACCTGTATGTGGTGTTTGATATAGGACAGTATGAGGTGATTATGCAAAATCTCTGATTATGGACAGCATGATATCAAAAGCGAGAGCATGAAGATTCTTTTTTCCTCCTGGCTCCACAATAAAGACTGAGACATTCCTATTTGTTTTTATAATAAACCAGCGGGCTCCAGGTATCTGACCCATAAAAACTACATTGTTAAAACAACTGAACTGCATCTTTGCAAGATGCAGTTTAACAAAGAGCTCCAACGTGTTCACATTTAAGTTTTAGATTTAGTTTTGTTTAGTTATTTTGAGTCTCCCAGGTGCTGCTGTTGGCTGGAAACCACAATACTGCTGCAGCTTTTATGTTAGAAAAGTGGGTTCAATATTCACAAGTACTCACAGAGTGCCACGTTAAGGTTTTTTCCCCCTTGCCCTGCCGGGCAAGTACTTCTCAAATCTACTTGCCCCATCTAATTTCTTACTTGCCGTGCCCTGCCTCCCCCCTGTGTGTGTGTGGGGGGGGCAGCCGTCCGTCATTTAGAAATAACATCGCGGAGTGTAATGACAATCGGTACCGGAGAATACCGGTAACGACGATAGCGCTTCTCATCACGGCGGTACCGTCAGTCAAGTGTTCAGTTAAGTCCTCCTCGCTGAATGAGAGCAAAGTTTCCTCTCGCGGCGTAACGGAAATACAATGATATAATAATTCAGTGTCGGTGCTTGCCCAACTGGGCAAGTCTGCGCAGGTTCTACTGGCCCGCCGGCTATTTTTACTTGCCCCAGGCGATCGGGCAACCGTTAACGTCGGACCCTGACTCAGTATGAGACGCTCTGGAATCAGGATCTGAGCAGGCAATATATCTCACTACAGTCCAGTCCCAATATTGTACTGTTGTTTGGTTTTTCAAAGCAGTGAAATACAGTATATCTCACATATGGCAGAAAATATTGCAATATTTGATATTATTCGATATCAGAATAAACATGATTTTACTCTAATGTGTCTGAAATAATGCACACAAAGTGTGTGCTGCACATCATCATCACACTGTCATAAATAACAACAGTTATTATGTGAGTCCTGCAAAGCTTAATAAGTGCAGCACCTTCATGTTGGCTTCATATATTCAAACATCTCCAGTTGGTGAATCCAGTGAACAGACAACTTAGTTTGCCTGCTGCCTGTCAGAGGAAGCTGCTATGTGTGTGTTTGCCTGTCCTTGGCTGCCTGCTCCATTATTACCACTGCCAGCATTATAAAGAGCAGCTCCACCATTTCACAAAGCTGGCTCAAATCGTCTTTCACGGCCCTCACAGGGGACGAAGCATCAGGGCAGCGCGGAGCCGCTCAGAGGCCAATGTCCACACAAAACTTCATTTCAACCTTTTATCTAACTGATCCATTCAGCCGCTCACTATCTGCCAGGCGGCGATCTGACGCACGGCAGACCTGAGCCACAACACTCATCTTCAGTGTTGTTTCAGGAAAAGCACTGAAAGAGAAAAAAAAAAAAGTCAAGTCTCTTGTGTCGATGTCCGCATGTTACATTTGTGTGTTATTCTGCACACATGTCCTGATGCAGTCGCCCATTGTTCATTCTGTTATATACAGTATACAATGTATTTATAGTGACTGTTGTGTGTAGAGGTATGTTAACCCCTGACCTGGTGTCCTGCCTTCCTCATGTTCTTTCTGTGACTGTTTCCTGTTACAATCCATTTAATCCTGACTCACTCACACACACGCACACACACACACACACACACACACACACACACACACACACAGTAACACACTCATCTGCTTTCATTCAAACTTTCACATCACTCATTTGGATAATGTGAAGACATTTGTTCTATATGAGGTAGTTGAATATGGTTTGCAAGCTATCAGTGCATGGCACCATCTTGAAGAATCCCTTGGAAACTGAACAACAATTTTTTTGTTATTTATTTTTGAAATTCTTGGAACAGGGAAGGAAACACGCTCAGGTAACAAACAGGAAGCAGGTCTGACTAAGGGTTTGAATCACGGACTGGAAATGAAAATGGACGTAGCCTCGGTGACATCATCTGCAGGTTTCTGGAGGGCCGCCTTGGCGCTCGGAGAGAGCAGTTCCAATGTCGCCATCTTGCCAGCACCTCACAGCCCTGAATTCCCGGCTAATCCAAAAATGGGCAAAGAGGGGGGGTGTGTGTGGAGCTCAGACTTCAGTGCATGCTGGCTCGTGGCGAGCATACGCTCACCCAACTGTCACTTAAAGCACCACGCCCTCAGTTACACAAACTTAACAAAATTCAAGCAAGTGAGTTATGTAAAAATTCACCCCTGTGCCGCTGCCATGGAGGGGGAAATAACTAGGCTATTAGTTCATGTGTTAGCTGTACACATCTGTCTGAACATCACTCTCCTGTCTCGTGTACTGTGGAGTCCACAATCTGCTCTGAACTCCTCTGCTCCTGCACTGTATGTTAAAATGAAAGCACTGTTTTTTAACTAGACCAGGTCCAGACTTAGTGCATCTCTGAGCTGACTGAGCCATGATGATCAGGCTTTTGTCTTCATTAGTCACCGTGACGCATGCTGGACCACGGGGGCAAAAACTAGGAGCACATAACACACGCTGCACTAGGTGAGCTACCAGTGCAGAGACGGGATATCTTTCTTATTTAGTCCGTCACACAGAGCACAGCCTCCATCCAGAGTCTAGACGCCACAAATGCATAAAAAAATGACTCTCTGCTTTGTCAGTGAGAATAAATGCAGCTCATTACTCTCAGGTGAAGAGCCTGTTTTCACAGACAGGACTTCCGTTGCATGTGTGATGGTTTTCCTGGTTCCTGTTGCTCACTGCACATTTTTAATGACCTCTAAAACCACAATGGTTTTAATAAACAGTAGCAAAACAAATGAAGGAAAACATCTTCAGCAGCTTGCTTTGCTGCAGGCGCACACACACACACACACACAGGGTTAGAAATGTCAGAAATAGGGTTAGCCTCTGATTTAACATCCAGATAATACCTCAGATATCTGTTGGGGACCAGGTCAACACACCCTGCGTCGTGTAATGTTCTGAGCACCATGAGCCACAGTCATGACGACAAGTACAACAATCACAGTGTGTTTTCTTTTACTCTGGTCATTTAAACTAGTTGACACTAATCTACAATTTAACTTTTACATTTCATTTTTCATTGTCAGTGACAGCAAAGACAAAAAAACGTGTGGAAAACTAGAACCTTTCATTAAACGGAAATACTCAAGTTCAGGTGCCTGAGGTATTTGAACACAGCGTCACTGGACTTGGTCACATTCCTCGGCTGACACTGGCACATCTGTGTCAGCTGGTATCGTACACGCCGAGCCCGGTCAGAGACAAGACTCAGGCAGCTACTGACACAGAGAACAGGGGCCTAGGCAGGGGAAATTCCACCATATACACCTCCCTGCCTCCACACACACACACACACACACACACACACACACACACACAGCAGTTACCATATGGCTCCAAAGTGTGACTGAATGGTACAACACACAGTCAATCTGCATAATCACAACAAAGCAGCGTTTTTTTTTTGTTTCCTTATTGTGTGTGTGTGTGTGTACGTGTGTGCACACGCAGAAAGCAACACATCAGTCAAAGCAGCTAACACACGCGCACACACACTCTTTTAAAAGGAGGGGGTCTGTGGTAACTTCAGAGGGTTTTTTTTTCCACAGACGAGGGGGTTGGGTGGGTGGTTGCAGAGGGGGAGTCAGATTTCTTTAAAAAGACTTGAAAACACAGAGAGGGAGAGAGAGAGAGAGAGAGAGAGAAAGAGAGAGAGAGAGAGAGAGAGAGTCTTCAGTCTACCTCAGTCATTTATCATTCTCTCTCTTCTCTCTTTTACTAAAACGTTGGGCACTGTTCAGTTTTCAGCTGTCTGACAGGCACACACACACACACACACACACACACACACACAAACACAGCTAAGGCAGTGAGTAGAATAAGTTATTTCTGAGGCCTTCACTCATGTTGAAGCCTCCTGAACAACAACATTTTATAAACAAAAACAAATGAATAAATGATCTCAGATCAGTGGCAGTTGAAGTATGATGTTGGTAAGGACAATAATCTTAAAGCTGCCTGAGAAAATATTCACTCAAATCCCAGTTTTTGACTTAGTAAAAAAATGTAGATTTGATGATCTGGCCATCGCTTTAACTGACACAATCAATCCACAGGTTACAATGGCTGGAGGAGGACACACGCAGTTAGCAGTTAGTCAGCTGCTTGTTTCAGTCTTCTAACTGTAATATCGACTTTCACTTGTATCAGAGTCATATTTGAGCAGAAGGATCTGTACTGTGACTCAAGTCATGGAGCTGCAGACTCTCCTTCTCTGACCTCTTCATGAGAAGCCCAGCCCCATGTCTCCCTCCTGGGAATCCAAAACCAAACCCAACCAATCCACCCACTGACCTTAAATCCACTAACCTCAGACTCTATCTTGCCTCGGCCACTGACCGTGAATCAAATTTTTAATGAAGTCTGACGAGACAATAAAATCAGAAGCAAACAGTCCTGTCATCTGACCGCTCATCAGCCTTAACCCACCACCATGATGTTGGTGTATCCCAGGAAATCAGTCTTTTAGGTTTTAAGTGCTGGGACTGCACAACTGTTATTTTTACAAAAATAAAATGTAAAATCTTTCAGACTGAAAAAGCAATATCACAGTCCATGTATCTGCTGAAATCATCACAGTATGATTTTTTTTTTGCATACTGTGCAGCTGTGTACTTTATAAATGCAGTGGAACTGTAACAGTTTGAGATAATTTCCTGTGGATCTAGGTAATATCTTAAACTCTTACACTGGCTGCTGCAGCCTCACTCTTCATGAGTGATAATAAAAACTGAATAACATTAGAGTACACACACCCACCCACACACACCGGCACTCACACACATTACACACACAAGAGAGTGAGAGAGAGAGAGAGAGAGAGAGAGAGAGAGAGAGAGAGAGAGAGAGAGAGAGATACACAAGGAGACGTACAATGGAAATGTCTTCACACCCAGCAGCAATTTCTATTCAACAGGATAAAAACAAGGCTGAAACGTGAAAAAAGCCCTTTGAGGTGGGTCCTTTCACCCTGACAGAGAGAGAGAAACAGAGGGAGGGAGGGAGGGAGGGAGCAGCCACCTCTTTTCAACTGGTAAGCATTCAGCCAGAAAGCTCAGGCATTCACTACTTTGGTCCGGTCTCCTCTGCTGCTATGAAAATATGTTAACAGCAGTAAACTTGTCCACTTCCACAGACGCCACAACAAGCACGCAGCCGCAGCCACACAAGCGATAAACACACAAAGACAGACAAATACTGGGAAGCGCAAACAAATAAAAATGATGAGTGAAAGAACAAACCGAACCACTGAGAATAAGAGGAACATGAAGTTATTGTGGCCTCGGAGTGAGAAAGAGCGGGAGACTGGAGAACACCTGCTTTAAAGCAGCAGTGGAAGTCTTGAAGAGAGGGGGAAGGGCAACAAGAATAACAACCACCCCCCAGCCCTGCCTCACTTTGTGTTCCTCTGCCTCAGACACTGGGCTGTGAAGACCTCCAGGCTCCACAGCAGACCGGTTTATGCAGAAAGACATGCACACAACCTGTGAAACACACACTGTAGAGCTGGTTCTGTGGTGTGAAGCAATAGAGGAGACATTTAATACTTCTGTAAAGGTTCCAGTTAACTTGTGCAGGTTAGGGCTCGACTATCGACTACCTTATTTTATTTAATTGCAATTCTGACAGTTATTGTGCTGCAATCTGTTTTGTAACAAATTTCACCTCCCCTTGAAGAATTATCCCTGACTTCCAGGTTAGGTTGTTGGTGTATGTCAGTATATGTAGGATAGAGCAGTTTTCGGGTTTAGAGTCAGGACAGTCTTTAAATTCCTTGAACTGAGTTACTGACTGGTTGAATATAATAAAAAAAAACATTTTCATTATGTCAGTCCAGTGCACAACAACACACTTGACCTCATTTTTTTTATTTAGTATTTCTATATATGTGGATACTTAAACTTGTTTCTTATGTGTTTGAATTGCTGAAAGGTCCACTGTTAAGAAGACAGCTTTATTTGACTTCAATGTGTGGTGTTTCCAAATTCAATAAGTATACTCAATATTAATAAAAACCATCAGGATTGTTAGGAATTCTCCAAACACCATTTTTTAACATATGATACTGATACTGATCACGTTTGTGTGAGATCAGCTGGGGCAATACTGCTCATTTTTTTCTGCATTGCAGGGCAATGTGTTGTGCATGTCACCATGTCAACAGAACCTCTCACTCTTATGTTCAGGGAAATTGAAACGATCATCAGATTGAACATCGGCCTATAACAGAACCAGAAGGTAAACCGGGCCAGAGCTGAGCTCCTTCAATATCGTATCAATTATTTTATCCGTCTCCCAGTAAGTAGCAGTAAACAGCAGATGAGCAGCACACACAGTCTCTAACAATACAAACATTAGACACTCATTTATTCCCATTCTGCTGCTCCTCTCATGTCATGGGCACAAAAGCAGCTGTGTGACTGCGAGTTACTATGGTTACCACAACTTTTACAAATATCATGAAAGCCATTTTGCCTCAGGACCCAAATCTAGTGAGATCACTTCACATTTCTGTTTAACATAATAAAAGAAGAATCAGGAAACAAGCGACATCATGGCTGTAACCTGTCAAACAGTTGGTTTTGGGCCCTGACTACATTTTATCAGTCTCTCCACGGCCGACATTTTGCCTTGTTTTGGCCTGTCAACAAGCTCAGTGAACACAAACACAGTGACTAACCACAGCTGATTGGTTTGAGTTGATCGTGACTTGGAGCATAATTTTCCAGTCACATTTTTTAAAAAGGAAAATCAGCTGATCATGTTTGGTGATTGATCAATCAGGGCATCCCTGGTGAATATCATACCTATCATACCCTACTGTGAGTACTACACTGACCTGTTTTCTGAGGCCAGGGACCTTCACAGAGCTTGGGCTGACCTGAATCTGCTGTCACACAGTGATGACCTGATGACTTGTCTCACTGCTGACAGGCCCGTTGTGTTTAAAATCTATATTGAGACTCATCAAATTTTGTCACATATGTTTCAGATTTGAGGCCCAAACAGGGTGGGGAGCGACCCAGCAGCTGAGCAGTGTGGATGAAGAAGCTCTGAGCATAAAAAATGCCCTGAACCAAACCACTGGGATGAGAGCAGAAGCTGCACACGTGCCTGTCAGGGTGGTCAATTTGACTCTTAATCTTGTTGTGAGCTGTCACACACAAACTTATGTTTATCAGCCAAGAACAAGACATGCTGGCTGATGACTGGAGATGCGTCTGAGATGGCAGGTGAATAACATCCATTATCAAAACTCAAGAAGAAACAGAGAGAAAGATAAATATCAGGAATGTCAGACAAAAACAACATTCTCCAGCTCATGCACATTTTTCACCAGACTCCCACACCCAGAGTAAAGACAGTCACGCCCAGCCCTGCCTTTTGTTCTCAGGTAGTTTTTCTTAAATGACAAACAGACAAACTGACACAATAGCTAGCAACAGCCATTCCTCAACAAGCTCCTCACACCCTCCAAAAACAGATCCAAACCCATTCACACACTGAAAGCATCACAGCTCCGGCTTCTGTCTCACAATTCTTATTCTGTTTTCTATCATTCTTGTTTTATCAATGAACGAGCCATGTGGAAGGTGTGATCATTTATCTGCTTGAGATTGGCCTTGAATCACTTCAGTTGAGCTGTGCTGCATCCAAACACATTTTTCTATTATGGTTTTTTACTATCTGGCCTGCCTCATTTCACTGGAGCTGCAGAGTGTGCAGTGGACAGGATGAACAGGTCAGACCAGACCAGTACAAACCATAACAAACTAGACCAGACAGGTCAGGTCCCACTGGACCTGCAGAGACGGTGACAGATGAGAGACACTGATGTGTCGTCTGCTCTTCACATACCTCTATCTTGTCCGTCTTAGCGTCTCCCCAGTAGAGTTTCCCTGCTGCATAATCTATTGCCAGTCCGTTCGGCCAGCCCAGAGAGCTGTTGAGCAGGACCGCCCGGTCTGTTCCATCCAGGTTGGCACGCTCGATCTTAGGATGTTCACCCCAATCAGTCCAGTACATGTAGCTGAGAGAGACAGAGGCAGTGGGAGTTAGATGGGCATTTTATACATTCACCAAGTAACAACTACATACAGATGGTTTGTTTTACATTTTGATTTACATTCTGATTTAGCTTTTTATTGATATTTCAAAAGCTTAAGTCCAATGAAACCCCATCAGTGCTACAAAGTGGTTAAACAAGACTAGGTCTGAATCAAGAACATGTCTGGTACACTTATGGCCACACATCTGACAGACTGAGCTGTGACTTCAGCTGTACATACCATAACAAAGACATAATATCTTCCTGTTTTTGTTAGGTGTTTTTCATTGCAGTCATAGTGATAAGAAGCAGGTGTAAGGAGGGAGAGAGAGAGAGAGAGAGAGCTGGTTCAGGTTGGTGACTGACCAACTTTCTGTCTGTAGCAACAATCACTGCACCGTCTGATGCATCATCACACTCTGCTGCATGACGTAGGACTGTTGAAAGCAAACTGGTTGTTCAGAGGTTCAAACTAGCACAGTCCTCAAACCTGAACCCCACTGAGCTGGTTTGGGATGAACTAGACTAGGTTGTTTAAAGGTAGAGCAGGAGATCCTGGAAAAAGGTTTGAGCAGGATACATTCTGAAAATACACAATTCAAAAGGCCAAGCCCCTTTCTTCAGACTTCTCTCTGAAGCCACGCCTCTAGAGCACAGGAACACACAAGGCTTGTTCTTTTCTGCTGTAACATTGCTGCAACTGTCTTGTTGAATTTAAGATGCTAGCATAAGCTCTGGTCTGGTGCCGTCTCTTCCATATCGTAAATCGTTGAAGACTTTAAAAGGCTCTACAGCAGGGATGCTGAGCCAGTTTTGAAAAGTGGTTCATAATTAATTAAATTATTTTTTGATGAATTAATCAGCTGTTCTGGCCACAGTGGCTTTGTGACATGATGGAGGCAGATGAGCAGGCACTTTGCCCCATGAATGAATTATTTACATTTTACAAAACAAAACTGTTGATGGGAGCACCGATTGCAATGTCTGTAGAAAGCAAGTTAGATGCAAATTGAGGACGTCTACCTGTGACCTGCTAACTTATCCCTTCAAAAGTATATTGCAATAAACTGCAGTCCAGTGGTAGGACAAGGCGGTCAGGTCAGCAGAGGCTCTACAGTTAACATCTTCTGATATGACTCATCACCTGCCTTTAAGTAGCATTTTTGTCCAAAATCCTGTAGTTTTATGACAGAAAAGAGAACAAAAAAAAAGATGAAGCAGTGGGAGGCAAATACATTGTGATGGCTGGGGATCACTGGCTTTCAGTTAACAATCACAGTTACCTCACTGTTGCTGCATGCTTCATAGGCAGGGAGTGGAAACTCACGTCAGTTGCATCAACCATAAATATTTCTAAATACTTTCAGGGCGAAAAATGACGTATGCGATTAACTCAAAATGTATTAATCACATAGCATGTAATGAATTAGATAAACTTTAGTCTCTTCACAGCCCTAATTAATTGATAATTCGTCTCGTCTGTTTTCCAGTCTGAGAATCTTGAAAGCTGTAGCAAATCCATGGCAACGCTCATTATTCTGGGAGGGAGTGGGTCCAAACGGGGTCAGCATGTGTTTGAGCATTTTGTTTGGTGGATGTATTTGATCAACATTAAAGTATGTGGATCCAGTGAAAAACAGCAGACAATTCACTGAGTGTAAACTCTCCTCAGACTTTTAAAACCTCTTACAGACACCATGGCCTCAGTTTTGTCACACTGCAGTACACACACACACACACACACACACTCTAGCACCTACCCATTAACGGGATCCAGGACGATGGCTCTGGGTTCATCCAGGTTCTCGGAAATCAGAATTTTCCGTGAGGTTCCGTTCAGCCTGGTAACCTGGAAAACCACAGGATGCCACTCAGCATTCAAACACAACACTGGAGAACCATAGCATGTTGGTTTTCTTTGTCAAGCTGCACTAGGCAGGCTCTGATTGGTCAGACTGGTTTAGTGAATTTTAATCAACCCTAAAAAACTCTCAGCTCTACCTCAATCCGATCAGTGCCAGTGTCAGTCCAGTATAGGTTCCTGGCCACCCAGTCCACAGCTATACCATCAGGGTGGTTGATTTCCGTGGTAACCAGTATCATGGCATTGCTGCCATCGATGTGGGAGCGCCGGATGGCCCGGACCTCATCATCTGTCCAATAGACGTAACCCTCCACCGGGTCGTAGTCTATGGCGATGGCATGGCGAATGTCATCAACCTGTATGGGCAGAGAAGCAATTAGTACATTTTGGCGTCTGTGTGTGTGTGTGTGTGTGTGTGTAGGTCATGTGTGTGCGCTTCTACCTGAAGGACGATGTCGGTGAAGTCGGGCAGGTCCAGGGAGATCCTCCGCAGGTCAGTCCGTCTCGCCAGCAGCAGAACCTGCTCTGCTCCTAAATGAACCACAACAGTTACAAGATGAAAACTCACAGTGATGTGTGATGTGAAAATGTGATGTATATAAGACATTTAGCTTCAGCTAGTTTGCAGTCTTTGTCCCTGGTCAGGCTTTAGAAAATATACAGAATACGATACAAATGCAATATTACAAATACAGTGAATAATACAGTGGATACAGTGAGTAAGTACCATGAATAAATAAACAAACACAGTTGCAGTAAGTTACAGGTTAAAACGGGTTAAATTTAACATTAAACATTAGTAAAATGCTATACTGACAATTACTTGTGAGAAATTAATGTTGACATTTCCGCTGCTGCTTAAGCCAATGTTAACTTTAACACTAAACTTCTTTGGTTCTGTTTGGGCTTTGATTTCTGATGGTAAAGAATTCCATAGGTGCGTACCTTGCACTGAGAGGGATGATTGCCCAAATGTTGTCCTGCACCTTTGGATTTTACAGTTTTGCTTTGCTATGCTCCTTGTCATTGTCCTACAGCTGTCTGTGTTTTTTTGATGTCTGAGACATCACTTGTGGGGCCAGTCCATCTAAGCACTTAAAAACAACTTTCAAGAAGGAGAATTTTATAAAATTGGAAAAAGTCAACAAATTATATTTCTCAATGATTTTGCAGTGATGCCATTCTCCAGACTCTACCTTTACGTCAACGCTCAAGCAGCAGATACCATTTGCAATGTTTGACTCCATCCACACTGATGTTTCAGCTTTAAAATAATCTCTTTTGCCACATTTACTCCTCATGTCCACACTCCTCCAAACCTGCAACTAACCAACTGCAGAGGAAAATCTGCTTCCTGTTTACACTGGCTCACACACGCCCAATGTACGCAGATGGTCATGTGATGTGATGTATCTACAGGGTGGATAGGGATCATGGTCATTTTAAAAATGAAAGCATCTCAGTGTGGACAAAGCCTTAGTCCTCCATGATGCGTCATGATGATCGTGCCCATCTCGTAAATGCTCTTGTCTCTCAAACTCTACACAGTGATATGTGCTGCCTACACTACATGTAAATAAGCCTGACAACTCATCCTTAACAAAGCTGTGTTCAGGGTAAAGGTCGTTCTGTGCATGTAGCGCAATCACATCTAAAATGACACCATCAACTACAGCCCAGAGTGGCGATGAATCCACACTGTTTTAACCCAAACATTAGAGGTCTCACAAAGATGCAACTAAGTTATTTCGCACAATTATGAGACGCCTTCACAAAATGACTGATGATGCAGAACCTGATGAAACGCAGACAGCAGGAAATGTTCAAACAGTTCAGTCTGGGATCAGATAAACTATAATTCTCCTGGTGTTTACACTGAGTGTCAGCCCAATGGTTGAGGTTTGAGTCCATAACCCACAGCATTATCTGGATGGTCCAATACAAATATCTATACAAAGCACAGAGCCTCTTAATGGCATAATGATGAGATGACAGGATATATAGTGTTGTTGAGTGTCATTATAAAACAGTCAGCGTTTAACAAAATCCCTCTGAAAATCCCCAGTATTAACTCATGATGAAGACCTGGGGATAACAGGAGATTTTTTGAAGCAGAAAATAAAACACCACATGAAGTTTTCTTTTCCTCACACCTGTCACATAGCTTAACATCAAAGATCATTCATGACCATTGCCTGAGCTTCGGTCATTCAGATATCAGAGTCGAAGGACCACAAACTAACCAACCAGGCTGAACAATGCAAAAAATAAAATCCTATTGTGATTATTTTGGCAGAGATGAGTCACAGTTTCAGTTGGAGCCATCGTTTGTTCCATTTTTATTCTTACAGGACAAAAACTGAAAAATGATGATTTTTGTTGGCTCTCAGTACTAAATAGTTTCCTATCCTACACTTACAGAAAGACACTGTCAACATAACTGTATTACAATACATCAGTGAACGTGAAATGACAAAAGCAGATTTTATTTTTGTTATAGCGCTTTGTCTTATTTTACTAAACCAAATGAGCATGAATGAAAAATGTATAATAATAATGATGAATCTTTTTTCTTTTCCCACCTGGATATCAGGTTTAAGCAATAAGCAAAAAAACAAAACAAAACAAAAAATCACATTTATGTAGCGTTTCACTTTTACTGAGAAAAGTTTTCTCCCCTGATGTTCCTTTACGTCTGGAGGATGTGATCTGAGTCTCTGGTCTCATTTATGGTCTGTTGTGGCACATTTGACCTTCATCAGCAAAAAGGATTGGACACAGCATTTGGTCATATTGTGATTGCAATAAAATTTTGATTAACTGTGCAACCCTACTGCACAACAGCTACAATTATGTTCATTGTTTTCCACATTGCTGTGTATCACGTATAGTATATAATAACCATCCTGTGTTTAACATGGGAGTTTTGTGCAGGTGTGATGGAGCAACACCGCTGCTCCTGTCTTTGTAGACAGCCCTGCTGGAGAACAACACAATCAAAGGTGCAGTGATACTCACAGCATCTTGACTTAAAAGGGATTGTGAACTTATTGAAACCTCATATCTCAGACTCCTCTGCTGTTCAGTCAGTACCAGACGTATTTCCTCCCGCTGGGAAAATTGTACATTTCTCCAAAGCTCGTGTGATTAAAGTATAGATATCAAGGCTTCATCCAGGAGATCCAAGTCTGAGTGCTTGGTATCTGGATTAGAGCCAAACCGCCAAACCAAACCCCTCAGTCCAATATCAATCTATCTGTTTTGAAAAAGATTTGGAGCCGCAGCCCGGCTCTGCTCTCCTCCTCGCTGCAACCCGTCTGCAAACAAAGGGCTCTGCCGTCCTCAGGGATCCTCCACTGTGTTTGGCTGTTGATTCAGATTTAACGGGAGCCAAACTCACCTCATGGGAGACAATTAACTGTTTCTCTTTGACTCTCACACCTCTGACTGTGAAGAGTGCACATTTAAAGCAGTTCAAAGTGCCTCTCTCTGTCAATTGCCCTGTCAGCTTTCTCTGTCTTATCTTGGTCTCATTTTTCACATTTATTCGCTGCAATCTCAAGACAAAGACAAAACATTATCAGTGTTTAAATTGTGTAAGCTGGAATAGTATATTATGCCTTTATAAACAATGTCCATGTATTGGTTGATCCGCTGGAGAAAAATAATATTAGTGTTCTCTTTGTTCAGTTTGTTGTTATACCATTTATATAGGTTTGCTCCACACAACACTCAAATTCTCCAGTTGATGGCCTCAGATATCTGTATTTGTGTGTGTCCAGTCTTTATTCCTGAGTCCTTTTTAAGTAACTTAAGTTATAATATAATGAAATGTAATTAGAAAGGAAACAATTACTGGTTTCACACTATACTAAAGTGAAAAATGGTTGTATGGCCATTTAAGCATCACTGTAACCGTGGTTACCATGGCTAATTACTGTGGTTAATTTGACTCATGGTAGGTTGAGTGCAGCATCAACCAGCAACAGTCTCCCAGCTCCTGAACACACAGTGAGAGTTAGCATTAACACAACCACACTGTGTCAGGTCCTGCTAGCTATGCCAACTGTTCTGATCAATCTGCTGGTCTCTGGTTCTTCTCCACAGACTCCTCCTCTCAGTCTGCATCTGACTGAGACTGAGTCTCTGATATTTCCTACTCTAACCACCTTTATGCTCTCTGCTTTCACCTGGAGCCTGCAGGTGGTGGTGGGCGGAGCTCAAGGTCTGATCAAGATTTCTCAATCAGGAAGTAACAGTGGATGAGCCTCAGAGCCATTTTCTCACTTTATATGTGAAAACCACACTGAACCAAACATGAAAAATATGAGTTCACAACATGCCTGGAGAACATGTAGTGCAGATATTGATACCAACTCACTGACTTCACTGCTGGGTGTGGTCAGCCAGGAAACACCAATCACAACCTACCAGGCTGAGACAACAGCTCTCACCTCGTGCAGGGAACAAAGCTCTTGCACCAACGGGTGGAGGAGGTAGTGTCCCATCTTAATCTGTCTGAGGCTCCACCCACAAGTCTCTTACAATCCGGAAACTGTCTCTGTTTTATTTTGAGTTTGCACAAACCTCTGTCAATACAATGTAGCTTCTCCACCTCCAACCCCTCTCTCTATTTTCAAAATATCTCCATTTGTTTCTGTTTTATTCATTAATTGCTAATTCATAACAAATTGAAATCAACCACTGGAGTATTGATTGCTACTGTGCCAAGTGCCAAGATCAATAGAAATGTCTCATTAATAATAATGATCACAAGAACATGTCTATCTCTCATTTCAGCTGCACTGTCAAAACCAATCAAAATCTGGCATCTTTGACCCTCAGTACCAATCAGATCAGGCACTGCAAGCTGCTCCATCATCAGCTTAGTCTGAGAGAGGAGGATAAATGATGGGACAGAGGGAGAGAGCAGGAGGGAAAGCATCTGTGATTCCACTCTTCTCTTCGCTTGACTTCATCCTGAGACACTTAAAGACCTCTGACAAACAGTCTCTCTCACACACACGCACGCGCGTGCGCTCTGCTGCCAGCGCAATGACAAACGCCTTCAATTTAACCAGCCAAGCAAAACAAATTAGAAGCACGGACACAAAGACACACACACACACACACACACATACTACAGGCTGACACAATAGAGCGTTGTTTTTTATTGTCAACAGTGGCTAAGTGATTGGTTGGCATGCTTCATTCAAATTTAATACATTCACACAACTCAGACTCACAGACAGGCGCACTCTAACACACTGTTGTGTTTCTGCAGAATAAGGCTCTATTGTTTCAGCATCGTGGGAATCAACATGGCAGCTGGTCAATGTGTGTCCCACTCTCCAAGCAGAGAGGTCAGACTCACTTTTACTTGTTTTCAGGCAGATACACGGTGCTGCATCACTGAACACACCCAAAGACAATGGTGATGGAGATTAGCAACAGTCAACACTAAGTCCAACGGATGCTGGGATTGTTTTTTAACAGGGTGTGTCAGATCTGAGTGTGTCACTCTAGTTAAGCTGATGGCAGTGTCTCATCAAATCTGTAGAGATTTAGTTTTGCACAACTGTAAATTAACAAAAAAAAAAAAAACTAAAAAATCCTGACTCAAGGACAACCTTAACCTAACACCTAGAAGTGTGAATACCACTGTAACCTCCTGAACTGTACTGTAAGTACCTGAACATCACTGTGGATGATTAAATGACTTTTGAGATCAACACTGACTGGATCTAGGAAAAAACCACACAGAGACTGTTCCTCTTGAGGAGACTGACGGATTTAACTTTGTCAGAAAAAAAAAACAGCCAAGGAATTATTGTTAAACTTAACCAAAAGATCCCTGGCTTGAACGATCTCAGCCATGTTTATCATGTCAGAACCACGCAGAGACCCCCATCGGCCTGTCACTGCAGTGTTTGGACTCCTGCTGTTAAGGAGGAAGCACACTCTCCCTAGGAGCCAAATCAAACAGTTGCTCCATCGGCTGTTGGGTTTTTAAACATGTTCACCAGGTTGCGACTGCAGTGAACAAATACTAATGGATATCTAGTGTTTCAAATTTTACTGTAACTTTGTTGTGCTTAGATGGCTTTAGGTCCCCATATATTGTCTCATCCTGTGTATGATGATGTGTGTTGGTTGTGTTGCAAACTAAATTGTCCTTCACTCCTCTGCTTCCTTCTTTAAACATGGTAGGAGTATCAGGCTGTAGTTGCAACTTCAAAAACACATTTAAAAGTATAATCCAAAGTATATGATATCTCATTTATTACCAGTGCCTGTTTGTACTCATACTACTCAACAGGATCATACCTGGCTTGCACGTCCTTCCATCTGGTTTAAGCTGGACACCGGTGGGACACGCACAGCTGTAGAAAGGTTCGACTGGAGAGAGGAGGCAGAGATGACTGCAGCCTCCATTATTGTCACTACAGGGAGTCTGGACTGCAGAGACATCAACGGGAAGACCAGAGAGAGACAGACAGGGTGAGAGAGAGAAACACACACAAATGGAAGAGAAACTATGATTAGCTTCTCAGTGCAGGCGGAAATGAGACATCATGAGGATATGAACTATTAAAACAACAACTGCATGTAAAAACCAAGCTTTTCAAATGCCTTCATACTGATGTAAGAGCACCTGCTGTTTGTGTTCTAATAGATTTTTTTTTTATCATCAAAGATCAGTGACAACTCTGATTGGATTGGTTCAAAATACCAAACTGCACTTACTGTAAGGTTGTCTGTAGGACTCCAGGACCTGGATGTCCATGGGCGAGTAGATCCCACTGAGGATCTCTCTCGCTTTGTCTCCATTGTGTTTGTTGCAGGCATGAATGGAGCGGGTTTGCCAGTCGGTCCAGTACAGGGTCTCCTCAGAGAGCGTCAGGGCAAAGGGATGGGTGAGGGTGCCCTCCACCACGGTTTCACTGCAGCACAAAATAAAAGCATCTTTACAATGAGAGAGGGGCTGGTGTTGAGGGTTTATCAGCCATGGAAATAAAGCTGAAGGATATTTCTTAACATGCATGGTAGAGTTTTTTTTCAATTGCTGAAATAAAGCATTCCTAACTTTAGCTCTATGAACAGTGCATATCATGTTACACTGCAGCTGTAGGTCAGCTGAGTGAATCAGAAAAAGCTGAACTTCCCTTCCTTCTGATGGGAAGATGATGAAGTGAAAACATTCAACATGAAGTGCACATTTAACCAGATATTGGATTGTTTCACTGGCCGTCCCTTACAGTGCCTAAAGCACCTCAACAATAATAATAACACAAAGAAGAAGAGAAGCAAGGAAGATTCTGTGGGTGCGTCAGACCACAGGTACGAAGGGACACAAGCACCGCCTCCTTTCAGGTGTACTTTCCATTTACTCTCCATGCATGCAAGTTGCCATTATCATGTTCTCTCTGAAGGCCCCACTACACCACACACCACATACACCACTCACAAGGCTATGTGAGAATAAGCCATTCAGACTGAATGAAAACATGGCCCAACCAGATATTGGGTTTTGACTATGTCTTTTTCTATTGGTAAAATTAGCCAAATGTCAAAACGCATGCAGCAACTCAGGGGCTTTTCGCCTAAATAAAACAGAATTAAACAGTAACAATCCAGAACAAAGCCCTCAGCACAGGTTTACTTGGATACACCCACAAAACACACAATAAATGGGCCTGTCAACAGAAACAGTCTTGTGGCGGCCTTTGTGTTACTGCTGGTTTAAAGTCATCACAATCAAGAGTCTTGAGAAAATATCTGTGAGCGATTTTCAAGAAAATACCACTGAAAACAAAAGAGAAAAGTAAAGATTTCGACATTTAGTCCTGATGGAGGCACTAAAGAATTTGTTGGAAAACCATCAGGAATGCTCCTCAAAGGACCATGAATATCGAGACCACATTCCACCCGATGTGATTTTACCAAGTTTTACCTCAACAACACATTGGAGTTTTCTTTAGATGTCATTTAAACAACACATTTACAGGCTCAGTGAAGGTATGTTCGCTGTTCTCAGGGCCAAACTATTCCATACAGCACAACTGTTCGAGTGGAGGAGGGAGCAGCTCATTTCTGAAACACACTTTAGAATCACTTAAAGGAAAACGTACTCACTCAAATGCACATCGGCACAAGATCAAAGGACGCTCGTATTTAGAAAATCAACACAGCAGAAACTGGTTTTCATCAATCACCATTTTTTGTCCTCAAGTGTGTGTGTGTTGTAGGAGCAGAGGTGCCTGCCAGCAGTGGTTAAGAGAAAAAAACCAAAGAACAAATTTAAACAACTCCAGATTTCAAAGCTCTGCTCAGCTTGTGTGTGTGTGTGTGTGTGTGTACGTGTACATGTGAACGAATTAATTAGCAAACAGGCAAATTACTTCATCACTGAGGCTGTCAGGTACAATCAGACTAAAGCCTCCACCTCTAATTGAGAACATGCCTCCACAGTGACTTTATGACCATCAACACAACACCATGTCATGTCTACCTACAACACAATGAGTGTGGTGGTGGTGTTGGTGGTTACACAAAAGTGCTGCAATGAGCAGCCTGAAGCTACAAGAAGCAGAGCTGTCGTGTACAGGCCGTGTGCTGGCCGCCATAGGAATGAAGCTGCAGGCTGAGGTTACAACATTTTTCCAAAAGCATCAAGAATTTCCACTAAACATTGGCTTGGGTTCAATCCAACCTCTCCACCATATTGTAACAATTGGAGAGAAATGCTATAGGTAACATTACACTTGCAACAGTCTCCAGGAGAACAGCTGCCTTTAAAGTTATTCCTGACTCTGTGAGTAACATGAGTGTGAATAAAGACTGAGAGTGTGACAGGGAGAGAGAGGGAGAGAGAGAGAGAGAGAGAGAGACACAGAGATTGTGAATGACACGGAACAAAGGTGACAGTGGGTGGATGTGACCTGTGGATGCTGTGGTGCATGGAGGGCACCCAAACTCCTAGTACATGTACAACAGTGGTGAAAATGGTTTTTGGGCCATATTTTTTTTGTTTTTCTGCAATAATGCAAGAACTGCAAGTACCTGGCTTTGTTTGGCAACAGGGGTGGAGAGACACTCAATATCCATGTGTGCAAATGTAAGTAAAAGTAGGCAACTATCTATATCTGGTTTAATACACTTAACTTTCTTACCTTCAAAGTTTTAAAGTTAGATTGTGTCAAGCATCTAGAATTGTACCTAGTTTGTAACTTTTGCCATAAGATGGAGTTTAACCAACTAATGTTAGCTGATTTCACTTAAACCTGAAGTTACAGTTTAGCTGGCTATGCTGGCTTACCTTTTCAGTACTGCTATAAACTGCAGTGAGACCATGGAGGATTAGCTGTTGTGGAGACACAGTTTGACATCAATACACAGTTTATCATGTGTCATTTCATTGTTATTTTAGTGTGGTGCTTCAGTCAGTGTTAATAATACTAATTTATTTTTATTGTAGACACCATCTTTGTTTTCACTCTGGAAATCAGGACTTCTATTTGATGAGTCATTGGACAACATTACAACATGTGTGCACCTATTACTCTCATTGTTCTGGGGGGTTTCCACCATGGAGATATAATTTTTCCCAATGAAGTACTAATTGTCACACTCTGGCTATGACTGTGACACTTTTTACAAATGAGTTTGTTTCAACCATCCTCATGTTGAGGACACGTCAGTGTAACCATCAGTCATATGGAAATATTATTTGTGTGTCTCAGAAACAACATATGTCTATTTCTCTTGTGCTTCCAGATTCATGTTTCGTAGTGGTTAGAGTCAAGTTCCTGTGGCACTTTGAATGGAATTTCAACTATGCAGAAATGTTCAATAAACTATTGTGAAATTATTTTACAAATGGTTTGGATTTTGGTGCAATAAAAGAACAGTAATATATGCAGTCTGTAACTGATGTAGAAATGAGACTTTCTCTGTGTTTGTTTGTCCTCAACAGGCGTCTGTCTGGAGAGGCACCAAGAAAATGATGGAGAAAGGCTGGCTGGATGAAGACAGAAAGAAAGATAAGGTTTGGAGAGAGACAGCAGCTGGATAGAGTAAAGGAAAGAAGGAAAGAATGAGCTGTAAGAGAGATGCACTGGGAGTGAGTGTGAAGCCGTGTGTGTTTTGACTGGGGCCTCCATACCACAGTTATGTTTGTGTTGGATAATGCTCCCATGCTCGCTCTCTCTCTCTCTCTCCACTTTTCTTTCAGTCTGTCTATACAGCGATTTCCCTCTTCCTCTCCCCCCTTTCTCTGTCAGAAAGAAGCAGATTGAAACTCTAAGACATTTCCTGCTGATCTTTGAAAGTTTCAGTAGAGGCTTTGGAACTAATGAAACCTCCTACAAACTGTTCCCATTGGATAGACTGTGGGGGCGAGATGTTTCTGAGTGGAGGACAGTATGGAGCAATATCAAGCTGGCCTAAAGATATCCTGACTGTCATCATAATTTTGTTAACAGGACTTACCTGAAACTATTGACACTATGGATGTTGCCTTGTGTACTTTAAGACTACGGGCACATTTCTCCACATGACATCGGCGTGACCTCCTCTTGCTCAATTTTGGAGAAGTACTTGTTTGTTGCTGTTGTCACCCAAATTTCCTCACTCAAGGCTCCACAATGACAGAAATGTGTAATACTTGCAGACATAACAGCTGCCAAGAGAATCATTGCAACACACTGGACACATCGCTTCCCACGCACTCTGACCATAAGGCAGAGGTGGATTTGAACTTTTCTTCACATTTTGTATATGGCGTTACAGCTTGTATCAATGGGGCTAAAGAGGTGAATGTGGATATGTGTGGTTGAGAAAGGAAGAGGCTGGAGCACAACTTGTGCATTTAGGAGTGTCGAAAGATTCGTTGTTTGCAGCTTTCCACCCTCTTCCCCTCTCGAGTCTCTACGTCCTGTATCTGAGAAGAACCCTTCTTCTACTTAAACTACTACTAGTAGTAGAAGTACTGGTAGATGCTGGTCCTCAGAAAGGCACAGCTCCTTCCAACATAGCAAAAACACACCATTATCCGAGAAGCAACTCATTCATTACGACCAGAGGAACAAAAATTCAAGATGAAAACTGCAGCTACTGTTAAAATTAGCTCTGCAGTGGCCTTCCCATGTGCTGCTGTGTGTTCAAACTATGGACGGGCAGCTCAAGCGAAAATACTATTTGAAATTCATTTCAAACTATTCAATTACTTCTTATCCTGAACACACCTGAGTGACGGCCACACTGACATGATTATTGAACACTTTGGGCCAGTGGTGAGGTCATATAAAAGTTGGTGTGGGGACTAGTGAGTGAGCTATTGTGTGAGATGATATACGTATTAACCTTTTAACATTTAACCTACTGTGACTGACGCATAACAGGGAACTTCCAGTTATACATTACAACACTGCCGCTCATTAAGGTTCCTTTGAACTGGCAGGTCAGGGTATTTTTTTGGGCCCAAACGAAGCTCTCCACTGATTCAGTTTGGTGGTTGCGATGTGGGAAATTTCTTCTTTTTTTTTAAATCAATGTGAAAGTCACAGAGTGCACTGACACAGTTCACACAATAATATACATTCAACCCATACACTTCAAGCTTCATACCGTGCTGATCCATCCAGGTTAGCTCTGTGGATGAAACTGAGTTTGGCATCTGCCCAGTACAGCTTCTGTTCCACCAGGTCTATGGTCAGACCGTTGGGCCAGTAAATGTCTGCATTCACGATCACCTTCCTGTTGTAGACAGACACACAGAAAGTGAAGAGGTTAAAGAAAAGAGCATTTGCAAGGAGATACAGCAGGTGGGGTCACTTTTAGTTTGTATAGACACATTACCTGTTGCTGCCATCCATGCCAGCACGCTCTATCCTGGGCTCCTCCCCCCAGTCAGTCCAGTACATGTACCTGAATGGAAAAAAAAGAAAGGGGTCAATAAAACCAACCAGGACGTCCCACCAACTAATGACCTGATGATTAGATGTAAATTTAGCTGGCCCGTCTATTTGTCCTGATGAGCTACATAACTTTTTCAGACCAAGAGGATACATATACATTAATAAAATATTGATAATTAGTTAACTAGTGGTGGCAGCAAACTAGTCACTAACTACACCCCTAAAACAAACACAGTTGTTTTGGCTCAACTTTAGTTATTTTTGTCATATCTTCACATGAAGCACCACCGCCATGATCAAATCATGTGGCTGGTTTAAACACAGTCACAACTTATCTCCTCAGTGCTGACTTGAAACTGTGTTGCTGTGCTACTTCTTGTTGTTGAGGAGTTAAATTTTGCATCTAAACACTGCAGCTCTCTTTGCTGTTCCTCGTTCACAGTACTTTTTTTTTTTTTTTTTGGTAACCAAGTGACTGCAGATCAGACAATCTGCTTCCTGTTTATACTGGCTCACACATGCCCAGTGTACATGATTGCTCAGGTATGTATGCATTTACAGGTGTGATAGTGTGGACATAAATCATTTCTGATACGGAGCTAAACACTTGTCTGAACAGAGATCCAATTCAATTATGGCATTTTTAAAAGAAAACGTGGAAGTAGAAAAAGAAGTGTGAACAGAATCTGAAGAACTGAGCGTGTATGCCACAGTCTTGGTTAGTCGCAATGAGCTGTATATCGAACCTACATTTTTACAAGTGCTGCACAGTGCGGGGCTGTAATGCAGCTCTCTAACAGCAAAAAAGTAAATAAAACACAGCATTTTTACATTACATTTGATCCCATTTGCAACTTATGCAAAAAGGACCTCCAGACTGTGTTATTTACTGTACAAGACAATTTTCCAAATCAAATTTCTAAATTCAAGGTTGCAAATATGTTGATACTGTGACAAAGAGGAAAAATAATTGTCAGGTCGTATATGTGATATTTTGCTGGGGAAAACAATACCATGGTGAACATTTTAACAAAACAAAATCAGGAGTATTCAAAGCAGCCAAAACTGTCTTTATGATTAATATCCAGGCTTTCTTAGAAGAGCATGTGTTTGTTTAAAAAATGATTCTGTTACCCAGTAACTTTTGGGAAAAGACCAAACGAGCAAAAACAACAGAAACAACCAACCAGTCAACTACTGCTCTCTGCCACAGATCAGATCTACAATAAAGTAAAATGAAGAACACGACTCCTCTATGGTTTGGTTCCCAGGGAAATCAGGTGGAGAGCAATAAATCAGTCTGTCAGGTTTGAATGTGGCACATTAAACTGTGTGGTAGTGTATGTACAGTCATGGAAAAAATTATTAGACCACCCTTGTTTTCTTCAATTTCTTGTTCATTCTAATATCTGGTACCACTAAACGTATAATACAATGAACACAACAAAAAATGCAGCTGGTCACATAATACTTTATGTCCTATTTGACATTCTTAAGCTTAATTGATTCCCAGGGTATATAAGAGGCCATTTCATGTCACAAGCAGCACTGCACATGCAAAGGCCTAGAGTGGTTTCCTGCTTACATTCAATCTGTAGCACAACTCAGAAGTTGTCAGCTCTCACATAATGCCTAAAACAAAAGAATTATGTGAAGCCACAAAGGCAGCCATCTTGGCACTGCTGGAAATTGGCATGAGTGAGAGACAGGTAGCGAAAAAACTGAAGATCTCCAAGACAGCCGTTCATTACAACAAAAAAAACAAGCTGAACATGGCACTACCAAAGTGCTACCTGGCCGTGGCAGGAAACGTCTTTCTACCCCACGAGATGACCGTGCACTCATCCGTTCCTGTGTCAGGAATCGTCGTCAGACCTCCAGGGACCTTAAAAATGAGTGGGCACTGTCGAGAAATGTGACCTGTTCGGCAAGGACAGTTCGAAACCGACTTGTTGAAGCTGGTTTGAAGTCACACAGAGCACGCAAGAAGCCCTTCATCAATGAAAGGCAGAGGAAGGCCCGGTTACTCTTTGCTCGAGACCACAAGGATTGGACTGTTGATGACTGGGCTAAGGTTCTCTTCAGTGATGAATCCAATTTTGAATTGATGCCCACTCCAGCCAACTTACTGGTTAGGAGGAAGCCTGGAGAAGCTTACAACCCAGACTGTCTTGCCCCTACAGTAAAACATGGGGGTGGATCAGTCATGATCTGGGTTGTTTCAGTCTGAGTGGAACAGGGCAAATGCAATTGTGTGAAGGCCGAATGAACCAGGTCATGTACAGGACTACCCTTGAAAACAGTCTTCTTCCATCAGCTGGAAAACTCTTTCCTGCTCGAATGACTGGATTTTCCCACAAGACAATGCCCCTTGCCACACGGCAAGGTCAGTTAAAGCCTGGATGGAGAACCACAACATTCGCACCATGCCTTGGCCTGCTCAATCACCAGATCTTAATCCAATTGAAAACCTGTGGAAAATCATCAAACTCAAGATGGAGAACCACAAGCCCAAAAACAAAGAAAATTTGTTTGGATTTGTCCAACAGGAATGGGCTGCTGTGACAGCAGAACAATGTCAGAAGCTGGTGGAGAGCATGCCAAGACGCATGGCTGCAGTCATCAAAAACAATGGTTATGCAATCAAGTATTAACTCTTGTGTGTATCATGTGTTTAAAGCAAACAGAAAAGAAAACATGGAATGCTTAAAAGTAGTGTTTTTGGCGGTACAATGCCATAGCTATTGATGTAAGAATTTCAGTAATTTTGGTTATTATCAAGAAAACCATGGAAAATGAATAGTTCTTAGTTCTTGAATTAAACTCTCATGAGCTATTTTTGTTGTTATCATTATAATTGTCCAAACAAATGTACCTTTAGTTGAGCCAGGCATTAAAATTAACAAGAAATTGAAGAAAACAAGGGTGGTCTAATAATTTTTTCCATGACTGTATGTTTGACACACAGCTGCATGTATGTATGTGTGTGTGTGTGTGTGTGTGTCGCTGTAGTTTCAGAGCGACACACAGACCTGTGTTCTCTCAGCCTCTCAACAACAGAGCAGGAAACCATAGACAGAAGCAGCTCTGATTCATGCCTGTGTCTGTGCTGTGCACACACTGACAGTATAAACTCCAGTCCCAACAACTTCACTGTTAAAGCCACATGTTTCAGTGTGTGGAAACATCCACACTGATATGTTGGTGCAGTGATTTGTATGTTTGACGGTTCAACTCCCTGCTTTGTTCCCCTGTGTGCTGAGTTTTCATGTTCTCTCTGTTCCCGAATGGTTTCTCTCCAGGTTTATTTCGGGTTCTTCCCACAGTCTAAAGACGTGCACGCTAGGCTGACTGGAAACACTAAATTGCCTGTAGGTGCAAATGTGACTGTGCACATTATTCCTTTCTATATTTTGGCCCTGTGATAGGCTGGCAACCTATCAAGGGTGTACCCCACCCTTGTTCTGTGTCAGCTGGAACTGGCTCCACCCCGGCACCCTGCATGGATAAGTGGTATAGCTGGATGGATGGATAGTAGTGGGTGGCTATAAATACATGTTTCTTAGTTACCTGGCCCTAACACCAGCTACCTTATTGTTTCCCACTGCCAGTGTTTCCTCCTTTCTCCTGCCAAATATATCTCCAAACACAGACACACCCTGTGTTTAATGTAATCTATATAAATGTTAGCTGTGCGTATTTGTCCTGGGAGCTAAGACAGTACTCGGTCTCTTCAGTATGACAGACCCATACTGCTTCAGAACTGTGAAAAAGGACATTGCAGTGAACTACTGTACAACTGCAAGAGTGTACTGAACAAAGGAGGTCCGTGAAGTATTCATACAAGTTTAAAAACAGCTTTGTAAAAACTGCAGAGGCCATGATGCTCAACTGCTGACTCCTTAACCATCACGGAGAGAGTTCAAATACACAATCTTAGGTTGTCTGAGTGAACACCATTTAAGGCACTTAGCAGATCGACTCTTTCCTACTGCACTGTATTCTAACTCCCCACATGAGTAAACCCATCATCTGAAGAGCACAGGATCCAACAAACTGTGTGTAATAGAGAAGGAAGGCCAGTGTGATGTTTAAACCGCATGGAGAAAGAAAACTCTGGAAACCATCTTCATCCATCTTCATGATGTCACTCTCATCTCACTGTCACTGCAGCCTGCATCTTCAGTCCCAGTGTCCTTGGCTAGGCAGCACAGTTTTATTCAAAGACTTAAAGGTCCATATGTCCCTCTTCTCCTAAATTTTTATTTGAAGCGCTGGATGGTGAAACCAGGTGGGCGGGGCTGGGGCGTATCTGCTCTGTTGGTATAGAGGTCCTCACAGCTGGTTTGAAGGCTCAGTATTAACATAGAGCTGCTTTATAATCAAACAGCACATGGACATCTACCTCTATTCACTGAGACCTTTAAACTTACTGACAGATGGGCACTTTGTTAGGCTCTTAAAATAAGCTCTATGCAGACGTGGTTTTACAATCTTGATCGAGGGTTGTATCAGTGATCTAACTGCAATGGTCCTGTGGAAAATGTTATAGGCAGACTAAAGGGAAGTCAACAGCAGTCCCATGCCTCACAGAACACACACACACTTCATTTTAACACACAAACTGGGAGAGGCACTCACCCCATTGTCTTTATGTCATAACCCAAATTCTAAATATATAAAGATTGACCAAGGCTCTGAGTTTCACCATAATTTTGGCAGTTACATTGTGTGAATACAAAAATACATCGCTAAATAAAACAGCGCTATTTTCATCTTAAAAACACTGAATCTCTCATGTTAACTGCCCTGGTGAGACAGCTCGTTCAGCCACTAGCCACCACGACACCAAAACAAAGGTGCAGCGTGACAGCACCATGAAGAGTGTGTGTGCTTGTCTCTGTATTTTGTTACCGTTGAGCAGGATTGAGAGCGACGGCCCTCGGCTGGTCCAGGTCCATCCAAAATAGGACCTTCCTGGAGGTGCCATCTAGGTTGGCCACTTCAATCCGATTGGTCTCTGAGTCTGTCCAGTACAGCTTCCTTCCCAGCCAGTCACAGGCCAGCCCATCAGGACTGTCCAGTCCCGATACTACCACTGTCTGGCCGGTTCCCAGTGCCTCTTTAAGGGCTGTAACCACAAAACATACACAGTGTGAAACATGCAGCTTCCAAAGCCACAGTCGCTGTTGCTTCACTAAGCAGGAGAATAAACAGAGAAAAAGTGTGGAGACTTACAGTTGGAGGACGGATTCCAGTGGGTTTGTTTGATTGCCTCCTCACTGACATCTGTCCAAAATATAAGGCCCTCAGCATAGAGGAAGTCCACTGCTGCTGCATCCTCCAGGTCACTGACAACAATGGCCGACTCACCCCGCACACCCTCTGCATCTACCAATCGTACGTCACGCCGGTTAGCAAAAAGGAGGAGAGGCGTGCCTGGAGAGGAGAGGAGAGAAAGTTCAAAACATGAAAAGCTTAACAGACAGCAAAATGATGGACACACGTGTGTCCACCATCTCTTATAACTTTGGAACTGCAGAATCTCACTTGTCACCTTTCTGAAGGCTGTTATTGGTCCAAGTATGAGAAGTTAAACCCACATGCATCCAGCTGAACAGTTCATTTGTAATGATACTTCTATGAGTTACGTTACCCACTGCATCAACTCGATCCTCTGACAGAATTCAACTGAATCAAATTCCTCTGGCTTTTGCAACAGTTGAAAAAGATTTACTTGGTTCATTAATTCTCACAATTTCAAAAGTTCATCACTTAAACAGGGCTCTGACGAAGCCTCCTCTATACTCTATACTTAGGAGGGATCTGGATAAAGATCTGTTTGAGTTCTTTATTTATCACACAGATCAAGGAATGATATTATTCTGCCATATTGTTTATCTTGAACATAATTACATAGATTTGTTCCCATTCATTTTGTTTTAAATGGATACATGCTCCAAAGCCATCTGTCTGTGGGTGTATGTCAGTGTTTCCCCTACATTCATTCATAACTACGGGCTACTAATGATTTTACTCACGCACTGTGTGAGCACGACAACACCCGACATTATTTTGGAATTGCTTTGAGTCACTGACAAGTGCATCATTTAGTGAACAGGACAATGAGTAACAAGCAAGCGGCAGAAAAGGGACAGTGATGTAGTGAATGTAGCTGAGCAGAGGAAAAGGTGGCAGGAAGCTGTCAGTGTGGAAGTAGATGTTCAGTCTGAGCTGTGGTGTGTCACTTAATAAATGCTGCAGCTTCCCAACACCAATTTAAGTTGTTTCCCCAGCTGCTGGAAAAATGAGGGAGATGAGCCCTGACAAACATGACAAACAAGACTAACGCTAACAGTAGTTGGGGGCACAGACCAGATTCCCTCCAGATCTTGTTCTCACTAGGGGTGTGCCGATACATCAGTTATTAGATTAATCGCGATGTGACAAGTGACAATTCAATAACGATTCATAAATGTTCAAAAATATTATTTTTCATAATAACTAAAGGACAGGGACACAACTGCAGCGTGCAGAACGACAATGAAAGCTGTCAGTTTATATGACTATTATGATTCATCTCTGACAATATAAAACCTTAACCTTATCAGCTAAAGCAGGTTGGTTAGATAGATAGATTTTCCTTCTTTTCCTTCTTCCCATAAACCAGACCAGACAGAGAAGATGCATCGAAAACTTTTAA
Source organism: Caranx ignobilis (assembly GCA_021432705.1). NCBI lineage: Eukaryota > Metazoa > Chordata > Actinopteri > Carangiformes > Carangidae > Caranx > Caranx ignobilis. The sequence goes on along the minus strand of MU269990.1, from coordinate 67,156,610 downwards.
TGAAAATGGGATGGATGGACAGTCAACACTAAAATACTTACAGCGCCGTTAAACTGACCCTCCAGTCATCAACTTGTTCCAGAGTGACACATCCAACTAATCAACTGACCGTCAGTCTTGGTGAAGTTTAGTTTCAGTGATGGCTCATGATTGATCCTGTCAGATCTACAGCCCCACAATGCCACACACCACGATCATGTCCACAGCAGGTCACGTGGGCACCAAACAGACTTCAGCGACATAAAAACCTGTTTGCACCAGACGGGACTGCTGGTACTGGAACAAAGTCCAACCACAGGGTTGTCAAAAACATAAAACTTCCAGCATTATTACCATCTGGCAGCAATCTGCAGAGGCCACTGGAGAGGAGAAAGACCAGGACCGGGACCGGGACGAGTCTCTCTCATCTCACAGATAAAAATCACAAGCTGTGTGACAAACTGTGTGTGTGACACGTTTATGTTTATTAATGAATGAGAGGAAAATGACCATCCCAAACATTGAGGCTGCACTGTGTGTGTGTGTGTGTGTGTGTAGCTCAGTCCTCAGTGTCACAGCAGCTGACACTGCCTCTGGGGAAGCTTTGTGGTTTGGGGCTGGCTGGGTGGCAGACCTGCTACGCTGTGGTTTGGCACAGCTCTGCCTTCTGTAATCCCACAGCATCGAGTCACACTGCCTCCGTCAGTGTGGACACTGGCCCAAACAACAGACATTTATATCACAAAATATTTCATCAGTTAATCATATATTTAATGACAAAGATTTTATCACAATCACCAGTGTCAATGTGAACTTTGAGCTCATCCATTTACAGTCCACACAAACAGACTCTCATGACCACAGCTGCGTTTCTTGCCTTCATGCACCGAGACACATTCAGTCTTTGTGTTTCCATATTTGTCTGTTGTTTTGTTTTTATAATATCCGAGGTGATGTGAAGTAGTTTATAGCTTGTTGATAGCCTGGTTTAGAGCACCACCTGAGTCAGACCAGGTCAAATGAACAGCTGACAGTTTTGGTTTTCTTTCTAAATGCACTCTCCTCTGAGGCTGCCACCTCTGTGAACAGCTCTCTCTAATTAAAACTAACTAACAGTGATACACCTGCTGGATGAGATGAGAGTGTATGTGCAACATACAAGAAAGGAACAATCCAAAAAGCTGCACTTTGGTTTGTCAATGGGATTAACAATCAAAGTGTGAGAATAGTGATGTGGCTTGGGTGTGTGTGTGTGTGTGTGTGTGTGTGGTTGTGTGAATGTGCGGGTATGTGTGTGTGGTGGGAGGAGGTCGTATTGAAATGGCAGATTGAAAAGAAAGAAGGGTCCCAAAAGAAGTTTCCTTGTGGACAATGCACTGCTGCACCCCTTTCTGTGCAGACACACACACACACACATTGTGGTTTGTGTGAAGAGGAGGTTAACAGGCTCTGCTGCTTTATATGTTATCAGAGTCCATCTTAACAAAGCACTGTGTGTGTGTGTGTGTGTGTGTGTGTGTGTGTGTGTGTGTGTGTGTGTGTGTGTGAGGAGTAGCAAGGAAGGAAGAGATTTTCTTCACACCTCCCCAGTTGGGACAAGAAAAATGTGTGTGATGAGTGTGGGGAACATAGTTATGCAGCCTGGGTGTGTGTGTGTGTGTGTGTGTGTGTTTCTATGGTCGTCAGGACTTTCTGTCTGTTTGAGAACTGAGACTTCAGGTTGAGGACTGCACTTGGACCGGGACTGGGTTTGGTATTTATTTGCTAGTGTTGTGGTGGGGGTGGCGTGGTCTCCATGAACATAGCAAAACAAGGGTGTGTGTGTGTGTGTGTGTGTGTGCATGCATGTGTGAGAGGACCCCAGAGAAATCAAGGTAGACTGCCACAGACTTCCTCTCTCTCTCTCTGTCTCGCTCTCCATTTCTGCTCCTTCTGTCTTATTTCTCCCCTCTTCTTTCCCCTCCCTCCATCTTTTCTGTCTCCTCCCCCACTCCTCTTTTCTTCTTTCCCTTTCTTCTCTCTGCAATTCCTATTTCATTCCTGTCTGTCTGCTCTCCGTCCTCCCATTTTGCTGTCTTTTTCCTCCCCTCAGTCAGACTTGTCTGAAATCCAAACAGCAGACCCTCCTCAAGTTTCACACCAGAGCAACACAAACAGGAAAAGATATCAATCTCTTCCTTACATTCCTCCTCAGCACTGTCACCAAATCTCTTCTCCTTACCTTCAGCCCCACACAGTTCCCTCCGAGCCCGCAACCCTTTCTCTGCTGTCTGACGCTCACCAACTCAAATCCTGATGCGGCTCATTCACTAGCACCAACCTGAACACATTGACCGGCACAGCCCAATAAGATATAGCTATCATCAATCAAATTAGACTTCAATTAATAGATGGCGTCCTGAGAATAGAGGCTCGGTTTGGAGTCAAAAAATGCAAATTTGTCATTGTGGCTGTTTGTTCTACTTGATTTCATTTCCTAATGAATGAAGTGTTGCATGTAGCTGCTCTGTTGTCAGTCAGCCTGTGTCAGGTCTTGCCCTGTTTTGTTGAGTGCTGAACGAGCCCCCATTCAAACAAAAGCACACACTCTGCGTATGAAGCCTGGATGCACGTACAGAGCAGGCTGATGGTTGGCTCAGATGTGAAAAGGAACAGGAAATACCCAGGATTCCCAGGTGTTTTTGGTGGCCCACACGAATTACCTCAAATTATTTCTTTTATTCACAAATCAGTGGGGCTTCAGAAACGTGCTGGTGCTGAGGTGTTTAACATTAGATGTTATTTATTTAACCTCCTTAAATTAAAAAGAAGCTTTTGCGTTTTTATAAGGTTTTAAGATGAGGATTGTTATGATGTTGTTTGAAGCTTTGGTCTTTTTCATACTTCTAATAATACATTTATAATGAACCATCAACCATCTTATTCATTGGTAGAGAGAAATTCATCATAAATGTTATTAAATGTGGTTATGTCCAGACTGCAGGAGCCAGAGCAGGTAACATGTCTCTAGACGAACAGTAACATGTTCGCAACGTGTTGTGCAGGAAAAAAAAAAACACATGTGAAACTGAACTAACTGAAACAAACCATTGTGTGTCATATCACAATACTTTTCAAAAATGATTTTCTATTCAAAAATTTCCTCACTCTGAGTATGCAGGGTGTGGTGAAGTAACTGGCAGGTTCTCTCTCCCTCTCTCCCTAAAACAAATGACTGTGAATCACAGCAGAGGAGGGCATTCATGTAGCAGGTCACAGATCCCAATGCAAATCCTTGCTGAACTCCAGATGAGAAAAAATAAATACAGATTTCAACTTAATGAGGCAAAGTCTCTGAAAGCTAAATCTAAGCCCCAAACAGACCACCTCAGCATCCTCACATCGACTATCTGAAATATAACCCACTAAGATCCACTAAGACTGGGCTTCTACCAGCAGAGGAAAAGGGTTTCGTCTGCATTTACATGTCTCCTCTAATGTCTCTCAGTGCACAGACTCTGACAGACAGAGAGTGAGCACACTTCAAAATAAGTTTTTAAAACAACCACAAATCATCAAAATGTCTCACACTGAGGACCGGATACGTTTTCAGGAGCTCTGACAACACAGGGATGAAATGTGACAGATTGGTTTGACCAGTTCACATAAACCTGCTTATACCCACCGATTTTGATGGAGAAAGGGTGTAACAGAGCTGAACATGAAGAGGGACTGTGAGAACATCAATTGTTTGGTTTTTATAAAAGAGAGAGTAACCAGTTGTATCTTTCAATATTCTCACCAAACGCCTTCCTATTGATGTGATGCTACTTTTGAGCCCACTGGCGCAGGTCTTCCAGTGTAATTAGCTTATTTATTCTTGCTCATTACTGCTGCCTCATAATGATTAATGTGCAACTTAACAAAACACATCTGGCAGATGTATACATGAAAATACAATCCATCTTAAAACAGGTCTTTTATTGTCTGTATCAAAAAGTCAGATGTTTTATTTGTGCCCTAAAATATTTTGTAACACCAAATACACAGCATTACCCTGAGCTCGGGCTGTTTTTGACATCGTGCACACTCGCAGCAGCTTGGACATGACATGTAACCTGTTACGATGCACAGTTAATCAGTGTTTAATATTCTGTTCTGCTGCCTTGAAGAAAGAAACAGGAAGGGTCGGTCTAGTCACAGTGAAAATGTTAAGTGTGGCTGTAGCTGATGGTGCAGATGTTGTCGTTAACCTGAGGTTTTGTTTTTTGTGTTTTTACTGTGCACAGAGGTCTCCATAGAAACCACCTGGAAATGGCAATGATGTTTTCACAGAAGTCTAGAAACTGTATTAAAGTCTGACCTAAAAAAAAAAAAAAAAAGCCTTTATATGCTGAGTTTTACAGCGGCCTTTCTCTGTCAACACACACACAGCTGCGATGTTTGCCTGGCAGTGTGCTGACACTGCTGTGGTGCTTTTGGCCAGTGTGTGTGAAGTGTGGGTACATGCTGTCACCTCAGTGCTGAACGTAGGAAATCATACTGGCTCCTTCAGGACCAACCTGAGCCAATCACTTCTTCACCCCAGCGAAAGCCCAGGACTCACACACTAGTTTCTCTCCACTGAGTCACAAGTGTCACAAGTTCAACTCAGAGGACTGGACTCTTGAGGACAGGAGGACGGTTTTCAGCAGCTCAGCTCAGCACAGGTTACACTTCAACACCCCGGTACCTCACCATGCTCTGGTGGTGACTGCTGTTCCTCACACATGACAGATGTTTGGCTGTTTTTTGTCAGTCACAGTGGCTCAACAGGTGACACACAGACCGCAGACAGTTAACCAGGTGACACGCAGACGGCAGACAGTTAACCAGGTGACATGCAGACAGCAGACAGTTAACCAGGTGACACGCAGACGGCAGATAGTTAACCAGGTGACACGCAGACGGCAGATAGTTAACCAGGTGACACAGACCACAGGCAGTTAACCAGGTGACACACAGACAGCAGACAGTTAACCAGGTGACACACAGACAGCAGACAGTTAACCAGGTGACACGCAGACGGCAGATAGTTAACCAGGTGACACGCAGATGGCAGACAGTTAACCAGGTGACACACAGACCGCAGACAGTTAACCAGGTGACAGCTGAAGCTCAGATTCAGGTTTTTATGAGCTGCTACTAGTAACAGAGTTTAGAAGCATGCCACCACAGCAATAGCACTGTCTAGTTTCCTTTTTGTTTATGATAGTTTATGATGTGTTTGTAGATCATCTCCTGTACTGACCCTTGACCTGGAGAAAGTTAGAATGATTTGTGACTCATTAGATAAGTTGCTTCAACTGAAGGTATGTTGTTTCAGTTCATCTATCTTTGTCTGTTGTTGAATATGATGTAGTTTGAAGGTATCCTATGCAGCTGTTAGTTGTAACCAAGCCATTTGATAGGATGGGAACCATTACTGATACAGAGAACAACAGCTCTGGGCCTTTTGACTCAGAATTATATCACAAAGATTGAATAACATTTGAATTAAGTGATGTCTGGTTATCAGAACCGGATGAAGGGAAGAAGCCTGGGCACAACAGCGCAGTGCCAGACCAGTTACATAACTAGCTGTGTCGGTTTGGCTGAAAAAGTGATACAAACAAACAAAATCATAATCTGTGGTTACTTAAGCTGTCAACTAATATAGCCCTCAAAGAACTGTGGTGGCAGCTGTGATTCAGTTTAAGTGATAATGCTTAAATAAACACCTGACAGACTGAACTGATGAGATGTGGCACTGTTCTGTGAGGAGTCACATTTTACTCCAGGATTGCCACAAAATCATTCACAGAGTGGCAGATGTATCATAAATGTCTTTATGTTACATATCCCACATGTTTACATCTGTCATCTATCACAACCTGTCATATCAAACATTTCTTCAGTTTTAAACAGAAGAAATAAACACACACACACACACACACACACAGCTAATAGCCGGGGTTGTTCTGGAAAACATTAAATGCAACACATTCATATTTGAAGCTAATGAGACTTTGAGACGCAGATAAAAGGACCGTGTGGGCTCAACCGTGACACCTCTTCAGATTAAATTCACTGAAATCCCCCTTAAATATATTTTACCTAATCCTCACAAACAAACTGAGGCAAAATCAAACTACAACAAAAATATAGTAAGTAAGTATGGTGCTGGCACTGTGATAAAAAGGATATGTATTTCTAACACCGTGAGGAAACGATTGTGTAAGGTATTTTAGAAAACTGTGTAAAGAGAGACACTATCATCAAAATGTTGACAAAAAGATGAAATGAACAGAGTGATATGAAACATCGTTATCACTGTCAGTACCACATGGTTTTATATAATGTCTTTGTCTTGAAAATGTTAATACACAAGGACAAAGACTTGTTCAATTTTTCCTCTTTAAAATATGAGTGTAAGTAAAAACCTGATGCACTGATTCTGTCTGTGACCATAAGAAGGTACGAGGGTGTGAACAATGTGTGTTTTCGTTTTCACTTCAACTTTCTCCGTAATTACGTGTCATTCTTCACCATCCCAGCCTGTTTGATTTTATTGTTTCATATCTCACTTTCTACCAGTTAATCATTCATACTTCACACATCAGTATTTCAGATCCGACCTTTGGACCCAAACCATCATGTTTTGCTGGTTTATGGAGGACATGATCAGGATGTAGACTCAAAAAATGCTCCAGATAAAAAATGCATATAAGAGTGATCAGCTGAGATCAAGCCAGCTTGGCCAAACAGACCTTTCAAACCTGACAGTGTAACCTCCACTCAGCATCTGGAAGTCGCTGTAACCATCATTTTCCTATGAAAACCAGTGCTGTGCACCATCACTGATACCGTCAGTTACAGGGAATTGCACATAAAGGGCAGAGTAAAGGTCACGTCTCTCATGAAAATGTTCACTCTCATCAGCAGGGCTGGATCTTCCACTGACCCACAGCAGTGACCTGAGGTGGGCTCTTATGAACTCTCAGAAACTTCACATGTGAAGTTTGAAGTTGTAAGATGCACACTAATGGGAGCTGGTCCTCAGACCTGACATGAGAGAAGGCTAAGCTCCGCCTCTGCCTGGGCAGATTCAGGCGATTAAAAAAGACCGCAAATCAGCTAGTGGAGAAAGTATGGTTCATAAAGACATTGATCCCCAGGCTGAGAGTCTTTAACGTGTCCAGCAGCCTTTTCTTACCCAGATAAATATTCCGGCTTCTTTTCCACATTGAAGCGGTCTGCCTGACACCCGACACCGAGCAGGAATGGCTGGAGCCGCCGAGGCCCGAGAAAACAGCCCAGGCTGACTCCAAACTTCATTTCTGCTCCCCACATATAAACTCATAAACTCCGGTGGCTGAACACCGCGGCAGGTCGGTGTAGTTACACCGGGTCTATCCACAGTGCGTCGCACACTCCGAGCCAAAGTTTCGACACTTTCACTGCAGCTACTGTGTTGTCGTACCCTTGGGACATAAAAACTTCAACTTTCAGACACGGAATCTCAGCTATTGTTGCCGTCGGTCTGAATGTGGGGGACGACAGAGGCGGCGAAGCCCCCCACACTCAGCCGGAGCTCACCGCCGTAACTACAGTGTTATTAACGCTTTTGGTCCCGGTGGCTCCACGGTCGTTGTTCCCTAAGGATCCATGTTGTGAACAAAAAGTCAACGTACCGTGAACCGCCGACAGCAGGCAACTCCTCAGCAGCAACACCACCAGCAGACCGCCCATTTCAAGTCCTCTGCGCTCTAAATCCATAACTCCCGCTCCATTTTCGGCTATTTACTCCTTAATTAACTTGTACCGAGGTCCACTTATAGGTGGGTTCGAGTCCACATACGGGCCCGTCTGCCGCTGTACAGCTAGATGTGTGGCTGCACGCGAGTGTGTGCGCTCCTCCGTGTCCTTCTCTGTCGTCTACACTTTTTCCCAGTTAAGGCGCTCGCGCTACTTTATACTTTGGACTGTCGAGCTCGCGCACGGAGAGAAAGGGCAGGACGTGGTGTGACGTCATCCAACACGAGGCAACGGGATTTTTTTTTTTTTTTTCGATTTCCATAGTTTAACTTTTGCAGTGTTTATCCAACTAACAAGTTCGGTTCTATATGTGTTGATACTGATTAAAAATGTGAGTCTGTAAAGCAGAAGAAGAGACAAGTGTACCTCTACTATGGATGTAAGAACATGGCGGGATCCTGGAGCAAAGTGAAATAATTTTGTGATCCTCAAATATATAAATATTGTTTTATGTTAATAAAGTAAAGATGGTTCAATGCGTTGTTAACTTCGTGGTCCTACTGGGAAAGTCTCACGTTCATGGAGCCGAGTTTTAAAGGTCTCATCCATCATTAGATTTTTCCAGGACGGAATATAGAGAATAATCTAAGTTTGTCTCTCCTATATGTAAAATGTAGATGTGTAGATGTGTTTATGGGAAAATGTTTCAGATTTTTACTCGGTTTAAAATTATGAGAATAAAGCCATTATAATTAGAAAATCCTGCCATTTCAAGAAAAGTCATGAGATTGGAAGAACAAGAAAAGCATTTTTAAGTAAAAAAAAAAAGAAAGAAAAAGAAAAAAACAGTGTATAGAATTTTCTGAAAATAATTTTCAGGAATTTTACAACTGAGTCTTTTCAGTGTCCTGACGATGATGGTGATGTTTCTTCTTCTTTTCTTTTTTTTGTACTTGAATTTTATTTTTTGTATGTATTACAATACTTGTATTACATCAAATCCATCCAAGCACATACCAGACAGTGTCCTATGGAGGTACTTTTTTGTGGTGTGACTATATGCAGCTAATGTTTGTCTTTTGTCTGTTTACGTGTGTTTTCTCCAGTTGCAGTTCATTAAGCTCTTTAACACAATAATGTCACCTCACACAAAAGCAACTCTATAAAGTTCTCGTTCTATTGATTTGTTGTGGTAGATCTTAACTGGGCTGCACAGAGCATTGAACACGACCCAATCAAACACAGTCGATATGGCCTGGAGTGGCGACTGTGAGCCCGGCGTCCTCACCCTGCATCAGTGTTGGACCTGTAATGCTCTTGTGGCTGAATGGGAGAAAGTCCCTGTAGCTGGGCTCCAAATTCTGGTGGAAACTCTGAAACCAAAAGAGTGGAGGCTGTTTCCATGGCACCTATTTGTGAACAGGGACTGAGTGTCAAGTATCAGCTTGTCATCTGCTCACATTGGCCAAAAATATCTTGATTGTTTGAGTTCATCTGGGCTGCAGTGTTTTCCACTAGAGCACATTACAATTGGCCTTCCAAGAGAACAAAGCACAACAGCAGAACGTCTGGACTGATGAGGATAAATGATTGTACACTGAACTCCACGCCAGTGAGAGCGAGCTTTAAGGAACCCAACTGGACTTATTTTCTGCAAAACAAATGGTGGACACACACTGATGGAAACAGAGATAAAAAGTCCCAGATCCTCACATACACCTAAACGTAAGCCAGCCTTGGCATTTCTTTTCTCCTCTCTTGCTTCTCCGCTCCAACTGGCCACCACTCTAAAGGCTTCGTAAACTCAAAGCACATGTTCTCCTCTGCCTTTCTGCGTACATGTGAGAGGCAGGCACAAGTCCACGCCACAGAATATGCAGCACAGAGCAGGTATCATCACCGTGGTAGCAGCAGTACGTGAAGCTGTGGTGGCACTGTGAAGTGAGAGAGGTCCTGCTGTCTATGATCATCCCTCATTGTCAGGGAGTTCCTAATGCTCCTTCAGTGTAAGTGACGGGACAAAATCCACAGTCCTTGTTCTACACACATATTGTTCTTGTTGTTAATATCAAGACTCCAATGATGTGAGAAGAGCTTTTCTTCTATTCAACAGGCACAAATGTTGCCCCTGATTTTGATTATTGTATGTATAGTAAGTAAATAAGTTAGGGTGGTGGTTCAGTTGTTAGTACTGTCACCTCTCAGCCAGAAGCCTCTGGGTTTGATTTCCAGGCCTGGGGCAAAGCTGTGTGGAGTTTACATGTTCTCCCTGTGCCTGTGTTGGTTCTCTCAGGGTTCTCCAGCTTCCTCACACAGTCCAAAGACATGTACCTTATGCAGACTGACTATAAATTTCCAGTAGTGTGTGAATGTGAGTGTATGTACATTGTTTGTCTCTATATGTCGACCTTGTGATAGAGTGGCGACCTGTCCAGGGTGTACCCTGCCCTCGCTCTATGTCCCTATGTCAGCTGGGATTCGCTCCAGCCTGGCTGCACAGAAAAACAGTATAGCTGATTGATTGATGGATGGATGGATGGATGGAGTTTCTTATACCTGCAACAATGAATATAAATTGAGTTTTTGATCAAGTTTTCATTTACTTCAGAGTGGAAAACTAAAGAATCAATAAAAACTAATAATTTACATTTCTAACATTCCTTTTTGAGGTGCTTTATAGTGTGTAAACTATACACATTGTTTTATCTGTAAGTATTTTCATGTTATTTCACTTATTTTTATCTGCTGTTAACCTTTAGATGCAGTATTGGCTCCTTTCTGTTCACTCTGTTTCTATGCTCTCAGTTGGGTCCTGGAATGCTGTAATGAAACATATTTTCTTTCCTTAGTCACCTGCAACCCAGAGCCGTCGGCTTTGCTTTGATCCACACTCTGCTCTCTACAAATATCAAAACGATCTCTGCATTGGTCCATGTTCCTCGCTCTGTAAAGAGCACGGCTTAGGAGTAATATCGCTGAGTGTAACAAATACCTCTCTCTTTCTCAGTGGATAACAAGGAACAGGTGAGGCTCCCAGCTGTCTGAGGCCACAGTGAGGAAAGCATCTTTATAACAAAAGATTCCCTGCCGGACTGCATATCAGTCACACAATCTGACTCATACATCTGCATTAGACAGAATATGACACTGAATAATGTATATTGTTCTACTTGCTTCAATCTGACTATGTCTCTTTAAGAAATGCCAAATATACATGAGATCACAGCCTTGGAGCGCAGTCTCTTTCTTTGTAGGTGTAGCCCAGAGCGCGCTGGCCATAATACCAGTTTGTATGTGTATGTGAGTATGATTTCCACAGCAGCAGTAGAGCCTCAGCATAGCAATTTCCGCTGATCCATACATCCACCAGTTCAGAGCCTCCCATACTGTAATAACATACGTGCTGGTAAGCATCATTTGTAACCCGACTCATTTAATGCTGAGGATCCTCAGATCTTCACTCTTTCATCAGAGTTTCTCCAACTTAAAATAAGTAAGGGTGCACAAACATAGAAATTGAAGCCGCCTCATCTGAGCATGTTGGACTAATTGCAGGAAGAGTTGCGTTCTTGACTGATTTCTCAGACAGCTGAGGCCAAACTGAAAACACAACATCACTTTATTAAGTTAACACAATGAACATGTTACCTAATTAATATATCAAACATCAGCATTAGCATCATTTACAAAACATCTGGCTAATTGCTCCACTGGTTCAGCACCTTACCAGCTATGCCTGTCTGTCTGGGTGGTAGGTGCAGACTGTCCAAAGTTGATGTCATACCATCACACAACATAATCGCATGCGCTACTGGTGTGACAGCTTTCCTTATAATATTTATTAATGATTTATTTAATAATATTTGACTTATTTATTTGACTTATTTAGAGTTACTGGGACGAAGAGATAACAGATGCAGTGGTGGTTGAAAACACTTGGCATATTTGAGAGGTTTCAGTTGTTTTTGTTGGATTGTCCATTAATCATCATTATGCTCTGTAAACCATAGAATAGAGCCATCATAAGACGATTAAGGTCACAAAAACAAGCTAGGCCTATTTATCTGTCAATGTAACACAATCTCGTTCCTTCACAGAAGAAGCCAAATTATTTACAAAGTCTGAACCTCAACGCCATCAAGCAAGTTTGGGGCGAATTGGAGAATAAACTGGACAGATCTGTTGGCATGATGGGATAACACTGGTATTGAAGTTCTCAGGAAATATACTGAAACTATGCCAGAGAAATGAGCTGCTGTAATTGCTGCAAAAGGTGGACATACCAAAGAACAAGCAGGTATTTTCAGATCTGTCAGGTGTTCTAATACTTTTGGTCACCACTGTATATATAATAATAATAATAAATGAAAACACAACAGGTGTGTGTGCGTTCACAAAAACAAGCAACCATTTGTTCTAATTTGTGATAGGTTTGTGTATGCAAGTAACAACACAGGTATGGGGGAGAGAGAGAGAGAGAGAGAGAGAGAGAGAGAGAGAGACTGCTCCAAGAGAAAAACATGGCCCTTACCACCTGCCTAAAGCTGTCCCAGGCTGCTGTCATTTAAGCAATTAAGCCATCTCTGAAACCTGTGGTGAAAAATTACGGTAGAAGCGCTGCCAGATGCAGCACACCAGAGTCAAACTAGCAACACTGTGGTGTTTTGTGGGAATATGCATGACCCCCCCCCCCAAAGTAATAAACCCAAGACACCACAAACTCTACCAGTTGGAGTTGCAGGTAGCGGAAACCGTGTGGCAATGAGACTGATGAGAGTGCACTATAAAAACACAATAACAATAGAAAGCACAGTTACCTCAGGGAAGCTCACAAGTGAAGAGTGGACAACAGAGAGTATGCTGATGTGTTCACCAGTGATGCCTTCAAGTAGAATACAAAATATGAAGACAACACAGTGAAGCCAGTAAAATGGAGATGTGTTCTAGCCGCTATGATGAAGCTGCTGACGGATGAACTGCAGGAGCTACAGAGCAGAGGAATCACTGAACCAGTGGAATGCAGCACAGACTGGACCAGTGCAATGGTGGTTGTACAAAGACGAAATAGGAATCTAAGGGCGTGCATTGACCCCAAACCCTTGAACAAGGCGCTGAAGTGCAGCTATTTCCTGCAAAAAACTGTTGAGGGTACACGACCGGATCTGTCCTTAGCCAAAGTGTTCACAGTGTGTGATGTAAATATCATAAGTAGTATAAATTCATCGACCTTCATCAGACTAAAAGTCAATCCAGAAAGTGTATTCCATTGAACAGATGAGGTTGTTCTCCAGTAAAATGAAAACCCATAGGTCATTTGTGCAGCAGCTATTGTTCATTTTTTCATGGCGACATCTAGTGGCTGCAGGAAGTATGACAAGGAGCAGAAGCGATAATGTAGTATAAAGAGTGTGGAAGTCTACTTCAGGTGGTGGTTTGGGTGGTTGGATTGGTCAATCAGACACAAGACTTTAGTGAAGGAGAGTGAGGTTTGATTCTCACATGAATCATTTTAATGCATTTAACTGAAATCCTGTTCTTTTTCTACCCATGGCCAAGTACATTTACTGCCTAAACCTAATGAAGCAATTTTTTTTTTGCCTAAACCTAATGAAGCCGACCTCTTTGGTTGTTTAGGTTGGAGGACTTGTTGGATCTGACAGATGTGAAAGTGGTTAAGAGGCTTTTGGGTATGGTAAAATATCTTGCCAAGTTTTGCCCTCAGCTATCTGATCAGTGTCAGGTGGTGTTTGGGCAACTGGCACATAGAGACTGTGAGTGGTACTGCACAGCTCAACATGAGGAAACACTCCTCAGAAAAAGACCACGTTGAATCTGCCAGTGCTGAAATTTATGGCCCAGATGAGAAACTGACTTCAGTTAGATTGTTCAGATGCAGGTTTTAAGTTAAACCTGTTCAATTTGCAAGCAAAGCACTTTCACAAGCCAAACAGGGCTATGTCCAAATAGAAAAAAGAGGTTTTAGCTGTTATGGGAATATTCCACCAGTACACATACAGATAAAAACTTAGATTTCAAAGTGACCATGACCTGTTAGAGAAAAGTGGTGCCATTTCTGATTTCACTCTGAGTGTGCCTGGACTTAGGGTCGCCTCAGGGTGCCTTAGGGTTCTCTCTTCACCAGGCTGGGAACCTCAAAGAGGAATAACCATCCCTGGACTTAGGAACCCAGTCTTCACCAGGCTGAATCACCCTGGAGGGGAAATCCAGCTCTGCTCTCTCTTAGAGTGCTTCTCTTCACCAGGCCGAGCAAACCTGAAGTGAGCAGATCCAGCTCCGGACTTAGAGCAGTGATCTTCACCAGGAGCAGCCGACTCCTGCGGCAGGGAGAGTGGGGATCCCCAAGACCCAATCACTGGTAGCAAGTATTTTTCGGTTGGATTCTTCTCTTGCTACCAATACTTTGGGTCCTCGTAGGCCGACGATCTTGTCTCATGACGTATCTTCTGTCCGGTCCTAATCACACTCCCCCAAATCACTGTCATCCAGCTTCTTTTATGTCTAAATCGGCCAACAACATTTCTGTTTCACAGGTCAATTTCCCCATCTCCCTGCTCTGATTCACCCCTTATATGGTCAATGGTTTCTCCTCACGTAGGGAGTTAGGTACTTCCCTCTTCACCTCTCCGTGACCTAACCCCCCACTGATTATCTGGTAGCAACAGGTGCTCCAGGTGAAAGAGCAGAGAGCATCAGAGTGATTAGAGGAGGAAACATCAGAGACTCAGCCACATGTTTGAGCCTCAGTCAGACCCAGACTCAGAGGAGGAGTCTGTGGAGACCAGAACCAGAGACCAGGTGGATCAGAGAGGTTAGCATAGCCAGCATCTTTATGTTGTTTATGTCGTTCCTTAGCTTGTAGCTTGTAGCTGGATGACAGACACAGAGTTGGTGGTTATGCAAATGCCGGATAACCGGTCTCCTCTACCTGTGCAATCTGATCTCTGTCTCACTAAGAACTTTTGCAATGTTGCAGTCTACTCTGACCACGTTAAACGATCAGATTGTCCGGTGCTGGGACTACCTTCAGCTTACCTGTTGCTTGCTGGGTTCTGCTCCTCACCTGGCGGCTGCAGCTGCTAATGTCTTTCACCAGCAACAATTTGGATTAATCGGCTGTTTGTATGGACTGTGCTCACCTGGACTGCCTGTTCTTCATTTTCCATTTATCGACGGCAGTATAGCCTATTCGGCCAAACTCCTATTACTTCACTTCCACCTCTCCAACCTCACCACCACCTGTACCACTGCCTCCACCTTGCTCCCATCCACTGTGGATCTGGTGAAGCTTTAACATCGACGACCCCAAACCAGTCAAATCCACCTGGTCTTCGACTCTTCATCCCTCACTGAACTGCGGATGTAGAGTTGACCAAGGTGTGTTAGCCAGTATACACTGATGTTTCTTAAAACAGATGAATAGAAACTCTTCATGTTTGCTTCACTTGCCATTAGGCCATTAGACTGCTTCATGGGCACAGGGTGTTGGTTGATAACTGTGCTGGTCTCATTGTGATTGATTTCAGGTTGACCTTTGCTCAACCTTTGAACCTTTGACCTTTGAATTTATGTTGGTTGGTGCAGTGTTCAGGCACACAAGCCAGTATGAAATTTATACATTTTATCTATGAGGTCATGGCAGTTGTCATTATCGGCTTCTCACCAGGTTTTGTCGTAAGTTTTTTACCATCAGCTGAATCATCCACAGATGTGTCCTCCTCTCCTCAGTTTGGAAGACACAGGATGTGTCAGAGGAACCCACATGACCTTTCATAGCATTAAAATGTTGAGAAGCTCCATCTATTCCCAAGACCTATCACTGTGAAAAGCCAATAATAAGAACTTTCTTACTGTCACCAGACCACATCATGTTGCCACTTCTTTCCCATCTCAGTCTGACTGCAGTCTCCTAAACTGGGAATCAAATGGAGAGCTGGTATGGGTGGAGTTGAAAAGAAAAGGAGTCAAGATTATCATTAAAATAAATATTGTTATTGGGTTGGATCTGAATTTTCAAGTGAGCCGTGAGGTAGAAAACGCTGGGAATCTCTGCTCTAAATATTTACTCAGCTTGTTGTCAGATCCAGACGTCTGATGACTTAAATCCTTCCTCTGGTGTTGCGTTAAAAACCATCAAGGTGTGAAAAGAGTGTGGGGCTTCAAACTGGACCTGCATAATTAATTGAGATGTAATCAAATTTGCGACAGAGCAACATCCAAATTGCCAGAGCTAATTTGTTTTGGGTAAAGATAAAATGTGTCATGACTCACAACATTTTTGTGTACTCAGCACCAAAGACGCTATGTTGCCACAGAGACACCCTGGACAGCAAATCGGTATGAGACCCGACAAAAATTGCATCATTTTATTATTTCAAAAAGTGAAAATGAGAGCAAAATTGCATATAATAATATAAGCCCATATAATCATAGGCGCTTGTTTTGTCATCATACTAATTAAAATTAGATGAAAGTCAATTTTGAGTTTCTGTTAGAAAAGCACAACGATGACATCACTGACAAGTGACTAAGTGGCAGGTACTGTTACCATGATTCAAACTGGTGGAAACTTTAAGGCCTTAAAGTACTGGCATGTTACATACATATCAAGATGCCACTTTGACCCCGTTCCAGAAAAAGTGATGTGAGAGGGTTTTAGATGATGTTTTCAGTTCAGCATGTTGGGATGAATAATAGTATTACAGTATTATTAAGGCTGTTACTGCCTGTATTATTACATCACAGGAAAGATGGCTCTGTTTGGTTCTGCTCTTGGTGGGAGTTGTTGTGTGAATTATATTGTAAAGATGTGTTGGACTTGCTCTAGTTGAGAAGTGCCATGAGATAACTGTTGTGAAATGTCATCATACAGATCATACATAGTAGCTGGCCTAATTCTAACAATAAATTTAACCTAGAGCATGTACCATGTAGTCTTAATCCTGGCCACAGTGGCCTGGGTGGGAAATCTGACCTCTTCCTCACACTCCAATATTCTGTCACTGTTTCTCTCTCACTGAAACCATAACAACAACAGAAAGCATGAAAACATAACATGATAAAAATTGAACAGCTGTTTTCAAACAAGCATTTTGCTTGGATGTGGACAGCAGGGGGAGCGTGAACAATCATTCTCAGGGTGATAACTGTAGCCTACTGTATACTCCTTTATTTATCTCATAGTTTCACCACGGCAGACCCATAACGACCACATCAACCATCAAGAGTTACAGATCCTCCTTTGTCCTTATGAGCTCTCCTTCACATGTTTCCTTGACAGGTATCAGTTCTGAGGTACCAGAGTTGTGGACTGGGGAGATGCAGCGACTGTGACCAAACTAGTGAAAACAAACAACGGGAAGAAAAAGCCCAGTAATGTCTTGGAAAACCACTGGGCTGAGACAGTTTCTCCAAACAGGAGCAAGTTGTTTATTGTGAGTATTTTTCTACTAACTTTTCAACTAAACCTGCACTGTGTGGTGAAATGTAACATTTCACTCCTTGTGTTTGAAAGTAAACCTTTGAAACAGATGTTGTGTTTGAGTTGCAGAGCTTAACACCTCAAGCATTTAGTAACACTCACATTAAAGATACAGACAGACAAGTGAAAAACATGGAGGTCATCTGCTTCACACTGTCTGCAGACAGGCCACCTGAAACAGGCCTTTGAAGCCAGAGAGTTGTGTTCTCACAGTTTTCACTTTTAATGGCTCCCATGTTTCCCTCTTAAAACCTTTGTTTTCCCTCAACCTGGAAAGCCCTCCCGCTGTGTGAGTGTTTGTGTGTGGTTTGGTTGTCAGTGTGGGCGTGCGGGTCATGTGTTTGGGTGCATGCTGGGAGTAATTCATGTCCACATTACATATCAGCACTCTTGTCCAAATGGCAACTTTTCAGGAACTGAGATAAGCAGTCTGGTTTCCAAACCATTAGAGTTTAGATGTTGCTCACTGCATTCTGATTTCAACAACAGTGGGGGGGGGGGGGGTCAGCCCACAGAGGGAGCACCATTACGGGAATATGACGCTGGATGTTCCCTGCACTCAGAAGATTGTTCAAGTTATTATTAGCCTTAGATCTCAATAAGTACAACTGAAAGAAGTAGAAGCAGATACTGGTGCATCTTGGGTAAGCTTGTCTGTGAGATGTTCACCTAGAGACTCATTTTATACAACCTACATCTTATCCATCCATCCATCCATCCATTCATCCATCCATCCATCCACTCATGAGGGCAGTGTACACCCTGGACAGATCAGCAGTCTGTCACAGGTCAATAGAGACAACATGTTACATTTAATGTAACTGTAAAGATTTTGTCTGTTGCAGTACATGGGAAATACATTCAGCTGTGGACTGATCCACTCCAGACTGATGGACACTGACAGAGACTAAACACACACCTGAAGCTCAGACCAGTCCACCTGTGCTCTGGTCTCATATGTCTGAGGCCGGTTTGGATGAAAGTGTAGCTTCCTCTTCAGTGCAGGGAATCCTGGCAGGTCACTCTCACCTGAACACTTCACTGTGGCAGCACACCTCTGGGCGATGCCTGTAAATGTGGGGAGACCCTATAGTTTAACAGGAGACACTCTATTTCACATAATAAATAATGAATAATAAATGTACATTTTTCGTCTGTTAAAAATATACATAGTTAAACGATGTCATTTTGAAACAACATCTTGGCTCTTTCAACACACTTCAAAGACCCACTGTTCCTCATAATAATTATCATTATACTTCATGATTATTATGTACTTTATGTGGGCATAGTTTAAGTGGATAGGCTTATTATGATAAAAGTGAAATCATTTTGAACCCTAAACGTTCCAGCATCAGAACAAAGAACAAAACATCCTCTGCTAATAAACACTTTCCATACAATTAATGTTGTTTTAATGTAATTCAGTGCACTTGAAAAACGCTGACACAGGGAAACAAAATTAGAGTGCAATTACAAAGGTGTTACTTTGCCTTGTGCATGCGCTCACACACATACGCACACACACTCACGCACACACACACATACACACACCTCCCCTTATGTGTTTGTCTCCAGCCATTTGACTCCTTCAGATCTTCGGGCTGGTTCCCAGCAAACAGGACGCGCAGAGCGAGCACGCTGCTCTCAGGAAGTAATCAGCCCTCTGCAGATGGCTCTGCGTTTATGTCTCGACCTCCTTGATTATTGTGAGACATGAGTCATATAAACTGCCCAATAAAATCACCTCTAAAATTGTGGGAAACAACACACTCGATGGCACCAGTGCAGGGAGTCAAATCGTTCTGATTGTTATTGTAATTCATGAAATAGAGTGGAAAACACAAAGAGCAGGCTCTGATCACAGGTGACAGGGTGATCTCTGAGATCCATCGATTTCACTTAATGATGCTTTTTCAAAGTGGACGGTGCTGATGTGGAGCTCAGACTAATTCACATCTGAAGACATTTACAGGTCGTGTTTAGTTTTACAATTTGAATGAAGGGCGTTGAGCTACTGTGTGGTCACTGGTCAGTAACACTTGTGGTGTGGACAGCAGCCTCTGTGATACGTGTCTGTGTGAAAAATATGGAAGCCTGATGGGCAAGTGAAAAATGAAGTGAATGTTTTAGGATCATTTTACTAAGTTTTTGTTTTGTTTTGTTTTATTTTGATTTGGGGAAAAGAAGAAAAGAAAAGAAAAAAAAAGAAAACAACCCAAAACGATCGCCTCTCAGAATATTTTTTCACTTGCATCTCAGGGCTTTTCTGCAATTGATTTTTTTTCCCCATCAGTTAAGGTTTGCTTTTGTTTTATTGATTTTGGCCAAAGGGGGGTGAAGTGCACCACTATCCCAGTCTAAATCTGACATCTTTATCTAACTGAGGATCATTAGGACAAACATGGCCGACAGTGGAGGAGTTGGCTCTGATTGGTTTTCCTCCGGGGAAATAAAATAAAATTCCTTCTGCTGAGAAAAAGCTCTGCTTCAAAGCAAGAGCACGACATCAAAAGTACATCAAAAGCCGAGTCAAAAGTACAATATCTGTCTGTAAGTGCAGTGGAGTAAAAGTCACAATTTCACAAAAGAAAAAAAAAACTTGTGTAAAATACAACTGTCTCAAAATAGGCTATACTGAAGTAACTCAATACTCAGTAAAAGCATTGCTTTTATATAGACCACACTTATGTAAAGACAGGTTTATAGAAGAGTGGATCTCAATGTTATATCTCATGTTTGTTTCTATAAATCACAAAATATACCTTTTGATTATATTGCACAGCAGATGCACACTGGATGAGGGTGAATGGTCTACAATAGCGAGGCCATGTTCAGATGTATCCATCTTCAGTGATCTGTTGTAACATTCACAAATGTTTCATTAAAAAAGAACACATTTGTTTGAGTGAATGGACTGGACGCAATCACTTCCTGACCTGATTTGTTCTTTTCTCAGCCCGGGAGTGAGCGTGCAGGCACAGGCATCTGTGAATCACTGAGTCACTCACAAATCTGGTGCATGGACCTATTACAATCTGGTGGCGGAGACTCTCATTCCGAGGGAAGTGGAACGGTGCATGATGTGTTCACTGAAAGTGCTGTCACTCAGAGCTGAGGGCTCACGTTCCCTGAAGTGCTACTTAAAGGAGTGTTGTGTGGTTTGCGACTGTGTCGTTGTGTGGCTTGAGAACATCTGTGTAGCACATTCAGTGAACGTACTGTTCATCAGTAGGTTCAGTGAACATACAACACACAATGAATGTACTGTTAATCAGAGTTGAAGGCTCGCGTTCATTGTGCAGTTCACTGAACGTGCAACAAGAAACACAATGACACATTTGCAAATGACACAACACGTTCGCAAACGTGAACGTACTCCTAAGTAGTGTTGTAATGCTGTGTCACTCTTTAACGTCTGTGTAGCATACGTTCAGTGAACATATTACACAGTGAACGTGAGCTTCAGAACTGAGCCATGAACTGAATCATGAATCGTTCGATTGTGTATCAGTTCAGGGAGTCAGACTATGCGCTGTGCCCAGGGCTGCCGCCAAGCACTGAACGAATCCATAAACGGACGTTTTGTACAAATCTTTTTAATGAACTGATTCTAGTGAGTCAGGGCTCCTAAAGAACCACATTGCCCATCACTAGTGATCTGGCTGAGATCACGCAGGGGCTGAGTGGATCATCACTCTGCTCACAGCTCTAATGAAATCTGGCTTTAATAAATTGGCACAGTAAGATACTTGAAGTTTTACTGTGTTGGGACTAATCAGACTGTGCCAGAGGACATCACTGCTTCCTGCATTTTTCTATATTGATGGCACATTCAGGATCCATTTGAGATCAGATCACTCATCACAGACCACACTTGGAGGTGGTCTGGGCCACATTTCCTGACCACACACAGAAGGACCACCTACTCCACTGACATCCTCTGTCCAACAGTGTGTCACTATGAACAAAATGATTTCAGTACTTCAAATGGATCCAACTTTAGTATTTCAGAGTTAACAGAGTTGTTAACAGCATGTTTATTCATTCAATCCCTCCATATTCTGCTCACTCAGTCACTCAGTCACTCACTCACTCACTCACTCACTCACTCACTCACTCACTCACTCACTCACTCAGACAACAGAACACTAATCTGTTTGTTTGTATATTAGGAAGTGAGATCACATCACGTGTGGTCAATCAAGACTCATGTGGAGATTTAAAGCAGCTGTGAACAGAAGAACTCAGGTTAACGCAGGTTAATACCAGGTCTGAAATAACACAAATGGACTTGAGCACCTGAGGACTGACTGACAGTCACTTCACAGACTGAGCTCCCGCTGCACAGTCAGAAGCCTCAGGCTTCCTGTCATGATTGGCACCCTACCAAGACACTCTTTGGAGTAAATGGCTGGAAAATGTTGTGGCACATTTCAAGCTTGAAAAAATTAAATCCTCCGCAGGGGGCTGAACTCCAAGGAGACTTTCTCTAAACCATCCCACCAACACCCCCCAGTGTATCAGTGTGTTGCTTATCTGTGCAACGCGTATATTCTGTTGAAATGTGAGTTCATTCCCATGTTGGAAAACAAACAACATTCAAAAATAAAAGTACTGTACTCTAAATGATCCATCCAGGCTGGAAGTTCATGTGTTTGTGTGGCTGTAAACTGTACAGGACGCCTGAGATGCATGTTTACTGTGTGTAGTGTTTAGTCTGCAGATGGCTTACTGTGTTTGGACTCCCATGCACCCTGACTGACGTGTTGTCTTTGTTGTGGGTGTGCTCCTCCAGTTATGCCAGATGACTAAGATGAAAAGCACTCACTGGTTCTCTGGAAAACACATTATCACAGAGGTGAAGCGCAGAAAGCTTTGCATCGCAGCAGCATGGAAACTGTATCACTCAGGGACTCGAATGTAATTCCAGTGGTCTGAAGTGTTATGACTTCAGTACAGTTGGCCTGATGGGAAGATCGTTGAGCTGTGTTTGTGTTCCTGTAGTGGTTGTTTCATAATTTTCCATCCATCCATCCTTGCATGGATACATTTAGACATGAAGACGAGTGCTGTTTAAATAAATGTTTTAGTATTTCAGTGGTGACACTGAGAGTTCAATGCACTGCCACCAATAGAGGTGGGATGATGGTTGAAGTTTCACAGTGGCCATGATGGACACACTGTGCTCTAGCTACTGGCACGACTGCTCTCTCTCTCTCTCCCTCTCTCTCTATTTCTGAGCTTCAACCACTTTACTGGGCAAAATGATTCATGTGAGACTTGAAGGTGAGATCTGGGCAAACTGGTTTAAGGTGGTTCACAGAGACAGGTTCTGGATTACCACCAATACCCACAACTCTTCACACGTGCAGTCATCCTGTGGGTTGTATGCAGGTGTACAGTGGTTTACATGCAGGTACAGATCAGAGGAATAGTCTGATGTGGTGACCCAGGTCCTAACAAATGTCTGTGCTTCGTCTGCAGATGATATTAAAGCCAGCATGTACTCCCCAGCTCAACCAGCTTTAAATCTGAATCTCACTTCCAGACTTAATTTTATTTTTATCTTTGATTGTAAAGCAGCTTGTGCTACAGTTTTTTTTTTACAAAGACTCTAGCACAAACACTTGTGTGTAAAAGTCTGTATGCACAGTGTGTACCTGATTATGGCTGCTGGCACCGCTGGTCTCCATACTTCAGTGCTGTGTATACCCTGCAGGGACTGTCCCTCCCCTGTGACACTATAAGATCAGGTGTTAGAGCTAATGTTTGGATAAACAAATGAATTACTACAGTGAACCAAACTGTATCAGTCTTGTGTGTTTCAGATGTCCTGAGAGGTTTTCATGGAACCAAACAAAACTGTTTCCACTTCTACACAAGAAAACATACTGAGTTCCCCTGACATCTGGGTTAGGGTTAACCCTAATCTGAGTGATGATTACCACACCAATGTGATGTAATGTTCATTCTGACAGGCAGTGATGGACTAACTCAGCTGAGAGTTGTGTTGAACTGAAATGAATGAATCCAAAAGCTGAGGCAGGTTTGGAGCATCTCATCTCCACCTGGGATTGGATCTGTTATTGAAGGAAGTTTGGAAAAAACAAACATCATTCCAGGAAGCCAGAAACACTCCCTTCTCTTTCCAAAGGTTGTGGAGGAACTGGATTTTATTAGCGTGCATTTCACCATCTGATTAAACAAGATGAGCTTAGAGAACCACAGCAATAAAAACATTTCACCTTTTACAGAGATGTGGAATAGAAGCCAAGTTGAACTTGTTGTACCTCCTTTAGAGCCCCAAGGCTGAGGTGGAACTGTGTGAAAGGAGGAGAGCGGATTGATGTGCTGAGCAGCTGATGTCTGAGGAGCCGTCCACACACACACCAAACCACTGGCTACACCTTTGATGCTATCATAGTAACTGCGCTGTGGCTCGCAGCTATGAATTATACACACAACATGACCAGACACTGATTGACTCAAACACCAACAGGATCAATTTTGGTTCTTTTATATCATTTATTCTCTCTTAAGTAAAAATATCTTTTCAAAGTGCATTAGTACAATGTTGAGTTGGCACACAGCAGGTGTCTCGACCCTTTGCACCATCACTTACTGCAGAAACAGTCCACCCCAAACACAAACCACCAGCCTGTTTCCAGGATCTTGACCAGCTCAGTTTACATCCTTGACATCACAAACTCAAAACTGCTCTGAGGAATGAAATGAAAAACTGACACAGTGACATCATCCAGGTCCATTTGTTTACATTATAATCAGAAGAGGAGCAATTTCTGTCATCACTGTAGACTGAAGGTGGTCTCACAGATGCCTGTTACAGTCATACTCACTACAGCAACTGTTGGTGATCTTAGGATGACAGGGTGTTCTCATGTTCTTGTTGTCATGGTCACTAGTGAACAATAGATGGTTGGATGGTCTCTGCTCCAGACGTGATGTCAGACTGTGAATATTTTTTATCATCTGTAATGATCTGAAGATGCTGTGTGTTACTGTGATATTGAGAAAGTTACTTTGTGAGGATGAAAAACCATGAGTATAAAAATAAAAATTATTGCACCAATACATGGAAGCTGAGAATGCACTTCATTTTGTTATAAAAATATTGAGAAGGATTTGAAAACAAAAAACAAAAGTCATTCTAATTTCCATAAAACAAGAGGGTGTTTTCTTGACATAACAAAAAGTATTGTAAAACCAAGTCTTTCTCTGTTTCTGTATCAATGGGCTCTGAAAAAAACAGACATTACTCCAAATGCTGCAAACATACACTCACTCACAAAAGACAAAAGACGTGCTGTGGCATCCTCTTTAAACATATGGAAAACTGGAAAATAAACACTAAATTGGCACTAGGTAAAAAAAAAAAAAAAAAAAAAAAAAATACATAAGTCAAAAATACATTGTATACAGCACACTGCAGAAATAGACACAGACACAAACAGGACTTTGTAAGACATAAACTGCTGCAAGAGTTTTCATCCGCAATCCTCTCAATCAGTCACATGTTGATAATGGCTTTACGTTTCCCTTGGCTTTATCAGACAATAATGTGCTTCAGTGATTTTTTGGCAAAGATCCATCAACCATGCAAGAAGTAAACCAACACAAACTGATGGAGAAGAGAGAAAAGGCAACAGTAATTCAGTCTGTAGCACGGGCACCGCCTTCTGGGATTTGTGTCATGCTTTTGTTCTTAGTACACAAACTATGCAGAGCAAGTGGTTTAATAAGACTTAAGGTCATATATTGTTCATAACAATAGCAGACGCAAAACACATACTGAGCATGTGCAGACTTCACTCTTGAATGTACCTGCTACTGTGGCCTGGAGAGTTCAATGCACTGCACTGTTTTGTGTTTCCAGGGAGACACACTCACAAAAACATGATGTACCTGGTTGGGAAGCACATGCATGGATGTCCTGTAACACATTCATGTACAGTTGCCGTTTAACGCTTTTGACTTCAAAAGTCACAAAGTATTGAACAATGGTGCGCTAACCAGGTTCATCAGCTTTCAGTGTCCCCTGGAAACGCTGAGTATCGTTGTCTGCAAATGTTTTCTGAAGTGGGTAGGAAAATGTTTTGAAGTTGTAGTGGGTTGATCTCTCAGGGCCACCGTACCCTCATCTCCAATGTTACTGCAACAATAAACAAGGTTTATTTTCACATTTGTCACTTCCAAAGTTCTGAATTGAAACAAGAGCGTAAACATTATTGGTACTGAAAAATATCTCATGAGCTTCTTTTATAAGCAAAAAAAAAAATGATGGCAAATTCCATAGCTGAAATATGAGCAATATATCACACTGAAGTCAGATTCAAAACCTCTACAGTGGATTAATGCAGAAAATAAACATACAATATTTTCAAAATAGCTGAGTGTTCAAAAATACATTCATTGTGAGGAAAAATATAACATTTTTTGAAATAAACAATCTGGTATGGCCCTGTTCCTGTGATCCACAACGGTTACCACTGAAAAGCAGCTGAATGTCACCAAAACAAAATGAAAATGAATGAAAGATCATAAGACTTAAAGAAACAGTCTGGACTTTGGGAGATACTGTTCTTTGCTGTTGACCACAGTTACATGAAATGATTGAGAGCTCCACTTAATACTATACAGATCTCCACAGACTAGTTTAGTGCCAACACTGGAGCCAGGGCAAAGTGTTAGCCTAGCTCTGTCACAAGAAAGACTACTCTTCCACAGGGCCAGGCTACGACCTCCCTCTGCGTCCAGACTGTGTGCTAAGCTGCATCTGTGGGACGAGGTGAGAACAAGGTGACTCACCGCCTGAGCTCTTACAGCGCATCTTCTGAGCACACTGTCTGCAACAGACTTATGTGGTCAGGTTGGTATTTTTGGAACCTGGTTTCTGTGACATACACAAATCATCTGATGCCTCTAGAGGTCACTGTACTTCAACCTGCAAGTTCCAGTCCAGCTGAACCTGCTCAAAGTGATGCGCTAACCGCCCCCTGTGGTTTCAGAGTTAGCTGAAACAGTGCCCCCTTATGTCTCTTTTGGGAAACACCAGCTTTGAGAATAAATTAAACCAAAAACACAATTTCCTTTGTTTTCAACTGTAGGTTCACAGCAAACAAACCTAGCTCTTGAAATGTCTGGCTGAAATGGTTTAACAAACAAAAAAACACTGTCAGTAAAGTCTACAAACACCATCACCATCAGTTATGAGTCAACAACTGATTTCATTTCATTAATGTCCTCCATAAAACTTAAGCCCTTGTTCCAAGATACTACTACTACTACTACCACCACCACTGTGTGACTCAGTGTGGGAAAGAACAGAAAGACCTCAGTGCTCTGCCTGAAGTGCTGATCAAGCGTTTGATGTAACTTGGGTGCATTTGATCGTTTCTCAGTATGAAGCCTGCCTCAGTACCGCATCATGAAATAAAGCAGATGCCATCTGAACAGATACAGAGTCAGCAACAAAGCGACTGACAGATGATGATAAACATGTTAACTCCTCGGCTTGACTCAGATGACACGGTGATCTCTCCTTGCCTTTGGCCACCCGACTACACCAGACACCACACTGTATGTACTTTGGCGTTGATGCAGCAGCGGCAGGCCACATCAGGGGAAATTTTACACAGAGTGATGGAAATACATCTTCCACTGTGTTCAGCTGGCAGCGCTACCTGTGTCCAATTCCAACGTGTTTCTGAGAAAACTCTGCTGAAACACTTCTGAGGAATCGTGAGGTTTTTCCACATCCATTACAGTGTGAATGAGGCCAGTTCAAGACCCGTTCTCTAAGCTCAGATCAGATCTTTTTCACAGCACAACACTGCTTCTGGTGGGGCTGGACTGGTACTTCATCACGCCGCTACATTTAACAGATTACTAACTGGAATAAGTCTGGTGGGACTTGTCATTTTGGACCTTTTCTATCAGTTACTATGACACTTTATTCCCTGGGGTGCTTGCATCAGCCATCAGGTAATAAACAGTCTCTATAGATTATGTAAAACAAAAGTATTTGGAAGTCAAACCCAAAGTGAATATACCTGAAATATAGGTAATCTTTCCTCATTTCACCCAGGTCCAAGCCACAAGTCAAAATGAGACTGTTTCACAATAGTGGGGTTTTTTTTTTTTTTTTTTTTTCTTTTTACATATTTGAAGTGTTGCTTCAGTTTTGACCTCTTCGAGTTTTTTTCCTTCCTCATGCACCTTGGATGTGATGTTGTGCCAGAAATCCCTCATTGCACTGTAAATCTGAAGGGTGTGTTTAGTCTAAGCGGTCTGATGAGTCGTCTGCTTGTGTTTTCCTGTGATCACAGAGCTCTTTAACATTTAAGTTGTGACCCAAGATCTTAAATGACCTCCAGTAAAATGATAACTTCAGTGTATCTGATAGAAATGGTGGACAAAACTACAAAAGACTGATCTGATGATGGACCAGGACTGCTCTTACAGGACGCTCTGTGGTCTGGGACTCACAAACCTCGGTGATGGTGAATTTAACATTTTTAGTCAATAGGTCATTTCTGTGCTCTTTTTAAGTGGAATGAGTAATTAGTTAAACTGTGTCACATTGGTCCTTAACAGGGCTGTTCCCTCTATTCAAAACTCCAATATTCTTTTGAATGTGTGGAAAAATGCATGAAGCTCTCAAGGCTGTATTCAAACTCATTTTAGAACAAACTTGAACTGTTTTAAGTAACAGCCCATGTCCTTAATGAGCACAAGACTTCTGTGTGACTACATTCATCTGCAAAGTGACAATAGCTTAAAAGAAATGGAAAGGATTTTTAAGTTTCTCACTGACAAATTATTTCAAGAACAAAACAAAATCTTGACTTTTCTTTTTTTTTCTGCCGCAAGAAACGGAACAACTCTCCTGGAAATTAGAGATCAACTGACGTGGTCGTCTGTCGAGCCCTGTAAGCGTCGTGACTGTTCCAGCCACTCTGGAGCTAACGACAGTGACGTGGAAGAGACCGTCTTGTTTGTGGGCTGCACATGTCCTCATGGAGCCAGAAATAAATCCAGGTATCATTAACTTCTGGCAAAAAGGGGACAAGCCAAACTCCTCACATTTGAACCACCAAAGAAAAAGAAGCAAAGAAGAAAACATTAAGTGGAACATCTGTGGTGAAACAGATCAGCGACTGACTCGGAGTCAGCAAGCTAGCGGTCAGTTCAGTCTGGTCTCACAGCAGCACAGGAGGAAAGTCACCTTGTGAACTGACATCACCAGAGTGCCCCCACCTCATCCAACGCTCTGTCTCTAGTCTCTGACTCCAAGTGCAAAAGTAGCCTCCACGAGTTGTGCTTAGCCTCGTCTCACACCCCAGAGTCCGTGTACATGCCGTTGATCAGGTAATCCACCTGGGTGTAGTCCTTCCTCCTGTAGCTCTCGTAGGCCTGTGTGACGAACACGGCAACCGTGACCAAGAAGAAGAGCAGGCCGAAGAGCAGGACAGCCAGTAGAGATGCTGTATCCACCAGCTGCCTGGTCAGAACCCCACCTGCTGCCTCTACCACAGCCACCCCCGTTCCTGAGGCAACCGGCTCATTCTGATTGGCTGGAGTGCTGGCACTGGTGGCGGCTGCAGTAGATGGCCTTGTGGTCTGAGATGGTGTCATCCCAGCGTGTGGGGTGTTTGGCTTTGGCATGGTTGGCGTCGATGATGGAGATGTCGTCTTTACAGCCATGGTTGTTGTAGTGGCGACAGTGGTGGTGGCATTTGTGATAGTGGCTGTTGCTTTTGGAAGAAGTGGTGCTGTTGTGGCTGTAGCCGACGTTGTTGTTGTTGCCGTGGCTGTAGACGATGTTGTTGTTGTTGCTGTGGCTGTAGACGATGATTTTGTTGTTGTTGTGGCCGTAGACGATGCTGTTGTTGTTGTGGCCGTAGACGATGCTGTTGTTGTTGTGGCTGTAAACGATGGTGGTGCTGGTTTTGTTTTGGCTATAGCTGGTGTTGGTAGTGTTGTGGTTGTAGTTGATGTTTTTGTTGTGGTGGTTGTAGATGATAGTCCTGTCATCAGTACAGTGGCTGCGGGTACAGTCCCATTAGGCTGTGCAGTGGTGGAGGCATTAGTACCAGTGCTTCCATTGGCTCCTGTATGAGCAGTTGGAGTTGAGTTTGTGGTAACAGAGGGAGGAGAAAATGCAGGCTGCTGACTGGATGATGAAGGTGTGGACAAAGTGTATGTCTCTCCAGGTTGATTTGGTGGGATTACGGGTGCTTTGGTGCCATCTAATCTGTTGACCACAGAGGTACTGATATTGGATGAAGATGAGTTGGGGGAAGACTGGTCCATGGTTGCATTGATGGCGGGACTTAGGTTATCAGGGTCTGAACCAGCGTGGGCTTGCAGATTGATGTTGGCTTGGGGCTTGGGAATTGTTGCATTTTGACTGACACCATCACTATGACCTGGGAAACAACATGTTCCATGAGTGACTAAGCAGAGAAGATCAAAAATAAAGACACACTTGAAGTAAAAAACAAAAGACCAGCAGCTTAAAAAACAGGGAACAGCTGAGGGCCACTCAGAGAGAACAGACCCTCGTCAAGGATAATGTCAAACACCAGTGTTCACAATGACCCCTCCATCAACCAGGTTGAATTCAAATCAGATACTTTTTGCATAATCCTGCTGACAGACAAACAAACACAGGTCACTTCCTGCCTCTTTTTAATGGAATTTATACCAAAAAACATGTTCTTGTACATCTGGAGAACATGATTTCTGGGTCAGGGTTTCTCTGTAGCTTCTTGTTGCGACACATTTTACCAAAAATTAAACAAAAACACTGCAGTGATTTTAAACTTGGCCATACTGAGATTTCAATAACATATAAATTAACTGTTTAGCCCTACTGCACGCGCCACATGAGGAACGCCGCACTGCTTACAGGAATATGGATTAATCAGTTTGATGCCTTAAAGCAGATTCTGCAGACTTTGACATGTGGTTGAAAACTATAGCCAGTGATGGAATTAATGAATCAGACCACCTGGTGACACATTTTGTCACAGCCTCTGAGCTTTATAGCTATTTATAGCTATTGAACATATTTCATGATAAATAGAAATCATTCTGTTGCAGCTGCTGTTTCAAAAATATAACATAAAAGCAGCACATGTTTATTTGTTTTCTGGACACTTCAAGATTCTTGTCCAGGAGGACGTGTCTGTCAATGTGCTCCTCAGTCAGACTAGGCTTGTGGCTGGGTGCACAGGTACTGTTGGCAGGGTGGCTCTTTGAATTCTTAAAACACGTCAACGTGTCTGTTGGCAAGATGCACTGCCAAGTTGGACTTTTCGCTCCCCTTGGTCTGTGTGGATTTGAAATATCTTTTTCAGACAAGCTTTGCCCTGATTGTCGGCTAAGTAAACGAAACAAGGCCGTATTTCACTTTGTGCGTGCTCTCTGTTGACAAGCTGTGGACATTTATTTTCACTTGTGTCTCTATAAGAGGCGCAGCTGCATATGAAAGAAATGCTTGGCCTCATCCACTTACCAGCAGGAGTGGGAGCAGAGCGCTGCAGACGTGTGCTGCTGTACATTGATACAGCTCAGCGGAAATATGGCTTTTATTAAAACACTCATCTTCAAAGTACTGGCACCAGTAAAATGAGGTATCCTAGCTCTACAGGGTATCAAGATACTTTTTAGTAGCAGTATTTTGTGCAACACTATCTCTCGCATAAACAATTCATATGAGAACATTTTGGTAACTTTGCTTATTCGCTTTCTTTGCTGTCTGTCGATGTAGCTTTAATGGGGTCACTGTGAAACACTGATGATGGATTTATAACTTATCACAATATGTCAGTTTAAATTGCGCTCAAGCCCATAAATCCAGTTAAGGGGACAGGTCCGGCTCAGAGACAATGTGCAAGGGTTCGGGTTTCAAGCCAATCTGGCCTTATCTAAGCTCTACACTGATTTAGTCGTGTTCTGCATTTCCACATTGTGACACTGTGCAACAATTACATGCCAGAAAAAAACATAGTTTAAATCAACCTGAGAGTCACAAAAACTATTTGAGAACAAAGAAACTTTTTAAAAAATCAAAAATCATGACTCATCCCTTCTTAAAGGGATATTCCAGTGTAAATTTAACCCATGGTCTAATTGTCTAGTTGTAGCGACTTCAGCAAAGACTGCGCACAGCAAAATAGGAGCTCCATGAGCTAACCATGGTCAAAAAGCCGCTTATAGCCACAGATAATGCTCAGAACAGCACCAATCTTCATCAACAGTACAAATAGGTGAGTTCTGTTTCCATCTCTTTTCAACAGAAACCAGGCAAAGCTAGCAGGTGTTTGATGTCTCCTATTACGTGCGGGACCCTGTTTGTACTGCTGAAGCTCATGGCTACAAAGACAGCAGTCTTTGCTGAGGGGCTACAACTAGAGAAGTTTGCAGGCGGCAAAAGTGAGCTCTCGAGGGGTGTTCTACTGGGTTTCACGGTGCGACAGACCATGGGTTACATTTACGCTGGAATATCCCTTTAACACCTGTCAGGGATTGATGAGGGGGAAAGACACAATGAAACATTTATTTCTGGTTTCATCACATCTAGCATGTGGCCACTGAGTGTCTTTCTGCTGACTCATACTCACTAGGCTGGACTGGAGCTCGGACATCGTTAGAAACTCTGAATGAGGAGACGCTGGTGAGAAGCAGCAGCAGCAGGAGGAGGTGAAGACACACCGAAGGCCTCAGCTGTAATGTCGAGGAATGTAGAGACATGGTGGGCACAAACACACACACACACACAGACGCTCCCCACACGGTCACACACACACAGTCACATACACTACCTTACAGCTACAAACACACACAGAGGCCTAAGAGTGACACACATTCATGTGCCCGCTTCACACAGTCAAGCGCACACAATCAACCTGCACACACACAAGGACAAAGATGGAGACCAGCGGTTTCTGGACCTACAAAAGAAAACAGCACCAACAACAGCAGGTTTAAAGAGCAGCCATGACACTAGTTATTGGTTTCATTACAGTTCAGTCAGTGTTTTACACCTGCAGGGATGTGAATAGTGCATCAAAATCAACATTTAGATATTATTACTGTAACTGACAAAGTTGTGGTGTCATCCCTTTTTAAGCTGTATCACCATACTACTACCATACTTTTAAATCTCCTCTACAGCACTTCACCAATCTGTGATTTAATCCTTTGATGCACAATAAATATCACAGCAGTATGGTGATCTGTGTCCCTGCAACATCTATGTTAATTTAAAACTTTGTGATAACTCTTGAATTTGTTAAATTTGATGATCAACTAAAAAAGATATCAAAACAACAAACAAAAAGTGAGTGAACAAGATTTCTTGAAACAGACTTTGAACCTTTAACCCAGAGCTGTTTCTCTTCTCAACCCATTCACCTCCCCCCATGTTCAGTATCTCAGAACATTTTATAACTCAGTTTCCCTCTGCTCCAGATACCAAAACCTCACACACCTCACCAACATTACACATACTCCTGGATGGGCACAGGAGTGAATTTCAGGCCAGGTATTCCCCCACTAGATCAGGCTCAGGCCCAGGGGACCAAACAGACTACACAGGAAGCTACAAGGACTGTTCAAAAGCCACATGTCCACCAGTCTAAAGTGTTAAAGAGTTGCAAATCTGAAAAAGAAGTCACCCCTCATCACAGAAGCTACAGTAACAACTTAATAATACAACAGCAGTCCACCACAGGCCAGATGTAAGGAAAGACTACCCTCTAGTGTCAGCACAGTGAGTGTGGCAGTCAGAGCAGTAGTGAGCAGAGCCTCACTGCTGTCTTGTTTTACAGCACTGAAAGCCTTAACTTCTTTTCCTGATATGTTAATGTACATTTGACATAAAACCAGATGAAAATATTCATCATCATAATGAAAAAGATCTGAGCTCAGTTTCTTTCCTCTACTTTTTGTTAAGCCTTACTGAATTTATCCAACAATCCAGGGTTTTGCATATAAATCAAGAAGCTGTGGATGTTGACTGTATTGAAACATTATATGCAAGCCTCTGTCTTTGGGCTTTAGTCCAGTTTCTACTGCAGTACCTGCTCTGAATCACCAGATACACTCACTTTACACCACAGGCCTACCATATGTAGTGTTAATAATTGAATGGTGGTACTGCGTGTATCGATACAGCTTATTGATCTGGTACTTTAGGGCTGCATAATCAGAATACAATTGAAATTGCAATATGGCCAAGTGCAATATCAAAATCACAAGAGCTACATTATTTTTGATAAAGGTAAAATGTGTCACAACATTGCTGTGCACTGTTAGCAACAAATTATACTCTCAAGACATAAAGTGATTTGTCTGTTTGGTAAAAGACCCAATAAAAAAAATCATGAATCATCAATTTAATATCTTTTAAGTGAAAGTGAAGCAAAAGTGACCATTAACAACGAAATCACAGTGTGATGTCTGCCCATATAATCACTATAAACAGTGCAGCTCTTTCTGCCGTGGACATCAATAGCTGTGTGCTCGTGTGCAGGCATGTGCATATGGAGATATTATGAGGAGTGACATAAGCAGCCTGTTACCTGCCCAGGTGAGATGCAACAACACTCTCCATCTATCACTGCTAGTGACACAGAGCAGCCAATAGGAAAGCTCTCTCTCGTTGGAGGAAGCTGTGATTGGCCACAGTCAGACCAGATCTTCTGAAGGCGTCTGCTTTACTCTTAGACCACTTGAGTGACAACACACTTATGGAGTGTTTGCCCGCCTCCTTTTTAATGGGGAAGAGTTTCATTCAGTTTGAGCACAAACACTCAGCACAGTGACCTGCCCTGAAAGTAAACAGGAAGTATCCAAAGGTCGTTAACGGTGCCTACGTGGAAAGAAGTGTGGAGCAGACAGCCTACAGAGTCAACACTGAAGCTAGGAAGACTCAAAACCAAACTCCGTCCAGTAAATGTGGTAGTTTCACACATAACTACAGACCAGGGACGGTTCACATAAATAACACTTGGCCCACAGAGAGTCAACAACATTAGTTTAGACCGGTAATCCCAAAGTTTAGCTCATATTAGACCAACACAGTAACAGACTCCGACACGTCGACGGTTAAAACCCACACTGCCAACACCGTTATCGATTGGACACATGTTAAAATGCCACAGCTGGTTCAGTGCCAGGAAACAGGGCGGCTGTGGCAGGAGTTGACGTTTAACGGTCTGTTAACATCCACAGTGTAGCCTAGCTAATGCTAACAAGCCATTTTCGCTGAAGTGGCTTATCTGGCGAGCTCGCCGAACCGCTAGCATGCTAACTGCGTTTAATTTGATTTCATAGACTTACCACAGATCTGCTGCGATGCGTTTATGGACACAACAAGCACAGGCAGGTATCCACGGGGAGCTCAGATACCACTTCCTGGAGTTGGTGCGTGTCTTCTTCTTCTTCACCAGTATTCCTGGCAGCGTGGACCGACCCTCAGTGTATACTGCCCCCTGCCGCGCCACTCAATCCAAACACGACGCAGCCTGTACTCGTTAGGAAGGACAAACATGACATAAGCATAAGTAAGAAAGTAAATAACTACAGAAATAAATGATTAAATACCCATACAAATGTAAATTCGTTTTGTTATTTAAACTTTCTGTCATTTTTGTCCTTCATAGCTAGCCAGGAGGGGTGGAAGGAGCGAAATTAATTGATTGATAGAAACTATATCAAATGTAGCAGAGAGAGAGAGAGAGAGAGAGAGAGAGAGAGAGAGAGAGAGAGAGAGAGAGAGAGAGAGATGGGCATGCAACTCTCAGACCGTGACAGCCTACATCACTTCTTTCGTTTTCCCTTAATTATCAGTTTTGGTATAAGCTATTTGTTCCCTGTTATGTGCTCGAACCAGTCTATTAGCTACACATTACTATTTAATGATTAGATATTTAATAAAGGAAAAGGTAAACTCGTGACATGATTTGGCTTAATACACCTGTCATGTAGTTGGTGATCTATCACTGAAACATGTGCGCGCGTCGGTGCGTCGTGCAGCTGCGCGGGCAGAGGAAGCAGCTGAGGGTGAACTGAGGACACGTCCCGCGCTTCGCGGTCACGGTGTCATTTACTCAGAGGTGAGACGGCCAATCAAATTCCTACGTAGCTTACTAGTTGACGTCCAACCTATCCCCCTCCCCCCCTCCCCTCACTTATCTCCGTCTCTCCCTCACACACACACTCAGGCACGCGCACACACACTGAGCCTGGTGGCACGTAGACAAAAACTGAAAGTGAGTCCGGCGGTGTCCGTGTTGTTCACAGACCTCCTGGTTGTGTTGTCCCTCCATCGGTCCAGCAGCTCCGAACCGACGCTATGTCCTTGCCCACGGTGTCCCGCTTGTTCAGGACCGCGCTGAAGACTCAGTTGGTCTCCGCAGCCAATCTCACGTCCAAACCTGCCAAACACAGTATCACCGCAGGGGTGAGTTCATGCTCCATCCACTGAGTGACTTAACGTGGCCTCAGCAGGCAGCCCGCTGCTTTCCAGCAACAGGCTGCGCACCGGACAACAACAACGGTCATTGTTGCGGGGCGAGGCGCATCTTGGCCCGATGTGCCGGAGGAGACCCTCCTGCAGGACCGACGACTTTCCTCAACTGCGTCAGACTTTACTCACAATGAAATCTCTCATTCCGCAGATATTTATTTGGTGAAATTGTGGATATTGCCATCAGCCAGTTATTTTCTCTGTGAAATGCTGGTATCGATAAGTGATCAAATGAATGTATTTTTAACTCTTTAGATAAGTGCGTCAGTATCTCGCCATTATTCCGCCTTATTCCAACACGTACACCTCTGCCAGCGCAAATCTAACAACAGGCTACAGCTATACACTACACATATACACATCACATTCCCTGGAGCCAAACACCGACTTAACTAGTTTTTATTTCAGAGCAGTGTAGACTGCAGTGCACGAGTTAAATGCTGTTTATGCGACTGCAAGTGTAATAGTGTGCAGTGCGTGTGTGTTGAACAGCTGCCAACTTACTGACCTTGTTGTTGACCAAAGTGTGACAGAGTTGACCCGCACCGATTTAAAATCAAAGATTGTTCATTTGTTTTGTAGTGCGACACATTATTACTCATAAGGATGATCAGTGATTTGCTCGGGTACATTTAGCTCGTCAGACTCAGAGGGAATGGCTTCATAATAAATCGAGGGCATGTTTATGGGACTATGACAGAGACAATGCTGCAGATTCAGTTGACTTACTGGGTTAACCATGAGAACAGGGAAGTGTGGGGTCACTGGGGACAGGTTTGATCTCTCAGTAAGAAGTAGAAAGCTAAAATTAGCAAAAACCTCAATTTTATCCCTTATTGCTTCATTAGTTACACTGTACTGCTGTATTTTGTCTTATCTGAAAGTATTAAAATGCTGTTGCCACAGTCAGCTACATAATCTTCATTTAAGATCTTTTAATCTGGTAAAAGATGCCGTTTTATTTTGTTGAGGTGGATTCTAGCACAATGCACTTTGGACTTACATGGCTGTTTTTTTATTAGATACTTCCTGTTATACACCAGAGAGTCATGCAGTCACAATACAGTGCTCGTATGTATAACCAACGTGTTGAGACACACAGCCTACAATAAGAACTAACAACACATGCATGAATGCTGACATACATAGGTTATAATTTCTGCTTTAGGTCTACCCTGTGAAACTTGTGAGAATCAAACACAGTCCCCTCATCAATATGTCTACCCAGAGTGCATGCCTCTATGATGACATAGCTGCTGATACATCTGCCGTTTGCCATTGCCTAAGACCAAAGATATGTGCAAGTAGAGTACTAACTAGCCAGTGCATGGAGCTGATACAGCTTTAATAGTTAATATTCCAATGAAGTGAACAAAGAGCAAAACCTAGTGAATGTCCAGTCATATCATTGGAGAAGGTTTTAGATGAGAATAAAATAACATAACATAACATAATAATAATGGGATTAGAAAATCAGTGAATAGCAGTGCCTCAAGTGTGACCTTAGCTCTCAGTAACATTGCTGTCAAAACTGAAGGTCATCTTCATCTTATGGATGCAGTATATCAAGAAGGCTTAAAGATGATGCAAAAAACAAGTACATGGGGGGTTTTCTTGCATTTATATCCTTCTCTTTCCTCCATCTTCAACCATCTCTGTGTGTATGTGTCCTGCAGGAGCAAGCGATAGCAATGACAGTCATGATGGTGACCATCCTGGGTCCCTCCGGCTGGATACTGGCTCACTTGGAGGACTACAAGCACAAGTAGAGGAGGGAGAACAGAGGATGATTGTGGTCCAGGTGAAGATGCCGGCCGGCCAGCCCAACTTCCTCCAAGTCTCTGCTGCGTTGTTCATCGGCCTCTGAGATGGGAGCTCAGTTGTCTGTTTCTTTCCAGCTGAGCTGTTATAATGTACATCTGTACACCTGTTAACCTCTTCCTAATAAATACATGTTCAGTGTGTAGAAACCTGGGATCAGTGTGTGTGTTTGATTATAAGTAAAATGACAGTGAGAAGGAACACAGCACTGCAGCTACAGAGGTTAACTGTAACTACATGATGATCTTCTCTCTTAATCGTTGAGTTAATGTTTAACACACAGGTGTCAGAAAACACTGACAAATCATCACAGCTTCACAGCTGAAGACTTTCGGGC
Source organism: Caranx ignobilis (assembly GCA_021432705.1). Classification (NCBI taxonomy): domain Eukaryota; kingdom Metazoa; phylum Chordata; class Actinopteri; order Carangiformes; family Carangidae; genus Caranx; species Caranx ignobilis. The sequence goes on along the minus strand of MU269990.1, from coordinate 67,118,657 downwards.
TACAATGATTTGAATCTCTGATCATCAGATAGCCCCAAATAGCTATAGGGATTAGTTTTCTGCCAATCAACTAATGTATTAATTTACTAATTTGTTTCCATACAAAATGAATGATTAGTTCTAAACATACAGTGTAGTATGTTGATTGTGCAAAATATCGCAAAGGCATTTTGATTACTGTGATATAATCTGATGTTTTGTTTTCACTAGGTTGGATTTACAATACATATGTTACTAATCCATCCATTTATTGGATGTGCCAGATGAGAAGCTTCTGCCCTGGTAACAGAGAGTCAGGTACAGAAGATGGGAGGACTATGTTTTTTCTGGAGAGCAGGCCAGGCTTTATTCGTATAGCAGGTGTCTCTCTGGAAACCGGTGCAGTTGCCACAAAGACAGATCCATGACTTGACAAAAAACAAACAAACAAAAAAAAAAAACACCTTTTAGAAAATGATTCAGCTTGGTTAATTGTTTCTTATATTTTCAAGTGTTACCAGTAGATGGCACTGCTGCGCTACTGGGTAGAAATACTGTAGCGTGAGTATCTATCCTTCTACTGAACTGAAGAGCAGATTTTTTCAGAAGTTAGATACCAAAATGCTAGAATTAGATGAACATGTTTTCTGCTGGTCATTTTTAAGTGTGTCAGGTTTTGATGATTACGAGAAAGCAGTGAAGTAATTTGAGGGGGGACATGGTCAATAAGAATGAATAAAGCCCAGTGTCTTCCACACCTTACACAGAGAGAGGATCACCAACCTTGGCATGGAGGCATGGTGCACTGATGTGTGTTGTAACTTTCTCAGGTGATAAATCTTCAAGCAGTGATAAACTGAGTCCAGGTGCTTCAGAGTCACAGCAGAGGCAACATGTAGAAAATGTCACCACAATCCAGCACCGTAAACAGTACGATCCCGACGCTGAAATGGAAAACACACATTAAATTGAATTAATGTTCAGTTTAGACATGTGAAGTAGATAGTTAGAGTTATTGTCTGATGTTTGGTTTGGTTTTTATGTCCTGTTGTGCTCACAGAGTCTCCTCATGTTATTCTGAGCTGCCGTGATGAAGAGAATAAAGGCTTCATCACTGTCAGGGTCCTGTGGGATTAAAGAATCTGTGTTCAGTTACAAATGGAGCAATAATAGCTATTATTTAGTCTGAAAATCTCTCCTCTGATTTTCAGGAGGTCTGTTGTAAAAACAGAGTGGACACATGGAAAAACTACCCACTGATTTATAAAAGCAGTAGTCCACAAGGAAATACACTGAGTCTTAGAACGGCTGTCAGGACTTCTGTGAGTGTCTTTGTGTGTGTGTGTGTCTTCGTATGAGTCACCTAATGAACCTTTTATACAGCACTAAATTACTGGTCGTGATGTGTGTGAGCGGTTCAGGACAAAAAAATGACCAACAATGAGGAACAGAGAGAGAGGCGGGGTAAAAGAGGAATACCACATAAGGATTAATAATCCTGCAAATCCACACAGGAGCTTCTGAGGGTGGTGTCTGATGTACCAACAGACTGGGATTACTTCAGGATCACATGTCTCTTAGTTGTTGCAACAATATCACAATAACAAATCACACTGGCTGATAACATTTTTCTCCCTAACAAAGTCTTTTAAATCCCATTTGCACGTTATAGTTTAAGGAAGTAACACAGACTGTGGGTTTGACAGAGAAGATCATAAGAAGCACACAGAGACGTTTCCACAAAGAGTCAGCCATTATACGTTCTCTTCCTAAATAACACATAATTGCCGTGTCACAATGTAATGTGTTTAGATGGCGAGCGTGCAGCTCCATCTGAAGATGACCTGAATGGCGAGTGATTAAGTGTAATTTGCACATATTATTAATAGAAGGGGGTGACAGTGTGGTGCTAATCATCTGCTGGCTTCACTGGAGAGGACGAGCAATTAGCTCTGTGATCAAATCTACAAACCAAGTACGAGTCGATGTTTAGCTCACACTGGCCATCGGAGCCGGGAGTGTTTCCTCTCAGACTTCTCAACTTGATTCAAGTGCAACTTCATTTGATTTTTTTTTTTGTATTACTGACACCAAATGTAAGGCAATATCACCTGCATGCAGTTTATCTATTATATAGTCGTTTCATATACACAAACAGGAGGTGAGGTGTTTAACAGTGGGAGAAATTACAGAAAAAGACAGTAAAACAGCAGCTTAAACAGCTCAAACTTTAGTACATTTAGTGCAACAACAGCGAAAAAACACCTAATGGAACCAGCTGTCACTCAGAGCCACACCAGAAATTCTACACAAGTTTAAGCCTCACAAGAGTGAGTTCAGTAAAAATTCATTCTCTGTACAGAAGTAAGTGTGTTTTAAAACTAGGACGTAACTTTTTTTTTGTTTCATAACATGCCTTATCTCAATGCATTTTACAAGGAAGGGTCAAGACATTACAACATTATAAAGACAATCCCAACAGGTCCCACAAACAGCAAGCGCTTGGTGAGAGAAGGAAACCGTCAGCAGATCTGGGCTCAGTTTGGGCGGCCGGTTGGGTTGACAGAAGTAAGGGAGCGGAAGTTAGAAGTGCTGAAGGCTTGATGATGAAGTCCTTTGCTCATAGTCCCAAACCCAGGAGATGGTCCACTGGTTGAGCCAAGATTTCACAGGACTCCATCTAAAAGACAAAACTCATGGTAACATCACAGAAAAATGAAAATAACTGACCAAGTCGAGCCCCTCTTTCCTGTACTTGCTGAAATCAAGCTGGGTGTGTGATATGAATGATGCTTTCCCACATCTGGAAGGAAGAAGCATATTCACAGAGAACACTGAATTACTTATGTCTGCTCTCTGTGATTGCAAAATGAATCAGAGCTTTAGCTTTCTGAACTAATTCCATCTTCCATCTCCTGAGTCCTGACCCACCCTTCCTTTGTGACTTAGCGAAAAGGAGCTTTGTCATTTCACTGATCTGCTCTCAGGTCTCAGAAAGTTAAAATTATCAAAAGACTTCACTTTCATATTTTTTTAACCTTAAAATGATATTTTCAAAATCTTTTTTTTTCTTTTTCCTTTGACAGAGACAAGAAATGGGGAGACAGAGAGGAGGAATGACAGGCAGCAAAGGGCCATCAGATTCGGCGGCAGTGAGGACTGTAACCTCTGCACATGGGGCGCCTGCTCAACCCACTGAGCTATACGACGCCCCAAAATCATTCTGACATTTTATTGACATGTAACAGGGCAAATGGCCTGTGCCATTGACATTGACAGTGCGCCTGCCTGGCCTGATAATGCACTACATAGCGCTTTATGGCTCCTCCCGTGAGGACAGAGGACAGTTGTGAGTGGATACAGGTCCTGACAGATATGGATGAGGGAACCAGACTTGTAGAATGAGGTGAAGAATAGAGCAACATGGGAAATTATCTCCTTATATACTTATGAATGTAAACAAAGCCATATCTACAGCATGCACTGCACAGGTTTGTTATAATGACAAAACTATCATAAACCTCATCCGCATAAACAGGATATTGTGCTTTTCCCTCTTTCATCCCTGAGATGGAGGAAGGAGGAGAAGCTGCTTTAGAGGACAAAGGACAGAACCTCTACAATGAGCAGTCCTGATGTGGCCTCCTCTCTCTCTGATGTTCGTCATTCAACACAAATAGAACTTTAATCTGAAGTTTCTGCTGTTTTTCCTATTCCTGTTTTTGTGTGTGACCATGAGAGTCCTTAGATCTCGAATGGATTTCAGGTGAGCATGTGTGTATGTGTGTGTGTGTGTTGGTGTGGAGCCCAGGATGATCCCAGCCTCTCTAAATGCTAATGATATTTGTAGGTGAGTGGTGAGAGTTTCCAGAAAGCCTTACTTCAGACCAGCGGGGAAGCGCAGGGAGTATAATGAAACTACAGCTGCTGACGCTTCCTCATTTCATAACAAAATAATCCTAGGCGACCAGCAGGAGTTAGCCTCAGATTTATAAACTAGCCTACCTGAGCAGACCTTGTGTGCCACATGTGTCATATTTTTAACTAAAGATGTGTTTAGCAGACACTCTCAGCTTGCTCTGAAGACAAAAAAAAAAAAAAGGATTTCTGGTTTGATTCAATTTAGAGAGAAAACAAAGGTGAAGCGTAAAATTATGACCCACGCTGTCTGTTGTAATGATCCTGTACTGTACTACTGTAATTCTGAAAACACAGACTTTTCCATGTCGGTGCATTGTTTCAAATAAAACGTCAGCTGGTATTTAATCAGTTTATAAACTCTGTCCTTAAGCTGGTCAAGGCAGATGGAGTCTGTTCTCTGTGCATCTCATGAGTCTGGTTGGTTTGGACGAATGGACTGTTAGATCTGCAGAAAAACACACTGGTACCAACCAGTCTAAACCTCCACTCGTTACACAATACCTTTGCATTTCCAATGCTGGTTTCATTGCCAGCATAGAATGTTATACGATCCAATGCTGGCTGGTGCCCAGCCATCGGCAGTGAGACACTGGATGATCAGTTGTCGTAGAGATACATTCTGACATCAGTGTAGTGTCATTAACACATGTTAATGGTGGTTTGTGTGTCTGTGGTGGATTTGATGGTCTATTACCTTTACAATAGACAATGTCTTTGTTCTCACTCAGGAATTCATTAAAAAATACAATCAGTTTTCTGAAGACTAATTGCATTAGCACTTGTGGAAAAAGAATTCCTTACTTGTAGTTTGGCTTTCTTATACAGCTCTGAAAGAGATTAAGGGACCTCTCCAGACTTTTCTTAAATCAGCTTCTCTACATGTATGGCAGCCATTCTGAACTCTTCCTATATTGGTGTTGTTCAAAAATGAAGTTGTCATTTAATGCTCTAAATGACAATACTTTTATTTTGTCGGTACAGAATAAAACAAAAGTGTTCATTTTACAAATGCCTATAAATAATAAAACCAGAGAAACTGATGATTTTTCCAGAGCTGTATATCAGACAAGAGGTTCTTTTTCATACCTTGACATGATTCGATGGTATTCCTCCATCTTCTTCAGAAGTGTCACTGTTGACATGTGATATAAGAAAGCCAAACTATAGTCTAAATACTGCAATTCTTAGACATAATAAACCCTACTGAGGAAATGATTCCTCACATTTTCTCTGAGGATTGAATGTGAGTGCAATTCCAAGGTGTTGGTACTTTACTTGAGTATTTCCATTTATACTTCCTCTCCATACTTTCAGAATCAAATATTGTACTTTGTCCTCCGCCACATTTATTCCACAGATTTAGTTAGACAAGCAATGTAAGGACTCATTGAAACCCACACCAACAGTATGGTTTCCTTTCACCATGCAGAAGAAGTCCACTCTCTGGTTGTCAGTATAATTCACACTGACGATGATAATGACAAAAGAGCATCTCCCTGCATGGCTGTACCTGTGTGTCACTGCATTTCTGTCTGAATAACCTGAGAAATCTGAATTCAGGACAAAAAGCTCATTTCAAGACTGACATGCTCTACAGTGTGTCTCCGTGTCCTGCAGAGGCTATATTATTGTGACCGTCTCTCCATCTACCTTTTCCCGGACCTGTCAGTGACACTGTGATGGCTCACGAGTCACAGCCTATTCTCTTTCCTCTCATTGAGGTCTGCTCTGCTGCTGCCTGGTGTCCTTTGATGCTGGGGACAGATGTGAAAGCCTAACCCTGAAAGCTGATGACCTGGAGCCCTGATGCCCCCCCCCCCCCAAATTCTCACTACAAGGTAATTGGGAATTTCAAGGTTCCCTCTCCTTGATCTCAAAATGTGGGTTTGTTTTTAATAATGTCTTCTAAAACTATAATATGCCCTTCCTCACAAACTGCATGGTCCTTTTGCTTTGCTAAACTTTTTTTTTTTTTTTTTTTACATGAACCTCTGAATTATTATTATTATTATTATCATCATCAACACTATCAAGACTTCAATCTGCATACCACATGTTCTGCTGTCAGCAGAGTGTAGATATCTGGTGTGTATCCCTCCTCCTCAGGTGGATGATATATCTCTCACATGCTAAGTAAAACCAAACTCTATTTGAAAGCATGGATCCAGACAGGTAAATAGTTTACAGTGAACATGAGCTATTCATAGCTGTCACTCTAACCCAATCCAGACCTCCATGGTGGTCTGTATTGACAGCAGTAACACAAGACTGAGGTAAACCAGAGCAGGAAGATCGGGATCAGTGCATGAATGCAACACTGGCCAATGGTAACTTAATCCAGGTCTACAGTAATGAGGATCCAGGCTGTTGGAGACGTGGCACCCTCTTTGATTTTGTCCAGCAGCATCACAGTAGTCTTGAGATGAAGCTGCAAATTACATATCAGCTCTCAGTGGAGTAATTCAAATATAAACCAACAGTTAAGATGGGAAACTTTTTCAGGAAAAAAACTGTCTATATTGATATTTTAATTGTATTGCATTGTATTATATACCACATGGCTGTGGCAATACCAATTTTGGTTATAGTGGCTATAAAAAGTCAAGTCGCTCTCACTCCAACACACGTGCAGCTGATAAGATTGTTATACAGCCTATTGTTAACCTAATTGTGTGACTAATTATAATTGTTCTGCAGATAAATCAGTGGTAGGGTCAGAATCTGGTGCACTCAGCTAAACCCAGGGACTCATGTGACTGTCAGCTCAGCGGGCTGAGGACTGTAATGGTGAGGAGAGTAGTTTCTTGGCACACTCTCGCCACTTCAAGTGAGCATCAGTCAAATGGCCACGGTGTACTTTGGCATTGTTTCTGAGCAGGTGCATCCCTTTGTCCACACTCTGCCCATGTGGATGTGTACTGTCACATAGCACGCACTGTCTCAAGAAGCTTCCAGGAACATGATGGAGGATTCAGTTTACGCCAATGACCTTCTCACTGGTCTCAACAGTCTCATCCAGACACAGCACCGCTGGGTCTCAGGCTGCTCAGAGGGGGCTTAACTAATGCAGAGCAGAAATACACGTGAATATGTGCTGAGAGAAAATGTTATTTCATCTTTAAAGAAATATCTTCAAATGAAAATTTGAAGAGTTGTTCATTACACTATTATCACAATTTCCATCACAACATCCAGACATGATCTTAGTGTATATACCTTGATGCTTTCTTTTTTGTTGCCACCATAAAGACTGTAAGCCATGCTTATAGTTATTTACAGCTGATGGTTACTCCCTTGATGCATATTTTCAAATCTTATCCCTAGAAACTACAGCATGTTGACCCATGGGGACCTTATATCCTTCCTCCTGTGTTAGCTTTCTGTTACCATCCCCGGTGTTAACGGGTCGGTTTCGACCAGTGTCTTAAATCAGCTTTAAAATACACTAAAAACAATTAACTATTTTTTTGTCATCTCTTGGTTACCTTGTTAGGCTTCCTTATCCATGAAAATGTTGGGTTTAATATTTTTGGTGTGGGTCTCTGGGCCTTTTTCTTTTTATCAGCAAATTGGAGATGTGCCCTCTGCAAGTCAAATGAGTGAAGTGACCTCACATGTCTGGACATGCCCATCTTTGTTTGTTTATTTTTTTTGCAGTTATACTGGACAAATGAGCATCCCCTGAAGCTCTCACGATTGGGAGAGGAGGTGGCAGTCAGTGTGTTGGCTTTTAATTTTGGCTCTAATTATTGCTTTATAATCTTATTTTTATAACCGGGTTGAAACCGACCCTAACACCACAAAGGACATAATTTCAACCAGAGCATTTTATAATGTAGTGAAAAAAATATTTTTGTTTAATTTTGTTGAAATCAAGGTTCCTGACAAAGTCAAAAAGCCTTGATGCAATAAACAAATTTTAAGTGATTCTTTTACGCATTTAAAAACTAAAACAGGTTGGTGCCGACCCTAACACAAGAGGAAGGATATATTTGTCCAAGCCTTCTTTACAACCTTGTCATGTTAACTATATAACAAACCTGCAGGAGATTACCGGACCATTGTTGTGAATGATTGTAGGGTAACAATAAGAAAACCCATGATTAAACAATGTCACAGTTTGGTTAGGTTTAGGCTCAGAAACAACCAATAGTCCATATGATTTGTGTTAAACGATGTTCTTGCTTAGGGTAAGATGGTGGTTGTCATGATTACAGTACTAATGGTCCTAGAGAAAAGAAATAGGGCACAAACAATGGTCTCCTGTGTGTGTGAGCATCCTGTGTTTTGTTCACTCGTCTGCACTGAGCAACAGGTCCTCACCACACCTGTTGAGGTGGTCTCCTGCTTCAGATAAATGTGGTGCACTTACCTGGCAACCTTACCTGAAGCAACACCAACCCTCATCCTTGTTTCTAACTGAATGATTCTGCTATAGAAGTTCTGTCGAGGTGTTACACAAGAGTGAGACGGACAAACCTGAAGACAATGTGGTTTTCTGCACTGGCTGTCACAGGCATGGATAAAAATAAACCCAGGCCAAAGAGAAGGACAAAGAGTCTGAGATAGTAGAAATAAAACAGAATGAGTAAGAGCAGCACTTTAAATGGACACGTAAAGCTATCTGGTCAGACAATCATGGCTATAGTTTCTTATACGGGCTCAGAGAGGAAAGTGGAAATAAACTGTATTTGCACGTCACAACTTATCTTCAACCAATGTTGCCTCAGTGTTCAAGTCCAAGGTGGATTTCCACTTCAGACCCCAGAGCTCCCCAGAGGAGTGCTGTTGTTGTCTTACTCCATGTTTTCGACTGAGACACCAAATCCAGATTGCTTGTCTGGTTCTGGAGGACTGTGACTAGTTTATGATATATAGTTACATTTTTTAAGGCAGCATCTAGGAGGTCACAGTAATTATGACAGGAACACAGGGAGAAATGCAGCGAGGCACTGTGGTTGCAGTATTTAAGGAAACACTCAAGACTGAAGATTGAAAACAACCTCTTTGGTTGCTTAAGTTGAAGGACTTGTACTCAATGGTTATAATGATAATTAAAATGTAAGCATAATACTAGGCATCTGGCAGTTGTACTGGACATATGGTTAATCAGTTTTAGTTTGAAAAATGATGCCCGATGGATCCTGTATGTCCATGTTCCACTGTCTTTCTGTCAGCAGCATCTTGAGTTTATGAGTTCGTGTTTTTTCCTTACATTGTAACTAACTGTATCCAAATGGCCTCTTTTATCTTGTTGTTGCTGTTTGCTGCTGCTCTGTCCTCTCCTCTGTCTTCCTCTCCATTCAGTCCTCTCTGTGTTCTTCCCCACTTATCTGACCTCACATTCCCATCTGTGTCTAGCTGTGTCTCTGCTCCATCATCATCATCACCATCATCATCACCAGGGGCCCTGACTCTGTGGTAATGCCTTCCATCACTTCCGTAACTAGTGACCATCATTACAGGCAGAAACAGTAACTCCTCAGGGGGGGCTGCCTGCTCGTTGCCAAGAAGGCCCCTCCAGAGGTCAGTGTGTGATGTGTGTGTGATTACACAGTGAAGGTGGAGATGTGAGGAGAGCCGCCTCCCTCTCTGCTGTACTTTTCACCTGCCTATTAAACTGTCGCCAGGTGCTTGTTGTGCCCACCGGAGGGAGGATGTGAAATATATCCAATAAAGTCTGGATGTTTTTCTCTCATAAAAAATGTGGTTGAATTTCATTAGTGTGCTCTCCTTGCTCTGGGCCTCTGAATGGCTTCTAATAACCTTCAAATGCGACTATAATGATAATAAAGCAAATCAATATTACTGCTACTAGGCTGTAATGTGCTCGCAACAGCTTTAATCCAGCAAGAGTGCATGAAAACCTGCTGAGCAGGACCAAGACAGACGTGGGCCTGTGTCATCCAGAACAGTGTCAACTTCTAGTGAAAGTAAACCGAAAATGTCAGGACGATGCATTGATCAACACTTAAGAGAATACCTCAGTCAAGAGTAGATATCACTCTGTGTCTTTTCATACAAGATCATTTCACTTTATAAGTTACTAAGGATAGTTGCTAGGGGAAAAATACTGTGACTTACGTGTGTGAGAATCAGTAAAAACACTTTCTAAAATGATAACACCTTGTTATCTCAGGAAAATGTTAAAAAAAAGGATTTGTTTGTATGGCTTTTCTCAGCTCCTGTAGTTATTGATTCAGAGCTGGTAAATGCTGTTTTTTTTTAGCTGCCAGATCTCAGACTACCTCAAGTAAAACCCTCGACAAACTATCACACACTTCTACTGTGTGTAATAATACAAACAGCCCACTGGGCCTTAATCACAATTCTGTAAAAGCCTGCATCACTGAGCTCATTTCCAGTGGTTGGACATTTTGCATGAAGATGTTTAAGCTGTTTGTTTGTAGAGATGAGCCCAAGGACCAAAAGTAACTGAATGTAATTAGAATGGATTATTAGTATGAGGATCGGACCAGCTCCCAGTGCAGCGTCACAGCCCCTCAGAGCTTCATCAGTAGGTTCCTCTGCAACCCGACTGAGATGACACATTGTTTAATTTCACTGTTTCATACTCAAACAATATACTAATCAGGTTTCTGTTGATGGTGTGTAATGTATTTGTACTATAATCAATGTTTTACCACTGACAGTGTGGTTCTGCACAGGTGCAGATTTTTGTGTGCAGTCAGACGTTTGATTCTTGGGAAGAGTTGTCTTGAGTGATGTGTGATGTGATCATGGCAGTTTTGTTGTAATGAGCTGGCCCAGGTTTCAGGGGTGTTATCCATCTTCTCCGTTGCTCCAACTTGGAGAGTCACTTTGACTTGTTTAGTCTGAAGTTTACCTATTAAACTCACACATCAGTCACTCATCAGTCCATGACCATAAAAAGTTCAACAAAACAACATACAAGTCTAATGGTATTAAGAGTTACAGAGAGGGGACAATACAATGTGGATATCATACCACATCCTTCAAGGCCTTCAAGTGAAATAGTAGATAACTTAAACATCATAATAAACATTTCGCCAAGCTGATCTTCACTAAATGTGGATTAAACAACACTTCTCTGATAATATTCATAGTATGATAAAACCATTGTGGATGGCTATAATGTCTGTTGAGTGAATGATGCTGACAGTGTGGTCACATGAAAGATATGGTCTTTTTAAGTCAATCCCCAGATTTCAGACAAATCTGGGGATTGACTTATTTAAATGGAAATATATGTTACAGAATAGATATTTAGTTTTATAGCCACAGTGTTATATGTCAGATCTGTGTCTGTGAGGCATTGCTAAAAGTCTTTTGGTCAGAGATTTGTTTTGTTTTCTCAGATTTGCCTGGTGTCCATTGGTTAATGCTCCGGAGCTGAGGAGTTGACCCGTTATCTGGTTGTACCTCTGTCTGATGTGATAAAAGCTGGTTTGTTTGTGAGAGGAGGGAGAGGAGGGTCTTTTGATTTCACTTCACCTGCAAGTCTGATGATGGGAAGAGTAAGTGTCTTCACTATGAACTTCTTAAAAGGTTTGGCTGATGACAGACCCAATATGTCCACTACATATTTAACAGTTCATCATTTTATAAAGTTAATTTTCCAGTGTAAAAACAAGCATTAATACAGCAAAACTATCAGGTGAGCCTTCCTGTCAAAACAAACAAACAAACCTACAAACCAGAGATGTGTTTAGCCCGACCAGGGCCACTGGAGATTTGGGGCCCCATAAAAAGTTATCACACTGGAGGCAGGCACGTTCATAATTTAATATTGAAAAACAAACAAACAAACCTAATGATCTAATATCTTTCAAGGCCCCTGTCAGACACAGGCCCTTAGAATCATCTCAGCTTGGTGCATTGAGTACGACTGACCTCTGACAGTGTATGAGGTTAATTCTGTATGTTTCTGTCTGATTTCCAATTTTCCATAACACTGATCAATGTCATGTTCAGGCCACAAAACTACGTTTAAATTTTATCATTTACACCATCATTTACATTGTTTCTCTTATTTGCCTAGTTTGTGTGACACATCCACCAGTAACTCTAATCTCTACCCTTCTTGAAAAGAAATCAGTATTGATTATTGATTTTCCAGCTTTCATAAGTTAGTTAAATCATTGAGTCAAAGGGGAAAAATCATGTGATAGAGTCTGTATCTTAATGGGCTTTAGACAAGAACAGTTCTTACCTGGGAGGGTCTGAATGAAAACAACAACTTGCTATTCAATAAATGAAACAAACGTAAACAAAAGTCACATAAAATATTAGAAACATGTGGAAGTTCACTGATGAACTACACCACAAACTGAATTGAAAACTACATTAAAAGCTTTTTTGACCTGATCTGGGTTGGCCTGACACTTTGTCCTCACACCTCCTCCTGACAGACCAGCATATAAGGGACCTGTGTTTAAATGTGTTTATGTAGAAGTACTGACTGACAGAGGGAGGCAGTAGTTTTTGCTCTGCTGGGGCTCCCTCTTATAGAACGTAGCCTCAGCTCTGTCCATGGTGCTGAACTGAACTAAACATGACTTAATTACAGTATGTGGATTTGGGTTGTATGGAAACTGAGAGAGGCCAAACAACTGAAGAGCAAAAATTTCTTTCTCCTGTTATGTCAAGACACAATCTGACACATTTTCTTCTGAGATAATGAGATATTATCAGGAGAAAATGTTCTTCTCTGAACCTCACACACTATAAGTCACACTAACTCTCTTCCATAGCAACAATCTTCATGCTGGCAAGAGCTGACCTGAAAATGACCTTGTATGAAAAGACACATTGTGATCTCTGAAGTGTTGATCAGTGCATCATCCTTTTTCATCCATTTTTTTTATATAAAGACTTATTGTAATGTTATTTTATTTTGTATCTCATTTTTGTATTGTGTGTGTGTGTGTGTGTGTGTGTGTGTGTGTGTGTGTGTACATGCATGTGATTTGCAAAGAAGTGATCTACACAAGAATCTGTGGAATTAATTCAAATATCATCAAAATCACAATATGGCCAAGTGCAATATCCCCAGAAGCAGCAATGTTTTTGACGAAGGTCTAATGTCACAACATGCACAAATGCAGCACAGTGTGCTGCAGGTATCTCTTGGTTAACTACCCGCCCAGTGGACACTTGGCTGTAATGTTGGTGAGTGCAGCCTTCTAACACTGTATATTAGCCAGACACTTAAAAGTGAGATTTTATTAGCTAACTGTTAAAATGTGATTTACCAAATTCAATATCTAAGTAAAATCTGTAAAAGAAACAGTGAAAGAAACTGGAGGACATTCAGTTAGTAGTAAGGAAGAGACTGTAAAAGACGAAGTGATGACCAGGAGACGCATGTTTATTGACCCTCTGCTGCTCCCGGAATAAACACGTTAAAGCCTCACTATCACATTAGGACAGAGAGATCTTTCCCCCTCTTTAAATTCAATCCAGTGTCTCCTTGGGCACCAAAGAAAAGTCTGATGATGACCTCATATCATATTGAATTTCATTAGGCGCTGTGTTCGTGACCTGCCCATCCCGCGCGCAGGAGGGGGGCTGCTGACGCGCGCTGACAGCAGCGGGGTCGAGCTTCAGCGACAATAAAAGGTGGAGAGTCCTCACTTCATCCCAACCACTCAGTCCCACACACACCCACGTACACACACACTAACTTCAGGTGGAACAAGCAGCGGACAAGTCCCATCAAAGGTAAGTCACTGCATCTGCAAGTCTGACTCCTTCTGACCAGTCTGACCAGTCTGACCAGTGAGACGACCCAGCCTCACTCTGCTGCTCCCTCCTCTCTGTTTCAGATGCAGAGGTGCTTTGGGATATTTTGCGTGTCGCTCATCTTCTGCGCTGCTCTGTCTGAGACCATCGGGCTCGTGATCGCGGTAAGAAATTCAGCAGCACAGATCTGCCACTTCACGTCCAGCCATGAGACTTTGAATCAAAACAGGAGCACATGGTACAAATGTTACAGGGATCATGTCTGTAGGTAATTTTCCTCTTGACCCCTGACCTGCAGCAGTTTGAGCTGAGCTGAGCTGAGCAGTTTTCAGCTTTAAAACGATAAAAGTAAAAACAAAACAAAAAATAAATCTAAACCTATTTTAATGATAAAAGTTGATGTTCAGGTCTAGCCTATATGGATATCTAAAGTCAAAGTCCTGCTCTGAAGTGCTCTCTTCATTAGTTTAAAAAAAATGACATAACACGTGCTATTAAGTTTTACAAGAAAAAAAAAAGAGTTAATACAGCAATACAAATGTTAATGTTACATTAAAATATGAGCTCTAAGAGGGAAAGAAGAGAACAGAGAGGAGAGAGAGGACAACAAGAAGAGTAAGGTGTGTAACAGTTGGATGGGACTGAGGTGTTTCAATGTGACATCTTTCCTCTACTGTTATAATGTGATCAGTGATGATATTGAATAGGGATTGATCAATAACAATGACAGTATAAAACAGACAGTGAGTGTATATGAAGAGGGTTTATATGATAATTGATGTCAGAATTATTCTATATTGTTACAGTCAATTGAATGACGACAATAAACTGGAAGAATGTAGACAAAGTCCAGGTGCTCAGTGTGTGTTGTGTTGTGTTTTTAGGGATTTTTTGTAAAACTGAAGACAGTTTTTGGTTCTTTTAGTGACTTTTTGGTTGATTTGTTTCATTAATTCAGGCAAAGTCTCAATATTCTGTGTGTGTGTTGGTCCATGATCTGATCATTGTTTGTCTCTGCATCCGACAGGCAAAGGAGAAGCGTGGCTGGACACTGAACAGTGCTGGCTATCTGTTAGGTCCCCGTAAGTACTGACTGCACACACACACACGCACACACACACTTAAGCCTATCTAAATGTTATTTAGACCAGTTCATTGTGTGCTGCACACGGCAGGTACAATGCGTCTCTGTCATGTCCTCTGAGCACATGAACACATTTTGTTACTGTAGAGAATCTTTGTTACTGATGAGAACGACCCAACAAACTTGACCTGGGTTCTTCAGACCAGTGTGTGAGGCGGCTCTGCTCATACGGACATGACATTGTCTAATTACATCTGTACAACATGTATCGTACAGTTACTTCTGTGAGCTCAGACAGCAGCTGCTCACTTTCCTTCAATCTGTTAGACTGATCATACCCAAACCTTTGAGTGAAACATCTTTAGATGTTTAAAATCCTCCATGGAGGCTGAGGCAGGAGAGGAGCCAGACGGAGGCAACCAAAGAAAGAAAGAAGCTTTAAATTCAATGATACATAGGCAGCTATTTCGTGGGCAGTCTGCAGCATCACCCTTCATATTCTTTTGGTAAAGATCACGGCAGATATCAGACACCTCTGAAAGGAGGAAATCTGAAGTGAAGCATCAAAACTTCTAACTGGTCAAAGCAGGGATCAGTAACATCAGTGATGGCTGCATGCCATTTAGGAGAGCCAGGGTTAGTGCTCTGATGCTCACTGTCTTTTCCTGCTTAGACAAGACAAACTGTCTGTAGATATAAACTGTGGATACAGACTGTACGAAGGACTCGTCCCCTTCTTTTGACTGTTTTCATGGTCCTCACCATCCACCTATCCTATACAGGTTTCAAAATAAAAAATTTTCATTTTTGACAGTCAAGAAACCATCAGAGAATCAACCAATCAGAGGAAAGGCATAAAAAAACAGAACATTTAGCCAAGTTTCTGAACTATTTTCCTTTAATCAAAATAAAATTATTATTAGACTTATCACTTATTTCACAGAGGGGTTCGTTGTCCTGTAAATCCAATCTTTGTGTCACTTTAAAGATGCACTTGTTAATATTTTTGGCCTCCTGGGGGCACCAGAGCGAGATGAAAACTTCCACACACTGTCACCCAGGAAAGTTCTTATAGCAAAACAGTGCAACAGATTCAATAAATAATCTTTCTAATGTGGATACAAGTACCAACATTTCCATGCATCTTCAGGGAACCTGAGCCGATGTGTTTGACTTGGGGGGATGTGAAATTTACATTTCCATTAGACGGAAGATATTCAGCGAAACTGAATCAAATTTTTTGGGTAAAAAGTAAAATCTCTTCATCCTTTAGGAAACATTGTGAGTTTGCTGATATTTTTTGTTGAAATGTACTTGTATGCAAGTTCATTTGTTTTTACAGTGGACCTAATTTAGCATCAACATCATTTGTAGCCTATGAGAAATGACGGGAAAAACAAATGGACACTTCGTCCGACCATCTTTTGAGCTGCTAACTTGTTTTATCTGACATCCCAAGGAGGATTTTTGCCAAGTTAGTCCTTGTATCCACATTTGGAATATGTAGTCATCTGCTGAGCTGAGTAGACATCATCCGTCTGTAATGACATTATATACACCAATTTTCACATTTTAGTCAGATGTGTGATGTGTTTGATGCTCAGTGCTGCCTGAAAATGCTGCTTATATAACACAACAAAGGACCCAGTGCAGGTCTGCGAATCAGGGCTGTTTTCTTTCTTTGTCCCCGTCCTCTGTCTCCACAGTGTCAGCTAATTTACTGTCATTTAAAAATTGCCTCATTATCTTCAGAGGTCACATTCACTGAACACTCAGTATCCATGTGTGTATGTGTGTGTGTGTGTGTGTGTGTGTGTGTGTGTGTGTGTGTTGGTGTTCTCACCAGTTTGTGGGATCCCAATCAGGCCAGAACCCTGGAAATGCTGTGTGTGCGCATGTGTGTGTGTGTGTGTGTGTGGTGAAGCCCAGGTAAAGGTTGCTCCTGCCTCATCCTGTGTTTCAGGTCGTATTGATCACCTAATTCAGATAAAGGATTCTCCCAGTGCCAGAGGCAGAGACGAGCTGGTCACTCAATGTAAGATAGAAACATACAGCCACTGCAGGGCCTTGGTGTCAGGGCAGGAATTGCTGTGTCCAAACATCCCGCCTCTTTAGCTGCTTCTGCCACTCACTGGGGGGGCAGAGTCTGTCATCCTGCTCTTGTCTGTGCTTCATGCATCCAAACGGTTTTAACATTTCCACTCTGTGCTCTAAGGGATTCATGTTGATCTCATATGAGTGTGTGGTGTGTGAGTAAGGGTCCAGCACAGTGGGATTACACTGTGGAACAAGTTCCCATTACTCCATCGTATCATTTTACAGCGGTCTCCTCCACACCTAGACCAGTCTTAGTCAGCAGTGGTGATTAATTAGTAAGCTGCTCTCCCAGATGTGATCTCAGCAGTTGCCTGCCATGAGTCATTTCCTAAATGTGAAAATACTGTGATGCAAAATATAATAAATATTGAGAGGGAGTATGGCCTGGATCAACTCATGATTAATTTATCTGACAAACAGCATGGCTGGAGCAGGTCACACACAGACAGGGAGACTGATGGGTGGCAAAATATATTTTTGTCTCTATAGCATCTTTTCTTCTCAGTGGTTTGAGTTAGAGACAAGAGTTTTTTCATGTTAAACTAAAGATTCAGTGCTTTATCTGAAAGGTTTTACACATGAGAGCTCAGATGAACAGTACAGAGCCCTGCACTCTTTTTCACATAAAGTAATTGGTCAAGTTCACAAAAACTAGAAGAAAAATAGATCTGGTTTAATATTCGCTCTCTTTATCTCTCTACAATTCTCCTTTAAATGAGCAAGCAGTCGCTGTTTGGTGCTTGGGCCCTAAAAAGCATTATTTGTCCTTCTTGGGGTCATCAGAGGTCACGTGCTATTACTGCACTTTAATACTCATAATTCAACACACACAAGGTTCAGCAGGTTCCAGCTCAAGCACCACTACAGCTCAAGAGGATGCAGCTAAAATGAGTCAAACTCTTGGGGCCACTTAGCTTCTCTCACCTTCAACCACACATCACAACCACTCAGAGAGTGAAGTGGTTGAACTGAGTATGTGAACTAAAGATAAAGACACATAGGCTACCTGAAGGAGACTGAAGTGTAAAAGTCAGGAGCAGCCCGATGACGTGGATGTTTTCTGTAGTTTATACATGTTAAACAACTTCATAAGTTGCAAACATACAGAACTGAACATAGGTCGCCTGACCACACTTGGTGCTGTTTTAAAGAAATGTCTGCACTCTGTGTCTGCAGTGTAAAAAGATATTTAAAAGTTTTAGGTAACATTCAGAAGTGAACCTGTCTTTGCAGAGCCATAAGGCAAACAGAACCACCAGTAATTAAAGTACATTAAAGATGTTGAGATTGTAGGATGAAGACTTTTATGTCACTGTGATCTTTAGGCCTGTGCTAAACCATGCACTGACACCATAGGAGTCCACTGAGAGCTACTGATGCCCCCCTCATATCTATGCTTGACCATCATTTGATTTTCATTTTGTTATCATCATTATTATTCCAGTGCATTTCCTTGTGTGTTCAAACTACACCCTGTTTAAATGTGCTTTTTATTTCCTCCGTTGGTCAAATCTATGTTTTACTGCAATTCTATGAGCCAAGCCCTGCAGGTGGTCTGTACGAGTTTGGAAATTAACCCAAACAATTACAAACCAAACACCATGATGAAATAACCAAGTGTACAACAATGTCCCTGAGCTCTTTTTGCAAGAGTTAGATAGAGGTGTGCCATGTGTTCAGTGTGTATGTATGTGTATGTGTGTGTGTAATGTTTGATGCTCCTGCTACAGTGGGATAATTTAGGAATTTTGTGTGTTCTGTGAATATTTGAATGAAGCATGAAAAAGCTCAGCTGACCCACCTGCTGTTTGTGTGACTGTGTCGATTGTGATCACTCCCCTCTTGTCCAGATGGGATAGATGGTCACAGGACACTAGGAGACAAGCCCGGTCTGGCTGGCAAGAGGGACATGGGCCAGGAGGAGGACTTCAGAACAGGTCTGTTCATGTCTCACCACGCACAAACAGGACAGTCTCACTGATGACACAAACTTGACCAAGCGTAGCCTACTGCTACAACATCTCAGAGGCCACAGCACCAAAGCAACCACAAACCTCACAAGCATTCTTCATATTTTGCTTTGTTCAATAGACATTTTCTGAGTGTTGATTAGTTACAGTACAAAGAGAAGAATGACTGTCATTCATGTCTTTGTTAAATTGAAGAACTTTAAGTTTTGTCCCTCAATCAATATTAGGCTATGTAGAGATAATATGTATGCCCAGAGCTCCAGGCAAACCTTACTGTCCTGCTGGCTTCAGACAACGTAACAGGCTGAATTCTGCCTCCACCACAGGTGCCCTAAGAATAGCAGATGAAGACATCATCCACATCGTCATTGAGTTCCTGTCGTACCTCAAACTTAAAGGTAATTCTCATCGTTTCACCTGAGAATCTCAGTCTGTCACCTCTGCCTCAACGCCTCTCAATCGAAACAATAACGAACGACTGGGTTGGATGACATCATGAAATTGCGTGGGATCATGGGTTGTTGTCTTCACCCCAGTTACCATAAGGATTTCTACCAGAGCTCTAAAGTTGTTTAAAAGAGAACATCATGGATAACACTGTATCTTATTTTTCTACCCGATCGAGTAAACATCATATTTGGCTGCTTTTGGTGTGTTTCGAAAATACAGTAGGCTACATTTTGATGCTGGTTCAACAGAAAGAGCTGTTGTCTGATCCGTATGTCTTTAATAATGTTGTCTCAATGCCAGATGTGTGTGTTTGTTTCAGAGATGGGAGCTTTGGACAGCCTGCCCTCCCCTGTGACATCAGATGAACTAGTGAACCCCTAATGGATCTGCCATTCTGCTGGTCACCCCCATCCTCACATGTCTATGTTTCTGCCCTAAATGTCACCTTTCTCTCCATTCACATTCTGACTCTGGATCTGTCCTGGTACCAAATATCTGATCCTGTAACTCTTTGTGACAGAGGTTGATGATTTCCCCCCAGTACAAACACCAGATGTTTTTGCTCCTGTGTAAATAAAACATGATCTCTACTGTGGATCAGTGAGTGTTTGCTGACTATAAGCGGATCTAAGTAACAGGGACCTCTGATCAGAAGACAACACTATCATTATCTAAACATAATATCACCTGATTGAAGAGAATGGAGTGAAATAAACAAAAAAATGGCACTGAACTCGCTAGACAGTGTGAATTTATTTTTTCCATCATTAACAATCCTTTTTTTAAAAAAAAAAAAAAAAAAAAAAATAGGTACAAGTCCATTAATAATAATATGGATTCATTTCTACAAGACCAAGTAAAAATTCAGTGTCTGGATCATATGTGGTCACTGTTCAAAACTGAGGATGTTTTGAACTCCCTTGGAAACACCACTCCTCCTCTAACCAGAACAACCCTGATATGACCCACAGTCCACATGAGTGTCCACTATGCAGCAGGTGCACTGGACCTGGCTGTTGTAATTACTGCTCACTTGTGTCAGTATGTACCCAGAAGTTGGTACTCCAATATACCAAGTAACACAAAGGAAAAAAAGAAAAACGGTTTCAGTTACAGTTCATAAACCATGCAGGCTTACACTGACAGTTACCATAGTTACACCACAATATATCGTTAATTAGTATTTTTCAATTTGGGATTTCAGATTTGTGCAGGGAAATGGATCAGTATTTAGATTTGTTTACTCCGGAGAAATACTTTCAGTATTGTAAGAGACTTGTTCCAGTTTCTAAAATAGAATAAAATAGTTTTATTTTATTTATTTGGGAATATGAGTACTCTGCTGGACAATTTCTTCAACACTCATTCCATTTGGTGGCGGTAATATTTGCCAGCCACCTATACATTTCAAAAGAGAAGAGAAAGAAAACGTACACGTCAGGTCTTCATAATTTCGACAGTTCTATGAGTCCGTGAAGGCCACGCCATCTGTTTCCATGCCAAGGCCGCAGCGGTTAGTAGTAGGAGAAGGAGAGGCGTTGCGTTCCATGTAGTCACCGGTGAAGCGGCCCACACCCTTCTGACACGCTGTAAGTCAAAACGGAGCCATTCATTCTCATCACAGTCTCACATAATTAACTCCATCACGTCGGAGTGAACGAACTGCTGCTTTGTAAGTCCGGTACTTTTCACTGTGCTGCTCCTCAGTTGAAATCAGTTAATTTAAACTGGTTCAATGATCCTCCATCATCGAACTAACCGTTACACGGAGGATGGACATCAGTTTAGCTAACTGGAATGCTAACTGTTTAGGTTGACTATGGTTGGCGCCAATGAACGGAAGGAAATACAGTTGAATTAGCTTCATAGCTTCTGGCTTCATAGTCTGTGAGACTGGTGGGCACAGTGCAGGTCAGTGTAAAGAAAGTTGTGTTAGATTTTTACTTAAGTTAAAATACTAAATGACTTTATTTTCCTAAATAATATGATTCCTACCCAAACTTACTATTTGACAATCTGTAGGATAACATGACTTAAAAAATGACTGAAGGAGCTGTTATCTTCTTCTTTAAATTTTAAGCAGCGATAAAATTTGTTAAGAGCAAACACGTAACTAAAAGGATCGAATAAGCATCTGCCTCCAAAGGAGCGTCATTTGGACACTGACAGGTTCAAACATGTCTGACAGTGGAGTTGATCTGATTAGTTTTTGTCCTGCGATGAACACGTCACATTTTCAAAATAAGAGAAAGTTCAAATTTCAAATTAAGGGTAGTTCATTGAAATGTAATGGAGTAAGAAGTACAATGTTTTATAGTGGAGTATGAATACAAATAATCAGGAAAGGAAAGAAATCAACAGAGAGGTTAAGAATGGAATCCAGAAAGCTAAAAGAGCGTATAAAGACAAGGTGGAACGAAAGTAAAAGTATAGCAGTGGCAATCTCAGAGTGTGATGAAAACTATTTATATTTGAACGTAGCCAAAACTAAGGAGCCCATTATCAATTTTGGACGTAACAGAGTGTAGATAGCATCATTCATAATGAAAGAGTGGAAAGGGTCTCGTCATACAAGTATCTTGGTACATTCTTTGATTAGAACCTTAAATTTGATGTAAACACTGCAGAAATTGTGGAGCGAGGGCAACAGAGAATCCATTTGCTCTGTAAATTAATCTCATTTTCTGTCAGTCCTGTTGTTCTACATTGTTTTGTTTTTTTTACCAGTCTTTTATTGAAAGCTTCCTGTGTTTCTCTTTTATTTGCTGGTTTCCCAGCCTTACACTGAGACAAAAACAGTCTGTACAGCATCATAAAAACATGTTCTAAGATCACAGGAGTGAAACCCAGGGACTTGATCATCCTTTGTGACCAGCAAATTCCCAGGAAAGCAACAAGTATCTTGGCTTCTCCTGGTGACGTGCTGCCTTATGAATTTTCTCTGCTGCCCTCTGGTCGTTGGTATCTCTTACCTGCTGGTAGGACTAACTGCTTCCTGAAATCTTTTATCCTCTCCGCCATTTATCTTTTAAACTCCTTGTAAATCATTTCATTCATCTAGTCTCAATTGATTTTTGTTTTGTTTTGATTTTGTTTTTTTAACTATATTTATTAGACCCTTGATCCCACAATACTCCTTGGTATTTTACACTATTTTGTTCTATTTTATTGTTATGGTATCCTTTTTTATTTTATGTATCAGCTGCTCGAATCAATTGCCCCTGGTGGGATTAATAAAGTCATATCAATTGATTGAAGTTTGGAGTTTAAATCAAACAGGCAAACAAAAAAATCACAATAAAAAGTAAAGTACAGTAGAGCAGGTTTCACTAATGATGAAGTAGGGAAGAGTTGAGGTGAAGAAAAAGCAACAATTTAGTCAGTACGGAATACCAGTAACATCTTTATGTGTTATTAATGTGTTTTTAAAACAGGTGTATGGTGGCAGGATGAACAGCCCTACTTCAGAGCTGAAACCAACACAATGTGAACAGGAGCACGCTGGCTCTGACATCCCTTCATCTAAAGAGTGCAGCTCAAAGAGGGACAGTGATGTTCACACAGGCTCTGCAGGGACTCCTGTTTGGATGCCCCCTTCAAATGCCAGTATACCCCTAATACCGCCCCATCCTCAGCAGCATACCATCCAGCCAGGGATGATGGACCCCTTCAGCTTAAGGTTTAATGTTCATTCATACACTGTTTAATTTTCACTGGCCATACATCCTTGTCCTGTTTGAGACACACTGTTGTGTAAAATCCCTGACCCCTCCATATGTTTGACAAAGCGAGATGGCATGTGTGCTGTACCTATTGGTTCACACGCTTTAATCATAATGTAAAGAGCTGATGTAAATGTTACCTGCCTGACTCTAATGATTGATCTCAGGTTCCAGTGTCCATGTCCCTCCACTCAGTGTCAGATGACTTATCCAGATTACCTCCTGGACCAGGCCAGTCAGTATCACTTCCTCACCAGGTAAGTGCTCAATCACTTCACGTGTATGATTGTGTTCTTCCATAGCATGTTGGTCCATAAACTGATACAAAATGTCCAGTACCAGTTAACATCAAAACTCTAGCAGTAAATCTTTGTGCCAGTTAGAAACTATTTGTACATTTTGGACACGGATGAACAGGCTCAGAATGGACTTTAAATCAACAGATTCTAGCATATTTCAGGACTGGAATCATGCCAATGTTGGTTGACAGTACCGAGGTAAGATTTAGTGTCACAGTGATCTGACCTATCCCTGAGCGTGCACAGATCTATATATCTGGGGAATGGTGTGTTTGGAACAGTTCAGTGACTTCAGGCGTCCTTGTTTCCTCAGCCCTATGCCTGGTCCAGCAGAGAGCAGCCATCACGGCTCCTTCTCAGCTCCTTGGTTTGAACCTATTCTCTGCAGCATGATGCCGGTGACGTCAAACATTTTTTGTCAAATACATCTTTTGTATCAAATCAGAATTTGTACACTGCTCATTTGTTTCTGTATATGCGGGTTGTTCTTGTGTCTTTTTTAGGGGGACTTACACTCTCCCCTCTTCAGTGTCTGTCCACCACAGGCCATGGACCATCAGCAGGTTCATGATGGATTGACTGAAGTCACATCCCGCATCATGCAGCCTGTAAGTTGTACCATCAGCTACCATCAGATACATGATTAGTCTCATCGAGTAAAGGATCGTTTTTGTACCTTAAAGAGGAACTATGCAGGATTTTTACTGTAGCTATGCTACATTTTTACCTTAAATAAACAGCTTCAGTAATTGTGATGGTTACATACATGACTTGTAACTTGTTACAGGCAGAACAGAGGCTCTCTGTCTTCCACCTGGCATCTCTGGGCTGAAAACCACCCTTGCAAGATCAGAGCCTCTGCCTCGGTGTCCCAGCTCTCGTCTCTGCGCACTGTGACACAAACGCGCTCCGTAACCCATAATCTTTCGTTTATGACAGTTAAGACTACACAAATATACCTGTTGTAACATTGTATATGTTATACAACGTTACCCACCTCTCCATGGATTCCTTTTTTTGCCAGCTTTAAAAACAAATGCACATGGCCAGGAGGAGGGTTGGCAAAACAGTGGAAAACAGTGGAAAAGCGACCTGTCTTGCATAGTTCCTCTTTAAGGCTTAAAGTAAAGTGGAAGCTCCTTAATGGTCACCTCAAAACAATCTAGAGGCAGCACACACATCCCATAAAAAATAACTGCTGAGTGCTGGACAAAAGCACAAGTACAGAAATCAAAAATAAAGTCCTCACAGCAGGCACTGCTCCTAAGGGTGCATTTTAATAAGACTTCCTTCGTCTGATCAGGTCTGATGAAGGGCAGGTCACACACACATACATGTGGGGATCAATTATTAAAATGCACCCTTAGGAGCAGTGCCTGCTGTGTGGACTTTGTTTTTTGCGCATGACCTTAAGTTCAAAAATACAGTCCACAACCCACAGATACTTGACTTCCTGCCTGACACAGAGAAAAAGAAAGCATTTGGCCAATTGACCTGACTATCAGAATAGATAGCTATGATTTAATAAATCATGACTTCCTCTTGTCTGTGTAGGTGGTGTGTAATATGAGTGGATCTGGACAGGTGGGGCCAGTCAACCACTGTGAGCCTGGACCTGTGTTCCTCAGTCTGGAGTCTGCACCAACACACAGAGAGGATGGTCCAGCTCAGGTTAAAGGTAGGCTTCAGTTTAGTTTTGTTCCAGGTAGAGGTTGATTATATCAACAAAAATAATACCACTATTATAGTGATCAAAATGATGATGGTTGTCAGTATTATCACTGTTTTGTTAAACTGGTGCTCAAAAGATCAAAAAGTAATAAAACACAACCTGAAATCGTCTCACCAATGAATTTGCATTTTAACATCAAAAGAGTAACAACACATCTGTGTCATAAAGACTCTGGTAATAAGGGAAAAGCAGCTGTGATTTGATAATGAGGAGTTCCTAAAAACTGTAAGCGCTGCAGAAACGAAGCTTGACTGACAGCGAGCCCATGAAAGGCTTCACACAGTTAAAAATCATAGTGATAGTGCCATCATGTGTCCAGTTATTGATAATGCCCTTTTATACTTATCAGTCACTGTAATCTACACTAGCAGTTACAGCAACTACGCACAAGTCTTGAGTAAATATGCATGTTTTAGTCAAATCTAGGTTACTCTACTTTATCTTTTTCTCTGTGTTTACCAGAACCTCTGTACCAACACACCAAGACAGCTTGTTCCCTGTATGAGGTTGGAAATCAGGCAGTCAACATGCAGCCTCCAGCGCCCCCAGCACGGTGAGAACAGCACAGAAAATGTGGTTGCCTCCACCACACAGACTTAGTTGGACAACAGGTGTGTTGAAGCGCAAGCTGTTAGGTGTTTGGAATTCAGTTTCTGAACAAAAAGGACATGAAAACCGACTTTGTGGTTCTTTAACACAAGAAATGTGCATACATACATTTGTTTAAAAACATATATAAGCCACTCAGGACATCATGTAGTGAATAACATGGAACTAATCTCTGTATAATAACCCACCTAACCCCTAATGAATTTTAATGGTATCCTAAGTATAAAGTTCTCAGTGCGCTCCTGCTGGATCACCTACTTTGATATTGTCAGTCTGTAACAAATCATCTGTTTGTCAAACTCTACATATTGTGAAACAAAGAACCAGCAGACCTTGTTTTTATGTTTCCACGCTGGCCACAGCTGTAGTCAGATGTTTTCTCATCACATACTCATGATATTTCAGGAAAGCTGAGACATGATTTGTGTAAGTTCAAACTTCAAAGCATACATTGACATGGATTCAAGGAAGAGCTGATCAGAGTCTGGTGATCAGGCTGAGGGTCGCTGTGTTTTAAACCATATTTCTGGCCATACCTCAAGAATTCACTTATCACTGATCATAACACAATTTGACACTGACAACTGTCTAATGAGATAAAATGATGAAAGATGAACTGATCACACGGTCAGCGGTCCAACATCATAATGTTGAGTTCATTATTCAGCAGCACTGTAACACTCAGTAAGTTGAGGATTCAGGACATATTTAAGAACATATTTCCTACCACCTGACAAGCTGGTAGAGGCAGTGATTGTTGTCCGTGTGTTTCCATGTTCCTTGGAACAGTATCAACATGTCAGCTGGAGAGAGGTGTTGTATTGTGAATCGAACTCTATACAATGAGGACTTGAATACCCATAAGATGTACAGTATTTTTTCCTCTTTTCTCTGTAGAGCTGTTGCAACTTCGTCTGAATCAAAGTCCAGGAAGCCCTGTCATTGCACCAGATCCCAGTGCCTCAAACTGTGAGTAGACCATGTTTGCAGTCAATCCGTAACTAACAGAAGCTGCAGAAAGCACAGCCATACATTCACATACACTTCAAATTTTGATGTTGTTTTGTGGTGTTTAATACACATTTCTGTGGGATTGTCTCTTTCAGCTACTGTGACTGTTTTGCCAATGGAGTCATGTGCAACAACTGTGACTGCTCCAACTGCCACAACAATGCAGAGCACGAGACAAAACGGCACAAGGCCATTAAGGTTTGTATTGGTTCTGATAAAAACACAAGCTGATGTACTTCACAGTGACTAAACCAGCCAATGAATGAAAAGAGACAGCAACACACAATGCATGATGACCAATCATAACAATAGAGCCCAACTTAGACCCCCTTATTACCTACTAATAATAGAAAGGCATGTTGAATTAGTATGTAGCAACACCTTTATTGAAATAACATATGAATGTCAGTGAATGGTAGTATGAATGAATGATGAATGGAGGGCTAATACACAAATCATTACAGACTGAACCACTGGTCTTTTACAAACTGAAATATGTATGTGAAAATAAAACAAAGTAAAGTTTAGACATTAAAGAAATCATTAATAACTGAATCAGTATTAATTAGTTGAACACAAAAATGGGAGGAGCTATTTCAAGTCCTCTTGGTTCCACAAGTAAACGTCCCACTGATGTAATATGATTGACAGTCTGAGGATCAGGTTGAAACTTTACTGTTTCACTCATCAGTCCAAGTGGTTTAACCGTGTTACAGAATATAAGATAGCAGCTTGTGTACATGACATTTTCAGGGAAGACGCTAACAAAGGCGTCCAGATGTATTTTGACGAGAAACATTACAGAGCTTAAAACTCTGTCACTTCGTAATTGAAAGCAGCTTAAGATTAAGACGGAGAGACTATTTAATGCACACGTGCCTGTGTCTTATGTTTTGAAACACAGTTTAATCACTTGGTCTGAAACGGTATCAACTGTTGCTGGCTGCTGGTGTTTGATCTGCAGCAGTAGTTGGGCTGACAGCACTGATATCTGTAATTGGTGTTTCAGCCTGGGGGAAGGGTGTCACACTATTAGTGAATCTGACTCAGCGGCTCAGTTACTGGAAAAAACTCACAGGGAACCATGTTTTCTCTCACACTCTGCTGCACACACACACAGGCATTTTTCTCACTTGTGAGGACAGTGACTTGCTTGAGGCTTAACCACAAGCCGAGCCATCACCCTGACAAAGTCTTTACTGACAGAAAAAAGCTTAAACTTTGAGAGAAAGATGCACCTTTTTTTCCTCACACACAGTGTTTTTAGTTCCAGGTAAAAGCTCAAAATATTGCCCAAAAGACTGAGCTGTTGGACAATGTCCATCAGTCCTCAGACTGCATGGGAGATGTCAACTCCCTGGCTAACAAGTGTGATGAACTGGAGGCCTGTGTTTCACATGTGGAGCTACCAGATTTCAGTGTAGTATGAGCGGACAGAGATGCCAGAGCAAGTGGAGAGATAAAAGATGGAGGAGTGGTTTGATCTCTAAGTCGAGTATGGTCAGGTCTTTCTATGTCCTTATACATTTCTACAGTGAGTTTCTCCTACTGACTGTAACTGCCATAAAACCACACAACAGACAGAGGAGAGAAAACAGGGCAGGTCCATTTCCTGATACATTAACCTGTGAGGATGCTCGGCACTTCGACACTGGTGTGTAGGGTTAATGTAAAAAAGAAATGGGTGCAACACAGATTCAATGTCCACTGCAAGCACTTCAGACCCTGAAGGAGAGAATGGTGGTGGAAGCTAATCTGTAGATATTCACACTAAAGGGGAGACAGTTCGCAGTGAAGTCTGAGGCCCAGTCCCATTTCTCCACCCTTAACACTAGCACTTGGTTTTGAGTGGCCTCCAAAGGGAGATTCCCCTTGACGATGAAGTGAGAAGTGTTAGAAGTAGAGATTTTACCCTACAAAATGGGACACCACTTAGCGTAGCCGACGTGTTGACCGACGTCACACGCAGCGATGACGTAGGAACCACAACCTGTAGTGGGTTTTCATTCAGGTTTGAAAATGCCGGCTCCAGCGGAAGTGTTACCTGTTGCATGGACTTTGATGATCTTTCTTCATTTGATTAACCGACGAAGACGAAATGCAGAAAACAGAAGACGCCTTCACCGCTTTTCATCTTGCACTACGAGGTCTGCACCTGGCCTCCCTCTGATTTAGTTTTAAATGTTGAAAAAGTACTTTCCCTTGCTCTTAAAAGAACTGGGACTCCCTACCTTTACACGAGAACATGCAAAACCGAGTGCTAGGGCCAAAATCAAATAGAAGTGGTTAAAATGGGTCAGGGCCTTAGTCTCATGCTCTGACACTTGAAAGTCACGCTGTCATGTTTTTCTAACCTGGAGGTTTGTTTTATCCTCCCTGTTGTACTTACCATGTGATGAGCTGTAGACGTGTTACACTGGTTGAGGACCATGAACGATATTAAAGGATCATTCTCGAATCATCACTGGTGTTTCTCTTCTGTAGTCTTGTTTAGGTCGTAACCCAGACGCCTTCAGGCCCAAGATTGCTGGTGGGAGGTCAGGAGTGGTCAAAGGTTGGCACAACAAAGGCTGCAACTGTAAACGCTCCAACTGCCTGAAGAACTACTGCGAGTGCTATGAGGTACACACACACACACACACACACACACAGTGATCCAGGCTCAATACTAATCACAGTGGCCACCACAGTCTACATTTTCATGATGCCACCACGCTGGAAAATTTGGCAAAACATTCACTTAGACTCAAGGGTGAGTTCATGAGATTTTGGTGATCAAAGGTCAAGGTCACAGTGACCTCACAAAACATGATTTTGGCCTTGTAAACACAGTTTTAAAGGGAATTTCTTCCAGTGAGACTCAAGCAAGAACTGATTAGATTTTGATGGTCAAAGGTCCAGGTGACTTCACAAAAACACTTTTGTAGCCATAAGGTAACACACATCCTCGGTGCCAAAACCTCACACAAATGGTTAATTCAATGGTTAATGTGACTGAAAGTAGTCTGAGAGGTGGAGGCTGACAAACATGGTAATTTGTTGTGTTAATTCCAGTTCCTCTGGGAGAGATAAATGCATCATTTGGAATAGTAATTGAATGTTTATCCATGTTCCATGTTTATCAGACTGCTTGATCTTTTTTATTTCATTTGTTTTAAATCTCCTCAGTTTCACTCAGTCAGTCTCAAACATGCTCACATTTATTTTTTCCTGCTGTCTTTTCAGACTGTGTTAATCTGTATGTGTGTGTGTGTGTGTTTGTGCAGGCGAACATCATGTGTACCTCGAGCTGTAAATGTGTTGGCTGCAGAAACTATTACGATAGTTCTGAAATGTGCCTCAAGGCGAAAAGTGTCAAGGACAAGTGAGTCTGTCTGACACCACATCATTCTAGATCTGAGCTGCTTTAAGCCTCTGATACTTACGTCAAACAAGAACCATGTGAACAGATTTGTTCTAATGCAGTTTGTTACATTTTTATGGGATTTTTAAATGGAGATGTTTTTGTGCACTAGCAGGTAGTTAATTAGCATCTAGAGCTCATTTCTATTACTAACAGTTTCATGTTTGTGTCTTTCTGGCTCCACCAGAGGGTGGCTAATATAGGGCCAGCCCTAATATAGGGCCACAAACAGGCTCCATTACAGGGTGTTTACAGTCTGTAGTATTCCCAACTAGATTTAGAAACTGTTTTCAAACTAGATGGGGCATAACATCCTGGTACAGGCCTGGACCCTGTATGGGTACAACACCTTTTTTGTTATGGTCAGTCCACTAAGCCACTCTGGTTTGCTACTGTAGAGCTAACAAAAGAGAAGTGGAGGAGTGCTTCCAATACAGTGAGCCATGTCTCCATTACAGAGGTATACTTAGATTGCATACATTATTCCTAAAAGAAGCAGAGGAAGAATTAAACAGGGAGGGAGAAAGAAACATCATGGTCAACAGCTAAAAACAGCCCAATCAGATCTGAACAGCATGTAGACAACAGAAACACCAGCAACAACTTGTCCTCTTGCTCAGTGAAGAAATACAGGATGTCTAACATAACAGACAAGAGTGACTGAAAATCAGGCTTCGCACTAAAATACTTTTATGACTCATTCTAACAATTGCAGTTCACATGAAACATTTACAGCAGGATTGTTAGAGAGTCCAAGGAGACGGATGCTGAGCAAAAAGAAAAGGAAAAAATAAAAAAAAGACACAGAAATGAGTGTTTACCTGTGCGTGTGTGTGTTCAGATGGCCTGTCTCGGTGATAACTCACGCTGTGGTGGATGCTGTGTGCGGCTGTCTGCTGGCCCAGGCCGAGGAGGCTGAGAGAGAGGACCAGAGTCCTGCCCAGGCAGAGCACATGGTCCTGGAAGAGTTTGGTCACTGCATCACTCAGATTGTCAAAGCCATGTTCAAGCCTATTGAGACATTACAGTAAGACTGGAGTGGAGTTTGAAGCCTGTGCGTGACCAAAAGCAAAAGGCAAAATAAGTGTCTTTGATTTTATTTTATATCTTCATCATATGAGTTCATTTACATGTGTGAAGATCGATGTTCTTTTTGTTTAAGAATTTAATGGTTCAAGTAAAGTGTATGTTCCAGATGTGTTGTGTGCTACTTAGTGGCACTTACAGTACATTATTGTTTTATTATTTATACAGCACTATTTATAGCAGTAGGATTGGTTTAGAGCAATGTTGTTGTGATTTTACTCATTTAAAAACCTCCAGAGTCAGTCTGGATGAACTAGTTTTTACCATAAACAAGCAACAAAATATGAGCTGACTAATCTGTGCTTGTTGAGTCGTGTGAAAAAAGTAACTTATTTATTCTTTGCTAATACTTGTTGTTGTTGTGTGTTGTCCTGTTTGGGATATTTAAAGTAATTTAAGTGTGTTTATTTACTTAAAGGGTTCTGAAGGGGGATTTATGGTGTATCATTTCTGGTCTGAATAGGTTCCAAAATAAAAGTAGTAAGTTGTATCTTGTGTTATGCACATTTCTTTTCTCACCTACCACATACAACTGTGGGATCTCCAAATTCATGTTTTTATTTGTCATATATATATAAAGCTGTACTTGCTGTTCAACCATTTCTCAAAATGTCATCTTGTTTCAGTATGCAGCAGGACAGGCGCTGCACTGAACCACAGACAATCCCCACACAAATTCTTTTATCAACTTCAAAATCCTACACTTGATTTACAGGTGGCCTCTTGGCAGTGGTACAGAGGCTCGCCGCAGACCAGCATATCTCTGATGGCAGCTATTTGCATGTGTTTGTTTACTTGATTTACAGTGTGTTTAGCCCCCATAGCAAAAACCAACGGGGCCCCAGAGCTCCAGGTTCACTACTTTCTGTTACTTGAGGTTATGCTCCAGTGTGGCAAGTGTTCCCTCACAGTTTCAGCCCAGTATATGCCCAGCAGAGGGTCATACTCTCCACACAGACTGTGGGTAGTCCAGCATTAGCCAGACCCACTTCATTTGACTAAATGAGGGGGATGATGAGGACAGTGGATAATCAGTGATGCTCATCTGCAAGAACTGATTCCCTGATACTGGGAAACCTGCAGCAACATAAAACACCTGTGTTACTCACTGGGACAGAGTCGCACACAAACACAGAGCTCGGCACTTGTAGGGCCCACACAGCGGCTCCATACTATTGATGTTCCTTGGTGCAGATCACGGCCGTGACGTCAGCCTGTGTTTTTGTGCTGTTTTTGAGCCTCTAGTAAACAGGAGTCCTGCCAGGCCTCACAGGGAGCAGGATCGAACGAGTTCCTGCTGCTGCTGCTGCTGATGGGGGATATAAGCAGCCGAGAACATCGCTCTGAAACACACACACACACATGCTGAGACCGGACTGCAGCAGACATGGTGAGTGATACAAGTGCACATTTTCAACTTTTTATACTCGCTCAAATGCGTGTCTGTCTTTAAACTGTGTTAGTGCAGGAGTGTTGTTTTTAGAAAAGTGGTTTAAAGTTCTGTAACATTTGAAATACATTCATTTTTAATGTAATTAGTCTGATCAGTTCACTAAAGAAAATGACTGTGAATTATGTATGATACCTCTGACACAATAATTACAGTTAAACCCTTTATTTTTTTTTATTTTTTTTATTAAAAGTGTGCATTTAATATTTACAATAATGTTACTCCTAATACAGGCCACTCAGTGTCACTTGAATAATTATTATTGAATTTTTACTATTATATTGATTATTATTTTTTACTATTAATTTGACATTTTGATTCATCATTATTTAATGTGATTATATTATTTATTGATAGATTGGTATTTATACAGTATGCATGATGGTAGCTATTAATTATTAGATCATAGTATTTTGCATTATACTGCATTGCATTATGTTGTGTTAAGTAATGTCATGTTGGGTTCATGATGCAAAGACAAGGGAACAAAGGGCGTGTCTTTCTCCACACACATCATGTTAACCTGTGTGTAGTGTATGAACTCTATGCAGCACTAACAGCTACTGTGCATTATAGTACATCACATTACTGTAGATTCATGTGCGAATGCATTGAGAGTCACAGTGGATTCAAAGAGAGCAGGAGCTCAGGTTCAGCTCTACAGGACAGGCAGAGAGAGTACTGTGTGTTTTAGTGATGCAGTGTGGAGTTCAACCTAAACCACTCAGCTTCCAGGTTGTTTCAGCATGTGGGCTGTTATTCTGCAGTGACTCCACTGTCCTGACTTGAGTTTACTTCCAGAGCTGTGACTGAGCTGAGCGACCACAGTTTCTGTGATATGTGTGTGTGTGTGTGTGTGTGTGTGTGTGTGTGCTTCCAGAAGATAAAAGCCAATGCTGTGTGGACATGTGCTGTGATCATCTCCCTGCTGATCGTGTCCTGTCATGCACAGAAGGTAAAACTCACCATCCAATCAAAGTCTCCACTGGTCTCCTGTAACACACCCAAAGCAAACAGTTGTCATGTCTGTCCCTCAGCTCAATGTCCATTGGGGTCCTCAGTCCATGATGTATCTGAAGGGAAAACGTGAGTATGAACAGAGAGCAGATATAATGTCCAAATGGCCACACTCTGGACATATTGTTTATAACTAACTAAATATATATATGAATAAAGTATTTCTTCTTCTTCTTTATCTGTAAGAGTACTGTAACAATTATTGTACAGAATGGGTGTGTGTAATGGGTGTAATGTTACCATCAAACAGCTGATCAGCTGTCTGATGGTAACAGGTGTTTAGTGTTGGGACTGGCCCACTCTGACAGCAGCAGTCCACTGTCAGACAGCAACGTGTCAATCCATCTGCCATCTGTGTCCTCAGATGGCAGGAGGTTTGTCTCAGAAGAGGACAACAGTGTCCTGAAGCAGGGTCTGCAGGGCTGGTACGCAGTTCTCCGAGGTACAGGAGCACATCACCGGCTCATCACACAATCTGAGCTGTGTTAATTAAGAGTTTATCTACCACAGTACAACAAATGCATGTACTGTGTGTCCTGTGTGTGTGTGTGTGTGTGTGTGTGTGTGCAGGCATCCAGAGGATGCAGTCACTGGACTTCAGTAAAGCCGGTCACATCATGAGCTCAGAGAAGGTCCTGATCCACTACCTCCAGGACAGATGAGAACACCTGCACACGAACAGTCAGTTAACACACAGTTCAGTTTATCATGGTCAGGTTCCACTTTCGATTGAATGTGACAGACAGAGACATAAGAGGTGCTACAACCAGACCATCAGCAGGTTATCACAAACGCTCTCTTTAAGTTTCTACAGTGTATAAATGATG
This sequence comes from Caranx ignobilis, assembly GCA_021432705.1. Classification (NCBI taxonomy): domain Eukaryota; kingdom Metazoa; phylum Chordata; class Actinopteri; order Carangiformes; family Carangidae; genus Caranx; species Caranx ignobilis. Next base: position 67,084,274 of record MU269990.1, on the reverse strand, counting down.
TTGTTTTTTTGGAGTTGTTTGGTTTTCTTCTTTGTATTTTTAACTCATGAATAACCTGTGTGTGTCTTTGTACAGACTTCAAGCTGCTGTATATAAACCTCAATAAAAGAATATGGTCTGTACCTCTGTGTTCTGTCTCCGTGGCTGCATTGTGTCAGAGTGACCACCAGAGGGCAGTCATAGATAACAGAGAACCTGTCCATAAGCTTTATGCTCCATATACATAATGGTGTTGTTACTCAGGTCTAAATCTGTCAGATAGCTACGCCCCCTTATTTGAATATTACAAGAGATGTGAAATGAATGTGGTATTAAGAAATAAAAGTCTCTGGGAATAAATGAATGTGGGATAAATAAATTGATTGATTGATTCATGACTCAATTTTATATTTATATCTACTTATGTATTTAATCATTTGTAACCTATTTATTTGTTTAATTGCTTTGTTCATTTATTTAATATTGATTTATTAAATGCAACAGGTCATTTGTGTGGACTCTATCATTTGGACTATTCATCCTCTCCATTGGTGTCAGTTGCCTGTGGCCTTTAATTCACAACTGAAAAATGCAAATTACACCAAATGCAATAATAAAATATTTTGCCCTTTGTTTTGTTTTGTTTTACATTGCGTCCGTGCCATGGCCATCGAAACACATGCAGCACCTCTGGTCCTGTGGCCTGAGCGGGGAAATGTCAGGCAAACAAGGAAGCAGCTCTGTCTTTCTGAATGACAAAAATTCATTCTCCAGTATCTGTTCCTACTAAATTAAGACCCAGAGCGGGTTGTGTGAATGGAGGCTTTCTGCTCCACAGCTGTATCTTGATAAGCTGCTCTTTCTGCCAGAGAACCTCCATCTGAACGCTGTGACCTCTCTGTCCCCTTCACCACCTCCACCACTCAAAGCCCTATTTCCTCCAGCCATATAAACAGTCTGTATTAGCCTCAGTAAAACAAACAGCAGCAGTGCTTGGTTTAGCTAATCCTGTAACGGATATCACCTCTGTTTGGACTGATCACATTTCTGTCCAGACCAACCCTGAGAAGTTTCATCACTCTGCTGCTGGAACCACTTTAGACATTTCTGCATGTTTCCATCTGCAGGGAGGAAGGAAGGGGGGCAGGGGGCTGGGGGTCCTTAACCCTATCTTCACCCTATGAGAGTCAAGTGTGGCCCCCACACTGTGTACATACCCACTCTCACTCTGTGTGTTTGCACGAAGGCTCCACACATTACCATTAAACACAGTCTTTAACTTCTGCCTCTAGGGGTCTCTCAATCAAAACAACAACAATATATATGGCATTGAGTGACATCATAAAATAATGTGGGATCATGGGAGTTGTTGTTTTCATCACCATTACCGTAAGCTCCTCCCAATGTCTTCAGTGTCAGTGGTTCAGGAAACCAAACAGACCCTGTGATTATGATGTTAAAGACAGAAAAAAACAGTTTCATATCTTCTTGCTGTTTGAGGATTAGAATTAAGTTCAGGTGGCAGAAATGTTTTTGAGATGAAAGTTACAAGTGGTCATGTCTGAAGAAGAACAAAGTGTCGTCGATGACGATCATGTCAGTGTCTTGACAATCCATCCTTAAAAAGTCAGTGAAACACTGTCAACGAATGCTGAACACACCTGACTTGGAGACCAACATGCCCATGGGCGTTCAGAAGGGTGTATGTTCAATTGCTCATGTGTTGGGTGTAGTGTCAGGTATAAGATAGGGTAATTAAATCTTGGTTTTGCCTCTGAGTCGTGTATTTGAGTCTTTGCCTTGCAGTTACCACTCCTTACACCTATTATACATGTAGCAAAGACTTTAATAATAAAGGTATTAAGTGTACTTCATCATAAGTATTGTATAAATGCCCCAATCATAGCCACCATTATGTTGTCGAGGTGACAGTCACCTGTGATCTTTGACCTTCAAATCGTACAAGTTCATCTTTAAGTCTTGGTGAGTGTTGATATGTCATTGTAACATGAGTCATAGTGACCATGACCTTCGACCACTGAGAGAAGGACAACAGGACAGAAATGAGACTCTGTGGCTTGTAATAATACTTTATTACTTTAATATAATAATTTGATAATCATCATATTTTACCTCCAAATGACATTCACAGTTTAGTTACAGACTCTATAGAGACCAGCTGTGTGCAGCTGACGCCACGTGCTGCCCTGAGCTGCCTCAGCCAGGTACTGAACATCACACGGGACATGACATCCAATCAAACACAAGTATCCTCAATGGGAAAAGGCACTTGCTTTATTTTCTAAAAACAGACAGTCACAGGAGGATATCCTTCATTTTTGCTTCACCACGTGAGCGTCCAAAACGTCTCCGGGCCGGCCCTGACGCAGAGGTCAAGGGAGATACTGAGGAGATCGACGACATCACAAACACAGAGCGGCTGTTTCCTGTTCAGTCAGACAGCAGCAGTGTCCAGAGGAAGATTTCAGATCCACGTCTCAGCAGCAGACTATTTACTTCCGTTAATGGCTGTAGTGGAGGGAGGGGTGATGTGAACTTATCCAGCCTTCATTTCTTTAGTTGTTTTTCTTATATTCCATCACTTTATGGTCATTCATCAAAGGAACAGCCCGGTGTTTGAGATACTTCTGCTTGTTTGTGCTCCAGAGTCAGATGAGAAGATCAGTGGTGTCCAGCCCAGGACAAGTTTAGCCTAGCTTAGCATCAAGACTGCACACTGAGAGAAACTGATAACAGAGCTAGATGTAAAACTCACTATTCAAAATCAACACAGCTGTCTGATTTAGGTTCTACGTCATGTAAAAAACAAACATTTGTTTTGACAGTGTTTAACCAGGCAACCCTGCAGGAACAGTGTTTTCAGATGGTGAAATAAGTTCAGCGATGTTTCAGCGACTGCAGTGCAGCTATATTCAGCTATAACACTTAAGATTTATAGCATCAGGGTCATGGAGGACTGTGCCAGCCTGATGCCATGTTGTGTGATCAGCAGCCCAGCACTTCACTCCGGGGCCTCATTTCTCAAATTTCTCAAATCATGTTTAGTCATTGGAAGGGACTGGGACACGTCATGAAGTCACTTCACACCACTGTAACTTTTTTTACTGCATAAATCCACAAATAATCAAACTGCCAACCTGGTCTTACTTCACTGCCTGTGCTTGTTGTACCGTCACAGAAGAGCAGGGACACATGATCCAGACAGTGAAGGATGCATTGATAATCCATGGTGGCTGTGCTGACACTTCTACACCATCATTAACATGTGAGCATGCATTCAATGCAAATTAAAGCAGAACTAATAAAGGAATCTGAGTCGGAATTAATGAAGCTACCAGACCCACAAACACTGAGTGCATGTTAACACAGCCAGTGATAACCTACCCCCCCCCACACACACACACACATACACGCACACACACACACACACACGCACACACTCTTCACCTCCTCACCTCCACCTCCTCTCATGTACAGTTTAAAAGTACAAGAATAATAAAAATACTCTCCATATTTTACACATTTTATAAAATGTTTTCTTACATAAAAACGTCTCCCCAGGAATGAAGCTCTCCCTTGTTCCATAATCTTACATTTACATTTACATTAAAATGAAAAAAATATGTTGTTACATGTGTGTGTGTGTGTGTGTATGAACCACCTGTTGACATCAAACTTTGACAAAATATATTTTGTCAGGTGGATCTGCTTTGTTTTTGCTGTCTGTTGATAACAGAGCAGGTCTGAAGGCAGATGTGTGACTGTATTTAAGGTTTGAAAAGTATATGAAGACAGTGAAGAGCTGGACACTGCCAAAGGCATGTGTGAGACATGACGCAGAAGCTGTAGCTGATGCACTAAGGTACATTTATGACCTGTCTGTTATTTCTTGAGCTGTGGTCGTGTTGAATGAAAGGTGCATGAGTGTAACTGCTTTGGGTCCATTCTTAATGTAAACATTAATATTTTAAATAAAGCAGCAGGTCAAAGGAACAAATGCAGCTTTAGTTCTCTGAGAAAAAGTGAAACATCTCTGACTGCACTGATGTTCAGCTGAATCAAAAATCGGTGTTAATGCTCAGGGAGCTCTGCCTCCAGGTCTCACCACAAAAACTCATTCTACATTTTAATTATGACTTAACAGCAGGATGAAGCTGTTCACACACAGACACTCACAGTGGGATCAGTACAGACAGGAAATAATTTGTCTGCTACATCAGGACGTCCCCACATTTCATTTGTTATTCAGTGATTCGATGATTTAAGAAACACAAGCTGATCAGTTAATCTGAGATGAGAATATTTCAATGACTTCTACTTTAACGTTAGCTGTCAGTTAGTCAATATGTTTCGACAGATATTTACCATAACAGCTGTTTTTAACCAGCTAAGAAAAGACTCTTTGAGCCAATCAAAGGTTTCCTGTGGAGGTGCCATCGAGCAGGAAGGACTGAGAACAGGAAGACATTGATAAAAGTCAGTAAAGATGGCTGAAAACAGAGCAGGGGTTTCCGTGACTCGAGGTCTGTGACCATGGTTAGACTGACCAAAAACATCAGCACACTGTGGAGCTCTGCATGAAGCTTCAGTCAGGGTGTTGTGATTTTTAATTTCTAAAATCTCCTGTAAGAGGCAGAGAGAGGAGGAGTCCTTCAAATAACTGATCAGGTTCAGTAAACATCAGTGAGGCTGATTCAGGTCGACAGATGTAATGTGAAGCAGGACGTGACAGAGGAAACACAGAGAGCACTGTGGACAGACTGTAAGGTGATACCCCCAAAGCTGCCTCACACACACACACACACACACACACACGCATACATGCATGCACAGTTTGAAAAACCCAGATAAGAGCACAAGAGCGCTCTGTGTCCCATAATGCACTGCTCTCAGTTCAGACTGTTCAAACTTGACTGGAATTTCCCCAGTGACATCAACTCTCTGATGGTTCATATGTTTGTGCCCAAATACTACACTCTGTGTGAGTATGTGTGTGTGTGAGTTACTCGAGTTTAATTGATTAAAGAGGTTTGGGGACTGATGCTTCTGATTCTTGAATTTTAGTGTGAAAATAGAATAATACCTGTTCAAAACTTTCCACTTCTCCGAACAGAAATTATTTAAAATCATTATAATGACATGTGACTCCCAGGAGGCTCTTTTCATTTGTTATGAAACCACATGCTCCATTTGTTTTATTTACACCTTTCCCTAATAAATATATATAATTTCTTAAACCCGTGTGATGAAACACGTATGATATTGTACAACAAATGATTCAGTGAAAAAAAAAAATCAAAATAATTACAAGAATAAAAAAAAAAAGGTGATTATTGCAAATATGATTAGTTTCCTCTGTCGTAAGATACAAGTTCACATGTTTGGGTGTTATTCAACGTCTCCTCCTGCTGTTTTGGTTCCTGTAGTTGCAGCAGTGCAGGTCAGATAATTACAGTCTCAGCCAATCACAACACTCCAATAACCCTGGAACAGCTGTGCTCTGAGCATCCAATCAGAAACTACAACACACAGTGCACGTGCAGTAGAAACATTTCCAGGTGTGGTTCCTGGTTTGCTTCAGAAACAAATGTGGTCCTCAGATGTCTCTTGACAGCAACAACCAGCTACTAAAAACCCAACGCATCTCTTCTCAAAGCTACAACCATGTCCCACCTGTGTGTTAGACAACACCTAACTAGGGCAGTGCTTTGTGCTGCCATGGAAACAGGGTCCTGTTTTGATGCTATTGTTCCGTCACTGTCTTGTTGTGGTCTCTGATTGGTGAAGATCTAGGTTTATAGAGTAGATGTTGGACATCAGACTGAGTTATGGCTTTTGCAGGAGCATCTATCATGATCTTTTACTGTGTATTATTATGGTGTTGAATCATCTCCTCTGGTGAATATAAATTGTTTTCCTTTCTGCACTACATCAGCCTCATGCTGCAGACATGTAGTGTTGTCAGTGTTGTCCTGCCCGTAGACCGTGTGAAAACCATGATTCACTGAGAACCCCAGTCCTGTGTCAGACTCAGTCCACCTTAAAAACAGGATCTATCAGTGACTCAACAGGAAGTAGCTTTTGTCTGTCTGACGGGAGCACAGCTACCTGTGTTTGTAGTTACAGCACTCCGTGGTTGTACCCTCCCCTCGCCATCGCTGCTACAGTGTAAGTGTCAGTGTGGTCATGGTTACAGTGTTATGATGTTTCCGTCCTCCCTCAAACTCTCGTGACTGCTACCGGCTGTGTTTCCATTATGACTGGACATCCTTGTCGTGGAGCTGTCGGTCAGGGATGCTCCAACACTATTGGGCAATGAGATGCTCTGTGGGAGGGGCCTACCCACTGTGGAGTTGTGCGGCTTTTTGCTTGGTGAGTCTCTGTTGAGGTTAGTGTTGTTACTGCTGAGGGTCCGGTGGGCGTCGTAGGGCGTCAGACAGTCGCTCTCCAGAATCAGGTCACCATCATCGTCGTCGTCATCGCTGTCACCTTCTGCAATGCTGTTGCTATGGTAATGACAGACACATGGTAATAATGTTTAGAGATCATTATTTTAATGTGTTTTAATGTAGCCTTTTAGCTCTATGTTCTCCACCATCTTAACTCTAACCACTGTGATTTACACGTGAAGCAAGTTCAACATAGCCAGATTAACTTTCCATTATCTGGTTTAACTGAACCCAACATTAACTGTTATCATAACCTGTTCTGTGAAGCTGGTTATCAACAGACTGATGCTGGGTTTACCTGTCCAGCTTTGAGTGGGCTCATGTAAAAGAGGAAGTGTTATTTATAATAAACAACATCATCAGAACCATTAAAGTACTAATATGATATGTGATGTCATAAAGTGAAACTCCAAGGTGAAATGTAAACATTACGATTGCATGAACACAAGAAATACTCGCATGTGGTATTCTACTCTGTGATGATGAACAAACTGTGATGCAGATGTCGTACCTTGCAGTGATGGGATTGCTCTGAGAGGCGGGGCTTGGTGAGTCATGTGACAGAGTGGAGCCTGTAGAACCAGCTGAGCCCACTGAGCCAGAGTTTGCAACTGAGGTCTTACTCCCACGATGCACCACGTTATTCCTCTGGTTCGCTGGTTTCACAGTCACAATGAGGTTGTGACTGTTGGCCACCATCATGTCTGTGACCTGGAATGGCAGGCGGACAGTTGATGATGACGATGATGATACTGATAATTTTAATTGACAGACACATGAATCACAGTTTCTGATTCTTCAGATTGAAAGAAATGAAACTTTTATTACACTTCCTGTTCACCGACACTCAGCTCTTCTGACAACTGACAACTAACATCTATCTTTGTGGGTTTACAAAAGTATGTTTTGTATATGTTGGAAGTGTTTTATATTAACAGATTACACATAAACACATGTGCTGTCAGTCTGTACACACAGATAATACAAAAAAAACCTTGAGCTGATTTAGCAGCTGTGGTAAAATAACAGAAATGCCCAGGATCAACTTCAGGTTAATAACATTATTATGCATCAGTATATGTACAGGAGAGTCTTTAGGCCTTTCTCAGGTGACAGTGCAGTTTTAAAAGGCTCCTGTGAATATGTTCCTCTGTCTGCATTGAATGTTTCAATTTATCTCCACCAAGCTGAGTATTTACCTGATCCAGAGATTTCCCAGCAACGTCAATTCCGTTCACCTCAAGAATCTCATCATTAATTCCCAGCAGCCCTGTGCTCTCTGCTAGTCCGCCGCGTACCAGACGAGATATGAACACCCCAGGAACCTACAGGACGGAGGGAAGGTATTAAATGTTAAACATCTCTCACCAAACCCACCGCACAGCACAACACTGGTGACATCAGGGTCGTGATTCACCCCTATTGGTCACAGTAAATGGAATGAGAGATCTCACCTTCTCCACGCCCTGTGGTGTCACCCGCACGCTCACCCCATCACGGATGTAGAAGCCCAGTGGCTTGTGGGTGCCGTGCTTGTGCAGTCGTACACGTCGATGTGTCTCAGGTAAGATGTCAACGTCGATGATGGAGGAGATCTGTCTGAAGTTCTGTGGCCGGCCAATCATCAGGCCCGATTTCTTTGAGTGGGTGGAGCCTGAGACACTGGTGCGCAGTCCAGTTAAGCCCAGCCCCTTTTTACGCCTCTGGAGGGAGTTGGTGGCAAAAACTACAGGATCATCCTCTGAAAGATGACACACAAGAACAGAGAGAAGAGTCCATTATTAAACATGTCATCTATCTATCTATCCATCCATCCATCCATCCATGTATAAAATCTCTTTCATTTCCTCATCACTGATGGTGTGTGTTGTTTTGTCCACTTGTCTTGGGATGTGTACATCCTTTTCATTTGTCACCATACACTCAGCTCAAGCTGCACTTAGAGTCAGAGGGACCTCAAGTTGGTCACTTTGGTGCAACAGTTTCAATTTCTGTACATGTCTCCATCAGTGTAAGACCAAGATGAGGACAAAACCTTAAATACCTGGGTAACCATTTTAGGGAAAACTTTAAGGGTCTTTTGAGCAAGGTTTTATTCATTTTTATTCAAACCTTCATTCAGATTTTAATACAATCCTTAACTTAAGATGTTTGTGCAATTGGCCCCAGTGCAATTGTAGCTGCCTAACCCACCGTAACAGACAAGAGTTGAAACATGCAGATACTGTCATAGAAATACAACTAAAGAAACTGACAGTGTCTGTGGGAACCTACAGCAGAGATGGCTCCTGGCGGAGGTGTGGGAGAGGTGAAAAGAGGAAGAGGAGTAGAGACAGACTGACGAAGGCACAGACACACACATACTTCACATATTTCAGCACACCAACACAGGTTTATCTATATAATCTAATCAAGTGGAACAGGACGTCTGAATATTTTTCTTCTTCTGTGTTTAGAGGAACTTTCATACAGTTCAGTCCAACAATATTATTCTGTGTGTCAGATTTCATATCAGCACCCATCACTCTCACTGTATTACAAATATTTATAGTACAGTATTCACATCATTTTTTAATTTCACACTTCTCTTCCCCCACTCTCATCTCTCTCTGTGTGAGGCTTCATCAGTGATCAGTTGACAGCAGGACTTCATCAGAAAGACAAAAGAGAAGAAGAAGGGATATTCAATGAAAGGACAAACTAATGAACCAGATCATCACAGTGTCCCACTCCCTCCTGCTTTGAGCAAAAACCCACCATAACCCACCTCTTGAACTTTTCACATGTTCATATGATAATACAGAAACTATAACATCGACTCCATCCATTTGTAAGATCTGGAGAACTTTTCTAAAATCTGAGGATTGCTCGGACAGCCATGATGGCCCTTGGCCTTAATAAGCAGAGGAAAGGTCTTGATGGTATCATCACGTCATCCCACTGGCCCCTGTCTCCCAGTATGTTTTGCCAAAATGGGTCAAAAATTCCATGTAAAAATAAAAATGTGCATCTTTTTGTTTTTTCAGCCAAAATGTTTGGTCAGTAAACACAACCTGTGGAGTTAAACAGGTGTAAAAAAGAAAAAAAATATCATCAGATTTGCCATCAAGACAGGATTTATTTTTTAGTTTAGTCCATCTATTGACACGGAGGGGGCAGGTTTAATGTCCTGTACTGCAGCCTGCCACCAGGGGGCAATTGAGACTTCTAGGCTTTGCTTATAGGAGCTGTCATTTCCTGCACCTTTATAATATCAGACAGCACTTTAATAAAACTAGTGATTCAAATACAGCAAACTATCTGCAATTTATAAATACTGTGAAAGATTAATGATTATTACTATTTGATTACATTACTAATGACCAGAGCTGAAGCAAGAAAGAAAGAAAAAAGAAAGAAAGAAAGGTGATTTCATTTTATGTTAAATTAGGATTTCTCAACCTCACTTCACTGTGACTTGAATCACTTTTGAAAAACAACCTGTGTACACATGAAGCGATATATATTCTTTGTTCATAAGGACCAGTTTATGTGCAGCAAATTGTGTACAGATGGTTTTGTGTGCCTGCATCATTAAAGTGTCTGGCCTATAATTGTCTCTGCAGTCGGGGTAAACACAGGCCCAGGTTCGGAGTATTTGACGGTGGTATTTAATAGGTCACCTTGGGTTTTGAAGCTCGTCCAGTCATTACACTGCTTAATAAAAACAAATCATAGTCTTTTATGTCAGTAACTGATGCATGTAAACAACTTTACACCAATATTAAGAAATGATTTTTCTGTCACCCAGCCTCAGTGAGTCCCACTGTGTCAGCCTTCACTAACTTCCCTGATTGATCAAGGATTAACATCTGGTAACCTCTGGATTAATCCACACTCTGTGGATTAGGACTAGCAGGGAACCATATGAGTGATGGCTTGTGCTGCGTTTAAGCTCTGCTGCTCTGAACAGATGGATGATAGCGGTCACGACTGAGAGGTTTAAAGGGTTTCTCCAGATGTGACTCAGATGTGATCTATTGATTCGGGCTGTATGTTGTAAAACAATATTTAACTCACGTGGGGTTAAAAAACGGATTTTTTACAGAGTAAACAGGATTAGAAAAGCCTCGCCCATTAACTGCAGGACTCAAGCGCACCTGGACCCGACTCTGGACCACAGCTCAAAGTCTGTCTGAGCCTGTTTCAGTCTGCTTTATGCTGGGTGGGTTGTACAAACTTCTCTCCTATTACATGATGCAGTGACAGGTCTAAAATCAGATTGTGTTTGACAGAAACTTCTGGAAGTTCTGTCAGACCAAAGGTTTCTAGGTAAAAGTTTTGTCCTGAATTCTCTTCGGCAGGAAGAGTGACGCCATGTCTTACATCTTTATGCACTGTCCCACCCGGCTTCCTTTCAAACAGCTGCTGCCTCACGTCCATTTACGCCCATGACTTGTGTGTTGATCCTGGACACTTTGCAAAAGTGTCTTTATTCTAAATAACTCAGCATTGTGTACATTTTCCAAAACATTGTGATGTGGATTGATGGATCATTGTATTTTTAATCAGCAAGTTAGGAAGTTAGGAACCGAGGGTGAACATCACCAAGCAGAGAAACTGTCCTCTGTAGACCATGACTACACCTATGATAATGACTATGATCATGAGCTCCAGAAACTAATCCAGTGAGTGACACTGTGTTAATTGTCAAGAGTCAAACAACACTTGAATGTTAAAGCTCCAGTGGAAGAGATGAGAAGAGGAACCATGAGGGTCGAGTTATCAGTCTCTACGTTGATCTACGGGAGCACAGATCAACGTCTGTTTTTTGTTTTCCCATGTTGCTATGGGCTCCGAGCCAAACAGACCTGCACTGTCAGCCTGTGCAAAGCATTTGAATAAAGTACTGTCATCTGATGGAAAACACCTGTTGGGATGTCAGTGAGCTGTCTGCTGCCTCCTGTGGAGTAGTGTTGGTGAAACAGTGTTCAGTGTTTCTGGGGCTGGAAAGAGAATTAACAATAAAACAAGGTATGCTTTCATATTCTGCACAGGAAATAAAAATGTCAAGGGAAAAAGTCACATGTGCAAATACAGCCACTTCTCAAATGGAGAAAGATATGTTTCACATAAAGCCTCCACTTGTGATTAAAGGAAAGATTATTTTGTCCAAAAATGTGCCTGCTATGTTAAATATATACTCAGAGATTAAAATAATCCAGACAAACTCTGCTGTGGTGAGTGGTGAGGAGGCCTTCACCGTTTGACCTCATGGCCAAACGGTATGAGACAGCTGAACAGGTGGCTATGACAAACATGGCCTCACACCATCACATCATCTTTGGGCTGATAAGAATGTTTATCTATTGTATACATGCTACTAAAACAGGCAGTGAGCAATGCTGTGTTATCATCACCTTAACTATTTTAGTCACGATGTCTTTGACGCTTTGTTCAGATGTTTGTCTATTACAACGCTAGCTATGATACCCCATAACAAAAGATGACACACTACAAGCAGCACAAATGGTAAGACGTGGTAAACACGCCCTGCCTCCTCAGGGGGTGTAGCCATGACTGCTTGTTCATGGCAAAGTATAACAACAAAACATTACAGCAATAGGTACTGTGTTTACACCTGATTTTTGCTGCTGATTTTTTTTTAATCAGCTAGCTTATGTGTCATTTTGTTTGCACATTTTATTAGTTGATTGATTTTCAAGAATAGTCTTATTAGTCATTCTTATATTGGGTCTATGCCGGACATAAGAACTATGTTTGCCCCTGTGTTACACACAAGGAGACTGGAAAGGCTGGTTAAAGATTCGGGAATGTGATTGCCAGGAACGTCTTGGACAACACCAGGTTCAGGTTAATACACCCTCTGCCAGTCAGACAGATCAGAACTGCCCACACACATTATTCTGTTGGAGAAGCAAGAGAGTAAACACTGTGAAAGCTTCTTCTTCTCTGCTGGAGACAAATACCTGACCTGCTGCTCTGTAAGCAGCATTCCTTCACTGTCACACAGGCTGGTTCACATATCCACCAATGCAGAGCAACATCAGTGGTAAAACATACTAATGCACACACACACAAACACACAGACAGACAGACACACACACACACACACACACACACACACCGTGTCTTCATAGAAAGTGTGCATGTTTCCTGACAAGGCAGACAGGACAGAGACAGGACCTCACCGGAAAGAGCCAGACTGAAGCCTGAAGGCACAGACATGCTAAGCCCCCTGTAAACACACACACACACACACACACTGTAGATTGATAGAAAGATATTATGGGCTTTCTCCCTCCCTAGAATATGAGACCATTCTTGTCCTTTAATGCAGTGATACACCCAAAATCTGATCAGCATTATAATCCATGTAAATCCACAGACTGCCCTGTTCCTAAACGTCTGGCTTCGCCATGACAACAAAGGCATCATCTGCAAACTACATTCAACAGCTGTTAGAAAACCCTGTTCAACAAACATATATGATACGATGTAATTGTATGTAGTTTAATACTGTATTGTTTATATTTGGGGAATGTAATTAAAAATGAAGTATAAAAATGTATATGACATCTTGTCAATAGAATAATAAATTAAAAAAACAAACATTTTATAACAGAAGCTATCATTATGGTATCATAAAATGTGATGAAATATAAAATTATGTTGAATAATAAGATAATACTGTGGTGTCATTATGACATGAATAGTATGTCTTGGCATATAATATAATAATTTAATATAAATCATTACATTAGGTAACAATTAAAATTTAACAATGTGAAATTTCTATTTTGAATTCAATGGTCAAGTTATCCCACTGTGACCAGTACTCCACCTGTCTGAGTGACAGGCATGTTTGTATTCATATGTGTCATTGTTGGAGATAATCTACAACTAGGAACTTCCTGTTATCTGACAGATAATGTAATGTAGACAGAGTACATCACATAACTGCAATAAGACTATGTAGTTTATTGCTTCAGACCTTCGGTGGGAGAAAATGTTCACTCTTGCTGCTCCTTGTATTTTGAAGGTTTAATAACATATGAAATGTGTGGATATTAGCATAGCATGGATCTTCATAAAAAGTTCCCTCTCCCGCTGGGCTGAAAACAAATGAGCAGCACGTTTTGCTGAAAACTCACATCACATCAACTCCAATAAAAGGAGAGGTGCTTCACATTCAGTCTCCAATACAGTGTTCAAATGGTGGTTGGTGGTTGTTCCCTCTGTCAACCATTCAAATTACAGGTCACAGTCTCTTCCTCATGAGTTACAGTGTTGAATAATGAACAGAGGTGATTTTACACAATGTTATGATGTCATAATTAAGTTGACCTTTGACCTTTAGGATAAAAATCCTCATCCTTATTGCCATGTGTTACATTATGCCATATCTTGTCTTTGTTTGTTTGTGAGTTGTGAGGTATGGTCATAAATGTCTTGGTATTACAGTGACCTTGACCTTTGACCTTCCTGACCCTGTCCACCAAAATCTAATTGGGTGATCTTTGAATCTTTGGGCCAGATGTAATGAAGTCCCCTCTGGAGGTTCTTCATACAGTATATTGTATATTTATGCCATGGTTTTCTCAAATGCTGCAGCAGGTCTCTCATCTGCAGTTTCCATTGGGCCCTGCCACTCAGCTGCCCCATCACCCATCACCCACCAGGCCCAAGGTGCTGGTGTTCAGCCCCACTCTGAATCCAGCAGCAACATTTCATAGCATCTGTTCTGCTCCTGTCAGAGCTACAGTAGAGGCTACAATCTGCTACCTGTGACTGGCCTGGCTAAGTCTCATTTAAAATAGAGCCAGCCAATCAGAAGAGAGGCTCTGACTCTGAGCCTTCACTGACAGATTGTCTTCATTTTATGTTGTGAATGTTCGTCACATTATTCCATAACAAGACACAGAAGTTAAAGACCTGGAGAACAAGCTGCTCTAAATCAGTCTGAGGGAGGGAGGTGAAGTGGGAGCTACTTACATTCTGATTTAGTGTATGACAAAGACAATGAAACACAAACTAATCATCATTCATAAAACATGATGTGGACGATGTTACTGTGTCTCAAAATGCACAAGCTGCTATATGATGCGTGTGTGTGTGTGTGTTCGTGAGTGTAACAGTGACCTCACTCTGCAGTGCCCACCATCTGGAGCCCAAGGGGCCGCCATATGGCAGTTGAGTGCAGGTCCAGAATAAGCCTGTTTACAGTGGAGAGACAGACATGGGACAAAGACCCTTTCCGTGCTGTGAGGGTGTGGTAGTAACCCACACCACCTACTGCACTGGGAGCAGTTTGCAGCTGAGTGTGTAGAGGCTGGGGTGAGGGTCAGCACCTCCAAGTCTGAGGCTGTGGTCCTCTGCCAGAAAACTGTGGATTGAGGATTTAGCAGCCGGACGTCTCTCCACAGAGAGTCTGCAGATTACTGCAGTGTTAGGTTTCTCTTTATTATAAATAACTTCTGGTTTATAAGTGCTGTTGTCTTCACATGCATTCAGATTCAGCTTAGACAGACACCACTATAGTTGGATGTGTCAGTTTTATATAATGTTGCTGCTGTGATGTGACGATGACATCAGGTCTCGCAGCACACGTGGAAAATAGGCGATGAGCTGAATCTCTACATGAGAAGCTCTCACTCCATTACTTTAACATGAGAGCCAAAATGAAAATCAACACGTTCTGCAGCTGCCGCGCTCACATGCTCACTCACGTGTTCCCGGCCTTAAACGTTTTATTTACTGAACACCTCAATTTATTTGTTCTATTTACCAGCTAATTGTTCCCCTCGGGTTCATAATGACCTGAAATATAATTTCTCTGATGTGTGTCTCAGTTCCTCTTCTACATCTCCTCCTCTCTGCTGTTTCTCCAGTCAGAGCGGTGAACATATGCCGTTGTGCCAGAGCTCCACACACAACATTACCATTATGTCACCAGTGCGACTGCATCAGTTCATTAGCTGAGTTACTGTGATGGCAGCGTTTCAGGACAGAAGGCACAAGAAGTGAAATCCTCTCTCTGTCCAGCTCTGATTCTCTCCATTTTTCCCTCTGCCTCTCTCCCTCCATGTATCTCGCTGCCTGTGTATTAAATATTTGATTTCCTCCTTCATGTTGTACACAGATATTTTCAGCCATCTATAGTCAGCTCTCCACAGAAATCTCAGTCCGAGGGCCGGGGAAGCTTAATATAAATACATTTCTAGACACATTTACAGACACAAGCATGTCAGCAGCCGCAGCAAAATAAACTCTGTTCATTTGTGTATGTCTCTGTGTGTGTGTGTTATGTGTTATTTCTGGAAAGTCATTTATATGGCACCCTCTGGCTGGAAGAAGATAAACCCAACCCTCATCTTCATCCCCTTCTGCCTTCTCTCTTTCAATCTCTCTTTCTCCATTTCTTCATTTTCCACTTCCTCTCTCTCTCTCTCTGTTTCTTTCTTTCTTTCTTTCTCTCGCTCTCTCTCTCTCTCTCTCTCACACACACACAGGCTCTGGCGTAAAGATATGTCAGCTTCTCTTTTAACAGTTTCACAAAGCTTATACTCTGAACCTGGATGCAGAGCTAATCTGCCATTGGCTGAGCTGCTGGTGGCAGAGGACTTGATAAAAATACTCACCAGCTACATCACTGTGTCATTATTTCATGTCATTCAATGCAGTAACTGTTAGTTACTGCATTTGTTTAGAGTCTGAAAATTCATCTTCAGATTTTCAGATGTAGGCTAAACATGATGGCAGTCAGCTAAGTCGAACTATATTCAATCTAACTAGCACCAGCCTCCGTAGTTTCATAACTGTGACCTTTCCAAACCAACCTTTACCTCCCAGCAACACTACAACTACCACTGCAGTATACTTACTTATACAAGTTCTTACTACGGCTATCACTATAGATCTGCAGGTTGTTACCATGGCTACCACCATAGTTCTGAAGGTTGAGGGTACCACTGTAGTTCTGCAGGGTTGTCACCATGGCTACCGTTGTAGTTCTGCAGGTTGTTACCATGGCTACCAGTGTTTTTCTGGAGGTTGTTACCTCAGCTAGCTGTAGCTCTGTTACCTGTTATTACTGATTACTATATGTTTCTGTCAGGTTCAAAAACTCTTGATCCAGTATTCCTACTACCTTCATCTCAATCTTTGTGAATCTCTTTGTTCTCTATTTTCTCCAACTAGCCTATTTCTACTACTGTGCACTATACACACACAAAAAGCATTCAGTGGTGTAGGTGGCTGCAGTGTGTGTACACATTTCTTTTGTGTTTTTTTTTGAACATCTTGTCTTAAAAACGTTGTGATGACATGAGATCCTGTCTGTTTGTCATGTTTTGTCTGCATCCACTCTCTAATGTTACAGCTCTAGATTCTACAGCAGGGTAAGAAATGGTGCCTTCTGCTAGAGTTTGATAGGACATTCAGATGCTGGATGAAAACCAAATAGGTCAGAATACAGTTTCATTTCATTGTCTCATGTGGCTTTTTGTTTAATGTAGCAGGTTGTCTTGTCTTGAGGTTGTGTAATGTTTTTAATATCTTTAGTGATGCTAAGAGAGGACATCAGTGACTTTAAATCCAATGACTTTGGCAGATTTTCATCTACAGACTTCATTTCATCTTTAAAGAGAAAGTCAGTCAGCTTTATGTCATCTTGTCTGGTTCTAATGGGTGTGTCAGGATGGAGGCTGGGGTGGGGTGTACAGCCACTGAACTGTTGGCCTCTGATCCAAACTCTCACTAAGAGCTGTGTCAAAGGGAAAGACACTGACAGCATCACCACGGCAACCAGCTTCACACAGCTGATGGACATGCTCGTTAACAACCTCTATGATATTGGTGATGTTTACAAGCACAACCAGTCTCTCTCTCTCTCTCGCACACACACACACATATGCACTGACACACAGAGAGAAAGACAGGCACACACACACACACACACACAGTGAGGCAGTGAGTGGAGCTGATATGATTGATGAAGTCTCTTAGTATAAGATAATCCACTTAGTGGCAAATGGCTCACAACACCAGATGGGCCTTTATCACTCTCTCTCTCCCTTTCTCTCTCTTTCTTTCCCAGCCATGGCAGGGTGATTTCATGCCATCCCGTCACATAGTCACCCTTCTCTCTCAGAGTGAACTTGGCCACAGAACAATGACAAATACATTTTATAGTCACAAACAAAAGATAAAGTTGTAAATTCTCCTGATCACATTACTGATAATGCCATAACTGAATTTTTGAGTTGTTACTAATGGACCAATTAATGCTGTCACAGTGATCTGCATTTATTCACCAACAAACTTAAACCACATACGCCCTGAGGTCTGTGCTCTCAATTCATATGAGCTTTGCAGAGCACCATTTTATTAGGAGTCTTGACGTGAAGTCTCATTTTGTTCCAGCCAGAGTTAAAAATGTGTGATTTTCTTAAGCTTGTTTTCATTAAATTCATTTCCATTGGTGTTTTCTTGTCACCTAATGTTAGCAGATGGAGAAACTAAAGGAGGACATAAATGAGATCTGTGGCACATGAGGGATGTTAAGACACACACACATCCATCAATCTGTGTGCTTAGTTCCGCCATTATGGATTATGAGACTGATTATTGTATTCTACACTATTGTTTTGTCTCAGATCACCTTCTCTTGCTGTGCCTCTGCATAATTCATGATGTAATGATGCTTATCTGCTACTTAGTGGGCCACAATTGTTGTTCAGAATCACAGACAGCTGCTGGTTTAATCAGATTAACTCGGTGGTCTGGTGGGGGGGGATTTGTATGCAGAAGGAGCAAGATGAAATAAACATATACAACTGAGTTAAACACAGTGTCTAGGAAGAGCTTTATCTTATTCAGAAGTAACATCTCGAGCACAATCACACACAGCTTCGGGAATAATGTTGAGATTCGATCTCCACAGTGCTTGAGAACTTAGCCTGCCCCTCATTAGAAAGGATTGGGCCATGTGTTGGCTCAGCCAGAAATCTACTCACCCAATCACGTTATTCATTTATTTTTTTTCCAACTGCTGCCCTGTTAATTCACCACGTCCATGTGACTGTGGAGACTCACACAGGATTGTGGTCTCTCTGTGGGCTTTCTAGCAGCTCTGTTTTAATGTTGCATCTTACATCTAACAGTGTGTGAAGTGTGTGTGACGTTCTTAAAGCTTCTTAACTGTATCAAAGTATCATTAATGTCTGTGCCTATGAAGAACTGGGGAAAGTATAAACATTTCCTTAATGTCATGTTTTAATAGACAATAGAACAATAACATTAAAAACAATTCACAAATGAATGTTTTTTCCATTGATGAATACCTCATAACTAAAAAGCAGTAAAGGCCCAGAGTGTCACAGAGAGGCTAAGTGGAGAAGCTCAATGACTTAATCAATGAGCTAATAGGAAAAGGAAAAGCAGCTGGAAAAAGGAAATGGGAATGGATGAGAGAAATATGTTTCCCTTTAGTCGAAACTGTTTTGCTGTCTCTGAACATCCTGGCCATGTCCCTTGGCCTGTGGTTGTGACCACCCTGCAGTGTCTGACAGTGTGTGTGTGTGTCCTCTCTCTAATGGATGTGACAAAACAAAATAACCTCACGCTCCACACAGGAGAGAGCTGTGTGAAAACGACAGGCAGAGCATCATCAGGTGCTGCTGTGTGTGAACAATAAACAATGTTTGATGTGGAGAACAAACAGCTTCCCTGCAGCTGTGCACAGCCTCTGGCACTCTCTCTCACTCTCTCTCTCTCTCTCACACACACACACACACACACACACACCAGCAGAAAACAGTGGGGGACAGTAGTGAGGCTTTGTTTTTGGTGACCAGGGTTCAGCCTTACCTTTCTTGCTGATGATAATGCGGAGCAGCGGATTGGCCGACGAGACGGCTTTGAGGAAGTTGTCGTCATTGTTGATTGGCAGAAGGTCTCCGTGGACGTCAGCGTATCCCAGCAGCACGTCAACACCAGGGATGTGGTGGATGGTCTGGAGGAGGCGGTAGAACTCCTGAAAGCCACCGGGGCCGTTCCTCTTCAAGGCGAAGCGACGGTACTCTGCCTCAAACTGCAGAAGATGAACAACAGTCATCAGCTGATACTGACAGTCATGTGACATGGCAGTTATGTGATCTCTTTTCCCTGTACTTTTATATATCACTATAGTAATGTAAATTAAATACTCAAAATTAAATTAAAAGATAAATACAAATACATCACATGTAAAAACACATACTGTACACACACACACACACACACACACTTGTCTTCATTTCATTTTGTGCTTAGATGTAAATTGTGACATAATTTGTATATAAAATTGTGAGTTATGGCCAAAAGCGTATTTTGTGAGGTCACAGTGCCCTTTACCTTTAACCTTGGACATTATAATTTTAATCAGTTCATCTCTGAGTCAAAAATACCTCAAGGTCTCACTAAGACAAAATGTTCACAGGAATGGGACAGATTGATGAAGAACCCAAAAAGCACAGTGGTCCTGTCAGTCACTGACGTGAAGGCAGACTAATCAACAGTTCTTTTTTACACAGTGAGTAGAGCGAACCAAATCAAGCTCCTTCACATTTGCACTACTCTGAGAGCTGTTACACGTTTTTTAAATAAAACTCATTATTTTTGTTTTGGGTTGTCCATCCGTCTGTCCCACTCTCATAGACATCATATGTCAGTAACCCCACTGACAGACATTCACAAATCTTTACGAGGACTCGAGGGTGAAGTGACTGGATTTTGCACATTTTAGTCAGAGGTCGTTTGTATCAAGCTGCTGAGCTTATAGAATCTGTGTGTGTGTCTGTGACTGCAGATGGGCTGATGGGAGGTGTGTGTGTCCTCTCTCCTGATGAAGGAGCTTCAGGGGCTGTTTGAGCCAAGCCTCACAAGACACTTTCAGGCCAGGAAACATCTTCACTGGGAGATACATACATGAGTAGTCTATTATAGAGGTCTACTTCCTCCTCTCCAATTTCAGTGAGGTCAGTGAGGTCCATTAGCAGATGGAGGATAACATCAAGATGCCTGTAACTATCCCAGTGTCTTACAAAGCATTGATTCTAACCGCTGTACTTGGTTTTTGCTCCCATGCTGCGCTCACTGCAGTGAGCTTTAACATTTTCCAGGAGCTTTATTCTGAAACAAAGGGAAGAAACAGGAAGTAGGTGAACCTGCTCACACACAGGGAAATCCGGCCCTGTACACGGTTACCACAGCCCTCGTTTGTAACACCTTTAACATATTTCCTCATGACACACAATCATTTGCCCCACAGGTACTGGTGTCAAATGTCAGATAAACACAGAGGTATAGCTACTGTCTGTTACAACTGTGACTGTAGCAGAATTGTAGGTTTGGGCGTATGGCATGATGGGAAATAGTTAGTCATTGAAGGCAGCTGGTAAAAAGCAGGGTGTCAGAGATATACTACGAAGCACACCAGTAATTAAAGACTGGAAATACTTGAGCTAAATGGTTTATTAGAGGGTTATGTAATGGTGTAAATGGATTAACAGGACTAAACTCACTGTGTGTCTGCGTCACTGTGCTGAGGAAATGGAGCCTTTATTAATACCACAATAGATCAACAGCAGCCTGTGTAATTCAGATTATGATCAAATACACCAATACAATTGTTCCGGATATGAATCACTGCTGTGATTGGCTGCTGGTCAGTTCCTATTTCTCCTATCCTTCACATTGTGGACTCAGCTATGGCTGTGCACCAGAAGCCTCACGGTTTGGAATTGAGTTGCGACGCTGCCGCTTTCTTGCTGTTTCCAAAATATTTATCTCAGCCGCTGAAGAAGCAGGATTTCTCTGGCGTAATAGCATTACAGTTTACAGCTCTGAAAGAGTCATGCATTTCACCTGATCCAGACAGGGAGGGAGGCTGCAGCAGCAGGTCCAGCGGCTCAGAGCAGCAGCTGCTGGAGGTGGAGATACTGATGGTGCTACCAGCTCCCATTTCAGCACTAAGCTAAATACAGGCTCCAGTGATTTTACAATTCATTATTTATCAACTGTGGTGTTATAAAACCAAATTGTAGATAATCATTGATAATTACTGTTCTGTTTGTGTGCAGATTTTGCAACCATGCACTGTATAAATATGAGTATATTAAGAAATGCCCCAGAAAACCTCTGTAAATCTGCTCCAGGCTGCAATGTGTGATACAACTTATTAAACACAGGTAGATGTGGTTAACCAACGAGCCATGAAACTGATGACGGCTGCTGGAAAAGTCCAACACCAACATTCAGAGACTAACACAGGGCACCATACTGTATGAAGTGGAATGAGCATCAAGCAAATGTTTCACACTATTGGTAAAAATATAACTCTTCTAACAACAATAAGAGCATATATGCTATAAGACATGAAAGGCTTTATATAGTGTTTTGTGCGCTGTGTGTTTTAGTCAGTGAAAATGTGTTTAAATGAGATCTGCCAGGTGAAAACTGTTTGGCAAAACAGTGACTGATTCAGTAAATGGGTTCAAAAACACTAAGAATTTCAAGCAATTCAGAAAAACAGAGAAACAAGCTGAGTAAATGCTTGTTTAATCCTGTGGTGTTTGTCATGAAAGAGGACGATGACACCTCTGTGGATCTACTGAATATCTGCTTCTTAAGTTCTCAGAGAAAGAGTCAAAGCAAAGGTTAGCAGCGATCCTCCATACAGTGTCGACAGTAATGAAGACAACAACTCCCATGGTCTCATGTTATTTCATGACGTCATCTGACGCCGTTTATAGGCAGAAGTTACAGACTGTGTTACATGTTTGCTTTTATATGGTTTCAGTTTGAATAAAATACCACATATAGTTTGTTTTAAATCTAATCAATCACAATATAAAATAACAAAAGCAGAGAAGTTAAAATGGACCAGCATTGGCCAATACAAACTTGATCAAACATGGATCCTGTCTTTACTGTTTTTGGTGTGTTTTACTTATCTAGGATCAGCTTCAGAGTTCAGACTGCGAGTTGGCAAAACATAGAGATTTTTACTTTGTCAACACAGTTTGTGATAAAGGAGAAGGTCGGTTCATCTGAGACAGACAGAGCATCAAAGAAGTGACTGTGCATATGCACATTAGCGTTTCTGCAGATCTGAAATACATTGACTTGGTCTGTCTCTGTCCAACAACAAATATGTGTGAACATTTGCATTTACTTAATATTCATCTGTGATATGCTACTGTAACCACACTGGGACCTGCTGCTCCGTCCTCTCCCTCATCTGGCTCATTATCTGTGTCAGCAGCTTCACTGACCACCGACTGGAATTGAGAATTGATCTGTCCATTCAATGGGTCAAGATGGGTCATGATTTTCGAATAATCATACAGTAGTTCAATTTAAAAAAAAATAAAATAAAAGAGTTTATGCCACTTTTACGTAGATTTTCAGTTTTCTTACTGGTGCCCAGCAAGCAACAGCATTGTCGTTTAATGTCTGTGCCATCAGAGCGTTTTCCACAGCTGGACTTACTGTAAACAGACTGTACTACTGTCGTCATTCAGACCATGTGCACATGCTCATTTTTCAGTCTAACAGGCCTTAACAGTCGCTCAAATGAAGACAGATGTGTTAAAAGTCAGTGTTCATGTCAGCCTTCCTGTCACTCAGGTATGTTCAGATTTACATAATCAGCATCACCATGACTTAGTTGAGGCCAGCACACCCTTCCCTTCTTCATCCTTAGTTTGTGATACTGACTGAAATGATTAACTTGAAGCCTTTTTTAAGCTGTGCTACTGATACATTACTATTTGTGCATGATACTGTAGGTCATGTTGACCTAACCACCCAAATGGTGTGCAGATGGCATGGACATCAGTGCATTTAGCTGCTGTGAATGGGGATAAAAACAAACCCCAGAGGAGCATGTCCTATGACCTCCTTAAATTTGGGCTAAGCCCAAAATGTTTACAATGTGAGGCTCCTCCCCTGGCTGGTGGAGGATACAACTATTGTACTTCTCCAGGTACAACACCAACAAATCAGGCAGTACCTGCCTGCTACACACAGATACAGCCTCACTCCCTCCCAAAATGCAAAATACCCAGCTTACGTCATACAGTAGACCATATATAAACTGTTTAAACAAATACCACAGGAATGTGGCAGGACAAGTACAGCAGTGGCTATCTTGTTCCAGTTGACATATACCCATAATCCTTAGCAGTAAAGGACTGAGAGCTCCAGAGGAACTAGTGTGAACAAAAAAGGACTAAGGCTTCATAAGTGTTGAAGTAGACCAGAAAGAGACCAGAGATTTGAACACAAAAGAACTAAGTCCCTTTGAAAATCTTTTTTTTTTTTTACCTTGTTAACATCTATGTGATCAGTCAATACCATGACTGAGTGTTACCACCTTGACCTGCAAAGAACCAATGAACCAAAAACAGCTTCAGACAGCCAGAGATTCATATGTCGCAAACCCAAGGAATCAATCCTGTCAACTTGTGGGGATGGGGTAAATTAACCCAGACCCCTCCTCTGAGTCTGGGTCTGACTGAGGCTGATGTTTCCTCCTCTAACCATCTTGATGGCTGCTCTCTGCTCTTTCACCTAGAGCCAGCAGGTGGTGGGCAGGGTTAAAGGCCTCATCCAGGTTTGTCAATCAGGACGTCAGGGGAGCTGAGCTTCAGACGTTTTTATGTGTGAAAACCAAGTTAAACAAAACATTCAGCATAGCAGAGTGTTGATAGTCAGAAATTTATGCGGAGCGCCTCCACGGGCTGAGACAAGCTGGACTGAACTGCAGGAGCATTGCCCAGTAAGTGTACAGGAAGGAGGATGGTGAACACGGAGTAGCTGATCATAGTAAAGCTTATCAGTGATGCTGTTTAGTTAGAATATATTCATAATAATGCAGAAGCCTCTGTTAACTTTTATTTTTCAATAAGGTGCGTGGATTTTTCTCTGCCGTGGCAATTCACTTTTTGATATTAATTTCTACAGATAAATGTCAAAAGCAGTAAATTAAGATGCAAAGGACAAATGTGACGAATCCCATCTAAAGGCAAATGAATCTGAAGTTGCTCTGAGTGGTGTGAATGCAGACCCTCATCAGGTCCTCATGGACCCTGGCACAACAGCACCGGTGCAGTGCTACAAAACATCAAAGGGGAACCACTGAAGACTATACAGACACAGTAACATACAATATCCAGATGGTTTATTTGTTTTCGGAGCATCTCAGTGCAACAGTCAGTCTGGTCAGTGTTCACATGCACAAATACATGCCCACTGTTCCCTCTGAGTTGGTTTTAATGCCTGATAAGAAATAGGATATGACAATATGAGTTTGTCAATGTGAGGCAGCAAAGGTCTGTTGTAAGGTTGGTTAGCTAGTTGAACTCGCTTAGTTTTTCATTGTAACATGTAATTTTAATAAGAATTAAACTTACAAACAACAGGGTGGTAGCAGCAGCATCAGAGACGCCTATAAGGACTTTATATTGGTGGTAGTATCTCATTAATTGCCACGTCTATACAGTAAAACAGGATGTTTAGTGTTCCTCATTTTGGAAATGCTCTGACATCATCCCCTTCACACAACACCTAACATATATCTTCAACTTTATTATCATAATATAATGACTTCATTCTCCTAAATTAAGATTGGTTTTCCCCTAATAATCCATATTACATACTATATACAGGGGGACATGACAGAGGACATATAGACAAACTGCCTCAGATGTATCTGACTGAGACTCTGATAATAATAAAGATTACTGACAGTATGTCATAGTTGCCTGCAGTGGTTTAAGTGTAGACAACATGTAAGACTGTGTCATATGGAGATTAAAACTACTTTGAAGTTAACTGAATGTTATGATTGTGCCTTATTCTGCAGAACGAGTCAGCTCCACCTCGTCCACTATCAGACGTGAGTTACTCCCACAGTGTTGAGACACTTGTACTCTGCTGGAGAACTGCTCTCCTCCACAGTCCACACTGCACTGTTTACTGCACTAGCTACATGTGTGTAACAGCCAGGCTATAATGTGGTGACAGCACCGACACACAGCTGCACAGCACTGACAGCTACACCGCTACACTGCAGTCCTACAGTAACACAACCTGAGGGGATAAAACTGAAGCCACAGACAAAGAGACACCGACACAGACACACACAGACTGCGGAGGTTTAAGAGCACAGGGGGCGGGATGAATGCGCAATTGAACGGACGACAGCAGCGGCGAGCTCGGGTCTGGTTTCCTGCTCTCAGGGTCGGCTCCAACAGACGCACCCAGGCCGCCTGTCAGCAACAACAACCGGAGCACTGCCTCTGAATCACCGGCGAAACACAGCTGTCGGTGCGTCTGTAGAGAGCGACACCGAGTCTGTCGTCGGTACGACAGCGGGGGGCGGGGGGGTTATGTCGGTGAACAAGACCCAGTATCATCTCATAACCACTAACATGACCGCTCACATCCCCATCAGACCCCCTCCCCTCCCCAACTCACTTTGCTCTTGACCTCCACCACGTTGTCGTTGAGTTTTAACGGGGTCCGGTACTGCTGCTGCCTGGACATCCTGCTCCCCGGTCGGCTGCTCGGCTCAGGCACTGCGGATAAAACCATCCACTGGAATTCTGCTCTGTATTCCCTCGTCTGTCCGCGGGAGAGGAAACAGCTCAGATAATAAACAGGTGCCGAGATCTGTCTGTGTGTGTGCGTGCGTGCGTGTGTGCGCGCGCGCGCTTGTGTTTAAATTTCCCGTTTTCCGTCGAAAACACGGCTCGCGCCTGTGTTTGCGACTCTCGTGCCGTCCTGTGTTGTCACGCGCTTGCGACGCGAATACATAACAACACTCCGTCCGCGACAGGTGGAGTCCGGTAGATCCAGTGTGGGATGTGAGGTGCCAGTGAAACCCGTCCTCCTCCTCCTCCTCCAACCTGACCAGACTGGAGGACACAGCAGAGGGGGTGGGACCTGACGCTGGAGCACCACCACTACTGTACGGTCACAATACCGACACCACCACCTCCACCAGCACAGTGACAGCCCACTGATCGGTGGATCAGGAGCCAGAATAATAACTAATATAACCAGTTAGACTGAGTCATTCCATTATAAGACTTTATAGATCATAAAAAAAAACAATAACAAAAAAAAAAAAAAAAAAAAAAAACAATTAAGTGCAAACAGGTTAAGTTATCTCTTATGAGTAGCCTATGATCATTATTTTACCAATTAGATGATGAGGGAACATGACGATGATGATGGGGAGCATCAGCTCAGTGACCAACAGGTGACAGATCAGTGTTAGCAGTCGGACAGAGAATGGATGAGCACTTCACCAGGTGGAAGAAGGTCACCAACTGTATTACAGCTGGAGAGTTGAAGTCCAGAGGAACAAGCAGCATCTCCATGTTAACATCCAGCACACAACAGTCTGATCAACAGCATGAGCAAGTAAACACTACCAAGGCCTCAGAGTATCAATGTGCTCTGTTGACATGTTAATTTGATCTGTCAAATGAAACTCTTGAGATGCTGCTGGTGGTTCACAGCTAGTTTCTCTCATTCCCTTTGGCTGATAAGAAAAGCATTTCAATACATGAAACTCAAATCTCTGCACAGTGAGTCTGTCGTTCACAGCAGGCCAGGATTTCAAAATCATTTGCATAGTCTTGGGGAGTATGCAAAAGAGTAAAGTACATATTCTACAGATCTGCACAAAAATGATTTGTATATGTATCACCGATCAAAACTGATTAGTTGATTCTCAGTGAAATTGCCAAAGTCTTCATTTGTTGTTTGAACATCAGATGCAAAATGATCCACTCAGTTATCTCATACATGTTACATGGATATAAATACCTGTATTCGACCAGACCATTAAGACAGGCAGATGAGATCTTATGCTATGCAGCCGACTGTGAAGAGGTTCTGTTTGTTTTGAATTTTTTTACCCAGCTGCTACAGGTTTTTTTTGTTTGTTTGTTTTGTTATGGGGCATTGTTTGTTTTTGATTTTCCTTTTTCTCATTGATATAATTTAATGCCAGTCATAGTCATAATCATAATGTAATTGTGATTACACACTTGAAGAGTCGGTGCATAGAAGGAGCTGCATCCTCGTGCAGTGTGGTGGTAATGGATGCCATAATAATAATACACTACAAACATGGAACAGCAAAGAGCTGTTGTTTTAAAATGCAGACTTTAATGGGACAAACTTCTGGCAAAAACAACAAGGTCAATAACAGTTTCATTTCATTATCTGTGTTGCCCTCACCACTGGTAGTTAATCAGGGAGCAAGCGTGGGCGTCTTCATCATCCATATTTCGCCATATTTTCCACAGTTTTCAAGCTAAAACAGGGTCAGCAGTGTTTCCAAAAGCCTCCACGTTTGGTGCCTAAAAACATCAGAATAATGTGGCCACGAGGTAGAAAATGAGATATGTTTCCCTTTGAAGTGTAACCAGGACATTTGACAAGAATGACCTTAGTTTGGGTTTAAAGTTCCTCTCAGACACGTTTTAAACTCCCCTGCTATGATGGACATGGTATTTTGTTTCACATTGGTTTCACACATTAAATTAGGTCTGAAGCTGAAGCATCTACTGTTACTTCTTGACTGACAAGTGTGGATGAGGCCTTTAGCCCCACCAACCACCTGCTGGCTGCAGGTGAAGGATCAGAGAGCATCAGGATGGTTAGATGAAGAAACATCAGAGAGATTCAGCCACATGTTTGAGCCTCAGTCAGACCCAGACTCAGAGGAGGAGTCTGTGGAGACTAGAACCAGAGGTGGATCAGAACAGTTGTTGTCTGTTAGCTCGTAGCTGGCAGTGGCTGACACAGTGTTAGTGCTTATGCAAACTTTTAGGTGTATTTATTTCCGCCCCCTGTCCCCACAAATGAATGGGATTGGTTCGTCGGGTTTGTGATCTAAGAAACAAAGTGGAAACACTGACTGCTTATTTCCCTCATCATCTTGTATAATATAAAAAATATGGAAGTTAACGAAGTGAAACACTTGGTTTTCATCAGAGGGTCTTTAGCAGTCAGCCCAGAGACAACTGAAACAAACATCTGCCTCCCCTCCTGAGCTGTCTCTGATAACAACAACCAGCAGGAGTCATTATCACAGTGATGTTAACACTTCACAGAATTAAACCAAGGAATCCTGCTGATACACACAGGATTAGGACCAGAGACAATCACTGTCATCACAGGAGCCCTGCTGCTGATACCAGACCAGTCAACTGCCCCCTCTGATGGCTTAAACATGAGATATTTATCACAGTTTAACATTTGAATCTGAGTTCAGCTCTGTGATATTACAACATGTCAGAGGATGAATCGGTGACTTGTGGAAGTGGTTTGAAAACAGTTTTAGATGTGTGAATTTTATTGGAGCTTTTCACAACTTTTTTTTGTTTTGTTTTGTTTTGTTTTTTTTCAATTTCAATTTAATTTCAATTAAATTGTTCAATAGCACAGCCACCAAAGGAAAAGCTACGGGAAAGTAAAATACAAGTTAGTGACATGACATAGAAAAATATAGATGGAGAGAGAGTGTGAGAGAGAGCTTCACTGGTGATCTTGGATGTAGAGTGTGGTCTGCCTGACTACAGACTGGGAGAGAGGAGACTGACAGCTGAAGCCTCTGCCTCCAGTTCTACTCATAGAAACACTAGGAGCAACAAGTGGAGCTGCATTTAGAGAGCAGAGTGCTCTGTTAGGATGGCATGAACTCTGGTGTCTGACCATTGTGAAGGTGAGGAGGAGGACTTTGAATTCAATTCTGGATTTTACTGGGAGCTAATTTCCTCGTTCCTTTCAGTGCTCACACTGCAGCATGTTGAATCAGCTGGAGGCTTTTCTCAGTTTCACTGAGTTACTTTTTCTTCCAGCTCAGTTATTCCTCCTCCCCCAGATTTAAACATTGTACTAACCTGATCGTGACCATTTACAGTACCAGCCAGTACCAGTGTGTTTATGCGTGTGTGTGTGTCTGTGCATGCGTGCGTGTGTCCAATATGTGCTTACGAATGAGGCTGTAACTACTAACAACATGCACTCTGAGATAAGAATGAATTCCAAAGAGGAGGAGAGCAATATGTTTTTTTAGATCATAAACAAAAACTAATTTCCTTCTTTCACACTCCCTTCCTCTCCTTGTCATGTCAGTGTTCCCCTCCTTCATCTTTTCCCTCCACTCCTCTTTGACCTTCCCTCGCTCACCCTCCTCCCTCTCTCAGTGATGAAGGAATGTAGGAATGTGAGAAGAGAAGAAAAGGGGAGGACGAGGACTGACAGTTCATCTCACGCAGCCAAAACTTTGATGCTTGCTCACAGTCCATGTGTGTGTATGTGGGAGTGCATGTGTACGAAATTAGAGATGGCAGTGATGATTCAGCCACAGCATTGAGTCACTTGTGTTTCACTGTGATGCTTCAAGGTTCCTCTCACAGCTGGAATCCCCTTGTTTGTTTTAGACCTTTGTAGTTGATGTACAAAAGGTGTATGTTCTGTAGATGCTCATTACTGTTTTGAATATTGATGAAAGTTGAAGAATATAAATATGTTTAGGATGAAGAATCACAAGAAGAAAAAGTAGGTTGATAATGAAGAGAAGGTTCATCGCCTTGACAACCAAGTATTTAATATCTGCATGATATCCTCCACGGGAATCTGCTGTTGGATTTTTGTCTTGATATATCTTGTTATGTGATGGCCTGATGGAGAGGCTTGAACAAAGGTCAGGGGTCATCAGAATAATTAAAAACACCACAACTCATTTCAGGGCAGACTGAGTATGAATACACCAGAGGAGTTTCACAGTCCCTCTGAAAACTGTGGTGTGCTCTGTGGATGATCCAGATAACAGAGGCATTGTTTCCGAAAGGACACTCAACCATATTACAAAATATGTTTGTGTTGATCAAACTACAGAGCCAGCAGGGAGTACTTGTTGTTTTTTGATATCCTGGATATAATTTAATTAAAACCCCTCTAGCATTGAGTGGACAGAAACTCTTTATATTCTAACAGGGCTGTTGTTGGTGTGCTACAGTAAGTGCATAGCTTCATTTCATGTTGCTGGTCTTTCTCCTGTTCACATGCTGTTTAGATTTCTGGTTTCTTTTGCAGGTGTAGATGACTTCTCTCTCTCACTCCTGCTGTTCCTGCTCGGTGTCATACCCCATCTTGTTTGAGTAAGAGAACTGGTTTGTGAACAGAAACAGCTAATGGAGAAACTCTTTATGTTTGACCAGTGACGAACTATGATTAGTCAGTCAGTCAGTCAGTCAGTCAGTCTGTCAGTCTGTCAGTCAAGGACATTCAAGATTACAAGGCTGGCTTCACTGTTGCAGTTTTGACAAAAATAATGAGATTAACCTGAGAGGTATTTAAAAACTGCTCCAGATGAGACACAACAAGTGGCTGAGATAGAAACATGGACGTTGTGTTAATTTTGCAGTGACACAGGAATGGTCAAAATCAAAGCAGCTGAGACTGAGATATACTGACTGCTAGTCACCCTCGAAATGTATAAATCCACCCAGAAC
Organism: Caranx ignobilis; assembly: GCA_021432705.1. Taxonomy (NCBI): domain Eukaryota; kingdom Metazoa; phylum Chordata; class Actinopteri; order Carangiformes; family Carangidae; genus Caranx; species Caranx ignobilis. Next base: position 67,053,241 of record MU269990.1, on the reverse strand, counting down.
CCAGAAAAGTAGGTCTCACATAGTAAGACTATTCTGTGAACCCTATCACCACTATCATTTTCTGCTCTAAGACAAAAACATGAAGAAAACATTTGTTTCTGGTCTGTTTGCATTTCTTCAAAACCAGTCACAATTGCTTTGGCTGGCACTCAACCAAGAAGAGGTGATGGTGCTCCTGCAAAATGGTGTCAGAGGACAATGTCATGGTGAGGAGATGAGCAATTACATGACTGATCGCCCACAAAGAAACCAACAAGGATGTGCAGTAGGTCAGATCAGGTCAGGTCTCTTATCTGTGAATTAATGAATAAGTATTAGTCAATCTGTTATTTGTTTTCACACCACAGTGGGAAACTGTTTGGTGTCAGAGTCGAATGGTGATGAAAAATGAAAAGAAAAAAAAAAAAATCAGTTTTTTTTTTTTTTTTTTTTTTTAAGAGTTGAAAACGACAAAAAAATGTTTTAATTGAATCTGTTAATTGTTGTAAAAATAATGATAAAACATCACAACATCATTTTTTGTCTGTCCCCATAGTTAAGTGGATTTTAAAAACAGGAAATGGAGGAGCAGAGGTGCCCAGTAGCAGGACTATATATACATACATCCAGCCCATGTGAGTCAGACTATCAGCTGCCTATATAGTTCATTTCTGCTCCAGGCAAAGTGAGTTGGCACCTTCACAGGTTAATCCAACCCTGAGTGTAACACTACAGTCTCTCCAGTAGCACTGAATTATAAATGGACCACTTATTGGAGAGACCTCCATCACCTTTAATACACACAAAAAACACCCACAGAGTCACCACTGTTGTTACAACTACGATCCATAGGCCTGTATGAGACAGAGAGGTACTGTGTTGTATGTGGGCCTGTTAACCTGCAGCCACACCCAGGAGGCCGGCGAACTCTGGCTTAGTGAATTCAAACCTGACTCATAGCTCAACCTCTCTGCTATCTGGCCTCTCTCCCCGGGGATGTATGAGTGAGAGAGTGAGGCAGAGATAGAGAGACGTGTGTGTGAACAGGAATGTCAGCTATGTGGACCAGTCAAGTTAGTGAGCCAACCTGTTACTGCTTTTAATCTAACGCTTCTCTTCTCTTCTCTTCTCTTCTCTTCTCTTCTCCTCTCTTCTCTTCTCTTCTCTTCTCTTCTCTTCTCTTCTCTTCTCTTCTCTTCTCTTCTCTTCTCTTCTCTTCTCTTCTCTTCTCTTCTCTTCTCTTCTCTTCTCTTGCGTGTAATCAGTTTTTCCTGGTGTGTTTTTGTTCCCCAAAGCCTGCCTTGTTGTCATTGTGAAGTTGATACCACAGTGAGTTATCAAACTGAAACCAGTACAGCAAAATATCTGACATACAAGAGCGAGGCGAGACTTCATGAAGACTTTATTTAGTCCTGTGAGTCACACGTGGCTCTGCAAGGTGCGCTTCATCAAGCCCACCTCATGTATTTCGGTTATGCGTGGTATGTCCTGTCCTCCAGTCAGGGTATGTTTCTTTTGTATGACAGGGTGTGACAGGTGGTGACACTGAAGGACAGGTTTTTATCTGTGTCAGGTGGCTTCATTCATTTCTGGCTGTCTTCCAGCTACTGTGTGAATCTCTCTCTCTCTCTCTCTCTCTCTGTCTGTCTCACACACACATGTCTGCTTGTCACAGTTGGACCTACATACCAGTGTCTCTGCTTGTCCTAGATCATTGAATGATTTCCTGCTTTTTTAAAGACTCTGTTTATGATCTTTAAGAACAGCCACACACACCACAACTAAAACTAAACAGTCACAACCCCAACTTCACCAAAAACAAAGTGCACAGTAAATATGCACAATGAGTGCCACCACTCAAAGAGGCCATGATCTCTAAAATATTGATGATATAATGTAAACACCTGAGTTATATAAACAGTTGAATTAGCTGTAGAAACCAAAACTGTTTTTGTATCGGCCTGGAAACATGCTAATGCTTGCTGTAAAGCTGGACATTTTATGTCTGTGGGGACTGACTCTAGTGGTTATTAGAAAATCTGCAGTTTTTGGCCTTTCAGTTTTCTCTTCTCAGCCTCAGAGGTTGCTGCATTGACTGGGCCAAAGGACACTTATCACCATGTTTAACAAATAAGATGACTATTGGTTTCAAACAGGAAACAGAAGCATCTCTACAAAAATGCTATGTTTCATCTATCCACCTCCAAACCTGGACTCTGCCACCTGACTTCCTCTGTTGTCCAAAACCAAGTACTAAGACAAAGTAGTTTACATTTTTCATCAGCTAGTCACAAGATCCAGGCACATTCCTGACAGTCAAAACATGGAGCCTGGAATGTGGACCAGCTCGTCTGTTCAGTGTCCGTCATCGCCAAAGCCTTCCTCATACCCCTCAACCACCACTGTATTACAACGTCCAGCAAAGTATACAGGTGTGCATGACAAATATAGGAAGATTGATTTACAACCAAGGTATTACAACCAAACTCATCAGAGTTCCCCCCAGGAGCCAGAGAACTAGTGACCCACGACTCACCAAACCTTGACCTTTGTGAGGTCTTGGTAAGGGTCCTTCTTCAGTCTCAATGCTTTATACACTGTAATGGAATCTTTTATGGTGCGTTTTGTATGTGAGTGAAAAAAGTGGTTGTGTGATAACAGTAACAAAATGTCCCTGAAAATGTTATTGTTTCTCTCCCAGATTTACTTGCACATATATCAGTGGCTCTGCTGGAGCTGGAGGAAGTCAGCTGGTGGCTCCGAACACCTTCCTTTTAACTGGCAATTAGTCAGGAGGGTGAGTATGTACACTGTGTTCTATGGTCTATGGAATATTTTATATTTATTTATTTCATTTATTCTGTCTATTTGTCCTGTTTCCAAGAGACTTGTCCTTCACAATAAAGTGCTATTCATAAAGTAATGATGTGATTCATCAACAACCTCCACATGTGCTTCTCCCGTAAAGGTATCACATTATGGTGGCATACTTGAAAGTGGGGATTGCCATGGGCTGCTCCTTCATCTCACCTGTTTTATTTGTCACCACCACCAAGATTATCCTCATTGGAGCTGGTTAAGTTACAGTACCAATCAACAGACAGCTCCATGTACAGCAAGGCTCCTAACATGCCTTGACACTGTGGCAGCACAATCATGTGTTTCATATGCTTGCGTAGCTGCTGGAGAACTGTGGGCAAACAACCCATCAGGTCCCCGTCAAAAACCCATGAATTTTGTCAAGCCTGGAGAGAGCTGTCAGAATACAGCAGCAGGAAAGACATTTCTGCCTGGCTGCAGACATGTGACGATATCCCCGAGCAGCCACTGCTCCCTTCTCCCACTGGAAGATGCACTGATTTGGAGGTGAAACAGTAGTGAACGGTGGAACCTGTCCAGTTGATGAGCCTGCAGCTGCCACCAGGAGGAGGTGAGGGTGTGGTAGACAACAGCCTGAGCACATCACTTGTAGCACGTAAGTTGTAGGTTTCCTAGGAAGTTACTATTTAAAAAGTCATGACCAACAGTAACAGAAAACTCATCATAATGTAAAACAGGTGTGGGCAGCTCCACAGCAGCAGCGCACCAGATGTGACTCATTGAATCAACTGATCTGCATCTTCAGACAGTTGATTAGTCAAACTGTGTGCTCTTGATAGATTGGAAGAAAAACCTGCAGCCACACGGCCCTTTGTGGAATGAGTTGCCAATCCCTGATGTAAAAGTTCTAGTGACTACATTATTTTCAGTGAACAGGAAGATTTTCTCTTCCCCTTCTCGTTACGCTCACTAAATCTCCTCTTATCTGTGTAATTCAATCAGAAACACAACAACGTTTAACTGTCACTGTCTGTAGAGCGGTCTGTTCCCGCCATCATGATGTAAAAATGTCATATTACAGTAACGTCTCCTGACCTCCTGGCCTGTCCGTAAACGCCTCATCTGACAGTGAACACACACACTGTGGGTGTTTAACCTCCTGACAGTCTCCCAGATACACATAGAACCTCAGACTGATCAAACTTTGGGATTGTAATACAATAAAATAAACTCTTAGTCTTAGTCTTAGAGGTTGTTGCTCAATAAAAATAAACAACCATATTCACTATTCACACCTACAGCCAATTAGTGGACATACAAACTTCACCACACAGAAAGCCAGAACCTTCTTGCTGTGATGCAACAGTGATGGTGAGATTAAACAAAGCAGGAAAGTGGTAAGAGAAAAGTGTTGCTTCAACATCTGTTGGTCAAAATGTATGACTGTGGATCATTGCATCTCCTGCACAGATATAGCCTGCTCATGTTCACACATTTGAGTCCTTTCATTTGTGCCTATGAGAAAAATAACCAGATGTGAGGGACAGTTCAATAGTTAATTCTAAAAAAGCAGAGCGAGGACATGTGTGTTTGAAAAAAAATAAAAAAAGTCCAAGTAATTAATGGAAACCTGAAATTGATCAGATATTGGGAAAATATTTGTGAATGGATGGTTATCATTGCCTAAACCATGTTGGTGTATTTATTTATAGGTGAGAAATTAAATGTGATGTGAATCACTAACCAACACTAAGTCAGTGAATGTAGAGCTTGTAAGAGGTAAGGCTGTGTGCTCAGTTTGCAACAATCATATGGCGACCAAAACACAGAGAATAGGTGAGGAGCAAGGAGGTAGGTAACCTACAAAACCAGCACTGTTTATAAAGCTTCATGTGTGGCACTGTGTTTTCAGAGACATCAACATCAAAAAGACCTGATTAAAATATATTGTCCCATTTAAAATCCAGACTCATCATCAACACTTCTAGATTTTTAAAATGTGTTTAAAAAAATGATTGTGTTAATATTTTCTATGTAATTTATTTGGCTCTCTAACAGGTGTGGTTGTTTTACATGGTCAGCAGAGGGCACGGTGTTCCTGAGGCATCAACAGCTGCTACCAGCAGCCACTAGCAGAGTCCCCTCTTTCGTGGACAATGTCCACCATAACACCATCCCAAGATCTGTCCTCTGAGGACACCTGCTGGTCAGACTGCTCATGTGCAGTGTCAGTGCAGTGAGGCAAATGTCTGGTGAGCGAGACTACTGCTTGGTGAGTATTGTGTTTGTTTGCTGAGTTCACTCACAGTGAGTTGTGTACTTTGCTTCAGTGCTGCTTGTGAAGTGAAGCCTGACTGACTGTGTCTTGTCTTTTTTCCACTCTGAGATCTTTGGTCTATTTCAGCCTGTCCCAGCTCAGATCAGGGGCAAGAGACAGACTGAAGCCCGAGCAATCAAACGCTTTATCACTGAGGTCATCGTCACACCCAGAGTCCTTCATTCTCCTGATTCATCTGTCTCTGACTTGTTAATCATCATCATCATAACAATTATCCTCCCCACCAGCATGTATCATTACAATAATACTCACATTCATAATCATAATTACCAGTATAATCAGCTTATTCAGCATTACCACCATTGACCATGATTATCATCATCACTGTCCCTAAACATCATCCTCATTATCATCATGGTCATCTTCATCTCCTCTGTACTGTTTGAACCTTCCACATGATGGCAGCAACAGCACATGAACCAATACTGACCATAGCAGGTGCAGAGATGTCCACAGTCCATGGTTAGTTTAGTTAGTCTACAGTTAGTCCACCGTTGGTCAGACTGTAAATATTCCACAGCTGGTCCACTATGTTATGGCACCAGAACATTCAAATCATTTGTTAGCAGGAACATAAATAAGATGCCATAACCCAAAGTTCAGTTAATAATAATTAAAAAACTGGGTTTTATTTACAATAACAGAAACCAGAAAGTCTTGGGGCAGGGCATAACTAACATAACTAACTAACCTAACATACAGTATCTTAACTAACAAATGAAAAAACTGAAAATCATCATCAATCATCAAACCAAAGTGGTAAAAGGTAAACAAAGGTCTGTGTGTCAAAGTGTTCAAAGTGTTTTAAACTTTTTCCAGTTGGCCTTGACTTTGAAAATGTTTTGTGACATTAAAACATCAGGTTCTGATTCATTCATTCTTTTCCCAGGAAACACAAGATTATTCATTTGTCAGAAAGTAAAAAAGCTGCTCTCTGTCTTCACTACTTCCTGTGAGAACATTTAATTCAAACAGTAGCTCAGATGATTGTGTTCCAGAGTAAGAGCTGTTTCTGTTGCACATCAATTAAAACAATGTGTTTGTAATAAATACAGTGGGTTGTGCATGTTTCAGATCCTGAGCTGTGGCATTAGGGGGATCAATTTCTGTTGGTTGACAAGTTTCATTAAAATGATTAAAAACATGACTCTGATAAACCGAAGAGCTGAAACCATGATACATTAAATCAAAATTGGCTGACAGAAAATGAATCAGTGAGTTTTTTGACTGTTGATTGATGTGCCATATTTTGTATTGAATTCATATCATAAGGGGGATGGAATAAACCTTGTGGATGTGTGGAAGGAAACATGCAATATGTTTATTGTATGGATTTAATTGGACAGAATTGCTCTGATCCAGTTCAAGATTAGCAAATGGCAGCAGGAGTGACCATGCATTTAACTGTGTATGCACAGTGTGTGAGGCTGGACATATCTGACTTTCCCTCTGTATCTGTTATCAATTAAATTAACATGAAAAAATTTGCTGCAGCCTGATCATTAAGCTATGTAATTAGCAGACAGTGTCTAGGTGTTGTTTACAACAGACCTCCAGCGTCAGCCTTACTAAGAAAACAGAAAAAAAGAATACCCAATGTGTCAGAGATTGGACTTTTAATTTGAAAGCATCTATCTTTTGATTCTCCATGACTATACATATATGTATGTATGTGTATATATATATATATATATGTGTGTGTGTGTGTGTGTGTCAGACCAATTACACCATTACTATCAAGTTACATCATATTCTTTATAGCAGCTTGAATAAAAAAGATGATTTCAGCAGCTCATCTTAGTCTGAAGTCCTGTCGGGGAAAAAAAATGAAACTTGAGTTTGTCTCTTGCAGTAGAAACTAGATCAGGTTTAGTGGTCATCATGTATTTTAATACGCAGGAGGGACATGAAGGGCGTCCCTCAGAGAGACACTTCCATAGATTCTATCACTGAGTCTTCTCCTGAGTCAGATCAGGTTTCTGCGACTCCTCTAGCATCTGGAGCCACTTCATCCCTCACACAGGGAAGGCCCTCCATCTCCACGGTGCCAGCGTCTTGGCTGTGGCTGAATTGAGGAGAGAGGACAGAACAGAAGGACCAGAGTAACCTGTTCATGTAAGGCCCCAGGTAGACAACAGAAACCTGTGCCCAGTGTCCGCATAGGCCTCCATGTATCAGAGAGCAGGGGATACATGACAACAAAGTCTTGAGACTAAAGGTTCATATTTTACAATTTTTACACTTGGGTAGTCTGCCTCCACCACTCAGACTTATTTCAAGTTACATAATATGTTGTAAGATATGAACCATTTGTGTTAATTTTGTCATTATTGCTCTGTGTAGTCCTGAGTTATGGCTCAAAGTGTTTTGTAAGGTCACAGTGACCTTGACCTTTCACCTCTGACCACCAAATTCTAGTCCCTTTTCATCCAAATAAACATTAAATGGTTTCCAGTTTCACACTGTAACATAGTAGAAATATCACACAAGTTAAATTTGAATAACCACTGTAACTGTGGCTTTTTACCGTGGTTGATAACAGTTTCTTTAGTTCACATGTTTGGCAGCAGCTGGCAACAGTCTCCCAGAAACATGTACAGCGAGCAATGTGCATTTGTTTTGTATCAGTTTGAAGGCAGCAGACGTCATCTAGAGATGTATCAGACCTCTAATGTCCTTTTAACACCAACTTTAGTGAGTATAAGTAGTTATTTCAATGTGTTAAATCCACTAAAAAAGTTGCTGGCCACAGGCATGACGTCAGTCTTGTCTCATTGCAATGATAGTGCTCTGTTATTTTCTGTCACAGCTACAGATGACTCCTTCATCCCTCAGTACTGTGTGTGTAGCTGCTCTGGTTTAACGGCACCATGCTGGGCAGGTGACAGGTGTGTCTGTGTAGAAAGATTCAGCTGGTAGAACCACGAGCACAGGTGCTGTAGACACAGACACTGTTACTGCTCACACGTAAAGCAGTGTGACATGACAAAGTTTTTGGTGAAGTGAATTACAGAGAAAATAATTTGACCATCAAGGAAGCTCTGTGTTTAGCTTTACAGTACTTGCTTTTACTTTCATTTTGAGATGTAATCAACTGATACACCAAGTGCTGTCAGCCCCTTTAATTCAGACCCCTAACATTACTCTCCTATAGCGTAGGGTATTCATTTGGTTTAATGTGATGATCTATTCATTTCACATAGTCCCCTTTGCTTTTATTTTATTTTCCTCCCTGTTCAGTAGTGGTCTGGTTATTGTATGAGTGTACAATCAGATGGGTGTCCTGTCTTCAGGGAAACTGGACCCAAGAATGCAGACTTTGTAATAAGGCAAGGTAAAAACAAAAGATTTATTAACTTCACAGAGTAACATGTGGGGAAACTACTGGAACCAGGGCATGGACACAAGGTATAAAGCACAGTGTCGAAACAGAGGCTGGAAACGCAGAGTATGGAAAACAGACGATCTAACAAAGACAATGGGAGAACACTGAAGTTAAGTACACAAGGAAACGAGACACAGGTGGTGCAAGCAGACAAAGGGGAGACACATGAGGTAATCACAGCAAGGCACACAGAAAGACAGAGCACTGAACTTCAAAATAAAATCAGAAACTAAAACGGGGCAAGAGACACAAACCATGACACTGGGTAAAGTTATAAATTCATAACTGGAACACCTCCCTAGGGGGGTGTCCAGCAGGCATCAGATGCGCGAGCCACCTCAGCTGGCTCCTCTCAATGTGGATGAGCAGTGGCACTACTCCGAGCTCCTCCCAGGTGACAGAGCTCCTCACCCTATCTCTAAAGGGGCACCCTGCGGAGGAAACTCATTTTGGCCGCTTGTATCCGAGATCTTGTTCTTTCGGTCATGACCCAAAGTTCATGACGATAGGTAAGGGTAGGAACATAGATTGACCGGTAAATCGAGAGCTTTCGGCTCAGATCCTTCTTCACTGCCTGTCAATCTCACGCTCCATCCTCTCCTCCAACCGGAAGGGGGCAAGCCACCTTTTTCCAGTTGAGAACCATGGCCTCTGACTTGGAGGTGCTGATTCTCACCCTAGCTGCTTCACACTCAGCTGCAAACCGCCCCACTACATGCTGAAGGACCTGGCTTGAAGGAGCCAACAGTCCAACATCATCAGCAAAAAGCAGAGATGAAATCCAGTGGCTCCCAAACCAGCCTCCCTCCAGCCCCTGGCTTTCCCTAGAAATTCTGTCCATAAAAATAATGAACAGAACAGTGACAAAGGGCAGCCCTGCCAGAGGCCAACATGCACTGAATGCACCCTTAGCAAAGGGCCTTCGACCCCATACTCCCAAAGCACCTCCCACAGAATGCCATGAGGGACACAGTCAAATGCCTTCTCCAGGTCCACAAAACACATGTGGACAGGTCGGGCAAACTCCCATGAACCCTCAAGCACCCTGTGGAGGGTATAGAGCTGGTCCAGTGTTCCACTGCCAAGGCGAAAAACTGCATTGTTCCTTCTGGATCCGAGGTGATCAGTCGAATTCTCCTCTCCAGTACCCTAGAATAGACTTTCCCAGGGAGGCTTAGGAGTGTGATCCCCCGAAAACTGGAACACACCCTCCAGTCCCCATTCTTGAAAAGAGGGACCACCACCCTGGTCTGCTAGTCCAGAGGTTCTGTCCCCAGCTGCCACGCAACGCTGCAGAGGCGTGGCAGCAATGACAGCCCTACAACATCCAGAGACTTGAGGTATTCAGGGCAGATCTCATCCACCCCCCGGCGCCTTGCCACTGAGGAGCTTCCGAACTACCTCAGTGACTTCAGCTTGAGTGATGGATGAATCAACCTCTGGGTCCCCAGCTTCTGCCTCCTCTACGGAAGATATGACAGTGGGATTGATGAGGTCCTCGAAGTACTCCTTTCACTGCCCGACAATATCCCCAGTCAAGGTCAACAGCTCCCCACCTCCACTGTAAACAGTGTTGGTGGAGCACTGCTTCCCCCTTCTGAGGTGCCAGATGGTTTGCCAGAATTTCTTCAAGGCCCACCGGTAGTCCTCCTCCATGGCCTCCCCGAACCTCTCCCAGACCAGGGAAGTGACATTCCATGTCCCCATAGCCAAAGTTGTGGTCCAGGGATTGGGTCGTCAGGGCCCCCACACACGACCACCACCCAAATCACAATGCACTGGCCCCTTCTGATCCTTCCTGCAGGTGGTGAGCCTACTGGAAGGTGGGCCCACGTCGCTCCTTCGGGCTGCACCCGGCCGGGTCCCATGGGCAGAGACAAGGCCACCAGACGCTCGCCTGTGAGCCCCAACCCCAGGCCTGGTTCCAGGGTGGGGCCCTGGTGACGCCAATCTGGGCGACGTGAACATCCTTTGTTTTTGCTTCACCATGGGGGGCTTTGGAACCGCTCTTAGTCTAACCCGTCACCTGGGACCTGTTTGCCTTCTGAGACCCTACAAGGGGCATTATGCTCCTGACAACATAGCTCCTAGGATCATTCAGGTACTCAAACCCCTCCACCACGATAATTTTGAACACAGCATGCTTCGCAGCACTGTGTAAATGTGGTCTACATTTTTGAAGTTTAGATTCTTATATGTCACTCACCAACTAGTCCCCCAGCAGAGCCCTGACCTCATTATCATGGGGACCAGTCAGACACTAACCAGTTCCACTTAACTACTTAACACTGAGAGGAAATGCACCAGCAGTAGTTTTCTCTTTCTCCTCTTTCACAGCTTGAGTTATTCTCAGATCAGAGGTTATGAGAACACACTCGGCTTTACTGAACTCATTGAACACAACAGCTCATCACTCTAAATATCAAACAAGTTGTTTCTATTCCATCTTCACAACTGAAGAAAACAAGTGTCGTGACCCTACTGCTCCTCCATTGCACAGTAAACAGCCCAGAGCTGTAGCAGCTCTCCTGTTACAGTAGCAGCAGTAGCAGTTAATTAGCTCAGTCAGGAGGGAGCTGTATTGATCCACCCAGTTAATTGGTTGTTTAACTGTCCGGTCCCACAGGCCTGTTCACCAGCACAGCTACTGTTTCAGGTTGTGTGGGTTTGTAAACGTGTGAGTGTGAGGGTATGCGCAGAAACCACAGGACCCACAATGCACCGGCTGCTCTAACAGTTATAAATACTTTGCTCCACTATTGTGGGCCAGAGTCTCACTTTTTCCTCTTGTTTTATTGCTTCGTTATAACTAGTTTGAGAAGTCAGTGGGTTAAAACAACACCAGAATTCATTCAGGCTCCTTACATGCTGCAGGTCATTAAATTCATATTGTTGTCCAGACTGTCTCCACTGACCTCAGGTCTGCTGCTGAATCTCTCACGTCTCTGTGGGAGTTGTACCTGACCAGCAGAGCTCCTGGTTATTGATTCCTGTAGTCTTAAAAATAAAAACAGCAGAGAACTGGAGCTAAAATCGACTTTTTATAAAAGCTACCTCATCACTCCAGTCCAGATTTATTTTGTCCATATAGACAAGACAAAACAAAACATGACAAATCTATCAGGGATTGACTTGACTCAGTTGTGAATGTTGAAGTTAAAGCATTACAGACTGTGTCCCAACTGTGTCCCAGCGGGATCATCACCTTTTTTGTTTCCCCTGGAAACACTTCTCTTATGTTATTTGCAGTGTCCATGTTGTCAAATTGATAACGATGTTGAAAAATTGAGGATAATAATGTGAGTCTTAAGGTGCAGTGCATTGTGCTCTTAAGGCCACAATGCCAGCGCAACCAACCAATACCAAAGTCTCTCTCCAAGCAAATATGTGACCAGACCAATGATTCCTTATTTTTTTTAGTGAGAACTTGGTCAGTTTTGACATTAGAAAACATTTATGTGCTTTAATAGGACAAAGAGCATAAGAGAGAGGGAGGAAGGGCTCTCTGGGTTTCTTAGATGTGAAATTCAAGGAAATTTCAAGGAATTTCCAGGCACAACTCTGTTACAGTGCTATGAGAATGATAAGGCCTCTATGTTTTTTCTCAACTATATAGGAAATCAAAGACTAGAACCCCAGAAAAATTGAGACCACTAATAGCTATCTAGCGAACATCAGCATCAGCTAACTTAGTCCCCTATTGAGACACAAGATATTATCATATTAAACTGGCTGTAGTGTGATGGGACCAGCTTCATGGATGGGACACAACAGCTCAATTCAAGAAGCTATCTACACTAATGATAGTTAGTTAACACATCTCCAGTTTTTAAACTGTTCAAGAATCAAAACGAAAAAGAGACTGGACGACACGACCAAGTAATGCAGCAATATCAAATTTAATATAGTGAATATAACCAGCCTAAAAGTAACTGATCACACTGACACAGTATGTTGTGTCCACCTTCACCTCGTGGTTAGATATTTATTTTCTTTTTATTTAAATTTATACATATGATTTTTGGGTTGTTGTCCATCCATCCATCCATCCATCTGTTCTTTTCTAGCAGACACAATATCTCTCAGAACATCATCAAATTTCACAAACAGTTTTTAGGACTCACTGCTGAACTTTTTAGATTTTAATGGTTGATGTTTTTGTCCTTGTGAACGTCATAGTTCTCTTCAAAACAGAGGAACATGTCTGAATATTTGACAGGGAGTTGGAGAAAACATTTACTATCCTCTCTAAGCTTGGATCACTAGGGCACAGTGAATGAGATGTCTCAGGGTGGGGATGGACTAACTCAGACACAACATGCTGCGCAACTCAGAGCATCACATTACCAGTAAAGGAGGACAGACAGCAAAGGGAGGGACAGACAGACAGTTCCTCAGAGGCCTAATATCACCTATATCAGATTTTTAACAAAACAAAATATGAAACTGGAGCAGGTGGGATGAAATCTGTTCTATGATTTGTGATGAGTGAATTATTTAGTAGTCTGAAAGCCCCTCCACCTACGGTAAGGCCTATTGCCAGGGAAGGAGTCATGTAAACGCAATCCTGCCCAACCCCTGTGACATAGACCCTGATATGAAGTCATACTGAGCATACTTATCAGGTGCAGAGTCACTGCTATGAGGAACAGCAGCATGTTCAACACTTCATTACTGAAGCAGATGTGTCAAGTTCTCTTATTGTTACAGCCACTCTGATGAGGCAGAGTATTATTCACACAGTGAATAATAGCTAACTACCGTGGTAATGTTGTGGGTCCTGGATCCCAACATTAGCTTCTCACAGACATTTCTGTGTGGAGTTTGCATGTTGTCATGCGACTCTGCCCATTGCCCACTCAGCTGTGAAAAAATGGAGGTGCTCTGGTCAGATCCATTAATTTCATCTGAAAGATCAAAGATCTAAGATCTAAGCTCCGCCTCTCCCCCTGCAACCCTTTGGAGGATATGTGGTGTGGCTAATGGATGGACAGATGAGAAGATCAATACATCTGTCATGTGTGGTTGGACTCTGTACTGGTTCCCTCATGGAGCTGAGGAGATTCCAGGATGTAACTGTATCTGACCCTTTAAAACAGACACTGTCACTGTTAAACTTAAGTTTTTGTCCATGTTAAACTATCACCATATAACAGTTTCAGAAGTAAAAAAACTACTTAGTATGGGAAAAAACAGCTAGAGATGTACACACATTCTCTTCTTCAAAATTATAAAGCCTGGTGATCCCACACAACTCTGAAATCTGTACTTAAAGTCATACCATTTACCCATCAGTGTTTACTTAGATCAGCAGTAACTTATCTAGCATAAGTTACTGCTGATCTAATGTGTTGTCTGTCAGTGGTGGAGGAGCTAGAAATTACAGTACATTGAATTATACCATCATAATCCCAGAGGGATTGAAGCTATGTTTCCCACACAGGAGAGGGTGAGCCTACGACAAATTTCTGACATGTATTTTAGTGAAGTATGAAAGTACACCAGTACCACCAGCAGTACCATCCACAGTACCACTGGTGGCCTACCCCAATCATCATTTGAAAATAGCAAGAAAAGGAAAACAACTTGTTTCCCATCTTTTATAATAAAAAATGGAAAAAGACTATGCAAAACTGTTGATGTTGAAGTTAGAACTATTATTCTGGTTGTAGGAAACCAGGATAGCAGGGACATTAGCTGGAGTGATTCTGGGTCACAATTTGGAGACACAATATATTTGCATCATCAGTTGAATCTAGTTCAACTGGACCTTGTTGTCGTCTTTCAAAGACGTTTCATCTCTCATCCAAGAGACATCTTAAGACAGTGAGTTAACTAATGTGCCACAAGTGAATTTAATTTCCCATCAAGTTGAAGTTTTATTACAGACCTGTAGCTGAGGTGAGCTGACACTGACACAAACTTGGACAGCTAATTTCCCCCTGTGATACCCATAACCATATCCATATTTTCTTCCAGCTCCAGTGTGAGTATTCTCTTCAGACAATATACAGATTGGGGCTGTATGTCTGAATGATTGGTTTTGTGTGTGAGGGGAGTTTTGCTTTCTTAATTTCAATTTCATAATGTTGGGTCAGCAAAGTTGTGGACTCTCCACCTGCTGCTCTACTGAAGGAAACATGAAGAGAACCCGAAGAGAACATTAAGGAAACATGAAGGGTACATGAAGGGAATGTGGAGGGAACATTAGGGTAACATGGACGGAACATGAAGGATACTTAATCAAGTAATTTATTGATTAACTTTATCTCAAATATAAGGAAAGTAATGTCACTGTAAATAAAATATCATGTAACTGAATGTGTGATAAAATATAACAGGTTTTTGTGTTTAACAGTTTGTCAGTGCAAGTTGCTGCTGAACGTCTTTAGAGAGAGAATGATGGTCAGTTGTGAACGCAGCCTGAGGTTGTGTGTTAGTGTGTGTGTGTGTGTGTGTGTGTGTGTGTGTGTGTGTGTGTGTGTAGTGTGTGACAGATGAGCAGAGATGAAAGCTGTGAAATGTGTGTGAGGGATGAAGAACACCACTTCATCAGTCTCAGATATTCTACACTGTTCAATATCATGATGACAAACACCCAAAACATTCAAGATTTGTTAACATTTAACAAATAGGAACATTATTTAAAATAATAAACAACATTTCTTTAACATTACATTAACAGAACCTGTAGGGAATGTTAGCCAATGTTGTGGGAATATTCCCTGCTAGCTGGGTTGTAGCTATAAAAACCTACACATTTGTTGGGTACAGTACATGTCTCCAGAGTAACCACCACACACCGACTGTCTGCTGTCTGCCTTTAAATATTAATGAAACCAGACCTGGGGCTCCTCCCCCCGGTGACCACTGAGTTCTCTGAGACACTCATTCCCTGCCACTCTATACTGAGGGTCACACAAAGTCAGTGTGTGTGTATGTGTCTGTATGTGACACTCAGTAACTCTACACAGTAAGAATCAGAGGTTCAGTTAACACCCATTATGGATTTGGTGTGTGTGTCTCGTTGTACAAAGGTGTGTGTCTTGGCTCTATGTCAGATTTGGGGACCAGATTCCTGAAGGCCAGTGCAGCAGTGCGGTTTACTGAAATATACTAAAGACATATACGAAAGAAATTTGCATTTCATAACATCATTGTTCTTTGTGATGACTCCTGGCTGGATTTGAAAGAGAAGGAATCTATGTTTGTGGGTGCAGAGCTCATCAGACAAAGATCTACATAAGTGCTTCATCATGTCAGTTGCTCTCGAGTTTCTGAGGAGCAGGGAACTTGTGCAGTAAATAAACTGCTACAGCCAGTGGCCACTTTGCTTAGCAAAGCATAAAAACTAGAAAAAGTAATAATCTCTCCCTTCGAGCTGGGTATGAATTGGAATTAATGAGCTCAATATGTTTTATTTTGTTCATTTCAACACAGTCTCATTTCAAAAGAGTCCTGCCACAGTGGTTTGCCTGCACGGCTTCTTGTTTCCCTTGTCGGCTCAATTACAGTGACAGGTCAGAGGATCATAGTGGTTGGCATCAGCCAATTCATTTTTGACAAAGTGTCTCATGATACTTGATTTACCAGCATCAGTGGTTCAGTGAGCATTGAAATTGTTTCATAGCAGATAAATACTATTCAAAACTGTTTGCAAATGTAGCAGGATGACGCATGGCATCAAGTATGTAGAGTGTTTATACAGTTTTTTATACAGAAGTTTATATGTATATAAAACATATTTACATTTATGTATATATATTCAACATTTCAAATACATTTTAATAGTATTTATACTCACTTGGTTCAGTACTTTGTCATTTTTGAAGTATTTTGTTTTTGTTTTCTTAAATTGTGATTAAAATGCTTCATGGGCAGTGTCATCAGTCCCATTCTGTTCATGTTTGATGAGGTGGGAAATGGTTTTGGTAGATCCCCTTTTACTTCTTGACAGAACAGTATGAAAGAGAGGCTCTGATGTGAGACATGCAGATAAGAAGTGAGATTGAACCAAGAAGTGTTGCTTCAGCTTTTCAGGCAGAAGGACCAAATTTGATCTTTGACAGAAAGAAGAAAATGGTACCCTGTCCACTTCCGTGCCAGGACTGCCTGTCAAATGACTTTAGGCTGAAATGGCAGCGTCTTGTTTTGTGGAAGAGAGGGGGTATTGTGTTTTTGCTCCCACTACTTGGTGGCAAAACTATCAACCAATGAAGACAACAGGTCTAAGTTAAGTAAAATGAAATATGAGGTCCAGCACTGTGCAGGTGCAGCATGTCCTCATATGAGGATACAAGGTAGCAATTGTGTTGTTACAGCAGTGGGAGGCAGCAAAACACTTAACTATGCCCAGTCTGCCTGAAACAAGGAGAATTTAGTTAGAGTAAGTTTGAGGTCTGTTTGCTCCTGTTCAGTCCCACTGGTGTTTCTTTGTGTTTCTCAGTCTTGCTGGTATATTGATACCCTTTTGCTTTGTAGTTCAACCACCAGCACCAACCAGCTCTTTGAGTGTGATGTGATAAGATCTTTGCTGCATTATGAGAGGATAGCATATGAGTCAGTCGCCAGGTCTCTTATGAGAAAACTAGATTTTGCAGCAGGGCATTTAAAACATCACCCCATTTTACAAGTGGAAGCGGGAGAAATGCCTCTGGAGGGAGCGTACACCTGAACCCTGGTCATCTGAATCTGTGTTTATGAGACTGTCATTGGCTCACTGCAGCTCAGGATAAAACTCATATATGCTGTATGTGACCCAACCCCCCCCCCAATCCCCTCCACCCCAGGCCCCAATGAATTATGTGTATTATACAAATCAACTGCTAAGGTAGAGTCTGGAGGTTTTAGCTCAGAAATAAACACTAGACTTATACAAAACAAATCCATCTTAATCATCACCTATGGGCTTCTAGTCCTGTGTGGTGGTGACTGTGTCTACAGAGCCCCCTCCTCCTGCCTGTATTTTGGTCTTTTGCTTTGTTTTCTGTGCACGGGGACGTTTCTGGGCGGAGAGTCTGAGTTTTCTCTCCAGCCAATGACAGAGCAGGTGGAGTTCCGTGCAGCACGAGTAGGAGGGCAGCTAGCTGCGCTAGTGGTCCCGGATGCTAACGAATGGTAGCAGCGGGTGCTAGCCGCCATGGCTAACACCCACTAGCTTGACGCTAACTTCTGCTAGCGCTAGCGGCTAGCATCCGCCGTTAGCACCCGCTTCCTAGCTCACCACAATGGCCCTCCTACTCGTTGCAGCATAGCCCTCGAGGCTTCTGTAACCGGTGATGGCCAGGTATCGGCCCACGGCTCCAGCGCTTCACTGAGACTGTATTTCCTGTATTTCCTCCCCCTTACTCTCCAGTCCTGACTGCTGCTGCTGTCAGGGGCAGGAGGCGTGCAAAGTTGAGCCTGAGAGGAGGGGCCCAGTTTGAATGATTTGTTTACAAACGGCAATGGACAAACCCCCAGACTCTACCTTTAATGCTAATAAAATAGTACAAAAGTGAGAGACAGTGAGAATATTAATTCTTAAAGTATTCATAAGACTTGTGTCTGTGTAATAGATGAGGGACCTAATTGTGAATGTACCATCTTTTCCATGTTTCCTGAAGGAAAGACAAATGAGAGACACAGCTGTTGAAAGATGAAGTAACTTTTAATCAGACAGACAGAGAGCCGCCTTAAAAGTTCACCACATCTCAGCTTTTTAAAAAGACAGTATATAAGATGAGAAATTATTGTAATACATAGAATTATGAGTGGAGATGAATATACAACACATTACCCAGAGAGAAAGAGAGAGAGAATGACAGTGACATATAATTGAGTAATGGAGGCTTTAACATACTGAGCTTAAATACTTTGTATGATGCAGGAAAACACTGGAAGGAAAGAAGGAAGGAGAAGAGCGAATGAAGAGCATGAAGAAGAGAAGGAGGAGAAGTATAAATGTGTTGTTCACAGCCAAGAGAAAAAGACCTGTTTCCCTTCTGCCTCAGATAAAGCTTCAGGCTCTGATTAGACAGGAAACACTGGGATCATGTTGGAGGTGTTTCACACACATTACACACCTTGCAGGAAGCTGTCCTCTACTACTGCAGCATGGTTGTGCTGAAGTGTGTTAGCTCTGCTGTTCTCAGGAGACACATGTCCATGACATGTCATGTGACTGCTTGACCATGTTCAGTCTGACTGTGGTCCAATGAATTGTGGGTAAATTAAGGGCATGCTGATGAGCCACATCCAACCACTCATCTCAATTTACTGTACCCTCAGAAGAACATGTTTACTGCAGTTCAACAGAGTGTATAAGTGAAACGATAAAAAGATTAATATGAACTGGACAAGAAAGATCCCTGCTCTCTGTTAAAACTCATTACTTTCTCTTTGTTCTCTCCAGAGAAATGTTAGGAAAACACAATGCATGATCCATGTTCTCCTGTTTTGGTTATTGTTCCTAGGCCTGAGGCAGCCTGGGGATGAGGTGCCTATTGTTTTTGGCTTAAAATGGGTTCATCTTTATTTTTGTGGAACAGTCTGACTAACATTACTCATCTATGAGTAAAAGGGAGTCTAAGACATCTTGAAACGTTCCGCTGGTTATGAACACAGTGGTCAGTGGTTCAGGATCCTGATCAACAGGTTCTCTCCTTCAGTTTTGACAAATGTGTCTGCAGGGAATTAGCTCTAGTGCCAGTAATATCACTTAGTAGTGCTGGAAAGAGTAGAAGCACCAGTGCTTTTTAAAATGATCTTTATTTTATGGTATCATGTCTGCACACAGCAATGACTATGGGTATTATGGCTGAGGTTAATGTATAAGCTGTTTAATGCTTGTGACTTAAAAGAAAGAAAAGAAGTTGCAAGTGTTTGCAAGACTGAAACATCACTATTAAACTATTATAGTGTGAACTTGGTCTTAAATATGATATAAATGGCATGTCTAATATCACTAAACAAAGGGAATCATGGAGAAGAGGTTTTAGTGAGTCTGAACAGTTTAGTTTGTCAGACTGGGTTTTGCTGTTCATTTCTCACTTCCTGTCTACAGAGACTCTTCTGTTCTTCAGGGCTTCCTCCTGCTTACTGCAGCTTTAATAAGAAACTCTGAAAATAACTTGTAACCACTGTAGAGTTTACTGTTTTTACATCACTTAACGTGGCTGCTCCTGTGATGCTGAGTTAACTATTTGTCTGTTTGGTATTAACATTAGACCGAACCCAGTGGCTCGGAGGAGAAACATGAACAGGTTTCAGATCTGAGAAAATCCTGCTAACATTCACTTTTCCTCTTCCCAACAGCCGTGTGCGAATGTTAGGATGAACTGATGTTTAATGTTAAACGTTCTGAATGCAACAAAAGAATACAGATGGTGTTTTGTGCATTGTAGTGCCTGCCTGTCTGAAGTCACTGAACAAAATGTTTAATACATTCCTCATTGAAATTCTGCCTGGATGTGGCTCAGGCAAACATTGTGGGGCTGGTTACAGCTGATTTTAAGCTAATCAATAGTCAAACAGAAGTCTCAGTTCATCTGGGAATGAACCTAATGTTTACTGTGAGTATGTGTATGTATCTATATATTTGGCTAAACTGGAACTTTTATTCAACTCCAAAAACTGGATGATGAACTTCTGATCACACATTTAAAATGTTGTTTTACCGGGAAGCATGAGTAATTAATGTAACACAGAAAAAGAAATCAAATCGGAACAATCGGCGATCCTTAAATGCTCCATTTAAGGATCTCTCTTATCATCTCACGGATCAACACAGGAGGAGAGAGTGGGACCTTTAAAGACACTGGGAAATGGTCGATGTTTGGAGGGATGAATAATGAGCATGCACAGTTGACTGATTCCTACAAGATAGCAGAAGCAAAACAATCTGCACAAAGGGCTGACGCCCTCAGAAAAAAACAATGTTTGAACCTAAGCTCTTCTTTACATTCAGAGAATATGAGCCCACAGCTGGCCCAGCCTTTAGGTAATATTTGCGTTGTCAGTGCTGTGTGAGACTAATAAAAATTGACTCAAACACTTCTATTCTAGTGTATAATGCAAGGCAGATTTTTGCTTCACATTCACTCTGGACATGTATTAGGGAACACACAGTAATGGCCTGCCATAAAGCAAGGCTGTCAGCACTCTGGACCACAAACATAATTCAGTTTTCTAAGCCATGGACACGGACAGAGCTGCACCTGTGAATATGCAGAGCAAGGCTCTAACAAAGCTGCTACTCCCAAGCTTCCAGCAGACCACACATACACATCACTTCCTGGAGGTCGTTCAGATGAAAAAAAAGATGCAGTGTGTGAGCCACAAACTACTGATCCACATTGTCTGTGTTTCTTTTTTCTGTCATGTGACAAGAAGCTGTGAGATGTTGCACATACGTTTCTGCAGTTCACACCAGTTTCCTGTTCCAGCTAAAACTCTGTATTCATGAATATGCATAGCTATGGGATATAATCATTTCATGTGGTTACAGTTAAACTAAAACACACACACCTATAATTACAGTTGTGATGGTATCATACAGAGGACAGAGGCGCGTTAACGTTCAGGGCGAACGCTCTGACACAAGCACCTCTGATAAAGTTAAACCCAAGGCTGCGCACAGGTGTTAGCAGATTAACTTGTCTCACTTGCCCAGGTATTTGCATTTGTCTAATCCTCCTATGTTTTACAGTTCCACTTCAACTTTGATTCAAGGACAATTCAGAAGTTCAGATGTTTTAGCACAAAGGTGCTTTTAAGAAACTAGTAGTTCCACATTCAGATATATGACAAACTGACCAAGCTAAACCACCCTCGGTGTTTTCACACACCCATGACTATCACTGAGAACACAAGCTGATGGTTTCTGTTAATGAACAAAGCAAGATTTTACAGTTTAGTTATGTGAACCAACCATGAACTAGACTCTGTTAACATGACGCATGTGCAGTGAAATGAAATCATCAGAGAATTATAGTGAAAAAAAAAGATGTGCTCTCAGGTGAGAGGGTGAATGTGTGAGCTAGGCCAACTGT
The DNA here is from genome assembly GCA_021432705.1 of Caranx ignobilis. Lineage (NCBI taxonomy): Eukaryota > Metazoa > Chordata > Actinopteri > Carangiformes > Carangidae > Caranx > Caranx ignobilis. The sequence continues at coordinate 67,031,688 of MU269990.1, read as the reverse complement.
TTAGCCCTGCTTCCACTCTTAATGCTAAACTAAAGACAACATAAGCGGACACACACAAAGAGATGACTGGACTCTAAATTAATTGATGACAACAGAAGTGAAATAATAAAATGTTGAACTGTTCCTTTAAGAGTGAAGCTTGTTTCTGCTCCTCGATGAGCAGCTTCAGCTCATCTCTACATCGTCCTGACATCACCATTGGATGATTAACACAAAGTACAATCAACTGAAATCATTTAAATGTATATTATTACATTTTATGACCAAATAACAACAGTATAGCACAATGGAAAGAAAGATTATAAAAATGATCTATCTTTCACGCAACTGTATAACAACACGTCAAGAAGCTAAAAATAATCACTTAATTAAAGGAAATAAGTTAACATATCGCAGGATGTAGATTTACAGTATTTACATTCTTTAACACGATGTTTGTGACAGTGACTGGTGGCTCTGTCGCCGTCCTCTCAGCTCAGACTTCCTATCGCCATGAAGCCGTAGCTCAGTTGTGTCCGGGACCTGATGTCAGAGTGAAACCACGTGAAACTCACAACACAAAAGATGTCTTTATAGGCTCCTCTTGACCAGATGTTTGTCATCAGTTTATTGTCTCCCCAGTGGCAAAATATTCCAATGGCTTTGGAGCATGGCAGAGGTCCACTCTGTGATTTAAAGTAAAAATAAATTAAAAATATATAGAATATGTATATATATTTATTTTCAAAAAAAAAACAAAACAAAAAAAAAAAACTAATATGTAACTTCACCTTGGATAAGTTCTACCTTCTCATTGAGCTGCAACAGTACAAAAAGAGATTTTTTTCTGGTCATTTTTATCCCTTCCCACAGAGAAAGAGTAAAAATGTCTTTTTCAATTATTTTTCTTGTGTTGAGCATTTTCTTTTTGCAATTTATATTGTTTGTGTTGCACGTGGGTTTGTTTGTCAATAAAATGAAGAGTTTACAGCTAGTGTACATAAGCAGGTAAACAAAATGTAAAAGTGCTCTTATTTTGAAAGACTAATGTTTTTTTTGTTTTTTTTTATGTGTAAAGTTCCCAGTGTTTAGAAAGAAGTAGGAGGCACTTAGGTCCATCTCTGTGGCAATACGCAGTCACTCATGCTCCCAGGCTCAATGTTGGAAGACCTGGTCAGGTTCTTGAGGGAGTGAACAGCCAATTAGGTCGACATGAGACTGGGACTGGAGAGGAGATCCACAGATGAAGAGAGAAGAGTGTTGACACTGGGCGAGTGGCTGCTCCTCATGTTTGATTGCTCTTCACAGTCCTTTCCAAGAAGCAAAAGGTTCTGCAGCTGATCACATGACCACTCCCTTTACATTATGCCAGAACTGTTTGGTCCCGCTCTCACTTCTTATCTACTGTCTGGTCATTTTCCTGACTATTGTGGTCAGTCACATGGCTACTGCTAGATTCAGGAGTCATCATGGCAACGGTTAATTTCCTTTTGCCTTGGTTTTACAAAGAACCAATCATGACAGATTATGGTCCATCAGTCACAGGTAACAGTATCACACCTGAAACAGACAGATTTAATTCACAGATGCGTTTCGTTCTTCAAAGCCGAGACTTATCATCACTTTATGAAGATGTTCCTCCTCGTCTGTCATAATACAAGATGGTTCAGTCTGGACACTGACATTAACTGTCACAAGGTGAAGAGACTAGCCTGGATAAGAGATTGTGATACACACATCCATTTAAAATGCACACAGATTTCTGTAGGTTCCTCAAGTCTAGGACGGTTCACCGTGTGACTGTCATGTCATCTGGGCAAAAATACCATTCACATAAGGCCAAGAAGGGGAGACTGCGCTGATATCAGATTTGTGAAACCTGACTTACTGAGGGACACCGATAAAAACCGACAGGGCGAGACTGATCCTGGACAAGTCGAGCCAACCTCCACCAGAACTGATCTGGCTTCATCTAAACCAAAGCTGGACTGATCTTGAGAATTGAAATGAGGATGGAGGTTAGACAATGACAGTACTTAAACCAAACTATACCTGACCAGTACAACCAGGTTCATCCAGATCAGTCCAGCCTGATGCCATCATTACTACATAGTCATGTCTTTATTCACACAGCCCTGTTTAGTTCATTCGGAAATAGGAAAAGGCTTGACCACACAAACCCAAACCCAGACCTGTAGATGAGTTCTCATTCATGTCATCCATGATTATACTCTAAAAGTAATGCAATCTAACTCCAGCCATCGCAACACGTAGCACGCCACTTCAGTTAGGTCATTTCAAATGTCAGGCAGTCGGATGCAATGTAGAGTACGGTCCTAATCATGATTCACATCACAGACTATGATGTCGCTCCAGGTAAGACTTTGACTCCAAGGCTCAATTTCCCTCTGATCCAGTCAACTATTTTCTATTCCAGTCATGGTCCAGTCCTAAACTACTTTGTCTTTCCTTCCATGTCTATCCCAGTATGTCCAGGTAGACCGGTGTGGCTTTCATCAGAGTGAACAGCATCTTCTGAATGTCCTTGATATTGAGTCGCTGCTGCGGTTCCCTCTGCCAGCAGCCCAGCATAAGGTCATAGACCTCCTTGGGACACAGCCGGGGACGCTCCAGTACCCTGCCCTGAGTAATGCACTCTATCACCTGGGAAGACAGAAAGACAGAGTTAACAGCTTGTGTCGTATTGTGATGTTGAAGAAAAGTTTTCTTCATGCAAGTATACGCTACATGACACTGTAACACAGGCAGAAGAGAGTGTCTGTTCATTTGCTCTATGAGTCAAACCTGATCAAAGACAGTGGACTTGAAGGTGACCCAGTAAGTCACAAAGTAAAACACATTTGATAACAAATCAACACTGTGAATGATTGCTATTTCCACCTAAACATCACCAAACTCAAATCATTCCTGTCTTGATTCTAATGCAATGCTTTCATTTCCTCTGCTGCAGTGCCCTCTATTAGAGTGTTACCCAGTTCACCTTGTCTTGACTACAGCTTGTGCAAAATGCTGCAGCCAGAGAGATAGCATCACACCTATACTTGCTTGTTTTTAATGGTCTGACTCCCTGAGGATCTGAATGTGCCTTGGGTGAGGCTAAGAGGAAAGGGTGATTGCGCTATTGCAGTAGCTGAAAACCCCAAATCACACCATTAGTTTACTGTTACTGTTGTTAATAAAGATCAAGTCAAGTCTCATCACAAATTTGACTTTCGCAGAATATTTAAAAAGAGCACAGCCGAAAACTACAATCACTTCCAGGTGGTCGTTGGCCTCTACCACTCACACGAGTTTCAGGTTAGGGCAGGAGTATACTTCATAAAACTATCCTTGTAGTCAATTGATCCTCTGAACCTTTAACTGATATTTTGCATCATAACTTCACGTTATAAATTACAACACAGGATAACTGCAGTGAAAACCACTCACTGCTTTGATCTTTTCTTATCAAGTGAGACTTGTATTTGTTGCTGTTTGTTATGTGTCATCTTGTTATGTGTGTTTTTTTTCACAGGGCTTCATTCTCCTCTGCTTTCCCCTGTGTCAGTGATTTTAAAAAGACACCTCTCAGAGGAATATATCTTTCCTTTAATCTGCAGAATCTTATTCTTGATATTTATTGGAACAGAGTTTCATATAGTTTAGTGATTTCTCTGTGTGTTGTGATCTGCTGCTTTCATTTATACCACTTCTTCAGCTGTTTCTCTCTCAGGATAACAAAGTAACATCTTATTCATTGTTTCCCCACAGAGGGAGGCAGCGCATCCACACAACACACAATAACATCTGAGCATCAGTCCTAAGCAGTGAAGGGTATTAAGGATTACTGTGTGTGGCTGTGAGAGCAGAGCAGGGGACAAAACTACTGTACAGTCTATGAGATGAAAGCAGGGATGGCCTTTTGTTGACCTGAGTCGGGTTAAATATCTTAGCTGTACAGAGCAGCTTCATGACCTTAGTGTTAAAGAATTGAGATTGACACCCAGGATACAGGCCTCTGTATGTGAGGACATACAGATCCAAAACAGGACTTTAATCAGACTTCAGACACAGTGGACCCCTAAGACTTTGTGGTCCACTGTGTCAAAGCTGAGCTGAGACCAAAGAAAACTAAGAGCACAATGTTTATTTATATTTAATTCTCATTTGACCTGGTAATGAATCTCCTTAATACCAAAACATCCTACGGGGAAGACAAGGCCAGTGCACAATCAGGTTCACATGCAGGTCTGGGAGCCTTAAGGTGCTTGTGAACATAATAGCCTTTGTTCATCCATCCATTAGCTACACCTCTTATTACACCTTTAGGGTCACTTGGGGGCCAGAGCCAATCCCAGTTGACATTGGGCGAGGGCAGAGTACACACCAATCTATCACAGAGCTGACATGTACTGTAGAGACAAACAACCACTCATGCTCACAGTAACACCTATGGGCACTTTGGAATTGCCAGTTAACCTAATATGCAGGTTGTTGGGCTGTGGAAGCTGGGGTACTAGCGAGAACCCCCACAGGCACAGGGAGAACCCAGAACCCACTCAGAAGAGCTGCAATAGCCTTTTTGCTCCACTTAATTACTGTAGTTGTGCCACTTTGTCAAGATTATACTAATGACTTTAATAACTGTGATGTTACAAAACATCAACGCCACTGGAAAGATGTTTTATTAGCTTTAATTTGAGGGATACTAGATCCCTAATCCTTAATGAACCAGAGCTGAAAAGACTCAAAGAGCTTAAAATAGAAAATCTCCATCAAAATGAAATAATCCTGGAACCACAAGTTCTTAAGACACTGTTACCAGAGTCCAATGTGTGGAGTACGAATTGAAACTCTTCTTCATGTCATTATATGAAGTGATGTTGTACCTCATTGTTGGCGAGCTGGAACCAGGGCTGTTTGCCATAGGTGAAGATCTCCCACAGAATGACCCCGAAGCTCCACACGTCACTCTCAGTGGTGAACTTCCTGTACATGATGCTCTCTGGAGGCATCCAGCGAATAGGCAGCATAGTGTGGCCTCCCACCTGAAAACACACACACAAACATTACAACAACAATCCCAGATTTAGGAATGAGGATTCAAAATATAAACTAATTTTCCAAACTGTCAATGTCAATGTAACACAGTGTGGGGTTTTCCACAGAAACAAGTGTACAAGATGTCTCCAGATATATCAGGCTATTGATCATCAGCTTCTCCTGATTATAGCTGATGATGGTGACCACAGTGTTCATCATGTCTGCTCTGACTCCATCAGGACACTGGCTGCTGTGGTTTCCACAGACAGTGAGTACACAGAAGGTTGGAGGACATCATGCATATGTCATGTGGTTTCTAGTTTTTTTTTTTTTCAATATCTTTCAAGCATTAGTCAAATCTGAAGCCACCTTTTCAAAATACTTGTGGTCTGCATTACTAACCTGCATCCTGGCCAAGCAGTTCATCTTAAACCACTGAATTACTTCATACATTTCTCAAAATGCTGATAGACCCTGCCTTTCCAACACTGCAGTAAAGCTGAAGGGAAAAAAAAAAACAGCCTCACTTAGGGTATTAGGAAGATGTGGTGGAGGTTTAACCAGCTCTGCGAGTTGAGACTTGGGCAAGAGACATGAGAAGATGAGGATGTTATTAATTTAAATTCCATCAGCAAGGAGATTGAGGACGATGGCGAGGATGCCATTCGTCCTCCTTCCTTCCTCAGGCATTGTGGCCCAGCTCAGCCCTCACACGCCCTGCAAGGCAGCAGCCAGGTTGGCTATCGACTGTCGTGCATCACAAGATGATCATTTAAATGTATGCCTCTGGGCATAATAGAAACTATTTAGAACACAAGGTTAACATCCACACAGCTGTTGTATGACGGCAACATGTGAAGTTAGAGGCACTGTGTCTCCTCAGTGCTCAGATCCAGTTGTGTTATGCTTTCTGCTGAATTTATTGGATCATGATGAGGCTTTTTCCACCATTAAAGTCTAGTCATGTGGGTTTTAGTGATGTAACAATTGGTCAATATCCCTTCATAGGCTCGTGAAGGGAGCTTGCGGTCTGCAGCCTATGTGTAAACCTTTGGTTCCTTTGTGGGATCTGCCCACTGCATTGGAGGCAATCTCGGGTTTGCTTTTTGAGGACTGTGCTGACTTGAAGGTGCTTGACAGTGCTTCAGGCTGTCCTGTCGCTGACTTTAACATCAGCCAAAGGGATATGTGACATACAGGCTTTGTCTCTGCTCACATCCTGTTTATATTTTTCTCCTGGTTATGGGAAAGTGATGTTGTGCTCTAACCTTTCTTATGTGCCCAAAGTTAGTGTGCCATCTCATGGTTGCCATACATTGGAGCTGCTTGCTTTCGAACCCCTGACTTCTGCCGAGGAAAGTGATAGGTGGCTTAATGTATTCTGTCCTGTTCGGGCCTATTTTGACAGAACTAAGGGGTTTATGAGGAGTAAACATGTTGTCACCTTCTCACAGAGTGTCTGTTGCTCTGGGTAGTGGAAGCAATAATCTTGGCATGTAAGAGTAGGGAGTTACAGCCTGCAGAGGGCCCTCAAGCTCATTCCACTGGGGGAATGCCCCCCTCATGGGACTTGTTTAAGGGTGTTTTTGTGAGGTATATCTGTGCACTTGCTCGTTGGGCGTCCCCACACACTTTCACTGTTACCGCCAGTATGAGACACGGCCTTCATTAAAGTAAAAGAAACCAGACAGTAAAACTAAAAGAGCCTGGGATAGTACTGCATTCATGAATTATGGAAGCAGGATTATATCTCCAGTGGAAACAACAGGTGGAGCTGGAACAAGTTTTAATATGCAGGAAAGGTGATTCAGAACAGGTTTACATCCACCTGTGGCTGACTGCATTTGCATGTGAAAATGTATAAACCAGAACAATACACGTGTGCACGCATGCGCACGCACGCACGCATGCGCATGCACGCACGCACGCACGCACACACACACACAAGTATGATCCTCTCTACATTCTATGGCCCTGATGTTTAATTCTCATAGTTACAGTTGTTGTGTATCAAGTGCTTAACAAAGAAGACACAGTAAACCAGGGTAAAGATACAGCTCTGTTATCACACTTTAAGACTAAAACCAGCAATCATTTCCTCAAATGATATTTAGCACTTAATTTCATGAAAGTTGATTCATTTTTCAGGGTAAGATGTGAAATGTCAGTAAATGTTGAAAAATGCAGTGAGAGACTGTAAATAAAGATGGATGCAGCCTCTGTGATGTCATCAGGTCTCTAAAGAGCAGTTTTCAGGTTTCGATTGCTTCCTCATCTCCATCTTGGCAGAGCCTGACTCTGCCCCAAACTCCAGCTGACCCAAAAATAAGGAGGGGTTTTTGTGGAGCCATAAACTAAGGTGTATGTCAAGTTGTGGCAAACACATACTCACTCACATTCACATACCACTCAAACGAATGAAGTGTAGATCACAAGTGTATCATCAGGGTGCCTTTATCTTCATCTTTCTAAGTGCTTTCTTTGGATTTCTTACAAATCGAATGACAGTTTATGTTAGAAAGAGAAAAGACTAAGGCAGGTCACCAACAGTAATGATTTCTCATAGGCAGTTAAATTACAGTTATTAGTGCTTATTGAATGTCGAATAAAAAGCCTAATTCATGATGGAGACATTTCTGGGGGAAAGTAGGGCAGGAGGAAGAATGGGTTCAAACAGCAGAGGTAGAGTAATGATGGCGGAGGAAGAGGCCCGAAGGACAATTTGTCAGCCACACACTGGAGGTCATTCATCATGTGAGTCATGATTAGAAGCCACATATTTGACTGAATTAGTCAAGCTGCCTTCTGATTTTACAGCTGTCATAGAGGAGAAGAGCACAGAGGAATAATGATTCACTGTCTGACCCCCCAGTATCCTGTAACAGAGAGGATCTGCTGTATGTTAGACCTCTGTCAGCCACATGGGGTTTTTTATTAATCGTTATTATTGATACCAGTCGTAATCAGATGTCAAATATTGTGTGTGAGTGAGTGAGTGTGTGTGTAAGAGAGAGAGAGAGAGAGAGAGAGAGAGAGAGAGAGAGAGAGAGAGAGAGAGAGCTTTTCAGTTTCAGTAATGAAGTTTTATAAACTGTCCACTGTTACATCAGCTGTCAGTTATTTCTCAAACCAGATAGAATTTTGTGACTTTAATCATGATAACTCCTGTCAAAAACGTCATACCCTCTGTGATCATGTGTCTGTGTTTTGGTTTCCTGACAGAAGCTCATAGGATTTTAGTCGTCAGATGTCTGGATCTTAAGTCCATCGGAGAAACGAGCTGAGTAAATGTTGGACAGCTCAGCTCCCAGCTGCTGTAGACGTCCTGTCCTGTGTCCACTGAAGAGTGTCAGTGAATCTCTGAGTTTTAGAGTAAGTAATGAATTAATTAATATTAAGGTAATGGTAGTGAAGACCGCAACTCCCATGATCTCTTTCATGATGTCACCCAACACTTGTCACCCAAGACTATGTGTGTCCGCTGTCCATAATATTATACATCAGTTTCTCAGACTCTGACAGTGTCAGCCTGACACATTAAATATACAACACATCTATCACAACAACATGAAGCTGCATTATAGTGGAGAAAAACTAAGCCAGGGATAAAAACAAACTGAGTGAAACTGACCCAGTGAACAGGCCGGTGCTGACACATGTTAGAATTAAATAGAGTCAGTGAGGCCTCTGTGCTGCCCTGCTGAGACGCCAGAGCAGCCATTAAAATGAAACCAGTCCACAGAAGCTACTTAGGATGATGGGACTCAGTGGAGTCACTGACATTTACTGCCAAACACAAATTATTTCCCACCATGACGATTACAAAGCAGAGTCTCCTGAAAATCATCAGCTATGAAGACTGGTAAATGAACAGCTGTTAATGCGAACGTTAGCAGTGTAGCAGTAGCAAAACTCAACGGCTCCTTTAAACTTGCTCAGGTACTATGCAGATGCTGACAACAAACTGTAAACTAGGTCAGGTCCTGAATCCACTGTGGTTTGTTTGCATGGAAAATAAAAGAAGTGGTAGTAATGCTTGTAATATTTCATCAAGATAGATGAATAAACAACTCTTCATGTTGATGCTGGCTATGTAACAACAGTAAAACGTAGCTGTAGCTTAGCTTCCTCAGTATATTGCAGTTAGTAGTTAGCAGTGGCCACCTTATTTCTGTATGTGGATTATTCTCTGTAGGTTAGAAGAAGCAATACAAGGAGTGAGGGTAAGACGAACACACTCCCCTGTCAGCCACAGGGTTTATTGAGTTACTGAGACATACTGTATAATGTAACTTAATAATCTGTTTTATGGAAATGAATGTAGAAATACATGCTCTCACCCTGTAATAATCTGTGCTGTAGATGTCTCTCGACATGCCAAAGTCTCCGATTTTCACCAGTAGACCGTTCCCCACCAGGCAGTTCCTGGTCGCCAGGTCACGGTGAACAAAGTGTTGAGATGCCAAGTAGATCATCCCAGCTGCGATCTGACTGGCTATGTGAAGCATCTGGGACAGACCCAGCTCCCCATTGGTCTGCAGAGGTTGTCCGTCCACCAGGATCATGGCATCTGGCCCGTGGGCTCTGAGGAGGAAGTCACAGAGTCAGCGAGACCCTCAGGAAATATCTGTGATCATCAAACAATCCCAACAGCAGTCAGTGTGATGTAACCTGATGTTTCTGATTCACAGCAAAGAGCCATACAGCTGATTTTACATGCTGAAGCCCATTAAATCTAAACTGTATTAATTCCTGTCAAGGTTTCCTGGACCAATGGTTTTCAAACTGTTTGGTCACAGACCCCAAACTGACACAAATTGCACTACAGATGCCCATCTGGTAAGATGTTGCAAAGAGAGTGTTTGAAAACCATGAACAACACAGTCGTACGTCAGTCTTTGTGTTACTCATGGACTAATAGATTAAATTAATGATTCCCCTTTTCCTGCAGACCCTCAGGAACCCCCTAAAAGACCTCTGTTGGTCTGGTCTCAGTGGGTCAATACAAAATTTATGACATCAAGTAGCAAAAGAGTTAATTCTAGACAGTGATGCTTACTTTTACAGGAAGTAGTTAGATCCATTACTGAAGTAAAATATGTTCATAAAACATACATGAATGTAAAACCCTCAAGTAGCAAACTGTAGTTTAAGTATTGAAGTAAAGTTCTGGTCGGGTTCCTCTGATCACGTTTGAAAAGAAGTGATGCAGTGAAGTGGAAGCTAGTGTGTGTGTGTGTGTGTGTGTGTGTGTGTGTGTGTGCGCGTGTGTATGCGTGCATGCATGCATGTGTGTGTGTCTGCGTGCGTGCGTGTTTTTGAGTGTGTGTGGAGGGCACTGGGTGCTGGCAAAATTAGCAGTGTGTCCTGGATGAATTGATGCCAGCACTTTAATGGAAACACAATTACTGGGCTGAAATTAGCATCCAAGGCACAGAGAGAGCCACTGAAACACTGTCCCATACAAGCATACATACACACACACACACACACACACGCACACACACACACACACAGAGTCATACATCAACACTGGCAGACTTCACTTCCTGGCGACGGACTAAGTACCAATGTTCTATTCTGCAGAGCAAAGCATCCTGGGAGAAAATAACATCTAATCACAGTAGACATAATGCAGCTCATTAGTTTACCAACCACAATTTACAATTTAGGTATTCAGCTTGTGCTTTCATCCAGAGCAGGAAGTAAGCAGGTAGAGGGAGCTGCATGAGTGAGGCGACAAGCTCAGGAACAACTTCAGTCTCAACAACAGTTTCCAAATCTCTGCTCTGTATGTTCATTCACTGTTATTTATGTTTGGTGAAGCTGAGTTAACTTTGAATCACAGTGACATAATGATTACTGGCTGGACTTTGAGACTAACTGCAGGTCACTTAATGTTTTTCAGTAAAGAATCCACATGAATGCATGAACTAGATTTAGCCTAATACATTCTTCAGGGGAACAGATGCAAGTCAAACAGAGAATTGGGTCTGGTTAAATACTGAAGAAGTAAACATGTTCTCACTGTCACCACTTTTTCTTCTTTTCCTTTGATCAAGTTCTTTGAGTTGTTAAGCATGAGCATAATCATATATTAATAAAACAATAATCAATGTTTTACTCAAATTGACTTTTATTGGGGAGGAGTGAAGACAGGGCTGAGTGGTATTTTCAAGTTGTATAACCACACTGACACCTGACATGGAGTGCTTCCTTTGTAAGTTAATCACCACAGGCTGCACGTCAGGGAGGCGGTGTCACTACAGATCAAAGGACAGGAGCAGACCATCCATCTATTGTCTATACTGCTTACTTTGTCATTATACAGAGAAGTTAAAAAGTCTGAACAGCTAACCCATACGATCAGCTTCCACCACTGCGTCTACTGGTGTTCAGGGTCTCTCTCCTCCCACACCCTCCACCTTTACCTTCTGTGCACCATGAAGACATCCACAGGTCTCACAGAAATCCTACTGTCTGAGCAACTGTTGTAACTCCAGCTCAGACACCCAAGGACTCAGAGAAACTTTAGCATATCCAATCTTTATTACAGTAAGAAATTAGTTCAATGGTGACTTATGTGATCATACTTTATTATTATTCAGTCATTTAATTTAAAAAGCTCCAGTCTGGTGTTCACAGTACAGAAACTGCACTTCCAGATGTCTTAAAGGAGACAGGGATGAATTTAGTGGTTGCTCTACTTTTTTGGTTTGTTGGCCCTCCTTGTAGAGATGGCATTTCAAATCCAGCCATAGATCTTTTATACAAAGTTGACATTTTTTGCCTTGAGGGTGGTGCAACATGGAGCCTCTTTCATTTTGATCATTCTTCCATGTATGTGGAAGTCTGGAAAAGGTCAAAACACAGGTGGTGACACCACTTCTCCCAACACAGACTGATTTATACCAGAAAGGTGTCGTTTTTCTTTATCCTGACACCATGACGTGGCTACAGCAGGTCTGTGCTGTGAGACTCAGCTCTGGTCATACTTTTATTTAAGGCTGACTGTATGTTACATCGCGCTCTCTACACAGCTCCCTGTGTCAGCCTGTCACTCTCTCAGACAGGCTCATTCATCAATCACTATATAACACTCTCGCATGGCACATGACATGGCCATAACAAGGCTCTCACAGTAAGACACACTGACTGTGGTGATGCCAGAGCGGAGTCTGTCATTTATATATTATATTTATAACAGGCAGCTCACTAAGGATATTCTTTCCTAAACAGTCTGGCACCTGTTAGCAGGGGCTTCAGCTTTACAGGGGGAGGTAGGAGTGCAGGGAGAAGGGGCTTTACAAACAGGTGGAGGTAGAACAAGCTAACACAGTGCTCTTTACCACCCGTGTCTGACAGCTCAGGCCAACCTGCACAGTTTCTGTCCACTTCACTTATTCATGAGAGCAAAGGTATTTTTTCTCTTCAAAATACTAGTCTGAAATACAGGTCTGAAAAACAGTCGACAGAAGTCAAAGGAAGTCAGGTCGATACAGCAAACAGTTAAGTGGGAGCGGGAAACTCCCTGAGAGTCACTCTACTTGCCTAACTAACCCTATTTTTTTAAATAATATGATCATTCCACTAGTTTTAGTAACCAATTGCTAGTTTATAGATGGGAGAGTAGACAGTCTTAATGAGCAGCATCATCTAATGGTCAGTATTCTTCAGATTTTGTACAGATTTTCACTGTAAAAATTCAAAATGAGCTCATGCGCACCTCTAAGAAATCTTATCTACAGCTGCGTAGGAAAAAGTAGAGTAGATCAAAAACAGAAGAAAGATTCCCACACACTGTGAACTTGCATGAGGACTTTAAATCCTGGACAGAGCAATGTTTCAGTCACTGTGAAACAGTAAACTGTCACAACTTTCATGTTCATTGCACAGACCTATGTAAAGATGCAGCACCGATCGAGAATATGTGTCCAGATCTGGCTGTATGTGTTGCATAAACTTGCGTTTCAAACTTAAAGAACCACTTTGCATGAATTGGGAAACAATGGTCAGTAATATAATCTGTGAGTACAGAGGAAGGACCCACAGGAAATGCTGGTTTGTGCTGGTTTGACACCATGACCTGCTGTCTGTTTGCTGGACTCACCTCAGGAACTTGTTGAGGTCTCCATGCTTCATGTACTCAAAGACCATGATGAGAGGGTCTCCGTCCACACACACACCATAGAACTTGACTATGTGCTCATGCTGGAGGTTGGTGAGCAGCTCAGCCTCACGTTGGAAATCCTTCCTGGCCGCAAGAGTGGGGTCCTTCAGAGTCTGGAAAGGAAGAAGCAGAGAGAGATTACTTGACGAAATCATGGACCAATTAAGAGTTATGGTACACTGTGGGAGCCATGGTGATGGCCGCCCTTCCTGTATCTTTCCTAAAGTGGTACTCTGCAGTAGCCATCCCTCCTCTATTGAAGAAACAAAACAGGGACTGATTTATTCTTACATCACTAACACTGCATGTCACTGTTAATGTGGAATAGACAGAAACAGAGGCACAAGGAAGCTGGGGTGGTAATGATAGAATAAAGCAAATTTAAAATAAAGACAGAGGAAATAAAAAACACAATCAAGTTTCTTAGATGTGAATTTCTTAATAAACTCAAGTGTCTTAAAAAGCTCTTGATTGTAACTTGCTTCAGAAGCTTTTTTTTTTTTTAAATCTACATATCATGTCAGCATACAGCCGTGGATCCTCCCACACAAATAAACTGCATGACATCCCATGATGCTCTGTGGCAGGTATAGAAATACTGATCAGGTCCAGCTGTATCAAGAGAAAAAAAGCTCTTCGTGACTTTAAAGAGGGTTCATTGTTGGAGCTTCAGTCACATAGATGCTCATCTGCTGTTTCCATAGTAACATAGAAACTGAAGTGGCATTTGCATTTTGATCTATGGAAGAGAGGATGGTAGTGATCCTTGTGTATAAGTGAGATATTTAAGAAGACCAGGGGACAGACTTAACAATCTGACTGGTCTCAGTTCAGAGGAGTAGAAACCTAAGACTCTTGTCTATAGCCAGACATAGATCTATTCTCCACAGGTTGGTGAGATAGTATGAAAACAGTACACTGCAGACAAAAAGGTCATTACTGATTGCCTACGAGTGAGAATGTCATGGCACACAGCGCTCTCCACCACCATCATCAAAACACCACACGGGGGGCGCTCTTGGAGCAGTGAAGCTGCTCTGAAGACATGTTGTGGTGGGCTAACACCATGTCACCCACTGCTGCTATGTTGTTTTTCCTATAAGTTGTCACTCATTTGTGTAGTTTACTTTGATTACATGTTCATGCCTCTTTGAATCATCTCCTCTAAATCGCCTTTTCCATCTGGCTGTAACAGATGATACCCAACACCAGAGAACCAACCAAACTAACCATGACAGACAAGAAATTGAAATGAAATGAAAGTGAACTGAAAAACACAGAGTAGATTGTGCATTTCATTTCTCAGAGCTTGACAGGACAGAAAATGAAACTGAAGCTGGAGCATGTTTCACTGACACAGCAGAAACACTAGCGGAGCCACATGTCTGTACTGTATTTGTCTTAATATTTCTTCAAGACAGTTGAGTAAACAACCATTAATGAAAACCATCACCTACGCATCAATTGTAAAAGCTTACCTCCTTTAAAGGAAAATTGTGTTAGACTGATGATGCAGGATGCAGATCAGCACCAGTGGAGGGAGGATTGAACAGAATAGGTCTATGTGTCTTTGCACTGATGCAGAGTAAACACAAACATGTTTACTCTTTCCTCCTCCTCTATCCTGATCCCTTCGCTTCATTGTCACTCTGCTTTTTTCTCCTTAACACTTCAGTAAGTTCGGCTTTCTTTCAAAACACACAGAGATTGTCGGGATGAGAGCGGACTGAGACAAACACAACATCATGCATGGCACAGGCAGGATGAGCAATCTGACAGAGGACAGCACACAGTCTATTCTCCATCAGTGAATAACAATAATGGGCTGAAACGCTTCGATTACCGTTAATAGCTTCACTGGATGTCCTGCTGCCATGGTTACCTTGTTACCTTCTCTTTCATCTGCCTCACCTGTCTTCTCTCTCCATCTCAGACCTCTAAGTCCTCTGCTCATATAATATTCATACTCCTAGCTGGTGTCTTCTGTAATGGACTTTCACGCTATTAAGTCAAACCGTAAAACCATTTTCATTACACTTGGGTTCAATTTTAATAAATCAGTGTTATTTTATTGATATGCAGTGGATTTGTGAAGCAAAGAGAAACACGTTGGAGATAATCAGTATGTAGAGGATGGAACTGATTTTTTAGCTAACATTTAGAATTCAGTTAATGAAAACATGTTGAGGTCACTCATATTAAAAGTATCTCTGTATCAACGACTGGAGAAAATGTACACATCCAAAGAAGAGCAACTCACAACCATGAGGAATGACTCTATAGTCCCCTCCAAAACTAGTGGAAGAGTGAAGCCAACTGATGTAACCAAACTGATCTGGAGATCCCTCTTCATGCAGCAAGATAATGACCCAAGGGTGGAAGGTTTTAGACTGCAGTCAAGTCAATCTCCAGACTTAAACCCTGTTAAGAATGAATTTTATCCCCCCCCACCAAAAAAAAAACAAAAAAAGAAACGGAGGCTGTAGTTAAAGCCTGGAAAAGCATCATAAAAGTTAAAATTCAAAAGTTTGCCACTGTCAGTGGGTTGCAGACTTGATGCAGGATTTGCAACTAAATACTATTATCCACTTTAATCTAATTCATTCAAATACTTGTGCTCACCCAAAAATTTGGTGTTCTGTGAAATGAGGCTTTCTTGTCTCATAGTCATCTTTTGATGTGAAACCCAAATGTTTTCAGTGTACAGCAAAAATAAAGGACTTGGCCTCACTGTTACTACAACTACTTCTGGAGGTGACTGTACATCATAGATTAGACCAGCAGCCCAATCACACTGCTCTACGCAGCTGGATGGTTTCTCTATGGTTTTATGCAGCATGATCTTTCTGGTCAGTTTTAGTTATAGTCTGGGCAGTGTAGTGCATGTTCACTGAGTTTAGACTCTGACAATCTGCTGCAGTCAAAATCAAATTTGGTAGTGAAAGCGAAACAGACAAAAACAACAAAATATGGATGATTATCCTCTATAGACATCAGAGATCCACAAATCAGTCACAGCCATTTAAACATTATGTTCTCATAGATGGCATATGTGTTCTCAAGATCTTATGGTCAACATGTAATTATTCTGTGATTATTTTCTCATAATACTTTCTATGTATGTCTTTTTGGGGCCCTTTTGAGCAATATTCCAAACTAGAGCTGTTTCCAGCACTTGTTTCTATAGGTTTGTGCTTTGTGAGATAGTGAGAGAATGATATGAACACAGCTGTCCACTTCTAATCAAGTTCTGATGACACTGATGCACCATATAAATCACCTCACTGCAACATCTCTCTTTACCTGCTATCACAGTAACAAATCAGCAATGGTTCTCTATGTTAACATCCTATAATAACCACTGATGTGCGGTCTGACACTTCATTACACAGTATTCTGATAAGATAAAATTGGGAATATAACATGTCTATCTGGTTTCTGTGGGTGTGTACTAGAGATATACAATCCATCTTCTTACTGTCATTCCATCCCTCAGAACTGAAAAAAACATCAATGAATTGAGAGTATGTGTGAGCAAGGACATGTATATTACTCTCTAAGGTGCCTTGGTGTGGTATAAATCTGAGTGCACATGGGTCCACTACAAGACAGAAGGTTCTCAAATCTTCAGTGTCAAGTCTGGTGCACACATGAAAGGAAATGATAATGGGTTTTTCTTGCCATGATCATCAAATGATGGTGCAGAGTATCCACAGCCCTCTCTATGTACATGAATATATTCCCTTATCTTATTTGGTGTTTATCTGCAACCCTCAGGAGTCTGACTTGTTCATGTTTCTACTCTTCCTTTCTTACTTTATAGGTCAGAAGTAGTAGGTCATGGTGTTATAGATTGTGTTACATAGTGCCCAGATGGAACCACTACTATCCCCAGCAGCTATGGAAATTAAGGTCTTATAGATACGGATATAGGGGAAAGCACAACTTAGACAGAACTGTTCAAATCCACTTCTAGACAAGGGTGAATGAAGTGGGACAAAGGGCCTGAAGGAAGCAAGGGCAGGACGGTCAGACATGTGACCACAGTTACAGTTAAGTGACTAGTAGTCCTCAAACATGCAGGTATATATAGACTAGCTTTATGTTCTGTATGGTATGGAAATGTTGTAAAACTATGAGACACCTGGGACATACAGTGCACACCATGTAGGACTAAAATTTTTGTGGCCTTAACCTGAGCCTTTATTTTTATCTCCCTTCTTTTTTGTTTTTTGCTTTTTGTTTAACCATGTCTGCTGTTTCTCACTCTCTCTCTCTCTCTGTCATGCGCACACACACATGCACACACACTGTGCCTCACTCTCTTACCTTCACAGCCACCAGCATCTTGTCCTTGGTGGGACTCAGATTATAACATTCAGCGAGGAAGACCTTGCCGAAGGCTCCCTCCCCGAGCTCTCGCTTCAAAATAATATCTCGCCGTTTAATGTGCTGAACATCTGTGAGAGACAGAGACGAAGAGGAGAGAACATCCATGATGATCGCTGTAAGTGCCACCACACACACACTTAGATAACATCCCATCATCTCCTCCCTTCCCCCATCATCTCCAGACACCAGTACTTTAAATTACTACATAGTGCCATATTACACATACCAAAGAGTGTGTATTCACCTCACTTTGCCTCTTTATGTGAGAGAGAGAGAGAGAGGGAGAGAGAGAGTGGGTGAAGTCCCAATGTGTGTGTGAGTGTGTTTGTGTGTCTGTTGTAACTGCTCCCTCTTCCTCAGTGTTAATGACAACATTAACCTGAGCTATTTGTAACATCATTAATTAGCTTCCATGGCATGCACACACACACACACACACACACACACACACACACACACACACACACAAGGTAATTTAATGTGACTACAGTTGCATACAGACAAATGCTCAAAGACAGGTTGACAGCTCCTCATTGTCAGTGTTCAGAGAAATATGACCATGTGTCTGTTTTAATTGCTCAGTCTTAACAATATGTGACTGTTGACTGTTCACTATCTTGTGCACATATGTAGGTACTGTATAAGGTAAAAACGGAAAACACTGTGCAAGAGTGAAAAGACATGAACACTGAGCAAGAGGGGTGATCAGAAAAGTATAAGAGACATGAACAAGGAAACAACGATCAAAAGGTTGACAAAGAAAATGCAAAGAAGACAAAGAAGAAGAAGGGTGTTTTCAGGTGGCTGCGCAGGAAAAGACACATGACTGCAAGATGGAGCTGTTGGATGTCCATCTTTCTCATTCCCATGCTCTTCATCCTAAATTACTCCTCTCTACCCTCATCAATTTCTGACCCTATTCTCCCATACATTTATATGAAGTCTCTGTGAAACACACACACAAACATACTCAACCTGCATCACTAACACTGCACTGTAAGAATACTGTTACATACGCACACTTTGGATGTCAAATGAAGGAGCCAGTCTTAATATGACTGTAATACTTCATAGGAACTTGCTTGCTGACAAACTGTGTTGTGGCCAAAAGCCGTAAATGTTTCTCCTTTGATTCAGTAAATTAAAAAGCAAACCAAAACAAAACTGTAGGACAGACTTGAGGTGCTATGCAGGTCAAAAACTCTGTACTGCATTTTGTAGGGTCACCAAAACCTTGACCTTTGACCTACGATCACCAAAATCCAATCTTGGGCTTGAATCAGTCATTTGTGCTAAATTGATGAAGTCCTGTCAAGGCGTTGTTGAGATGTTGTGTCCAGCAGAATGGGATGGACGGATGGACAACTTGCAAACAGCATGACTCTGTTGCTGGCATAGAGGAGTAAAAAGATAAGCTCAGTCACTGTCACTCCCCTCTTGTTAGCCCCAACCTTTCAGTTCAGTGCCTGTCAGCTCCACACAATCAGTGTCGTGCGCTGCATGGTAGCACTGACCCAGGAAAACCTGAACAACTGTGGGGAATTGCACTTTACGTCTTCACACCATCCCAATATGATTCGTGCAGGTATTGCAGCACACACACACAGTGCTATTTGAGAGCCAGAAACCGCTGAGTCACTATCAAATGCTGAGACACTGGTTGCTATGGAGACTGGGGCCCCAAATACACAACCCAGGCTGACAACAGCATATAAGACAAAACCTCTGAACAAACATGCTGTCATAACTTGAAAAGTAAAAGTCCTATTGACAAAGTGTCCCATGGCTTCAACAGAGACAGTCCGTTACACATGATCTGTGCTCAGTTTAAACTCCCATAATGCCCCTCTCTGTGCTCAGCTGAGTCTATTTACAAGACATCTGAGCATCATTTTAAATTAGAAATAAATTCTAAATAAACACATACTACTTTCATAATAATTATAGAACTGAAGTGACAGGACTCTTTAAACAAGCGGACAAGACACAGTGTCTGCATATGAAAGTGGATTGATTGTCCTTACAGTCAAAATTAGTGAAAATATCATTCTCTTCAATGTTCATCATGTGATACTTTACACATCTTTCCAGGACGTAATAGGCTACTAACATGAACAATTGAGGATAAATAAATGCTTTTTTTGTTCAGCCTTACAAAAATACACATTGGATACATTTCTACATTCATTAACTCATTCAATTTTCACTGGGAATTTGTTTGCATTCATTTTCATTCCACTATTTTTTCATGGTTATTCAAATCATTACCAGTCACTACATCAAGGCACACTATCACTGATGCAACTGCACATTTTGACCCTTTCCCTGGGTCCACAATAATCAGTGCTCATAGATCATCCTGGAAACAGCACTCTCATGTTGAAGCCAACTCATGTTAACTTCAGCGAGGGATTAAACCTGACTAAACCCAAGGTGTCTGAACTCAGTCAAGTGCAACATTCAAAAGCACCAGTATGAATACAATAAAATCATCTGTCACTACTCTATCAGCCACTTCAGTCAGCCATCCACCATCTAGACCATGCACAGTGAAGTCTGATGTTGAATATGGGTGTTTCACACTGCCTTGATAAATACATGTATTATTAAAACTGATAACTATCAGTTAAGAGTCTGATTCTGTTCTGGCCTTCCTCAGTCCTCAGTATTTCAATTGCTGGAGGTTGAATTGCTTCAGCCTCTTCACTGGCTGCTTGTTTACTTCACTTATATCCAAACATTTAGCTGACATCACAGACACATTGTTCTTCACTGATCTCTCAGATCTGAAAGCTCATCCTGTATGTCCCATGATCACGACTGACACCACAGAACTTCTGCAGTCATCTTTGTTTAGCTCACCAACCTTTTAGCCTGTTGTGTTGCTGATGATTGTGTATTTTCTCCTTGTTGTTTTCTTGTTTTTGCCAGTAGTCCAGTGTGTCCTATGTTTCTAGTCTAAGTTAGTTAGACTAGATATTCCAGATAGTGCAGTACATTCCACGGTTTCATTCATTTGAATGGGAAAGTTGTGTTAGTTGTGATTTAGTTTTTTTAATTACACATTAAAATTGCATATCAACACGTGTAATTTCATGATGTGTTATGATCTCATTTTAGTCTGCATTAGAAGTTGCCCCGACTGAATTTTGTCATTGATGTAACAACCTACATTTAACCAAATATCATCTTCTCTTAATCAAGGTGCCCAGCAGAGTGCTTGCTGTCTTCCTTCTATAATCATCACAGCAGCACCTGTGGCTACACTGAGGAGCCCAAGATGCAGGTTGTTCTTATTGCACCGATGTCTGCTGGTGAATAAGTGGTTTCATGTGATGCTGAGATGATTTTCTCAACTGCACAGGTTTGGCATCCTGGTGTGCACTGTAGTGGGAGGAGAGTCCCTTAGAGCAGATCAACCACTCAGCACTTCTGTTCTAAAATACTTCCGTCACTTTAAAGCCTTTGTTCACTGTCCAGGCAGCAACAGCTGTACCCATCATCGTCTTTCTACATGACTCTGCATGTTTAATTATATTACAAGTGGGTGGGTGGCTGCAATTGTCAGCAGGATGTTGCATTTACATTTACCCATCTGTCAGATGGTTTTATCCGAAGTGTCTCACCAGTGAGGGACATCAATGAACTACATCTTTTTAATGAATGAAGAGGATTGGGTAAAGACAAGCGGGAAAACATCACACTAAGAGCAAGATAGACATGTCAGGGTATCAGAGGTGTTAGGAGAGGACGCGAGATTCTTGAAGATAGAGAGGGACGTCCTCCTCTGATAGACCACAAGAGTCTGGACTGAGACTGACTTGTGTGCAGGGCTGGTGATGACAGACCACTTTCATTAGAGGAACACAGTGGCTGAGAAGGAGCATAAGACTGAATGACTGAGTCCAAGTCGATGGAACAGACCCAGAAGTACTAGCGATTGCATTTGGGCGACCGTGAGTGGTCAGTGTAAATCAATGAGTAGCAGAGTGACATGTGAGGAGATGTGGGCTGCTGCATTGTGGACCATCTGCAATGGTTTCTCTGTGTGAAGAGAAGCCCATTAGAGGAACATTTTAAAACCCTGCAGTGATGAGGACTGACCATGATATAGGTGCAACCTCGCTGGAGTAAGAGATGATGTGGTAGAGCTTGTTAAACTGCTCCATTAGGAATACTAATTTTGAGATGATGAACAATTATTGAAAAAATATCTCCACATGAACCCTAACCCTAACCCAACATGAAATGATAAAATAATAGTAATAGTAGAAGCATAAAGGCCATTGTTTCAGTGTGAGCTCTAAGAAATATGAATCAAATCTTAGTAAAAACAGAAACAAAAGCGGTAAATTCCACTCACGTTTCTGTTTGTATGTGTATGTGCATGTACAAGTGAATGGTGTATGAACTCACATGATGAAGATGATGATTGGTTTATGATGACAGACACAAGAGGAAGAAATATTAGAGACAAACACACACACACACATACACACACACACACACAC
The DNA here is from genome assembly GCA_021432705.1 of Caranx ignobilis. Taxonomy (NCBI): domain Eukaryota; kingdom Metazoa; phylum Chordata; class Actinopteri; order Carangiformes; family Carangidae; genus Caranx; species Caranx ignobilis. Next base: position 67,009,593 of record MU269990.1, on the reverse strand, counting down.
ACACACACACACTGCACCAGTGGAAATATATTGTTGGTAATAATCACACAAGGTGACTCTTGTGATGGATCAGCATTGCCATTGGCAACGGCTTCAGTAGTGTGTGTGTGTGTGTGTGTGTGTGTGTGTGTGTGTGCACGCGTGTGTGTGTGTGTGTGCGCGCGTGCGTGCAGAAAAGACAGACTGTCTGTATATGTTTGTGTATGCACGTGTGTGTATGTGTGTGTGTGTGTGTGTGTGTGTGTGTGTATGTGTGTGTATTGTCTCTCGGGGGATTTGCTGAGATTTATGTGGCTGTAAAGGCGAGAAGCGATTTGCCCTGGCGCTGTGGCAGAACACTGTCTGTGTTCAATAGAGACACAGTGAGGGTGGAGAAACTACAGGATTAACAGTGAGAGAGAGAGAGAGAGAGCAAGGAGCAATCCATGCACAGAAAGAAAAACAGCCAGAACAGAGAGATGGAGATGTGAACACAGGTAACCTCATCTGCTAGAGCTGAAGCAGAAGACTCATGGGAAAAAGACTTGGCGGAAAATAAACTAAATAATAACTTCATGTCTTTGTTAGAATGACGAGGAGCTGTGGAGCATCTTCAGTTTGTTTAGTTTCCTGTAACAAAAATGTTCGGCAACGCCATGTTGTCAGGTGCTGATGAAGAAGAAGAAGATGATGATGATGATGAACATTAAATGCTCTAAATATGACATCATGACATCAGGGTGTATACTCACAGGTGGTGGGTTTGTTACAGTTGTGTCCATGCCTGAAGTACTGTGGGTTCTCGATGACGGGGATCCTGGTCATTCCGATCACCACGGCGTCCTGCCCAGCATCCAGGGTACAGGGGCTGATAATCCCGTGGTTCACATGATGAAGGGGGCTGGCAGAGTCTTCCTCACCACTTATCACTGCCACTGGTCCTGGGTAGATAGAAAAGCAACATTGACTGAATGTACAGTAAGTTAGGTTAGGACTGATGGTTGATCAACATCATCAGTCTGCAAAACAGCATTCAAGCAGCTATAGTTACAGTAATGCAGCTGGTCAGTTGGTCAGTGATCTACACAGTCAGACTCACAGCTATCACAAGTTATCCTATGAATGATTCAGAGAGTCTGCAAAAGCTTATGGGTAGTTGGTTTTCATTAATCAGCCAGTCACAGTGGTGGTTCTAGCTTATGTGATACCCTGGGCAAATACTGTGTACAATCCACCAATAGAGTAAGACACTGAGGATAACCTAATGATCACTGCACATTTAAAACAAGACTCACACATTTTAAACGCCATAGTCGTGCAGAGCCTGACATTCTTCTTTGCTACATAGTCATTAAGTAGTACCAATATTATATCCAACCATCACTCATTACCAAAATAAAGTAACACAAATAGGCTAAATGCCTATATCAATGAGACTCACACATGTGATGGTGCAAAGTCATTTAATATTATTAACAATTTCACAGCAAGAAAAATGATGAGTGTGAAACTGCAGCTCTGTGCTGACAGTGTTATGAATGACCTGTGTTATTTAGTGGCTTTTCATGGTGATCAGACTGATTAGTACTGTGCTTTACAGAGGTAAAGCACAGTACTAATCAGAAGCAGCTACATCCCCCCTGCTTCAGTGGGTAGACCTGTTGTCAAAGTAACTCCTGATGTTGGATAAGGTGACATGGACTCAGCCCATAACCCCATTCATTAGGCTTAATGAAGGGGTTTGGAGGATTGGACTCATAATCTCAAATGAAACAAGAAATGACTTTAGCAGGTCCTGTTGTGTGGGTACTTTATTCTGTTGTGGTTGATTGTGACAAACCCAGTGGAGCTGTCAGGTTCATTCAAATTTAAGAGGCTTAAGTGATTATCACCATCAAACATACCTGAATTTAAAGTAGAGATTTTGTGTCATCTGTTTAACCACTATAGCTTTATTTTGTAATACTGTGTTTTAAAAGTGGATCAGCTTTAAAATTACTGTTGTCATAAAAATGATTGATTCACAGTCCTCAGACCCACTGAGAGTGTAACTGAGAATAAAAGCATATCATGTGACATTTAGAGCTTGGAAACTCCTGGAAAGACTCTCATTGTTTTATCTTTGCTATCAACCATAAAAATTATAATTTCAAAGATCATTTAAAGAACAGAGGTTCATGTCAACATAAGTGGATCTGAACAGAATAAGATCTCAGGAAGAAGATCAACTGCCCTTTGGGGACACCAAATGAGTGACTCAATGATTTATTAAATCAAGTGTAAATGAGAAATTTGATATTTAAAGCAACACAATGTAAGATTTACTCAGTGCTTCTGGTTGAGAAGGACAACTGTCTGCTACTTATTCTGTTAATACTCTATACTGTATTAGCATTCCCGCGGTATGTAAATTCGTTGATGGAGCTGATGTCTGAGGAAAGCAAAGAGGGTCTTGTTGGAGGAGGTGAAGAAAAAAAAGTGATATCTAAAAGCATAAACTATGTACAGATGTGCATATTTTTATTGGTACTGTATGTTAGTGACATACATCACATATATTGTACATTTATATATATATATATATATATATATATGGGATATGTGTCAAATATGTATTATACATTCGTAAACATACATAATATTATAATGACTATTAAAGTACTGTTTCTTGAAATAAATGAAATTTGACATTTCTCTGTAAAATTTATAAGAACACAAAAAATTAAACTGACAGGTCATTACTTTCATGGGGGGGCGGGGGTCTTTTGGTTTTGATCTTTTAGTGGGTTTAGTTCTGTGTGTGAATATGTGTATGTGTGTCTATGTTTTTCTGTGTTTATCATTCTCAGTTCAGACCTGTAGCAGCCATCCCAGTGCTGCTGGTTGAGTGTTGATGGAGATACGCACCACTACAGGGGTCATCCCTGTGACCTTTGTCAGTTACCAGACAACCTTCTCTAGCATTTAAGCCATGTGTCAAATAAGCTGACATGAAGGCTGAGCAGTCTGCTGGTCATAGCAAGGACAGAGAGGCACAGAGTGACTGACACAGTGACACGCGGGAATCATGGAGGAGGGAGGTGTCAGAAAGAGTGAAGTGGACAGCTTTCATGGAGGTCAATGGTCAGAGGTCAAGTAACGTGAGTCGACAAATGGGAATAAAACATCCTGGTCTCTGACAGTCAGCACACATGTCACTGCTGTCATACCACTACTAGAACATGTTAAGAGCTAGAAGTCTCTAAGTTGTTATTATGTTCTCTCACCAGCACAATCAACACCTGGCTGTATGACACTGACCAGTTTGTGGTGACCAGTTAGGAGTCCCACTACAAATTCAATCAGGCTTCCTCAGTTTTGAGCTGTTCTGGTATAAAATGGCACAACAGGACGCCAAATGACATTGTGCATTGATATTTATTAACTTGGCAAAGTGTTTTATCCTGTGTATCATGCATCATTTTGAATAGATTACATGGTACTGGGGTCACAAGTCACTTATTGGCCTGGTTCTCTAATAAGGTGCAGTGTGTACAGCTAGACCTCCATCTCTTGCAGCCTCTCCATTTGTCTTTAGGTGTTCACCATGGCATAATACTTGGTCCCGTTCTGTTCTACATTCATCTTCATTTTCCTGGTATTGTTAATAACTCCCTTATTCATTTATTTGCTGATGATATAATCTTGCATGTAACTGGCCCATCCCCTGATTCAGCATAGTTATCTTAAAATACAGCAGGTTCTTAACCACATCAGCCTATCATTAAATGCTGCCAAGATGAAAGTTATGTGGTCTGATCATTGGCAGTAAATGTTAAAACTGGAGAATTTCAGGAGCCCCTACACCCAATTACATACTACTTCACTGGAACGCAGACCGTGATGGCTGACTGGAGCTACCAGTGAGTCCACTGGTAGGTCAAAGTGATTTATGCTGTAGTTTACAACATAGCCAGCAGCTCCATTTTCCTTAGTGTCCAAATGGAGCCACAGTCTTTCGGTGACACTTTATTCCTCACAGTAATCTAATGAGCCTCCAGCATCAATACCTGCTGCTCACTGGTGCACACAACAGTCACTCAGACTTTATTACACATATGAATCATACAAAGGGAGCAGACTGCTTCTGTCAGTGCTACAGAGCATCACACTGCACGCATGGGATAATCAGGATACATGTGCATGTTTTTTTTTCCTGTACAGATGTTGTGATTGTGATTGTTTGTCTTTATTTGTACAGTTCATCTTGTACTTTCTGCGTGTTCTTTTTGTGTGTGTGGTTTTCCAATGTCCACATGATGTAGCCTTTAAGTCACCCCTTGGGAACAAATAAAGGTTCTTGAATTCAATTGAACCTTATTAAGTTTGTCTGACAAATGTTGAGAGATGAGTTGGCATAAACTAATAAAGTAATGAATGATGCCAAACAAGAAAATGTTCAAAATGTTTAACACTGTGTTTGTGTCTCCTGACCCCAGCCTTGCTCTTCAGTAGATATTCACAGGTATACTGCTATAGATATGTATGTATCATGCATGTGTAAAATATATGTATATAACACACATGATGTTATGCTATAAGCAGAAACTATCTACATGGTAGATTTGTATTGGTAAAATGTATGTAACAAAAACACATTTTCTGTATATTACTGACATATATCACATATATTATTGTGTGTGAGATATGTGTCAAATATGTATTATACATTCGTAAACATACTATATACTATATTACTATATAGTATATATTACATACTATATTATAATGGCTATTTTAATACTGTTTCTTGAAATAGGTGAAATTTGTCATTTCACTGTAAATTCATAACAACACAAACAACTAAACTGACAGGTTTTTGTGCTGTGTTGTATTTGCTGCTCATTAGTGGTCATGACGAGGTTTTCAGAATTTGTTTGTGCTCTTCTTCTTCACATATGTGTTTTTGTTGCAGCACTTTGAGTCATTGGGGTCACTCTACCGTCCTTCTCGTGTCCACCTAAAGATGTCACAGTCAACACCAGCCACTGTGTGATCTGCAGTGGTAATTGTGTCACTGCAGGTGTAACATTGTTTCTCTGTGCCACTACTCAGTCCCCAGTCTGGAGGTTTCAAACCTTGACTGGTTCCCACTTAGATAGCAGAGCTGGAACACACACACGTTGACACAGGGGATGAGTTAGTGTGTAAATTGATAGCACAGCGTTTATACAGAGTGGGGCTCTGTACACTGTCGCTAAATGATGGCTTATAATTACTTCACCTTTAACACCTTCTAGTGTCCCTGGAGCCAAGAGCCCTGAGCTCCACACACTCACAACCTCCCTCACCCTTTTTGCCTCGGTGCTCTCTCTCTAATCCCCCTTCATGAATTCCACCTCGCTCGCTCCTCTCTGTCTGTCTGCACTGTTTCCTCTCTCTCTCCCTGGGTGTGTGTGTTGTGCTCTCTCTGTCTGGGTGATGCTAAATGATGGAGGCAGGCGGAGTGTTCTCATCTGAGAGCGTGTAGCACCAACCTGCCCCACACCACTCTCTCTCTTTCTCTCTTGCTCTCTTATAATTGGTTTGCTGCTTGGGGCTTGGGGGTGGAGGGGTGAGGAGGGGGTATGTCACAGAGGCTGACAACAGAGCAGTGCCATGCAGACAGACAACCAGAAACAATTGTGCTGCCTGGGTAGTGCTGGCTTGATGACTGCCTCCATCACTTACTGAGTGTGTGGAGCAGCAGGGAGACTGGACCCTTCCTCACATTTATACATGAAACAAATTCAAAGTCCGCTTTCTATAATGCGTTTATTTGAGATTCTTCTGAGAGGCTGCACTACTCTACAACACAGGCCAGACATACAGACTACCAGGTATGGACCTGGCCTGGTGACTCAAGGGTTAAATGGTCTTATGTCATGTTGAAAAACAGTGAAAACCTGTAACATCGTTGTTTAGTTGATAGGATTTGTTACTTCAGTGAAGCTGAATCTGTTCAGTTGCACGGGTACATTCACACATGACCTGCCCCACTGTCTGCACTGCACATTCAACACAAACCTTTCAACTTCCAAGTCTATTTAAGCTGCCAGAAATGCCCTGCTCTCCCTCTGCCCTGCCAATGCTGCAGCTGCTGCTTTGCTTTATTAAACCCCCTCCCCCTCCCCCACCAGCACCAGCACCATCCCTGCAGCCACCTGCAGGCTCACACTTCAGTTTGCTACCATCACTTTAAAAATCTCCTCTTTACAAGAGTACGCTGCAGAGAGTGATGAGGTCAGAGCTGACGCCAAACATTAACTACATGACTGTGCTGCATCCTGACAGACACACTCACTGTCTGTCTCTGTCTTCAGATTCACACTCCACCTGTTTGGCTGGGCCACAACACATCACATCAGGAGCTGTTTCCACATGAGTGTTTATGACGTACAGTGCGGTCCAAATGTTTAGATCTTATTGTGTCTGTTAAGTTACAAAAGGCTTGTGATGAAATGTTGTTTGTCATGTTTTTCTCTTTACAAAGACAGAACATTATAGTATCTTTCAGGTAAAGATCGACAATGAAATGAACACATTTCACCCGCAGAACATATTTCTCCAGTGTAGTGAGGAAAGATTCAAGAGAACCTGCTGTGTACACACGTATATACAAGCCATATAGTTTTAAAATTTATGTGGCTACACCAACACAAATAGTTTCACAACTAGACTGTTGCAAGACATTTCCTGACCTGCAGACTGCACACAGAGGTGTGTGCAGAAGTATTCAGACTACTTTCTTTCCCATTATCCACTTCAAATGAGCAGATATAATTTAATTCTATTAAGGTAGATAACAATTGTTAATGTAATGATTAATAGAACATCTGTAAAGCAGAGTGACACATGAGGGTGGATAACGCTGTATCACATCCCATAGAAACATGATACACTCTCTGTAACTCCCTCTATTCCACTGGCCTACAGGTGGTGCTAGCATGCCACAAAAATCAGCAATGAACCAATACAGGCAGTGAAGAAGTCCAGTTGGTAAAAATGGAGGTAAATACAGCTCTTAAAAATTGGACCACACTGTGTGTTTAACTGGAGAGGAGATGGGTTTTAGCACATTTATCAAACCTGAAGGATAAGGATAAGCTGTTTATGATGTTTCCTAACAACGTTGTTATTATTCTGTAGCTATGACAAATGTCAAATGATAAGAAAGAGGTTCTTTCAATCAAACTCACATTATTTTTACTTCCATTAGGACATAGGTGTGCACACTGCCCTCTGTGCGGCCTGTGTGTTTATTATTGTAATCATGACAACGGAGGTTACCCGAAGCTATTTCAGGAAATACACCTATGGATTGTATCAGAGGACTGGCCAGGTCAGAGGACTGGTATATGTATACTGTCATACTGATATATGATACTTCATCCACTCACAGCTGTGCACTGACCAGGACTGCATTGTGCCCATTGTTCTATGTGGGTACATGTCTGCCTTGTTCATACAAGTCTGCACCAACATAAAACTGCATATATTTATAGTGGTCCGATCCAGGTCTGTGTGGTGTGGTGTAGCGCCTTGGGGGTGGAGGAAAATGTTGTATCAGCAATATGTGGCCAAAACAACAACGAAGCATCAGTACAGTCTCCAGTTTAATAAACTAATGTTTGATGGTGTGTAAGTGGTCTAAATAAAATGAGCAGAAGTGAAGTTCACTGATATAAAGTGAAGCAGAGAGAAGGCAGAGTGAGGTCCCAGTAGACTCTCTTCTCCCTCTCTTATCTCCCAGCAGTGAAGCTTCTGAGTCTGACAGAGAACAGCTCAGATCCCAGAGCTCAGTGATAAATCCAGACCAAGGGAGAAAGAGAGAGAGAGAGTGAGAGGAAGAGCGAGGGATGGAGACGGAGCCAGACACAGAGATGTGTTTCCATCCAAGTCTTTTTATATGAATCATAGTGTGTTGAATCGGAAAGGCCGAGTGGAAATGCCAAATTTTGATTTCATTTCCTAATACTGCCAAAAGGCATTTTTCACTCGACTTAGACAGGAACATTTTCTCTTGATAAACAAATAATGAGATAAATAGAGACAGAGATGCATTAGTGAGATGAATAATGGCAAACTGACATTTGAAACAAAAAATATATATGGACTCCTTGAGCATCTCGTTTTGCTACAAATAAATGGACATTAAAAAAAAGTGTCTGCATCAGAGCTTATGATGACAAAACTTCCTATTTAAATGTCAATATAGTCAGAAGTTTTGTGTTTTGTTGATCCTTCCAGCCACACTTCCTCTTAACAAGGACTTTGTTGCTCTTATGTCTCCTGACCTCGTCTGCTGTAGATATAATCAGTACCCCCACTTTAGGTCACATAAAACACAACAATGGATTATTTACTGGAGGACAGCTGTTACTACAATGGAGCATGATGTACAAGTGTATGAGAGACAATACAGTGTAGTCAGTCTTAAAACATTTTCTGTGATCTATAGAAGCCTGACACTGACATAACTTCAATAAAAGTTAACAAGAAAAACTCAAAAACTTCATGCATTTTGAAACCATAACAATCATTTGCCCACCCTTTTACCTTGCTACTCTGCTCTGCTCTGCTACTATGTAAACAGACTGGAGTGGGGTTCCCGTTTAAAAAGAGGGTGTGGTCCAGTTACAGGTATCACATTAGGGGAATTTCCACTGCAGGAAAATTCAGGGTGACATCAATGGCCGGGGCCATTAGTGCATGTCTCCATTGCAGAAACTGCCCCGGAAGGGCCATCTCCCGGAACATTTACGGGGGCTAAACGAGCCCCTGCCTCAGGGTAGGTACTCAGAGTAGCCCTGAAAAAGTCCCGCGTGGGGCTTGATTTTACTCTGTGCTGATTGGGCATACTCAAAGTGGGACGTAACGCCAAGAGAAAGACACAAGATAAGCGGCATTTTTAAATCCCAGCAATATTAAAAAATCATCTACACAGCTGGAAAAAAGAGGATAAGACAAGATGTATGATAAGTGGACAGACAACTACTTGACCAAACCAACTACTTGATCAAAATGGCATTTTTAAAACCCAGCATTATTGGAAAGTGTCTCTACTGCCAGCAACACAACAACAAGAGCAGAAAAAACACTGCCACACAATGATCACATCGCTTCAAGAGTCCGGCGGGTCCTGCTCTACAGTGGAGGCACGGCGGCCGACAGAGGCTGAGTGAGAGGACAGTTCCTGTAAAGTTCCTACCCCCCTCCCTTTACCAGGAACTCCCTCAGTGAAAACGCTGCTATTGCTGATCCCTGGGAACGTATGCTCCGATGCTGAAAAGGAAGCTGCGACAGATTGTCTGTCTTTACCCTTGTGATGGGAGTGTAACCAGTGGGAACACAGGTTGAGGCAAACAATAACAATAACAAATTTATGAACAACAAAATGAATGAAGTAACATCTGTGAACCAAGATTAACTGTGAGGTGTGGTTGTGAGGATGATCAATGGTGTCGGTGCATGTGTGCATGAGTGAGCTGTATGAAAGCACCAAGACAAAGAGAGAATGAGACAAGAGGAAAAACCAAGTTCAGGTGCTTCCACCTGATCTGCTCATGTTACTCCAACGCCTGCTGCACAGTTACTACAACAGAGCAACACCCCACATCACAGAAGATGCTTCAGGGGACCATCTCACCAGCAAATCTACATGTGTTCTATGGACTTGGGTATATCACAAGGATTATGACCATGCCCCTCAGAGCGTTCTGTGGAGGGGTGCTGCGGGAATATGGGATACCAGGCTAATGAGCCATTTGGTTCTCGTATAAGTGAGAGCTGTGTCCATGATTTCAGACAGTGTGAAGTGGCTGGAACCAGAATTAAGGCCATGGTTCTCAGTATAGGAAAACAGCACACTGCTCTCTCCAAGCTCAGGGTGAGTTGCTGTCTTGTCCTGCCAAGGAGTGCACCGGGGTCTCGTTCAGGTGTGGGGGCCAGATAGGGCAGAGGAATCGTGCAGAGCCAGAAATTACAAACCCCATCTGGCCTAGGAACAGCTCGAGAACTCCCAGCAGGAGCTAAAATGTGTTTCTGGAGAGAGAGACACTTGTCAAGAACACTGCGCTTAGCTCACTGCCACTGTGAGCTGACCCTGGATAAGTGAAAGAAAACGGATGGATGGAATTTGAAAATGTCTGTCACTCTTTTTTTCTCCCTGAATTGAGCCTCATACCATGTTGTTCTATGTAAAACTAAATCATCTGTCAAAACTGCGCGGTAGCAGTGATACAAAGATTGAGGGAAGTGCTGCCTAGAAGACAAATTCTAGTCCAACAAGCATAATTACAAGGATTTTTTTGTCAAACATTTCTGAACCCATATGACATTACTCAAGTTTGATTTGTTTTCTCTTCCATTCGTCCTTTTGATTTGTGTTTTTTCTTCTCTGCTCAGTGCTGTTCACATTTTATCTTTTATCTTCTAACACTTGCACCTCAGTTTCCCTTCACTCCCTCTTTAAATTCAGGATCATTTCAACAGCAAACCGGCATGTTCCTACCAGATACCGGGCGGCCTCACATATCTCGCTGAATCCACACTGTCTTCGTTCCCATTACTGCATCCTCCCTCTCCCCTTCCATCCCCTCATCCCTCTCTCCTGCTGCAGGCCAGGCCAGTAATGAGTAGAAATGCAGTGAATGTTTGATGAGTGAGAGTTTTAATTTTTCAGCACAGTATGGGTAATAGTTGTGTAATCACAAGAAGACTCATTGAAATATTGATCTGAAGGTCTGGGAGGGAGAGATAGAGGGGAATGAGCAGGAAAAAAGTCTGTCTGTCTGTGTACACTGGTCATATACATATTCTGCTCTAAGTGGTGGTGATTTCACATACACATAAAAAAGAGAAATACTTTGCATTATTTCTTATCTATGAATTTGGCACAGCTCCAGTAAAGAGTCCCTGGCAGCTGACACTGGTTCAAGACAGGTTCAAAGACTTCATTTCCCAGATATCTTTTTAGTGTCTATAGCGAGGATGTTTTGCTGCCAACAGTGGGCCGGGATTTGGTGTGTAATAAGTTTAGGAAACTAAAACACTTCAAGTGAAGTTATGGCTCCTGCTGCAATACACAGGTCATGGAAGTGTAACAGCTCATCCATCTGACATTAGAGCGCCACAAAAAGGATTGCCTCCTTCATCTCAGTAGCAGCTCCCCAAGGCAAGCATATTTCCCATCTATGGCCTTCAATTTTTGTTTTCTCGGAGGCTCTATCGCCTCCTCGGTGTCACTGTATGTCTCAGCCTCCATTACTTGCCTCCATGTATGCTGGCTCTGTGGTGAGTCCTGCAACTAAGGTGAGAGGACAACCCTCTGTACGAGGGCTGAGATGCGGGCTCCAGTCTCTCCACTATCACTGCTGCCTCTGCTGTATTTGGACCTGACTGCTGCAATGTTGACACCACCAAGTGATCCTGAGGTTGGCTGGGAAAAAAGTTGCTTGGTACCAGCCCATAGCTCCATTCGTAAGCCAATTTGGCCACTCTGGACAGAGGTCACAAGCTACAGCTGAAAGAATGATGCAGCCTGGAAGCTGTCTCTCTAACCGCTTTGCCCTCCAGGCTGACGAGACTCTGATTCATCCTACCAATTCCACTGTAGTCCCCATTATAACCTCTGCTCCATCTCCACCACCTGTGGCTGCTACTGATGGGGAAACCTATCATGTCATGATGAGAAATAGTCGCTGGTAAATCCTGTAAGAGGTCATCATCAAGCGCACTGGAGGTCTTCCTAAGGTTGAATCTCCAAACAGCAACCAGTTCACTGTGGAGCAAGGTAGTCCAGATAACCCTCTCTCTCTATCCACATCTTCCAGCTCTTCCAGCACTTGGGGTGCTTCCAGGTGATCAGGAGGAGTTCTGATCAAATGCCTGAAACACCTCAACCAGGTCCTTGCTCCTCTTCCAAGTAATAAGACAATTTGTAACCGGAGCCTTGTCATGTGACTTTAAATCTAAAAATGGTTCTGGCAGCTTTAAACCTCAGCAAGCTGATTTCAAGTATCAGGCTCATCAGACCACATCATTTAAACATCTAGATTCCTCTCCATGGTATCTTAATCTCTCATCTGAACCTTTGATATTTGGAATTCCTCCGTTTTATCTTTTGACTTAATGAATACTTTAATTGTTTCAGGGTCTCCGTAGAGCATCTGGCATTTGGAGTACTGACGATTTAGCCAGCAATATTATATCACTTTCCTTGAATGTGTTCTGAATACAGACAAGCAAGCTGACTGGAGAGTCTGAGAACACATCTAAAATATTTTAAACATGCTTGTGTTTTTACATCCTCACAGTTTCTGGTCAGTCGTTCTCTCCCATGTGATTATTTCTAAATGATCCAGACAGAAAATAGAGTTGCACCCAAGGCATTTTTTTTTTTTTTTTTTTTTTTGAAAAGCTACCCGCTACCTAGTTATCTACAGCTAGCATTGATTAAAAATTCACAGTGTTTCAGTCATTCTTGCTGGATATCACAAATTAAACATGGGTGATCAGTTTAATTGCCCTTATGATCAATACATTCTTTTTGGTCATGATATTTACCTGCCAGTTTATTGGCTAATCTGTGCATACAGTGCTGGTTGCATGTTGATACTCTTGGTCCAGAGGGAATGAATTATATCTGTAAAAAAACATCCTCCAAACAACATCTCTACTAAAATCTAAATGAGGCTGAATCGCCATAAAATCCGATGAACACATTCTTGCCCTCCCGAGGACAAATCTTTTCCACTTTGGGACACTTCATAAGCTCGCCATTAGCATCACTGTCAGGTTAAAACGACAACTTCACACACAATACAGCTCATAAAAACGTATTACAAGGAAAATTACTGGAACAAATCATGAACCCCTTAGATCATAATGGCTCCAGGGCCTCTCCCAGTTTTCTCAGCTTGTGAGCTTTAATATCAAAGCAATGTTGACGCACGGCTGATTGTTACAGGTTGGACTTGTCTCTGATTTGTGCACACTTAAAGCATGGTCATGATTCTTCATCAGGCTGCTTCCTTTGTGAAGGAATTACAAGAATTTGAGAGGAAAATAGAATTTGAGAAAGGAAGGAAAAATAATTATATGTTTGACTGCTGTTTTCTCTTCTTTCCTTCTTTGAGAAATGACCATCATCTCATGACCACTCAGAATTCAAATCTGGTCACATCTCTGGGTCAATCTGACTTCCAGGTGTGTAACTGCTATTCTACAAAAATATTACATCAAGTCTATTACTGGTAAGACTGTATATAATTAAATGACTGAGATTTGACCATATGCACATTTCAGTCCCAAGGACCAGTTGTCTGTGAAACTGTTAGTTTAGACACCGATTTTTCAGTCACAGCTTGAAGAGGGGAGATATATATATAGTGAAAACAAATTGTGAAACCTGGGTATATTTTCACACAGGGGTGATGAGGTGGTCCCTAAAGACTCCTTTCCAGCAGAGGTAAGAGCAATGAGGGTGTCGTCTGTGAGCTTCAGGAGCTTGACAGACTGATGGCTGGAGGTGCAGGTGTTAATTTACAGCAGGAAGAGCAGAGGAGAAAGGATGCAGTCTTGTGGGGATCTGGTGTTTATGGTCCCCGAGTCCAGCACATGTTTCCTCAGATTCATGTGGTGCCTCCTGTTAGAGAGGAGGTCAGTAATCCACCTGCAGGTGGAGTTAGGCATGCTCAGCTGGAAGAGCTTGTTCTGCAGCAGAGTCAAGGTGATGGTGTTGAAGTCCACAACACCTGACAAAGGTCTCTGACATCCAGGTCGTGGAAGATTAAATGGTCCAGGAGAGCGAAATGTGGAATAAGGGAGTGAAATAATGACACAGACCAGAATGAATGAAGGGAACTTAAAAGTAGCAATGTTTATGGTTAACGATGAATGATTCTGCTTCAGGAGAGCAATGCTGACAAATCACTGTCACATCATTACACCAGGCACTGCTGGCATAACAGATTCCTCCACATCATTTCTCCTTTCGTCATCTGGAGAGTCTGAAAGCAGCAGCAGCAGCAGCAGCAGCAGCAGCAGCAGCAGCAGCAGCAGCAGCAGCAGCAGCTCAGAGACAAGTATCAAACCACACAGTCATATCTCCAAAAATGGAAGATGAAGAGAAGCTTCTGTTCTCCTCCAGCAGCAACTGAAGTCCAGCCAGTTGGTTGCACAGTGAGCTCACACCGGAGAGAAATGCAGTATGCAAGACCCACATTGCATAATCAGTGCACCAAAACCTACTGCACCATCACAGATAACGTGACAAAAATGGGGCAAAAAAAAGAAAAAAAAGAAATTGTTTCTCAAATGTTCATGAGCACTTATCTGATGAAAGAGCTCTGTGTGCCCCCAAAACACACACTACAAGGTATAAAAAACTGTAGCAACAACCACAAGAGATCCTTCCCTTTAAGGAAGGCCGTGGTAATGAGAAGAGACACTTTTAAGCTGTGCCATTCAGGCTGCAGGCACAGAGGCCAAAATGCAGGATGTCACTTTCCTCTTTAAGGTGCTCCTGATGGGATGATTAGTGGGTGGATCTGCTCCTGCTTTATAAGGGAAGCACAGATGCTGTCACTCTTTCTTCCTCCTGACATGCAGCCCTGACCACCTGTGATATCTTTCCCGGTTCTTTTTGCTTCATTGGCCTGGTGGTCCACTTCAAGTGGCTTTTATTTCTTTAGTTTGTGTCATGCATTTTGTATACTTTGCTCTTTTCGGTCAGTCCTCCTGATTCTCATTTTGGTAATATCAAATCTTTATGACTTACTGTATATGTTGCTGGTCATAGGTTGAGCCATTTGTTTAGTTTTGTGGGCAAATACATTTAAAAAAGAATTTGTTACTGTTGCCATTGGTCCTTTAATGACTCTCACTCATTCTGTTGTATCTTAGTGTTGCGTGTTAATTTATTGATTTTTGTGCATATTGTGCTTGATTACGATTACTGCTGACCTTGACCAACACACTAAGGCAGCCATACACAGAAATTAATTGTCATTACACTAATCTAATGCTAACTGATAAATAATTTAATGATTATATTGACTAAGTATGCTGTAATTGCAGGTCAAATACCTCTTTAACCAAGTAAACTGTTCAGTGGTGCAAATGCATGCAGGCTTGTCCCATTTCCTATATTTAGGGAACAAAATTGTGTAATTTGTTTTGAAGCAGGCGTAATTCCCAGAGGTTTCCATTCCAGATCCAAGCCATGAAGTTTTCTGTCAGTTCAGTATTTTCTGCCTTTCATTTGCACCAGTTATTAGCCAGAGGCCTATATCAAAAGCATAGAATCCCCATGGGATTTCTACAAGGATCTGGTATGTGCCAGAAAGCCAGTGAGAACACAGTGATTCCTTACTCTCTCTCTCTCTCTCTCTCTCTCTCTCTCTGAACTCCACTAATGTTCTCATGAGCCAGTCATGAGGAAAGATGATAACTCTTTATTCTAATTGTAATGAGCCAGTTCCTTTTCCCATAGGCTTTCACTACGGAGAACATTAACCAATGAGCACTCTGTCTGGGGAGATACTGTGTGTGTGCATGTGTGCGCATGTGTGCGTGCACGTGTGTGGTGAATAAAAGCACTACATTGTCTAAATGTAACAAAGCAATATTTAAAACTATATTAGAGAGGGAAAGAAGGTAACAGTGTAATTATGTATATGTTTGATGGTCCCATTTAAATGGTAATGAACAGTGAGCATGGAGAGTCGTCTTCAGGGAACATGTCCGGGGTAAATACTTTAATTCATCCGCTGTGACTCATGTAAAGAAGCAGGATACTGTCTTCTGCCTCCGTTTTTCTATTTGCTTTTATCTGTTTGCCTCGTTCATTACTATTTCTCTTCAACAGAAACACAATCACCAAGGCAGCAAAACCTTTTTAGAAAACCATCTGCTTGTGAGTTTTGCTTCTCTGGATTTCATTGCACAAAAAGAAAAAACTTTTTTTTATTTTTTTTATTTTCTATAATAATCATTTTAATAATGATATAATAATCATCATCAGAATTTATGCATGGACTGAATTACGAATAATAATCCCTAGATTCTATGAACGAAATTTAGTATGAATCATTCTCGTCAAATGGGTGTTAATGGATGTCTCTAAAACATGTCATTTCCTGTTGCAAGTAGGTGCAGGAACTGAAAATTGAAATTTGAAAAGGGTTGATTGAGGAGAGTGAAGTTTGGGGCAGAAGGAGCAGTCTCTATTTAAATCATAGTTCAGTGTAGCATATTTCATGATTCTGTGCAGCAGCAGCATCCAGCAAGTATCCACCTGGTTCCAAATGTGATTATTGAGTTTAATGAGCTAACAAATGAATAAAACTACTACAGCTGCATTGATCTGTTAGCAGCTGTACTGACCTCTCCAGATGAAAACTGTCTTCTTCATACAAATTTCCTTCCTCAATAAAAGAATCCTAATTGGTGGCAGAACAGTGACCACACGACCACTGATTCAATCTAAGAAGACACTTAAACCCTCAGAGTCTTCTCTGCCAGACCACTCAGAGTCCGTTGTCACAGCAAAAAGCTGATTTACTGATGGAGTTTGACTGTTTGTGTCGTGTTCCTGCAGCATGGATTCACGCAGCAGGGGCCACATCAGCATTTAACATAGGGAATGTAAAGGATATCAGCTGAGATTCAGATGTTTGGAACTCAAACCTGAAACTGAGCTTCAACTCCTCAACCTTTATGACAACTGATGTGGGGCCACCAGTTATCATCATGTCCAGACAGATCAATGCTTTACCTCAAGTTATTGAAATGAGCTTTGAAAAGTTCTGAAATGAAGCTCAAAAGGCTCTGTTGCCTGCTCTACAGACCTGTGAAATAGCAGATATACAATGCTTGATATAAAAGCCAGTCAAGTGTACAATATGTGACTGTTGGCCACAGGTGAACAACAGCAAAAGAAGTGTCTGAAGCATTTTTATCACTTTCTTATGTTATGTTCAGACAGCCATCTAATGAATATGAAAAAGACTGGCCCAAGGTCAAACTTGACCCAAACCCTTCCCTACATCTCATCAAGGCACTGTTCAAGTTTGGGGGACAAATGCTGTCCAACCTTCAAAGAGACAGAGGGACGGACAGTGGCGGACAGACAGATAGACATCTCTCCATTTTCTCTGGACATTAAGGACTGCTGGATCTAAAAGCAGATTTCAGATTAAGTTGACAATTTTCCTCCTGAGAAGAAAACAGAGACGTCATTTACTCCTGCAGCAGAAGAGCAGAGAGTATGAAGAGCAGAATTTATGGAGACTTAATGAAATCATCAGCCTTTAGCTGGGCTCCATCTTCTTTAAAAAGCATCAGTTCTCCATATCAGCACACTTAATCTGTGTGTGTGCCGCAAGTCAAATGTCATTGTGAGTGTGTCTGAGAGTGCACACACACCCTACAGGCAGTAATGTGGGTTGGCTGTGAGCTGTGAGGCCACTGAATGAACAGATGGAGGTAATCAACAGATGGTTGATATTGTGCTTACTGTGTGTGTGTGTCTGTGTGTGTGTGTGTGTGTGTGTGTGTGTGTGTGTGTGTGTGTGTGTGTGTGTGTGTGTGGGTTAGACTTTCCAACAAACACATGCTGTGAGAAGCTTTTAACAGAGAGCTAATGTGACAGTATATTGAAGCATCAAAATATATAACATCTATGTTAAAGTAGCACAACGACCTGTGACCAAATAGTGACTGGGTATACTGGTCTCTTACTGGTGTTGTCCATATTTGCACAGAACCACTGGGGTGGATTTATATCTGGCCTACATATGCTGTGTAGTCTTTATATGTCAAGCTTAATATCATTGAAAATGAAATGAAAATGCAAGCTTTATACAGCTTTATAAAGACAAAAAAGAGGACCAAATGGAACTCTTGTGGTTGTTTACAAAACTAGAATAAACTAAAATTATAGAGAAAATTTCTACAGTCTTTGTCTGTGTGCTACCAGCAGCCATCCTCTTCAACTCTTCTTTTAAATGGTGATTGATTCTAACACTAACACAAGCCAAAGAAATGTATGCAAACCTCTGTGTTCACTTTCTGTTTCATGGTTTACAGCATAGTGAAGAGAATAGGTTCTGTTAGTGTCTTAAGTGAAACATGTAATCTGCTACAGCTACCTGATAAATAATACCGGACAAAACACTAAGGTCCACAGAAGTGAAATAAGATATTACTTCAAACAGACTGAGGGATGTACTGGGTTCCTACCTTTCATGCCAAACTTAGAGCGTCGTCCGTACTTGTTGATGAGAAGGAAGAGAACCACCAGCATCACACAGGCAAACCCTGCCAGGCACACTGCTATGGAGACCTGGAATCAGGCAAAGCATCACAGTTACACAGCGTCTGTACTTATATAACAGCAAGTAAATGACAAACACCTTCAGGAATAAAAATGCAAGGAACTCAGCGGGTTTAAGTGTTGGTGTTAGTAGCTGGTTTGGACCCCTGTGGTCAAGAATAAGATATTTTTGCACTATAGATTTTCTGGTGCTAAGAATAACTGTGGTCCTGTGGAAGAAACATAATCATGTTTCCTTTGTGTTTCTTCTGGTGACAAGCAGTGGACGGCAGATGAGTATGCTTTAGGATATAGACTCAGGTCAAATTTTCAATTTGAATATAGAATTTTATGATGAATGAAAGGGAATTTACTGCACAGTGTGCATGGGTATGCATATTTACTGTGGTAGAAACCACTGTTAAAATGGCTTTTGGACATAAAGGTTGTTGAGTGCAGACTGTTCAGAGTGATCTTAAAGCACCTGTTGAGTTTGTTGACATTATTATAAGGGCCTGGGTGGTGTGTCTGTGGATTTTTTGCCATGAAACAGGGAGTCGCTGTGGTTCAAATGTCCAGAATAATGTTAAATCTCCCCCAGATGTCACATGTTTGAGAACAGTCTCGGCCTTCAGACATCTACATGCCAGCTGTCTTAGTGCTACCTACTACCTACAACAGGAAATGATGACATCTTGTTATGTTGACCATATTAATGTTGTGTAAAAGAAGTAGGGACATCTTGATCTTGTGTTGTGAAGTTTGTCAATTCTGAGAGTGACAAGAGGACAAAGGCTCAAACGCATTTCAGGATCTATCTGTGCACGTGACTGCGCAGCTACCTCCTCAGACTCAAAGTCAAGGCCCCATTCACTGCTGCTCTCTGCCAGTAAGGTATAGTTTTCACCTGTCCATGTTTGTGTTTTTCAGCAGGATTACGCAAAAACTATCAAATCAATTTGTAACAAACTTGGAGGAGGGATGGATCCTGGGCTAGTATGTGAACGTGGAGTCTGAACAAAGTCTCTGTCAACCCCTCACAGACAAAGCCTGAACTAAGAAAGACATGAAAGAAAAACGAACACACACACACACACACACACACACTAACCCTGCCTCAGCCTTGACGGTTATCTGTTCCCAGTCAATTACAGAAAAAAAGATGGACTCAATTACATTTCTAACCAGCTTTCAGGCTCAGTAACCACCAGGGTGTTTCAGATAGAGGAAAATGGCTGAGAGTGAACGGAGGAGAAGAAAAGGCTGGATTAAAACCCTCTGTTTCCACTAAACTTTTTCTCTTTTCTTTTGTCACATTTTTTTTCTTTGCACATCACTGGTACTTTAATATATCGCTCATTAGGTTGATGGATTCTCTCAGAGTTCACACACAGGGACATTTTTATCAACTAAATTCTTCCATTAAAACTAAAACTTTCAACAGTTCAACACTGGAATTCAAAGGAGTATCCATTACAACTGTAATAAAATTTAATAATCATAAAACTAAATGTATATATCCTTCTTATCTGTAATTGCAATGGTAAATATTACAGTATATTTTCCATATTCATACCGGGAAGAACATTATATAATATGACATCAGACTCCCTGAAAGTGGCATTTCTTAATGTCTCACTCCATCACCGGCACAAAGGGGTTAAACTGAGAGTTGAGTTCAGTCTCCTTCAATATTACATCATCATTACCACCTTTGTATTTTTTAAATCTAACAGTATGTGGGCAGCTCATACAGTCTCGAACAAAGCACCATTCACATTTGAAATTAGAGCAAAATCATTTTGCCCCATGGAATTTAAGGTCACTGCTCAATGAGACACTCAAAGCGCACAGAAATAGAACAGAAATAACAGGAGAGTGTTACTCAGATCATCAAGGCAGAGTGAGAAAAAAGTCTTCCACCAGAATAATCACCATGTGACTGTATGATTGCATCTGATCAACATCTCAATCACAACATTGCTCAGAAAACCACATTCATAGTAGGGTTGTAGGGACACACTAAGTAAATAAAATCTGAAATGTATACAATGAATTTGTAATATTACAGGTGAAGTATCACATAATGGGGATAAAGTCCAAAGTTTAGGTTAGGTGTTTTAGGGGAGAAGATGAGAACATTCAAAATGAGCCTCCTGTGATCATCTGCTTCCAGAGATGGGGATGGGTTTCTGCCCAACCGGGCTACTTTTGATTACATCAGGCAGGAAAAAATGCAGGTGGGTGGATGAAATTTGGGCTGGTTTAGTCCACATTTGGCGGGTTTTTACTATTGTGAAAACAACACACTCTAAGGTTGTTGTGCGTCTTTCAGCACCACAGGTGTGGAAAGCGGCGAGGAGAAAGAGGGAGGGAGGGAGGGAGGGAGAGGCGCTGTGTATGTCCATAATTTGTTTGTTTGTATTTGCTTACCCTATATTGTTGAGTATAAATTATTTATTTCACTAGTAAGCCCGACTGAAACCCTGAAGCTTTGCATCGGGGTGCCATCCATCCCGCTCTCTATACATTATCGCACTTATTACACGGCTTACTAGTGAAATAAATAATGAGACATATTGGATTGGACAATTGCATCATTTAGGCCTAGTTTAAATAAATCTGCTCCCATGGCGATTCAGCAGCTGATCCGAGCGGGGATCACAGAGGTGTCCCTAGCAACGGTGAGTTATACAGAAATAGCAGGTAGGTCTACAGGCACAAGTTCATGTAAATCTATGGTCTTTATGGCCATAGTAATTTCCACCTAATTACATGTAGCTGAACAGCTGGCATTACTAATCTAGGCCTGGTGACTGCGGTCAAGCCAGCTATCTCTTGTTTTCGCGTAGCCAAGCCAGCTGCTCCAACATTTCAAGTGCACCCTTATTGCAGACTTTATGGCAAATACACTGAGACAACTGGGAAAGTCAGCGCTAGCTTCCTACAGCGTGTGGAAACTTCCGGTTTTCAAAATTCATTGTGACTTGGACTTGAGTCGACTCGAGTCGCTATTTTGATGACTTGTGACTTGACTTGACAAAAAATAAAAGACTTGAGACTGGACTCGGACTTGGACGTTAAAGACTCGGGACTTGACTTGACTTAGACATGATGACTTGGATGACCTCAATGACTCATTCTATGTAGGCTATTTTACTGAATATCAGTAATTACAATGCAAATCCAATTCATTCATTGTCATACTATTTAAACATGTTGGATCACTTGGCCAATGATGTTAACTGGCAGTTACCAATATATTGTCTTTTCACTTTATTAAGATCAGATTCTGCCGGTAAAATTGCAATAATATTGTGACTTGACCTATACAGAACCTATGACTTGACTTGACTTGCCCCCCCAAAAATGACTTGCGTTACTTACTGGAGACTTGAAGATTGAGACTTGAGACTTACTTGAGACGTGCACATGTGTGACTTGGTCCCATCTCTGTCTGCTTCAGTATAAGTTTTACAAATAAGGAGATGCATCATCTTTTGGCTCATCATCATCATCGTCACCATCAAAATAATGAAGAACCTGAGCGTATTGGACAGACGGACAGCAACTGCCAGAAACAGCCCAGGTTGCACTGGCACTCCGACATCAATTATGTTTTATTTCTCTGGACATTTTACATTTTTAAATCCCTTTCCTCAATAGCTTTAGAGTATGATGTTTGTTTCCCTACCTTTGTGTGTGGGAAAATGTAAGAAACAGGAGACAAACACTGAACGTATTTAATATTCCAGTCACTCACCACAAAAGTGTCCTCAGGTTTCTGAGTCTCTGCAGTCGGAGTAACTGGAAGAAAAACACAAGGAGATACAGGGTGGATTTTAAAATCACAGTTTACTGCCCTGCTGCCTCTGCAGGGAAACGGCTCAGACATCACAAAAAAAACACACACAGCTGACATCAGTAATACACCACAGAGCTGCAGACACAAGGTCAAACATACAAATAATAGAGTTCAAAGTCATGAAATAATAATAATAATAATAATAATGTGGCGTGCTATGATAATGTGAACACAAGCTAGATCTAGAGCTAGATCTGAGTAAGAGTGAAGCTTTAACACAGCATCACGATGAAGAGCTAACTCCTTATTCACAATCCTGAGAATCCAGATAATCATCGTATGATGAAAACATACATACCATAATCATAGTCTGTCTCTAGATCTGTGGAGGAAAGAGAGGATACCATCAGACAGACTATAAAGATAGGGTTCAGCAGATGAGGCACAGGTTTGACAGGAGAACAGGAGAAAGAGACGAGTGCAGGTGTGAGACTGTAAACAGAGGTGGGGAGGAGGTGTTAACAAGTTCATCACCTCATGTATAAATATAGCCTCTTCATTTACACCCAGACTAAATATAAACCTCAGTTCACCATCATCATCCAGGGCTGCTAATGAGGAGGATGGCATCACTTCCTGTGGGCCAGAGCACTGTGCTCAGCTCCACGTCAGTGTTAATTAATTTTTTTATAACACTTATTTCTACAGTGTGTGTGGCAGCTATGGTCAGTGGTCAGGGTGAGCAACACTTAGTGATCATCTGTTACTATGACTGGCTGCATATCCACTTCCTGCACTAACACTGAACACTGACCTGAATTCGTGCACTGCAGAGTTATCTAATGATCTGGGAGCACTGGGCTGAGAGAAGACGATAGGATTCACATATTCCCACCGTGGTACATGTTTTTTAGTTGTGTGTTTGAATGGAGTCAAGTCCTGCAGATCTGTCACTCAGTTCAATGCAAAGCATTTGTGACATGAGGATTCGCCTCACCAGCCAGCAGCAGAGCTTTACTCTTACGTTCACTTTCACTGAAGCTCTTCTGTCCAGATTACAAACTGGTCCACAACTGAAGTACTGTTACACAGGCCACTAGTGAGCAGGGTTTGAATTATGGTGAGGATTGGCTATGGTCAGGAGTTTGAAACCTGGAATACTCCAAGTTGTACTTGAGCAATAGCAATTCCTACATGAAATGAAATGTGACAGCTGATTGGATAAGATGTGGGTGGCACAGGGTAATATTACTGTTTGTCTCTTTACACAGTGACTTCACGTTTTTCAGCGACCTGTGCACAGGTCAAACACAGACCCACACTGTGAACACATGTCGGGACAGTGAGAGCAATACTAACACAATGACTGGTACATTTTGTTGATTGTTTCATTTCTGCTACTATAATACTATGAGCTGACCTCTCCATGACCCTCAGAGTCCAAACTTACCATCAAAGGGCTTGTTGAGGAAATGTCCATACACAGTACTGGTGGCTATACCCAGGTAGTTGCTGGCCTCCAAAGTGTAGTTGCCGTTGTTGTGGTGTGTTGGGTTTTTAAAGGTTAAGCAGCCTTCTATGTAGTCCTGGTAAATATCCATATCAGGGCGCACATACTCAGAGTGGGAGATTTCCTGAGTGGAGAGATGTCATGATGAAATTCTTATCAGACAGTATCAAATCATTAGGAGCCAATACCTTCTATCTTTCAAAGTTACACACAGAAAACATGGCACATAGCTTTGACCGCCTCCGAAACTTAGATACACAACCAAATCCATCTTATTTTAATTCTGTCTGAGAAATACATGCATTTTGAAATTTTAGTGAATCCACAGTGTGAATGACAGTACTGTTGATACTGACATATAAATCCAACGCACCTTGTCTTTGTAGAACCATCGTAAGGTTGGGTGGGGTGAACCTCGCACAGTGAACTCTATGCACGTGTCGTGGCGGCGTTCTGGCTCTTTCAGCTTCACAATGGAGGGAGGAACTGAAGACAGAGAGCAAGAAGCTGTCACAGTCTGATCCTCACCTCACCTGCAGCTCTCCATTTTCCCAGAGGGGAGGGGTTTCACAAAGACAAGCTATGACTTCGACATAACAGTCAGACATCAGACAAGCACTGAATTCTGGGTAAATTTGCACGTATTTCACTACACATACATATATCAAAAAAGGCCAATCAGGGACTGGCAAACCACAAATTAAGAGCAATGTCTTCCTGTTGTTGCAGGTCACTGCAGGTGTTACTGACAGACTACCACATTGCCACGGCAACATTGGTCCTAGGCATGAGTTAGCCTGACTCTACTGTCTTCGACATTATAGGTAAAGACTGACTATCTTTGTGAAAACTGAGTCAGATGTCTGTGGTCTTACTTCCCTGTCTCTTCAACAGCCTGCTCACCTGTCTCTCACCTGCACTCACCTGAGTGTCCACACCCACTCACACACCTGTTCCCAGTCACCTTATCACCCCTGTGAGTATAAATCTACCTTTGTCATCAGCTCCTTGTCACTTTATCTGTTTGCATTCCCTCATGTGCTGTTGTGTAACATGTTCTGTGTGCCTACCTGCCTGTCTACCTGTCTGCTTGCCTGTCTGTTTGTCACCCTGTCTGCCTGTTTGTTTCATCCCTTACGGCCTCTTCACTGCATCATCCTGCCTGTGTGCGAGTGAGTCACCCCAGTTGTGCTGTTATCTGACAGACGCATGAGCTGTGTTCACTGCGTCTGTGAAGCACAGGGTATTAGGGGACTTCATGGTACCACACTATCACATGTAGCTGTTCTAAACTGAAGCTTATGACGTCTGTTGTTGCACCTTTCTGCAGTATTGCAGCACAGAGTGAAAACAGAGACCTCCATTATCATTTTAATATGCAGGTCTCATCATAGTCTGCTCCAATTGATCCGTGTGTGTGTTTGTGTGGGTGTGTGTGTGCGTGCCTGTTCTCCTGTTTCTCTGTTGACTGACAAAACTGTGTCTGAGTGCAAACACAATTTGCTGTTTGCTGCAACAGAGTCATTGTGTTACAACAGCTGAGTGTGAGAAATTCAACCCAGCACCACAGACAGAGGACTGGTGGTATTACACGCACACACACACGCACACGCACACGCACACGCACACGCACACGCACACGCACACGCACACGCACACGCACACACACACATCTTCTGTATCTTATATCTGTATCTATATTTTACCTGAATCAGAGTTTGAGCAGTTCCATGAAAATATCAGTAAAATAAATGCAATTAAAGCTATGCTAACAGTGTAATGTTGAGTCCTTCCGATAATACTCTGAAGTATTGATCGATAAGGAGAGATATATGTGATTTTAAGAACAGAAAACTATCTGAGGGTAGTTTGACGTCTCCCCTCTCAGGCCAGTGTGTGGGCCATTGTGTGACACTGAAAGTAATCGATTGGAAATGGAAAACTCTGTATATCCTGTGAGTTTGCTTGGTGGGTCCAGATGGGTGGAGCATGGTGACTGCTTTGTTGTGACATCACAAAATCACAGAAGTCCTGACAGCTGGTTTTACGGCTTAGTATCTGAATACAGGCTGTGAGCATTTCTCTGTGTACTGAGGCGTTGATACTTTTACAGTCATAATATAGAATTTAGAGCTGCTTTAGAAACACATGGATCTACCTTTATGTTGCATGGGACGTTAAGAGAAGCCAAAATCAATATTTCAATGAGATCAACCTATTGTGTGTTTAATGTGACCTTTGGTATAAAGCCAGACACACAGAGTGACTATGAACTCTACCCAGATGCACATATTTATCACTTCCTCAGCTTATTGTCAGTCAACAGACATCAACATTATTCTTTTCTGATCATACCATATTTATGTTTCACAGCCTCTCATGCATATTGACTTGATTTAGTCTTCTATTTCTCTTGCAGGGAATCTTGTTTATGTCCATTATATGAACATACTTGTGTATTATTAACTCCCATAAACCACTAGAATACTTGCTGCACCTGTCATGAATCAATAAACAGTGCTGTGTCCAGATGCTCAGAGAACTGCAAGGGTATAATTTGTGGATACGTTGTCATTGGTCCTGTCATTAAAACCATCCAAGCTTCAAACAGTAGTCACTGCTTCATGACAGGGAATCAAATGTAATCACACCCAGTTAAAAACAGTGAGTGTGGTTTCACTTCCAGTGCAGAGCAACTTAGAACAGCTCCACTGTGCATCCATCAGTGTTACAGCCTCATTCAACAGCATGCACAGGGGATGTCTTTTCTCAAAATATGAAACAACAATAAGATGCTCTGCTCATCAACATGTTGGACTGTGCAATATCCCATATTCTGTTGGGCTCCGGCCCCATGAATGCTGCCAAATAATCAGATGTACTGCTATTGTCTGTTATGAACATTCCTACCTGCCAGTGTAATGTGAAATAATTTGTGACTAATTCCCCTGCAGCAGTGATGTACCACAGTCTGGTTATATTTAATCAGAAGTTTCTTTTGTAAACAGAGTGTAACAGCTCTAACAGTGCTTGTTACTGATATTTTTCAAAATCTAGATCTATATCTATCGAGTGCATTATATTTTTAGTGTGTGCATGCAAACTAGGTCTATAAAGGTAGAGTGCTTTGGGATAATAGGGGCATGTTATATGGGATATTAATGAATAAGTCTGGACATACTGTGTATTTCTCCTTATATTCAGCGCAACTCCAAAAACAGCAGTGAGTTTATCTACAAACATGTAATTGTATTTATCCACCGACTGATATACTCTGTGAAGGAGGAACAGTGTAGTCAATCATGTGTCTGGGCCTCCTATGATCAAATCTTGATTTTATAGCTGCATCTGACAAAATCACCAAACACACACTTAACTGTATTTACTGTACCATGATAACTCAAAGAGAAAGATGTATGAGACACAATGCCTTTCTTTTTTCAGTTATTTTTTTCAGCTTTTTTTTTTTTTTTTTTTTTTTGGCTTCAGTCATCATGAGAGAGAGAGAGGGCCCTTTGCGATATAGCCCAAAGAGCATGCTAAATCCATCTAATGAACTGTAGCTGTCGGGCTGTTGTGGCCTTTTAATGTCTGTCTTACATAATTATTAATAAGACCTGTGTATGACAACATGTTCATGCAAAAAACGTAGGTCAAATACAACCACACCATGGCACACACACTCACACACAAACAACAGGGATCATATAGAGGTGACTGACTTGTGAAATCATCACAAATAATCTCTCTCTCTCTCTCTCTCTCTCTCTCTCTGCAGGTCAGATAAACACCAGGTAGCTGACAGTGTGTGACTGTACTCACAGTGAACAGTGAGCTGGACAGAAGCGTTGGTCATGCCCACTACATTGGTGGCGGTGCAGGTTAGCAGGAAGTTGTTGTCGTCTCTGCTCACATTGGCCAGAGTGATGTTGATGGAATGAATGATGTTGTCATAGACGCTGGCCTGAAAGGAGAGGAGGAGACAATAGTTAAATAAGAATACTATAAAAGATAAATACAAATACTGTACACAGCCTGTGATTAGCACTGTATCATTTAAATTCATTAGATGACCTCTTGCAATGTTACATCTTTTTAAATATGTGATAGAAACAAACTATGTGGGGTCCAGACCAGGACCACACACAGGGCAGGATGATGTGTGGGCTGAGGAGGACCATGAAGCTGTAGCCCTAACTGCAGCAGGTTAAAATCCAAACTGTGGCTCTTTCATCCTCCATATCGTCTCTGTCTCTGTCTCTCTCCGTCTCTCTCTCTCTCTCTCTCTCTCTCACACACACACACACTATCAGGATTAAGGCAAAAATAACTTAAAAAGAAAAAAGTGATGAGCCCGCTGGGACGCACTTGTTATTCAATGCTTTTAACTTCAAAAGTCACACTTGGGTGTTGAACAAGTACCAAACCCTTTAATCACCATTTAGTGTCCCTGGAAACATTTCCATTATATTGTGTGTATTTACAAACTGATTGTTATCAAATTGATGGAGATATATTTTCAATATGAAGAGCACTTGTGTATTAGCATGAGTTCTCAGGGCCAGTGTTGTTTACCATAAAATTCGGAACATAAGTCACACTAGTATATAAGTCACAGTCTATTTTTGAGGGTCTCAAACTGGGAAAACAAGGCTTTCTATTGCCATTTGTTAATAAAAGTGCTACACAAATCATTCCACAAGTCCACAACATGAAGTTTCTGTGCTGCAGTGTAGCTCTTTCTTGTTATTTTAAATTAAAAAAGAGAAAAGAGAGTGCAGGGTAATTTGAACACTGTACATTTAGCGCCATATAGCGCATTTAGCATTTATTAGCCTTCCAGCGCGACCTAGTGTGGTGTGGACGTGTGTGTGCTGACTGCCAGAGATGAGAGATGGTTAACGCTGTTAAAAAAACATAACAGTAATATTATTTTCTGTGAGAGACTATGGCGGACCCAAACAAGTCTCATTAATTAATGGGAAACATCATTCCGCCCGTGTAGTTGAATGTGGATATAGGACGCATTACTGTTTACACTTGTGTTCGTGTGGTTGGGCCCATTGGATTGCATGTTAATGCCAGGTGTAAATGGGGTTGACAGTTACCTCGGTCTATAGGTCGCACCAGTGTAGAAGGCACAGCCAACTTTTTAGATGAAAAAAAAGGGGGAAAAAAAGTGTGACGTTTACACCAAATTTTACGGTATTTTATGTTAGTCGAGGATATGAAGTAGATGTAACATCAGGTGAATTTGTTGATCTTGTTGAAGTTTGGTTGAGGTGAGGAGGACAAACACACACACACATCACACACACAGGCAACATCAACACTCCCAAGCTGTGCTGTTGTCTTTTCCTAGACATAGGCTACTATGTGTGTGTGCGTGTCCTGCCTACCTCGTGTGCAGTGATGGAGTGTAAGCCGTTGACTGGCCAGTCCACCTCAGGTAATGGGGATCCAGAGCCGTTGCAGATCGCTGTCACTCGGTCTCCCTCTACCACTGTTAGGTTGCTGTGGCTCACACTTATTTCAGGTAAATCTGAGACGGAGACAACACAAGAGAAAAAGTTATCTTTCCATGAGATGGGACAGTTTTTAATGTCCAAACACCAGCAGTTTTTCCTCACAAACAGGGGTTTACAACAGAAAACAGTCAAGTTCATCATCTGAAATACACGAATCAACAATAATTGAACTTGCATATCATTGTAAAATTGAAAAAACAAATGGAAAAAAAAAATCACTAATTCTTTAAGGAAAACAATAGTTCAGTCTAGTTCTACCACAGCAAAACTGGTAAATAATTTCCTCTTGGATGGGACCATATCATACTTGATCAAGGAAGGAGCTTCCACAACCACGTGTTGACCATTCAAAGACAAACTTCACTGTCTGATTCACCAATCAAGAACTGTTTTATTCAAAAATCACATCTGGTTAAGTGAGTGTAGTCCACAGCTGACATTGATTACCTTTTAAACCTGAATATATCTGATCACCCTGAGCCATAGAGCTTCGTTCCTTCCAAATAAGAACACATTATGTCACCACCATGAACACACACTGTTGTTTACTTTTTACTCAGTCCCACATACAATTGTGGATTACTGTACTACGCTGCAAAAAATAGTCTCAAACAAATGGTTTTCTGTGTGTGTCGACGTCTGAAAGAGTCCAGAGTGAGTTCAAACTGTGCTTGTTAGAAGTGTAGGTGTGTGTGTTAAATTTCACACCGGACTTACCGCAGCTGCTGATGTTCATATCGTGCAGCAGAATCTTCCCGTGGTCGTCAGCGCAGTACAACTCTTGGCTGCTTAGACCTGCCTCTCCTCTCTGTTGCCATAGCTGCAGCCAGCGGATCTTACAGCCACAAGCAAACACCACCTCCTCTAAATGACTGGAGAGAAAGAGGAGATAGCAACACTGCCATGTCAATATATCACAACAATTACCTTCAAAGCACCTGTTGTCAGGACGGATCATGGGTTACTCCTGTAGGTTACTATTGATCTTCACTCTAACAGTCGGATCATCAGCTGGGCCCCATTACAACCCTAAAACCATGTCTGAACCTCCAACAACCCCCTCCCACACACACACATACAAATCCTGGAATCCATGGCAGGTCACAGATTGGTGATTATGTAAGAGTGGAACCCAGGGGGCATCTTTCTGTGAAAGTGTGTTTTATTCATGTTTTATTCTGGTGAGATGAATATTGATCAAATTCTCTCTTCAGTCAAGCTCACAGCATTTTGGACACTATGTTTACACCAATGTCTAATGGTCACAGGCTGATATGTGTGTGTTTTTGTCCACATTTTATGTAAAAAAGAAAGGTCCTACATAGATGGAGATAAAAAATGTCACAATGGAGGAAGTGCTCCAGATATGAAACTTAAAGGGATAGCTCAGATATTTTTGACATGAAGTTGTAGTATCGTGCAACAACAGTGACTTTTCCCCTACTGCGTCCCGTGAGCAGAGTTCTGGCCAGGTTTTGGTGTTGAAGAAAGTAGTTCAGCTAGTTGCTGGGGTCACAAAAATGAAGCATTTTGCTTCTCAAAACAATATGCATTCAAAAGAGTAATACATTTGCATCACAAAACTGTTGTCCACGAAAAAGTCAGACCTCACAATTTATCAGCGCTATTTTCTCTCCCTTCGTATCACTGCGCGCTGCCACCTGTCAACTGCTGCGCACCTTTCCATCACCTGTTTCAAAAAAAAAAAAAAAAAATCCAAACTATCCCTTTAAAATCCCGCACTAGCTGAACTGAAGAATCCGTATCATGGATGCAAAGCTTGGGCTCAGCTAAAGGCCAAGAGACTAAGACATAAGGCCTCTCTACAATTGAGCCTGATTGGAAATGTTTACTCCCTGGCTAACAAATGTGATGAACTGGAGGCGTTTGTAAAGAGACAGCGAGTATATAGTGAGTGTCTGGTGTTTCACAGAGACCTAGTTAAAAGACAACACTCTGGATGGTTGTGTACATTAAGTATGAGTGGGCAGAGACACCAGAGCAAGTGGAAAGAAGAAAGATGGAGGCCTGGTTCTGCTGGTGAACAACAGGTGGTGCAACCGGTCATATGACAGTGAAGGAGAGGATCTGCTGTCAGGATGTTGAGCAGTCGGTCTTGGACCACACTATGTACCAAGGGAGTTCTCACATCGTCCTCATTGTTGTTTACGCTCAACCACAAGCTGAGCCTGTAGTCAAGTGTGAAGTCATTCATGAAGATGCTGTTGTTCAGACCGAGCATCCTAATGCATTCATTGCATTATCTGTGTGATTTTAACCATGTCACTCTCACCTCTCACCTGAATGTCTCACAAGGGAAGATAAGACACCTGATCTGTCATATGCAAAGGCCTACACAGGTCTCCCTTGACCAGGAAAACACCACCTTGAGAAAGGATCCCCTGAAACCTCTTCAGATTGTGTAAATACTGTTGTGGTGAATGAAACTAGTAAGGAGAACCATGGTGTATTAGTGATCCTCAAGCCTCAAGGTTTTTCCTTTAATTTGTCTCTCTCTCTCTCTCACACACACACACACACTCACACACACACTCACACAAACACACAGAGCAGAGATGAAGTAGTTCTCTACCACCCTGCAGGTTTGCTGTGATAAATGCTCCCTATCTAGTGTGTGTTTGAGTGTTTGCTAAGGGGAGGGGGCAAGAGTAATGAACATTTGTTGATCTGAACCCCAAGCTGATTGCACACACGCGCACACACAGTCCCCTGCTTATACCTAACCTAGAGATCAATAGGTACATTATTACAGTCACGGGTTTGATAAATGGAACAAACTGGATTCCTCTGAAGAAAAAGCCTCAGGATCAAAACACAGTCTGAATTACCCTGGAAAAAAAAAAAAAAAAAAAAAAAAACACTGATACAGAAGCAAATAAACAAAAGGTCTCCTCCACTAAACTTTAATTTCCTTATACAGAGGGAAAATTGTTTTCTCTATTCAACCTTTTGTAGAAAATATGAAAAAAGAAAATCTTAGGATTAAATGTGTGATCCATTTTCAGATATGTCTTGTTCTGTGGGAGCAGCTGAACAAGCTTCATCCAGGACCAGATACACAGAACAGAAGAAGCTATTGTTTCACTTTCTGTTACTTTGTCGGGTGCACAGTCTCCGGTGTGTACCCATCACTTTATTATATCTGTGTGGGCAGTGAGGGCACCACGTCTATATGAGCTGGAAAATAAACACAGACACTGACTGACAACAGCTCAGTGTCCGTGGTGTCTGCAGCTGTCTGTGTAAGCTCTTACAAGCAAGTACGTCTGAGGACTGAGGGAGCATGAGTCACTCGCAGATATAAAGGAACGGGGCCAGTCTGAGAGCAATTCTTGGTAACCAGTCAGTATCTATGTTGATGAATGTGAATGAGCTGCAGCAGAGGCAGTGTTTGACTGCCCTGAGCCCAGTCACTCACAAACAAACAACAGGAACATGGAAGAGCTGAAAAACAACAGTCAGCATTGATCTGTGTGGTCTTCTGTCACTGGCCAGTTTGAGTAGGGGCAAATAAACTGATGATGATGCTGCCTTTTGAAGGAGTGGGTGATGATCAGCTCAGTGTGACATGTGAAAATAAGAACAGTGGCCACACCTGCACCACCGACTCACTTTACACTTTAGGTCTTGTCCACACGGAAACTGTACACATGACAGCATTTCAAGAACACACACGAATCCACTGAAAATGAGTCAATATGCTGTGGCACATACTGTATGCCAAGCCTGTATGTGGCACAAGTTCAAATAGGGACGCGTTTCAGGCACAGTACCCGAGGGACCCCCGCAGTAGTCACTGTTGTTGTTATGTGACATGTAGTGGTGTGGCTCAGGTTGTTGATTAGAATGGTGGGGGCTATGACATCATCGTTTCATCGTTCCATGTGGACGGCCCCTCAGTTTCTTTTCTTCACTGTTTTCAGATGATTGTGTTCACATACTCAAACACCTCAAAATGAATGGATTCTGCTTATTTCATCCATTTGGAAACATCTATAGGCACACGATGATCAAAACCAGAACAACTCATCACCAGAATTTAACAGGCTGAGTGTAGCTCTGTCTGGTAAATTATATTTCAAACAACAAAACAGCAGCAAACAGCTATTTTCTTGTTTCTATAATTATTGACCTGGAATGTTTGTTCAGTCATAGCACAGCAAATTTTGTTGTAGTTCTTGTGCAATGACAATAAAGTTAATTCTGTTCTACTGGTTGTGGTTAGATTGTTTTTTCTTTAGCTCTCTTGCTCAATGGGTAACTGCAATGACGAATGTTTACAGAACCTTTAATCATGTGTGTAATAGTGTTTTTTGTTGTCGTTTTTTTCTTATCTCAACATGAACAGGTTTAATTGACTGATTACAATTTATGCAAAAAATAATTAATCGTATTGAAGTGCAGGGTTGCAGCCAGGGTAATTAAAGATGACTGCTCAGATCCTCACTGACCTATTAGTATAACCAAGATGTTGTCTTGAACACTGGGGAGTGTGTGTGTGTGTGTGCGTGTGTGTGTGCATCGTATTTGTATGGATATCGAGGGATTCTTTTATTCACTCACGTCAGGGGAGATTGGCTGCCAACTCTGCCATCTTAACTGAAGATGGTTCTTTTTGTTGGAGAGCCATTTGCCTGCTGCAGGTCTAGGTAGGACCAAAATGTCGCAAAGTGTTGTTTTCTGTAAATCAGACAGTGAGCGTGATTCTCTGCCACTTTTCATCCACTCATCCTGTTCCTACGCACCTGCCTCACACAATAGATGTGTTTGTGTTTGTCTGTTTTGACACTGGTGATTCATTCCACGGTATACTTGCCTTTGTGTGGCACCCTTGTGCCAATTTAATTAAAGCCCTTTCATTAGAAGATTCTTTAAGGTCTTCAAATAATGTTGTTGCCCCTCAGGTTGATCCGAGTTTATCTGACAACACGCAGCAAATGCAATCTTTGCTCCTCTGGCACCAACTTAATTAACTCCCTCATCTACCTGGCCAGGGGAGTGGGATGTAAATGAGTTGTTGCTCTTTGTAGAGGAGATAACCTCTCTCTCATTAATACCACGCTGATAACATCTCACTGTGGTTAAACTGTGAGGACGGACAGACACGCAGATGAGTTAGATGTGACAGTGGAGAAGGAAAAGAAATCACATTTATTTCAACTTCTCAGCTAATGTATGGTTCTGCTGTTCAATATGTTTTTATGCAGCAAAGCGTAAGTGTCCAACAACCCTCGTTCTAACGTTCATATTTTTTCGTTTCAGATTCGGTCACGCTGAAGTGCAGGTCTGTTTGAGGCTGAATATGTCCTTGATGACAGGAAGAGGTGCTACAGGCTGCAGAGTATCATTATTATCTGACCTTTAATGTGGACGTTTGTCATGAAGTTTTAACCTGCACAGCAGCAGACCAATTCAGGACCAGATGCTGAGGCACAACATGAATCAAGTAAGGCCTGACTATACATGGAGCAGAGTCTCGAGTCATCAGAGCTGCTGCTGGGAGAGTTTCGTCACATGATCTGGTCTTTACCAAATGGACACGTCTCCTATCCAAAGAGACTCCGTCTTTTAATTCACACCAATATATCTAGTGGAATCATATTTTTTTCTTCTGAAAACTTATATTTCATGAACTATGAGTACATTTTATCAGTACATTTTATAAATATGTTATGGGTACTTTTGAACTATAAAGGATCCTCACAAGAAACACGTCTATGAAATAAGGGCTTTATTTTTTTTTTAGGATAATTTTATGGGATTAGATGCAATCTAACAGGGTTAATCATATGTGTTTTCCATAACACATATCCCGATCCTATATAATATTAAGGTCATAACCTCAGTGGTATGATGGGGCAGTGGTTTGCACTGTTGCCTCACAGGAAGAAAGCTTTGGTGTTTGCATGTTCTCCCATTAGGACTGGATACAAAATTAAATCATCAGGCAGCTGCAGCAACTGACTTGATTCAAACTGTGTATAATCTGAACTCACGTCTCATAAACGTCCCTCTCACAGCTTTATGTGTTGGACCTGATGGATTAGTTCCTTGTTTGCCATATTGTCCTTTGTTTTCCTCTGCCTATGTTAAATGTAGATCAAAGTGTGCTGGAGCAATGAGAGAATTACACTGCTGTTGCTAAGTTGCCCGTTGCCACAGCAACCACTCATGCACTCTCATAATGTAATGGAAACACAAATCAGTGTTACCACGTGCTGGACAGAAACCTTTTCTCTGTGTCGTCTTTGTTCCTGTAGCCATCCACCTGTTATTGCTGCAGGAGAACAAACCATAGGGGGTCGAAACTCCAGGCTACACCTGAATGTGAATGAATGTGTTTGTGTGTGTGTGTGTGTGTGTGTGTGTGTGTGTGTGTGTGTGTGCTCACATACTGCTGCTGCTCAACAAAAGCTCAAATGCATTAGTTGTGGATGCAAATGCTTTACTTGAAATGTGTCATCTCATACTGTATATATTTTCAGATGGCTAAACTACCTGAGCTAAGGAAAGGGTCTGTGAGTGTGTGAAAACAGGAGCACTAAATACAAAGACAACTATACTGGGAGAATAAATCTGAGTTCTTAGATCATGGCTAGACTTTGCCAGGCAAATGTCCATCTAGTCACACTCACACACACACTGGGACAGGTTGACAGGTGGAAGACTATGCTATGGTAATATTATGAGTATTATGGTAACCCATAATACTCATAATATAGTCATAATACAAAGTGTGTATAGAAAAGACGAACAATAAGTTCCACAATGACCAGTTGATAAATAAGCATGAGACATTTGGAGGTTTCACCTCTGTCAACAGCTCTTCTGTGTTGTCGCCAGTTCAGGTATAACATCTCAGGCACCAGAGGGCAGACAGGGCTTCTGGCCTAAAACCAAATCTGGATGTAAAAACCTACAACCCTTTGAAGGCTCTGTCCAGAGTAAGACGAAAATGTCCAGCCATCCCAAAAAAAGGCCATGTCAATCAGTAACCTCTGAGGGAGGAGCTTCTGGAGAGACATCCACTCATATGTTAACTAGCTATCAAAGCTCCTCAGCCTGTGTTTCCTTTTCAGTGTTCTACTGTCATACACTATCAAACTGTTTTCAGTGAAGTTTTGTCACATGGTTTTGTGTTGGAAACCAACTGCTCCTCTAAAAGCTCGAAGATACATGAAAGGACAGGAGGGAGAGGGCTGTTGCAGGTGTGATACTGAGCTATCTGACTTCATAGCAGTGTGTGTGTGTGTGTGTGTGTGTGTGTGTGTGTGTGTGGACTATGAGAGAGCTGCATCTTTGTAGGCTAAGTATCTGTGTCCATCTCTGCTCCACAGAGGGCAGATGTATTCTTCTCAGAGGAGCTGTCCTGCTTCTAAAAGACTAATATACTCCCTCACACACACACATACACACACACACACACACACTCACACACACACACATAAACACTCAGTTATAATGAATTAGGCAAATTTGAATGAAACAACCAAATGTCAGCTGTTAAATGAGACTGAGGCGTTGCAGTAACACAGCAGACTAGTTCAAGTTACACTTCTTCCCTGACTAACTAGTGCTGTCACTAATTATTATTTCAAAAGTAAGACAGACACATGTAAACAGCCCAGCCCATAACTGTTACATTTATCATCCATAAAATGAACAGTTACACCAGACTGGAGCAGACTACAGCAGCTGTCATGACTTCACAGAACATCAGTCATCAGTCTGTGAGTGATGCAAGATTTTTCTCCTTTATATGTCTCTCCTTGGCTTCAAAGACAAACACAAACTGGTGAGCTGTGGTCTGTGTGTTGATGCCAGGACTTTCTCCTCATCAAAGAATAGACATCTTAAACTTTAGAAGCTCCCAGTAAAACTAAACACCTCTGACACATGAGAGGAGTGAAATAAGCAGTTGTAATATACACCGATCAGGCATAACATTATGACCACTGACAGGTGAAGTGAATAACACTGAATAACACTTCATCATGGCACCTGTTAGTGGGTGGGATACATTAGGCAGCAAGTGAACATTTTGTCCTCAAAGTTGATGTGTTGGAAGCAGGAAAAATGGACAGTGACAGGATTTGAGCCAGTCTGATGAGGACCAAACTGTGACGGCTAAACAACTGGGTCTCAAAAACTCAAAAACTGCAGTTCTTGTGGGGTGTTCCCAGTCTGCAGAGGTCAGCATCTATCAAAAGTGGTCCAGGGAAGGAACAGTGGTTAATCTGTGACAGGGTCATAGACAGTCAAGGCTCATTGATACAAGTGGGCAGTGAAGGCTACTGCTGCTCAAATTGCTGAAGAAGTTAATGCTGGTTCTGATAGAAAGATGTCATGTCGACAAAAATCTTTTACAGAAGTAGTTGCCAAAGAAATTCAGTGGTTAATAATTAGTTGGAAACATCATTGCCTGTGTGCAACATACATGCTCACAACCCAATGTGAGGCCATGGTGGCGTGCATTTGGTGCGAAGCGCACAGCTCCACAGACCTGCTTCTCCCGCCACAGTGTTGTGTCTAGATCCCGGTTCCTACTGTTCCTACTCTCATCCTGTTTCCCACGGAGCTCTGTCCCGTTTGAGAGGTGAAGGAAGCCCGTGGAAAGTGGAAAGATGTTGCCTCTGAGATGTAGAATGTGTATTATAGAGGAGAAACACACATTTCAGGACTGCTGACTGGTATCATCAGAAGAGACATGTCCTGTGATTTTCAGCCATTGAGTAATTGTAAGCATCATAATCCGATTAGTTGATTAATCATTTCAATAATCGATAGATTTATCGAAATCAAAATAGTTGTTAGTTGCAGCCCTAGAGTACATAGCACATCGCAGGTTGTTGCTTATATGGCAGCAAAAGGGGCCAACACAATATTAGGCAGGTGGTCATAATGTTACACCTGATCAGTGTAAGTCACAAATAATCCATAGACACCATGACTGAGTGGTTCCACCTTGAACTGCATGAACCAATGACAGTCTCATAAAAAAGATTCAGACAGCCAGGGTTTCATACATAAAAGATGCTGACTGTGTTAACTGCTCTGATGTGTCTGCTGGTCTCTGGTTCTGGTCTCCACAGACTCCTCCTCTGAGTCTGGGTCTAACTGATGCTCAAACATGTGGCTGAGTCTCTCTGAAGTTTCCTCCGCTAACTAACCTGATGTTCTCTGGTCTTTCACCTGGAGTCAGAATGTGGTGGGCGGAGCATAAGGTTTTATCCTTATGCTATGAAAATAATAAAAGGTATTCATTATTGCAGAGGATTTTTGCAGACTTTAAGATAGGAGAAGGGCTTTAAAAGAAAGCCACACTGTTATTTTACACAGGGAAGGTGGTCCTTAGTCTATGAGCTCCACCTCTTCCCCTGCTTGGACCTGACCTCAGATCAGCCATCCAGAATCCCTGGTGTATGATTATGATTCAGAAAAACTCTTCAAACTTCTGGTAATACATCTGGCCTCTTGATAGCATGTGACATAAGCTCTTCACTAACGCCTCTCAACCCTCTTCCTGATGATAATGAGCAGTGTGGTTGCTGCACTTGGTGTGTACACACTAAAAACAAGCAGCACGACAAAACACAAGGTTTTTCTTTAACCGCCCACAAACAGCCCGACACAGGCAGTAAACCATAAAGAGTAGACTCTGCACAATATCTCAGCCACAGCGTGAACCATTCACCTTTGGTTATAGCACTGACCCAGGATCTGAAAAACAACAAGAACAACCCTCTTGTTGTAACAGACAGTTGATCAGTAAAGTTTTAAAAACACACAATTAAAGTTAAAGTGTCTCACACTGAGGCCCCACACTGCAGGAGCACCAACCAGGGAAGGGGATGAATCCATGACTTATGGACTGGTAAGTCACTAACAGCTCACTGTCTGGATCTATGTCTGCATGTGTGATGTTGCTCCCTGCAGTTATATATCAGTGTTCTTTCAGTCTTTTCAGTCTTCATCAGTCAGTACAGAGTTTAAAAAAATGCATATGGGGTTATGTAGGTGTGAACAGAGTGCACTCACAGTTGAAAGAGCTGCAGAGGTTCAAAGATCTGCCAGGACAGTGTGGTCAGCTTGGGGTTCCTGGACAGGTTTCTGAGGAAGAGGAAAAGATAGAGACAGGTAAGACAAGGGTCACAAACTTCACCATGCCAACAGGGGCTCAAAGCTTCTCCATGTTTACTGGTGTGTGAATCATGTCAGTGGTGTTGATAAGATTCATCCTCATTTCCTCTACAGCCAGGACAGAGCCATCAGTCTGTCTAATAAAGGTGTTAATTATGCACATACTATGCAAAGAAGAACATACTGCAAAAGAATAACCACATACATTGATTTCCTTCAGGAAATGTTCCTTTTTTTAGCCATTTAACCTTTGTTAAGTATAATTACAGTTTTTGTAATAGATGTGACCTTGTGACCTTTGTCCACAAAAATCAAATCAGTTCATCTGTGAATCCGAATGAATGTTTGTGCCAAACTTGAAGAAATTCCCCCAGGGCGTTGCAGAGATATCACATCCACAAGACCGGGATGGACGGCTCTATCTGCTGCTGGTGCCATAAAAATGAAAATAGGTAGAAAGTTTTCAGTGACACACACACACACACACAGAATGTGTCCTGGAGTCACAAACACACAGCTACAAAAACATACACACACAACACTGCGTGAACTTTACACAGACACAACTCATTTCCCCTTATAACCCTGTCTGAGTTGCAATAACATACAACACAAACACAGGTGTCTGTCTCCATGGCAACATAAAGCCAACCATGAAGAGGGGAGCAGGCTGCTGAGGCAGGGGGATGAGACACTGTAATCCAGATCATGACATTATCACAGTTTTCCAGTTGCTAACACAACGAAATGAGACAGAACTCAAAATGATTGAAACTGACAGCAAAACCTCGGCTCGTGTCTCCACAACTCTAAATGGATTTTCACCTTTGCATCCAAATTACAATTCAACGTGACACTGCACACAGTTCTCTATGTAAGACACAGTAAGCTGACAGATAGTCATTTGTTGCCATTTTAAAAACACCGCTATTCGAAGTGACACAGCCATGGAGCAGTTGTCCAGCACACCAGACACCTGGCCAAACACCTCACTGCTTCATTGTTGACTTGTCAATCAGGATATAAGTCCTATAATAACAACACTGGAAGGACAACAAAAAAGGGCAGAGTTTTAAGATGAGCTCATCAACCACGGGACAACATCAGACACACTCAGCCCAGCATGAGCTGATCTGAACTGATCTGTTGCCCCTGTCATCCAACACACAGGCATGAGCTCAGGTAAGAAACCAAATCCCCTTTGACTCTGCATAATTGATGATTCCACCAATCACACTGTGTCCATCACTTCTTGGTCACAATGTGTACACAGCCACTGTGGATGGTGCTGTGCCAGCCTTGCAACACAGACCTCATTCTCACAGTTTTGGACAGACTGCTAATCACTGCACGCTGGTACTGAACAGACAGAGGAGGAGGCATCTGATGATAATGATGATGATCACTGAGATGTGGCCAAACCATTTGAGGTGGTGTGATGCAGCTAAAATGTTTGTTTTCTTTTCTTATTATGTATTTGATCATTTTTAGTCCTACTATGTCACTATGTGTGCCGGTCAGGGGTGTGCCTCAATATATATTCAAAAAGGCACAGAAAATTTAATGAGTCCGGATATTTTTCAAACCTGGATATTCTCATTATTATTCAGAATGCAAAGCAAAGCCCATTTTTATATTATGTGCTTCCTCAGTGCAGCATCTCCATCTGAGGCTGCAGCATCTAGAGACACATCATAGTCGCTCCGCATTATTGAAGTGAATCTCTTGATACTGTGACCTCGTCTCTCAACCTGGCAGCACTGGGACAGCTGTTTGCTGAAGTGAGTCTGCAGTTTGTTTTGAGGTTGTCTTGATATCTTCATAAAACAGAGAGAGGAAAACACACGAGTACAGTATGAGAAGGTAGGAAGATCTCATGATTATAGCTTATCAGTCTGATACTTTGAGGACCTCTGCATCACCAGAATTAACATAACTGCCTTTAACCAAATCTTCCTTTGTAATTTAGAAAACATAATTATTGTGGGAAAAAAAATAAATACATAAACAAACAAACAAACAAACAAACAGATAAACAAATAAATTCATCAGCTTCTGGTTGATGCCACACCAATTTCCAGTTTGAATCCAAATCAAGATGAGACAGATGATAAATATTTTACAGAGACAGATAATTGCATCCCTGCACACCTAGCATGTGTGTGTATCTGTCTGTCTGTGTGTCTGTCTGTTTGTGTAAGTGTGTGCATGCATGTGTGTGTGTGTGTGCCTTTTTTCTCATTTCATTTTGTTGATTCAGTCCCACACTAACCATCCTGCTGGATTAAACCGCTACTAAAAATAGACCCTAAAAATGTGTTCAGTTTAAAGACTCCAGTCCATTTGTGATGCACTTTTAGATTTTTATGTCCTCAGTTGAAACCTACAAGTCTCAAACCGAGCCACTTCATCAACACAGCAAGTTTGTCTTTGCAGGAAATGTATTTGTGTCCACATTATTCTTTGTTATAATAAAGTTGATGGATGAATCCGACAGGTTGTAAAAATTTGTTCATTGAAATGTCATTGAATTTGTTATCCTGCCAAAATGTCTAACCTGAGCTGGAGAGGAGCACAAGTGTTTATGAAACTAAACCATAATCTTTTCTTCACTGTATTCAAAGAGACCTGTTCAGTACTTGAGTATCATAAATCAATCAATATGAAAGAAATATGGCAGAGAGCCATAGTTGTTTTGAAAAAAAAAAAAAAAAAGGAATGTCAAGGTTGCTATAGGCAACAGGAGCTGTGCTTGGCGGCGTGAGGGCGGGCACAGCTGGTGACCCAAGGCGAAAGTTTTCCGTCGAACGGACCACCTCATTTCATTTCTATTTTTATCATTTCTGCTGCATCTATGTGGGGTCACGCCCTCACAGGCTGTGTCCTCTGAAGGATGTGCTCCTGCACCAGGTCCCAACATCTGTTATTGGACAGAGACAAGAAATGCACAACAATGTACCTGCACTGGTTTAACGTGCATATGACTGACTCACACAAAACCAACACTGTCCATCAAATGAACCATCATGGCTGTTTCCTGATCTGCGCTATGTGACACAGACAACACACAAACACACAACCCCCGTCATTTTAAAGCACCATATTTAGCACCACCTCTCCTAAAAGCATTAATAGACAATAATTATAAACTCCACTGGTATGTGACACAATGCTGTGTTAATATTTGTTCTGTTGTTTTTATTCCCTTATATTTAAGCTTTGTAGGTTCACTAAAACCTTTTTGTGGCTCACTGTCTTGTGATCATGACCTGTTAACAGAAAGTAATCAGACAACAGCTCGAGTCAGAGCCACTGCACCAGCAGAGTCTAAAGAAAGGCTATAATGTTTAGAGGAAGAGATACAACAACAACTCACAGACTCATATTTCCTTTTGTTTTCTAAATTTAACATTTCTACATTTAATTTAAAAAATGCAAATATAATTTTAACACACTTAACTTTGGAAAGCAAATGAACTAATGATTTAACATCAAATTAAATTGCAATTTAGTACATTTAACTAAAAGATACAAAGTGGAATGGTAATTGAAACATATGATTTTAAGGTATTAACTTTGTCCTTAGTCCTTTAACTGAGGTTTACATTATCTGTTAATTAGTTTTTTCTTTTCTTTTTTTTTCAAAGCTCCCTCAGATTTTTAAAGCAAATTCAATGTGATTACAAAAAACAAAATGGATCAATAAATGGATGGACTTATATGTCATACTCGTGGTGCCAGGACCACACAACACCGGTTAATGTCAAAAAAAAAAAAAAACACACACACACAATGATTCACATCAAGATTTAAATTAAGACAGAGGCTGCTTATAAAGAGCCGCCTGATAGCGACTGCTGTGAGGTTAGAGAGTGGAGCTGGAGGAAGACAAGAGGAGACAGAAACAGAAAAATAACAAAACAGAGGGAAGAGAGATGAGGAGAAGAAGGTGAGACTGTGAGAATTAGAAAAGAGACGCAGGAGACTCAAGTTTCTCTCTCTCACTCTCTCTCGCTCTCACTCTCTGTCTCTCTCCACACACACACACACACACACACACACACACACACACACACACACACACACACACACACAGTCACACAGTGTTTCACAACAGTAATGCATCATGGAGACAGGAGGATTAATATATTTCTCCAAAATAATTCCTGTGATTGTCTCTTAGATGAACACTGTACTACAGACACAAAATACTGTTATTATATGACACTCACGCTGGAGCCAGTAGTGTTAAGCAAGAAATACTCAGAGAGAGAATTGAAGACTTTTACTGTGTTAAGCTGTGTTGCATCCTTGTGTGTGTGTGTGTAGCCATGTGAATATGTATGCTGGCACTCATGCAAATGTAACCCTCTCTGCATCAGTCATCTCCTCTGTTTCTGTGACTAAATCTTTCCTATATAATATGAACATATTGATCCTTTCATCAACTTGTACATTCAAAAGACCCACCAGTCTGTTCTGCAGCCAGGGACCTGACGCATATCATTTATTATCATTTATTTCTATATATTGCATTCATGTCTACCCTCAGTTTGTCTGACTGTTGTGACGATCAGCTTTGAGTCAAGCTGAAAACCTATTACATGTTTAATTTGGCTAAAACAGCTCCTGTGCAGTGATGTACTGTGGAGCCCAAGAGCCCACAGAGCCATCAAAGAGGCCCTCAGTGAGTGATGCGTGTGGCTGCGGCTGCAGTGTGGTGTGTTTTATTTGAAGTGCTCTCAGAGGGCTGCTGTCCATGGTGCTGACC
Organism: Caranx ignobilis; assembly: GCA_021432705.1. NCBI lineage: Eukaryota > Metazoa > Chordata > Actinopteri > Carangiformes > Carangidae > Caranx > Caranx ignobilis. The sequence goes on along the minus strand of MU269990.1, from coordinate 66,965,502 downwards.
ATCAGGTAGAGCTGCAGAGGACGTGTCACTTTCCTGCTTACGCCCCGTGACTGTGCAGACTGTTCACTGGTCTGTGATGAAGGTAATGGGCCTTTACACATCTACATCATTGTAGCCTGATGAGAGGTTAAATCACTAATCATAAGCGGATTCTCAGATCATAGTTGCTCTTTCAGTGAGTAAAAAACCTCCATTATGGTGACTGATTAACATTACAGCCACGTGTGCAGCCGTTGGAGGCTGTTTTCTAAGATGTTGTCCTGACACTAGCATTAGATTATTCATGACTACAGTTCTTCCTCAGGGGAACATAAATGTCAGAACAATGTTTTTAATATTAGCTGATTAGCATCAGGTGTTTTATTCATGCTAACAGCTGACCAGTGTCATCCAGTCATATTTATACAGGTCAAGATTCTGGGCATAAAGTTTGGACACTGCAGGGGAGGTGAAGCATGAGACAAAGACACAAAGATTGTGTTTGTTGTATGATTTTGATGTGGTCAGTGGTTCAGTAAAAAATCACAATACTATAAACCACACATACAGATAAGATACACAGAAGACACTGTTCCACCTTCTAAAGGGAGGGGTAAACAAAAGAGAGAAAAGTATGTCTTTCCTCAAGGGACAGACTCCCTCTGAGGGTTGTGATGGGACAGGATGGGAGTGTTGTTATAACACAGCCCTAAATAAAGATCTGTCCAAACTCAAAATGCTTACAGTATTGGAGGGGAAAAAGGTGAGTAGGGGTCACCTGGTGTCTCTAGTATGGGCGATGGGGAGTCAGGTTGGGAGTCCTTTGCCTCCTCTATGGTTCCAATGAGACCCCTTCCCACTCTTACCTGACTATAATACTGATTACATGTCTTATATATTGGAGGTGCTCAGGTCTCGACCTGGTGTCACAGTTGCTCAGTTTGGATGCAGCTCTCACCATTTAAGAGCTGATGATCTTACTGCACTAGGAGCAGAGCAGCAATAACTCCCTCTGCCCTCCACTGCTATAAATGTAAACACTGATGGCTCTGGATGAAAGCACACACACACACACACACAGACATGCACACACAAACACACACTGCGGGCTGTGTGTAGAAGCTAACAGCCTCACGCTCCTCCATTGTGTGAGGAAGGTGTCCTTTAGAAAGGTCAGCAGACTACAATACAGGACAGTCTCATATTTAAAACACTGACAAAAACAGTGTGTGTGTGTGCAGTGCATGTCTGTGTGTTTGTGTGTATTGTTACAATTTAGAACAAGCAACGAGGGAAATGAGACATGACCATGAGAAGGTCAGGGGCTGTGTGTGTGTGAGTGTACTGTTCGTGTGTGTTTATCCTGTTTAGAGAGATGTGTATGTTTGTACATGTGTAGGTGTATGAATATGTGCATGTGACACTGTGTGGAAACACTCTGGGCCAGAAATAACGTACTCTCTCTCTCTCTGTCTCACACACACACACACACACACACACACATACACACACACACACACAATGAAAGGCTAACAGTGTATATAGCCTACTGTATTATAGTAAATGAAAATATTACCCTCGAACTATCTTTTGCATTCAGAAGGTCTTCAGACTCAATTGATTCTCAGTCTTCTTTCACAACAAACTGAAAACATAATTTTAGACTCAACTAATCAAAAACTAAAATATATCAACAATATCCAATTTCTCTAACGTGATTGGGCACACACACACACACACACATCTGTATATGGTCTGACAGCTGATCAGAGCATAAACCAGATCAATGGGTGCTGCAGATCTCAGAGACAGGATTGTTTCTGCTATATTGAAGGTTTCTCAGATGAAGAACAGTGGTCTCCATCTTTCTGACAACTGGACCTGGAGTAATTGAAACATCAGGGAGAGGAGAGGAGACCAACAACACCATAGAGGTATTATGTACAATATGCAAAATGAAAGATGCTACATCACATGGCAACACCACAAAGCATCTTAAGCATCTCAGTGCTGTTTAAGATATCAGCACCTTAAACAGCACTGAGAAAAATCTGATGAATGCATGGCAGTAAAAGGCCTGCTGAAGCAGCTGGAGGACAAACTGTGAGCCAGACAAAACACAACAACTGCCCACGTGTTTATGACTATTACGCCTTATGACAGGCCCTCATAATGAATATCTAGAGATATAGATATAGAATTCAGTGCTTGGGAAGAGACACTGTGCCCATCTACTCCGTCAGCAGTGAAGGGCTGAAGAAAACAATGCAAATCCTGGAAAGAAGGTTAAAACTAAACCTCCACAGAGCTACTGCTATCCATGAGGTTTACTACCTAACATCATGCTACCTAACATTACATCAAGGTTGTTGCATCACTTTATTGGTTACATTGTGTTACATTACCATGAGAGCAAGAGAATAAGAGGAGTGACCATGTCTCATTTTGTTTACCCCTCTCTCACTGATGGATAACCTGAGGGATGACAGGAGAATGACAAATACACTTCAAGGCTATGTCCAAAATAACAAGCACTGTGTGAAACATTTTATATTGATTTATTACTACAAATAATACATTGATAACATTAACCCTCTGGAACTGTTAAAAAAAACTCCCTACCAAAACGTCCAGTAAAAACGACAGCTGTAAAATTATATTAGATCAATATTTTTTTCAACCTCAGACCTTATCATCGTCATTTTTTTTTAGTTTGTTTGTATAGGCTACCAGGTAAATTTTTTATGTTTGAATTGAGAAATATTTTTCAAAATCATCAGCAATCTGTGCATTTTCAATAATAATCGAGCAAACATACTCAAGATACTACTTGTTTATTATAATATTGCAATATGACTTCTTTACCCATTGGAGGAAAGGTCATACAGACAAATAGCCTGATGTCAACATCCTTACCTCTGATTCACATCAGAAACACCTCCATCCCTCCAGTCACACTGATCACAGCCTCATCAAGCTCAGCTGACAGATACTGAAACCACTTGTCTGTTCAATAAACCGGCACAGCTTGATGTTTGTAGATTTGCTCAGAGCCACTCTGACGGGCGTGGCTGATGTGTGTAAGCACAGGTCACTACACGGAGAACAGCAGTGGTTGCAACATCTGTGTGAGACAGTGACTTCTATGTAAATAACAAATACTTGAGTATATATTGGGCTGTGGGAGGAGATATTAGGTATATTATTATCCATTATAATTATTGCAATGACTTTTGGAAAAGGGTTGAGATTAAATGTCTTATTTTTTTTCTTCCCTTCCTTCTTCCCTCCCTGATATCTTTAACAAGTTACCAAGTGTTTGACAATATCGTATGTATACAGTATACATAACTGTCTCATGTCTGTCCATTTTCCTTCTCATAGTCCTGGATCTGAATTCAGTAGTGAGCTACATATAAACAGCTCATCAACTTCTTAAGTAGTTCCTGCAGGAACAATGCACAGTATGGTAGACAGCAGTGCTGGGTCATCTTCTGACAGCAGTGTTGCTAATGACACTGAGTCTTCCTGAAGTGATCAACCAACAGTGAATACAAAGGAAATCAGCCTCTCTCTATGTTTATCTCCAGATCCAGCTCCATCTGTGTCCCATCTGTGTGATGTAATAATCACACTCATCTTCCTCTCAGGGCAGGAAGGAAGAACAGAGATAGCAAAAACACCACACGTTTCTAATATATTTCTATTTCTCTTTTCTTATCAGCCTCGAGGCTGTCTAAATGCACTGCTCACATGTATGCACTGTTTTATTTTGTGGCTTTTTGGGCATTCTTGAAACCTTTTCCTGCATCTGACTCTTCAATGTTATAATCACTAACACCTGTGATTCTTCAAAACCAGGTCTCATTTTATGTGAAGCCCTCTGCTCCCTGTTCTCCCACCACCACTATTTGTCAGCGCTAGTTTGTCACACAAACATGTGCTGTAACCAGGAATGTGGACACAAAATGAAGCAGGTAGGCATGAGATGGTTCTATTGGTGGTAATAGTTTCACAGTTCATCTCGTCATCACCATCACCATCACTATCAGTATCAGTATCACTGTCACGTCACCATCACCATCACCATCACCATCACCATCACCATCACCATGACTCACAATAGTCTTCTGTTTCATCTTTACTTAGTATTGTCTCTGCACATATTACTGCGCATAGGGCAGTCTGTGTGTGTTATCTGTAGTGACCATCACTGATGAAAATCACACACACTCTTGATTAGCGTGGGCTCTCATCAGAATAACAGAGTGGGGTGTGAAATGACAGGTGTTTCCACAGCAATTAAATCTGTCAGTCATTCTATCTCATGTGTATGAGTGTGGGTGGATGCACCACAGTCTGTGGCTGTTTCACTTGTCAATCAAATGAACACTTGTCATGAGTCAGAGACATCATCAGACTAATTATGTTTTGGTTTCATCCTCTTCAAAAAAAGTCTGAGGAACTTTATTTAAACTATGAAATCTGAGATTGGATCAGTGAAGGTAACTTTCAGTGTGTTAAACATCATTGTAAAGCAAATATATTGTTGCTCTGCAAGTGGCATCGATTGTAATCAATTTTTTTATTACTGTCATACATTAGAGTGTTTTGTTATCATGCAAATGCTTTTTTAAAAAATATCTAAAACACTTTGGGTTTCGTGTAACTGCCGCTCCACACAGATCTACAATTGGATATTTGACATTAGGTAAAATAATATTCAGTTTGCACTTATTTTTAAGTCATTATCACCATTATTAATCAGAAAATAACACATGATAATATGGCTTGAAAATTATGATTAAAACACTTGTTTAGAAATTTGCAGTGTAGCAAATGAAGGAAAGGAACAGCTCTGTTTACATGCGGGTGGTTTTCACTTCAGTACTTCAGTTCACTATAGTTGTTCTGAAATGTGCTGCTTATTACTCTCAAAATAAGTGAAATAAATGCCTGTAAGAATCTGGTAAAATCTAATAGGTGGAAATAAAGGTAGATTATTTCACTTAAGTTTATGGTACAGTTCTGTTGAAATATGTTTATTACCCTCTAAGGAAATAGCTATAAGAATCAAATGAGATCTAATAAGTGTGTGACAGTGGAAATATAGATGCAATGTGCCAAGAGCTTTTATAGAGTCAGTAGAGTTTCAATCACTGTGATTTTAGAGAGTGAACAATGATTCTGTCAAAAGGTTTGTCCATTCCAAGTCATTCACCAATATTCTCAAGTGGTCCATCAGTTTTTGCCAGCCATGATTTCACAAAAACAATCTGTTTCTGATTAAATAATGATTCAATCAAAATGTAGCAGTGAAGGTGGATGGGTCAAACTTTGATTCATTTGCATCATTAACATCACCTCAATCAAATTCAAAGAGGGTCCATTTGAGGAGGAGTGTGGGAGCAACACACACACGCACACATACAGACACACACATACATACAGACACAAAAACACATAGCCACAGAGAGAGCGAAAGAGTGAAGCAAACACCAGCTGCCCACTTCCTGCTGTTCAGGAAGTGTCAGCAGTACTGAGACAGTCGCCCCCGTGCAGAGCTGAGGCCCTGATTGGCCACTGCCTCCTCCTTGGAGACAGCCGCTGTGCCAGGAGATAAAAGATGGAGAAGAGCAAATGGAAGCTGTTGGTTTTCTTTCATCAGCCGTGTGCTCATTAACTGCAATATTTAACATTCATCATGACTTACAATATGACACACATTTACTGGAGTGGTCTGTGTCTGTGGTCACTTGCATATGGGTGTGACACTGAGGGGCAGCTCTTCACAGTAACCTCTTCACCATCTATTTGTTGTTATCAAAGAATGTTGTCATTCTGTAAATTGCAGTCATTCAATTTACAATCCTGTCTGGAGACACAGTGGAGTGATACATATGTAGCACATGCAGTGTGTCGGTGGTTAATAGATGCTACAGGATGTTTATGGCTGTCTCCAGGCTGCATGTAGGACAGCAACACTGATAAAACATGAAAGATCGTCACAGCTGAATGAAGAGCTGACTCATATTTAACATGTGCTCAACACACTAGAATCACCTCCTCAAGGTCTTCTGCCTCCTCCACTCAGCAGGTTTCAGGTTACATGTCTGATTATCCAGAGTTACCGATAGTATGAACTATTTGTGTGCAATTTTTAGTGAGGTCTTGTGTTGTAACAAACGGTGTTTTGAGAGGTTACCATGACCTTGACCTTTGACCTTCAACCACAAAAATCTAATCAGTTCAACCTTGAGTCCAACAATTTTTATCAACATTACAGATGTTGTGTTCAAAAGACTTGGACAGACGGATAGCTTTTTTATGGCTCTGTGCCGACAAAAGCCAGAGCCAGAAAACCACACAATAGAACAAACAACCTGTGTTTCCAGAGAAAACTAAAAAGTGATTAACCAGGCTGGGATACACTTGTATGTTTATATTATAACTAGTCTAATCAAATACATAAAATCCATTTTGGTCAGTGGTTTAAACCTCAAAAGTTACTAAGTGTTCAACAATAAACTGAGTTTGCTGGTTTTTTTAGGCCTGCATGAGGAAAATCTGTGATTTGCAATAATATTGTGATGAAAATATAAATTGCCATAAAATGATCAAGTGTGTAGTTCCCTTGGTTTTTGCACTGTGCTAACTAACCTCACAGTCAGCACAAATTTGACACCAGCACATTTGTGGCTGATGGTTGAAAATGTGTCTGAATGTTTTGTGTCTTGGTATCTTTTTTGAAGTTGTAGGGTGTTGAGCTTTTAGGGCCACAGTACACCTCTGATTCTGAATGTATTAGTGTTACTGTATATTAAAAGGTGTCTGCCCTGATTGTCCAGAAGCTCTAATACATCACCAGTACAAACTGTATGACCTCCAAAAAACAACAACAACAGCAACAACAACAACAACAAAAAAACTAAAAACAGATGTCAGTACAACAAGCTGCTGCAGCTGACATTTTGGAGCCTGGTCATTTTTCTACACTTTCTCACTGGACTTCTTCTTCACTAAGTATCTTGTGTAAGAAGTCTTCAGTGATTCTAGTCTATACTTTTGTTCAGGGTCCAGTTTGATTTCTTGCCAGCTCTTGTGACCTGCCAAGTGTCCAATCATGCTAATTCCCTCTTATGCCCTAGATAAGGCCCTCGGCTGGCTATTCTAAGACAGGGTTACTACTCCAAACACTGACAAGTGAAACCACTGAAGTGGTTACTTTATTTATTCTTTGCACTGAGGGAGTAGCAGCAACTTTAAGACAACTGGGCAGAACTGGATCAAACCAGTCTGAACCAGTGTCCTGCAGTAAGCCAGACTGTTGAGCCATGACCAGCAGCTGCTGGAAGAAAAACAACTAAATACTTTAAAGAGAGCTTTTTCTACATTTAACAAATTTAAAAGATGAATTAGAATGGCAATGTTGTTGTTGTCTGCCTCCAACACTTAGACTAGTTTCATTTTACTCTATAAAATATGAACAGTTTGTGTAAAACTGTAAAAAAATTGTGCAAAATTGTGAAAATTTGCTGTGAAGTTTTGACTAACAACTGAAAGGTGTTTTATGAGGTCACAGAGACGTTGACCTTTGGCCACCAAAATCTGATCAGTTCATCCTTACATCCATGTGAATGACTGTACCAAAGTTGAAGAGATTTCCTTGATGAGGTCTCAAGATATTGTGCTCACAAGGTCAAAATCATGTTTTGTGAGGTCACTGTGACCTTTGACCTTTAGCCACCAAACTCCGAGCTAATCTTAAGCAATTACTGAGAAGTCATCTCAACAAGAACGGGACAAACAGATGGACAGACAACTTGAAAATTGCGTGCCTCCAGTTGTGACTATATCACCAGCACTGAGGCATAAAAAGACTGGATCATTGCATCATTAAGACATGACAGTGGATGAAACTCACACCATGTCCAACATCACAGTCACACACACACACATTATTAGAGGTCAGTGCTTTCGACTGCAGCGCTCCATTACAGCACCTCCATACTACTGAAACAAGAGATTAAGTCCTGCCTTATGGGCCTCCTAACCTTGAACTTGACTGACTTACTTACAGACAATGGCAGCCATGACAGATTTTACCTGTGCCAGCAGTGTACACTAGGTAAGTGCAGTGGGACATAAATCAGTGCAGCACGGGACACAAAGCGAATGTAATTCTAATCATACATGTAAGGGTAAAGACTCATCAGCACGTTCATCCCTCACATGATGACCTGGGTTTAAAGCCTCGTGTCAGCAGGTATCTGCACTGCGAAGGTGTCCTTGAGCATGATACTCTATCACTGTGCGTTTGTACCACAGAACCTGACCTTTGACCTCCTTGTGCAGGGAACATCAGGAAACATCCAGTCATTCTGCTTCCCATTGGTTTAGTTAATCAACAGCTGCTCACCTCCACATAACTCTTTGCCTTCCAACATTACGACTACATCCATCCATTTTGTAATGCTTACCTGTGATAGTCCCTTTCCCTTGCAACGTTTCCCAGCTCCAGAGACCATAAGGTTATTTGTAGCGTTAGACCTGTGTTAATTTGGCTCAGAGATCAATCTCATGCAAGACAGCTTCACAAAAATAACGACTGACTAACACAGTATACAGTAAGAGAAAATATTAGACACCTTTACCCTGAGGCTACCTGAAGAGAACTCTCCCCTGTCGGATCAGCTGTCTGCTGCTCCCTGCCTCTCCTACCTTGCTGTCTCATTCAGACTGTCCAGACATTGTGGCTAAGAGCATTCTGAAGGCAAAGTTGTACATGTATGTCGGCTAACTTGCTGGTAGCTTGCCTGTAGGGTGCATTGTTACATCATAAGCAGCTAGCCAACCACCCATCTCCACCACTATCACAACTTATTCCTTTGACTGCTGTCAGTCAAACAATCGCTAGAGGCATTAGTTGCCTGTTGTTACCTGTGTTACCTCCCTCTGAATTAGACATCTATCTATAGATTGGTGTTTTTGTCACATTTAAGCCATAAAGTTAAATTGTCTTTGTAAAACTGATACCAGATTAGGTACACCATCCCTCCAGTGTGTTCTGGTCCTACACCCAAGGCCTCCTACCAGAGGACCTCCACCAGTTGGTGCCCAGTAGCATCCTGACCAGTTGCTTGAAGCACATCACCTCCTTGATATGTAGTGACTATGTGTCACCTCACCTGGATTAGGAAAACTAGGGCAACTCTCCTGGAGCCAGAGCTGGAGGAGGAGCTATGCAGCAGAAAACTAAATGGACACTACATTTCTACAACATGAAGAAGTAGAAGTCGTCCAGCTGCTGACTCACTACCTGTAGGGACACACAACAGGAAATGAAAGCCAGACAGCAAGCCAGGTGGGGGGCCTGGGTGGGCCAATTCCTGGCTCTATAGACTCGCTCTAGGCATGTGCAAGTGAATCAAAACTACAAATAACATATAATGCAACAATCTCTGCAGGAGATAGATAAACTGTTCCTCTCTTTATTAAAAAAAAAAAAAAATCTGATGTGAATATGTAACAGGCTCGTCCTCAAATATGACACAACCACAGACATGAGATCTTTTCCAGGTTTTATATTCTGACCTCATGGTATTTACATGAGAAGGTGTTGAGTGCATCAGCCAAAAAGGAAATATCTTTAATGAAGAGACTTATGCCCTTCCCTTAAACCACAGTGTATGTCCATACTCTTCATTCAGATGCACACGTCATCATTCATGCCCATGCACAGGGATTAGTGACCATGTGTATTTTGTGTATTTACTGTATGTACTGCAGGTATATCATATTTTTGATGTTTGTGTGCATACTCACATGTAACGCAGGTGGGGGTTCTTGGAGAAGACACGAGCATGAACGGTTTGCAGGCTGCTCTTGGTGACAGTACTGTAACACACATACACACATGCAGGGGAGAGAAGAAAAGAGTTGATGGATAACTTTTAGCTCCATCGCTCAAGAACAGGAACAATAATAGAAAAGACAAACACAAATAAGACGAGGCAGTACAGGGATGCGAATACCAGTTATTGATTGTGGATGAATGCTGGAGACGCTGATGAATGGAAACCCAGTCTGAGGAGGATTCAGTGTGACACCTGCCAACAGTCTGTTGTTAACAGCATATTAATGAGTGCACAGGCCTTGTTTATGAAACTGAGCACAGGATCCAAACCAAAAAATGATCAGATTTATAAAACTGTGTGCATGCATGCCTCCAAGCAAAGTTCTCTCTATGAATCACAATCAGCTCTCGAGTGTGCCCTTTGGTCAGCCTCATGCTCTATCCAAAACACTCCCACAATGGTCAAATCCCTCATGAATCAACACATTGGTGCTGTGGATGGAGGCAGCATTGAGTACAAAGGTAGATGTCAATGTCCTCTTTGATTATGAAGCAGATCAATGTTCTGCACTAATAGTGTGAAAGTATCAAAGCTTCAGTCTTCAGAGAAATACACACAAGCCTGAAACACTGCCTTAAAATCTACTATATTTTTATTGGATCACTCAGAAAACAGTCAGCCAACCAGACTAGACTAGAGGGACAGAGTCTCCTCTCTTGGCATCTGCTATAAATGTGATGTGAAAAAGACTGTATTTGCCCTTGGTCTTTTTTGTCAGCCTTGTGATAGACTGGTGACCTATCATGGGTGTATCCCACAATGAATGGCTTAAAGGATGGATGGATGGATGGATGGATGGATGCTCCAAAAACAACAAGGAGCAGGAGTGAGCATCACACAGAGCGACCCCATCTTACATTCACAGTGGTTTAATGAGTCTAATAATGAACCGACAGGTGTAGAGAGTTACGATCTGTATCTGTAGAAACATAGAAGATAGTACGACTGGCCTGAATGTTCATTACATTGTGGAGGTAAAAATAAACCCAAGAGGAGGCTCATTATAAAATCTGGCTTCAGTTCAGTACTTCACCATCTGTGTCTCACCATCCAGTTTGTTTTTATAAACCTCTATTTTTCCACAGGAAGCGGCATACACACATTTCAAGTCCTGCTTTGAGTGAGCACAGTGGTTCTAAATGAGGGCACTAGTGTTGTGGCTGTGGGGCTGAATGGGCCTGATGATGATGAGCAGAGCACGCTAACGTATAAGATGTGGTATTCAATTACCAATATCGTTCAAAACCGTCCTAACTAATCTCATTAAATCATCCAACATCAAAATCATATAACATCTATTCATGTAAAAACAACAAGTCTCTGACTCCCACAAAGAACAACCTCCTAATCTTCACTGGTAGAGCCTCCAAAGACTGATAGTAGTGCAGAATGTACTTCATAACTTGGTCAGTACACCAGTGGTCCCTTCAGTGATCTTGTCAGGAGCCCAGATGCAGGTCATAAGGCTTTGCTGCAGGAACATTATGGAGATTAATTCAAAACCTGCTCATATGAAGACAATGTTCACATGACCTGCAATCAGCGCTGAGAATTAACCCTGTGCAAGAACAATCACACAGTAGAGCAGGCTATTGACAGTATGTGAGTAAAATGGAAGGAAATGTTCTCAGCAGTGGTGAGATACTGTGACATAACATCAGGTTACATAGAGACATGTGTTTCTACTTACAGCCTCTCTAAGCCAGTGTAGAGCTCCATATCCACATCCCTCAAGGTCTGCAGACCAGTCCAGTTCTCAATGTGTCTAAAGAGGAGGACAGAGAAAAACATAATATTAATTATCATTTTCATTCCTTCATTCATTCAGTGCCAGAAAATGGAAAACAAAACAACAACAACAAAAAAAAACACATTTATTAAATGACATTAGCCTTGTTTTGTCAAAACTGTCATTCAAAATGATCTGATTGATAATGATAGGTTACAAAGAACAGCAACAGTGGTGAGTTTAATTCTGTTAAATGACTAAATTGACCGACTGATCATATTCAGTTTTGTATTGTATATTAGTTTTCCTGTGCTTTTGCTGCACCGCTACACTGGGCCTGATCTCAATCAACTGTAAGTAACACATTGACTATAGATAAGTATCTGACTCAACTCCATGTCAAATAACCAAGAGTACTGAAGAGTTATGTGCAACCAAGACTACATGTGGAGTCTCTTTGCCGCAGGATATAAGCCAATCAGGCATAAAATTATGACCACCTGCCTAATATTGTGTTGGTCCCTTTTGCAGCCAAATACGCAACAAACTGTGATGCACTGTGTATTCTGACACCTTTCTATCAAAAGCAACATTGAACTTCTTTAACATTCTGAGCAACAGTCTGTTGGATCGAACCACACAGTCCAGCCTTCGCTCCTCACGTGTGTCAGTGACCCTTGGCCCTGACCCATGACCCTGTCACCAGTTCACCACTGTTCCTTCCCTGGACCACTTTTGATGGATCCTGACCACTCCAGACCAGGAACACCCCACAAGAACTGTAGTATCTCAGATGCTCTGACCCAGTCATCCTGGTCAAACTGGCTTCAAATCCTTACACTGCCCATTTTTCCTGCTTCTAATACATCGTCTTTGAGGACAACATGTTCACCTACTGTCTAAGATATCCCAGCCACTAACAGGTGCCATGATGAAGTGTTATTCAGAGTTATTTACTTTAGCTGTCAGTGGTCACAATATTAATCCTGATCGGTGTATAAATAAATGTATACGGAGAGGTGCGTGACGTTTCAGCACACAATGAACCCAGAGATATAGACAATGATACAAACCAGGCTAATTCACACACGTCTTCACTGACACCACAGCACAGGTTGTGAAGTGTTTAATTAAACCTTCCTGTGGTTCCCTCCGCTGTTAGTGCTCGTGTAGACATGGTCTGAATTCATTGGTTGCTGTGGTTTGTTGGCCATGAAGGTTTGTACTGAGGCCTCATGGGAGCCTCGGAGCAGAACCAGGGTCTGGATCCAGCAAAGGATGGCAGCAAATCAAAACACGCAAATCACATCACACTGAACATCTGTCTCCCCCAGAGACCTCCACCTGCCTCTGACTGTGTGTGCGTGTGTGTGTCTATAAGTGTGTGTGTGTTACAAAGGTATGCCTGGCAGGATCGTGTAGAGGTGCGGTTTGTCCATCTGTCTCCAGGAATTGATTCATCTCCAAAACACCTTTACATGTTTTCTCTCTCTCTCTCTCTCTCTCTCTGACAGTCCCCGTCTCCTCATGTTTCTCATCCCTGTGCCATTTACAAACACAGTACCACACACAAACACACACAGACTCAGCTATAGAGATGCAAACCTTGTACCATGTGATCGCTGGTATTAATCATTCAGTAACAAGGAAAGGCAGAAATAAGCAAACATTAACCCAGTTACACTTACTTAGCATGTAACATAACATAACAACAGTCGTTGTGGTACACATCAGCAAATGTCATGCTCCAGTCACTGGTGTGTTGTTTTCATTTTCTGATGGTCTGAATTTATTTGTTGAGAGTGGTTTGTTTGGAATGAAGGTTTTTACAGAGGCCCTCTGAGTGTCCAGCAGCAGCAACAGAGTAGTGACCCACTTTAATCCAGCAGCAGTGGGCAACAAATCAAAACACGCAAATCACATCACATTATGATCTTGTATGCACCTCATAAACCAAACTGACATGTATGTCTTATAAAGCCTTGAATTTATAGTGTTTTGATCTTTCATTTCAGTATCATGGCCAAGCTTAACATTGAGACTTTTACTTTTTTGTTGTTTTTTTTGGTCCGCTTGATGTAACATATGTACTTATATTTATATTTAATAAATCCATACTTGATGAGATTGCCCTAAACCACCAGAATGGTGCATTATGGGATGCTTTTCTTTGCCTGCCAAGACTGTCAGTCCAGAACCAGTGGGAGCTGCTCACTGATTGACTGAGCTCATCTCTACCTGACAGCAGCCTCTGCCCCCCTAAGGGCCAGCTGATTGACTAACAGATCAATTATCCAATTCAAAGTCTCAACAGCTACGAGCACACACACACACAAAGATATAATTATAGAGCAGATACACCCACATAAACACATTTTAAATTCATCTTCTACAGTAAAAGTACTTTCATTGAGTTTTCTCTGCACGACAGCGTCTGTGGCAGATTTTCATCTCTGAAAATAAAATCACTCACAGGACAGTCACAGTGAAAGAGAGGCCTCATTAAATCAATTAAATCCTTCAAAGTTTCCTTTTTTCATAGAGTTCAGCCTGAAATGAGCACAGTACAGCCGTACCATAGCACAAAGCTCTTAAAATGAGTTATTAATAAAAGCAAAAACAAGCTTATGAAGAGCGAAAGACTTGAGAACCAGTCCTGAGGATATTCTTGGTCTCCACAAGATGGACCTGACTGAGACCTAAAAATATCATGGACAAAGCTGAAGTTAGCATGGGTATGCTAATGTCAGACTTCAGAGCAGCTTCAAACTGTGCCTGCTTCATGTACATTCTCTCTCACGCATGGATTCAAACCACGATCACATCTCTCTTTAAGACCTGATATTTTATCTGTGGAATTTTTTCTGTGGGACACGACCACCGATCATAAGAAGCCAGTTTAGCTGATGCTGGCACTATCATGAGTCCACAGGTTGACTAGCAGCTCGTTAAGACCCACAGTTAGGTTGTATTGTTAGGTGACCTCTAGTGGCCGTGGTAATTATGACAGGAGCAGAGGGGGAAGTCTGATGATGTACTCCTCAGTTGTTCCGCACAGACAGCTGCTCATCTGAGGATTGTTCATACTGATATGATAAAGAATGAAAAATGAGAAGCTGATAAAATCATGTAAGAGCTTGTTCAAGTGGAAGGCAGAGTAAAATACATAGAGATATGATGTATGTGGAGTGTGAGGTACGGTGCTCAAAATGATTTGTCTTATCCCAAGTAACAATCAAATTCAGACAGATGTGCCAGATGTGGCTGAACAGTGGCTGAAATTCCACTTCACCACTTCAGTTTTAGAGACGCATCATGTCAGAGAGAAATCATTTAGACCACTGACACTTAAAAGGAACTTTTACCAACAAAAAACACAGAAACCTGCAGTGCTATCTGTCCATACTGACTCATGTCTGTGGTATTTCTGCTCCCAACACAATGAAATCAAATAAATTCAATTTGTAAAGCTCAAAGCATAAAAACAGCACAAACGTCACTGTTACTCTGGATACTTCACAAGCGTCAGTGTGGGCAGCTCTCACTGGAGCTACAGCTGATGTCAGGTCTCAAACCATCAGCACATAACACCACAGCTACACTGGCATGGCTACACCATACAACCACCCTCTGATACAACCCATAGCAGTGTCACCTGAGATAGTGCCCCCACACCAGGAGGCTTACAGGACCTAGGTTGTCGTGGTTACAATAATAAAGACACAGTCCGTATCAATGGCAGCACCATGGTTATTATAACAACAGTCATATCTTCAGGTTGAGAAAAATATTGTGATTATAGGTTTGAAAAAGCATTTCTTCGATGCTAGAAGACATTCGTTGCCATGGTTACAATTATAACAATGTGATCACACACACATAGCAAACACTCAAACACATAGATGGCGAGCATTTATCACAGCAGTGTGCATGTGTGTTTGTGTGTGTGTGAATGAGATCAAACTGAGTCTTTCTTTGTTACTGTGTTATTAAGAAGACTGAAATGATGAAAATGAAAAATAAAACACTCATCTCTCCCATCCAGCATTTGTGAAATGAAATACAACCTCCTGTCCTCGAAAGCACACATAAACAGGAGAAGGCTTTCAGGCCTAGAAACTTTATTAAAAAAGAAGTCAGAAAAACTCGGATTAAAGTGAAAAATAAAAAAGAAACCTCTTGATGTTTAAAAACATCCCAGGCGTATAAACCTTGTATTTTAAATGAACCCTTCCCAGAAAATAGAGCACCAGTGTAAAACTGTATAATGTTGTGCCTGGAAATGTCCCAGGGCAGCAAAATATTAAAGCCCCCCCTCCACTGAGTAAACCTTGAATAAAGCAGCTTCTGCTTAGAAAGCAGCTCCTGTGTCCCAACAATCAGCCTGTGCATCTGAATATGGAGATATTTCAGATGAGATTCTGCTGCTGCATAAAGAGATTTGTGAAGTGAAAGAGGGCAGAAAAGGAGAGGAGAGGAGAGGAGAGGAGAGGAGAGGAAGGATGAATCCTAACAGCTTGTGGCCTCATAGTCCTTAGTGACAGAACAAAGACTTTGCTTGACAGCACAATTTGATGGGAAAATTATAATGATCATAATAGTACCAGCAAAGCTTACAGTTTTTATATAAAAAAGTAAATGAACACAACGATGATGAACTACTGGCCTTACTCAGATCTGGGTCTTGATGCCCAACACCGCTCCTGCCTCAGTCCCTTCTCCTCTCTCATTCTAAACTTCTCCTGGTGGTATGTGAGGAGTCAGACATCTCACCCACAGAAGCCATCAGTGGATCATCTGGTTTCAGTTCAGTGTCAGCTGGTTTCAAACTACTCCAGCCTTAAATATGTTTTGTACTTTCCAGTGTCTAAGTTCAGGGGCCAACATCCTTCAGAGACTGCATTTGAAGACTGATTGCATCACAGTGGGGCGACAAGACTTTGCTATTTCAAATTCTCCTTCATATGCAGTCCTTCCTCTCCTGGCCCAAACTATCCCATGATTCATTGCGTGCAAATAATTGAAATAATATGGCAGCAAACAGAGCCTTAGGATTACACAGCTTTAGACTTGTGAAGAAAAATGATCTGTTATCAAGGTTGCTAGACAACATGAGCGCTTTTCAACACAATTATCAGGTGACACCAAGCAAACAATCCTCTGTAGATCCTCTCTGTCTCACCTCCATTCAGCAATCAGGGCCGCACCATCTGAAGAATGTGGCCCTGGACACAGCTCATGTGTGATAACTGTGTATTCATGTGATTCTATGCAGAGTACAGAGGGAAATCTGCTCATTTCTGCTGTGCTGCCTTTCCCCTTGGATTTTGTTAGTGTGTGTAAATGTTATTGTCAGATGTTGATGTTGTTGTTCTGACCTGGTATTTACTGCAGATGCTGCTCTCTAGATTTATGTATATGTTCTGCATGTGTCCTTCACACAGTCTTTACCCATTTGTCCTGCCCCCCCCCCCCTTTCTCTCTCTCTCTCCCCTGCCTTCCCCTCTCTCCCCCTTACCTCTAATGTATTCATGCTTTCAAAAAGCCAACCTGTCATTAAGAGAAAGGAAAGCCTCCTGGGGCCAACTAGCTCCTTCCACCATCTTCAGCTATCACACGCTATTTACATTCAGCCAGACTTACAGCTGGAGCAGAGAGATTGAGGTAAAGAGAGGGGGGGAGAAGAAAGAAAAGAGGTGGAAGAAACAGAGGTAACAGAGAGAGAATGGGCCGTGATTACACTGGTGTGTGTAAAGTGTGAGAGGGTTGAATTGATTGCCGTGTTTAGTTTCAAACATATTAAATATTCATGAACCTCCATTTACTAAAGAGAGCGACGAGCGTGTGCGTGAGTGTGTGTGGGAGGGACGGCGGGGGTGATACAGAGAGCGGCTTCAGATGAACAGTGTGGAGGACGAGCTGACATAGAAACAGACAGCATGTTCAAGTGTTTCTCCCACCTCTCCATGTAGGCTACATGTACAGACATGATAAGAGCCACACTGCACGGCTCCAGCACATATCTATCAGCTTCACTGTACTGTTGCTCACACAGCTGCTAGCCCACAGTGAGAGTGTGGTCCCCAAACCTGATCACCAATCAGATCACTGGGTGTTATGTTTTGATAGATGAATAATACAAAGTGCTCATTGCTGCTAAACTTAGAGTGTGTAATGGCAATCCTCTGGTCTAGACGCCTCCTTACAAGCTGCAGTCTGACATTATAAATCCCCACAGGATAAACTTAAACACTGAAATTAGTTGGGGTTCCTCACTCTGAACAGTAAAATCTATGGTGGCTGTGAGAGCTAAACTCACTGCAACTTAAGGAATCAATGCAGTGTCCATGATTTCCAAAAACAATTTCACCTTTTGACTCGTCAGACCAATTTTCCACTTTGCTCCAGTCCACCTTAAATGAGCTTGGGACCAGAGAGGGAGGCAGCAGTTTTGGGTCTGCTTTATCTACTGTTCCCTCTGTACATGGTGGAGTTTCAGCTTGTGGATGCAGACAGTGGTTTTTGGAAGTGTTCCCGAGCCTAAGTACTAATGTCCATGACAGAATCATGTCTGTTTTTAATATAGTGCTGCCTAACACTAAGACTGCAGTGGGCTGAACATGGTTACATTATGCATCTTCTGATTATCTGAAACTAATTTATTATTTTCATGCCTGTGTCTTTTTGTTTTTCTGTTTTTGTCCTCAGAAAATGAAGTTATTTATTTGAGGCATCAATTCACTCACTCACACAGAAGGCCAAATGACCTTGCCCCTTAAGTGACAAAAATTGCCCATGGTTGCATCAGTTCTAATATGAAACAGACAGATGTGATCTCCTACTCCTGACTGGTTGTTATTTATTTCTATCGTGTACTAATTAGCTGTAATAAAAAAAGATTTGAGGTGCTCTATGTCGTTCTGTTCTGCTCTGCATCATGCAGACAACATGATTTGTGGTTTCCAGAGGAGCCATCTTTCCATTTGTTGACTTGTTGTTGACATGTTCAGCTGTGACTGCACAGCTGTTCCACAGCTATGACGGTGGATTGATTGACTCCATCCAGCTGTTTTAGACCATCATGAATACAAATTGTAGGTGGAAGTGCTTATGCAGTCTGTGAGCCGGAGAGCTCTGCACGGCATGGACGGTATAGTGGTGAAGGGGAAATATAATAGACATCTAGATACATAACAGGATGCATACAGAGGTCTGCAGGAATCCTCAAGTGCCCTTGCTTATGGTATTTCATTTTTACAAAATATTAATTGTGATGATTGTGTTTCATTTCATGTGTACCTGATCAAACCCTGTGACTGGTGGTAATATGTGTGAAATGTGTTTGTGTGTTGATGTTAACCCGTTCAGACTAAAGCTGAGACCTGGCTCTTTAATGTCGTCTCTATTATCATAATTCAACCTGAATGAGCTGCAGCTCAGAGGCTGGGGAACAAAACATCTGCAGCAGCACAGACATAATCTGTATATCACAGGTGATGCTGAGTGAACCAGAAGACAAACAGTTCTGTTTTGGTTTCATGTCTGCACACAGGTTTGTTTCCAGTGCTGTGTATATGTGGTGCTGAAGACACAAACACCAGTTCAGATTCAAAGAGGAAAAAAATCTCACTGCCAGGTCTGAATAAATCGCTAACTAATCTGAAATGACACAGGGAGCTGCAGCTACAGTTTCAATAAATATCTGAGTGAGACCATGAAACAAGAGCTGACCCAAACTTTTCTTATCCCTTAAGCAGATCTCTATCTGTGACTCTATTGTAGTAAATAGTGACGGCACTGTACCTTAGTCCTGAATCCTGATCTCTCTTATATTAAATATTGAAACTGATCCAGTCCACCTTTACAGCCTCATTGTGTTTATACTCATGCTCTACCTGTGGTTACTAACTGAGTAGATAGTTTAGCAAATTTAGTAGTGGTGACATTGAAGTCATGTGACGGTGGTGTAGTTGGTTTATGGCCCAACATTAGCTCTTTACTTCAGCTGATTGTATTCAGGCATCAAACATCATAAACTGGTTCATTAGTGATGATCCTGCTAAGCAGACCCACCATTGTCCTAAACTGTTGTTTGTTTTCTGTAATAAGCTGAAAGAGAACTGACTGATCTGGGGACAGATTCATTTACATCCCATAAATTAACTTTTTTCGGGATTTATATAGAAAAAAAGTCAAAGAAGGTTTATTATACACAAAGCTTCTTTCCTATTGGATTCATTCTCCACTGTTTGCTCTGCTGCTTCACTGTTAAAAACTGATTAGCTCATCAGCCAACATGAAGGACAATCAGATGGAAACAGTATCAGAGAACATTCACAGGAGACTTTTACAGTTAATTACTCTTCCTCACCTCCTCTCTCTCTCTCTCTCTCTCTCTCTCTCTCTCTCTCTCTCTCTATCCCTAAACTCTTCCTTGATATTGTACTGAGGTTACTACCTTAAAGCACTTTGACAGGAGCAAGTCTCTTCAACCTGCCTTGCTTTCATTTTTCAAAGCCCTCAGTCTGTTGAGTCAAAGCTGTGTGTGGAGAACAGTGACTGAATATGTTTTGGGCTTTCAGAGGAATTGCAAAGCTTTAAATAAGATTGACAGGACACACAGTTGCACACACACACACACACACACACACACATTACATACTACATCTGGATGCACTTCTGCAGTTACTTTGACGTTTTTAAACATGTATTATTCCCAAATCTGGGGAAAAGGGGAAAAAGATGTAGGAAACCAGGAGGATGATTGCTCGAAGCGATCGTCTTAATTAATAATGAAAAGCTTTAAATTATAAAAAGGGTGGAGACAGAGGGTTAGAGGCAAGCCGCACTTCTTTTATTCTCTCAAAGAACTATTCCTCACACACACCCCCACCACCACCACCACCACACACACACAACAACATGGAGGTTAGATGACTCTGCAGGGCATCCCACCACAGCAGAAAGCTTGGGGGAGATGTGTGTGTGTGTGTGTGTGACAGACAGAGAATGAGGACAGGAGCTTCTCTGCAGTGCAGCTGTGTGATTTCATATCCTCTCCTTAGTCCACACTGATCCTGTCTGAGATAAATTACTTCCTGTCCAAAAGAAGTCGATGACGTGATGTAATCAGTGACACAGGTCTACAGGTGGACCAGAAGTAAACATGCTTCCTTGAAGGTCACAGAGGTCACTGAAATGTTTAATGAGCATGAAAATGATGTGGATCATATGCTTTGACCTTCACTGAAGGTTACAAAGACCTGACAGACCACACATCAGGGCTGCTCTCTACATAATCTGACTGTTCTCGTCCCGATGGTCAAAAAGGATCATGTGTGGAATAAATATGAGCAAAC
Source organism: Caranx ignobilis (assembly GCA_021432705.1). Classification (NCBI taxonomy): domain Eukaryota; kingdom Metazoa; phylum Chordata; class Actinopteri; order Carangiformes; family Carangidae; genus Caranx; species Caranx ignobilis. Next base: position 66,944,518 of record MU269990.1, on the reverse strand, counting down.
ATTGGTACAAGACACTGGACAAATAGAGATCCTGTGAGAAACGTGCGCACCTCTCATGCGTAAAACAGAAAAGCACATATTGTAATTTCTTGTGATGTCATGATGATTTGGTGCCAGTGAAAGGTAAGACTTTTAAGGACTCCACTAATTTTATGAGTGACCACTCACACGTGTTTTCTTGACATATTAACCCAGTGGTGCTCACTTCCATAGGATTAATGAAGTTATGTTAACATTGGTCCTTAGGATCTGAACATTAACAAAAAATAATTATTTAAAAAGAACTGAGAAATTCTCTCCTGTTTCCATTTTCCAGACTTTTCTCTCACTCATCCACTCATTACATAGAAAGGAATAGTGTGTAAACATGTGACATTCTTCATGTACTCACATATTCACACACTGATGGTGCAGCCATCAGCATTGTAGTCATTCATCATTTTCAAACACAGGCCACTGTCCTGCCCGTGGGACTGCGACAGCCAAAATGTCTCTACATACAATACATTTTCTCATAGAACCTGGTGTTGCATAGAGCAGAGTGTGCTCTGACTTGTAAATGGCACATAAGTTTAAAAAAAGCCCAGCAGAAATCCTATTCTATATTTATAAAAAGAAAAAAAAGGATAACAATCAGGATTTATTTAGTGTGAAGCAGAGCTGGACAAATGCTATAGCTGAGATAACCATGGCAACCACTCTGCCCCCACGCAGGCCTTTCATCATCTGTCCTCTTTGTATTCAGCAGCAGGAGACACACTCATGGGAGCTGTCCAGTGCTGAACCTCTACACATACATGCTGGAGAGGAAATTAGGGAATTTCTGAATACCATCATCATCTGATTAAAAGGGGAGCAGGAACCAAACCACTGCAGAGCAATGAGGAACCTCACTGGCACTACAATACTGTCATAAAACTCATTGCTTTCATCATTCACTGGGTATAACTGGCTTTGTTCTGGTTAACAATCAGTATCACAAACCTACTTGTTTCTGTTCTTTGACCTGCTGCTAATCATGTGATTACTTAAGAGCCACTTCCAAAGGTTAACTGAAGAAGGAGTGAGTCATTTTATAAATGACTTATATTCTTCTACTGCATGGTCATTTATTTCATTCTTGTGAATGCAAAATTACAGTGCCGTGTTGTATGATCTAATATCTTCACTATTTTTGTTGTGAATTCACATGGGATGAGAAGTTTGAGTTCATAAAGAGGTCTGGTCCAGGAAAAAATTACAACACTAAAGATTCTCAGTGGTAATCTGTTGCTCCAAGCCACTGAAGAGAAAGGAGCCTTACAGTACAAGGAGGTATGTGCTCACCACAGAAATCAACAGGCAGCCATTGGATCCACACTGTGTAACTTCTGCCTCTGGGGGTCTCTCAATCAAAACAGTAACAAAGAATGATTTCTTCACCACCATTACCACAAACACAGAACAAAGAAGATGCACATTTGAAATTAGTGTTTGACTGATGCCGTAGATGTCAGAGTAGGATTTAGAGCTGAGGCTGATATTAATCTTTGCTCCTGAAACAGGATTTTACCAGCAACTGAGGTGCCCTCCTCTCAAACACATCAGAGGGTTAAAACCAGAAGAAACACCCATCAAGCAGTTTAAAAAATCAGTCCTACCAGAACACAGCCACATGTTGTGGTTGAACTTGTACAAAAAAGTCCTAGCTGCAGCAGCCCACCTCCCAGTCCGACCCATGGTCCACACGTCATCCCCTGTCTCTCTCTACCTGACTATCACTGTACATATCAGAGTATAGGCAAGCATGCCCAAATACAATATGATCACAGAGGATATGACATCACTGATTGATGAGTAATGATGATTAAAATCACAGATTTCTCTTGAAAAATGTGGGAACACAACTCAACGAGATATGGAACATATACAAGGTATGGTAATTTTTAAACATTTCAATGAGGGAAGTTACAGAAGCTCTGAAGTGAGAACATTGGCCTTCTGTTTTATGCCACTACTGGAAAACAGGACAGGTTTGAACCAGGAACTCATTCTCACCCTGCACAATGGAAATGGCACAGAGCAACCTTCTGAAACCAAGACAAGCCAATATGTTGACATGATAATGAAAATAAGAGCATGATGTGACCAATCTGCTGGGATCATCTGTATCAGATCCAAGGTCTGTGTGATGTAAAATAACCCAGAATGCATGCCCAGTCTTGTTTGGTCTGTTCTTGTCTGATCTTCATTATTTATATATATTTTTGTGCTGTATAGATTTGGATCTTTAACTACAAGCTTCAGTTTGTTGCTCAATACGAGACTGAACGAGCCAAGTCTTTGTTAGTGCTGCTGTCCAACCAATGATTTCACTTCAACTATTCAGCAATCTAGATAAGGACAGTGTAGTACAGCCTGGTGTACTCCAACAACAAAGGGCCAAGAGACCTTCAACAGCTTTACCCAGCACCTGCTGGCAAATCATCTTCATCCCAAACTCTGCCCCATCAGCCCTGGACTGAAATCATCATACAAGCTGAGCAGACAGTTATCTGACCCTTGTTGCCTGGCAACTGCTGCCTCATAGGGAGTGTCACCAACCAGTCTGGGTCCAACTGAGAGGGGTTCAGTGTTGCTGCCAAAACAGACATGACTTAACCTCTGAGAGTGCTTTGCATTTATTGTCCACTGGTGTCCCACCACCACCCTCTGGTAACTCTGCTCCACATCCATGCAAACATATGGAGACACCACATGAGTCAAAAGATGGATGGCCACTTATAGTAGGCCTATCCACACTGTCAGTGCATCTTGCTGTAAGTCCAACAGTTGCTTAACATGCAAGGGAACAGTGTTCAATTGAAATGTAAAAGTAGTGTAGAACAAAGACCATGTAATGTCAAGTAAGTACTTAGTTTGACTTTAACCAAACCATGACTGTTAGTAGACACTAATGACCAACTAAAGCAAAAATATGTGTTTTGAGTTTATAATAGCAAAGAACAACATAACCGCCCTGTCAAATATGAAAATATGAAGGACTAAAACAGTGGCCAAGTATATAAAATAATGCTTCAAAGTTGTGAAGAAATGAGCAGTATTCTCTGCCTCAGGACGGTGGGGGCCTGTCCGCTGATGGCATGGAAACCATGCCCCACAATGGGAGAGGTCCAGCCCCTCACTGCTGCATTCATCATAACGATACTGTACAACCTAAAAATGGATGTTTTATCAGTAATGTGCAGTCCTACATGTTTGAGTCACAAGAGCTGGAAGAAGACTGGGACTAAAAAGCAGCCCCGGGCTTTGACTCGGCCAGGCCCGGCCCAGTCAGCCTCTGTTGTGGGGTGGGGGTGTGGGGGGGTGTGGGGAGGGGTTGTACTGGGGAGCAGGATGGTCGGTTTGGCCCCACTGACGAGCACTTACGGGCTCTTCAGGAAACTATCTGGGGTAAACTGGAGACTGCAGAGGCGGGTTTTGACTTTCTCCACAGTAGCTCCTCTTATCAAAATTGATCCACCGCTTCCATTCCCTCTGTGGCATCCAGGGAAGATGCATGAGCGACGTGGAAAAGACAGAACAGGCGAGCTAGCTGCAAACTACGTACACAATTTTAACCAGACTCGAGAGCGAGCGAGAAACCACAGATTCTAGTGCTCTGAATGTATTTATACCTACAGCGGAGCAGGGGGCGGGTGTGTGCTAATCAGGGCAGTCTGTGAGGCCTAGCTCCACAATGAAACTATGAATGGCAAAAAGACTTTTTACATGTTTGAGGGATACATTTATGACCTACTTAATATGTTAAGAAGAAAATAGCTGAAATTGCTTTAAACCGGTCTTTAAACACAAACCCAAAGTCATTTCCTGCTAACTAAGTAACCCTTTGAACTACACTGTCTGAGCATGTTAGTTTTACATGTTCACTCCAAAAGCCAGAGTTCATTAAAAATATCACTACTCACATCACATTCAAATCAACAATTAATATTCCCTCTCACATGTAATGATGAAAAAAGCATTTTGTTATGTATATTTAACACAGAGGTATTAAAACAAAGGAGCAAAGCATGGGCAAAAATAAACAAATGCATCACATTGAACAAACTGAGAAACTCAAACATATAAATATTACTGCAGTCACACACTAACACTTCCATATTTACTGGCTGACAGAGTTTGTGATACTCCTGAGATTTTAATTATGCTCATTGACCATCTGGAGCTCGGTGTCTGTGAGAAACCTGTTAATTTATTATGAGTCCAATAATTCCTCGCAGATCTTTGTTCCAACATTTCAAAACTGACAACTTGCTGTTGATTTCGCAGTACAATAGGAAATCTATTGGATCATTAAAATCAAAATGGTTCAACCTCTGGGAAGCATGAAGGTGCGCTGGGTATTATGGTGACATTTTCATCTGAGGGTGTCCAAAGTGTAAATGGTTCATCCTCTGGGGAGGAGGAACATTTGTTCACTTCACCACATTATCTGAAAAACAATTATATGTCCATTTTCCTTTCTCTGAGACACAACCACTCATACTAAGGAACCTTAGTTTTGCAATACACCCAAAATATTACTAATGATGATTGTAATAATGACTATATTTATAATGATGACATGGCACCTTGCAGCAGGTTCATGTGCTGACTTGGGAATGGGGAATGTCATATTATCTTTCAACAGTCACTATAGGACCAGGGATGAAGATGGATGTGACGTGGGTGTTTTTCTTTTCGTCTTCTTCATTTATAGTAAAACCTCGTCCTGCAGCAGTCTGTGTCTGTAGCTCTGCTCGGGGCAGTGGCTGCACTATAATCACTGTGGCTCTAAAAACATAATTAGCACAGTCTTCAGTGTAATAGCAGCATATTTCAACTCCATTTGGGGCTCCTGAAACATTTAAATCACTAATTTAAAGTTACAATCCAATTTAAAGGCTCACTTACCATCCTCTGCCTCTTTGTCACCTTTATCTCTCCCTATCACCTCAGCTCCTCCTCTACATCTCTCTCTTCATCCACCAGTATCGGGTTCCTTTTTACCTCCCACAATATATACAATATATCTTCTTTTACCCCCACAGTGTTTTTTTACCCCTCCATCTATTCTCTCCTTACTCATCATGTGTTTTCTTTCCTCTTCCATTTGACTTCAGCTACATAACTATAGGCTCTCAAAGCCTTAATCACAAGGGAAGGGGACTTTTAAGAGCAGCTAATTTATCCTGTAGAAGTTAGTGAAGGCAGCTGAGCGATAGAAGTGAAATAAAATGCCTGCTACCTTCAGGGACTCAGCTCTGAAAAAACGAATCAAGAAAAAAAGAAGCATTTAAGACTTTGGAGGCCAGACTGTGGTGAAAGAAGCAATGTCATGGATAAACAGCTCAGCTTTAAACATATCTGGCTGTCAGTACTCAACCCTGTGTCTTTCAGGGCAATCCGTGTTACACTTCTGTAAGGAGAAATATTTGCATGGACAGGAGGAACAGGACCCTGCTAACACCTGAGGTGTCATTTGCACAATGTTTGGAGTGACGTCATTAGATAATTTTGATGTGCCACCCCAGAGGCTACATCTTGGCTGGAAGGACAGGGACGATCTGGAGGCTCATGAATAAATATTTCACTTACTGTCCAACATGGATGACGGTCAGCGTCTGTCCACGGATGTAAATGTAGCATTTCAGAGGACTCCCCGTCCTCTATCGTCTAAACAGCACATTTAACTTCATATTGTTGAGGCCAACAGGTGTTTCATATTTCAAATGATGTGATGACAAAGGGTGGCAGTGAGGTTTTTCTCTATTTTCTTTTAGTTTGCATTCGAGTGACACATGTTGAGCAGGTGCACACTGGTTTTGGGGAAAAGCAGATGCGACACTGGTAGATCCACTGGACAGAAATCCCTGAAGAAAATCCTGTGGTGTTTTTTTTTTTTTTGTGCAAAATATCTTATGTGTTAATAAACCACTCAGTTGACAGCATTAATCCTCATTATCACTAGTGAAGATGCAGCTGAACCAGTTATGAATACAGACACTGTACAGTGTAAAACAACTAAAGGTTATGAGAGAATCTAGTCAGTACTCATGTTACCTCTCTCTATCTCTATCTCTTACTCCCTCTTCCTCTCCAACCCAACTGGTCAATGCAGACAGACGCCCAACCTGAGTCTGATTCTGCTCGAGGTTTCTGCTCTTTAAAAGGAGGTTTTCCTCACCACTGCTGCAATGTTCCTTTGTGTCTTTCTGTCATATGCTTGCCCTTTGTGTCTTTCTGTCATATCTTGCACAAGCATTTTTATTTACATTAGTCTGAATCACTGGATGCAGCCTGTGGATATAATCCTACCTTTGGGTACCAGCCTCAGACTCAACTCCCCCCTTTCGTCTTCCTGTCCCCATTATCATTTTCAAAATCAGCTTCACTACAGGAAACAACAACCTCTGAGCTGCTGCCTACACACTGAGGATCTGGATCACACAGTATAGGCATCATTTCTGTTTTCACCTCCCCATCTCTAAAATGTTTCACAAAGAGAATTTCCCCTCTTGCAGGAGCATCATGGCTGACCACTGTGATTTGTTGAGAGAGATGTAAATTTGCCACAACGTGCCCTCTATGGCAGAATGATGATGTCCCAGCCAGACACAGGTCTGGATAAAAGACAGATAGATAAAGCATCGGTGGCATCACACATAGGAGACTGAATGAGCAGTTCCACTGTCACGATCTCGCTCATTCCTGACTTTGCTGAACTTCCAACAAATCCAAAAATTGGCAAAAGCAGGAGCATGTGGAGCTGCAACTTCAGTGTATGTCAACTTTGGTGTCTGCCACGTAGAACTTGGTATTTACACTGCCAAAACCATCATTTTGTGAGGTCACCATGTCCTTGACCTTGACCAACAAAATCTAATCGGTTCATTCTTGAATCCAAGTAAATGTTTGTGGCAAATTTGAATGAAAAATTTCAATCACAACATGAATGAGATATAGTGTCCCTGATCAGGTCTCAGTCTGAAGACACTAAGGTAGACTATGGCGATAGGTACTCAGTTCACATCAGTCACTCTCAGTGGCTGACAAATGTTCAGAGGAGCCCATAAAAGACAGCGGACATGATGTTGGGATAATGATGGAGGACATAGTGTTTAATTCTTTATGTGGCTCTGTGTGTAATTTCTCTGAGCTACAGAAGCTCTGAGGCCGTTCATCTTTTCCCGACACATTAATCCATTCAGATATGAACACGTCTCTGTTCCTGCAACCATTTTCTCACCTGCCCATGCCTGTGTATGAGACGAATTACACAAATATTCACTGTTGAAACCTCACTCATGCTGTGAACTGTCATAATTGTCTCAAGAATATTGGGAAAATTAGTTGGTACTGATTTTTACTTAATGAATCATGAGCCAGCATGCCAGCATGTGGGTCTTGTTCGCTTTCCGTCCTTTTCGTGGATATTTTCTAAGGGATAAAGCACTTTTTGAACCAGAAAGTATCAATATGACCTGGAAAATGAACATGAGCTGTGCTGCTGCTCTTTGTGATCCACAGATGATAAATCTCTTAATCTGGAGTAAACCACCAACTCTCTGTTGCTGTTGTTTCCTGATATTATTATCAGTAAATAATGAACCTTGGGACAGGTTTGGAGGGATATTTGAAAGAGCCTTTTACATGGAAGTGTCTAGTCACACCGCTACAACAGAGTTGGCCTTCAAAAGCAGCCACTAAAGGGTAAGGTCACAACTGCGCCATGGTCGGAACAGTTTAAACCAAGAATCTAACCTCTATTGAGTAGTGCATCTGGAAGCTGCAGGCCTGCTTCAGTCTGTTTGCGGCTGGCAGCTGGTTCAGCTGTCCTGCAGCCAGGTGAAGTCTAGACCTACACAAACTGAAGCAAAGGTGGTCTAAGAGGCTGACTGAGACAAAGGGGAGGGTTGGTTTGAGAAGATAGGGGTTTGTGAGACAAGCTTATCAACACTACAGGGGCTATGGCTGAACAAATTGCCTCCTCTGTTCACTGTGATCCAACACGTGCACACATGCACACAGCCACATTCACACACCCATAGACACACACAGCAGAAGCACTCTCTCACACAGTCACACGCTCTGAAGACAATGTGCTGACAATCAGAGATGAGCAGTTAAAGGCAGACCTCCAGCCTCATGTCTTTTGTTGAAAAGGACTGAGAGAGAGAGAGAGAGAGAGAGAGAGAGAGAGAGAGTGAGAGAGAACACGTGTGTGTCTTGTCTGTGTGAACACACATTCAAGGATGTGGTTCCAGTGTATACCAGCTAATTAGTTAAAGCCTTTATAGAACAGCTGATATGGATCCAGGCAACAGAGAGTGGAGGAGATGAGTGTATCTCCTGTATAGACTGTAGAAAGGAATCAGGGAGTGCAGTAATAATACATTAGATTTCAATAGCTTGTAGAGAAAGTCACTTATAGAGCTTTGATTAGGGACAAATCAGTGCGGTCTCTGATGTGTTCAGAGAGACATTTTCAATGGTACGGTGCAGCTATAGAGGAATCTCTGTCACCCCTGGTCCAATGTTTTGCCCTGAGTGGTGGAGACAGGAGGTGGGCATCAGATGAGCAGAGGCTGTGATAAGGGGTGTGGTGAGGGGCAAATCAATGAGGTAGGAGGGAGGCTGGTAATGGAGGGATGGCTTTGTAAGTGAGGAACAAGACTCTGAATTGGATCTGTTGTGGCACAGGGAGCCAGTGGAGTTTCTGAAGGATGGGGGGGGGTGGTCATGAGAGCAGACGAGCAGCAGCAGAGGTGGGTGAGGATGTTGTAGTCTATTCTGGATGAGATCAGAGTTTCAAATAAGAAGATTGCTGGACGCTGTAGCTGTAGAAGTTCAAAAGAAAGGTTGTCGTCCAGGATGACTCCAAGTTTGCAGGTTTGTGTGGAGGGAGACAGTGGAGCACAAGCTAACACTAAATTGAGGCATGAAACAAGAAACACACAAGTGTCTATGGAATGATCTACACTATTACAGTGACACAGTCCAGTGAGAAGAGGATGAACACCTGCTTGCCACTCCCTGCTTAGGAACTGGATGCTAGCCTGATTAGGTGGTGGCAAGCTGAGAAAACCCACCACAAGCAGCGCTGCCCATATCAGGACGGACGAGAGAAAGAAGGAAAAATATTGGGCTCACACTGGCTGAAGATGTGGTAGCCAGAGACTGGCCACTCTGCTGCTGATGATGTTAGGCTATATATACACTAACGTATGACAAAGTGCCCTGGGTGGCGGTCCACGGCACCCATATCTACATCTACCACTGGCCTTGATGAATTCAATGAGCCTGTCACTCTTCTGCTCTTCCTTTCTCTTTCAAATATCATTTGACCTCACACTTTTGCTTTGACATTGTGTGTGTCTGTGTTTGAGAGAGAGAATGAGAGAGAGAGAGAGAGAGAGAAGAGAGAGAGAGAGAGAGAGAGAGAATGAGTTATATTATCAGTGAATTATCACACGTCCTGTACAGATGCTTCACATTGAAAGTCTACACCCAGTCTGAATGACCTCCATATCACTGCCAGCTATTAGCACTACATGAGACAGTGTTCATGTTGTGACAGTGTGAGTCATCAACCATGATCACAATGCTGCTGCTCACTTGACATGTGATTCGGTAAGACAGTATTAAACTGTGTGTTCATACCATATCCATCTGACTACAACTTCACTTAGAGCAAGGAGCAGTCCAGTCAATGCAGCAGGTTGGACTGAGAAGAGGGGCATGGACAGTGGGGTGATTATAATAATGATACAACCAGCAGGGGGGCTGCATGACCAACAGGGGGAGTTGTTTTGACTTCTCCCTCACATATCTAGACCAGGGGTGGGCAACCCATTTCACAAAGGGCCGCCGTGGCTGCAGGTTTTTGTTCCAAGCAGCAGCACACCAGACTTGACCTGGCTCATTTAATCAACTGATCTGAGTCAAAACTGTGTGCTCTTGATAGGTTGGAACAAAACCCTGCAGCCACAGCGGCCCTTTGTGGATTGAGTTGCCCATCCCTGATCTAAACTATAGCTGTGCTGTATCCTTCAGTGGTTTCATTTGGTGACCAAATTGAGATTCTCAGTGAGCAGGTTTTCTTATCGTACCTTACATATTTAGACGGATTCTAGAAGACAACCTCTTTTAATGTCTGATATATATAGTAAAACCTAGTCATTGAAAATCAGCAGATATAATGAAATCCATTGAGCTAAACTGAGATTCTGTTCCTGGTTTTCTCCTTCTCCTTCCAAGCTCAGTCCGACACCTTACCATACACTTGTTAAAACCAAGGGCCTGTGAACCTGTGAGAAAAAAAAAAAAAAAATCTCACATGTTGTCAGTTTAGCTCGGTGACAGCAGCCACGCTTTGCGACACAGTGGTAAAGTCGGGCACAGCTGGTGACACGCAGCAGTTCCGCCTTCATGATCTGTTCTTCTAAGTAGGAGCCACATTTTCACAGACCACTTCCTCTGAATTGAGACACAGCCTGTTTTTACCTCTAAACACTGACCAGACTGATAATGGAGGCCACAAGGTTCAGTGTACATCACATCACTGTCACTATCTGCCATCATTAACACTGAACTGAACCAACTGGAACACAATCGATGTCTATAAAGAAATACACACACACATACAAACTCACCACACACTGTGTTTGTGGATGTGTTTGCTGTTTTTAAACTACAATCTGCTGCTCTCATTAGAACAGTTTATTACAGTAAAGGCTCACTGTGTGATGCATCTGTCGACCCCGTGAACAGTGTGTCTCCCACTCACACACACACATACACACACACACACACACATCACACATCATCCTGACCTGTTTATCTCCATAATTCCGGAAATTATTGATATTCTCAGACAGCGCTGGTGCATTACTGAAGAAAAATATTGACTGTTCTTTCATTTTCATAATTGACAGCATTTTAATATTGATGTGAGCACAGTATTGATCCTAACTCATTGACATGTGGCCATAAACAGCTCTGTTAGCCACATGACGTTTGAGGGGGAGATGTTATGTTAGAAAAACTGTTTAGTCCTAATGATTCAAGGTGAAATGAATAATAAAATGTTGATTTTAGAGATGTTCTGGTGCAACTTCTTCCTTCATCTTACCAGTATGATATCAGTGCATTAAGATCTCATTTTGTCCTCCTTTCCTCAGTTTTCTCTGACTTGTTCATCCATTAGAAGATAACTGTGGTTTTAGGAGCCAAAAACCAACTCAGTGTAGTTTTACAACCTCGGGCTTCTCTCTGCTGTTCTCGTAACAACAGGTTGACAATCAAAAGATGGGAGGCTCTGTGCCACTGCCTTTACAGGGACCTAACATACAGCTAGTATCACCTATATCACAAACCCTGTTTTATACAAGATATTGATCACAGTTCCAGTGATCAGCTGCTTATATGGACCAAAAAGCCTGGGACACCATCTTTCCTGTACAAATGTTTAGACAATTTGTCCGTAATGAAGTGCTAGAGTATTAATTTAGTCTGTCTGTTATGCTGAGGTCTCTGACTGTGTGTCACACACTGAAACACGATACAATGATTGGCTGAGTAGGATCCTCTGACCAGTGCTGTAAAAGCTAGAAATGCTGATCTACTTTAACAGAAACATCGTCAAAATGTGATTTTAGGTCATTTTAGGTTATTAGGTCATCAAATATAGGTTCAAGTCCAAAAGGGTAGCAGCTGGGTCTGGGTCTGGACTGCAGCTCGCCTATTAGTGATCATAACCAACGGCTAACACAACACTATTTATAAGAAATCAATTCTTCTTTCCTGCTCTATAGCAGATGGCAAATAAATGTGACACATAAAGGCACAAAACAGAGATGTGCCTCCACATTGAGCATCCAAATCTAAAGATAAAAAGCTGGCTCCTGAACATATCAAACCTGCTTCAGTTAAATATGTCAGTCTCAGTCATTCGTGGGTGAAGAGCTTCAGTACATCAGCAAAACTCTGTGACATTCATTGGGAAACATAAATTCATAGAAAAACATGGGCGAGTTCAGCACAGTGTCTATCTGATCGGATAATGGCGTCAGTCAGATGTTCGGTGTGTCAGTGTATTTAAATCTTTCTGTGGTGAATCGTTTCGAGTGCACGCACACGGAACAGCTTCAGTGGACTGATTTAATATATGTAGATACTGTAAAATCCAAGTGCCCATACCTGCACATGCGAAACCAACTGCTCACACAGCTGACAGAGCTGCTGCAGGTGGACTGTGTGCACAGGTTGCAGCTGAAAGATCAAGTTGCAATGCCATTAATAATCCTCAACAATGACACATGGTTCAGAGAAGAAAGAGAACTACAACAAGCATCAAACACCAGGGGTGACACTGAAGTGCCAATACTGCAGTTCCTATAATGGCCACTTGAGGCCCCTCTTCTGTTTGTTCCATTGTTTAACATGCAAGTATATATTTAGGGTGGCTATAGTAGGCAGTGCAGTGTTACTTTGTCTCTTCACTCATGACACATGCTCTTCACACCCTGTGCAGTTGTGATGAAATGATGCTACATCCAAGGCAACAGTGGAGTACAAAAAACAGCAGTTCCTCTAATTACCACTATAGTGTGTCTCCAACAGGGAGTCAGTCCCCATAGACTCTAGGGGTGCTCCAACAAGGGTACCTAACAATTCGATTCGATTTCGATTATGGGAGCTTCGATTCTTCGATTATAACGATTGTCGATTCGATTCGATTATTGTTGCCACGATTCTTCGATTATTGCGATTTTTAATGCATTTTTCCATATAAGATTGATTTTGTCTTCATCTGTAGCTACATTTGTAAATAACTAGCCTACCAATTATAACTCGGTTCCTCTATAACTACACTCAATAAGTAAATAACAAGGTTTTTTGAACATTTGACTTTGAAGTTAGCAGTGTGGGCATAGCATTTCAGGTGCACGAAGTTCGCCTTCTGAGCAGCCACGACCATGTCGCTGGCATTATCAGTTACCAAAACCAAATCTTTATCTGAGATCTGCCATTCTGCCGCTGCTTTCTCCAGCAGCTCGGCAACATTTGCCCCGGTGTGACTCTCACTCATCTCTCGGGTTTGAAGAACGTGACTCACCAACTTCCACCATCCGTTCTTGTCCGACGCGAGCACAAGATGCGCTGTTATAGTAACGAAGGATTTGGTGGCAACCGAGGTCCACGCATCACATGTAAGCGCTATCCTGCTCGCCTTCTTCATGGACGCCAGGACGTTTGCTTTGGTTTCGTTGTAGAGGGGGGGATTTCTTTCTCTGCGAAGTGTTTTCGGTGAGGGAGTTTGTAGCGCGGCTCCGAAACCCCCTGTTGTTAACTACTGAATACGGGCGTAAATCCGTCGCAATGAAAGTAGCTATTGCTTTTGTAATGCTCTTCGCCTTCTGCGAGTTCTTGGGAAGTTTGGAGACAGTCTCCAGGATGGTCCTCTGTGTGGCGGGCACGATCGGAGGATCCTTCTCCGTTTCGGGATGAAAGCGTACAAGGTGCTGCCTCATGTTTGTGGTGTTGCTGAGGTACTTTATTTTTGCTTTGCAGATCTTGCAAATCGCGTAAGTCTTGTCCGTTGTCTCGTTTGCTCCCTGATAAAATCCGAAGTATCGCCACACGGATGCAGTCAGCCCCGGTGGCGAGTGAATCTGCCGCTCTTTGGAGGCTGCTGATGTTGCCATTTTGCAAAGAAAGTGCTCTGTTTGTTGTGGTCCCACTCAAACACGCGCGTTAAGGTTCCGGTTACGTGTTTTTTGTTCCGGTCTTGCGGCAAAGCATCAACGTGAATTTTATTTTATTTATTTATTTTTTTTAAACATCGACATTAATTAATCGATGCCAAATCATCACGTGCCGCATCGCGATGCATCGCCACATCGATGAATTGCACCCACCCTTAATAGACTCTAATGTTAAAATGTCTAACTTCATAATAGAAATAAACATGTTTACAGCCTGGTACACAAACAGTTTTGGTCTCTACAGCTGATATCCTCCTTCATGATGACTGTTTATAGAACTTGCCCGTTTATGTTTCATTAAGACTTAGTTATTCAGGGCGTGGCCTCTTCGACTGACACGTGGGTCACCTTTCTCTGCTCACCCATCTATGGATTAGCTGGGTGTTATCGGTGGAATCACACTTTAACAAGATGGCGAGGGAACAGCTCACTCTGAGGTTACATCCATCTTTATTTACAGTGTATGTCCTTCACACATTCACTCACACACACACACACACACAGCTCTGCAGCTGACATAATGTGGGCTGTCATATTGACATGGTCCATAATGGCTGCTAATGTTAATTGAATATTCTAACGTAGTGTAAAAATCATTCACTCTGTTCTGGCCTCAGGGTGAAAACAAAGGGTCACAGTGTTTCTTTATATATATATTTATTTTGAGGACAGAGCAGATGTGACTGGCTGGTTCACAACACCTTGTTTAATATCATGAGGATGTGTCTCTTGTAGACCATTCTGATGGCGATCATTTAAAAATACATGAGGTCTGAACACACCTGACCTGAATTATGTAACAGTTTATGAAGCTTTCATGCTCTGCCAGTCTAATGTTATCATTTACTGTGGCAGGCACTGAATAGTTGGGTCTTGGGAATTTAGGACAATCTTCTTTACTCACATAAAGGATTTTTATGAAGGTAATGAGATGAAAAGTGAACTTCAACATCTTGTGAACCCACTTCTATCATAACAAAATATGTCAGATATCTTTTAATTAACTGAATTCAGAGTAAAGACGACATTGATTCTGAGAAAAAGTGATGGTAAATGTTTCATTTATTGTCATTGCGATCTGTGCCGAGACTTCTGCAGCCACCCTGACACAAAGAAAGAGAATTTCATCTCAGCTCCTCACTGCCCTGGAAATATTTAACTCAGTCGCAAGGTGAGCTGTGTGCAGCTCTACGGTTTCTTAGAAAGTGCAACATAGTTCCACTGAAACCATATTCAGAAATGAATTTGCAAACCAAATTCCCTTCACCTCCACTGTCCCAGAGCAGTGGTAGGAGACTGAACTCCCCTGAGGCTAAAAGCAGCCGCTGGGCCCCCTGGTAACCTGGTTCAACTAACTCCTGTGCATCAGTGTAACATGAAAGTAAATAATCAGCTGAAATAATTAAGGCCTTAAAAAAACAAGTTGAGAGGGCTCAGTCCTAGGCTCCACCCTTGTCTTCTCCTACCACACTCACAAAGACTTGCATGGCCTACTCTTCTTCACTGCTGTGCTTCTTGTCAATGCACCATTCAGATATAAACTTACCAAAATTGTGTCATTTTTTCATCAGTTCAGGTTTGAGTCCTGGTGACTGTAGGCGTTAAATGGTCAGCTCAAAGACATAATGTCTTCATTTCTTTTTAAGTGTTCAAAGCGACCTTTCGTGTCTAAGGTAACTATGACACAAGCAGAGGAGGAGATCAAGTTATAGAAAGTCCAGACAGGAAGATAGAGTTATATTAAATGTGGCTTTCAAAGTTTCAATTGCAAAATGTTAACTTACTCTCCTACAATTTTGAAAGTGTCAATCAGGAACAATCCATGTTAATGGTTTCCAGTGTCCACATACAAATGAACTTAATGATGTAATGACAGCGAGGAGCAGTAAGCCCCCACAATGACACTGGAAACAGCCAAAGGCTGACGTCAACCATAAATCGATTATTTAAATAGATGCTGGTTAAATTTTCATTTGAATGACCAATCAATTAATGGAGTAATCATTTCAGCTAATAGGCTGCATCTCGGAAGCCTGGGCAGATTAAACCACGCTGCCAGCACGGCTGAGGTTGAGTGTTGAAATCAACTGCACCATTACGTTAAAAACGCCTCCAGACCAGTCTTCAGGGTCTGAGCAGTTTCAGTGACAGCAGGGCAGTGACAATAAATTCTGTGTCCCACAGCAGCACAAACCTAGTGAACATGTTATTTATATGAACAAGTGAGAGTTAGAGAGAGGTGACACACACACACAGATGGAGACATGTTGAATTTTGACTGCAGCACAACACTGACTTCTAAATGGCATGTCTTGATGGAGGCACCAAATAAAGCCCTGCTGTTTGTTTCAACCTGTGAAGAGGTGGTGATGGAGAACAGCCCCATGTCTCACTCTGCTGTCTCCCATGATCACACACTATTTTCAGCTCACCACTGAGTCATGGTAATGTGCCGTGCATTGTGAGTAACTGCATGGTTACTAGGGATGGACATGTAAAGAAACTTCCTAATTCGATCATTGGGAAATGTAGTTATCAATTCAACATATATATATATATATATATATATATATATATATGTGTGTGTGTGTGTGTGTGTGTGTGTGAAAAAATGTGATTTTCCTCAATTAAATCTTTATTTGAAGAACAAATCAACATATAACAACAATCCTCAGTTAAATTTAATTGCTTAATATCAAACAGAACAAAAAAGATATCAGGTGCTCCCAACAGCAAACCCACCCCACCCAGCCCCCAGTCTGGAGCTGGGTGGGGTGGGTCAGATGAATGTGTGTAGACTGGGGTGTATTGGGTGATAATCAGACATGTTATGTACTGACGGTGCAATATCAACACAGCCTGCTATGATGTGTAGCGGATAACATGTGACTTCTAGGGGTGCCAGCTCGAGCTCCCTCCAACAATTTGAACTGAGTTAACGCGTATACACAATTCATCAACTTGTGACCCTTTAGTCAAACCATCAGAACCGAGCATGAGAGGAGGAGACAAGCCAGACACAGTTGACAATGTAACACAGTAACCCCCACGTATATGAAAGTCCAAGCACAAATCTCAAACTAACCTGTCCTTTTCAGGAGAACCACCTGCACACAAAATGTTCAGAATGTCCCACAGCTGTAATAGCAACAAAAGCAGTTCAATGTAGTCAAAACAAAGTCCATAAAAAACTCTCCAAGTGACCCCTCGCCCTCAACAACAAGCAAAGCTTCCACAGGATGAGGGCAACAGTCAGCCCGACTCAACCACGGACATTGTTCAAAAGCCAGAGGTAGGCCTGGATAGGCGAGACAGACACTGACGCTACTGCTCCAGTACGGGAGCCACCATCTTGTCTCTAACTGCAGCATTTTTAAAAATGGCTGTGAATTACTGAGTAGATGTCATTCGGGGGCTGGGGGGAGGGCGGTTGGGTGGAAGTGGATTAGGAAAAACATTTATTTTCCTGGCAGATCTTCATAGATCAATGCATAAATAAGTTTACAATAAAGTTCCTGGTTTTATGAATTAACACTGTGCACACAGTGTCTCCTCCTTGCTGCTTGTTACGATTCCTCTGATTTCTGTCATTCAAACAACTTAGAGTAAAACTGAAATTGTAACAGCCAACTTAGCCTATTAAAAATGTTGGATTTAAAGTGGGCTGAAGCCCATGAATACATTTATTGGGACAGGCTGGGCTCAGAGATAATGTGCGCGGGCTCAGCTCAGGTCAGGCTGAATTTTTTGGTCCAGAACAAACCTCTGAGCTCTTCACAAATAACAAGACAAAGCTACGGTGCTTGTCATGAACACAACTGAGCCTTTGCTTTTATTGTGTGTGCATTATACTGTTTTTGAGCCTCTTGTCCTTATTGCGTCTGCACTTGGTTTTTAAAGGTGCTATATGATTCAAGCAGTTATAATGATGATGATGATGATGATGATGATGATGATAATATTTTCTTAATTAATTTAGGCTGGGATGACTTGTTCCTGTGAACAATAACCTGCAACTGTCATTTCTAGTTTTAAAATGCCACCTTGGTGCCCCTCACATGTCATGTCATGTTGTATCACTTACCCTCTTTGTCCTTGCCTGATCAAAAAAAAAAACAAAAACAAAAAAAAAAAAACAGGGCTTTGTAAATAGCATCTCACTAAAGAAAACCTTGTACTTCCTGGCAGCCTCTGTGGGGACCAGTCCAGACAATATATGACCCTCATCATTTTCAGATAAGATAGTGATTATCTAATCTCTCAGTCGGGGTTTAGTTACAACTCTGATTGACTGTTGGTTCAATATTAAATTGAAAATGTTGGCTAGCTCAGCATACTGGATATGGATGCACATCACTCAGTAAATAATGATCATCACATATTCAGCCACAGTATTTTAGGTGTGAACATCTTTGAACGTGAAATCTGGCTGAGCCTGTTGAATGGCCCTGATAACACAGATTAAATTAAATGATTATAAATTAAAGCTGCAGTCACAGTCCACAGGCTCATGTTTATATTGTATGGATAAAGCTAAGTCAAGTGTGACTATGTGGCCAGATTAATCCAGAATTGTTATGGGAATTAATAAAAAACTGGGTCAATAAGAAAGATCAGTAACGGTGTTGGTATCAATAAAATCTTATCAATCTCATCCGCACTCTTGTACAGTACTTTCCCTCCCTTTTGTCCCCGTCTTTCTTTTTCACTGAGGTGTACCGCTTCCTCTACACACACACTCACACAGTCTCTCCTACTTCTCCTTTTCGACACATTAAATAACAACAAAGCCTCCTCATCACACAGTGCTTCTCATTTCTGTGTTTTCCGCTCATGTCAGTGAATTCTGTGTGACTAGCGTGAAAAACCAGCGCTCAGAGTGGAAGCAGCGTGTGTTCCTCTCTCCTACACAGCGGTGAATGGTGGGTGGAAACAGACTCAGGAATTGCTGCAGCTTTTTCTCAGAGCAAAACGGATCAATAATCAAGTGAGGGTTTTTTTTTTTTTTTTACAAAATAATCAGTGCCTTTCAAACATAACAACGTTCTCTGTGTTCTCAAGCGTCGCTGCTGTCGATAATGTAACTGATCTTCTCCTTTGCACTTTAAACACTCTTTTTTTATATTCATCTTATTTCCCATGGTTGCTTGTTGCGCTGTTTGACGCTGATACAGTGCGATGTGATGACTGCTGCCAGCACAAATGCTTCAGACAGTATCAGAAGGAGAGATGCTGAGGAGGACAGGAGTGAAGCCCTGCTCATGATCCAGCAACAACAACCCTGCAGTAAGAAATAGAAACACTCTGTTTTTACCAACAGCCACTAAGGCCATCTTATAGATCACCTGATGATGTTAAGGCCTACTAATGACCTCACAATATATTGATCACCTTCCAGCACAAGCCTCAGAATCTGCCTTTATCAAAGCAGCATTAACACTGGTAATGTCATCACTAATAATGTCCAACTGAAACATGACATCTTCACAGCGCTCAACCAAGAATTCAGATGAAGTGAAAACATTAAACAGGGACCAATCATCACATCCACACAGCAAATGTTTATCTGTCATTTTTGCAGATGACCTGGATTAATCCATCAGTGCAACCTTATTTTCAATTGATCAGCCAATCAGCTACTCTGAGAGGACTTTGTTGAAATCTTCTCTACTGTCAATAGAGAAGTAGTAAAAGCTGTTGAATGCTAAATGTTGCTAAATGATATAACAGGTCAATTATCATATTCATGACGTTTTTTTTTTTGTTGTTGTAGTTGTTTCTTTTTTGGCTCAGCTGGTTTCAACAGTCACCCTGAAGTAGAAAACACACCGACGAATAACAAAACACGACACATAGGAGAACACCGGTTAACACTGGATTGGCTCGATTAATGGATTAACTAGTCTCTGTCTCTACAAATGCATTTTATCTGAAGTTTATATTTTACTTTTGTATCAGCTGTTCAGTGATCTGTAGTGCAGTCTCAACCACTTTCACGTCTTTACTGTGATGTGTCAGCTTGTTTTCCTGTGCACCCTCCAAACCCTGGGTTGTCCCTCTCTGATGAGTCACTATGTGGAGGGATGATGATCGGGTTCATTTCACTGTGACCAGCAGAGATGATGTGTCCACACACATGGAGAAAAGAGGAAAAGGTGCAGGCATGAGGGCGTCTGGACCACATGACAGAGTGAAAATATGGGGATACCGTGGCCAGTTGCAGGATCTGATGGACTACAACCTTACACAGGGTGACATGTTGTTAGAAATACCCCTCAGAGTACAAACACACACATATGCATGGACACACACACACACCCACATTGCTACAGGCTGGAGGAAGGACATTCATGTAAAAATAATGATATCCAGTCAAACTTGTTTTCTACATCAGTGAGGTGAAGCGAGGTGAACCGAGCCTGGAGCAGTACTGTACGACATGTCCCTGAATTCACCATCAGACAGCACCCAGACTTTACTACGATGCAAGGAAGCCTGTGTTCCCATTGGTTCATGTCATTGTACATGGCATTCCACTATCAGCTGTTTGCAGTCCAGTGACACATTATTATTAATGATGGTCCAAGCATCAACTGCCAAGAAAGAAAAAAGAAGTCAACCCTGCATCCGTGGGTCACATAGACTTCACAGCAGAAATCAACATGTTTTCAGCCTGGTACGAAAACAATTTCACCCCTTCATGTGAACCGTATGAGCGTGAATATTTATACAAATCTGTTTACATTTCAATAAGGTTTACCAATAATTGGTGGTGTGGCTTCTTTGAGTGACAGGTGGGTGATTTGTGCTCACAACTGACACACGCACACGCCCCACCTATTCGCCCCTTTGTTTCATCAGCCAGCGGTTAGAGCTATTGTCAGGCACTGCAAACATGGTGATGGTGGAGAAGCTCATTCTGAGCTTTGCAGCTGCTCCTTAGAAACATGTGGGTGACGTCATGGAGACCACCTCCATCTTTATTTGCAGTATGGGATGGGCCAAGGACCAATCTTCAACTGGTACTCTTGATTGGTCAGAAATAAAATAAATGAATGCCATCCAACTAATAAACTGAGAAATTTGTAATCATGACATCATAGGATGTTACTTTATAGACTTGTAAATTGAAGCCATTACTCCCATCAGCCTCTACGTGTGACTGACAACACATTACATGACCATGTTGTAGCTCTGTGGATTCTGGTTGAAGGCCAGGCCCAGAGTCATAGTGCATTCACATGCCTTATATAAGGTGACAGAGTCATCCCGTTGCACACACTCTGCAGAAAATTAGACATGCTGCTTGGACAGATATCAAGATCATCTGTTTTTAAATGTTCCCATTTCTAGCATCCTCAAAATACATAGGCATCATGTTCTCTCGCTTTATATTTAGTAAATGACTGACTGTGGAAATGCATGACACACAGTATTTCAACCAAAGGTGTAGGGCAAATGTATTATTCAGTGTTGATGAATTCAGCTCCGACACAACATCTGAGTGTGAATGCTGAGCAGTATCAACACAGGTGAAACAAGGACGACTGAGGAACATCATACACAAGATAACACACACAAAGCATATTCACACTTCTGCCTTGGTACCTATACATGCAAGATTTGCCTTGCCCCCTACCAATAACATCAAACCCTGACAATCCATCCAGATCTTTGCTCTGTTGCTCTGTTATGCTGCCTTATTAGTTTGGAGCAGTTGTCGAATGGACTGATAGCGTAGCGGCATTTACAGTTCGGTCTCAATGGATCTCCTCGTTGATCCCAACCGGATCACAATCCACCCTCAGTGCATCTGCCAATCATTTACACGTGTACCTTTGTGTGGTCAGGCTCTAGCTGCCTACACTCACACGTTACAGCCACATGTAAACTGAGGTTACTCAGCTGTCTGTGGTTCCTGGGCCGCTCTCCCACACAAGACAGTATCTCTGAGGTGATCTGGGTCTGTGGGGGTTGACACTCATTGCTCTCACTGATATCCGTGTGACTGATCCAAGGTACATCACAAGGAAACTGACATTTTCTCTTAGATTTGTACTCATGAGTGAGTGGGTCATGACGGCCTTTACCACCCGATGAAAAAGCTGTTTGTAGATCTGGGCATTTTAGGCTCTCAGGCTGCTGTTCTCTGCCATCACAGGGTAAAGGAAGGTATTTAGGCAGACACTGCAGCAAGTGATGATGAGGAGGAACAGGCCAACTGATATTTAAAGGGACAAAATGAGGAAATGCATTTCCTGCTGTGTTTGGTTGGAGAACTGGGCCTTCCACCGTGCAAAGGCAAATCCATCCTTTGTTTCATATAAGAACTGAGTCACTTGGTGAACAACCGGAGCACTCCATCTTTGTCAAGAAACAAGTGATATCAGGAAAGGTTCAACAAGGTGCGTCCTCCTCCTTGGGTCAGGAAAAACCTTTGGATGTCTAGAAAAAAGTTCACCACTCATCACATTATCAGGAGCAATCCACTTGACGCACACCACAGCTGTCACAGAGCAGCTTCCTTCACATGTGAAACAACCCAACAACATCCTCAACACCTCAGCTGAGTCTGTTTCCTCTACCATTTAATGACGGGAAGATTTAGCCCACGACCTGATGAACTACCTGAACCAAGTGGAGAAGGATCTCCACCCACATGTAGATGATCATAGTTCATTTTGTTTCAGACACAAACACACATTTCAGACTCTCGGGATTTATTTTACATAGGATCTGCTCTGTTCTGCAAGGTCTGCTTTTATGCTAAATAGATTGGAAATAAATAAATAAAGATAAATGCGCAATCAAACCAAGGCAGACTGCATTTCCACACAGCTCTGATTGAAACAACTCAGTTACAGGACGTCTCTAGGCTACAGCGGCAGCAGCGGCAGCAGCGGCGGCGGCAGCGGCACTTACATGGAGGTGATGTTCTGGAAAAGGTCCTCGATGCCCCCGCTGTTATTCCCGGCGCTCCCGGAGCCCAGGAGCGGGAAGGATTTGCTGTCGTCTGACTTATTGCAGTAGATCTCCGTGGGCGAGCAGGTGCAGGTGGTCGGGCAGTCCAGAGAGGAGCTCAGGTAGTTGTGAAAGAAGACGCTGAGCAGAAAGACCACCTTCCAGCAGCACCATATCCTCGGAGGGCAACGGACGCTGAATGCGCCAAATGCCGCGCCACATCCATCCATACTGTCTGGGTTTAAGTCCGCAGATTCTCTGAGCAACTTTACAGCAGCAGTGAAAGAAAAAAGAAAAAAAAAAAAGATTCAATAAAGGATCAAATCAAATCCGCTCTGAGGACCGGTGCGCACAGAGGTGGGCGTGTGGTCCCCCTGTCCTCACCTTATTCTCTCAGTCCTGATGTTAGAATGAAAAACATCTCCCTTTCTGTCCGTGCGTATCCATATGTGTGTGTGAGTGCGTGAGTGTGTGCGAGTGTGTGTGGGGGGGTATGTTAGGGATTTTGATGATGCCAGTCACGGCTTCTCTGCGCGGTTCCAGAAACACAGCAGAGAAGGCGCAAAAATCCCGCAAATAGTCCAGGTACACATGAAAGGCTCTGAGCGCGTGCAGTCCGGTTATCTTTCTCTCGTCCTGCTCTCTCAGCATCGTTTTATGTCATCCCTTCATCTCTCTCTCTCTCTCTCTCTCTCTCTCTCTCTCTCTGTCTCTCTCCCCCCCTCTCTCTCTCTGGCGCTGTTACCGGCACCAGGCGGTGAGGACGGTGGAGAGGCATAGAAAGAGAGTGGGAAGCCAAGAGAGAGAGAAAGAGTCGATCCTCTAAGCCTCAAGTCCCCCCTACCGGGCAGAGGGGTAACTGACACAGGGGTGCACACATTCACAGTGTGTTGCTAGCAGCACCAGTCACAAAGACATAAAACCAACTCCTCTTATATAATGTGGTGGAACACTGACTGTGAACATGAGGTGGGACGCAGGACCAGAGATATCCATTTTCCTGCAGCTTTCCCTCTATATGGTCACATGCAGCCCAAACATATCTGAGCAACATGAATGAGGTCACAACCCCCCTCACTCCCCAGACCATCTCTATGACTTCAACCCTTCACAATACTAAACATGAAAATAAAAAGAAGGGATAAAAATGTGTGCAGTCTGGTACTGTACTAACAGCTTCAGCGTCCATGGCTAATTTCCTCCTTCATGACAACTGTACAGAGGTGACATGCTCATTTAAGTCTGAGTAAGTCTTACATTTTGACATAATGGAGGGTGGTCTGCTCTATAGTCACTACAAGTCATCATGCACTGAAGTCTCAGCTCCACATGCGCCCATTGTTGTAGCCAGGGGTTCTGGTACTGGCAGGATGTCACCACGTCTCCATCAGAGCCAGTCATGGTTCAAGTCCACTCTCCTGGATTCTAATGATGATATTAGGAGGCTGTATCCATGTTTATTTACAGATTATGCACAAAACCCATCTGCATGTACTTTGTTCTCTCCAACACTTTCATCTCTGCGCTGTAATGAAGTGCATGGCCTCTCGGGGCCACTAGCGGGGTTGAATTGGGATCAGGACACTCCAGATTCCTGAATGACAAAGTTTCTGAATGCAGCCAATGCCTCTATTTTTTCCATAATCTTTCAGCAGTATTCATTCTCAGGCTGTGATGACAGACCAGTTCTTAGAGTGGGCGAGCACAAACTGTCCACAAAGCTGAAATCCTTGAGAAAATAATCCCTCAAAGAAAGAGATCTGAGTCATGGCATCATCATGTGCCTCCCTCTCTCCCCTCTTTGACTTTGCCTGTCTGCCTCTGTGAGTTTGTTTCCCCAGGATGCTGCTGTTGCTGTTCAAAGAACGAAGAACTCCACTTTAACCCAGGATTAAGGTGAAACTCTCCCCAGCAGAATGGTGAGGAAGACCCACAGGCTCAGCAAACAGTTTGATGTTTGGTTTGAGGAGGGAATGTACAACACACACACACACACACACACACACACACACACACACTCTATTTTTTTTTATAATGACACTTGTTGACATTATACATGCACAAACCTCAGTCTTGATCACAACCTGATTCTAACCTGAAGCCTGAAACCAAGTTTTACCCATTGTGAGAAACACACACACACACACACACACATAGACACACCTCTCCCTAGAGACAAGTGGGATATTACTGATAAAACCAAAGATCAAACTTACTTCAGTTCTTATGTGTTTATTCACTTCATACCACATTTTGTCATGTTGATGGATAGTATGTGATCTATCATCATTATTTGTAACATTTAACATTTAGATTTACGTTTCAGTTCTGTTGAGATTTAAAGTTGAGATTTAAACTGATTGAATGAAAGATTTTAGACCTTAAAATTACACACATAGGAGATTTTTCAATTAATATTTAGATCCTACATTTAATGCTACATGGCTCCTTGGACACAGGTCTACATGTTTTAGGTCGTGCATATTAACTACTGCTGGATAGACTGAAGTGTATTTTCCTCTCCTGAGGCAGCATGGCTGTCCTTTACCCCACAGCGAGAAGGTTCCAGGTTTGATTCCCGGGTGTGAGGGGGGGTGTCCCCATCCTCACCCTGTGTCAGCTGGGATTGGCTCTGGTTGCATTGTATATTCATGTTACTTAACTCTGTTTACTTAAATTTGTCCTATAGTTGGTTTAGAGGCCGTCCACATGGATACGGGTTTAATGAATCTGCATACGCTTTTTATCGTTTCTGCACTTTCATGTTGACACCCAAAACAGATCTTTTGTGAAATGATGATGTCATACACCCCACGGCTCTAACCCGTAACCTGAGCCACACCACTAAAGTAGTCTGTGGACATAATGTAACAACAACAGCTGACTATTGTTGGTCCCTCAGACACTGCAGCTCAATCGCGCCCTTTAAATCATCATCAATCATCATATTTATACTGACACGACTCCCAGTCAACATTTAATCGACTTATACTGTGTGGAGTTTGAATACAGCAGGAGAGCTTTCCATCTTCTTTGTTTTTGATGTGTATGTGTGGCAGCGTTACAGTGCCACACATGCTCCACACAGGCCTGGAGTATGTACTACAGCGTTTTGAGTCATTTTCAGTGGATCCATGTGTATGCAGATATTTCTTGAAATGGTGCCAAGTTTGTGGAGATTTTTTTCACAACGAACAAGAAAAAGATCATTTTTGATGAAGCTCCATTTTTGTGTGGACAAGGCCTTAGATCACCAGCTGAGTGTTGCTGTGGCCCATTCAGCGTCCAAAGGCTGGGTGGCCATTAGTAGTTTATCAATTATTGATTATCTGAAATCAAACATTTTTTCCAGGGCTGTTTTTCTCTGAAAGGCCAGATTGGTTCCCCTGTGGAAGTTCAGGAGCAAAAACCTTTTAAAAAAAAAAGGGCTTTTGGATACATTCTGAGCATCGCACCTGTCACCGAGGAGCAAGTCTATTTCTTCACTCTCCTCACTGGAATTTAACCTGCTGATGAATTCTGGGTAGCCAGGCTTCAGAGTTTATGCTAGGAAGGAAATAAACTGCTCTTCACAGGGGTTCTCCTTTGTTGTGTCGGAAATCGAGGGAGGTTAAACAAGTTGTCTAGAAGAAGAAGACAGCGTAGTAGCCTGTGGTGTTGCACTGATAGAGACTCTGTATTGGGGCTTGGGCAACACACCATCTTAACTGAACAATGCAGCAGGTGGCCTACACTGTGGTGGGTAGCATCCTGTGGAGGAGGGGTAGCTATGGCACCCTCTGATGGCTCTCGTGGGTATAAAAGACTGGAGCCAGAAAAAGCAAATGCGACTTCACCAGATCTTTCAAAATGTGCTGTCTGTAAAACTTGGCAGAAACAGCCAGGCACAAGCTCTCTGTGACACACGGGGCCGGTGACACACTCTACCTAAAGTAGAGGGAGGAGCACTTTCAGCCAGTTCGAGATAGCAGTGAATATGTGGTATGCAAATGCTGAACTGCGGTTCTCTACAGTAAGTTACAATCAAAGGCATGATGAAATAGACGAATAGTTTAGATGTCCCCTAGGTGAAATTCATTTGTCCATTCATCTCATTTCTACTACTACAAATAATGTTAATAGTAATATTATCCAGTGAGTCCATTCATTAACCACTTTCATGTTGTACAGTTTGGTGACAGAGAGGACAAAGGATCTCCTAAAACCAACCTTGCAACATCAGTGCTGCTAGCCCGGTGTCCCAGCTCTCATCTCAGTGGCACTGCAACACAAATGCACCCCGTAACCCATATTCTCTTGTTTATGACAAAACATTAACCACTGCTCCATGGATTGCTTTCTCGTCAGCTTCGTTGAAAACAAATGCACATGGAGAGTTAGCAAAAGTGGAAAAGCAACCAGACTTGCATAGTTCCCTTTAATGTATAACTAAAATGATGGATATCAATGACGGGAGGATTACTCAGATCACTGTCACAATGGGAAATGGAGTTTAAATAGTCTTTTCTTGTCTCTGAAGCAAAACAGGATGTTGTCTCCACCATCTTGAATGGACTGACAGCACATTTTTTGTGAACACTGTCCCCTCTGGTGTGAAATCCTGTCCTTGTTAAGTGCACTGTGAATAGTGAATTGTCATTTCACCAGAGCAAACGCAGAGGTCAGGAGAGGTGACATGTGTTGGCCTGTTGAAGCTGAATGATTCAGTCTGACTCTGGTGGAAACATCAGTGAGCCCAGCTGTTCCCACTGAGACACAGGTTGTTTCATCCACAGTTGCCACATTTGTATTAACAGCGATGTAACTTGCACATTGTCAAGTATTACACAGAGGAAATGTAGAAGTAGAGTATCAGAAGATATCAGCTTATCAGCCGTGATGAAATGACACATTCAGTTTCATCCAGCAAATAACATAATACGTTTCCTGTTTCTGAAGGTCTCACTCTCCCTCTGCTCATAAATTTACAAAGTGACTCAACATCACACCAGATACCTTTGTATTCCTCTTTAAATGTGCCACCCATTCTCTGTTGTGTAACATCTCTTGTCCTGTGACTGTGGCACCATGGGGCAATGCAACACAGCATGTTAAGTGTAAATTTCTATGGTTTCATCCAACTTTGACATTGAAATCTAATAACCTTTAATATAACCTCAAAACCCTGCCTGCACAGTCATCTCCTTTTGTTAGTTTCACAAATTTTTATGTTCACAGTGATCTGAGGTCACTGCTTCGTTCTGGTCACAGTTTATCTATTAAAGCTGTGTGGTGTGCCAAAAACTGCAGTTCCTCTAATGACCACTGAGGGCTGTTAGTTTGGGTCATTTGAAGTAGGACTGTGCGCTCAATCATGCACAATCAATGTGTTACCAGCAGAATATTCAGATCAGAGCACAGCCAGTTTAGAGAAGTAGCACAGGTACAGATGCAGCCACATGTTTTAGACACTTTTATCCCACATTTCCACTATGTGGTACCAGCTTGACTCAACTCAACTCTACTCTCCTTTTTGTGTTTCCATTAGGTAAAAGCCAGGGCTGTAAACAGAGTTTAGAAAATAGTGAGGTCTGGGGGGGGGGTCAACAACAGAAAACGTTCACGCAATGTGACAACTACGCACCAGCTTTGACCACTGTAGCTAAGAGCTATTTTATAGTAGGCTGTACATAATCATACCAAATGACACCTACAACCACAAGTATAATAAAGGTGTGTGTGTGGTTCCAGACGGTAATGGAACTGAGCAGGACCAGTGATTTCAGTCAGGGCCTGAAATGATAAAACATATTCTACATCTTAGAGGCGACGTCTTTCATTCGGGGGGAACTGGTCTGACACAACACCAGCAGCAGAAGCAAGTCCATGGATGCACCAAAAAACAAGCGCCCCGAATGTGTGTACGATATGTTTATCATGATATTTGGGGCTTATTTTTTCTCACAGAAGTTTGTACCGAGGTCCGGACCTCGGTGACCTCATAGCTGGCTACGGTCATGGTAAAAGCACCTGGAAGCTGGTATCGTCACTGTGTCATTGCATCATCAATGCGCAGCATGCACAAATATCCTCCACAGCTAAAAGCTGTTTTAATTTCCACTGTAGGGCTGTTGATATGTCACTTTATTAAGCTTTAATATTTTTTCATGTGAGAAAGAAACTCTAGATCCCTGTTATATAGTCACTTCATCCAGTTAACGCCTTTTTGGACATTTTTTCCATTGTTTTTTGAGATATGAGGAGCCACCTATATAGGACCATCCGGATGGCCGGCCGGGACCAGTGGGTCATCTCAGAGGTGAGCAGCTGGTCTCCTTAGGTGATCGGCTGGTCGACCTGCGTTGTCATCCCAGGGAGAAAGTGATCTGATGAAATGACGTGCAGCTCTTTGGAGTTTACCGCTGGCTGATATAATTTCTTTTGGAAGATAAATGTTGGTCTCACAGGTGAAATCGAACAACTGTGGCAGCCACATGTACAGATATCACCACATTTCAATAAATCTTTTTTTTTTAAAAGAACAGATCATACTATATTATATATATAATCATACATATATAGCACACTGCGGGATAATTCTCTCTGCTGTTCATGCACTCAATCCCCTCTCTTTCTTCCATGAATGGAAAACTGCATTCATCAGATAATCAGATTTTTAATCATAAAATCGCCCACTTTGTCTCCAGAGACTAAGGAATCATGTTCATTTGAAATGCTGATCTGACAACAATAGTACAGCCTGAATATTCACATTTAAATTAATTTTATATGTAGCATGCAAATCATGTTTATGTTTTGATTTTGTGTTTTGGCCTGTGCGCCACCCACCGCTATCTCCCAATCACAAAGTCAGTCACAAAACAGTTTTGCACAAATTAGGGTCTAAGCTGTCTTTATGATACAGGAAATGATCTTGATTAAACCTCGAATGAAAAAAAACTTGAACACATGACTTTAACACAAACTCACTTATGATCTCAATGACAAACGTTTTATTTTCTATTGTTCAAGATCAATGAAATCAATACATCCCTCAGTGTTTTTGTCGACATGAAACTGGAGGTAGATAAAAAAGAAGGACTGATACAAGGTAGATTTCATTTTATTAGATTTTTATTGATTTGAGTTTGTTTTTGATTGTTGATTGTTTTTTACTAACTTAACTAACTTACTGTTTAACTTCATAACTAAATTAATAATTTAATAACTAATTAACTTAACTTAATAACAAATTAACTTAAAAACTTAATAATTAACTTAACTTAACTAATTAACTTAACTTAATAACTTACTTTACTTAATAACTAATTAACTTAACTTAATAACTAACTTTACTTAATAACTAATTAACTTAAAAACGTAATAACAAATTAACTTAACTTAATAACTTACTTAACTTAATAACTAATTAACTTAAAAACTTAATAACTAATTAACTTAACTTAATAACTACTTAACTTAATAACTAATTAACTTAACTTAATAACTAATTAACTTAAAAACTTAATAACAAATTAACTTAACTAATAACTTACTTTACTTAATAACTAATTAACTTAACTTAATAACTAATTAACTTAACTAATAACTTAATAACTAATTACTTAAAAACTTAATAACTAATTGACTTAACTTAATAACTAATTAACTTAATAACTAATTATTTAAAAACTAATAACTAATTAACTCTAACTCAATAACTAACTAACTTAACTTAATAACTAATTACCTTAATAACTAATTAACTTAAAAACTAATAACTAATTACTATTTAATAATAATAACTTAATATCTAACTAATAACTTAATAACTAATTAACTTAATAACTAATTAATTTAAAAACTAATAACTAATTAACTTAACTTAATACCTAACTAACTTAATAACTAACTAACTTAACTTAATAACTAATTAACTTAATGACTAAATAACTTAATAAGTAACTTATTACTGTTACTTTTAAGCTGATAAAATCTAAACTCTGGAGTCCATGGAAGGCGTGTTGATATTGTCCTTCCTGTAAAGACAGAAAAGCATTTGTACTGAGCATTTGTACTGATCCAAAAGTCTGTGGTGTGTGTGTGTGCATGAGCATGTGTGTGTGTGCATCTTGCCTGAGCCAAGGATGAAGATGGAGCTCCTCCAGTGATGGCCGTTCCCTGGAATTTATGGTCAGACATATCTTCAAGAAATCCTGGCAATCTGGAGAGAGAGAGAAGAGGAAAGATGAAGGTGACGGCTCCAGTTGTCCATCAGTGTGTGTGCAGGTGTGTGTGTGAGAGACTTTGTCTTACTCTGTGACAGTCTGGTGTCAATTGTCTGCTCTTGTATGAGGAAGCTGATGGTCTCAAAACGTTGCTCACAGTGGAGCATTTCATATAGGACCACCCCCAGCTGCCACACGGTGGTGGGACCGGCTCTGTACGTGTTACAGTTGAAATACTCTGGGGGGACAAGATCAGGGGTACCTACAACATACACACACACACACACACACACACACACACACACAACAAGTCAGTGAGGATGAGTGGGAGGAGAAGCTTTGATAAACTGTTAGAGAGCAGTAAATTACTGAAGAGCAGTAGAAGAAACCAGACATCTTACCATAAAAAGTTCGATAAACTGATCGAGTCTTGAAAAAACAGCTGAGACCAAAATCAATGAGGCGAGCCTGCGGGACGTCTGAGCCCGTCTCGATCAAGATATTCTCAACTTTGATGTCCCGGTGAAAGATCTTCTTGTTATGAAGTTGGGTTACTCCATGAAGTAGTTGAGTCAGTATGATCTGAGGCACACAGACAAAGACAGACTCGTGTTAACAGCTGTGATTCAGCTCTGACTACAACTCCTGTCTCACACATCAGCTCAAGCTCCAGAGGAAACCCCAACAGCTTACCTTGGCCTCCTCTTCTGGTAGAGGGCCTTCATTCTTCATTATGTATGTGAGGAGGTCTTCGCAGGGGGCTGGTCTTTCAAGGACCAGAATAAGCTCCCGGCCCAGGTCATACCAGTCCAGCAGGGACACGGACACAGACCTCCCCACTGATGCTGCTGGACCATCAGAGAGCTTCAACATGACTGCCACCTCTGCAGACAGCTTTCTACCATTCTGGTCCTGAGACAACAGCAGAGGAGAGGATGAGGGAGAGATGCTCCACAGATGAGTGCCATTCATTCATGGTCTATTAAGTCAGTGAATGCAGCAACAGTTTGTTTACTCACTGTCTCCTTGCAAAACACCTTGTCCTTTGGTATGTGTTTGATAGCCACCTACGAGACACAGGCAGAGCTTTGATTAGCACTTCCTGACCACATTGTGAGTGAGTGTGTGTGGGTACAAGTGTTGATATGTGATGTATATGAGAATGTGTGTATTACTTACTGGTAGCTTATCAGCTATGCGGTAGCCAGCAAACACACAGCCACACCCTCCTTCTCCAAGGTGCTGCTCCTCTCTGTATTTGTTTTCAAATTGAGCTGAACAGAAACACATATTTTGTTTAATACATTTGTGATCAGTTATTTGAGCTCTTCTGTGGATCTCTCCTCTGTTTTACATCTCTCCTCCAAAGTCTACATCCGTGGCCTTCTACTTACCTCTCTGAACTTCTGCAGGTGGGCTCAGACTTTTCCTGGTCTTCTTGGTTAGTCGTGGTTGGTCATCCTCAGGGTTTGCCTTCCTTTTGAGTGAAGTACTTGGCTGACTAGAGCTGCTGCTCTTGTCTGTTAAGGATGAAAACACCTCAGAACATCAGGTAATTACGTACTATTGTGACTAACCCTAACCCTAACCCTATGAAATGACACTTTTTATAACATATCAGCATGAGAAAAAGGGCTCAACAACAAGAGTTTCTCACTTACCTCCATCTGTCCTAAGAGCTTCACAGTGGCGCTTCCTAGGTTTCTTCATGGGTTTTTTATCCATCTGGATTCTTCGAGGTTCTTTGCTAATGTGACAAATAGCTGCTAAAATCCAACAGTTGTTCAATGATGAAATATCTCTCAGTATTCGTATTCGTATCTCTCAGTATTCGTCTTCGTATCTCTCAGTATTCGTATTCGTATCTCTCAGTGGTCTGGTGCACAGAACAAGCAAAGTGTTCGTGTGTGTGACATCACGTAGAAATGTTATTGTTTAAAAATGATTTGTGCATGTGACAACAACATATAGTCCCTCATATCAGACATGTTTTCCAAATCATAACAATACTTGTGTAGATCCCACCAACGGCAACGGCTGAAGTTCCATGTGAAGTTCTCCATGAAGTCGTTGCTAGGATACAGACTAAACATCCTGAGGCACTTGACTTCAGTCATGTCTCCCTGATGGACTCACTGAGGATGTGTTGGAGAGATACACAGTGGTGGAGGCCATTCTGAACAACTCAGATCATCCTCTATATACTATGTATCAGTATATACTCTACTCTAAAGGCGGTACTATCCTGTAATGGAAACGACCTCCAGAATAGTACCTGGTACTAAAGTTGAGTCAAGTCGACCTGGTAACACATAGTGGCAATAGAAGACACTTATCGAAACAGTCAATTTTCTGTTTGAATGTGTGCTTCATGTACAATATTTTCAGTACTTCCTGTCAAAACAGCACTTTACTGGAGGCAGTTAATATTGGACCAATGTTGGGTACACAATGCACAGGCTGACTGAAGAGAGAAATCTATAGAATATCTATAGAAGATCTTTGTACCTTCAGCTATCAGGCTTCTTCATTTTTCTGCAAATGGTTGATGAGCTGACAGACAAATGATTTTCCCTTTGGGGATCAATAAAGTAATTTGTATTCGTATTCTCTGAATACAATTACAAGAACTGTCCAATTTCTTAAAATAGCTGCTCGTTGTTTTTTTTAATCAACTATGACTCAAACAGAGAACACAGTGCATTTGTTGGTGACAATTTTCAGTATTTGTGGCAGGAGGACAGTGTGTCCAGGACTGAATCATATCAAACTGCATGTGTGTTAAATATTTATGTTAAATGATAGATGTAATGATTTTTACCAAACATAAAAATCCATAGTGAAACCAGACTGAGTCTGTTCTTATCTGATTTTGCTGAGCTGTTACCAGTCTTTGTGTCCACAGTATATATTGGCTGCTATCGGAGAATAATGCTCCTCTCTAATATGATGGATGATCATTGATAATATGATACTTCAACACATTTATTTACAAGCAACACAACATGTGTCAACAGCAGCTCATGTTTGAAACACTAGAGGAGGCTACTGTTGTGGTGTCAGGTGTAGCACATCCCTTTTCATGAGCAACACTTATTAATAGAACTTGCGCCTGATGTCAGTCAGTATTTGTTGGGCCATGAGTTTCTAATCAGTACTTTGGATATTCATGAAAATGCGATCAACAAACTGGAAACTTGTGATTATACCAACTCCAACACAGCATGGCTGCAGGCCTTCTGTTGGTATCATCACAGTGATGATACCACTGTGACAGTATTTCTTCAGGCAACACACAGCTCCTCGGAGCCTCACAGAACTTCATCAAAGTGTTTTCAGAGGCTTTCTACAACTTCTGATGAGTAAACTGTCTGTATGTGTGAAAGTGATGGTGTTTGTCCATAGTGCTGTTTGATGTCCAACGGGACAAAGCTTAAAGGGAGTTCAGGCAGTAGAGCAGGTTATCCAATCATCAGAGGGTTGGTGGTTCAAATCCTGCTCCGTCCCAGCCTCTGTCGTAGTGTCCTTGGGCAAGACACCTTACCCACTTGCCTTGTGTGAATACGTATGAATGTTTGGTGGTGGTAGGAGGGGCCGTTTGGTGCTTCTGTCAGTCTGCCCCAGGGCAGCTTACCATCGATTCACTGATGTGAATGTGGTATGAATGAATAATAGTTTCAGTGATGCACTTTGGGTGTTGGGTATTGATAAAAAAGCGCTATATAAACCTAAGCCATCATTATTATTATTATTATTAAACTGCTACTGTAAAACTCAGCAGAGAGAGAGCAGCAGTATCTCTCTCTCTCTCTCTCCTTGTCCTGCAGTGTGTCTCTGGTGAAACAGTGTGAGCACAGTGGGAAGGGAATACTGGGAGTACGACCTAATTCCAGTCTGGCCCATACACACTCTCACTGTCACTCTCACTCGATCACATGGAGAGTGCGCCACATGAAGTGCCATTCCAAACCAATCAGCCTTAAGTGGGAGCGGGTTAAAAAGCCCCCCAACACAGAGTCTGCATCGATGCAGGCTTAGAACAACACTCCTGCTACCTGCAGCACCACTTTGTGTCCGAGATGGAAGAAACGCTGTAAGCATACAAATGTGTGAGTTCCACGTCAGGACTTGTAATAAATGGCTTCACTTCAAACAGACAGACTAGATTTTGTACCCATGTGACAAAATTAAATGTTACGTTTAATTTTAGAGTTTAATTTATGTTGTGCACTGAAGAAAATGCCACATGATTATTATGTCATTTAATAACCCATGCTTAATAATTACAGGGACTGTGGAAAAACCCAAGGATGTCATCATACTGCAAAATGAAAAGAGAAAAAAAGCAAATGCAACCAAGTGTGGAATCAGTTTGATTTATTCAAATGAAAACATTTCCTTTCACAAGGCTATTATGCTGAGTGATATCTTATCCCTTTAATTATCATACATTGTCTGAAATATTTTGGTAATAATGAATTTCCTTTTTCACCCTCAGAAGGTGAGCACATCCCAACACATGCAACTTGTATCAGACAAAACAGAAAAATGTCTTGTTGTAATCATCAAAATAAAAAAGTGCTTAATATACTGAGACGTGTTGTTAGAGGGGTGGCAACGTTTTTCAGAGATGGGCCGTGAGCTTGAAATGGTTGTGAAGAGCTGTATTTGAAACACAAGGGAAGAAGACTGAGGGAAGGGACTTGGCTGACAAGACATGACAGTTGTCAGACTGATGATGCGAATGATGAGTAAATCTTTTGAATTTTAATATATTAAATCATTCCTTCAGAGGCAGGTAAACTGAAGTGATAGCTGCACATGTATGTAGGTATGGATGATTTAAAATCATCATGGTCCAGCCCTCACTGTGTAACGGCTCTGCTGCTGCAGCTATATTTGTTCTACTGTGGGTTTTGGCTGAAAGGGTTTGGTCCCACCCATTCAGATGACATCAATCAGATGTTAATGTCATGACTTCTTAATGTACCGATGACCATAGTGCATTATGGATGAACCTCTGATTCCTAATGGCCGGTTAATGTACTGCATGTGACCAGGTTGTGGTTTCATGATAGATGGAGAAAAACAAACCTCTGTGTGCGTGAGCGTGTTTTGGCGCGTGCGCACACACACACATGCACACACACACACACTACAAGTCTACAGCAGTGGCCTGGTACAAAGATGTCAATAGCATTTTGGTGTCATAGTTGTGAGATACAGTGGTTTTACTTTTGGCTGTTTTGGTCCAAAAATATATCTTATAAAATAATATAAACGGGGAACAATTTCATCTTGTGTGTTTTGTTCATTTTTGTGTGACGGTCAAGACACATTGGCAGTAGAGGTGGTAGAGCAGGTTTTCCACTGAATCCATTCAGTTGGTGGCTCAAACCACAGGTTCTCCAGGGCAAATAAACACAATTTTTCACTGATTATGAAAATGGTGGCAGTTCTATTGCCAAACCTTGTTTTATCTCATGAATAGAAACCAGTTCAAGTACCTCAAATCAATAATTCCTAAAATGTGGGCTGCTGTCCCCAGGTGGACCATCAAGGTACTGCTAATAGGCTGCCAGAGGTCATTTGCAATAGGTACGTGAAAAGTTTTAATCAACAAGAACTGATGAAGTGTGCTTGAATTTTGTGTTGTTTTTCATTAATCTCTGTTTGTTCATGTTGGTATTAAGTTGGATTGTCAATTGCGTGCATCTTATAAACCAGCCAAACAGCCAGCCCTTCCAAAGTCACTATTTGCACTAAATCTTTTAAATTTGCTACTTTAATATGACTATATGAATGAATTATCATGGACATTTATTGACTTGTAAGAGCGAGCACATTCTGTGCTGTGAAAGTCCACAGATATGTAATACATTAAAGCATCCCAGCTGTGCAATAACTGATGCTGAAAGATGAAAGTGAAAAGGCCATGTGTAATAAGTAAGCAGCAGAGCTGTGGCATTCTTGAGTTTGGGAATGTCTGCCTTAAATGTTTTAGTGTTACACCTACTTACTGGATATTCTG
Source organism: Caranx ignobilis (assembly GCA_021432705.1). Lineage (NCBI taxonomy): Eukaryota > Metazoa > Chordata > Actinopteri > Carangiformes > Carangidae > Caranx > Caranx ignobilis. The sequence continues at coordinate 66,907,529 of MU269990.1, read as the reverse complement.
AAACAAAGTAAATTACTATCAGTTTAATAATCCATCTATTGTTATTCATGCAGGGTCACTGGGGGGCTGGAGCTGACCTCATCTTATTTAGGGGGAGGGTAGGTACACCCTGAAAACATCACCAGTGTGTGTGTGTGTGTGTGTGTGTGTGTGTGCAGTGATAGAGAAGAGACTGGTCATTCGAGAGACAGCATGTGATGCCAGTCGATACCCGCTGTGAACGAGGATGCTGGCTGTCAACAAAATCAACTCCCTGACAGCTTTGTGCTCATTGGGTTACTATGACAACATAGGACGGACAAAGACAGAGGGAAAGATGTGAGAAGCTGAGGAAGCCTGTGACAGACACTGGCTGTACCTGTGTGAGTCAAACACATGAACAACAGACTCAGATGAAGATGAAGATGAAGACGAAGATGAAGATGTGCGTGTCCTCTGACCTGTGGGAGCTTCACTCTGTGGATGCTGCTCACTCCATCCTCGATGCAGCTGACAGCTCATCAACATGACTGACAGGTGCTGGTGCAGGAACAAGCTGGTCTGTGAGGGAGGAGGGTGGAGCTGATAACACAGTGCCTGTCATCAGAAGAAACTCTGAATATAATGGGTTTAAAGCAGTTGTAGAGAAGACAGTGTTCCTTCATCAAACTGAAGGCTTCAGTCAGACTGGGGTAGGTTTATAGAGCTCTGTCATTCACACTCGCTTTACAGGCTGAAATCAATTAATCTATTAACAGGTACTAAATAATTTACTAATGCTTTAAAGCTCAAATATAAACCATTCATAGAAAAGTGAAGTAAGCTTGTTTGAAAACTCTGCTCACCTCTTTACCTCCTTAATTCACATTCATTCATGTGTGTGTGTGTGTGTGTGTGTGTGTGTGTGTGTGTGTGTGTGTGTTTTTAACCTGCAGGATATGTACACATGCAGACTATGACCATTTATCCATTGGCTGTACAACTTGTCCATTCAGGGTCAGGGGGACCAAGCCCACCAGACAGAGCCAAGGCAAGGCAATTTTATTTTTTTAATTTTTTACCAGTTTGTCTCAAAGGGCTTTACACAGCATTACGACAACATCCTCAGCCCTTAGATCCTCACACTGACTGAGGAAAAACACCCTAGAAAACCCCTTTAACAGGGAAAAAGACATAGGGTGTGGTGTCGCCAGCCAATCTACTGTGCACGTTTGTGGGAGAGAGGAAGTCAAAGTATCCAGAAAGAACCCACACAGGCACAGAGAGAACAAGCAAACTCCACCCACAGAGGTTACCACTGCACCTGCTGGCTGCCCTTTTATTACACACACAGAAGTTAAAATGGTGCAGATGAAGATAAAACAGTGAAGTGATGATGTAAGAGCAGTTTTGTTTTTTTGTTTTTTTTTTTTAACTCAGATAGCCTGCACTCCATTGTTTGAATAGAGACTCACTGGCAACAGTTTGACCTGGACTGCATCTTTTTTTCCTTTTTTCCTTTTTTTTTTTTTTAACGTGGGATGGCTCACACTGAGTGAAATCTGGAAGTATCAAAGCCACTGTGATAAGAGCTGGTCGAATTTTCGAAATGATAAGAAGAGGAGCTTGAATGCTCCTATCTTATTTCCTTTAGCAGAGGAAACACTGGAGCTTCCTTTACAAGAATAAAGGAGAAAATCCCTGATCACTGCACTAAAGATTCACTGTCTCTACTTCCCAGTTCATCTGCAGTCTGCAGCAAGTACAAATTATTATCATATAACAGTCATATAATATAATAACTAGAACGTGATGAGATTTGATCTGAAATCTATCAATACAATATTACAAAAAAGTCACATTTCAGTCACTGTTTTAAAGGCCCAAATGTTGACACCTCAAACACTGGCAAGTGTAATTAGGGTAATTGAATGAACACATGGAAGTCCAAAACTCACATCAACAACAACTGGTTGTTGGCTGACTGTGGATGGAAAAAAATAATGATTCAGTTGTCGAAAAAATCCAAACGAAGACAATCTAATGCACAGGAGGAAACATCAAGGGACTGAACAATGACAAACAGACAGAGGCCCAGCACCACGTTGACCACATCAGCTACAAGATGTTTCATCCATACTCAATGCTTGATTTCTCCTTTAGACATCCAGGATCTGTGTATGAAGCCATTGTTTTGCACAACAGCTACAAGTTCTGCCAGGCCATATATCCACTAGTTGTCTCCTTGGCGATGGTGGCTATCCTTTACCTCACCATACCACCAAGGTTCCCTACACAAGGGGCTCCATTGACACTGACTGTTGATGAAAGCTGCAATATTCAGATCCCTGAAGATCAGTCCAAGCTTTGCCCCAGACATGATTGCCTGTTGTGCATTCCTGCGCAGTCTTTGCCTCCAAATGAAAGATGTCCTGGAAGAAGATGACAACTCTCTCTGGAAGAAGGTCTACTGAATGATCACCATTTTGTAGGTGGTGGACAGGTAAAAGGTTCAGGCCTGCTGTCCACTTGTCTGCTCTTGTCTGGCTATCAGTGCCCATGAATAAACATGACTACCTTGAATCAGATTTTTGTGCACAACACACATTGGCTGTGATCTTTTTTTGCATATTTCTTCTCCAATTCAGAAAAAACACACACACACACATGAAAGCCTGTACAACATGGGCCATCTGAATTCGTTTTCTGTGTTGTTCTGCATTCTCAACAAATTGCAGCCAGATTTCCTCCACCTCTGGGACTATTAATCCACACTATCTTGCCACACCTGCATATCAGTAGGGCCACAGAACGAAGGCAGAGCAATGATAACAGCACCAATCGATGATAATAATAGCAAATTTGGATCCTGCAGCCTCAGAGTCAGATATCTACAGAATGAAGACAAGAGATAGAGAACTTATTGAACTGCAGTGTTAATAGGTTTTGTTACAGTGATACTTGTCTTGTCCAGTGTGAATGGACAAGTATGTTCACGTCCATAAAGCCTCTTTGCATTTAGCAGAATGAGAGAGAGAGAGAGAGAGAGAGAGAGAGAGAGAGAGAAGATGTAAATCAGAGTACCCCCACTAGCCAAAGGAGCTAAGGGATGGTTCAGGGATGGCCAGACCAGGACCAGCTATGTAAGCCTCAATGAAGAGGAAATTTTAAAGCATAATTGTGTCTGAACCTCTTGCTTCAGTTCTTGCAAAATATCCTGCATGAAGTTTATGAATAGCAGCCGTGTGCTTGTGATCTCCTGAAGCTCCATGAGCCCTTTGTGTGAGAGAGAGAGTGTTGTGTTTGTGAATTGTACGTCCAGCTGAGGACCGTCCTTGGGACAGTGTAGAGCAGCTAGCTCTAGACAATGAACCAACAGCAGATTGAGAAAACACTACAAAACTACAAAAATATAGATACAGCAGCAGCACAAACACATCACACACTTTATCAACTAAACACTTACAGGTCTTAACTTAATAAGGAATTTATCTGTATTTAACAGTTAAGTCACATTTTGTATTAGAAATAAACAAAATCTAAAATTTAGAGACACTATCTCACTATATGTACACACACACACACACACACACACACACAAACACACACACAAACAAACAAAGAACCCACAAAAGATCACAATGTTTTTAATAGTCCATTTCCTTTTAACGGAGCAGTAAAAGATGGATTTCCTGTCTGTCCAGGGCCCTCCATCTGTCCTCGGGGCCCTCTGTGGCTCTGCTCCGATGGACTGTGGCTTGCTAAAAAGCTAAACACAGGGTGTGGCCAAAACCACATCTCAAACCAGCAGCAGTGGCCCAGGAGCATTAGACTTTAATGTAGAGCTGGTGGTAAAAACACTCTGTTAAATCATTGTTTTCCTCCACACGAGACACAGCTCAGTGTCTGCTCAGGATCATTCTGACTGTATTGTTTGCCTGTAGTATAGGTTTATGAAGGACCATAGTAATAAAGTACAAATGACAAGACAAGGTAAAAACCTGGGCTCTTTTTCATTTCCACTGACCACCAGAGGCAGTGCTCAGCTCTAGTCGTTCTCCTTGGGTTTGCTTGTTTCGCTTGTGTCCGTATGTGGGCGTGGCTTACTGCACCATGCAGGATCTTCTTCACACCTGCTGCTCATCACCTGTTCAAATACCAAGCCTGACTCCTCATTTAGGTTGTTCAGTCACCTCAGTGGTTGATACACTCTCCAGCACTTCAGGAAATCCTCAGTGTCTCTGGCTCATTGCTAACGCTACACCACTGCCTCCCTCCCTTCCTTCATCCTCCAGCCCTCTCCAGCAGCCACCTTCACCCAGTTACTCATGTTGAAATAAATCTCTTTACCATCACCCAGACCTCTCTGAGTCTGCATTCTGGTCATAAAAACTGGAACTAGCACAACCTTTAAAATATGCGGGTGTTTATCTCTGTATCGTGTGTGCGCATACTGTATCCCCTGAAATGGATCAGTGGAGTAGAGACTCTTCACACTCCACTGAACCATGATGTGGATAGAAAATAAAAAGATCCCGTCCCACAAGTAGAACCGGTCTCCATCTTTATTCCTCAATCCACACAACAGTCCAGAGTGTGGTGTCTGTGAAACAAAGGAGGCTACACAATTAGTATGTACCACCAGTTCCTAACACTTGTTAGCCATTGAGTTGACCTTTCCCATGGGGATCAGTGAAGGCTTATATTTACATCTAGTCTTTAGCTTAGTTCTGCATCAGTGATACTTCTTCCTTATTTCTGCCTGTATGGGATGGAAAATTCCAAAGCTGGTGGAGTTATTCCCCCATGTACATCATTATCTCCACAAGTTCTGAGGGTTTACTGTCACTTGTTGCCAGAGCCTCAATTTGAAATGTATGCTGTGTTTAAGAGCAGGAGAAACTCAGATATTCATGTCCATGACGAGTAATTCAACATGGAAAAGTGATTTGCTGAAATGATTTTCATCACATGAATTGATAAGGTATGTTTCCATGGACGATCCTGTTGTTTTGAGGCTTAAACTTCACAGGCTTTGGTTTTGTCATGTCTATGAAGACTTATGACTACTTACAGGATACATGTAAACCATGTTGTACAGTGGTACAGCCGTGCACTAGTGGGGCTTTAAAAAGAAAAACAAAAAAGGAGAGATGTGCACAACAACAATTCAGAACAATCACAGTGATGCAGTAAAATGATTTTCAGCAGATGGAATTAGAAAAATCTAAATCAAGACATAGTGTCAGTCAATGAGTCTCAGTCTCAGACAGAAAGACAAACTTGTGTCTATATTAATATCTGCCCATATCAGGACAGGCCAAAAAACACAGGCCCATTTCAAGTTGTGTCTTTGCCATTTTTGTCTTTTATCATTTTGTCAGGTTGCGTGTTTTAGTGTGTCTCCATTCATGTTCACATCTGAGGATGTCAAGAGTAGCAGCTGCTCTGCCATGACGGGTCCCGCATCACAAGCCAAGGATGCTCTGAGGAACAGAGGCTGTTTCTGAGCAGAGAGGGAGAGAGAGAGAGGGAGGTGAGTATGATTCATCATGTGGCAGATTTCCCTTTATAAATATATGTATATATGTTCCCTGCTGTGCTGAAAAGTCTCACACACTTGACTCGAGCTCCTGTTTCCTGTGCAAGAGCAGCCTTATCTTCATTATCTTACTGTACGGACTCCACTCTCTAGTCTCTTTTTACTCTCTACACAGCTCAGTCTGTGATATCTATTGAGGTTTTTTTAGGTGTAATTATACCCCAACCTCTGAGTCCCCCTATGGGCTGGCAACACTTTACCAGTAGCCCAAATCGCACTGTTTAAAATAACGACAACAACATAAACAATTTTATTTACATAGTGTCTTTAAAACAGAATTTACAAAGCACTTTGACGATCAGAAACTGAATGGCAAGAGGCTAAAAGCCAGTGTAAACAAATGCAGGATAGACATAAGGTTAAGTTAAGATTGAAGACATTAGAGAGACTAGGTGTTGTATAAAAGCAGTAAAAGTGCACATATGCACACAATACAAGCAATAAAAGAACAGTAAAAAGACATGATCACATAAATCTGAGGTCAACAATTCTGTTATAGCTTGGGACATTAAAAGTGATCAGTAAAATCTTCAAACTCAATTGTGAATTGTTCGGCGAGGAGGGACAAGGGTTAGGGTGAGAATATGATGTCATCTGTTAACAACTGTTAGAAGCCAAGCTGCTATGGAGGCAGCAGAGAGATTCATGGTTTATACCAGAGAGGAGGGAGTTAAAGTTGTTCAGCCTTGAGAAAATGACTGCACAAATGATTTTTTCCAGATCAGGGCATGAGACTGAAGGTTTGATTTTGAATTTGGATGAGGGACCAAGGGTACTCTGAATGGGACAGGTGGAGTTTGCTGGATTCAACAGTGTTATTTCAGATTTTGAGTTAAGTTCTATGAACTTTTGTACCACCCAACTGTTGGAGTTGTCAAGGCAGTCTGAAATAGCAGCTAAGCTTTCTGGGTCACCAGACCAGCAGCCCCCATGTTAGAGAGCTCAGCCTCCTCCGATGCAGCCTAAATAATAGTGCTCTGGGAGAAATTAAAGGAACGTCTGCATGTCGTTGAAAAGAAGATGGAAATTGTCAAAACACTGTTTGATGTCAATAAATTGTCACTTCATATTAAGAAAATGACATTAAAGGTTTTTTTTGTAAAGAAACTGGCAACTAAGTAGCAATTTTCTATAAATCTAGGATTTACAGGATCTTGGATTTACTGTTCACTTATACTTTACTAAATAATGTACGTGTGGAAATTTGTGGGTCGACCATTAAAACAAGTATGATTTTAATAGTCTTATTACAAAAACAGGCCATATATGTTTTATTAATAAAGCTGCGTGGATACTTCCCTACTACATACATCACACTAATACATTCTGTCTAAACTCTCATGAAATTAAAATAATTAAATAGTGAAATAGTAAAAATGACAAATAATGCACAGTTAAATCAAAGTTAGTTTGATTTTTTTAAATACACAAGGTAAATGTGATCTGAGAGGTGTATGTAAATTTACTGTAGAAAAAGCTAAATGGACAAAAGGCTTTGTCAGGCACAAATTATGGTCGTGCTAAAATGAATTTTAAGATATGGATTATTTCATCATTGACAGAACTATTCCTGAGGGTTACACATGTCGGCTGTTTTTTTAATGCTTCAAACTGAGCCTTTTCATTCACTAGTTAATACACAGGCCATATGCTACACCTACACCAGTTCAGACTGTCAGCTATATTGTCCTATCGCTCAATTATAGACCTGTGGGGTGTTGACAGATTCACCACTGTTAATGTTTTTAACTGAACCAGTGATGTACAATGATCTGTAAGGAATTCATATAATACCTTGAATTTGTTTGTATAACTCAAAATGTTGAGTTTTAATACATTCAAAAGGTAACTTATCTGAACCAATTTATTTTATTAAACATTTTTATTATTATTATTATTATTATTGTTTAGAGTTTAAGTGTTTAAAACTTAAGTTAATTTATAAGTCATCTCAAGAAAAGATCATTTGTTGGCCTAATTTTATGTTGTTTACTTCAAATCTTCAGGGTTTTAGTTGGACTCAAAACATAAATATATTGCAGACAGTAACCTTGAATTTTCAAGCTTTTTTGTTTTTACTTTGTATCATTTTTTTTTACTGTTTATAAACTACTACTACTCACAGCTGCAGACTGTAATGTGAGCTGAGATACGAGCAGGGCCATGGATGCACATGCGTTTTGAAGTATATGTTTTGTGTATTGTGGATTTCAGTATGTCTGTGTGTGGAATATGGATATGGATTATTGAACCGCACCAAGTTTGAGGTCATATTTGTGACCCCATATGCAGTATGTCTGTCCCCCATAGATGATCTATACAGTTGGCTTGTAAGAGTCAGTGCTGCTGATATAAATGTAACATTCCCTGTGAAGCAGTGGGAGCTGTGCATCTGTGCCAATACAGCAGTGGTATACAGCACAGCAGCTACACATAAGGCTAAATATAAACCACACACACACACACACGAGGTGGTGGGTTCTGTTTTCATTCTGTTTGTCTTTTACTCTTTGTGATGTACAGTAGTGTGGCCTGAGATGCTGCCATAATTTCTACTGTATATGCAGGTACTGCAAAGTTAAATTCTTAATTATATCATCAACATCATCATCATTTTATCAAAGAATTTCAACCATTACTGTGTTCACTTGTTCTCCTCTTGTCAGTTTCCCATACACACTCAGATGGAAGCAGAGATGCACCAGACAAAGTGAGACGCCAATTATTTTCCAACATCACATGTGAAATTTTAGGCGGAAGTAAATAACCTAGACAGACAAAGATGAAGTGACTCTCAAGTTTAACAGAATGAAAGCTGCCATCTGTAGTTCAAACCACTGAAGAATAAATGCACCCTAAAAGCAATGACATGTTTCAGGGCATACGTATGTGCTGCTGTGCTTCAGAGGAGCTGCTGTTACATGACAGTAAGTTGTGCATTAACAGATAAATGAATCATGGGTTGACCCAGGTCACATTGCCACAATATTAGTCACATTTTGCATCACATTTTTACATAATTTTTAAATGAAAATATTCTCTATTGAAATCCATCCCCTGATGGTGCGTGCGTGTGTGTGATAGTGAGTTCCTGTTTATTTTGTTTATAATGAAGCTCGGAGTTGTTCTCTCTCGCTCTCTCAGTTTTAAAGTTCAACAAAGGTTAATCAAAAATACTTTTATCATATCTGAGAGATTACTCCTCCTTATCTGCAGCTGCTCTGGTGTGTGTGCTTGTGTCTTGAGCGAAGCAGTAACATTTATCAAGGATGCATGATCTTCATCGATGTCGCTTCATCATCCTCTCTGATCTCTGTGGGATACATAATGAGGAGGAGACTCCCACCCGTGGTTTGTATGAATTGTTATAGGATGGAGTAAAACACTAAGAGAAGTTCTCAGCTTCATAACCTCCACCCAGTCACACTCAGATATTGTAAATGACTGGATTTTATCTGTTATCTCACCCAGTATGATACAAAATAAAGAGAAAAGTAAACTGTTCTTATGTTCACAAAACAATAACACCAATCTCCTGCATTTTTTGTGTAAGGATGGTCTGTATTAAGGGAGCAGCAACAACACTTGTTTTCGTTACTTTTCATTTTATCGAAAAAGTATTATATATCATATTTATTATTTTAGTCAAAAGCAGCAAAGGAAACAAAGTTTTTAAATTTACGCGCTTATTGAGCACTAATGAGATGTGCTTGCATCTGAGCAAAGCTGGCATGGGACTGGACCTTTGTGCAAGGTGTGGTGATTTGTCATGTATGGGAAGTAGGATTTCTTAGGAAGAGGAGGAAGAAGAAGCAGAAGAAGAGCAGAAGAAGAAGAAGAAGAAGAAGAAGGAGAAGGAGAAGGAGAAGAAGAAGAATACTGGTGAAAACAATATGGGTCCCAGCAGCTTGGGCAGCCTGGCTCCTAATAATAATACATGCCACCTTGTCACCTTGCCATGAACCTTATATCCACAGTCCCTAACATCCAGGGCCGCCTAGTCACATATTACTAGACACATATTAAAAGCTAATTGCCAAAAGGAAGTTTCAGTTATTAGTTTAGTAAACTAATTTGCTTAGTTTTTGTTGTCCTTATTTGTCTTTCTTCAGTTATGCTGCTGTTTATGTGAGCAAAGGCCTACAGGTGGGCCACAAAGGTCTTGTGGGCCATCAGGTTATTTTCAAAAGTATGAGCACCACTTTATATGATAAAGGCTTCCTGTCTGGTAAGAAACCTCTACAAAGTAAAGTGGTGTTCATATTCCACATAGCAATATATTGAAGTTCACACAAAACATAGTAACGATGATGGCAAAGTCCCATACACTGCTGTTGGCACAGTTGGTGAGTTTACTATTGTAACAATGACAAGCCAAGCCTGGTACACCTGCTGCTGTACAGGCACTGTTTGAGTAGACACTCTTCTGGGTCATGTCATATCAGAGGTTGTTGGTTGTTCAGGTTGGATGACTGGTTGGGACCCTGAGATGAAGCTGATATGGTTCTGATGGAGCAATCTATGTCCCACAATAGTCCCAAATAAAGGCATTAGATAAGGCAGAAAGTGTGTTACCTTCAGCTCCATGGTAGCTGAGCAGTTAGAGCTGCTTTAAGGTCCAGATATAAAGCTGAGACTCTGTTATCTGGTTAGCTCTCCTCATTCTTTGAGCCCAAACAAATATATTTATATCCAGCCTATTGGATTATTTCACTCTCTATCTGAGACCCCGCAGAGCCAGAGGGACACTAGAGTCCATTTAGTGTGTAATGGACTTATGGTTGTGGTGATTTATTCTATCAAAAGGGACACACACAAACACATAGAAGAACGCATTACGGAGTGAGTTTGGCCCCTGGCGGTAAAAGCCATCGGCCTTTAGCCATTAACAGGGTTTTTATGGACCAGACCACCAACCAGAGACCACACACACACACATACACACACTTTCCTCTTCTTTGTCTTACCTCTCTCAGCCTCGTCTCTTCCTCCTCCTTCCTCTAGCCCCAATTATCATCATCATCTTCATCACCCAGATCTCTTAATGCCCCTCTCTTCCTCTCCTCACACGTCCACCACATCCATTCTTCTAATGTTCTTTAATCAGCTCCAGGTTGTTTTTGTTTTTTCATCCTTCCTCTCTGTATCCGCCTCTAGCTTCAGCCAACTCCACTCATCTCTTCCACCATCCTTCCCTTCTTCATCCTCCTCTGTTTCCGAACATAACCTCAACAGGCATTTCACTCACACAGTAATTAATGAGGGGACAACCTATACCATGGGGGTTTGCTGTGCTGTGGTCAAGGGCCACATATAAAGCTCAGACTTTTGTAGCTGTGATGATAAGATTGAGTCATTGTAACACATCATCAGGCAGAGTCAGACGGTTCTCACTTGTTTCTGTGAGTTATCTCTGTGAGGGGAAGTAATGTGGAAATTAATCAGCTAAATCATTATTGGCTGCGTTCACATCAGAAAGAGGTCTGACTCTAAAAAAATTAATGAAATTCAGACACAGTCAAAGAACCTGTTAACAACCATGCTAGCAGCTCTACAGTAGTGCTTCAAGGAACACACTATAAACTTTTAATTGATTAATTTCAAGCAGGTTTCTCTATATAGATCTACTGCAGCAGGGGAACCAGGAGCAACAGAGGGAAGAGATCTATGTGAGAGTGTTGCTGATTTTAATGTCAGGATATTCTGAACATCTGTAGCTGCTGAAAAATTGATCCAATATTTATTTCAGTGACTTCACTCGCTTTTCCCATCGGAGTGAACAGACTCTGACCTGCTGCTTGTCTGCTGAAGGTGCAGGGAGGTGGAGGAACCCACATGACACAGTTAGTTTCTTACTATGGTTGCTCTATTGTCACTAATTGTGTTTGTGTTAATGTGGAGCCGAGCTGTTTTCTATCCGTGGTTAGCATACATTCAGGTTGTAAGCACAGCTGTCATTTCTGGGGTGGAAGTACACAGTACAGAGCTCAGCACTTGTAGGGTCCACACAGCGGCTCTATACTATTGATGTTCCACTGGGAAAACTGTTTTGGAAATAGTAAAAAAAAAAAAACAGCAGCAACATAAAACACCTGTGTTACTCACTGGGACAGAGTCGCACGCCACACACCTCAAACCCGAATGTGAGGGGCTGGACCTGAACCATGAATGCTTAGTGCTAAACTTTGCTTGGCTCTTAATTGGTGTGAGGAATAATTGCTGCTAAACTAGTCATAATTTAAAATAGGATAAATGGTGAGGTGTACTCAATAGTAATGTCTCAGAGATCCAGTATGCCAACGCCCACATGGCCTGTTAGGGCAACACTGCAAGGGAGTAGATGATTACAATGTGAGTCCTCTTCGAGGCCTGTAGGACTCACCATGGTGACTGGTGACTGTAAATGCTCTCAGACCACCAGAGTCCCACTGAGATGGAGGCCACGAGTCTGTGCCCCCACCCTTACATACCTGTCCCACCTTGGAGAAGAGCAGGACAGTGAAACACCAGCAGAACTCTCTGCATAGATAATTGTTAATCCTGCAATCACGACTTTTCACTTTGGAAACTATAATTTCCTCAAACCTGATGCTGTCAGCCATTTCTACTGTGAGACAACTCAATATTCCACTTTTCTAATGGATTTCTACCTTATCTCAACATATTAATGGAGAACTACTCCCTAATCCACACCCATTATTGTCTTCAGTTTCTGCAGATTTTCAAATATATTAGCTGGCAGTTTTTAATTTAAATGGATGTCTTCTTCTTCTTTGGTTAATTCAGCCAAAGTGCAGAGGGAGGCGTAAACCAATCTGAGACAACCTGATTATCTGTGGTCGTTTTATCTTTTAAGTCATCAATGTGAGGCATTTATCCCTGATGTTGCTGGTTAGAACAAGATCGCATGTTATGTTGTTATGCCTGCAGTCCTCCTAGAATACACACATATACATAACTTATGTCTCTCGGTTCAGCCACGTTAATGGAAAAAGACCACAGATCGAGAGCTGCTTTAAACCCCACTGTGAACTTCTAGCTGTTCACTAATGCTTTCCCCCAATTTACTAATGCTCCTTCACCACAGTATCCCACGAGTCAGCAACCCCTCAACACACACACACACACACACACTGAGGCCGACATGGCCCATTAAGTGGCATTAGAGCCTCTTTCTGGCTGGTTATTCTGACTTCATGGCACCGCAGCAGCATTCCTCAGTCACCCTGTAAGACTCTAAGTCTCACCGCATGTTTCACATCACAAACCACCACTAATGGCAATAGTCGCAATATTACAGCACACTGCAGACCATTACCAGAACCGTGGCGTTACCCAGAAACACACAGGTCTAAAACTGTTCTTGCTAGAGGTGTTTAGGTGATGCCCCCCCCCCCCCCCGCATCCTCCTGAAAAGAATGATTTCCCAGATCTACACGTGAGAGTGCAAAGATTGGATAACAGTTGCTTTAAAACCCATGTACGTGGGCAGCAGCATTAATTATTTGTCAAGCGGTAATGTTTGAGAATCAGACTTTTCCCTTTGTATCTCCCTCTGCACCTTCTCTATGTCTCTCTGCTTTTCACAATCTGCCACCTCATATTTCCTGGTCCTTCTGTCTTCAATATTACATTCTCTCTATTTATTTTCTCTCTCCATCCTCCACCCTTGTTCCATCTCTCTCCCTCTGTATTCACTGTCTGTCTCTTTCTGTGTGACCCTTCACTTGTCTGTCCTGTAAAAGTGCTAAAAAATTATAAACACCTTCTTTATTTTAGTTTGCATCATTGTGGTCTTAGTATTTTTAATAAGGTGGAAGGTCAGTTTTTGTTTGTGTTCTAATCCTGGGCACAGTGGGCACTTACTTGCTCTTCCTCTCTCATCTCCACCACCTTCTCTCCTGCAGTCTCACATTTTGTACTCACACAAATGTGTGAGTGCCAGGTAGTGGAAAGTAGATCTGCTGCTTTAATGGCACACAGAGGACTCAACATGATATCAAGGGACGAATGGTATTGAACCACGATCAGTCCACGAGTAAAGAACCCCTGTTTTGGGCAAAGATTTTCAGTAATGATGAGATCATTCACTCCATCTGAGGTAAGGACATGTGGATCCGAAATCCACCAATGTTATACAATATTTTTGCAACACCAAAAGACCGTTATGTTATTTTTTGACTTTTAGTATATAAACCTCTGAAGAAATACAGAGGTTTGGACCTCAGTGGATAGCATGGCCTTGACAGGAGCCTCCATTCTTCCCTGTCACTCTGTGTACTACATGTCACTGTGACTTTGGGTTATTTATTTCAGATGCTTTTGAGCTTCATGTGAACATTGCACTGAGCACAAACTAAGGAAGGAGACACTTTGATCATATTTATTGCAGCTTACAGGTTAGAGGTTATCATTAAGGAAAATAAACTATGGCCTAAAGTTGGTGGTCAAGACCATGAATGTCCAAGTCATTCTCACAGTAGTTTACGGGACTTGAGTTCAAAAACACTCCAGCCACCAGAGTTTTTTGGCACCTGAAAGAACATTTTGTTAATGAAATGACTGATACTTCTTGTTCTTCCTAGAGGGACATTTTCTTCTCTCTTCTACAACTACAGACACACTGAACAAAACGAAAAGAGTGCTGCAGATGACAGATGATGATGAGGCAGAAGAAAAAATATAATGGAAGACCAAGCCTCCCCATGGGATTAATATCATCGACAGTTAGAGGAAGTAGCTGACATGAAGAGCTCTCACCAGTGGTTAGAAAAGACTGGACAGCACACAGGCTCTGATCATGACAGCACACGAACACACCCTGAGTGCCAAATCTATGGAGGCAAGGCTGTTAGTGAGTGAGAAACAAACACAGGGCTGAGCTTCCAGTCAGAGACATTAGTGGAGAAATGTGGGAGGTTAGCATAGGGGGAGAGAGACGAAGGTCTTAAAGCAGCTTCATGTGTTTCACATTAAAATGTTGATATTACTATAATATAGGCATTCCTTTTCTTTTCTTTTATTTCTTTCCATTATTGGTCCCTTCACTCCTTGATGAATTCTCCCTTTTGTTTACCTCCTACCCACATCTATTCCTTTCTTCTCTGGTGCCCCTTTTTGTTTTGTTGTCTTCATTCCTCTTTTCTTTCACTGTATTAAGCCCTTCGTTCCATCATTTCTTATCACTCCATTACCATCCACCTCTTGTCCTCTCTCCTTCACCTCCCCCCTCTATCCTCAACCTTCTCAAGTGTTTGGCCTCATGATGCGATAAGATGGAAGAATATTCTCTCTCATTTTTTATAGATATTTATAGCAGAGACATATTCTCTATGTAGAAGCCATGATAGTCACACACACACACACACACACACACACACAGTTGTGTTTAGTTGTAGTTCAGCTCACTGCTGCTTAAATATTCATACAGATAATTTATGAACTCAGCTTAAAAGGTATTTCATCAGTAACCCTTGTCTGTTAATGTGTGTGTGCACGTGTGTGTGTGTGTGTCTGTGTGTGCGTGTGTCTGTGTGTCCATGTGTCTCAGCGAGAGAGACAGAGGGAGAGACTTTAACATAATCAATAATGAAGTTCAAAGAACACATCTGATGATAAAGCACCATGGCGTGTGTGTGTGTATGTGTGTGTGTGCTCCCCTCCAGAGAGACTCGAGGATCACATGTGGAGATGCAGCATGAACACACACACATACACAGAGACAGACACTCCCAGGGTCAGCAGCCTAAGGATTATATGGCGCTCTCCTTCATGACTAAGTGGACTCAGTGGTAACAACAGGGACTTCACATATCGACAGAGGGCTGAGCTGAACACAAGGTCGCTGATCCTCAATGATCCTGATGAGAACCCTGCAAAGTCCAGGTCTGGTCCTCTTCAGCTCCACTTACATGTCCGTGTAGACTGGATAGTCATATTCAGAAACAGTACTTTACAAATACAGCTGCTCAGTCAGTTGAGACAAAACTGAAATCACAATATGGCCATGTGCAATACCTGAATTACAGGAGCTGCAATCCTTTCCCTTTGTTTGATAAAGGTAAAATGCGTCACAGCAAATTTACATAAACATTTAGCCATTTGGCAGACATTTCATTCCACGCAAATTACAAGTGAGGAATATCAGTAAGCTTTAGTGCAGTGGGAAATGTAGTATAAATCTAAAATCCATCTAAAATCCATCTAAATATGTCTATTTAATACATGTAATCAGATCATGTGTAGGAAATGCATCAAAAGGAGGTTGTGTATGTATGCAAAGAGGAGGGGTCCCAGAACTAGTCCTGGGGGCACTCCACAGATAAGAACGGAGGACTGAGCTGCAACTCTAACTGCCTTTACAGCACATACAACAGGGCAGTCTCAGTGTAATGGCCACTTTTAAAGTCTTGATATGGATCAAGGAAATTGTTCATTGATTGGAATTCTGCTCAAAAGCTGCTTTCTCTCTACAGTTGTGTAGGAACGGAAGCAGTGAGACAGGTCTATAGTTCTCCACTTGGACAGGATCCAGTGGGGACTTGTTTATGAAAGATAAAAGATGGTATAATTATAAATGAATAAATATATGGATGAATAGAAAAATAAATACATTTTGGTGATGAAAATCTCAATTTCTATTTTTATGCTTTTATTGTTTGTGCATTTATTCATTCATTCATACATTCCCACATTTTTTCATTTCTGTTGGTTTTTTTGTAAATAAAAGCAGAAATCAGCTCTGTAAGTATTATGGTTCTGCTTAGATGCTCCACATTATCCAGATGTAAAGGAACATGTTTGTTTGGTACAAGACCCAATATAAATCACATTATCATTTATTTTTTCAGTGAATCACAGTATTTACACAGTATTACATAGTATTTTTCTCTTATTTTTTTTATTTTTTTTTATTTTTTTTACCTGAGGTCACACTTTATGCTCAGATCACAGGGAAAGACAGTGAAAATCACTGCATGGTCTCTGTCCAGCTGTATTGATTGTCTCACTGACAGAGCCTTGGGGGTTCAAGGAGCAGATACGTGAATACATGATGACCCTCTCATATTGTCCCTTCAGTGTGGTCCAGTCTGTTCTCAGCAGTGGATCTGATCCATGAAACAGGATCTGAAATTGAAAGCCCCCAACAGATGATGAAGGTCAAGGGCTGAGGGTTCCCATATAAGAGCAGCTGAGCAGTTGGTGTTAAATAGCTGATACCATGGTCGTGATACTAACAGAGGGTCAGTATCTCTGCCAGCAGATGGATCTCAGAGAGGGTCATGGCCCTCAGGACCTGCACCTTAACACATGACCTGCTGCTGGAGACTTCAAATCCATTACAGCCGACAATGTTCATGACATTGTTTAGTTTGTTTGTTTTGAATTGTTCCACAAGTGAGCACTACATTTATTGACAGCAGCATAGATGACAGGTTCACAAAATGCACAACTGTCATATCCAGAGAGCTGATTGACATTAACTCAGCTTTTTTCTTTCCAGATAAACACTAAAATCCTTCATCTGCTTAAAAAAATATGAACACAAGCATCTATTAAACTAACAGACAGCAGAAAAATACAACACTGACACAAGCAAACGAAAATGTGGCCACAGGTTAGAGAAGCCCCTCCCTACAAAGAGACCTCTTAAAGTAAGGTCAGCTTTATTCATTTAGAGCCAATTCACAACAGAAGTTATCTCAAGGCACTTCACAGAAAGAGAAGGTCTAGACCTCCTTTTCATAATATGGCAAACATGGCACCAGTGGGGAGGAAACAGGGCTGGGACCTAACTGTTGGTTTGGAGAGGGAGAGAGAGAGGCATTAACACTAATTATAATTATAGTAGAATTTAACAGCAGGCATTAGACAGGATCAAGTAACAGAGGGTGGTTCACAGATGTAAATCCAGACTGATGGGAGGACCTGCATTGAGAGGCTCTGTGATATAGCAACTTTATCATTATAATATCATATCAGCATCCCTGTGTGATTAAAACAGAGCAGAGGAGCACAGTCACTTGTTGACCGGTCAGACTGGTTCTCTGTGTTGGAGCAGGTGGTCCAGGTCAGTAGCGGCAGATGGTCCCAGCTGCGCATTGGTCCAGATGGTGACACCAGATCCCCTGAAGGAACGACACACATGATTCCTGCCTCAGTTAACAGCAGCACTGTGTCCACATTTCAACAATGACTCTGTCCATCAGCATCATACAGGGTCAGTAACAGTGGGCTCTGTTATTTCTCCAGACTCTTTAGTCTCATGCTGTTGTTGTAGTGGGTAAAAGATAATTCACTCAGTAGTGATAGGCCAGTGAACAGAAACATCTCAGTGTACACTGCTGCACAGTTGTGTTGTCTTCCATCATCATCATTACAACTGAATCAGCAGCTCTTTATAACACTTTAAACTGAACATTATAACCTTCAAGAAGGACAATTAGACTGCATCACCTTTATCAAGGTGTAACTAACACACTGCCAGCTGAGTGTGTACATCATCTAAATGTGCACACCTAAATGTGAGGAGCTACCTGCCAACACTGCTCAGCACTCTGAGTCCAGTCATCCAAGCAGTGAGATGTTAACTTCAATATCACTCTTCTGTTGGCTGGAAACCAAACTGATGTCAACTGTCTGAGAGGAACCATGGTGGACTCTGTGGCTCAGTTGATAACCTGATGTGGGTTAGCAAGTCTCCATTACAACCACTTACCTAATCAGCCCGCTCCCACCTCTGTGCCTCTGTTGTATTGAACTCCTGCATGTGCCTGTTTGTTCCATCAATATCCATTTGAATGAGTTTGATAATTTCTCTGTGTAATTGATAGGGTGTGAAACAGCAGCCAAGAGAGGCCACACTCTCATCTCTGTTTTAAATCCCATTATCTCACAAAAAAGCTTGTTGCCCTGTGATAATGAGTTATTATCAGGAGAAAACATGTTTTTTTTGTCATACTGAGATCACATCTTGTGATACTGAGATCATAATGAATCTGTTAATCAGAGGTCAGATGTGCCAAGCCATCAGATGGAAACCTCCAGTGCTATAAAATGAGAATGTCAGGATACTGCATTGATCAACACTTCAGAGAGTATTTCAGTCAACAGCAGAAATCACACTGTCTTTCACATGAGATCATTCTCCGATCAGCCCCGGTCAGTGATCCTGCTGGGGCTGTCAACTGCATCAGTGACCAGGTTGTCATCTTGGTTACCAGATGCACGAGAGGTGCAGATTGCGTGCTGCTTGCAATTTAGTGTGTAAGATTTGGTAAAGTTCATTTTCTCCTGATATCTCATCATTTGTGATAATGAGACGTGTCATGACATGGATTCATTTTATTTGAAGAGCCAGTGATCCAGCTGCATTGA
Organism: Caranx ignobilis; assembly: GCA_021432705.1. NCBI lineage: Eukaryota > Metazoa > Chordata > Actinopteri > Carangiformes > Carangidae > Caranx > Caranx ignobilis. The sequence continues at coordinate 66,888,592 of MU269990.1, read as the reverse complement.
GCCAATGTTCAAGACTTTCCCTACAGCAATTTATACCTCTTTGTCACCTGAAGAACCTGCTAGAAGCCCCATCACCTGAACATCAATGAGTTTCACCTGGTGACTGTTCAAGGATGTAGGACGTGTATTTATGAGAAAATTACTGCCTTGTATTCCCAGGGTTGCTTTAATTCCTGTCTTTATCCAGCTTCTCTGCATTGTGATTGTCTGTGTCCTCCCCTAAGTCCTTGTAAGTTGGTCTCTCTTGCTCCTGCTGTGTTCCCTCAGCATCTCCTCAGGCTTCTGTCATTCATCTTGACTTTTACCTGGATTTGGATTTTTCTTTTTTCTTACTTCTGCCTCCCCTGTTTTTTGTAAGTATTTCTTTTATTGTTATTAAATGACCCTTTCATCAGCAGGTCATTCCTGAGTGTTCCTTCTGCCCAAGAGGTCTGACCTGCACACACACACTTTCCCTTTGTCCCTTCCATCTGGAAGAAAGTGTTGCTCGCCCCTGCTGTGCACTAAAACCTCCACCCTTAGAAAAGCACACCTGGGTCACTGTTATTATTTAGAGAACTGCAAAACCCAAAGATTATCTGGTTTATGAGTCATAGTGCAACTACAGTAACTGTCTTGAGGTCAACACTGGTCATCAGAAGACACAGCAGAGGATATGCAACTTGTTTTAGAACGTATTATCTATTGTCTAATTATTAGAACTATAGAACTATGTTAGTATGTTAGCTGTGTCTCAGTAAATGCATTGAAATCCACTGAAATGTTTCATTAGTTTCATTTCCATAAAAACAATGTGTAATGTAAAACAGGATGTAGATGGTGTATGTTTCATTCATGAATATGAGACGAGAATGAAGCTACTCCCTCATCCACTGTGATCTGTGCTGTATACTGCATAGAGAATCCTTATGGTCGCCCAGTTTCACCCAGTAGTGGGGGGAGCACATGCTACTGAAACAAACACCAAGAAAATGCCACGTCCACCAGCTCTACCTCCACAGTCCCTCACTGTGTATGTTCATCAAGTATGAGAGAGACTGCCCCCTCAGATGATGGCCTCTGATGATGTAGTCCACCCCCCCCACCCCCCCAGTGATGTGTTTGCCTAATGCCTCGTAAAAATGAGATGATGGCCGCTCATATTGTTTTTATGGCTGCTGCCCTGACTGTGTCCTCTTGGACGTCCCAGGCCGCCACCCTCGGCTGATCCTGCAGTCGAGCACACGCTCATGCAGGGACAGGGGTTTGAAATTAGACTGAATGAGTTTCCTTCCCAAATGAGAAAGAATCAAACCCAGAGATAAGTTAAATGGCTGTCACTGCATCTGTACTATATCTATGTATCTAAATATTTATACAATTTTTATTATTGATGTGTATGATTTGATCATTTTATCCATCTGTTTTGTAACATTTGTTGGTGTAGGTTGTTCCTTTAATATCTGAATAATTACAGTCAAATCCATAGACTGATTTCTGTTCTTTTCTCAGATGTTATAGCTAAGACACCAGATTCATTCAAATACAACTGAATTTAATTTGATTTCATATTGTTTTATATATTATAATTTGAATATGTCTGCATTAGGTATATATTGTATCTGTCACACTGAGCCACCATGGTCAGTCACCAAGGATTAAAATATGTATGAGGTTTGTTTTTTGACTGAAGATTTTGTTGTATTTATCAATATAATTCAGTGCATGGAAGTACTGTGCTACTGTTAAAGCTATTAACAGTGAAATAACAATTGTAGGAGGAACTGGATTCATTGGGAGAGGCCGCTCCTGGTCAGTGGACCCACTGGTCCTGGTCTGGGTGAAGTGGTGGAGTCTTGCTGCCCTCGTCTGTTGTCACTCTGCCACAGTGTTTTTTGTTGTTGTTGTTTTTGTTTTACCTCAAAATATCATTGTATCAATCCTGTTGAAGTGGCATCTTTGAAATGAAGAAATTAAAAAGGAAACAATAAATGACAAATGATGCATAGTCCCTGCACAGCATGCCTCCATCTAATGTACAGAGATTCTCACTATCTGACTCACTCATGTGAGACTTCATGTAACACTCCCTCGACAATGGAAGTCAGCAATGTGTGTATAGGGGACCTATGTGAGTGCAAGAGTTGTAAAGTGCAAAAGTAAACATCAGGTTTAAACTAAGATAACCAAACCAAAATAATATCCCACAGAAGGGAACAATTAGTAGGCAGCCTTAGCCAATATACTTTAAACACAGGTGTGTAGAGATGTCTGGACATCATTAGTATCTCCTCATGGTACAGTCCAAGTCACCACTGGGAGCTCTCCCTTAAAGTTGGCCTCAACAGCTCTGAAGACAATTTGGCAGAACACTTTTAGTCAGTCATAGTTTTAGTAGTCCTCGTGGTGTGTGAGGGAATGAGTAGAGTCACTTACATGCAACATATCTCCTTCCCTCTCTCACGCTGTCTTTGTCCCTCTTTTAATGATCGCTTGATGCCACCTTGTGGCAAGATGTACAATAGTATAGTTCCTGCCATATAAAACTAACAACAGTAGTTTTGGTTCCTCAATAACAAAGTTCAAGCCTCTCTAAATAGTTTTGACATTTCTACACACACGTTATCAGATCATGTTGTTCCTGTTTATACAATACATTTCATATATCTAAGAATGAATTGTAATGAATCCAATCAATGTTTTTGAAAATAATCACAGATATTGATCATAGATTTATTTATCTATTTATTTAAATTTTCTTATTATAGTGGCAACACCTGAAATAATTTGGTGCAGAAAACAATAGTAATAGCTGTATTAGTACAACAGCAGGTGGCAGTATCATGGTGGTGGTTTGTTTCTTGTTTCTTGTTTGTCCTGTTTTATTGTGAAGTTCCCCATTGTTAGGGAAGAATTTCACTTCTCCGTATAGTTTGAGTAGTTAAAGGTCAATCCCTCTTCATTTATAGGTGAAAGTTGAGAATTAGATGTTTTCTTTTAGATATATTGCTAGAGACAGTTTATCTGACCTGTACTCTCTCCTAGGGCATGCCAAGGCCATGTTCATTCCCCTGGCGCCTTCGCCATATAACACTCTGAGTGAGAGAGACCGTTGTTGTTCTCACGTCACCTAGATGGTGTGAGTCTTTATCTTAATGTTTATGCCCAATAGCCAATGGAATGTTAGCACATCTCCCTTTGTGGGCTCGATCGACCTTCCTAGTATATGGATCTGAACTTTGCAGCTTGGCCCTCAGAATTGAGGTGACATCATGCACTCATGTTGTGTCAATGACTCTTCTGTTCTCCTTGATCAAGTCTATTAAACTCCTTCAGTATAAGACATCCAAGACTCCGGTGCTTCTTCTTCCTGCATCATCACAGAATTTCTCCCTAACACCCATGTCTGGTCTTCCCGTGCTCTCCCGCCTGTCATTACCTAATGTGTCTCACCTGTGTTTGATTCCCCACCTGTGTCTCATTTCCTCATGTTTTTTCCCCTCAGTGTTTATTATGGAGATGGATAAGCCCCTTGAGTTAAATCAACTCGTTTTTGAGCAGGTCCCACAATTACCAGACTCAATGGCACATAAACGGCAACATGGTTAAGGTGATCGAAACAAAAGAATACAGACAGAAACAAAAACAATGTTTTCCCGCTGGTTCGTCTGTGTTCATGCTCAGTGCTGCCTTTGTGTTCCTGCCTTTGTGTTTCTTGTGTCCTCATAAGTTGATTTATCATTTCACCATACCGTTTTCCTGTGTCTGTCTGCATATTAAAAGTCACATAAGTCCCTCTGAGTTCCAGTGAAGAGGAAGATGTACACAGCACATGGAGACTTGTGTCTTGTTTTGGGAAAGTCCTGTGTAGTTTCAGCATAACAATATCCTGAGCTGAGAGTCTGTCTGTGAAATGGTTTTTCCAGTTGGCTGTCACAGAACCAAAATAGTGGCTGGTGTAAAACAGTGGGTAACACTCCACTCAGTTCTCATGTCCCACTCTTAAGGCTGCATTTTCCTTGTTACGCAGTTTCATTGTTTCCTAATCTATTTTGGAACTTACAGACGTTTCCTATTTCTACGCACATATCTTCTTGTTTCAGATCCTTTATTTGCTGAACCTGAGGTTTTTTTTTTGCCTGCCCCATACTCTCAACTCTTTTTCCACTCTCGTTGGTTTCATCGGTCACTTTGTCTTCTTCCTTTAATTTGTGCGCTCTCTCTCAATGTTCCTGTTCCTGTTCCGTTGTCCTGTGACGTCCTAGTCTTAGTTTCACAGCGTCAGTGCTTTCTTTCTGTTGAGTCCAGTCACTGGATGGCCAGAGTCGTATTGTTTTCAGGTTGTCCTTCCTCATACTTTATCAAATTTGGTACAAATGTCTACTTGGACATAAAGATGAACTGATTAGATTTAAATGAAGTAAAAGACACTTGAAGCCAAAATCTCACACAATTATTACAAAATTCTATACAATATTGTGGGAAAAAAACAATAGGGATGTAACGTAAACTAGTGGTGGAGGCAGACAACCACATGGATTTGATTCTACTTGTATGTTTTACCATCAGTTTACATATATTTGATGCTTCTGGCTGAACACAACACTACATGCAACAGCATGACTCTTTTTTTATTTACAGTGCTGTGCAAAAGATGCTTTCAATAATAATGCCATGAATAGTCTTTATCGATTAACTTCATACAAAGTTCGGTCAACAAAGGAAACCTAAATCAAATCATAATTTGGTGTGGCCACGCGTCGTCTTTAAAACAGCACCAGTTCTCCTCCAGACACTTACAGAGTTTTTCAATCTACTTGACTGGCAAGTTGTTGAAGCAGCTTGGAGAACTTGCCATAGTCCTTCTGTGGATTGGGGCGGTCTCAGTGTCTTCTGTCTCTTCATGTAATCCCAGAGTGACTCCATACAGTAAGAGTAGTACAATTGAGATCATGACTCTGTGGGAGGCTATACCATCTGTTGCCTGACACAGTCTTCTTCTTGTGAATTCAAATAGTTATTTTTGACACCAGCTGTAATTTTTGGGTCATTGTCATGCTGCAGAATAAATTTGGGACCGATCAGAGGCCTTTCGGATGGCATAATGGATTAGAATCTAAAGATCTGAGGTGGGTGCGTACTGTCCATCACAATACTGTATATCAAATGTTAATACACTACGTCACCCAGTTGGTTGGCCTCAGAGACTTGAGCTTTGTTAAAATACTGCCATGGAGGAACAACAGACAACCAGGAGGAGGAGAAAAGAAGAAGAGTTTACAGAAGAAACTGCTTCAGAGACACAAAGCAGGTCTACAACAGGATTGAAGGATTGACAGGGAAATGGACATGTCAGTCAATGGTGCAATGTTCAGTGGATAAAACAACATAAAGCAGGTAGATGGAGAGAGAGAGAGCAGCTGCAGAGAAGTAACATGAAAAAGAAAGACACTGGGACGGACAGATAGTGAGGGGAATTCAGTGCAGAATTCCAGAGAGATGATCATCTTTGTGTGTAAACCACCCTTACACTGAATGTGTAACCAGACAAACACTTGACTGATGGTTGACCATCAGCTGAACTCTCTGCTCATGTCCCCTGTTTTATTTACATGAATTGTTTCATGTAGTTACTTACCACACTTGTTTGTGTATTGATGTGTACTGGGGGCCACTCTGGTTTCTACAGGGAGGAGGAGGTGTGTTTCTAGTACACTGAGGTCGTTTTCACACCTGACAAAGAGGACTGAAAATTGTAACACTGTTGCATTTATCACTTCAATTCTGCTTTCACACTGCCATTTCTGAAGCGTACTAAATTTTATGAATAACGTCACGCAGTTGAAAAGGGCGCTCATCGATTGAACAGAGTTGGAGGGGGAATCCCTCCCTCCTGAACCGCAATAGCAAAGAACCGCAGTTACCTCTGCGAGGCAGAGAGCATTTCACTCTTACAATGAGAAAATGAAATTAAAATGCCACTGGAGGAAAATACAGTCGATGATGGACTATGAGGTGTTCATGTTGCTAACATTACACAGACGCAGCGTAAAGATGCACTGTGTATTGCAACACTTTCTACATTTGGTCCTGTGTTTGGTCCAGTGAGCGTTGGCACTGCATACGAACCACACCAGGGTTCACTTGCAAGCGAACCGAGAACCACGTTTTCAGGCAGACCGGGGTTTGCTTGGCTGGTCCACTTCCATGAGCTTTCACACCCAAAAGAAGCGGACTATTGCACGAAACAAACTCTGGTGCGTTTAAAGCGGCCCAAACAGCTCTGAGGGTGAGGAGGTGTCCTCAGGAGAGGAGCTATTACCAGCTTATCAGTAACAGTAAGAAACCACTTTACTTAGTGTGCCATCACTGTGTTGTTGGATCACAGTGATCCAGATCGCTGAGACCAATGGGCTTCACACATCTACACTACAAGCTTATCAAAACACAGTTCCCAAGCTGCCAAACTACAAATACACACAATCTACTGCATACATTAGATTAACATGGTTTCAGGTGCACTTTGACCTCCACATTCTGCATGGTGGACACTGTTACAGGGATTTGTCTGCACTAATACGCTGGACACACCGCGCTTAAACGTAACATGGTATAGACAGTGAGGTGTGTGTCCTACTGGAGTAGACAGTCCAACATGCTGTTAGCTGTTAGCATGCACCTGTGCATGAAACATACTGGTAGTTTTGTTATGTATGTACAACTGTCATTTTTGCCACAGGTCATTTGGCTGCTCTGGTACTCCCCAATCTCTTCATGACTCACATTATTCTAATTATTGTGACTAACACAGTCTTCTAATTACTACTACTGTATCTGTTCCTTTTTTCTCTTCAGATAAGGCAGGGAGAGATTTAGGTTCTTCACACATTTAAGTTAAATAGAAAAGGGGCTATAAATAGGGGCAAGAGAGCTGTCTTGTCACACTTTTTGCTTTCACTTCAGTTTCTAATAGATGAGCTTTAGATTTTGATTCCTCTCTTTACATATTTAAGAGGAAAGCACCCTGCATCCACATAAAGTCTGTGCTGATGCTGATCACATTTTAAATAAAAACTCAAAAAGAGGCTTTCCATGCTCATTTTCAAATTTAAAAGTCTGATTCATTTTGAAAGACTAATCAGTAGAAGTGAATGAAAAAAGTTGCTTTTTAGTCATTTTAGTTCACAGTCCTCCTCAAACTGTGACCTAGTGCACAAAATATGAAAACAACAAAAAGGTGAAGCATTAACACAACTTGTCCCACTGTGATGTTTTTGGTGTTGCTGGCTAAGCTATCTCTAGTACAAGAGCTTGGTTTGGGTATCAAAATGCACCTGTACTCTCCTACATTCTGTGCAAAGGCAGAATTATTGAACATTGGTACAAAGTCTTGTTACATAAAAAGAACAGTTTGGATGTTTTATTTTTGGGGGTTGAAATTTGTTCTGTGTGATGTGGTTACTACTATCACCTCTCAACAAGAAGGTTCAAGGTTCGATTCTCAGCCCTGGTACCTTCATGCATGGATGGATGTCTCCCTGTGCCTGTGTGGGTCCTCTCTGGGTACTCTGGCTTCTTCCCAAAAATATGCACAAAAGGTGGATTGGAGACTCCAAATTGTTCGAAGATTGTGTGTGAATGTGCGTACCTTGTTTATCTCTATATGTTGGTCCTGATGACCTGTCCAGTGTGTCACCCTCACCCTGTGTCAGCTGGGATTGGCTTCAGTGTTCCCTGAACTTGCAAGGATAAACAGTATAGATGATGGATGGATGGATGGATGGATGGATGGATGGATGGATGGATGTTTATTAGATCCCCATTAGCTGCTGTACAAAACAGCAGCTATTCTTCCTGGGGTCAAAACATCTTTTAATCATTTGTTTTTCAAAAATTAACGCAGAACATTCAACACAGATCATCACCATTCATACAATGGACAACAGCAACACAAAACATAAATCATCTCATTTACATACTGTACTTAAGATACGAAAAAACAGAAATCATGCGTTGTTGTTGGTGACATTTGCAACCATATCTGACGGTCAGAAGGACACTCCTTGTATAAACAAATACATCTTTAACCTCTGTTTAAAAGAGGCTGCACTACCTTCCAAAATCAAAAACCTCGGCAGAGAATTGCATGCAACCATTGATCTATAATACACAGTTTTCTGTTTTGCATTTGTTCTACATGGGGGCAACAGGAAACGGCCTGCCGAGTAGAGTAGTTATGATTATCAGAAAAAAAATACAAATTTCTCGTAAAAAATGGCTGGGTTTTTGTTATTATGACATTTTTTATAAAACAGGCCAGAGAATGATGCAACCTACTTTTGACACTTAACCAGGCCAGCTGATTGTTCATTTCATTTACCCTTGTTCTATAAGGGCAGCAAAGGACGATTCAAGCAGCTTTATTCTGTGCTACCTGCAGCCTCTGTATATTGTCTTCTGATGTGTTAGATCAAATCATTGGACAATAGTCCATTTGTGACAACACTAGTGCGTGTACTAGTTGTTTAGTTAAATAGCTGGGTATGAAGTTTGTGTTTGACTTTTTACTGCCTATAGTAATCCCTAATATCTTAACCTCTGTAATCTGCTCTATGTCTTTATCTCCTATTTTTAAATTCAGTTTTGGTTTATCTTTCATTATATGTTTTGAACCTATTACTACACATTTTGTCTTTTCAATATTAAGAACTAGTTTATTTTAGTTAACCCATTCTTTTATTATTTCTAGTTCCTCATTTAGAATTTCATTGAGTATTACTGGTGTTCTTGCCACAGCATATATCATGGAATCATCGGCATACATTACTTTGTTGGAATTTTTCAGTGTTAGGGGTAACTCATTTGTGAATATAGAGAACAACAGTGGCCCTAAACAGCTGCCTTGTGGCACTCCACAGCTCACATCCATCATTTCTGAGTAACTGCCATTAGAATATACTGTGTTTTTCCTATTGATTAGATAGCTTTCGATTAATGTTATGGCTGATTCTTCAAAGCCTTAGCAGCTCAGCTTATTCAGTAGTAACCTATAATCAAGCTACTGTGAAATCTAGTAGAACAGACCCAACAAAATGGATGAATGGATGGGCGATGTCCGGTTGGATCGCATGGCCTAGCCTGGGCCCCACTGGACCCTGGGCCAGGGGACAGCCGCACTCCCAGTCCCCCTGAAGCTCTGCCCCTGCTTTGGAGGTAACTTAGCCCTGTGACAAGAATCCCTGGTCCCCCCTATTACTTTTGTACAGATAACTCAATTACATTGTCCTGCTGGATGGACAATGCAGAGTAGAGAATGATTCTAATATTCACTGATATTTTGATAAGATACAATAAACTGGGGCTGGTTTATAAAAAAAGACCCCAAACTGGAATCCAACAAACATCTCTTTATATGTCCTGAGGTGATTGCTCCCATCTTTTTCTCAGTTTATTCATTACATGCATTCTGACTACAACGTAATTTTTTTTTTTTTTTTTTTTTCCCAAAATGTCACACTTGACTGTTATTTTCAGCTTGAGTGCATACCAGATTTGTTTATGAATCACCACTCTTCAAGGCAGGGTGATGGGTGTTGAGATCAAAACCTAGAGTATACTATTTAAAAAAGAATAAGATAGGATAACTAAAATAGGGAAGTATTAAAATTTTATTTCATAAAATTTTCCTGCTTCTGTTCTGGCACCTGAATACTGCTGAACATTTCATCAGTGGGTTTGGAGAGCAAACATTAGGAGTTCTGCAGTGCAGCATCTTCTTGATGAAAACAACCGTTTCTAAAATTAGAAATGTGGAAGTAATTCATTTAAGATTTTTGAGTCTTTTTGTTTTGCTAACTGTAGTTCACTTTTTTTTTTTTAGATACAAAGGCTGAAAAAGGTGATGACAGGGAAAGTGATTAGCTGATTTAACCCTAGAACACTAACGTCACAGTTAGTAACACCATCACGATCACCATCATGTTTTTTACCCAATATAATATACCTGATAAAAAATACATCTCATCAAAATTTATCAAAACAAAACAATACATGGAAGTTTTTCTGTGAACAAATGTCACAATAATGAAGTCTTGAAGCATGGAGTTCACCAGTTATGGAGAGCAGAACACAATGCACATGGCTGTGGTGAGTGAATGCCCTGGCTGACCCCAGGTTCCACTTAAGGACAGTTGTTTATCACTTTATTTCCCTTTTCTCAGTATAAAATAGAACACTGTGTCTTTAGTGTGACTAGTGAACACAACTCCACCTTTCAGTCCATAACAGTTTGTTTGTTTCTCTTAAAGGCCAAATGAAGAAATGAAAGAAGCATTTCTGCTTTTCATGAACACAGGGGAGAGCTTAACATTTAAGATTTGCATAGGAAACTCCATGAAGAATGACAAAAAAACCCGAAACTAAATGCAGGCATAAGTGACAAATACCAAACCATTAGACCAAAAACATGAGTAAGGGCATTGTTTCTTTTCCACAGTAATTCCCAGTCTTGCTGAAGAAACTTTATTTTAGAATTCCTTTGATATTTATCACCAGTATGTGCCAACAAAGATGCAAAATGGTCATATAATCATGTGTAATGTCAGAGAAGGAGCTTTGTCTCGGTTTGTGACGAACCTCTTAATTTCACTGGTCACTCCATTGTATTTGCTGTAACCCTCCTCCACCTCCAGTCTTCATATCCAGTCAGGCCAAGCTTATCAACACATCTTATAGCTCTAGCTTCTCTTCCTCTGCTTCTTCTATGTAAAGTAAAATTATATTTTGGTATAGCAGTCTCTGGCTCCAGTTTATTTTGGTGTATGAAGTATCTCCATTTATGTAAAGATGGTGGTGGTGTCATGAGCAGAGAGTACATCGCCACAGATTGTGGGATTTGTTTTGTTTGGAGGTGATATGATCTAATTAGGCATTGAGCAGTAACAGCGTCACTCACTGTACTCAGGGGTTTCAGGGTTTAGTTCCTCATGTTTATAACATTTGAAACACTGGCTGTCTGTGTTTATGAGGCTCTCATTGGTTCACTGCAGCTCATAGTGGAAACACAGTCATTTGGACAAATTATTTTATACATTTCTTCACAGTACATAAAAAAGATCATATGGACATTAACATGGTTAAACACTTGATTTTTTTTTATTAAAGGTGTCTTTAATATCACAGGGTCTGACTGAGAGATAGTTACTTCTTCATCTCAGAGAGTTAGAGTCTGTGCCAATATCTTATTTTCCACTCACCTCTCAGCGGTGTCAGCAGCTTTTGACAGGTCAATAAAAAAAGATCAATGATATCACAAATGTAGAAACCAAGAGAAAAAACTTTGGTTACACACGACTGACCAGGGAAACCACAAAAATACTTCCCCTTAATTGTTACTCGTCAGTAGGTCAAATGCCCACACGCTCTCACTGTATCTAATGACGTCTCAACTTGTCAACTTTTTGGGTTTTTCCCAGCAAACCGCTGATCTGTATAAATGTCGGAGCATGGTCCAGAGAAGACAGTCCACTGCTGAGAGACATCTCAGAGAGCAGGCTGATACATCTGAAGTGGGATTTTCACCTGTTGTGACTCTGTGAAGGAAAACACAAACACATCTCAGGATGGCTGCACCTCGTCTCTTTCTGTCCATGTTTGTGCTCATGCTGGCTGTCATCACCCTGAGCGAAGGTAAGAAGGAACGGGACGGTTTTATGTCCAGTCAGTGTGTGAAATGTGATGCAGTATAGCCTCATCTGAAATGATTAGTCAGGTACATTTTTGATTTAATGAATACGATTCAGATTTATATTCTTTGGAACTGGTCCATGTGTAGAAGATGTTACCCTGTCACAACTACTAGAAATGTATACTTTCCTTGTACCCATTATCTTTAAGACCCTGGGTACCTTAGCTACAGATGATAACTGTGACTCCTGTTGGGTAAAAAAAAAAAAAGGAAAAGCTATGAACTCTGAGAAAGTAATGAGAGCGAGAAGGGAGGTTTGAGTGTGCACTCCTGCGAAAAACTACAGTGTTCGCGTGTGAACCCATCTGCAGGGGAGTCATGGTCAGGTAAAGGAGATCACGGCCACTCGCACGAAAACAGAGTAGCACCAAGAACTCCAGCCAAAAAAAAAAAAAAAACACCTAACACACCAGGCAGCAGGAAGAGTAGGCCAAGTAGAATATAAATCTGTCTAGGGCAGAGTTTGCATAAAAGAAATCTTACGCTATTACTTTTAGATTAAAATTGTATTGGATATGAGAGGGAAAGGGGAGGAAACCTCTTTAAAGATATATGAGAAGTGATGCTTTCTGAGAAAAGTAAAAGAGAAACACAGAAAACAACATCTCAGTCTGGTCCAGAACAGGTTTATGTCCATTTTTTTAGACATAAATTCTACTGCATCAAACTCCGTCCGCCTCTGTTTAAGAAGTGATTTTGACACTTTGATGAGTATTTTTCTGACTTATTGGACACTTTTGGAGACTGTTATTTTGCATTACTGAATGTTGGAAGTAAAGGTCCCTGATAGCTCCCTGTTTCAGACTCCAAACAGTCAAACTCAAAGCTAAATGTCTAACATGTCAGTGTGAAGGCTGAGAGGGTCCAGATTATTAGAGTGTTATTGAGGTTAAGGTGGATAAAAGAGCAACACTGGAAAGAGAAGAATCTCCTTCATGTCTGTTATCATGTTAATCTTACAAATTTAAGATGTTAAATCCTTGTTTATCTCAACAGTAGAGTAGTAACACTTGTCAGAATTTTCCATGTAACAATGGAAGAGATGAGCCATGACACAATCTACTCCTCTACTGCATATTAGCCGTGGTGTGGAAATTAAAAATAGGAACCAAATAAGACAGAGTTGGACAATGTCTATCTGACTGTTGTTAACTCACAGTTGTTTTGTCTGTAGCTCTGCGTGGTGCCGGACCTAAGAAATGCTGCTTCGGTTTCAAAGAGAGTGCAGTGCAAAAAGAAAGAGTGGTCAGCTACATGAAGACCAGCCAGCGGTGCCCAAAGTCTGGCATCTTGTAAGTAGGAAGAAGAATCCATCACGAACATCACTGCACCTGTGCCTGAAACCATGAACCTGAACCTGTGTGTGTGTGTGTGTGTCTTGGTTCAGGTTTAAGACAGTAGGGGGACAACAGATCTGTGCCAGACCTTCAGCAACCTGGGTGAAGGATCTCATCAGCTACCTGGACAACAAAGCCGTCCCAGGAGAGACATCCAACCTGTAACCACGGCAACATCATGAGTCTTCCATGAACGAAGCCTGATGATTTACTGAGTTTTGATGCTGCAGCTTTTCATATTTTATCTTTTATACTAAGAAGTGTTTGAGACAAACACAGTGTGTTACTATCTACATACACAGTATATAGTGTATTTTTTCATATTATATTGTCCTTGCTGGGATGGGATGTATTTACATACATGTTAAAGGACTTTTCGGCCTTACATAAAAAATGTTTGACAACTTTTTTCAAAAAAACATATTGACATTTTGACCACATATTTATCTTTTCTACAATTCTGGTCAAGAAACTTTTATTTTGTTATGTGGAACAATCAGTGTATTTGTGCTTCATACAACACTCAGAGTCTGACCATCAGCACTGTGAAATATTGTTGCACTGTTATTTGAACTGAGTTACAGAAACTACATTCAATGTAAAAGGCAAACACCTCCTCGCTCCACATCAGTAGAGTATAAGCTATGGGCTACATCCCTTTTTCTGTGCTGAACCACTGTGAGAACCAAGAATTGTTTTTTTTTAATTATTATTATTATTTTTGTTACTTGGATAGATGAGTAACTCAATTTGACAACAAATAATTTGTCTTTATGCTTATGCTGCAAGTTTGATTCTTGGATTAAAGCAAGATGAAGTTGAATTTGACCATATTGTTCTCTTTCTTAGTCCCAGACATTACTAATGCACAAATCTGAGATGGAGAGATTCATTTACAGCAAAATGCCAGATGCTACAAATAAGCTCAGATCACCACTTTTTCAAATCAAATTAAATCTTATCAAATTAAATCTTTTCAACACTGAGGTCTTTTAATCAGTCCAAGCAGTTCATAAAGAGAAATTAAGCTCTTTATCAATAAAAACTGAGACTGAACTGAGAGGTTTTGTTGTAAAAAGCCTGAGAGCTGGTGTTTTTCCCTTTGCCCCTTTTCATCTTTCACATATCTTCACTGGATTCCTGCTGTGTGTGAATGCCAAAGGGTGAGTTTTGATGACTTTACTTGGTGTAGGTTGAGTGGTAGTGTGTATTTGTTCAGTCTGGTTCTAAGCTAACATGGTGTTATGCTAGACTGCTGCTTGTGCTAGTGGACTAGCTCATGATGCCTCGTGTGAGGTGATTTATGTTGTTTTTTGAGTTTGGGTGGCGGTGAATGCAGTCCTGTTCTGTAGCCTCAATTCTATCATTATGTTTACATCTATGTTATAGGTCCAGTGTGTAATATTTGGCAAGGTTCATTGGCAAAATCTGAATATACTACCCATGATTATATTTGTATCAGTGTATAATCGCTATAAAATAAAATCTGTTTGGTTTTTGTAGCCTTATAATTATTCTTTTATAGCAAGGGTCTTGGTTTAGAGTCCCCATCTTGCACCGCCATGTTTGTACGGCCAAACAGAAAATCCAGCCAGCCAGAGAGCACGTTTTGCGAGTTTCGCAAGCATAAAAAAAACCAACGAAGAAGAAGGTGGAAGAACAGAAGAAGGAGGAGGAAACGCACTAAAGAGCTTGAGCATGGGCACTTTCTTCGTGCTCCAGATCTCACAAGGCAGGATGTAGTGTTCAAGACATTCAATATACATTGCCTATTGCTGCCATGATGCATCTCTCATCAGCTTGCATCATCTCAACAGAAGAGCGCATGACAGAGTGAGCTCCAGCTTGCACCAGCCATCAAGTTTGGAGACTTGAGCTCCAGTCCGGTAGGTGGCAATGTACCTCTAAGCTTTTTGCTGGATGGTTTATTATGATGTTCGGTATTTTCTTTCCTGGGAATGAGCCATGAGAAAAAGCTGGTGAAAAGTTAGCAATGCTGTGCAGTTAAGTTCCAAAACACGCGACAGTATCGCAGAGAGTCGCGTCACCCCATGAAGGTATTGCCTGTGCTTGAAGGCATGGCTTCAGAGAGAAATCTGAGGAAAGGGGCTTGGACTTTTGAATTGTGTATTTTCAAAATGTAGCCTCCTCGAACCATTTTTCCAGGATCTCCTACCCTACCTCTAAGTAAGATGTTATCGCATTGGGTTCTGTTGTGTCCAATAATGCATGAACAATGACTGTGTGCTCACTGTGCTTTATTCACATCAGTGGCCGTTCAAGTGTCCCAGGTACAGAACATACTTTGCGGCAATGACATCACGCTGTCGTGACTCTAAGGTGCAGAGGCTTAAAGCCGTACGCTACATTCACCCCCCCCTTCTAAAGTGCCAACACAGACTTGAAACAAGCAAGTACAACATAATATTACTGAGGCCTGAACATAGCCAACCTGACTGGGCAAACAGGGTAGACTGCCTGTTTAACCCGCATAGCCTTGTGGATTATTCTGCCACATGACAGGCTATGCACTAGTCTAGAATAGGTCCCTAGCTTAAAACATAGTCTTTGAGGTAATGGGGTCTCAGGCGAGCCCAAGCAGGACGAGGCCCAAGCTGCAGAGGTTCGGCCAGTGCATCCTGTACTGGTGGATGTGCCGCTGGGGTTCCTGGCTGTGCAGGGGGGATGTCCCAGTCCCTGTCTGTGTGATACAGATCATTAGCAGCCACTGCCTGGTCAGAGGCGGATGGTGGTGTGACCCGTCTGAGGCAGCTGGTATGCCAACGTGAGCCATCGGCAAAGCGAAAGGTAGCTGGTCCTATCTGTGCTGTGATTTGCTGCGGAACAGACCAGAGGGAGAGCAGCTTGTGGGATCAATAGGGTCCGCGGACCCAGACCCAGTCAGACACTGTGAGTGTGGGACGTCTATCCTAACGCACTCTGTCGAACCGCTGCTTCATGCAGTGCTGCTTCCCTGCTACCCTGTCGGTGATAGATGGCTCCGCTGCTAGAGTGTCTTCCTGAGGAGGCCGTAGACGATCTAGGGGAAGCTGGAGTTCACGTCCCAGCATCAGGAGGGCTGGAGAACAGCCTGTTGTGGCGTGCGGTGTCGCCCTGTAATGCAGCAAGGTGTTCTGCAACTCTGATGCAAATGGGAGGTCGTCTGCCAGGTGTGCTCTCAGCCCATTCTTGAGGGTCTGATTAAACCTCTCCACACCGCCGTTGGCCTGTGGGTGGTACGGGGCAGTTCTAATATGTTTGATCCCCCTATCCTCCCCCCTAGAAGTGAAGTCAGCAGAAATAAACCGTTATATGTGGTGATGGTGTCGGGCATGCCCCAGCGGGCAAACAGGGAGGAGAGGAAGTCAGTGACCACCCTGGTGGTGACGGACCCAACAGGGAGCACTTCAGGCCATTTGGAGTGGAGGTTGTAGGCAACCAGGAGGAAACGCTGGTGTTGAGGGATGCCGTGGAGTTCCCCACAGATATCCAGCTGAATGTGGGTCCACGGTGCTGCTGGCCAAGGTAGGGGCTGCAAAGGTGGGGGTGGGGGTGGGCCCGTCTTGCTGCTGGTGAGGCAAGCTGTACAGTCCTTCACCATCGTCTCAATGTTCCTGTCAATGCCTGGCCACCAAACCAGGCCCCTGCAGCACTGTTTAACCCTCACGATGCCCAGGTGACCCTCGTGGACCATGGCCAGGACGCATGCTCTCAAGGTGCTGGGGATCACTGTGCACAGCCCCCTCGCCATGCAGTCCTCATTCCAACAGGAGAGGTCGCCTTTGACCCAGTGGAACGGCGCCAGCTCCTCTGTCACTTTGGCGGGCCAACCCTCCTGGATGAAGGCGCAGAGCTGAATCAACACAGGGTGCTGTGCGGATGCTGCCTGGAGCTCCTGTAGGGATATGGCTGCCCGGAGGGGTTCGTGCAGCATGAGAATCAGCTCCGGCTCTGAGCAGTCTTGGGTGGTGTCAGGCTCAGGGGTGGGTGTGGCTCTAGAGAGCAGGTCAGCCACGACATTGTCCTTGCCAGACGTAAACCTGGTGGTAAAATTATACGCCTGCAACCTCTCTGACCACTGGTACAGGCGCAGTGGCTTGTGTCCCGATCCCATTGTGGCCTGCAGGGCTGTAAGGGTCTGGTGGTCGGTCCGGAGTTTGAAGTGCCGCCCGTACAGGTAAATGTGCCACCGCTCACACGCCCAGACGCAAGCCAGTGCTTCCCTCTCACCCACAGAGTACTTCTGCTCAGTCGGAGAGAGCAACCTCGAAGCAAACGCCACGGGGCGTTCAGTCCCTCCCTGGAGCTGGGACAGGACGGCGCTGATGGCAGTGTTGGACGCATCTCAGGTCACGAACGTGGGGCTCTGCAGGTCAAAGTGGGCAAGCACAGGAGGAGAGGTGAGCTGCGTCTTCAATCGGCGGACCACGGCAGAGCAAGCAGGTGTCCAAGACCAGGGCAAGTCCTGCTTGAGGAGGACGCGCACCCATGTTGTCAGTGATGGAGAAGCCCAGGGCCCAGAACAGGTCAAACCCGAGGAGGTTGGCACGGTGGCGAGACACTTGAAAGGTGAATGCTGGGAGAGCTCTGGAGCCGTAGCAAACAGCGAAAGTGGCAGTACCCACCATGCCAATCCTAGCATGGCTATAGCCGTACAGATCCCCTGCACCAGCTTTAATCGTCAGTTGGGGAAAGAGCCGCAGGACAGTGGATTCTTTGAGGAGGGATCTGGAGGCCGCAGTGTCCAGCTCCACCGTGCACCACTTGAAGGGCCTGGTGCTGGAGCCCACAGAGTGGATGGTGGTTGGGTTTGAAGCAGTGGAGGAGCAGGGCCAGGGGATCGTAGGGGCAGGCGCAGAGCGGCATACTTTAGAGAAGTGGTTCATCTTACCGCAGCGTTGGCACCGCTGCCCAATGTGTCCAATAATGCATGAACAAAGACTGTGTGCTCACTGTGCTTTATTCACATCAGTGGCCATTCAAGTGTCTCAGGTACGGAACATACTTTGCGGCAATGACGTCACGCTGTCGTGACTCTAAGGTGCAGAGGCTTAAAGCCGTACGCTACAGGTTTGTGGAACACGGCCTGAACCAAGGTATTCTAAAGATGGGAACAGGACCAAACCTATACCCTACCTGACCTAAGTTCCTGGTTACAGGTGAAATCCCAGGTGAAGCACGTAGCAAGTAAGGCTGCTTTGCTCTACAACAATGAAGCTCCCAAGCCAACAAAGAAGGACCAACATCCTTTCAATAGACCAAAGAAATTCACAGCACTTTTCCTCACTGCTAATGACAAGCAAGGCTCAAAAGGACAGTCTGCACCTGAACCTCACCTCAGAGCCTGAAATGCTCACCCGCCGGACCGTTCACAAAGATGTAGTTCAACCTTTCATGTGTCCTCCCTGCCTAAACCTGCGGAAATGTATCATGTACGTCAAGCATTCACATCTGACAACCTAGATCTCTCAGAGAATCTTCCATCCAATTTCAGATGTGAGAGCAGTGAGCTATGGCTTTCCCAATCCTGTATGGACATCCAGGAGCCAACTCTTGGATCACACTGGGACTGCCGCCACAATTCCCTGAAGTACAAACACACACCGGTGAAGAGAGCTGGAACATCTGTAAGGTACTTACCTTTCTATATGATCCACTAGGATACATTGTACCATTTACAACAAGAGCCAAGATTCTAGTCCAGGATCTTTGGAAGGATCAAATTGGTTGGGATGACCCGATCCAGCCACAGAGCCTGCGAGACAGATGGTTCTCCTGGAAACAGGAGATTCCCGACCTGATCCAGATGGAAATCCCCAGATGTTATGCGCCAGTGTCATCAGGCTCACCAACATCCAGCAGAGATCTTCATATCTTCTGCAACACTTCTGAGAGAGTGTATAGATTTGTCGCTCACTTACAGACAGAAGACAACCAGAGGTCCATGTCTCTTTCATCCTGGACAGATCCCGTGTGGCACCAAAAGAACCAATTGTATTGTATCCATGCCTAGGTTGGAGCTGAGCACTACTGTGCACTATTATCCAGTGTCCTTCAAACTGAACTCACCTTGCCCATCAAGAAGGTCATCCTCTGGTCAGATTCCACGACAGTTCTCCAGTGGATCAAGTCAGAATCTTGCCCCTATATGACAGAGATCCAGAGCCTTACAGATGTGAATAACTGGAGGTATGTGGATAGAGTGAACAACCCTGCTGATGATATCACACGGTCTAAGATCTAGGCACCAAGGCCCCGATTTCCTGCTTCATACTGAGGATCACTGGCCGACCAGCCCATCAGCCTATCCAGAGCCAGAGGATAGCGAATTGAAGAAATCCTCTTTCTGTGACGTGACTGTCAACTCCTGTCCAAAACTTCCTGATGTCAGCCTGTTCTCCACATGGAAGGACTTGATGCAGGCAACAGCGTGATCCCTACATGGGGTGGCTGATCCAAGCTCTAGCTCGCCCAGTGAAACAGCTGTTTACATCAAAACTGAGAATCTCCTCCTAAAGCAGGCATAAACTGAGACATTCCCAGAGGAGGTTAAGGTGCTCATGTCTGACCGACCCAATCCACTTAATTTAGCATCTGCTTGAAGGTAAAGACACAAATATTTTTTGTATATAATTGTAAATAATTTTAGGCAACAAGGGGTTAAAGTATGACATGAGGACAGGTGCCTTCATTGTGTTTGCTGTAAACCTCCTCTACCTCCAGTCTTCATATTCAGTCAGGCCAAGCTTATCTACACATCTAGCTTCTTTTCCTCAGCTTCTTCTATATAAAGTAATATTTTGGTATAGCAGTCTCTGGCTCCAGTTTATTTTGGTGTATGGTGTATCTCCAGGTCAAATAAAGATATGGTGGTGGCGTCATGAGCAGAGAATACATTGCCACAGATTGTGGGATATGTTTATTTGATTATTTCATACATCCCTTCACAGTACATAAAAAAGATCATATGGACATACACACGGTTAAACACTTGATTTTTTCAAAGCTATCTTTAATATCGCAGGGTCAGACTGAGAGATAGCTACTTGACTGACCATGGAAACTATCTGGAACTAACTAATCTGGAAAAAACACACTTCCTCATTATGGTCTCTCTCTCCCCACCCACACATGACACAATGGAAATTTTAAATCTTTCCAAATGAACACTGCTAGACTATATAAATGTCGGAGCATGGTCTGAAGAACACAGCACAGAGTCCATTGCTGAGAGACTCAGACAGCAGGCTTGTACATCTGAAGTGGGATTTTCACCTGTTGTGATTCTGTGAAGGAAAACTCACACACACATCTCAGGATGGCTGCACCTCGTCTCTTTCTGTCCATGTTTGTGCTCATGCTGGCTGTCATCACCCTGAGCGAAGGTAAGAAGGAACGGGATGGTTTTATGTCCAGTCAGTGTGTGAAATGTGATGCAGTATAGCCTCATCTGAAATGATTAGTCAGGTATATATTTGATTTAATGAATATGATTCAGATTTATATTCTTTGGAACTGATCCATGTGTAAAAGATGTTACCCTGTCACAACTACTAGAAATGTATAAGACCCTGGGTAAATTATAGCTGTGGCTCCATATAGACAAACAGTCAAATTCAAAGCTAAATGTCTAACATGTCAGTGTGAAGGCTGAGAGGGTCCAGATTATTAGTGTTATTGAGGTTAAGGTGGATAAAAGAGCAACCCTGGAATGAGAAGAATCTCCTTCACGTCTGTTATCATGTTCATTTTACAAATTTAAATAGTTAAATCCTTGTTTAATCTCAACAGTAGAGTAACTTGTCAGAGTTTTCCATGTAAAAATGGAAGAGATGAGCCATGACACAATTTACTCCTCTACTGCATATTAGCTGTGGTGTCATTCAGGCAAAGAGGAAATTTAAAAAAGGGAACCAAATAAAACAGAGTTGGACAATGTCTATCTGACTGTTGTTAACTCAGCTGTTTATCTGTAGCTCTGCGTGGTAGCGGACCTAAGAGATGCTGCTTCAGTTTCAAAGAGAATGCGGTGCCAAAAGAAAGAGTGGTCAGCTACATGAAGACCAGCCAGCGGTGCCCAAAGTCTGCCATCTTGTAAGTAGGAAGAAGAATCCATCACGAACATCACTGCACCTGTGCCTGAAACCATGAACCTGAACCTGTGTGTGTGTGTGTGTGTCTTGGTTCAGGTTTAAGACAGGTGGTGGCCGTTACATCTGTGCCAGACCTTCAGCAACATGGGTGAAGAACCTCATCAGCTACCTGGACAACAAAGCCGTCCCAGGAGAGACATCCAACCTGTAACCACGGCAACATCATGAGTCTTCCATGAACAAAGCCTGATGATTTATTGAGTTTTGATGCTGCAGCTTTTCATATTTTATCTTTTATACTAAGAAGGGTTTGAGACAAATGCAATGTGTTACTATCTACATACACAGTATATGGTGTATTATTTGCTATTGTATTGTCCTTGCTGGGATGGGATGTATTTACATACATGTTGAAGGACTTTTCGGCCCTACATAGAAATGTTTGACAACTGCCATTTTTTTTATGTTGACACCACATATTTATATTTCCTACAATTTTTGTTTCGTTATGTGGAACAATCAGTATGTTTGTGTTTCATAAAACACTCAGAGTCTGACCATCAGCACTGTGAAATATTGTTGCACTGTTATTTGAACTGAGTTACAGAAACTACATTCAATGTAAGGCATCAGTAGAGTATAAGCTATGGGTTACATCCCTTTTTTCTGTACTGAACCACTGTGAGCACTGAGCCTTTTTTTTCTTTTTTTTTTAGTTTTTGTGTAACAACAAATACCTTATTCTTGATGCTTATGCTACAAGTTTGATTCATGGATTAAAGCAAGATAAAGTTGAGTTTGACTGTGTTGTTCTCTTTCTTAATCCCAGACATTACTAATGCACAAATCTGAGATGGAGAGTCTCATTTACAGCAAAATGCCAGATGCTACAAATCAGCTCAGATCACCACTTTTATCAAATCAAATCAGTCCAAGGGGAATTAAAGGGAATTTAAGCTTTTTATCAATTAAAACCGAGACTGAACTGAGATGTTTTGTTGCGAAATCCTAACCTGGTCTGATATTTTCAGAGCCTTACAGAGACAGAGGGAAACAACCTGAGGAGCAGATTAAAGCAGCCAACATGTTCACCACATTAACCACTTGATGCCTCACTGATTTGGTTTGTTATTTTAGGTATTGGGTTGGAGATCACAATTGGTTCTGTTACTGAGTTTTTTTTTGGTTTAGTTTACTTCTAATATTTCAGATATACCGGTACCTACTTGCCTGTGGTGTTTTTGTTATTATTATCATAACTTTTGTTATGTAAGAAGTGAGCTGATGCTTGCACCTCGTAGTGTCTTAGAACAGCACACTCACAACATCACTACATCATTTCACACTGGTTGCATCATGTTCATCCTCATTTCTTCATTACATGTACAGACCACATGGGGGCTCTGTATCACTGTATGTGGAAATGTGCACAGATAATCAGCTTTTAACCAGATCATTGGGAGAGTTTAGCTGCCGAGAGGTTTTTCAATGGATGATATTTGGAACATAATGGTAAATGATGGGTATTTGTACCCATACTGTGGTACATACTGTGTATTTGAATGTTTGAAATAAACATAAATACTAAATGTATCGTATACAACAGGTATATATTTATTGTTAAATACAGTAAATTTATATATGTTAAGATTCATTTCAGTAGTTTCACACTTCACATGCAAACAAAACTGTGCAACAATTACAGTTGCAACATTCGCAAGTTCAAGAGTATAAACATTTGATATAAAGATCTCTTTCAAAGTAATTTCTGTATAACTGTATAAAGTCATCTACTTGCAAATTTGGACTGTAGCTTAAGATGCAAGGACATTAATGCTGTCTACAGTGAGGACATTTTGGTAAACAAGGCAAGAGGTTCAGTTACATGAAATTATTATTTTCTAAGCTTCTGTGGATTTTCACAGCCTGTCACCTCTCACCTGCATCACAACAATAAAAACTAAAAGAGTAGAAGCACTTCAAGACTACACTGTGATGTCTCTCCATCAAAAAGGGAAAGTGGTGATAGGAAACAATAATTGGATGAGTGAATAAATTTTAAATGAGTTAAATGGAAATTTAACAAATGAAATTAAGGACATTCATACAAAGATAGATCCATATAGAAGCCAATTAAGGAATATGTCAGTTTATATCACATTTCATTACTTAATTCTTGCTGCTTTTTTAATTAATGGCACATTCATCATTTATTTATCTGTCTTTGACATTGGCAGTTTTGTTCCTCCATATGATTTAGATCATGTAATATTTGCCATCAAATCATCAGTGCGCTACTATTTACATTCTAACAATAACATATGGGTTGTCCAAAAAGAAGATAATATTGGGCCATCATTACAACAGTGAAATAAATCCTCAGCCAGTGCTAATGCTAAATACTCCCCCAGCATATTTTGATAAGCCTTATATTTCAGTGAGGGTCTGAAGCAGCCCATAAGCATTCATTTTGTTCCTGTTAAAGCAATTACATCACAGTGTCTGTGTCACTCCTCTGAGTGTGGTTAAGGTACCGGTATGTTGGTCGGTTGTAGATGAATGTTCAGTAAGGTGATTCTCCACAGTCTGTGAAGGCAGCACATTTTCGCCTCCAGCACACACAGGCCTGATGACACCCACGATCCGCGGACGCTCACATTCCTTTGTGACCAATAGGAAGGCGGATACAGGCTCCCGAGATTTGCGACAAGCTGGACAAACACAGCCTGTGGCAGAGCGGAAGTTAGTTGTTTTTCCTTTCAATACAAAAGTCTAAAGCTTTGCATCTGCTACCACCTCTGATTGTGCATTTGACTTTTAAGAACAAAATAAGTGGAAGGGTATCACTCCTGTTTTAGATGTACTGCACCGGCTCAGTCGATTTAAAGTCCTTTTTTTTTTTATCTATATAATAAGCTTTCACACATGTCTAGTTTTTTTTTTAGACATGCAAATACAAAAGGCTCTAAGATCCTCCATTTTGTCCATTAAACAGGCCACAATCTCTGTGGAGAAAAAAACAAAACAAAACAAAAACATATGAAACTATCATATATTCAATTTAAAGTAATTTCAATGCAGGCTACTTTTTATGTGATTAGTGTATAAAAGGTGCTATACAAATAAAGTTTTATTATTATTAGTTAGTAGTAATAGTAGTAGTGGTAGTAGTAGTAGTAGCAGCAGCAGCAGCATCAGTATCATAAAAATATTTCAAATTTTTATTAAGAATCATTTCGTCTTATTCTGAAATCGCCAACCGGATGTACCAGCGTTCGGCCCGTGTTTGGTCGCCTGGAAAGGAAAACAGTTGGAGCATTATTCGTAAGTGCTACATCTTGTAGTAGTATCTCCAGCGGCCATATGTAATTTAAACTCATTCATTCATTCGTTTCAGTTGCGTATCTCTTCCTTTTCGCTCACAGCCGCTCGCTGTTTCCCGGTGAAGGAGCTGCGCCGTCGTTCTCCTGGACCTTTCTCAGTTTATGCCTTGGTGACTGTCCGTCGCAGGCTGGGTGGTGACAGCAGCGTAGTACAATGATCGAACGACCAGAGACTACGGTTCCCAGCATCGCTGTAAGTCCATTTTTCAGTGAGGTACTCTCAGTGTTGACAGCACTGTTGACTAATTAAACACCATATTTAACCGACCACGGGTGTTTTAGTCCGTGTTGGTTGCGACCCTTCATGCCTGCAGAGAGCTGCACACCAAACCCCGCTAACAACATGACAGTTTTATATTATTGTGTCTCATTATTAAGATATATCCTCAAGTAAAACATCACTCAGGCCGTCTGACCGACAAGATGCAGAATACCCAACAGGCAATGGACGTGAATTAGCCGTTGGCCTCTAACGTTGAACAGACGTTAGTATTCAGTTGAAAATGAAAATCGGGTTGACGTCAAACACTAACGTTGGACAGACGTTAAATTATGATATCAAATCACCGTCGGGTTTTGGCGTCATCCCGATTTTCATTTTCAACTAAAATATGATATCCATCCCACTGAGCAAGGATACATCCAAAGGATGTCTTCTCAACGAAGTTTTTATTTCGTCTTTTCATGACGTCCCCGGACATCCAATGTTTGACGTCCTCTGGATGTCATGAAAAGACGTAAGAAAACATGCAGTTTGACTCTATGGCGTCCTGTCAACGTCTGCTGTTGACTCTTTTAGACCTCTAAATTTACATTGCCTTTGGACCAAATTGGGCTTTACTTACAAGTCTCAAATCATACAGTTATCACATGTTTATTTCAGCAATTTTTCAAGGGTCCTGGGTCAGTGAAAACTGTGACACAATGTAATGACACTGAATGACGGTGAACAAGTATAATG
Organism: Caranx ignobilis; assembly: GCA_021432705.1. Classification (NCBI taxonomy): domain Eukaryota; kingdom Metazoa; phylum Chordata; class Actinopteri; order Carangiformes; family Carangidae; genus Caranx; species Caranx ignobilis. Next base: position 66,863,093 of record MU269990.1, on the reverse strand, counting down.
AACAATGGATAACATTATTCTGGTGAACTTGTGCAAACAGCAAATCAAAACACAACAGCAAACGACAAGTTCAGCGTCCCTCACCGGGCCTGTCCTCCTCCTTTTCTGGTCGGTGCATGCTTTAAGTGTTCTGCAGCATGAAAGTGGATTAACTCCTCCGTTGCCTCTGAATCCCATCTCATTACTGCAGATACAAGAGTTGTAAAAGATGCAAATTATAAATGTGCAAAGGCATCCTATAGTCGTACACATAGCAGTATTTGTATGGATGTGCAATTTCAGTTCTCTATAAGTCTTATATATATATTGAAGTGACAAATAAGGTGAACTTGAATTTGATGATTTGTAAAATACTCAATATGTTTGAATCCCTTGTACATCCCACCATGTATACTCTGTGCCTAACCACCATGCAATATTAGCCTGATTTTCTTGTGCTCTGGCTTCTGGTTTCCCCAAAACATAATAGACAGCATATTTCACTATTTCAATATTTCACTTATAAATAATGCTAACCCACTCCTCACATGCTTCTGGATTGTTTGGAGGTAGTTTTCAAAAGGAAAAGTGGATATTTGATTCAATGAACAGTTGAAGTGTCTGGCGTCTTCATGAAGATGGAGTAGTCCATGTGCATTGTACACAGAAAACCATTTGCCACAGAGCTGAGCACAGCACTTGACAAAATGTCTCAGTAGTTCATGAGCAAACTGGTGGTAAGCATTCTGAGTCCTCTCTTCTGACTCCAGCAGGATTGATATGGCCAGTTAAGAACAGGAAGTGTTTGTATTTCCCAGTGGACGACACAGTTTTTAGTTGACAGGTCCCGTGTACAACAAAAACTGTCACAGTTCAGTGGCCTTCCACCTGTCAAGTTCATCTAGCTCTCAGGGTTGCCGGGCAAATTCGCTCAGCATCTTCCCTCTCGGCGACATCAGAAGCGCCATAGCCACTAACTTGGGTGTAAAAAAGCAGAGCAGCACTGTCACTGCCTTCCACCAGATAACACCCTCACATTGCTTGCTATGCATGCATTTGGGAGACTTGCTGGTTGAGGCCATACAGAACCTGACTTGAATCACATAACACCACAACTTAAAAACAACAATATATCACTGTCAGTTGACGTCAATATTCTATGTCAAATCGATGTTGAAAATAGACGTTGACTGGACGTTGGTTTGCGGTCACCCTATGTCTTGACATGAATCTGACCAAAGATCGACGTCTACTGACATTACTATCTCCATTGATTGACCCACAGTTGATACCACTGTTTTAAAGATGCCTCACGCCTCCCATCCCTGTAGCCTCAATCTGGTGGTTGTGGGCGGCCAAGCTATGATATAATTCACATTTTGTAGCAGTAGATTCAGTGTGTAGACAATGATTCACGAGGACTCATCACTATGATGTTGTCTTCAAATGGAAAGCTGGTTTTAGGATCTGGCAGCATCTTTTACCATGGTACATTACGTGGTCTTACTTATGGTTTATGTTGTAGTTGGGTAAAATAGATACATTATTATTTAGATGAGTTTTCACATCAGCCATGATTGACAGTGTTGCTGGAGAGAGACTGAATGAAGAAAGGGTCAGAGCTCCAGACAAGATCTGTTCTCCTCCGTCAAGCCCCAGGGGAAATCTCACCATCTAGAGCACCTGCAAAATGAAGTTTATTTTACTTTGACTGCATTTGACACACGACAAGAGTGAGTGGCACAGTCACTGCTGTCATGTGTCAAATGCAGCCGGAGATACAGAGTGGCTTGTGTTGTTCAGGGCTTGTTGCAATGTTGATTTACTTTAAGCAATGGCAGCTTAGGCTTGGTTTGTCTTGTATCTGTTTGTCATACAGTCTGCGGGGTAGACACATACACACACACACACAGTGTGCTCAGATGGAGAGACAGTGAAGACACAATGTGTTCACAGCTAAAAATAACTGAAGGAAGAATTACACATGAACTGTTTTCAAACAATTTATCTTCTCCTTTTGCAGATTTTTTTTAGCTCTGCAGCACAATTGCACAATTCCTATTTGAAATGCAATAATGTGTAATAAATGTAAGTTCAAAAACAGCTGATGGCAGCGAGGACCAGCCCCCAGCATCAGCTGCTGAATAGGGTTGTGGACTTGGCGATATAGATGATGTCAGAGAGCCAAGCAGCTACTATCACCACTGGGTGGATTGGGGGAGGGGTGATATGAATGGTATGGACGCAATGAGCCTTCCTCTCACTTCCCTCTTTTACCCCAGCTGTCTATTTTTCTCTCAGTTAGTCAGTTTCATCTGAGAAAATGTACTTGAATAATACATTTTACAGGAGGCCAGTGATGCAGCAGCATAGCTTATATTACAGAGATAGTCTGATGGGTGCAGTAAGTAAGTTATTATGCTTCTTGGCTTTGGTGATATCCACATATCAGAGGTGGCACATGATGTAACACATGCTGTATACTCAGGCATGCACACATACAAAACTTGTCTGTGGGTGGATCAAACGTGGAAATGGTGGAAAGTGCTTCAGGCTGGTTGAGGGAAGTTGTTCATGCTGTCGAGCCGCATCCATCACAGAGTATTGATGAGGCCAATAGATTGTTTCCTTTTCTATTCCAGCAGCCACTGGTGATGGTGTTGTTGTCGCTGTTGTTGTGTAACCTACAGATTTTTGAATGTCACACTCCAACAGCGGGAAATGGGGGCCATAGAATGTAGAGATGGGCTTGTATTTGACATTTAGTAAAAATCATTATTGGCAAGTTGGTGTGACAGGAAGTTCCTCATCCACAGTCACACACACACAGTCCTGACACCCTGATGTGACATTTTATTGTTTTTCAACCACAGCATTGAATTGTCCCAGGGTAGTAGTGTGTGATAATGTGAGTCCTACTGTGGCAGTAGGTGAACCACAAACACAACTTCAACTTGGCAATGTCCAAATAGTAAAAAAAAACAGCATTAGTTTCATGTTGCTAGGAAACAGTTTCCACCATGCAAAAAATATCATATTGCAATTATTTTAGCAGATATTGCAGTTTCGGCTGGAATTGTTTTTACGTTTTATTTTCACTGAAAAAAAGATAAATATGATTACATCTGGAGAATAGGATTTGTAGGCCGGGGCGGCCCTGAACTCAACAGTCAGTGTAGGTTTAAAGGCTGAAATAAAAACGATAGTTTGGACCAGGACAGAGCCGATAGCCAATTAATTGGCCACTACAAGAAAAAAAGCTCATTACGAGTCAACAGTTCAGACAGCTCGGTCTGTGAGCATGTGAATGATGCAACGCATTTTTGAATCAAAATAACCCCGTGTTTTGAAAAGACCACGACAACACAGGCAGTTCAGCTGCAGAGAGCTCCGCCTCTGTGATATAGGAGGCTGTTTATTTAGTGATTAGTTTCTGGGGCAGTGTTAATACTGTGCCCTGCTTAGATATAAATGATCCTGTTACCCTGACATCCTGCGTGAAGATGTGGTGTTATGAGATGATGTAGCATGTGTCTGATGTGACTGATGGTGGTGAACCCACCATCAGTCACATCAGAGCTGATACTACTGCCCATAGTGATAGTTTATAAAATGTCCTATTAATTGTCCAAACTGATTGATTGGTCCACCACTACTCTGTAGCACCATAACATCTATGCTGCTAGCAACACACAACAATGTGGAGACAGATTTTAACTTTGCAGCCCCTGTGATTTGGTTACTGCACTTGGCCATTTTGCTTAAACTTTGAATTGTGCAGCCCTGTAGCTTCCCCTCTGGATTCTGTTTGTAATTCTGACAGACATAAGTCGCACCCTTGTTGTGAGCCGAGCCAAAAATATGTTTACATCATCACTACATTCAGTCCCAGCAAATATACGGTTGTTGAACGTCACGTTCCAAACCCGGGGCATCAATCAGAGATTCGTCAGCCTCCACTCTCCTGGGAAAGGTCACCACCACCACCAGACTCTGTAGTGGATGTTGAACTCTACTGTGTTATTGTATGTCACAGCATTAATAGATGCTTTTGGTCAGAACTATGACAAATAGGCCACAGGGGACCAAAAGTATGTAAAACATTCAGTTTGTGTACTGCCTCCCATCGTTTTGTGCATTTAACCTGAGTGAGCCCATAAAACAAATGAGGCAGATCACTCAACAGTATAAAGAATGTAGAGACGCTGTGGCGTTAATGGGAAGCTCTGAGTTTTTCCACATCTTTAAAAAAAAAAAACTCAAGAGCTGAGGAATTTAGTTTCTAAATGAAATGACATGTTGCGGTGATGCAGTGCACATTAGCCTGACTTTTTCCCTAACAATGGATTTGGACTGAAATTGGGTCAGCGGCCTGTTAGCAGTGATAAACAGTATGTTTGTGAATCTGGCCTCCCTCAGTGAGACTGGGTTTCTCACAGGTGAAACAGTCCCATTTGTTGGGGATATCCCTCCCCCACTTTATTTAAGAGAAAGTGAATGGAAGTAACTAAACCCCTGTCAGGTAAACTGTGTGTCTAACTGCCGACCATCAAACTAACCTCAGTGTGGATGTATGTGCATGAGCCTCACCCCCAATCTTGCACAGTTAGCCATATATGCATGATTAATCAGTCAGTTTACTAAAAAAAAGTACAGATGAGTTTACTGAGGTGCAGTCACTGTGAGTGTAAAATCCTGTGTTATAAAGACAGGATAAAATGGGAACTGGCCTTTGCATGGTTTTCATGTGAACACATCATTTATGCATCTGGCCCCTGGTTTGTCCAGCATCAGTGTGTTTCTGTGTTACAATGAGAAGCAGCAGCTCCTCACATTTGAAAAGCTGGAATCAGTGACATTTGGAGTATTTTTTCTTATCCAGTAGAGCAACTACGTCCTTAATAGAATGAATCCAGTTTTTATCCTTTCACCATTTCTGGCCACATTCAGTTGTGGAAGTGCTCGTCCTGTGACGTCCTGCGATTTTCAATTGGTCTTAATTTCAGCTGTAGGTGGTTGTGTGCCTCTTCCTGTCAGCACAACAGGCAGCTCTCCATCAGTGCCATGCATGACAGAGCCTGTGAGGCCGCAAATCAATTGTGTTTGCGTCATGTAGCGTGCAGGACGATGCACGGTGACTGTGGCGGAGGGAAGAGGGGGGATGTTATCTGACAGCCGGCTGGGAGATAGAGTCAGGCAGAGGGAGGAGCCGGGCCAGGGAGGAAGCGATGAAGAGATACCTCTGTGGCAAAGGGAGCGAGCAGCTGGAGAGCTGTGGTCTGGACTGAGAGTCACCACGACCCGCCCTACGTGAGGGACATGATGGATATGATTCAGCACGTAGGGAGATTGGATTTATTTGTTTGTGTCACCTTGTCTTCATCCACTTAGGTTTATGAGGAGTAGATTTGTTTCTTTCATTGGCTTCCATCACTTTTCTGTTCTAGCTAACTTGTTTAAATGGACTTTGGCAGTGTTGACTCCACTTCCTATTCCCATGCTCCTCGGGGAAAGCCTGTTATTTCTCTCTGTGAGTCGGCCCTCACCTCTCTTCGCCCTTAAAACAGCTCTTATTCCCCTCTTGTATTTATCCCAGCTGCACTTCACTTCAAAGGGCCTTTGTCAATGCAGGACACAGAAATGCTAATTGAAGGTTCACAAAAACAAGATTTTCGTCACTTTGTATGCACATAATGACTGTGTGTTTCTGTGTTACTGTTGTCTGTTATCTGTTGCCTGAAGACCACAAGATTTAATCTTTTAGAGCTTATATTCATGCTTTGCGACTCTGCATTAACAGAAAGTGTGTTTCTGTGTGTGTTTGTGTGTTTCCCTCCAGCAGCGGAACCTGGAGGGCTATGTCGGCTTCGCCAACCTCCCCAATCAGGTGTATCGGAAGTCTGTCAAAAGAGGTTTTGAGTTCACGTTAATGGTTGTAGGTAAGTGGTGAAAATCTACACCGGACCCATGAGTGAGGACGTGAGTGTGTGTGTGTGTTTGCCTCTATATGTGTGCAAGTGTGTGTGTGAGTGTGTTCCTTAGCCACACCTGTGTATGCACACCTGTCCATCTATCTGCGTTAGCTTGTCAGTGTGTATTTTCATGCTTGTTTGTGTGTGTGTGTGTGAGGTTCTTCAGTGCGGGTTGAAAGGCGGTGAAGCATGTGTGGCATCCAGTGCACTCAGCTGCTCAGGATGATGAGCTGACAGTTTAAAAAGCCGTTTCTGCAGAGCCGTGTCTCCCTCCGCTGCTTTTTACGATATCCACAGAGTTGTTCAGCGACTAAGAATGCGTGCATGTGAAAATATCTCTTGTGAGTGCTGGAATCCCGCAGGTTCCCAGGGGAGTTTTGTCTCTGTAGCCCCAGAATACACAGTGACCTCTGTGTGTTTTGGATGATTTGATTTGGAAAGTGAGCGGTAGGACGTCTCCTCTAGTATGAATGAGCTCAGATACAAAATGTGGCTAACAGCATTACAGAGAGAGGGAAGTGGACGGAGGAGTGGAGGAAGTATGGGTTTGGTTGGACATCTACACACAACACAATAAGGACATAGTGCACCACACTGTGGGGCCTGTAATGAGTAGATATGGATTGGGCAAAGAAAATCCTGTGCAGCTCTTAAGCCATCACATATATCTTGTCTAAATGATAGTGGCCTCTGAGTGCTTCCTGTGCAAACCAAGTGTAGGTTCGGTTGGACTATGTACAAAAGCTTAAATGTTGGATTGGGACTTGTAACGTGTCCATATGGCACGTCTGTGATTCAGAGTTTTCACACAGGCCTCCTGACTAATTTACATAATGTGTATATGTATGTTTTTCTGAACTGCCTGAACAATGCTCTCTTAAAAACTTTCACTAAATCAGTTCTTATTTAGTGTCGTTCAGATCAGCCACTGACTTTAGCTTTAGCAGTTAGCGCTGCTCCTCTCCTCCTGTCTCACTCTTGCTCTTGGACCAGCTGATGAACTTGTTCCTCAGAGTGTGTCGTCGTAACTTCAGTGTGGAGGGTTGTGATTGTTTCTTACAATTTCACCGGTGTCTGCAGTTTCCCTTTAGACACACAGCTCCACCAGAGCTGCTGTGATGCGTGACCGTGTGTGTGAACAGTAGCCCTCAGCAGTGATTGGCTGCTACTTGTTATGTGCCAGATGGGGGTTGTGGGTTGGACACTGCTCCAGACCACTTCACATGGACAGTAACACTTTTTAAGTTAATTATTATTTATTTAATTCAATTTATTAATTTGACGTTTCTAGTCCTAATCCTAACCATTAACCTATTATTCATTTACCAGTTAAAAAACAGCAGTAACTATAATCGAAAAATTGGCACTTATACCGTAATTGGTCAGGCCAAGAATCTGTCAATCCCTAGTAAAAACCATGAATATGAGGCGTCGCTTCAGTGGTCTTATTTATACAAAGTAACTATTTATCTTCTAAAGTCACACAGATAAAACTTAGAGTCTGTTTCGTCCAAAACTCCCTGGTCTGATCACCACAGCTCAAGATTTCAAACTAAAACCCAAGGCTGCGTCTTAATAGTCAGTGGGTCATGGACATACTGTAATTTGTTTACACAGTTGGTTCCTGTGGTTCTCAGATAATAAGGGAACTGAGCATATTTAGTTTGTCTATGTGGGAATGTTTAGTAATAAAGTAATGAATGGAGCTTACAAACATAATATGAGGAACAGCAGAAACAACTTTATTTTTCCTCACACACACGTCACAGGCAGGACCAGTAAACACAGCACAGTCTGTTGCAGTAATTACATACTGGTATATAAGGCAGGAAATCCAAAGTGTGGGATCAGTTCAGGAGGCTAAAGGTGATATGCAAACTTCGCTTGAAAAAAAAAAAAAAAACTTCAGTAATTGACTTCCTTTATGTGTTGGACAGTTGGACTCAGTTTCAAACAGTTTTAAAAAGAGTTTTAAAAAGACATAATCTAACTCTGTTTATCTTCTGATGACCCCGATCTCTTCAGTGAAAGGAGACATAAACACAAAGAGGCATGCAGCCTTTATTATCTCAGCCTGGGGTTTAGCTTCCTGTTTAGTAAACAGCCGCTGTAGGAGAGTAGCAGGAGGGAGACAAAGACCAACAGAGTGATGGAACCAGAGAGAACCACAATTAACCAGATCCCGTTTCAAGCCCTCTCACTCATGGGCCCCATCTCTGTGTCTCCCCAGCTTTCTTGGCTCTCAGCCCCACATACCCCAGCTGATCCAAATTTCACACATAACAAGTGTGAGGAGAATGCCAGTGTGTTCACGCCTCGACCCAGCTACGTGTGTAGATGTGGATCAGAGTTAAGGCTCTTGACCTTAGATAAAAACAGTTTTCATTTGTGAATGAAAACTGAAGAAAACTATTTGTTGAAAGTGTTTCAGTGTTTTCCTGTGGTTGAAGAGGTTTGTTAATCTGACTGACTCATCTCATCTGTTTGATTCATTCAATCTGATGCACTTTGCTTTGTTGCCGTCTGAAACATCCGTCTGTTGTTGCATATACTGTGGCTGCAGATGTTTCACAATAAATAAGTGGAGCTATGGGTTTCTGGCCTCTGAAACACTAGAAGGCTTTTAATTTGAAACAGAGAAATGTTGCAGAGACTGGGGTTGCGGTCATGGACGATCATCAGAATGACGCCAATGGCTCTTGCAAATGTCAAGATGATATTTGACTTGCATTCCCAGTCATGCAGTTGTTAGGAGTATTAAATTAAAACAAAATGTTGTTTGCCTGCCAAAGGTTCATGTATGTAACTGCAAATAGTCATGATCGCATCACATGCACACACACACTCGATCAGCTGATTGGAATGAATTGCTGCACCTCATTTAGTTTTTATCCTGCTGCTTTTCATGGTGGCGATTAGAACGTGTGGTCCATGAAAGCACATTGCACTATGGTAACTATTTAGTTTTCACATAGCTATAAAATGTATTTCTCACCTTACTGTCATCACATGGGTTAATCTGTGTGTCTTTACTATACTGGGATTCGTAGGATTTACCTCTCTACTATGCTTATTCTAAAAATAGTAGAAAAACCAGACACTAAAAGGATTGATAATGTCGTTAAGTATGCGTCTTTCCACATTGGAGAGAAGAAAATTTCATTAAATCACCAACTGAAACTTGAACATAATTCGAACTGCCCCTTAACCAGCAGCTGCAGTGTTTCCAGGCAGAAACGGGGAGTTTTCAAAGCTAGAGATTTCAAAGTTTGATTGCGCAACTTCAGCGACAAACGCAACATCCTGTCAGATGCATCTATTAGAAATCATGTTTAGTCTGTCTACAGTGCAAATAGTGATGTGTCACGTTAGCCACAAGTGAAAAGAAGAGCTGCACGACTCAAAAATAGTTTCGATCACAAAACAATGTGATGGAGAGGCAGTAGGAGAGAGGGATGTGATGTGAAGCAGCCAGCTGGGTCTCCAGTACAAAGCAGATTTGACTTGAGCTCTGCTTTACTTGGCAGTTCTGTGCAGTGTGATATTTTGGCTCAACAGAGGCCCAGTGTTGTTCTATTGGAGGAGACAGATGGTGAAGTATGAGAAGACCGCGCTGATGCCTGCAGGTAACTTGTATAAATTCCAACAGTGCAGCGAGAGGAAGTCGTTTCTGTGACCGCATCGTTAAAATGTGAGAATGTACCAATAACCTGATACACGCCTGCCATGATGAACACCTTCTGTGTAAACAGAGGAAATCCAGACAGGCCACTGGTGTCACTGTGGCAGGGCTGGTGGGTATGACTTCACATCAGTATCACTGTTTTTTTTTTGTTTTTTAAGTATATTTTTGGGCATTTTTGCCTTTATTGGATAGCATAGTGTAGAGAGACAGGAAATGGGGAGGCAGAGAGAGGGGGAATGACATGCAGTAAAGGGCCACCCGAACCGGGGCCGACTGCAGTGAGGAGTGTAGCCTCTGCATATGGGGCGCCTGCTCTACCCACACGGTGAGCCACACGGTGCCCCAACATCAGTATCACTGTTATTTCAAACTTACATCAGTTATAGTTAAAGGATAATCACATATTTCATAACTTGAAATAGGTGGTTTTATCTTTTTATGTTGCGTTCTCCACTGTCTGGTAGTCGTGACTGGTCAGACTCAATCAGAGAGACCACTCTCACTCCAGAGTGGTGTGGACGCCAGGCGCATTAGCATGGACGTTGCCGTTTACCTTTAAGCTGGCAGTGGCTAACACAGCACAGGCTAACACAGCACCCTTTTCTTAGCACTGACAAGGTTTCAGGTGTATTTAGCCCCGCCACCTGTCCCCAGGAGCTGACAGGACAGGAGTGACTCATTAGGTTTATGACTGCGAATCTGTGTTTATGAGTCACTGCAATTCAAGATGGAAAGGCCAGTCAGAGTGTTGATGGGTATTACACACATCATATGTCTTGTATCACATAAAAAGATCTTATGAACATTAAGATAAATGAAACATATTTTAACCACACAGTGTCTCTAACTGAATTAACCACGACCCAAAACTATCTCGTGTTTACAAGTTGTTTCCGTCATTTGATCTATTTGCACTACAGCTAATAAAGAGCATCTTGTATTCAATAATGTTCTGTCTGGATCTGACATTATACTGTTCCTTTGAACAAACAGATTTATAAATATAATTAATATACAACTCGCTGAGAATTAGACATGAAATGGCAACAAACACAACTGCGACAAAGTCCGAGAGCACACACACACAGCATGCGAAACATTTATGAAAAGATCATTATTAATGATTAATGTCTGCAGTTCTCCATCTGAGTCTTCCCCTTCATGCTCTACAGATATGAATCCATTTCTCATTTTCATGTCTCAGTGTTTCCTCTTCAGCGCTGCAGTCTTTTCAGTCTGCTGTGTTACCACAGAGCAGAGTGTGATGTAGACACCACACATTCACCAGCCTTTTATAAGAAACACCTGTGCACCTGTGTATTCATGCAGTTACCCAGTCAAACAGCAGCAGCGCAGTGTGTGAGACCACACAGATGCCAGGCAGGAGTGGTCAGGCACTATGACTGTGGCACGATTGTTGGCATCAGATGTTCTCCACGGTTTTCTCTCTCTCTCTCTCTCTCTCACACACAGTCACACACACACACCTCTCTTACTCAGGCTCCTCTCCCCGGGTTGCACGGTGGCGTCCAGCTCCAGGTGTTGTACACACCAATTACACCATTTCCTGCACAAACACTGTGACTGTGTCACCTCACACATTCCCCTGAGTCTCCACAAACTGATCCAAGTTAGAGAGAAGAGAAAATGCAAAATAACCTAAAAGGCACATTATTTCATATAAAATAAAATAACCAGCTTCATAGAGTTTCATTCATTACCATCATTTTAGGTTTTATCATTTTACAGTATATAAACAGCAAATTGTGTTTGTGCTAAATGTTTCATTTCAACTCTAGTCCCAGTAAATGAAGTTGTTGCTCAAAATCTCAATCAGAGTTTTATGAAGTGAAACCATGCAAATGCACGGCTTTATAATTCTGATGAAAGAAGTCATCTGCAGGTTTTGGTTTTGTGTGCACAGTTTCTGTCATGAGCCTTTTCTGCTTCTGGATGTTCCAAACTTCTTCCATTTTGAGAAAGATGGAGGCGACTCTCCTCCTGGGAACCTTCAGTGCTGCAGAAATGTCTTTTCGCATCCTTCTCCAGATCTGAGCTTCATCTTAGGCTGCTCAGTGTAGACTGATGAGGGAAAAATAAGTTTGAAAGATTTCAGCATAAAACTCTTGGACATGATAAAATGTGAAAAAATGAAAGTTTGAAGATTTTCTGAGTGCGCCGTAGGAGCTTGACAGTGCTCACCAGGAAGCAGTCGTGCTTGTTTTGCTGTCAGTCGGTCACTCCCTGAGAAATAGCGGCACCAGAAGCTGCTCCTCTGGTATTTTTTTCTTCTCAAACCTCTGTCTTTTCCCTCTCTGTCCGCCTCTCTCTGAGGGGGGAAAAAGCTGTTTCCTGTCCCTTTGTCCAGCTGGCAGATTGAATAGAAACTCCTGGAAAGATTAGGCAGACCCAGCGCCAGTGCAGAGGCCTGAACAGAGCCGAGAGTCAGATCGCAGCTCGAGAACTGGGAGGAGAGGGGAAGCGACGCCTGCTTCACGCTGCTTCTGATGTGTTATAAGGCCAATACTTCACATCCCTGCTGTCTCTGCCTCCCTAAGGAAACTCCAGAGAAGAACACATCAGGAGCCTCTCATGAGTCTGACCACAGCAGAGATGTGAGCTGCATGTAGGACACAGCAGTAGAGCTTTCACTGTCGATACAGTCATTCTCAACCACGGTTTATTGCTGTTAATGATACCATGATTCAGGACACAACCACATCGCTGGTGGTGCCCACACACACAAACACCACAACGCATGTAAGTGTGCAGGTGCGTGTGAGCAGGTGTGGTCAGAAGTGTGACTCTAGGGGTGCAGTTTAGCTCAGTGGGTTGAGCAAGCGCCCCATATGCAGAGGCTACAGCCCTTGCTGCAGGTGGCCCATGTTCAATTCCCCCAGTGGCCCTTTGCTGCATGTCATTCCCCCACTCTTTGCCTCCCCATTTCCTGTCTCTCTCTGACTATCCTATCAGTTAAAAAGGCAAAAAAAGAAGAGCTTCTAAAATCGGATGTTTTAAAGTGTGTGTTTGGTGCTGCGTGCACAGCGAAGTGCACCAGTGTAAACGTGACACAGCAAGATAGGTGTGAGACAACAGGTCATGCTGGTCATGTTGCCAGACTGGTCGATGCATCTGTACTTTTGTTCAGATCGGATTCCTGATGCAGATCAACATGTGATAGTTTGAGGTGAGTTTATTCTCTGGTTTCTCTAATTTGAAGTATGACTACAGGAGCATCATTGCTCACTGGTCTATGCTGGAAAAACCTTGGACAATTTAGAGCACAACTAAAAATGACTTTCATTAGCGGTTAACAGGGCTCTACACAAACTTGTACACTTTCTCAGTTGGTCGCACCAGCACATGATTTGGTTGCACCCTTTTTGGGGGGGGGGTACAGCATGATGACCATGCATGCTGATGAATAGTTGGCATACTCTAGTTTTGTATGAAGTAAATATTGACAGTGACTCGAGTTATGCTATTTGCAAAATATTTTGATGTTTGTCTGCAACAAGCAGTGGCTGACAGAATAGGTCATCTCTTTTATATAATTTTAAAAGAAGACATAAATAAAGTGTTCAAATAAAAACAAAGTATAACAACCGGCATGTATGTGTTTACATGTACATGTACTCTGTTTTTCTCTCTCCTCCCTTCATCCTTTTCATCATCAGTACCGTCTGATTCGGCACCTTTTGCTGGCTCTCCCCCACCACCAGTCTCCTCCTCTCTCTCCTTATTTTGCTTTTTGAAATAATCAGCTATAGACTGCTTCATTTTCGAAAATAGCGAAACACTAGCCTTGGTGTCGTGAAGTTCTGTTCTTTATGTGTGATGCGCTGCACGTGCACGTGACGGCTTATGTGCACGCGACGGCGCGCCACAACGTCTAACACGGAGCAATAAAACTGTTGCGCTCGCATGAACGCAACCAGTGAAATTCTCTTACTTACTCGCAAACCCTGAAAAAGTTGAATTTTTTCATCAAGTCAAGACTTAGATATTTCCAGAACTAACTTTGAATTTGATAATATACTTAAAAATCATAAGAGCTGGATGTTAACACTCTGACACACTTGTCTAATCTAACTGCTCACATAGGCTCACATCTTTTCAAGTCTTAATAGTCAGGTGCTCCACAGTGAAGCAGGTTTGCTTGCTCAAATGTGCAAATCATGTGGTCCAAGGCTTATCAGAGGATAATGTGGTGCTTCAGTCTGTCAGATGTCTTTTATTGTCCTTTTACACCTCAACAGGATAATACTACCTGTACTTATGCATCATATCTCTGTAGATGTGAAACACCGCTTCATCTGTACTGCCTTCCCACCAGGATCCTTCCTCTCATACAGGACACTGTGTTGAAATGATTCTGCTCATGTTCGCTGCTCTGGAGCAGTACTTTCAGAGCGGTGCTGTTTTTCAGCATCTGGTCGCGTTGCACCCTCCACCCACAAGCTGCTCCCTCTGTTGGAGATGCAGGAGTCAATGAGTTGTGCTGCTGCCTTTAGTCACCACAGACTTTACAACAGACAGAGTTGTACGATCTGATGCTAAAAGACGAACCACTTCCAGACGACGGTTTTTTGTTTGGGCTCAATATCCCTACTTCTCTTAGCTCATGCTGCTATGTTGATGTTTCACCTGGGTCTGAAGAGAAGTCTTGTGTTACTATGGCAACTGCAGAAGCTCTGTGAAGTGGTGGCAGTTCTGTACCAAGAGAAATTCAATATGCATCTTATTGCTTATGCAGTATGCAAACATTGTCCTAAACCATAAATTCAAATGAGCACCTGAATGTTGTTTCATGGCTGACTTGAAGAGTTTAAAGGTTGGAACCTATCCTTTAAATATTGTTGATCCACCAACTCGATAGGCTGTTTGACAGATCACCACCAGATCGTCACTTTTCCATTGTCCCTATAAACATCTTTGGCATGTCACACACTTCAGTAACCTGTCAGTAACATGTCAGAGGGGTTCTGCAACAAAATGTTGACCGATTTGTGGTGTCACTATTAATGTCACATGTTTATAAAGTCGAACTGTACAGAGCAGCACACTCTAGATTTTATACAAGCATGTCTGATGCATGGTGTAGTTTTTCTTCCATTAAATCTCTCCTCTAGTTTGCCCATAAGCTCAACAGGGCTGCCATTCACTAATGGATGCCTGTGGATGAAGCAGCCAGTGAGAAGCAGTGAAGTAATGTGCTGGATGAGTCTGAATGTCTTTTACTCTCACTCACTCTCCACATAGTCTGCCTACTAAGTCTGTATCTGTTTATCTGCCTCACTGATCTGGGTGTGAGTGCAAGACTGTTTGCCTGTCTGTCCTGCTGTCTATCCTGTTGTTGTTGCACTCCTCTAAGCTTCTCAGTGTGTGCGTGTGTGTGCGCGCGCACTCGTGCCCAGATAAGACGGTCTGACAGGTTTAGGATTGGCCGCCTTGCCTACTGACCTTGCAGAGGGGTTTGAGTGAAGGAGGGCTTTGGTCTTAATCTGCTGGCTTAAACAGATGCATTCATACACACCAGGCACCCACCCACTGCTTCAGTATGTTGACCTGTGTGTGAAAACTACCTCACCCCTTCCCCCTTCCCTCTACTGACTCACTCGTATTCACATCTGACACTCTGATCCCAGAGGCTCAGGATGGGGACTTTCTACCTCACACAGGTACTGTCACTGTTGCTGCATTCAGAGTGATCTGTATCAAAGAAAAGAACAGACTGCAGATGTTAACATGACAAAGAAGTTGGTAAAGCTCTCAAACACACCAGCCGCAGCCAGAACTTACTGGCATGTGGTAATTTGGTGGTTGAGTGTAGTTCCTCATTTAGAATTTAATTTCTCTCCGTCTACACACACCCTTTTCTATATCTCCTCTCCGTACTTGACACTTGTCCTCTGAAGGTCAACGACTGTGGTTTAGAAGTGTCTGCAGAAACATGTCATTTTTGGACATTTTTGGCCCTTTTCCACGAGCACTACTCAGCTCGACTTGACTTTTTTTGCTTTTCCACAAGGGATAGTGCCTGGTACCTGGTACATTTTTCAGTAACCCCTTAGGAGAGGTTCCAAGTGAGCCGAGCTGATATTACGTCAACCGACTGCCTCCCACTGATTGGCCAGTGTGTCGTCACTGAAGAGTCGCGAGCGTGACGTCCAACAAAATAATAAACACACCGGCAACAGCCACCACTGATTTGTACTGCCACCCGTTGTTATTCCTTCATGTGAGTTAAATGGCTGCTGTGCAGAAAACCACACCGTGGTCCGTCGACCAGGTGCAGACTGCAGACGAGTGTGTTTAGTGGCTGACAGAGGGATCAATCGTAGCAGCCCTGCAATGGCGACCCCACCCACTTTGAGGAGGTACTATGAGATCCTCATTTGTAGTGGAAAATGACCTAAACTGAGTTGAGTTGAGCTGAGTAGAGTTGTAACTGTTCAGTGGAAATCAGCCTTTTGGTTTTATTTTCTTTATACCAGCTGTTCACTGAAGGCATTTCAAGATCTTGACCTGCTCAGAGAGGGTTAGGGTTAACCCTAACCCCCAAGTGTTAAGTCTTTAAAGTGATACAGTACATTATATAGAATATCAAATATTTGATCTCAAGAAGAAGCCACAATCCAAAACGTTTTAAATCGGTGCAGTCGATGGAGGTGACACGTGTGTTTCTTTGTCACAGGACTCACTTCTTTGTGGAGGACTGTTGATGTGTTGATACTGGACACACACAGGTGTATCTGATTACTTCAGCAGCCCATTCAGGTGTTTCAGCCTGGTGTGTTGTGTGTTTGACCAGGATATACCAGTGGAGCAGAGCCCTCCTTCATGTTAATATTACTCACACCTGTGCTTCTCCTGCTCCGTCAACGGGTCGGCTGCACAGGAACTCTCTGACAGCCTGAAATCTGATCACTTGTCTGGATGAGTCTCTTAATTCAAACTAACTGTGGAATTTAACCAGAGCGGGTGATGCCCTAACCAAGTTGTTTGACCTTGGTCACAATCCAAGTCCAAGTAATGTCTGATATCTGCTGGAACTGGGTACCAATCAGATTCTTCTTGGAAAAAACAACAACAAATCAATCAGTGCAGCTGAAAGTCAACCTACCAATCAGTATACGGCTACCAATCAAAATGCTGCTCAGAAAATAGCTGCAAACCAATTATCCAATCCGAATATGACTACGGATCAATTGAGATATTGTGCTAATCAACCAGTCAGAACAAAAGAGAAACAAATCAAGAAATGACAAGACAACTGCAAACCAACAGAGTGGGGCATTTCACAGGTGTTGCATTTATCGTGTCCACAGCCTGTTAAATGCATTATGGGCTACACTCAGCTGTGCTCCATGTCCATAAAAACTCCATGGTCTTTGTTACAGGCTGTATGCAGGTTCTCAGCTGTCACGGCCAAGAATAATAATGTGGTTCTCATTTTGCAGGGTTAAGACAACAACCCAAAAAAAACACTTAAGACAGACACAAAAAGACAGCTAAGGTGTCGTCCCATGGTTTCAGATTCACAGCAGCTGAATTCCCTTAGTGATACAATCAGCAACATAGTGTGGTTCCTGGTAATTCAAAAGAACATTTTTGCGTTCAGCTCTGTACCTCTGCCCATTCAAAATCAATTCATGAAATCCAAAAAACTGATTCAAGTGTTGCAGTCTTGTAACAGTGCTGGTTTACATTCTTGCTTACATGACCGTGTCGGCCCAGTGTATTCCTCCCTGGTGTGAGCGAGGAGGAAGTGTAGTGAGCGATGGAAAACATGAAGGAAAAAGAAACTGGACCTGCGCTGTCTTCACTGAAGACAGCGTTTGGACACATTTCAGATTGTATAACCTCAGGGAGAAGCAGCTTGATAAGATCAGGAACATGTTGTATGTGGAATTACTCTACAGTTTTAAGCCCTTGAAGATCTGATCATCTCTAAGCTCTAAGCAGTCTTTGAGCTGCTCAGTGAATTCAATTATTTATAAGAAAAAATGCATGACAGTTGGTCTGTTGGACACTTAGGCAATTTGTGTTGCTTTCACAGTGCTGCTGGAGATGCTGCTTATTAGCCAGGGCTGTTAGCTTTGCTTGACCTCTGCCTGCACTGCAGCTTCTCTGAATGGATCATTCTAATGCCTCTTCATTTGTGTGACGATGTAAAGTAAACGAATTCAAAACTCATCTGCCTGCATGTCTTCACCTACTGCTAACTGTTACACTAAATACAACCCGCTGCATCCAGGTCTGGTTTAATATTACTATGCTGGAGATTTGGCTAACAGCTGCACCATAAGATTCAAATGAAAACAGCAATGAAGTCGGTCTAACATCTGAGTGTGATCATAACTTTTTCTGAGTAGTGAACCATTCATCTCTGCACACGTAGTCATCATAGAGTCACCAAAGCAATATCCTGAGAGAAGTCAGCCTCTGAGCAGACCACCTAAAAATGACAGAATGAAGTCACAGTCTGAAGTTCGGCATTTTCCGGTCTGATAACCATCCTAGATCTGCTGCGAGTTGACTATGTATTCAACTGTCCTGGTTAGGCCTGGACAGCTTTTGTCACTATTACAAAGAGTCCTCATCACCTCTGGGCACAACAGGCTACTCTGTCAGAGTGTGAGCGTGTGCACGGATGGGGTCATGCGCATGTGCATGTTCATGCATGCTCAGCCAAGCCACTGCAGGCAAGTCTCCCGCTCTCCTTTCTTAGCTTCCCTGTGCTCTGCTCCCATTCTCTGCATCTCTATTTTGAGACGCACATGTCTGCTGTGACCCAGCACGTGCTGATTCTGTCAGATTTAGTCTCAGGCGCACTGGATCGTAGCAGAACACTCACTCTCTAATTTAAAAAACCCGAGGAAAGTGGGTTGTATCCCTCCAAGGCTCCCGTCGCCAGCCCATGTGGACCACCCTGGTCATAGACTGGGTGCTGACACAGTTTGGTTTGGACTCCAGCTCTCCCATAGTCTCTGCTGGACTTGCAGATCCTTATCTTTCCCAAAACACTGACCTTTGCCCCCTGTCTAAGCCAGTTGCATTTAGCACCAACAATGGAGAATTATCTTTTCCAACAGTCTGGTGTTCAGTAAACATCACTTCCCTCACATCCACCATCTGTTTGTGAGTCTCTGCTGTTCTCTGGTTTATGCCTGTATGTTCCCCAGATGTCTCATTTCACACTTTCTGGTTCAGGCCTCACACGTCTGTTAGGTGTGTGTGT